>OY970793.1:14125069-15375069 GCA_963853775.1 Xanthia togata
CCAGAAAAATCTTCATTAGGATCTGTAGCAGCACCTACAAAAGAGTATTTCATTATTTCCAAATTTCGCATCTGGTGTAGACCCAGCGTGAGAGTTGAACATATACATATACAGCGGAAACGCGACGTTAACACCACTTTATAGTCAAGTATCTTCGATACAATCGCAGCTGCATCCCTTTCACAGTTATTATTACTCTGATTATGCATCACTGTCAAAATCATAGTGATCTTTATTGATGTTGCAATAAGGTTGCTGTCTTTGACCAGTTTATTAAAATCACAGTGATTTTTATTCTCATAAAAATAAGGTTGCTATTTGGTTGCTGCTGACAGAAGTAAGTAAGCGGCGACGTCAACGTTAACGCCAGACTTACACTGTGCGAAGACACTTTTAAAATATGAGAGCATTTGCTGAAGCTACGTTCTTACCTTGCACAGTGAGCAGCGCGTCTCGCACGGCGCGCACGCAGTACAGCTGCTGGAGCACGGAGTTCATGTAGCACGTGGCGCCGGCGTTCTTGAGCCCCACCAGGCCGGCCGGCGGCCGCGGGCCCACGCACGGTATGTACTCCCAGTCGGCCAGCGGCATTGTTCTATCTGGTGAGCAATTTATTTTGATTAGATTGTAGGTATATTATTTAGGATAACAAAAAAAAACGTAATTATCTAAAACTAAAACTGTCTTACTGGATTTTATGAAAATCCGTCATTTATAAAGTAACATCAAAGAAAATTACACTAGCTTTTGCCAGCGTGGTTGTCGAAAAATATTCCACAGGCACGTGCTACCGGGATTCGGAGTATCCTATGTCCTAACCATCATCCATCATATGCCTTTCATCTAAAACCGTTCAACCGTTACGGTACGAGAAGGTAACAGGCAGATAATAAATCTTTTTTAGAGTTCCGTACCTCAAAATTAAAAATGTAAACCCTTAAAAGATGACTACGTTGTCTGTCAAGACCCTTTTTCTCAGGAGCGCGTGGAGGCATCAATTTGAAATAGATATCAAAAACTTAGATCTACGGTCTCTTGGAGCTGTAACGAAAATCACCAAGTCAAGGCAATACAAAAATACAGCCATTTATGCTGCATATTTTGACACTCGCAAATAAACCAGTCTATTCGGTACTTCCCGTTGTTTCTCGCCAAACTTCATGCTGATGGAGCATCCACATTTCGCCAGTTATGTTTAAGCCCTACGTAATAGGGGGGGGGGGGGGAAGCCTATACGTCATACTAGATGAACACAGTCGTCCCACTCACCGCTGTAGAACATGGTCTCGAGCAGGTTGGCGAGCGCGGCCATGTTGGGCACGCAGCCGTGCACGAGCGCCAGCAGCAGGTCGGCGGCGGCGGCGGCGGCGCCGGGCGTGCGGCACAGCGGCACGGCCGGCTCGCCCGCGCCGCCCTCCGCCGACATGGTGCACCACGCCCACGAGTACGGCCATAGGAACTCCGTTGTCACCTCCTGTAGTAAGTATAGCAATAGCACGCCTTAGGTATGTGCGCGGTAAGACGGAGCCGCAGTGCAGGCCTCTCATTAGTCAACGCTGCCCCCCGCCTCACCGCGCATTCCTAAGGCACGGTACAGCGGGCTCGGCCAAACTATATGTGTCAGTCTACGGATATCAACTATATTTAAAAAAAGTAGAACGCAATGAGGTCGCGCGATGCTGGCTGGACGAAATGATCATCATGATATTTGTGAGTCTCGTGGGAAGTTACTACTTCACGTGATTAAATAATGGAGGAAGTGTGAGCAATTAACAACGAACAACAAGCATGACGCCATAACACAATCTTAGACAGAATGATGGTCGTATTCACAAAAACTATTTACCTTGATAAGTCCCGCGTCCTTGTGGTCGGGATGCGCGCCGTACTGGTATTTCACTTGCGCCGGCACATGAGCAAACAGCTCTTTAGTAAGGTTGAGGTGCCCCTCCAGCAATGTGTCGTCCAGCGACAGAGGGCTGGCGCGCACTGCGCGTAGCCATGTCACCTAAACAGCGAAATTATTTGTGTAGGGTTTAAAGAGCAAACGATTTTTAATTTTGTGTTAATTGAACATAAGGGGTTGTTAAAACTCGGTAGATGATCTTTAGAAGCCCCGTGTTCATTGAAAACAAAAGTTAAGCAACTATGTCACAGCA
Source organism: Xanthia togata (assembly GCA_963853775.1). Classification (NCBI taxonomy): domain Eukaryota; kingdom Metazoa; phylum Arthropoda; class Insecta; order Lepidoptera; family Noctuidae; genus Xanthia; species Xanthia togata. Next base: position 14,127,229 of record OY970793.1, read on the forward strand.
AAATGATCTTGTGTTGCTGTTTTATACATAAATTCTACGGAATATGTAGTATAGTTTTGTTTAATATGAAGAGGATGTCTTGACTTGTCTTTACTACAGTTGCGTAGTCGATAAATATGGTGCACGAAACTCCAATGAGTTTATATATTTAAGGTATAAATGTATTAGGTTGGGGAAAGTCTTTTCGCATTATAGTATGTATGAACTTGTAATAAAATCTATTTGGCTATACTATTTGTATCTGGCTGGTTTTGGTATCATTGAAAGTTTAAATTTTAAAGAACATGATTCCAAATTCAAATTAGGAAAATGTGTGATTTTCATTTGTTTTTCGTACCGTCAAGATGAGTGAATCTAATGAAGAAATTCGATACATTTTAAAATTTTACTACAAAAAATGTAAAAATGGAACGCAAGCCGCGAAAAAAAATTGCGATGTTTATGGACCTTATGCAGTGTCTGTGAGAGTAGCACAAATTTGGTTTAAGCGTTTTCAATCCGGAAATTTTGATGTCAAAGATGCACGTCGCTCTGGTCGCCCTATTACGGATAAAATGGATGCCATTTTTGAAAAAGTGGAGCCAGATAGGCATGTCAGTAGTTACGACGTAGCTGAAGAACTGGGAATTGACCACAAAACAGTTTTGTCGCATTTGAAAAAAAAACTGGGTACACAAAAAAGCTCGATATTTGGGTACCTCACGAGCTCACTAAAAGAAACCTAATGAACCGTGTACTCATTTGTGATTCTTTATTACGACGTAATGAAACCGAACCATTTTTGAAGAAGCTGATAACTGGTGATGAAAAGTGGATCACGTACGATAAGAACGTGCGAAAAAGGTCGTGGTCAAAGGCCAGTCAGGCTTCACAGACTGTGGCGAAACCCAGGTTAACTCGCAACAAGGTGATGCTGTGTGTGTGGTGGGATTGGAAGGGCATTATTCATTATGAGCTGTTACCACCAGACAGGACCATCGATTCTGAACTCTACTGCGAACAACTGATGAGATTAAAGCAAGAAGTTGAGAGCAAGCGGCCGGAATTAATCAACAGAAGGGGTGTGGTTTTTCATCATGATAACGCTAGACCTCATACATCTTTAGCCACTCAGCCAAAAATTAAGAGAGTTTGGCTGGGAGGTGTTAATGCATCCGCCGTATAGTCCTGACCTTGCACCTTCAGATTTCCACCTGTTTCGGTCTCTTCAGAATTCCTTAGGCAGTGTCAGGTTATCATCACGAGAGGACTGCCAAAACCACTTGTCGCGGTATTTTGATCAAAAGTCCCAAAATTTCTATAGCAATGGATCATGTCCCAGGGCAAAAAGTTATCGAACAAAATGGTACCTACATACTTTAGTTAAATGTAAATAAACTATATTAAAACATGTTTTGAATTTTCTTAAAAAATGCGAAGCAACTTTTTCCCCAACCTATTATATGTACTACAGAATAAATAAACTTAATAGAGAAACATTGTAACTTTACCTCAAGAGCGAGATCATCGAGCGTGCGTGATGTAGGTCCAGCGAGCGCCACTAATCGACACAGCAGCTGTAGGAACTGTTGTGCATGTCTCGCATGTCTCGTCAGTCGCGTGGCCGTGAGCGCGCGCGGGGCGGCGCCCCCCAGCGCAGTGAGCGCGGCCCGCGCGCCTCCGCCGCCGCCCCACGCGCACATCGCTAGTAACTGCTCTGCGCATGATACGCGCACCTGCAATATTGCGTATATTATTGGAACATGAAAACGTGTTGCGCTGACCCAGAGTAATATAGGATAATGGGCATGAAGATGATGTAGAGGCTGAGAGAAGACTCAAGTCGCGACGACATCGGTTGACTTTAGACATTAAACTTCGTATTGAAACAACACGATCAAAACGTCGGGCCTATGATACGCTCAGTTTAGCTTCACAAAGTATTTTTTTTTTATGTTTTAGTTGAAAAAGTGGTCAAAAATTTGTCTAAATTTTATTTAAAGTCCATGGATAACCTATAGACAAAGTAATTAATAAATTATTGACAGATCTATCACAGCAGACATTTAAGGCATGTAGCAATACAAAAACCTAAAACATTTTAACTACTAATCAAAAAGGATAGTCTACTGTACAGTATGGTTTGGGAAACCCCTATATTTATTTGTTCTCGCGTTGAAACTAACCTGAGGGTTCGGACAGTCGATCATCAGATACAGCGCGGTGTCCTGCCACCATGTCTCGTTTAGTAAGTTGTTCTCGAGGTGACCGCCGCTTAACGCCATGCAGATCGTCACCACCTCCATACATTCACGGACAACTACAACATTTTTATTATAACAGCAAGATAGTTAAACAAAAAGTGTTGTCACGAGCGCACGTCATGTGACTTTCATTTAGATTGCTTTACACTTGGGATGATGATAAAAAATCTATACCGGCTTGCTAGAGCTAAAGACGAGGGATGTTTGTCAGATAAAATGTATAAGGAATGGAACTGGAATCATTCTTTCGGATGATGAGAAAGTTAAGGATAGGTGGAAGGGCTATTTCGAAAGACTGATGAATGAGGAGAATGTCTGGAGTGGTGTGCTTGAGAATAAACCAATACATGAGAGGTTAGTGAGAATGATTTGTATGGATGAAGTGAGAATAGCAGTAAATGGGATGAAGAATGGTAAAGCAATAGGTCCGGACGGAATACCAGTTGAAGTGTGGAAGTTATTACGGGTAGATGGATGGACGTGGTTAGCTTTATTCTTCAATAAGGTGTTGCTGGAAGAACCCATACGTGACGAATGGTATAAAAGGTGCCTATCTTTAAGAACAAAAATGATGTGCTGGAGTGCAACAACTATAGAGGAATAAAGCTAATGTCACATAGTGTGAGGCTTGTGAGAAAGTTATTGAAAGGCGGCTGAGAGCAGAGAGGAAATTTCACAAAACCAATTCGTTCCTTTTTATGCCTGGTCGGGTAGCAACGGATGCCATCTTCGCTATCCGCCAGCTGTACGAGAAATACAGAGGTGCGCATAAAAACTTGCACATGTTATTCGTTGACCTCGAAAAGGCATACACGAGTACCTCGTGTATGCCTTTTCGAGGTCGTTTCGTGTGGTCGTCGTGGTCGTTTTGTGGTGGGCCCTTATGGAGAAATGTGTGCCAGGGAAGTATGTGCAGTTGATTCGAGCGATGTACAGTCGATGCAGTACTTAAGTCCGGTCTACAGTGGGCATTACTGGCAGTTTCAATGTGGCTCTTCGGCTTGCACCAAGGGTACTCAGCTCTTCCTGGTGATAATGGAAGCTGTAAGAGCTTCCATTATCACCAGGTAGAGTGAGTCGGATATTCAGGAAGAGGCACCCTGGTGTATGCTGTTTCCCGATGAAATTGTGCTGGTTGCCGAGAGTGGCTTAGAGTTCATCAGTTTAGGGTGTGGTGGGAAAGACTGGAGACCGTTGGCCTGAGATTAAGTCGGACCAAAACAGAGTAATTGTTTTGTGATTTTGGCGGTCCTTCCAGTCCTGTGCCCATATCTCGCCCACATCTCTCGGAACGCCCTTACCGATCTTCTCCGACTTTCGGTACCTCGGGTCACTTGTCCAAGGGTCCAGGCGGAGTAGACCGAGGACACATCAGGATGGATTAAATGACAGGTCACAGGAATAACTTGCGACCCAAGGATGCCCCTCAAGTTAAAGGGGAAAATCTACAAGTCCGTGGTAAGGCCTGTCGTACTGTATGGATCGGAATGTTGGGCCGTGAAGAAGACGGCTGAAAAAAGATTGCATGTAGCTGAGATGATAATGTTGAGGTGGATGTGTGTGGACTGACGAAAATGGATAAAGTAAGAAATGAGTATATAAGGGAAAGTTTAAAAGTGGCGCCAGTGACAGAAAAGTTGAAAGATATCGTTTGGCCTGGCATGGGCATGTAATGCAAGAGGAGAGGAAACGCATGTGACTAAAAGTAGCGAGACGGTTGACAGGGGAGTGGAAAAAGAAAACGTGTTGCGCCGACCCCAAGTAACATGGGACAAGGGCAGGAAGGTGTGATGACACTAGGGATGATTAAACTGCGTATTTATACAGTGTTAAAAGACCCATTACGAAGCCATCATCTACGCATTCTGTACATCAAAATAAGTATAGATAGTGCAATCCACGACGACGCACCCCACTCCGCTCCGCTCCGTACTAAAGTACAGCTTACAGTACAGTAATCGCGGAATGGGGCGCGTTGTCGTGGATTGCATTATCTGTAACTTGTGCAAAAATAATTGCTGGGAAACAACTTTTATTTTTTGTGTGAAAAATCGCTGTTTACGTTAGTGCGCAATGTAACGCACGCAAAACATTGTGCTTATGGGTGCAGGCAACGGTACGGAGATCGTGGGTGTAAGTTAAGTTATAATATTTAAAAGGAGCGAAGACTTTCGATATCTCCGTCCGTCATCAGTAGATATGGTAAAGTATAAGAAAAATTATCGCAAGGACGGGAAGAACAAGTGACTCTTGGCTTCGATAAGCGTCTTTTTACACCTGTTATTAATGCACCACCGTGCGGCGACCCCGTCCCGGACGGGACTCGGCCATGTAGCATGAACTGCTTCATATTAAATGTTTGTGAATTTTTGGATCCGTGCCTCATCCGCGCCTCGTAAGTCGCACGTCACGCGCCCGCCACGGTCAAGGTAAACTACAATTAGTTACGTTTCGACAAACACATTCTATTAAAATAAAACATTTTTCAGGGATTGCCTTAAGAATTGAGTGCCGCAAAGACTGTTTAAACAACGTGTTTCAGATATAACTATAGTCTCATCAAGTAATAGATCAGCTTACGTGTAACATCATCAGGGTGCACAATACCGCTGAGCTCGGATGGTTGTGCCACGGAGTAGGCAAGGCTGTACAGAGCACGCACCGTGGCTGCGGTAGGGACGCGCCACCAAACTAACGTCGATACTGAGTCACTGTCCTCACCACTGATTACCACCTGGTTTGTAAATACACATTAGAAAATAATTATTCAAGAGACCAAAAACATCAATGGTAAGTAGAGAACAAATCTTTTTGTTTGGGTCATATTATCAAAATCGAAGCTGATGGAGAGTGCAGCAGGAAAAATAATTCGTAAGCAATAATAATTACCTGTTCCCCTAACGCATTGGCCAACTTCTCGGAAATAGCCTTGACCATCAGTTCACAACTATGGTTTGGCACCGTTTGCAGTGCTTCGCGTAGTATCGTTACATCCCTTCTACTAACAACAACAGAACAGTTAAAACAGGCAGGCCTTACATAGGCCAATACTTTATTATAATCACGGAGTAGTAAGGAAATGGAGTAATAAGGGAAACATTGGTCATTGGTCCACTGAATTTCCGAAAAGTTAGATAGTAAGACGGCGATATGCGTAGTGATTTAGAAAATATCGTCGGCACGCATTATCACTCCATTTATTTGGGTCTCCGTGGTATCAAATCAATGAATAATAAGTAAGGGCTACTGCTACGGCTAGGACTAACCTGAATTCTTTGTCAAGAGTTGTGTCGGTCCCATCAGGAGCTAGTATTTCAAAGAGGTGGCCAAGCGTGTATAACGCCAGTTTGGCCAACCTGACTAGAGCTAAATAACCAACCCTGAAGCAAAAAATAAACATTATTCACCTATAACTTGTGTTTTGAAACATACAAGACTCACATGCTCTTATATCTTAATACTTTGACTGAACAAGTAATAAAAAACAATTATTTGTCAAAAGCGTAAATAACCACCCGCCCTGTGCATGGTGCATTGCAATAGACTCGCCCCCTATTACTTAATAATAATAATCTTTATTTGCCAAAAGAATAACAACCTTACAACAAATTTTACACTAGGGCTTATTTTCTATGAATCTAAAAGATTAGATACCCAATTAGTTAATTATTGCACAATAATTCAGGTTGCTACGAAACCGATTCACCCTGACCCCCGCACTAGTTATAAAATGTATTACGGTGGGACAGCTTTCTTCGTTCTCTTTTTACAATAATATACATGGGACTTAAACATAACCAGTGAAATGTGGGGGTACTATAGGCACGCCGCTGTCTTACCCTTCGGGAAAAACAGGCGTCATGTTATGAGTGTGTGTAAATAAAAGTCTCATAATCTATGGTTTAATAACGTACCTCCGTGTATGCGGTGCAGAACCTTGTAAAAAGTCAGTATCGGACAGACACTGCACTAAGAGCGGTGCCTTCTTGACGCAAGCTATCTGAAAGCTACGACAACGTTCCAGTCGCGTGTCTGACGATGGCATCACCATGCTATACAATACCTAGACATAAATAAAATGTATTAGCTTTATGAATCTCCTTTTTGCTTAGACATGTTTAATCCATTGGGTATTAAATTTGCGACAAACATTCACTCTTTCTCGGTTCGACAAATATTGTGAGATATGTGTCGAATCGAGACAGTCCTCAGTCTACTATATAGTCTAGCATGCTTACTACACCTTCAAATTATTCGTAGAGTACTTACTTCTATGTTATAAGCTACTGTGGGCGGAGCCGGACCATAGAGCATGTCCCTCAATTTTGAGTCTTCTCTGCATAACAACGCTTCTGTCAATTTTTCCACCTTTAACAACAAAAACATTACTAAGTTGTATAAAAAAATAAAAATTGTTGCATTTTACGAAACACTTCGCACATTGCAATTTAAACCTTATGTCAATGAAATGAGCTCGTGATTTGCAACGCCTATCGTAATTTTTATGTACAACTTACCGTTTGCTTGTGCGCAGGACATATCTGAGAGAGTAAATGCGCCGCTTCGGTGAGCGGTCCGTGCCCTTTGGTGATGCCAATGTGTTCCAAATTCAATATAAACGGCAAATACCAAGAGCCTTGTGCAAAAAGCTGAGGAAAGAAACATTTTACTGTAAAAGAATCATGACGTAGTAAAAAAAAGGCGAAGAGCATTATACTAGTGCGTAGGAGATTATCAGTCAAGAAGATGAGCTGTTCGACTTGTAGTTATTTTTTTTTTTTATTGCTGTATTTTGCGCTAATCTTCTTTATGGACAAAACGTAACCAAATGAGATCGACAGCAAAATCCAAGATTTACTTTATTTCTATGACAGGACAAATCAGATCATATTTCAATAGCTAGATGCACTCTGTATCGCAATGTTAAGGTTCAAATTAATTAGTTAGTGTACTTACAACGCCAGGTAACGCATGCTCCGGTGTCGGCGACAGCGGCGGTGACGAAGTACTAGAGTCACTGCTAGACTCGTTTGACGAACCACAGCCGCCACTACCACACACCTGCCCATCATAAACCTAAGAGAATACCTTGCGTTAAAGTCTTTGAAAGCCAGTAATGAAATTCATAGACCTGTGAAAAGTTGGATAACTTACCTTAGCAACAATCACAGTTTTGTCACGAAGCGGTATTTGTGACAGAATTTTTCTATCGTGACTAGAATCTAATAGTTCCCCATTAACATACAGCTCCAACTTATTTACATATAGCTCTAACTTTATATTATTTTCTGAAGCACTCTTCAGCCTAGAACAAACAAAAAGATCATAAAATCTACTGAAAAAGAAATCCTTTATTTATAAAGATTAAGGCTTTTGCCAGCGGCTTCGCCCGTGTGGATGTCGGAAAATATTCCACGGATACGTACTACCGGGATTACATACCTAATAGCCGAGGAAAGGGCATTGACTCCTTCCTACCGCCGCGCCTGCGTTGTCGTCAACCATAATTATTTTATAACGCGTAATTTTATTTATTTTAAAGTATTAATTTTAATATGATGTCAAGGCATATTTGAATCTAAATTAAATGCCCAATTTAAATAACACATTTTATTAGGTAAAGATATTTATCTTTACCTAATAATGAAATTTTTATCAAATTTTGAAAGATAAAATGGTTATTGTGGGTCATCCTTAGAAGATAGATATTATGCCATCGCGGACATTTTTGTTGAACTTTTTAAGTCAGAATCCTGTGGAACATAATTTTTATTTATCTCTCACTGTTTACGCGGCGCACGCCAGTAAATCTCCCAGCCGGTATGATTTTTTCCGACATCTTCAACAATAATCGTCATATTTCAGCCAATTTACACAAAAGTTTAATGAATTACACAAACCTTCCTCATGAATCACTCCGTCCATTGGTGAAAACCGTTTGAAAATCCGTTCGGTAGTTTTTGAGTTTATCGCGTTCAGACAAACAGACAGACAGACGCGGCTAAGGACTTTGTTTATAAAATGTAAGGATCATAGAGTTAAAGCACCAACCTTCTTTGAATCGTCGCACGCAGCGAGTGCAGCGTCTCATTGGAGTGCGAAAACAGCTCGATATCATCAACTTGTCTTTGGCCAGTTTGGAAATTAAATCTGACTATAATCGTACACTGCCTCCCCCGGCCCGACCTATAGATAGGCAAGATCTGCCGCTCCGCCGAAAATCTTCTATCACATTCATTAATATATTCTTGTATGGCACGAATCACTCTACACATTCTCGTACAACCCTCTGACGAATCTGAAAACGATTTTATCTCTTTAGTCACTTTCACGATTACAAGATCCTGCAGAAAGTATCGAAATTGTTGCAAACTTGACAAAATTTACTGAAAGTGAAAATCAAATGCAGAAATGAAAGTCGTTTAGCAATTGAAGTTAAGTCCGAACGTGGATTCACAAGAGACATCATTAAAGTTTTATTGTGACTATAATTGCGGCTTTAGAGAGGTTATGTAATCGGTATTACCGTCCCTTGAGTCGGTTGCAGAACTCTCAAGGTACACAAACTTGCACCACAAATCACTAAATACATTTTCAAATGATTATTCAAAATATTTTATTTCGCATACATCTACATGGGCATAATACGAAACGGCAGAAGCTAGGTGCACGGTGGCGAAGCGCTGGCAAGAAAATTCTCGGTTAGTTTTTTTTTCTTGCGCTAAAGATATTGAAATCGCCATTTTGTCTTTGTCATCTTCAAACGAGAACGATATTTTAAATTCGTTAATGCTATAGCGTATTTAATGATTTTTGGCGCAAGCAGCTGTAGAAAGTAGTGCTCGGCGCTTGATCGCGGCCGTGATCTAACACACCTTTCTCGTATTAGTAAGGTTTATAGTATATTTGGTAAAAGATAAATCTTGAATTATAAGGGAAATACGTAGCTATATTGAATCACTATAACACTTGGTTACAAGAAATGGTAATCTTTAAACCCTTAAAGGTTACCATTATTATAAAATGCTTATTGCTAAATGCTTATTGCTTATTGGTAAAATGGTAATGGTTTTAGAGTATGTGGTGTCTCCAAAGAGATCTGAACGCGAACTGGTCCACATATTGGTAAACGAGCGAATGTGCATACTTGCATTGTCACCGAGTGTTAGATTAAAACCTGAACAAGTAGAATCGAAGTCTTTCGTAGTATACCTTCGTGCGCCTCCATTTCCTTCTGCATGCGCTGCGTGCGCGCGCAGCACTGCGTGAGGAAGGCTTCGTGGTGGTGCGCGGCCGAGAGCTGCGGGCCCACGCACGTGCACACCTCGCGCAGCAACTCTATACCACGCGCCGATATGTCGTCGTCACACTCCGTTATTACCTGCAAAGTATAGTAAGTTATAGAATAATAATACATACGGTTTTGACTTATTTCCTCATATAAATTATTCTTAAGAGTAGTATGGTGATTACTTATCTGTTTGACTTTATTGATATAGATTTAGTTTTGAGCGTATTATCTTGCCCTGTATGGAAGAAGAATTGGAAAAAAAAATGGTTTGGAAGTTCCAAGCTTCCATATTTTTAACTAATTTTAACTCGTCTTTGGGCGTAAATAAATAACTTATGTATTTAAAAAATGCAAAATAGAAACCACTACATACAGGGATAGATAATTTATTCAAAAGTTCAATGTTTTTTATTTTTAGTAAATACATCCAGTAATTTTTCCATAATATCTATAAGCCCAAAGGTCACTCGTTACCCGTGGTCCCGGTGGATCGACCCATTACCGGGTCCATGGGTAATTTTAATTACCCGTGGTCCCATGCCCATGGCATTAGGGATTTCACCCGGACTTCTGACTATATCGATAGAAAATGAAAACCATCAGTCATATAAGAAAGTTTACTCATTCAAAGCAAATAAAATACCTAATTCCATCTTTGGGAACAAAAACATACTCCTAATAACAGCTATATTGAAAATCATGAATTCATAACCACTAATGATTTACGACAAACTATCTTAACATTTCTAATGCGTATCCAACTGATATTTAGCCATTAATTAATTCCATTAGTGTATCGGCTATGAATTCATCAATTTCAATTGCCATTTTTGTTCTGGTTCTAACTGGATTATTCTTTTTATTTTTTGATAATTTGTCCAAAAAGTTCAGGAGACGCTTTATGATTGTGCAATAAAAATAAAAAATTGCTATGCCCAGACTCGTTCTCGTTTTCGCAAAAAAATATTCAATTTGGGTGCGTACATAGTTGCTTATAAATAATTATGTCAAAGTGACAAAAGAGAATAAATGAATAAAGATATACGTAATAACTCTATGTAGTCTGTGATAAAGATCCTATATTGCAACATGACTAATACAGAAAAAAAATTCAAACTCAAACTCAAAGCCTTTAATTCAATTAAACCATTTACAGGCACTTTTGAACTGTCAAAGAGTCAGTCAGTTAGTCACAAAAGTTGAAGCTAGTTGCCCATTCCAAAACGTAGATCTCTATGGAAAAGAACGGGCAAGAAACTCCAAGGACACTCTTTAAATTATAGAAATTACAAAATCCTGGGTACATTACTCTTGTTGATTTTATGAGTGAGAACAATGTAAAAAAAAATATAAAAATCAAAAACGATTAAAAATATAAGATTAATAATAAACCCTGGCAGATAAGAGATGAGCAGTCTCAACTGACGGCGCCCGTTCACGAACATGATCAGCACCATCCAGCTCAACCATTTTCTAGGGACAATAATGATCTAACACACTCGCCACCATCAGCGAGACATTAAGTGAGCATGACATACTCTCAACTACCCTGCTCTTTCAAGTCAAAATACAACATAATATCATAGTAAACGACTCCATGGTACTCACATATACAAAAATTTAAAATAAAAATGCGTTTCGTACTAAAGTACAGCTTACAGTACAGTAATCGCGGAGTGGGGCGCGTCGTCGTGGATTGCACTATCTATAGTTTGCAATATATTTATAACCTTTAAAGAATTTTACCACCAAAAGATTACACTATTTGTAACATGTGATATCTTTTGATATGTATTTGTGTGTACATAAACAATGCCTGAAATAAAAAAAGATTTGATTTTTTGATTTTGACGTACCTAATAATGTTGTTATTATGGATTTGTATTTAATTATAAGTAGGTTCTTTGGTTGTAGTTAATTTTCTATCGATATAGTCAGAAGTCCGGGAACAATCCCTAATGTCATGGGACCACGGGAAATTAAAATTACCCATGGACCCGGTAATGGGTCGACCCACCGGGACCACGGGTAACGAGTGCCAAAGGTCTGTTCATAAAACTTTGCGCACTCGTTTTCGTTATAAATCATCGAATATTTCACTAAATAAATAAATGCTATGTACCTCGGAGAGGAAAAGGTTCTGCTAGATATTTAATTACAAGAAGATTTTATGTAGGCAATAAGTTGATACTAAAAGGTTTATCAAAAACTCCCATTAAAACCTTAAAAAATACATCAAACATAGTGTTTTTTTTTTTTTACTTTTTATTTGTAAAAAAAAAAGCTAGACTGATATTACCTAAAAATTTATGTTAAGACCTAAGCTCTAAGTCAAACAGTTTAGGAGTTAGACCATTTGAATATGACCCTTTAATTAAAAAAAAACGGCCTATTGTGGTGGAGATTTGTCGATAAATTGATCATATTGCTTCGCTTTAACGGGTCGGACACCGGTGACCAGACAAACGAAATTTCGCGGGTGTTCTGGTATGTAACAACACATTCATCTTTGAAACCTATTTTCTTAAAAGTTGTTATTTGTACTTACCCTCCATAAATAATCTAATCCTATGAGATCTGCATCGTTAAGTAAAAAACTTCGTCTCTTTACTTTCAGTTTGCCTTCTTTGGAGTTAACTGCTTTGAAAAACCTGTTAAAATTAAAAGTCTTGTTTAGGTATCTTCTGACGCTGTGTAGTTTAACAAAGACTTTGAGATCAAATCTTACCTTTCAAAACACTTGATACCAGCGTGGGTTAGTAAATTTGGAGATAATGTCATAATGTTCCGTCGAAAAAAATGTAGGTTAATGTTAGGATCTAAGTCAGGTTCCTCCCCCATTAGTTTGCTGAACCATCGGAAACACGCTTCGCGGTCGCCGAGGTGTGCCGGCTTCTCAGCCAAACATACCCATATCTGTTTTGCCTAGAAAATAAGAGCAGGGATTACACAACGAATAATAAATTTAACTTTTAAATAAAGGTAAGTAGCCCCCTCACTTGTTCTGCGCACAGCCATAGTTGTCCATCTTTCAAGAGGAATCTCAAAAAACTGAGTCTTTCATGAACCTGAGCTGCATGTGGGTACCTCCCATCAGGTTGCCAGTTGTCCCAATCTATTTCCCCCTCCTCTGTAAAAGATAACATCGATTTCACAATTGCTTTCTACAATTTTTATGGTCTATGAATCGCAAGCATGTTTGTCCATCAACTAACTATCTTATCGCGGTCATGTCCACTAGAAAGTTTAACAAAATATTTTGCTGCTTTTGGTCGCTCTTACAGAGATAAAAATAAAAACATCACATACCTGTAAGTTTAGTCCGCACTGCTTCCATGTAGTGTGTGAGAGAGTCAGTAACGAGTATCACAAGTGAGTGCTGCGTCTGCAGGCGGTCGATAAGTTCCTGTCTTGTGACATGAGGCCTCAGCCCTGTTCCGCCACCCGCCTCGTACAAGCAACATATCTCACGCATCATTTTGAGCGCTGGCAACACCCACTTCTCATTGGTTTTCAGTTCTTCTACACACCTGGAGAGATAATGAAGTTATAATAAGCTCCTTTTGAGAAAATTAATACCTATTTCGGCTAAATTAGTGATTTATTGCCTTTCGGAAATAGCAAATATGCGCCACATTGACTATATCTCGTAACTTTTATTGATGACTTTGTTAATGATATGATTTTTAAACAATGTAATATTGAGATACGACAAACTACTTACTTGTCCAACCACAGAGTCTTCTGAGCGTCACGGTCTTGACTACAACTATAGTCCAATATTTTAATAAGGTTAGCTAACGCCACATCCATTATCTCCGTACAAACTTCATCAGAGTGTGCCAAATTCCAAAAAAGCACTAATACCTGCAGAAAAGTCCACTATTTTAGACTTGTCTTGAAAAGATTATTGGAAAATGAACCTTATAGCCAAGTACCGTACCTTGTTTGCCATTACACCATCTTTGTCATCTTCTGCAAGTCTTCTTATTACCTCTAGTAGTTTATCACTTTGTTTTTTGCTGGATGTGGCCCAACTTGCCTACAAAATACACATAGTTGTATTATCATCTCGTTACATCCGAAAAAGCAATTTTTTTAAGACTTCGAAAGTAAAACTTACCTTAAAACAGTCAAATAAGTGATCAAGTTGATCAGGAGTGAAGTCCCAAGCCAGTTTGGCCAATAAGTCATGCAAATTCTTCACAATTGCTTCGTGTTTGCCGTGCTGAGCCTTCCATATTGCGTCCAAATCATCTCGAGTCAATGAGTTCTCCTTTATCATAAATCTAAGCATTTTCTCTAGTCTGTCTACGTACTGTGGCTGGTGAAGAGAGTCTCGTAAAACTATGTCTACTACTTTGTTTTCACGAATCCAAGTCTAGAATAAAATTGTACAATTTAACATGACACTCTATTGAGCAAGCAATAAAATGTAGCGACAATCAAAATAAAAAGTCAATTATTCAAATCAGGTTAAGAATTAGCACTTTCGAACGTCAAAATTACACAAGTAAGTTCCTCAAAACGCCTACCCTTCACCACTTCCTAGTACTTTAACTGCGAAGAAGTAGTGTAACTTTTAAAGTGACTGACAAAAATCGAACTTTTCTTTTAAAGTGACTGACCATTTTTATTTGCCCCCAGCAAATAAAAATGGTCAGTCACTTTAAAAGAAAAGTTCGAATTTTGCAAAATACTAAATGATTCGAAGAGATTTAAAGGGGTTCTGTTGATGTACGATTTTTGTCAGTCACTTTAAAAGTTACACTACTTCTTCGCAGTTAAAGTACTAGGAAGTGGTGAACTTCCTAGTACTTTAACTGCGAAGAAGTAGTGTAACTTTTAAAGTGACTGACAAAAATCGAACTTTTCTTTTAAAGTGACTGACCATTTTTATTTGCCCCCAGCAAATAAAAATGGTCAGTCACTTTAAAAGAAAAGTTCGAATTTTGCAAAATACTAAATGATTCGAAGAGATTTAAAGGGGTTCTGTTGATGTACGAAAAAAGGGTGATTAAAAATATCTTACTGTAATAACTGCAGGTGTAAGCCACTCTGGTTTCGGTTGCTGGGAAAATGTACTGATGAGTTGATTAATTTCGTTCAGAGCCGACATCTTTCCATTGAACGAAGACATTTGTAGCAATCGCAAAATCATTTTTAACCGAAACATTTCAAGAGCTGAAAGAAAATTTATATTCTTAACATGGGGGTTCCAATGTTGTAAATGTTTAAACTCAGATTTTTTAGAGGAAAACATAACATTTGTTAGCAGAAAATGAATATTCGCGTGTCGCTTCGAATGTTCTTTTGGACAAATAAAGCCTTCTCGACTCGACGGCGCGTTCCTTGACAAATACTTCAAATCCTTTTTCTTCAAGTACATTCTTCCAACACATCTTCATCTTGACATGCTGCCTTCTTCTCCTCTGTTGTTATATAGGGCTCGGTAGCGTACAATGTAGCGGCGCAGGGGAGGTATCAAGACTACGCCCCTTAGCAGCTACAGGGTATGCTACCGACCCTCGTGATGCCCGGCGGTGTAACACGCCATGGAGAACTTTCAAATAAACATATTAATTGCCATAACACTCCTCTCTGGCTTGCTTGTTTGACTTGATAACTTTCAGAATAAGTGCTGAATTTCAAATAGCATTTCTTTTTGGTTTACTTAACCTTTCTCTTGACTATTTTTCATCAGAGCTTAAGTTGTCAGGATAAAGACTGACTGCACCCTGTCTGCAACACAACTGCCAATGTTTAAATCTATTGCAGTAACTAAAGCCTGTCTGTGACAGTAGCAATATTAATTTTTGAGCAGAAATTTGGAGAAAACCGCAGCCAGGCTATCAGCCAGTCTTGACCCTTAGGTTGAATAATATATGGAAATAACACATACATAAATTATAGTATAACAGCATTTTAAGATATTACTCGAGTTGCACTTACATTTAAGTAAACTGTGATGCTGGGGCGTTTTCACTGAGACGTATTTGCATGCGCGAATTAAACAAGAAACAGTGTCAGTCTTATTTTCACTACCGCGCGCCTCCCTCTTCAGTTCATCGTCGGTTAAACTTTCAAGTAGTGTGGGAATACATTCCTGGGAACAAACCGATATTTAAGCACACAAAAAGAAACATTGATATACTCGCCAAATAGCATTAAATGTTTTTCATACACGAAATGGATTATAAAGTGTTGTCTTTAGAACCAGTTACAGGGCCAATCTCAACTTGTTTTACAATTCTGCCATGTAAATGAAATCATTTGTTCCACTCCTGATGTTGTCAATTTCTTTTGTGCTGATTTGAAAATATTTGCGTAAACGTTCGCCAACTGCACAGAGATCGACATATTGTAGTAAAGTTGAAATAATCAAAGCATACTTACAAGTACAGGTAACAGGTATGTGGTAACGGTGTGTGATGTGAGTAGGTCGTGGCAGAGTCCGAGAGGTCGCAGCAACTGCCAAACGGTCGCGACACGAGTTTCTCCGCTCGTGGACTGTTCTAGCGAAGATGGCTGCTCGCTACGTGCTGGTATCGAAAACTAGAACAATAATATAAAAGTAAGGTTCATAATTAATGTTAAAATTGTAATGTTTATCAGTGTTAAATTTATACATACTTCTCCACTGTCCGCAATAACTGGTACTACTTCTGTGCTTTCAACTTTATCACATTTGGTTTCTTCATTTTCTTTTTCAATAATTTCTGTAGAAACTTTCTCTTCTGAGGTGATGGATGTAGTCAACTCAGACTTTTGAAACCCCATTATTGTTTCAAACCTCTC
The DNA here is from genome assembly GCA_963853775.1 of Xanthia togata. Classification (NCBI taxonomy): domain Eukaryota; kingdom Metazoa; phylum Arthropoda; class Insecta; order Lepidoptera; family Noctuidae; genus Xanthia; species Xanthia togata. Next base: position 14,143,561 of record OY970793.1, read on the forward strand.
TCGGATTTTTACAAAGCCACCTGCTTGCCCAAACCTGGTCAAAAAGACAGAACATAAATACCAATAAGATCCAATTAACATAAGCTTGAATATGGTGTACAAAATTAAATTAATGTTTCAAGTGGAAACAGTTCAAGTGATAAAATACATACACATTGACAAGATGGACCAGCCATCCTCTCGGCGTGCGGTGATCCTGTGACTTTGCGAACACTTCAGCCTCCTGTGTTGTTCCCTGTCCAGGAGGTGTGATTGAGAGGCCTTCGCAAGTTCTAGATGCATTGAAAGTATGAAATCTGCAAACATCAACAATTTGTGTAGAACTTAATATTTACTGAATTCATAAAGAAGCAGTTTATACCAATATGTCCATGAACACAAGATTTGTTCACTAATTAGATTATTATGTAGTAAGAAATTATGTCCTCAAGTATAAATAAAATTATTACAGATTACATTGAAGATAATGCATGCAGCTCATTAATATTGAACTAGTTATTATTAAATGCATGCAATGATTATGAAATTGTCTCTTACTTGTTATTTGGATTGAATGTCATAGATAATAAATGCAGAAATCTTGGATCGTCTAGTTTCATTGCACAAAGTTTGACAAGCTTCTCGCAGTTTGAACGGACACATTGTTGTATGTTATTTTTCCAAGATGAGACTGCATCATCCGTTAGTATCTTTGTAAAGGACACTGTGAGGGCATCATTATAAAATCTTTGACATGCTGGGTGGGTTGCATCTTCACCTGTGGTAAACAATCACTTGTCAACAAACTAACAGCTGTTTCAGCATTGATATAAATATAAAATTTGATAACATGATAAGAGAGATAATGTAGACAATAATAGATAAGAAGATTGGACATAATATGTCCTTCAGGTAACAGTTAAAACTACTGCATGTGTCAATACTTATAAACATTCAACCCTTTTAACTTGTGGGGATTCCCCAGAAATAAAGTGCCCAAGATTAGCTTGGGTGGGCACTTTATTTGCAATCTTCTTATCTATGATACCTATTTGCTACATTTAATGGTTCCAAAATTTAATTATTTTAACAAACACACCAAAAATCAAATTTTTCAGCATCATCTAGGAAATCCCCTAAATTTTAGTTGGGTCTTATAATAAAATATAATAGAAGTAAATCAATGTTACAGTCACAACGCTTATCATCAGATCAACACACACAAAAACATTTACATGATTCTATTCACCAATTAAAACTTAATTGAATTAAATGCCACATACCTTTAGCTGCCAACTCAGTGGCAGCAACCAGCAGTGCCTCCAGCTCCTGCTCAGGCAACACGGGCACAACCCAACGGGGATGTGAAATCTTCTCTTCCAGTGCCTTTAACTTAGCCTCGGGGAATGCCATCTAGTCAAATAAAACATTTCTTAGAGCTGTTTTTCCAATATGGGATATATTTTCCCAAGGAATAATGATGACTTTTTGACAGTTTGTTTATGGAAAAACTCAATTTATTTCATGGATAAAATTCGGATGTCCAAAAAATCTGCCCTTTCTAATAACATGGCAATTTTATTAGACAAAGGGCTGATCTGACAAAGATGTATGTAAGAAGTACTGCACCAGTCCCAACATATACAAAATAATTATTTAAATATAAAATCAGAAAGGATGATGGTTCTAACAAACGGCCAGTTACTAAAGACTACGAAACATGTTGACAGATAAAGTAATTTCATTTTCAAAAGCGATAAATGAGGTACCTCATTTAACAAAATGTTTTATGTTGTTTTCCTAGTATCCTTAAAATTAATCAAAATCATTATATATTAGCAATAAGGAAATTTGACTTTGTGTATTATAACCAACATTGGAAAGTATAATGTTACTAACTAACAATGTGATTAGAAAAATTATATTCTTACCTCCCCTGGCATTAGATCTTGTTCTTTCATTGATATAGTCATTATTTCAACATATGATTAATCATTGCACCCCCTGGAAATAAGAATGATAGTGCCAATTCAATTTCACAATTCCAAATTGTCAAGTTTGAATTATATATTTGGTATCTAATTTTGCATTTTTTGTTTTATAACAAGCAAACACTAAGGAAATGTATAAAAAAATGTAAGACATGTTAATGAAAAATTTGTGTACATTGTTAGTTTTCCAGCATATTTCTTGAAAAAGGTGTATCAGGGAAAGGATGCACCATAGGTGAATTCAGGAAAAGTGAAATACATTGGATGATCAGTATATCTAATTATAATCTACAGCAAAACGAATTTGAGTCACCTAAACCCACACTTATCTTCGTAAACTTTTGACTTACGACGGATGACAAGGACATTTTAAGTTAAATGCTGATAAATATCGAATACGAATAATCACTGGAAGTTCAGTTCAAATTAAATACATACGCAAGTAATATTTTATCGCAGTATTGGTGCGATTCCTAAATCAATCAATTTTCGTTTTCAAGTTTTAAAGCTTATGTAATTATAATCGTTATAATGAAGACTGCTGAATATAAATCTGACTCCAAAGAAGTATTCTAATAATAAACAATTACAACACTTGCCCTACCCACAGAAGAAGATCTACAAAATAATAATTCATAAGATCAGCCGGCGCGACAAAATGGCGTCATTATCCCAAACAAGACAAAGCAAAAAATATAAATTTGTTGCTACTAAGAGTCTAAATATACTAAGCAAAATAACAAATATATAAATGTTTTACCTTTACGTTTACCCTATACTCAATTTAATGAAAAAATATTGAAATAAACCACCAAATTTAATTCACTAACACTTTTTTTGACGTAAGGTAAGTAAGAACGAAAATAGTTTTTATTTGTTTCCGTTCCCTATGAATTTTGCTAGGCAAAGGTACTATAATACAGCCTTTTTTATTTAAAATTTTATTGACTGCACTGTGATTCGATTCGAAAACTCTGGTGGATATAGTCAGAACTAACTTGACTTTTTAGTCGAAGATGGTCATTGAAGATGTTACGTACTACGTAAAGTGGTTTGCGGAATGTCATAAACTGTTTATCATAAAAGTACCGGACCATTATTCATAATTGGTTTGGCAAATAGGGTGTTTTACTCTATACGAGAAAAAATCTAAAAATATATTATTGAGATAGCTTAGGCAAAAAGTAGTCGGAAAACGTTAGTTTTAGTTCACAAAATAGCAAACTAAAATTTAAAATTAAATTTTAAGGTTTCAGCTTTTTTCTGTTTCATAACACCATTACAAAGTAGTAGCCATGTTATTACGTCATACGGCTATGTAAACTTAGAGTGTTAACTGTCAACTATCAGCGTAGTACCTAAAGGCTTTTTATTATTTTCGTAACCAACGTATTTTTTATTGAAATAATACCATGGATAACGGTTTTGTAAAAGGAGACAAGGACAACACAAATTTATAACTTTAAAAAGATCACTGCATTTGCCTACACAGCCAAATGACGTCATGACCACAGAGCAATATGGCGTCCACTGCGTACAGCATTTTCGTCAAATTACGCGCGAAATTCGAAAATGCAAATTTTAAATGCTTTTTTATGGCACTTATCGATTGAATAAAAAATTTGTGAATTGTTTAGTGGTTCATTAGCACTATAGAATCTAATTTAGACACTTTTCAAGAATGGGTGTAATACCCTATTCATAATCCTGAACCACAGTCTATTTGGTCACAAACCAATCGCCAAACCGAGGGAAAATAGAGGCATGTAATATTATACAGTTTCCATTCTTCAGTCTCAAACCCTAGAGATGGGCTGAAATTCAGCCAATTCAGCCATGCAATAGGATTGTATGCTATATTATAAAACTTCAAAATTGTACTTTATTTGATTCCTAATTATTTTTTATTTCTTGATGTTTTTGTAGACGTCCACACGTTCACTCACCGTGCTAAGCGCTTTCAACGCTGTAGCCAGCACTTTTTTGACGAACTTAGGGCGATATACATTTTAGCATCTAGCGGATAGATAAGCGCTTATTGATTTCTCAGATGGCAACACATATTATTATAGCGATTACGGTATTGACGATTGACGGTACCTTGCCAATTCATTTATTCAAATATTATGTATGTGAGAAAAAATCTACATCTTTTTAATAAAATAAGTGATAGACATAATTTTAATACTAGAAATAAAGATAAAATAGATCAACCATTTTTCAGACTATCTAAAGTAAATACATCTTTTATGGGGTACTGTGTTAAATGTTACAACAGAATACCTTGTGATATATTAGAATTAAATGAAAGAAAATTTAAAAATCATATAAAAAGTACACTTTGTAAACAAGCATAATATTACAAATTAGAGGATTATATCCAAGATAAAAATGCTTGGAAACATGCTGGTCCTGCTCCATAGGACAATTCAGAATCTAGACAAAATCGAACTGGTTGCTAATTTAATTGTATAATTATTATTTTTTTAAACATTTATTTTATTTTATTTTTGTGATTATTTGAACTCACACACTGACTTATTATTATTAGTATTACTTATTATAATGTTAGAAATATAGTATAATTTTACAATGTTTGTAAGTATGTGAGCACCATGCATCTATCACATAATTATGTCATTCCTTCATTTTTCATTCTTTTTACCTATCGTGGTATAGTAATCTTATTCTAGGTGCATTGTCTTCACATATAATTATATAATAAGTGTATACAAGATATAATGTTTTTTTTTAAAAAGAGTAACGGTGGAGTTTCTTGCCCATTCTTCTCCATACGAAAACTACCTTTTGGAATGGGCGACTAGAATCAGTTTTATTATTTTTTGTAAAGTTTGACGTTCATAAGTGCCTTTTTTGTGCCTAATTGAAATAAATTATTTGACTTTGACTTTGATTGTTTATAACCACGCCTGAACTGCCAACCAACTGCAGACTGTAGATTAGATAGACTACACAATCGATCGAATGAATCAATGCATTTATTATAACAGCACGAACATGCAATTTCGCGGGTAATTTGATCCAAGTACCTCTTGTACAGACGCCAGCACGTCAACCTACTACAATCTGTCAAATTTCTAGATCAAATTTTAGATTTTCAACTTTATTACTTAATGTTAAAGTTCAAAGTTGATTGGGAAAATTTGACAGTTTCGAATAGGTTGACCTGCTGGCGTCTGTACATGAATCGACAGGTTTTCGAGCATAGAATCTGCGCCAATGTAATTTGATGTAATGACCATTGACTTATAAAACATAAAGTCAATGGTAATGACATAGAAACTAGCGCTGCGTCGACTTGAGTGGTGGCGCTAATGACTAAAGCTGCGTACAGACCGGCAATTTGTGATAGCTTCACATACTTGTGGAACTATTGAAGATATCGTTTGTTTCGAAATCTTAAAAAGGTATGCAAGGCTTGTATACGAGTCCCCAGTGGCCAAAAATCGTAATGTGACGGCAAATCTCTCCTTTCCTGGAATCGCTTCACGATAATTTGTATTTTGTTTTGATATTTCCGGTCCAATACTATATAGCAACCATTCAAAATCTTGTGTAGACATTCTGCTAAAGTTGTCAAATAAACGATATTCGTTTTCTACTTGTAAATCTGCAATCATTTTACTTCCACTATATACAGTCCTATTCTTAAAATATGTGGTTGTCCACCATCTTCGCTTACGTTTATTTTTTCTTGTTCTTGCTAACTCGTTTTGGTATATAAAACTAGCAATTATAATGATGTCGTCGTCGTCCATGATTAAATTGCGAATGAAAGAGAAAAGAACCGGAATCAAGTGCCAACGAACGTTCGTTCGAGCACTAAATGTATTTGGATGTATTAACGAACTTCAACGAGCGTGCGGAAGCCAACGCTAGCGAACGATAAATATCCATCGTTGGGCGTTCTTTGGGCCGGTCTGTACGCACCCTAAGACCATGGGTGGCGCGGACGGACTACACACAAATGTCATCCGGCCATAGACGTATAGATTATTACAAAAATTTACAATCGATGATCGGTGCGAAGTAAATATACGGGGTTAGATGTTTTTGCTAAGTTTTTATCTAAAACTGCTCATGTTATTCTTTCTATGAATGTATTAAGATTTAATACAAAATGAGTTTTTCCAGTGATGAAGTCAATTTCCTTGTGTATCGATATTTACAAGAATCAGGTATGGTTCAATGAACTCTGACGCTAACACTATCTTTACACGACATGTTTAGTTTTTTCTTCTTTGACTGTTTTCCTATTCTACCTGTCTATTTATTATCCATTCGTAGATTTTCACATACTTCTTTATGACTCCATTTGAAGAGGTAAATACTGTCAGGTATTTAGTAGTTTACATTAGACATTTTGTCAGTATCAATAATTTGGGAAAAACATTGGAAAACAATGCCAACTCTAACTTATTTTTCAAAATATACAGCCTGGTAAAGTTACATTGTAAATAAACTTTCAGGGTTTCATCATTCTGCTTACACATTCGGTATTGAGTCGCATATATCCCAGAGTAACATCAATGGAGCCCTAGTACCACCTGCAGCATTACTGAACATATTGCAAAAAGGCTTACAGTACACAGAAGCAGAAATCACCATAGGAGAAGATGGTATGTTGTATTTAATTTTGACAATACAAACATGTTCTATCATTACATTACTCATGAGGTCAGTGATGGTGAATCATCAATTTGCGGTTTTTCCTCATATTCACTTTCTTAATTTAGTCATAATTAGTCCAGGAGCAGCCATTTACTTAATCATATCCAGGAGCAATCACTACAATACTATTTTCTATTTTTAGGCACAGAAACACGCCTCACAGAGAGTTTAAGTTTAATTGATGCAGTCACACCAGACATAGTAGCTGCCAGGCAAAATGCACATAATGCTCAAAAACAAGCTATTAAAGCAGAACCTGGGTCTGGAGGGGAGCAGAATGGTGTTGATGTAAGTATGCAATATTGTCTCCTACATATAATAAGAGTCATAAGATATTTAGGCCCATATTACAGAACCCCACTCAAGACTCAAGCGTTACTTAAAACTAGTTTCAGCCAATCAAAAGGCTTTAAACGAGTTTTAAGTAATGCTTGAGTTTTGAGTGAGGTTCTGTAATACGGGCCTTACTGTCTATTGTTAGCCTGCATCATCCATCAGTTATAGCTTCCAGAGGATGAGTTCCACAGCAGGATACTAAGCTGACAGGATTTTTTATTGATACAAAGATGTAACTAATTTCAAGAGATTATTATTTTTCAAAATTAATGAAGATTCTTTACTCTTTTTTATCAAGGGCACAACATGCAGTGCAGCAGCAGCAGCACCAGGAGGAGCAGCAACTCCCAGTGCTCCAGAGGCCATGGATATGGATCAGTCCATAGAAATCCCAGCCAGCAAAGCCACAGTGCTTAGAGGACATGAATCTGAAGTGTTCATCTGTGCCTGGAATCCCAGCACTGACCTATTGGCTAGTGGATCAGGAGACAGTACTGCTAGGTACGTAAATACATAAACAATTAATTGACTTTTGTTTTTCATTATTATTTTACATTAAACGTCTTCCTATGCAGTTGAAGGAATTGATTCAGTCTAGGTTTGAAACCCAACTGCAAGTTATTTTAGCAAGTCATGTGTATAAATCATTCTTTATTATTTCTCTGCAATTCATTTCAGAATATGGGACATGTCAGACAATCCAGCAACAACTCCCAATCAGTTAGTATTACGACACTGCATCCAAAAGGGTGGGGCTGAAGTACCTAGCAACAAAGATGTCACATCTTTAGACTGGAATGTAAGTGAGCAAATGTTCTTTTTTGTTTTACACATTGCAGTAAAACAATAAAGACCTAATAAACAAGAGTTTAAGGTCATAACCTTAAACTCTTGTTTATTAGGTCTAGAAGTTCATACTTCTATATCAGGGGTTGCTAAACTTTGAAGGGTATGGAACAATCAACAAATCCATTTCAATCTATGGAACCCTACATTCAACTATAACAAATGAAAAATAATGCAATTTAAAATATCTGTAAAAAACTAAATATGTGTTCACTTACATCCATACCAGCAGTGCTCAAGAACTAGTTATATTATTAACATTTGTGTAAATTTTTCTTTGCAGTGTGATGGCAATCTATTAGCAACTGGTTCATATGATGGTTATGCCCGTATTTGGACCACAGATGGAACTCTAGCGTCAACACTAGGCCAACACAAAGGGCCTATATTTGCTCTGAAGTGGAACAAAAGAGGAAACTATATTTTGAGTGCTGGGGTAGGTTTCAAGATCTACTTACTATTGAACATAAGATGCCTGCAAAAAAAAAAAAAACAGATAGGAAAATGTGTGTCTAACCAACTGATAATTTGCAGGTTGACAAGACTACAATAATATGGGATGCCTCAACAGGGCAATGCACACAGCAGTTCTCCTTCCACTTGGCACCAGCCCTTGATGTTGATTGGCAAACTAACACTTCGTTTGCATCATGCTCTACTGATCAGTGCATTCATGTTTGCAAACTGAATGCTGATAAACCAATCAAAAGCTTCCAAGGACACACTGTAAGTAGAGCTGTTGCACTATGCTTTTTGTACTCAGTATAATCCTGTAGATTGTAACATTCATACTATAATTTCAGAATGAAGTTAATGCCATAAAATGGGATCCTCAAGGACAATTGCTAGCATCTTGTTCAGATGACATGACATTGAAGATCTGGTCCATGAAGCAGGACACATGTGTGCATGACTTACAAGCACACTCTAAAGAAATCTACACAATCAAGTGGTCACCTACAGGTCCTGGGACACAAAATCCCAATATGAATCTGATCTTAGCAAGTGCTTCTTTTGACAGCACTGTGCGCCTGTGGGATGTTGAGAGAGGTGTCTGTATACACACTCTCACAAAACACACTGAACCAGTTTATAGCGTGGCATTTTCTCCTGATGGAAAGTTCCTTGCTAGTGGTTCGTTCGACAAGTGTGTGCACATATGGTCAACACAAACGGGAAGCCTTGTTCACTCATACAAGGGCACAGGAGGTATTTTTGAAGTGTGCTGGAATTCTCGAGGCACGAAGGTCGGCGCGAGCGCTAGTGACGGTAGCGTTTTTGTTTTAGACTTACGTAAACTATAACAACAGGCTGTCAGAAACACTGTATGTGTGTTTAATCATAAAAAAATCAGACGATGATTTCGAACTTTCATAAAACTATTGTTATAATGGCTGAATATGTATTTTAATGTAGCTGTTTCCAGAGTTTTGAATTTACGGCAATAACTGTAGAAGAAATATTATTTAGAAATCTTTGCATTTCCAATAATACAAATTAAATTTATGATATTTGGAAAAGCATTCATAAAAATTGGTAATAATTGGCATTGTAATGTAAGATGTTAAAATTATACCATATTTACTGTAATACAATACTTATGAACCATCTACAACATTACCACCACCATTGCATGTAAGATATCTATCTGTATTTGTGGTGGCGATGTTGTAAATTAACTTAGCCACAAAATAATTATAAATGTTTAAATCAATATTAATAACCAACATGTCAAATGAAAATGAGCTAATTGCAACATATTGTTAGTCTGCAGATTTTGCATTATAATATATCAATTTTTGTTACTTGTGTAATAATAGGGATATTTTTTATAAGAAATAAAAGAGTATAAATAGTAAAAGTACATTGTATTTCTATATTTTATTACTCACATTTAATATCCTTGAATAAACAGTAAACATTGAAGTTAATTGAATTAAAACTTCTTTCATTCTTCCACTGGTTTTAAAACTTATGTCATCGACCGTTTATATGCTAACAAATTATCATGCTTATAAAGCATATGCAATTTTTCATACATAAATTTGAAAAAATATAGTAAGTTATCATATTGTCCTATATATGGTTGACATTGGGGATGGTTTTCATCTGTTCTATGCACTGGACAGTGGATTGTTAGAAATGACTCATATTGTTCACTTCTCCCCCATGCACAAATGTGTAGTTCTAATAGAAGCTGATGCAAAGCTTCTATTGTTGAAAGATACCATCTAGGGCTTCCGCGTTGATGACGCCAAAATTGTGAAGCTCTTTGCTGTAGCACTATTGTTGGTATCTTTTGAAGTCTTTCATCAGCATAAATACCTCTGCTCTGATTCCATGTGCTGTCTATAAGTACCACTCTATCTATTGGAAGTTCATGAACATGATGAACTTCATCTGACTCATTGTGATTTAATACTTTTGTCATTAATGTGCCCACATTATACCCTGAAGGTAGTTCTGCTAATAATAGATCCGAATAGCTTGGAGCATCCCCTTTGCCAGTGTATAATTCTCTAACAGTTCTAGCTTCTGCCCCCGGAAACAATAATACAGTCCTGCCATCCAAAGCATATTCAGGTACATTTGGATATGTATAAATGTTTACATCGTCTGGTGCTAAAACAGCTGCATGTGCTGATGTGCTTTTGCCATCTATTTCTCGGCGATGCTTGATTATATCCACTTTTACAGGGAGCTGGAAAAATAAATTGGAATATATTTATTCGACCAGAAAGATTAAACTTTTCAACAATTGTGTCTAATTATTAGCATCTGCTGGTGAATTAGAACTCAATGATCTGCTGTACAGTGTTGTCTCACCCTGCATAATGGAATTTTCCCCTCTATGGGTGATACTGGAACGTAGCATGAGTAGCAGAAATACATTCGTGATTTACCGCATATGGGACAAGCACTGCGGCCGTCCAACTTATCTAAAGTCTCTGAACTTGAAATTAGCATTCCCTCAAATGGCTTTTCGTCACGATTACGCGCTTCGGGGCTTTTGGGATTCATGGTTAATTTTGTTTATCGTGTTCATAACCTCGACCTTTTCAAAATTAAATAATGACAACTTTTTGTAGTTTTTGATGAGTATCACTGAGTAAATTGAATAATCTGGCTTTTGAAGAGGTAAAGCTCAAAGATCGGTCAAGCAAGTGCAAGCAAAATATTTAAAAAAATCTCTGTAAACATATTTACTCTAAAATAGTGTCAGTCAAGGCAATGTCAATTGTCAATTTTGTTGTCAACATTCAATTCATCTGAGAAGCATGGAATTAGTATGTACTGTGTAGTACGAGTTAACGAGAGGCAAAGGAGATGTTTCAAAATGTATGGAGCCCCGGCCACGTCTTTGTACACCATACTAAAAAGTGGGGAAACACAATTAAAACAGTTTTCAACCATCCAATTACTTTATGTTGGCTTTGTTTGGTTGTAAAACACAAGATTTTACACTTGAAATTGAAACACACAACAAAAACCCGTCATTGCGGTAAGCTGTCATGCTGATTGATTAATGACGTTTGACATGTTTATTTTTCTCAATTGTCAAATTAATACGATTCGTTCAGTCTTTTGTAGACTCGAGAAAATAAAACAAAAAGAACATCAAACTGAAAGCGACTGATGTGACAGTAGACCTATGATCAATGATCTATGATCAATGACCGATCTATGGTTTACTGTCATTGTTTTTAACCACAGAGTACCTAAATTGGCGAGACGCCATGTTGAAAGTCAATAAAAATAATTATTACAAGAAAAGTATGCATTTAAGCAATTTATCAGTATTTTTCCCGAATTCCATAGATTTTTCTCGATTTTTCGAGGTACTGTACACATACTGGGCCGGATTTGGAACATCTCATTTTCTCGCACGACGAGGGGCCCGTCTAATATGCTGCGACGACGACATTTGCGGGCATGGCAGCCACTGGTTGTAAGGGTTGTGTGTATGCCAGCTTTTTTTTTTTTTTTTTTGTCTAGGGCATCTCGTAGCTCACCTCTGAGGTGATGACTACTTAACCGGTCAATCCTGCGGCTGCCTTAAGCTACTAACTTAAAGCCTCCAGCCAGGGGCAAAACTATTCTAAATTAGAACTAGGCGAACGCTCGCTAAGGGCACCCCCTGTGGGGTACGGACCTCGGCTTAGGGCGTCGCTGGGGGGAGGACAGCAAGTTGGGACAGGCTGGATCAAAGATGATTCATTATTATTAATCGGGGAATTTAAAACTACATTTCTCAGCGAAACGCGGGCTGGCGCTTCTGCGAGCAAGGGTCGGTGGGGAGTATTATTTACTCGGGCGGGTCGCGATCGCGGAGGACCTCGGCGGCGAGGTCGGAATGCGGGTCGGTGTCTGTGTTTCTTGTGCACTGTACTTGTGGCCCTATTGCTCTCCTGGAGGAGGGTTATGGGGTCGTCTGGGTCGGTAAGGATTTGCCTTGGGCGGCGGGTCTGACTGATTCTACTCGTGACATAATTGGCGGCCTCGACAACCAGAGGGTTGCGGTGTTTGGCGGCGGACTCAAAGAAACGCTTGGAATTGCGTTTGAGAAATTGGTGGATTGTGGGGATCTTTAGGTCGAGATGGAGGATCTCGTTCCTAACGTACCAGGGGGCACCGGTGATTTTCCGGAGAAATCTATTTTGGAGCGTTTGCATCCTATGAATATGGCGGGGTTTTGCGTGTGCAAATACGGCTCCCGCATAGGTCATGATGGGACGAACGCACGCCGTGTACGTACGCAATTTGCACTTAAGTGACATTTTGCTACGTGCATTCAGGACGGAGTGGAGTCTACCGAGAACGAAAGCGGCTCGCGAGCGGACCTGCTTTATGTGCTCACTGAAGGTGAGATGCTGATCTAGGACGACACCTAGGTATTTGGCTCGCTTCTCCCAAGGGATAGGCTTGCCGGACATGGTGATGGGTCGGGGGGGTTTGAACCTTTTGCGCGGTTTCCTAAAGAGAATCGCTTGGCTTTTATCCGGGTTGACTTCGATCCTCCACTTTCTAAACCAGGTGCCGAGCATGTCGACTGAGGTCTGGAGAGTGTGGGCTATCGAGTCAGTGCTAGTACCCTTGTAGTAAATGGCCGTATCGTCTGCGAACAGAGCCAATTGCGCCCTTTTTCTCTTTGGGATATCGCTGGTGAAAAGCGTGAAGATTAGGGGGGAGAGCACAGAGCCTTGAGGGACTCCTGCGCGGATTGGACGAGGGGAGGATATCGCTCCTTCGATACGGTAGCGGAAGGTGCGGTTTGACAAAAAGTCCCGTAAGATGAGCACGAGACGATCCGGCACACCGAGTTTGTAAAGCTTATATAATAAGCCGTTGTGCCAGACTTTGTCGAACGCTTTCGCTATATCGAAGAATATTGCACCGGTTATCAAGCCGCGCTGGAAGCCCGCGCATATGCTTTCAATAATCCGGTGGGCCTGATGCACGCTAGAGTGCTGGGTTCGGAACCCAAACTGTTCGTTGGGGATGAGGCCCTTGGTTTCGGCATAATCTCTGAGGCGCTTATAAATAAGCCTCTCATAGACTTTGCCGAGTACCTTGAGCAAACTGATGGGGCGGTAACTCGACGGCTCGGTCTTGAGCTTGCCGGGCTTCGGTATGCCGATGACCGTGGCTTCTTTCCATGCTTGGGGAAAGATGTTATTGCTTAGGGCACCATTGAAGATGGTGGCCAATAGCATTATCAGGTGGGCAGGGAATAGCTGGATCACCCTATTGGTGATTCCATCAGAGCCGGGGGCTTTGCGGGTTTTCAGACCTTTGATGATGTCATGCACTTCGTCAGGAGTGACGGGAGGCAGAGGACTATCAGGATCTTCAACGGGAGGGAGAGAGGATCTACGTTCGACCTCGGCGTCGACCTCTAGGAGGTGAGCTTGGTCTACCGGTTGGGAGCTAGGGGAGCATTGAGCTTCTAGACTGTCTGCTAGGCATTCAGCCTTTTTTAAGTCCTCGAACGCGATGGTCTTGTCGGGACGGGTCAGGGGGGGCATGGAGGCCACTTGCTGGGACTTGAGTTTCCTCTGAAGTTCCCAGAATGCCAGGTGGGTGGGCTCTAGTTCGCTGAGCATCTTGTCCCAGCCCGTGTCACGCAGCTCCTGTATGCGTGTCTTTACAGTTCTCTGTAAATAGCGCATATGGGCTTTGTTAGCGGAGCAGGGAAAATTGCTGTAGGCACGAACGGCCGCGTTCTTCTCAGTCAGCAGCGCGCGTACATCGTCCGGCAGACTCCAGCGAGGGTCGCCCGACGCTGAAACCTCCCTAGAGCAGTCGCTCAGGACTGATTGTACGTGCTCCGTGAGTGAGTCGATCGCGGCCGTCGTGTCCGCGATAGAGTCGAATTTGTCGGGGATGGCGTCCAATTGGGGGGACGTGTTGGATTTCAGCTGGGTGCTTACTTTCTTCCAGTCCGTTACCCTTTTGGTGAGAGCGGGTTGAGAGGGGTCGGGGAGACCTATGCGGGGGGCCATTTTTATGACTACTGGGCGGTGGTCAGAGTTAAGCTCTTGCACCGTTTCTATGGATTCTAACCTTAGAGCGATGTTCTTAAGGAGCGCCACGTCTATGATGTCGGGGTTATGATGGGTAACGTGGGGAAAGTGAGTTGGGGTCATCGGGGCGATGACGTCAAAATTGAGAGAATTAGAGAGGTCGAACAAGTGTCGCCCTCTGGTACAGGTTCTGGAACTATTCCAGGCGGGATGCTTGGCATTGAAATCGCCCGCTAAGTTAACAGAGTCATTCATGCCGAGTAGGATAGAGAGGTCGTCTGAGAGGAGTTGGAAGTTCTCCGAAGTATTGAGGGGTGGGACGTAGACCGATACTATTGAGATCGGCTGATGGCCGGTCATGCCTAAGCGGCAGATTGAGACTTCTAATCGTGAGAGGGGAGGAGGGTCTATTGGGATGCAATATAGATCCTTTTTATAGTAAATAAGGGTGCCGCCCAAGTGACATCGCGTCCTGTCATTGCGAACTATGCGATAGTTGGCAATTGACGGGTCGCGGTTGCATGGCTTGAGAAAAGACTCTTGGATAAGGAGGATGTCAATTTGATGGTCGCGAAGGAAAGTCGCGATCTCATCCCGTTGGCCTCTAATGCCATTGGCGTTGAAAAAACCTAACTTGAGGGATCGGGGTTTGAACCTAGTATTGATGGTGTTATACATTATGGGTTCTAGTAGGGGTGCTGAGGGAGGTCAGGGCTTGCGTGATCTCGGGATAAGTCAAAGTCAAGTCAAAGTCAAAGATTTATTTGCATACTAAGTGTACATTTTGGTGTTGTTTACAAATGCAGGTACTTACAACTTAGCGGCCTTTTCCAGGCATCGCAAACTTGAGGGCTAACTAGCAAACATTTAAACTATAACGACACAATGAAATTCATAATTACCTTCTATCATTAAGTAGGATTAAATCTAATAGTTTAAGTCATAACATTTTGACGCATGCACATTCTTATAATTAATTAACTCTAATTGTGTGTAATGTCTGTGAGCGAGGCTATGTGTGTCTGTATTATTTAGTTGATCATTCAAGTATGTCTGGTATTTAGGTATTTGTTTATTTAATTATTCACTATTCAATTATTTAAGTATTTAAGTATGTCTGTATTATTTCATTATTTAGCTATTCAATTATTTCATTATTCAATTATTATTATTTTTAATTATGTAAGTACTTATTTCTGATTCAAAAATTCTTCAGTTGAGTAGTAGCAGTTTTTCAAAAGAAATGCTTTCAATTTATTGTTAAACGGAGTGAGTCTAGTTTCATTTTTTATCTCCTGAGGCAGCTTGTTGTATATTCTTATTCCCATGTGATGTGGGCTCTGATGTAGTACTTTAAGTCTTGATGGTGGTTGGTATAAGTTATGTTTGTGTCGGGTGTTATAAGTGTGTATGTCCTTTACTTTAGTGAATGTGTGTATGTTTTTGAATACGTAGATACATATATCGTGTAAATATATACATGGAAGCGTGAGTAATTTATATTTATGGAAATAGGGTTTACAGCTTTGTCTATTGTTTATTTGGGCTAAGATTCTAACACATTTCTTTTGTAAAATAAATAGCTTCTGTATGTTTACGCTGTTTCCCCACAACATAATACCATAGCTTAGCCACGAATAGGCATAAGCGTAGTATGCTGATAGTGCGGTTTTTGTGTTCGTGCTATGTTTTAATTGGAATAGTGCGTAGGTGAATTTTGATAATTTAGTTGCTAGTTCTTCTATGTGACATTTCCAATTTAGGTGTGTATCTATATTTATGCCTAGTAATTTAAAAGTATCTACCGTTTCTATAGGTGTATTTTGAAATGTGATATCAATTTGGATGGGACATTTTTTATATGACCTAAACTGCATAATTTTTGTTTTGTGGTCTTGAAGCCAATGTGTTACTATTTTTAAAGTGTCGTCCATGATGTGTTGGGGATTTTCAGAATTTTCGCACTTTATAAGTAGTGATATGTCGTCTGCAAATAGTACGGGTAGAATCTGGTTTGTGTTTAGGGATTTTGGTAGGTCATTTATATAGATTAAGAATAATATGCATCCTACTACACTTCCCTGGGGGATTGAGCAGGTTAGGGGTCTCAGTCTAGATCTTATTGTTTCTACGTGATGGTTGGTGGTATTGTAATAGTCTATTTGTACTAATTGTTTACGGTTTTGTAGGTAAGATTTGAACCACTGATAGGCAGGTCCTCGTATTCCCGAGCCGTATAGTTTTGTCAGAAGGATATCGTAGGAAACTTTATCATAGGCTTTCGTCATGTCTAATAGTACTCCTAAAGCTAGTTTTTTATCGTTGATATGCTGTAGGGCCATTTTAGTGTACTTATAGACTGCAGTTGTAGTGGATCTTGATTTTCTAAAACCGTTTTGTGAATCGTCTAATATATTATATTTTTCTAAGAAATTGTATAACCGATTGCACATCGCCTTCTCAAAAACTTTGGAAAAGGTTGGTAGAAGGGCAATGGGTCTGTAGTTGTTTGGGGTGGTAGTGTCATCTTTTTTGTGAATGGGTTTAACTAGTGACGTTTTGAGTGAGTCTGGGAATTGGCCATCTTCAAAGCTCTGGTTAATCAAGATTGTAAGTGGTTTTGAGAGTTCTTCTACGCATTGTTTTAGTAGGATGGGTGGGATATCGTCCATTCCACAGCTATGTTTATTTTTCATAATTTTTATTATTCCAATGATTTCTTTTTGATTTACTGGGCGTAGATACATAGAGTATGTGGGGGGATTTACTACTGGCCGTCCAAGTTTGTTTGTCGGTGTATTTGCTTGAGTTTCGCCTACTGTTGCAAAGTATTCGTTGAATGTATTGCTAATGGTTACTGGGCATTTTGTTACGTTATCATTTATTTTTAGTTCTATATTTTTACGTTGTTTAGGCTTGGTTCTGCCTGTTTTTGTGTTTATGATTTTCCACATTGTTTTCGTTTTGTTATCGGATTTCTGCATTTGTCGTATAAATTCTCGTTTTTTTGATACTTTTACACTGCGTTTTAATATTTGGTCAAACAAATGGTAATATTTTCCTATTATTGCATTGTTATTAGTTTCGTTTAATAATATTTTTAGCGATCTTTTATGTTTACATGAATTTCTTAGACCAGTTGTCAGCCATCCTTTAACAGGTGTGTTTTTGATTTTTATATTTTGTATGGGTATGTGTTTATTTAATGATTCTTTAATTAGTGAAATAAATGCATCGTAATTTTTATTTATATTATTATTGGGCTTTATTATAGTTTCCCATTTAATATCCTTTAGTGATTTTTGAAAGTTGGATATTTTGCTATCTGTAAATACTCTTTTTTTTGTACGCCATAATTTATTATCTGTTGATAGGGTTTCTGATTGGGGTAGTTTTATATTTATTGATTTGTGATCGGAGAGACCGTAATCGTGTACATAAGTTTTATTTATCATTTTTCTGTTGTTTGTGAATATAAGATCAATACAAGTTGATGTTGATTTTGTTACACGTGTAGGTTTTAGGACTAATTGGCATAGGTTATGTGAATGCATAAAGTTCAACAATTCGCGGCACCGGGCGCTTTCAGAAAGTATATTTATATTGAAGTCACCTCCTATAATTATATGTTTAGTCTTAGTTTTCAATTTATTTAAGATTTTTTCCATTTGTTCATAGAAAGTATGTATATGACGATCTGCTCTATATAATCCTATAACAATACAATTTAACCTAGGTATTTCTATTGCACTTAGCTCAATTACAAATTCCTTAGAGTAGTTAACAATATCTTTCCTCTCAATATATTCCAATTTATTTTCAACTAGCAAACAAACTCCTCCTCCTTCGCGAGTAGTACGACAGAAAGAAGACGCTATTTTGTATCCAGGTAGGTGTAGCGAGTCACAATAATAATAGGTTTTCCATACCTCTGATAATGATAGAATTGTAATATTTGAATCTGATAATAATTGTTCGAGCATGTTTATTTTATTCCCTATACTTTGGATATTTTGAAATGTTATGGTAACGTCAGTATCGAAATGTTCCATTATGATTTTGGTTCCGGTTTTCGCTTGTTTTTATCGGACTATTTGACCTCTGGGTCATCGCTACGTTTGCTGTTTGCGATATGTTCCCGTGTGCTGTGTGTTCGCTTCCATGCGCTATGTAGCTGGCATTTAGGCCTGATGTTTTGCCGGTTACAGGTTCTAAGCAATCATCGCATTCCTTTCCGTTTATATATAGTTTGTTGTTTTTTATAATGGCTCTATGGCCGTTTTTCCTGGCTATATGTAGTCTATTTCTGAGCTCATTTCGAAGATGTAGTGTTTCCCTGTCCATGAAGATTCCAACTGACAATCCTGTATTCTGGAATGCTCTTCCATTTTCTACTATATATTTTGTCATTCTTTTATTTATTAGGTCAATAGCTAATGGTCTTTTTTCTCCACGTTTACCGATGCGCTTTATTTCCTGTATGTACGGGTCTATATCTATGTTCATTATTTCGTAAAAAGCTCTTGAAACACGCTCGCAGAGGTCGTTCTCAGTTTCACGGTATTCTTCGTGTAGTCCATAAATCACTATTTTGTTACTGTTTTCCAATGTGTGTAATTGTTGTTCGATATTTCCAATTTTTTCGTTTAGTGAGCTAATCTTTTCTTTAAGTATGTTTTGTTCTGATGATAAGGTATTTGTACTTTGTGTTAGATCATTTTGAAGCTTCCTAATTGCATTGCTGAACTCAGTTTGGATGGTGTTTTTGACATCTTGTATAATAGAAGTCTTCATGATTTCCAGTTTAGTATCTAGTAATTGGCTGAATTTATCTAACGATATAGAATCGTTTTTTGCATTTGTGATGTTGTTAGTGTTATAAGGGCTAATTGCTTGGCTAAGTAATGTGTCTCCCACTATGTCATCAGGCGTTAGGTCGATGTCGCTTGTATCAGGCGTGAGCACATTTCTGTTTGGTTTTCTCCTTAGGGTTACATTCATACTTTCGGGGGTAATTCGTCCTATTTCTGAAGGGTTTTGTCTGATTGGGGTATTGGTATTGTTTCGCTTTGGCATTTTGCATAAACAAGCTTGACATTTCCATTCGTTTAAACCTTTAGTCGTCATATTGTTGAATTGACTTTTAGTAATGTTTGTACATTCTAGGTCATAGGACTTCATACATAAATGGCATTTAAGACTTCCTTCTTCCAGAATGTCCTGGTTGCAGCCTGCACATCTCTCCATTTTAGATGGTCTGTTGCTGTTAGTTGTAGAATTGTAATAAGTAGGAGGCTGGTAGTGACCTCTAGTTATTAATTGATGTACTATTACCGTTAGTTTGTATGGATCGAAGTGTCAAGTCGATGTGACTCTTTGATTAATACGTTTAAGAGATGGTTCTTACTCTATTTCACAGATGGCGCTATTCTAAGCGTGTAGAAGGTAGGTGGATAGGTGGCGCTATTCTACGTTAGAGCTTGTATGGTAGATGATATGGCAAATTTGAAACTAATAACGGCTGATTCACATTGTTCTTATTTTTACATTTTGCACTTTTTGTTCATTTTGTTGTCACAGTTGTTATAATTATCACAATAATCAAGCATATAGATCTTCACTTTGCAAAATTTTGTTTGGTTTTTCGGTTAGATAAGTTTATATGTCCGTCACAGTAAGTTTTCGTTAAAAACACTTTAGCACAAGGTTTTTAGATTGTGTCTTTTTCCACTATTACAATTTGCTTATATATTTAAAGCGTACTATGTTTCACTTTCATTTAATCACTATAGACATTTAAAACTTTATTTATTCACGAGCAGTAAACAGATCCGTGTTTACACAGTCAGCGCCCTCTTGCGTCCACGCATACGCGATACGCATTGTAGATGGCCTGCAACCTGAAGAGGTCGCCAGCGGCCTGAGCGGCCAGGATTTCCTGGGCCATTTGGATAGCGCGAGGGGAGAGGAAGGCTATAAAAGTCGAACTAATGATATTATAGGCCATGCTAGGGCCGACTGTGGGGGGGGCTGAGGTTGGGGGACGCGGTGCTACTGGAGCAGGTGCGGGTTTGACGAGGGGCGCGGTGATGCGAATGCGGGGGTCCATGAGACGGGGGATGGTGGTGGTTTGGGGGGGGGTAGGGGCAATGGGTTGGGAGGGGGGTATGGGTTGAGAGGGGGGTATGGGTTGAGAGGAGGGAATGGGTTGAGAGGGGCCTGTGGGTTGAGACGGGGCCAGGGCTGAGAAAGCTTGCTGGTGGTGGAGGTTATTCCACGGACTTGGCCTCTGAGGGCTTAGTCGCTGGGGCATCTGAGCTGAGGGTAATTTAAACCCTGAAGGAGCTTCCCTTTGCTGATGAGCGTCGAAACGTTTGGTCAGCTTAGGGGACGTGGATTTGGGGGCTTTTGGGCAGCCGCGGTAATTAGCCGGGTGACCTACTTGCCCGCAGAGGACACAGCTGGGTGGGTCGGGGCATAAGGAGTGGTCCTTTGGCCGGGTGCACTCGGGAGTGCCGTGCTCGCCCAGGCACTTGACGCACCTGGGTTTTGCGTGGCAATTCCTCTGTGAGTGGCCGTAAAGCTGGCACTGGTGGCATTGGCCAATAGCACCGCTTTTCCAGGGCTTCTCAATAGAGAAACCCACGAGGGAACATAGAGACTTTAGCTGAAAGATAGGGTGGTGACCCTCTACCGGGGAGCAAACTACGAGGATCATGTCGTATGCCTCACCGCGTTTGCCGCGGTGCATACGGTGGACCTCATCGACGGGGATCTTCTGCGACTGAAGGTCGGCTAGGATATCCGAAGGGGGGATTTCCTTCGGGATCCTTTTGATGACGACGCGGATCTGACGTTCTTCTGGGAGGGAGAACGAGTGGTATGACACTCGTCTCTCTCTCAGTAGCGTTGTAAAAGCCCTATAGTCACGGGACGTAGGGACTGTAACTTTAATACCCTGCTGGGTGTTCCTGGCGCTGGTGTATGCGATCTTTTGATCGCAACACCACTTTGAAATGTCCGTCCATTTCCCCTTGTCCTGTACGAACACGGGTGGTGGCGGAGGGACCTTTTTTGGCCCAGAAGTAGGTGGGGTGGGGGCAACCTGCGCGGAGGTTGACGCTATCGGGCGGGGGGCGGGGGAGGGGGAAGCTACGGGGGCACAAGTAGCGGGTAGGGCTAGGGAAGGGAGGGGCGACTCAGAGTCCTCTACCGCAACGACCTTGTTGGCCTGGGTGGAGCTCTGCTTCTTGTTCTTCCTTTTCATCCCTTTTCCTTGGACGGGGATGAAACCGTCGTCGTCGGAATGGGAGGAAGAGGAAGAAGAGAATTTAGCCTCTTCATCTGACGGGTAAGGGGAAACGGGGCGCTTTGAAGCGGTGGGGATGGGCTCGTCTGTGTCCATGGACACTGACGGGCTGAGCGGGCTATCCCGCGCGATGGCAGGGATGTCTAATGCGTCGCTAAACGTAGAGACAGAGACGCTTCGGTCAGAGGGACCAGGGAGGGTTCGCTGTAAAGCAGCGAATCGGTTGCCCCATTTGGTTTTAAGCCGGGGGTCGTCATCGAGGATGCTCCGAAAGAATTCGATGTATTCTTTCAGAATGCCCTCCATCTTATCTAACAGGGGATTAAATTGGGGAATATAACTCCTATCTTTCCCTATGCCTAACTCCCCGGGCGGACTACCGGGGATGTGTAAAACCCTCCCTGCCGGGTATAGACAGGGAGGTTGTGTGCCTAAGGGTGAGCCCTAAGCTTGATTTTTGCCCGTTGCCTATCTTAATGTGCAACAGGGTCCTACAAGTCTAGTGCGAAGGGTGTAGACACACCCAACCGACACTAGGTGTGTAGCTGTTGAAGGAAAACTGTCACCAATGCCGACTAGGAGACCCCCCAAGGCCGAACACTGGGACCCGTCCAACTGACTGCCTAGCCCTGAAGGGGTTCGGCGGGTGTGATTGGGTCAACACCCCCTCGGCTTCGTTGGCACCGTATGGTATCCACCGAGGACCACGAAACTGTGGTTTTACCCAGAAGGGGCCAATGACGCGCTACGTTTTGACTTATCTCTGTTAACAGAAAAACTTTATTAATTGTGTCTTGAAAAAGACAGACAATTAATAGCGGTCGGTAGTCCTTGACTACGTAGCTCGTCGCTCTGCACGACGATATCAGGATTCCACAGCAGGAACCACAAACAGGAACACACCGCAGCGCACGTCCGTCCGCGACCGGTGCCGAGCGTAGAATCGACGAACGGGTGTATGCCAGCAATGAATTTGGAATATATATAATTCTCAACGAAAGAAAGAAACGCAGTGGCTTCACCTGAATGTAATCGATTTGAGCGTGCTAACAATCGTACCGTGGGCACGATAACGTTTTGTCTTGAATCATCATAGATCACGTCATGACATACGCCATCTTGCGATAACGCCAACCTTGCCTTTTATAGATAGTGCAATCCACGACGACGCGCCCGACTCCGCTCCGCTCCGTACTAAAGTACAGCTTACAGAACAGTAATAGCGGAGTGGGGCGTGTCGTTGTGGATTGCACTATCTGTAATAATATCACCGTAAGCGCTGTCAAAAATGACAGTTCTGCTGTTTTGTTTTGACTCGCAATTTATGGCACTACGATTGAGACATTTTTCAAAAATGGGAATTATACCCATTGACTTATAATGTTTTATAAGTCAATGGTTAACAGTCAAAAGGTTATACCCTATTATTGACAGCCCTCAGCTGTCATAATCGTTATATCTTAATCGGAACGCCAATTATCGATGTCAGCGCTGTGAGCGATTATGTTCTAATTCGGAAAGCGGCCAATGTGTAAGCTCACTTTAGAGTATACTAAATGCTTTAGTTATTTATTTATTATTCTGAGGAGTATGGTGAGGGAAAATCTAGCAATTTGAATTGGGGGGGGTCTGCTTTACAGTGTCAAAAACGCTGTCTAGGAAAACATACCAACTAATGGTTTGCATAGGCTGGCTGATGGGACGGCCTTTGGGTTGGGTTTAGATACGTGCTGCCTCGCTGGACGGATTATCGTTTCGCTATATCGAAGAATACTGCACCGATTATCAAACCGCGTTGGAAGCCAGCGCATATGTTTTCAATAATCCGGTGGGCCTGATGCACGCTAGAGTGCTGGGTTCGGAACCCAAACTGTTCGTTGGGGATGAGGCCCTTGGTTTCGGCATAGTCTCTGAGACGCTTATACGAGTAAATAAGCCTCTCATAGACTTGGCCGAGTACCTTGAGCAAACTGATGGGGCGGTAACTCAACGGCTCGGTCTTTGGCTTGCTGGGCTTCGGTATGCCGATGACCGTGGCTTCTTTCCATGCTTGGGGAAAGATGTTATTGCTTAGGGCACCATTGAAGATAGTGGCCAATAGCATTATCAGGTGGGCAGGGAATAGCTGGATCACCTTATTGGTGATTCCATCAGAGCCGGGGGCTTTGCGGGTTTTCAGATCTTTGATGATGTCATGCACTTCGTCTGGAGTGACGGGAGGCAGAGGACTATGAGGGTCTTCAACGGGAGGGAGAGAGGTTCTACGTTTGACCTCAGCGTCGACCTCTAGGAGGTGAGCTTGGTCTACCAGTTGGGAGCTAGAGGAGCATTGAGTCTCGAGACTGTCTGCTAGGCATTCAGCCTTTTCTAAATCCTCGAACGCGATGGACTTGTCGGGATGGGTCAGGGGGGGGCATGGAGGCCACTTGCTGGGACTTGAGTTTCCTCTGAAGTTCCCAGAATGCCAGGTGGGTAGGCTCTAGTTCGCTGAGCATCTTGTCCCAGCCCGTGTCACGCAGCTCCTGTATGCGTGTCTTTACAGTTCTCTTTGGCTTTGTTAGCGGTGCAGGGAAAATTGCTGTAGGCACGAACAGCCGCGTTCTTCTCAGTCAGCAGCGCGCGTACATCGTCCGGCAGGCTCCAGCAAGGGTCACCTGACGTTGGGACCTCCCTAGAGCAGTCGCTCAGGACTGATTGTACGTGCTCCGTGAGTGAGTCGATCGCGGCCGTCGTGTCCGCGATAGAGTCGGATTGATCGGGGATAGCGTCCAATTGGGGGGACGTGTTGGATTTCAGCTGGGTGCTTACTTTCTTCCAGTTCGTTAACCTTTTGGTGAGAGCGGGTTGGGAGGGGTCGGGGAAACCTATGCGGGGGGCCATTTTTATGACTACTGGGCGGTTGTCAGACTTAAGCTTAAGCTCTTGCACCGTTTCTATGGAGTCTAACCTTAGAGTGACGTTCTTAAGGAGCGCCTCGTCTAGGAAGTCGGGGATATGATGGCGAGTGTGGGGAAAGTGAGTTGGGGGTCATCGGGGATTCGGGGCGATGACGTCAAAGTTGAGAGTATTTGAGAGGTAGAACAAGTGTCGCCCTCTGGTACAGGTTCTGGAACTATTCCAGGCGGGATGCTTGGCATTGAGATCGCCCGCTATGATAGCAGAGTCACTCATGCCGAGTAGGATAGAGAGGTCGTCTGAGAGGAGTTGGAAGTTCTCCGAAGAATTAGGGGGTGGGACGTAGACCGATACCAGTGAGATCCGCTGATGGCCGGTCATGCCGAAGCGGCAGATTGAGACTTCTAATCGTGAGAGGGGAGGAGGGTCTATTGGGATGCAATATAGATCCTTTTTATAGTAAATTAGGGTGCCTGCCATCCGACATAGTGCCCAGGCCATTTATATGCTTTGTGCGCAGGCCCTTACTTAAATAATTAACGTTTCAGTGACATCATTCGCCGGTAAATTGAGGACGATACGTGAACGGTCACCGCTCTCTATATAATCTGTGTCACCGCTCTTCTAGGAAACCGTATACATATAGATGGGTAGCACACAGTTTTAAAATGAGGAACAGATAAAAGTGCGAGACACTATTTTTACAAAGTGTGCTACCACCACAGACTACATAGGGATACTACGTATGCTACCACGTATTTATATGCTCTGTGCTACCACGAATGAGGCGAGGCTGCGATGTCCTGTGAGTAGTGATGTTCAATTCGCTATAAACTATAGAGGTGATATAGACTATAATATATATTTTTCTGGCGCGTTGTTATAAACGCTATCATTTGTTACAAAACTCGGCCGCAGTCTAAACACGGAAACGTTATCATTTTATTTGGTAACACGCTAGACGGACTAATGATGCGCGGTAAATGTTATCTCACAACGTGCTGTACACGAAGGAATATAATAATACCTCTTAGCGTTAGAAATCAATGAACTTTCCTTCATACAGTCCAGGCTTAGGACTGTCTATAATAAAATTGAGATATGTATAAATTTGATAAAAGTTTTGTGAGACATTTGTGCCGATTCTCTTGCACAGACGGGCGCACATCGACTTACTACAATCTGTCAAATTTCTTTAATAGATTTTCAACTTTATTACTAAATTATAAGGTTCAACGTTTATTGGGAATTTGACAGTTTCGGGTAGGTTGACCTGCTGGCGTCTGTACAACTACAAATGTTCTATAGAGCTAATATGTGCCTTGTGGTGTGTAGTAGCCAATGACTTATAAATCGCATGTATAAGTCAATGGTACACGTAGCACATAGCTGTGCGTTTGCACTGGCGAAACATCACCACAAAACATGTTGAAATCGCTAGTTCCTGTCAAATATTGTATGGAACTATGACAGAAACTAAAGATTTCAACATGTTTTGTTGTGAATGTTTCGCCAGTGCAAATGCATAATAAAGATTTCAACATGTTTTGTTGTGAATGTTTCGCCAGTGCAAACGCACAGTTAAAATAAAAGAGTGAGTGACTCTTTTCATCCATGTGAGTAGCTACAACTGTGATGTGCTGTTACCCAACAAAACCATAGCTTTAGCTGCAAAAAGCCCTAGGCGACCTTTGTTTAAAGATAGGATATCTTCGGTAAATAGTTATCTGTGCACAATGGTATAGGAATGGTAACACTAAAACGATCTGTCAGTCAAACCAAATTGATAAAGACGGTCAGTTTTCGTTTGATTTGATCGTTTTTAATAATTATTTAGATTATAGAAACTAGCAAATTTTTCCCGTTCTTGATTCTTAAATATCGTTTTTATCAAGAACTAATTTGGGTTCTATAAATTATCAGATCCACTTCTATAGAATTTGCAAGAAATCTCAACCTCACTAGAGATTTTCAATATTATGAAAATTGCTTTGTAAACATTGTGATACTCGTAGTATTTTACTACGGCAAACCTTAATTATTCCGAAAAAAATCATTGTGATCTTACGTAGATGATAAAATATTGAATTAAAATGGACCTGTCTTCCAATAATCTGTCTGCACTACTTCAAAAATTGTGTTCAGGATTGTCACTAGATCCAGGTAAATTCTATTTTCAAACTTCAACATATTGTTTTTTATTATTTCGATGTGAATGTCAAGATACGATTTAGCAACAGTTTTGTGTATAATGTTTTGAGAGCAATTTAAGTTTTTTTTTGTTATGTATAACTTACATGATTACTTTAAAACTTTGATACCTTACAAGAAAAAAGGGAAGTGTTGTGTATTATTTTATTCACTTGTATGCCGCCGCAGGCATTCATTGAATATTGGATGGTTAAGCCCCATTTACACAAAGCAAGTTTGTGGCCTGTTTCATCCAATAAAATTGAATGATGAATTGCATTGATGCACCTTTTCTTATTGCAATTAAATTCCACCATGTAAATCAGTCTGTCTGTATTGTTTATTGTGTATTTTAGAACACTGTTAATCAGGAATAAGTTTTGCTTGATTGTATAGATGGAGCATTTGAGCTGGCTGTATCATATTTAACCTCCACTGGAGACAAAAGACGCACTGTTCAGGATGAGAGGCTGCTGTGCCAGAAGATCCAATCCAGACTTACCAGTGTCAGAGACAATGACAAATTCAATGAATATTATTCAAAACTAAAAAGCTCTGTAAGTAACTACAAAATAACACCATTTCCCCTCTGAAGGGTAGAAAACGAATATTTAGGTTCCAGCCGAAGCTTGACGCACTGGTGAGAGAACATCCTGGATTTTACCTGTGGCAACAATGTTTTGTACTGATGAGCCCCCTCTAAGTCACGTGGAAGGAGGCTACTGTCCCCTTCCCCTCCCTAGTTGCACATACTTTGCACTGCAGGCCTGTCTTTCTACTTTGTTCTCACATGTGTAATTTCAACATAAGTGATGTAACCAATATTTTGCAACTATTTTTTATTTTTAAGAGTCTCCATGTATTTTATTGTCTTATCTTCTCCATAGGTAGCTTCATATTTCTGACTGACCGGCTCCTTGACAAATCAAAAGTGCCTGTAAATGGTTTAATTGAAATAAATGTTTGAAGTTTGAGTGCCGGGCACTTGCGCTCCTCAGTACCCATAATAAGAATGTTAAATCTTAGTGGGTCAAGCTTCGGCTGGAACCTAAATATTCGTTTTCTACCCTTAGGAGGGAAAACAAGGTTATTTAGATGTCCAAGCCTTCGCTTGACCCACTGGTGAGTAGTGTTTATTTTCTGCTGGCACTGTTGCACGTTAAGGAGCTGTGACAAACATCACAAAAATAAAACGCACTAAGAACATTAATTAGTTTTTAATGTAGTGGAATGTATAGGTCCTAATAATTGAATGAACGACGAAACGAAAATAGCTCCGACAGTCCGGCACACGGACTTTGACTCCGAATAACGCAGTTAGTAGGCTTAGAACATAATTTATTATGATGCATTAGGTATAATCAGAATACAATTAGTTAGGTCGATTAGTTTTTATAGTAAGTATTTAGTTATAATGGTGACAAAGAGTCAGTCAATTCTCTTGTACAGTGAACTAAACTATCTTTAAAGCTTACTGCAAAAAAATCTCTGAAATTTAAAATAATTTTGACAACTAAAATCGAATTTGACAATCGCGACTCCACATGGTACATACTTGTTTGCCCTACCCCATGATTTTTTTTAGAGCTGGAGGCGCGCATGGGCGGCAGCCTCGACGTGTTTTATATGGAATTTTTCACTTTTTGTATGGATCATGTAAAATTATTCAGATTCAGATAACTGTATTTGCTCAAACTTGTGTGTACATACAACTATAAAAAATGCATGCAAGGTGTAATACGTACATGGAGTTGTGCTAACATGTTTACCATATTGTCATGGTGTGCAAATATTAAACAAGTTTAGAATTTAAAAAATTATTACAACATTCATTAACATTGACAATGCTGACATGAATAAATAAATAAAAATAAATTGATTGATTACATAATTAATTCATATACAAAATTAGACAAGAAAAATTAAATTACATTTTTACATAATTCCATAATTAGGATGAAATTACATGAGTAGGCTTTCAAGTTGAAGTTAGGTTGATCCTGAGGTCTAAGGGAATAAGTCATGTATATTGTCTTATCGACGTTGAGGGTAAGCAAATTGGAATTTAACTATTTATACAACGTATCAAGACCTTGTTGAGCATAATTTTTAACAACATCCCTCGATTTAGCATCGAATATCAAGGCAGTATCATCGGCAAAAGTGATGATTTTACTGTTTTGTAGATTTAAGTCACATAAGTCGTTTATATAAACTAAGAATAATATTGGACCGAGAATGCTACCTTGTGGAACGCCGTACTGATTAGGAAGTTCGTATCTAATCCAATTATCTACTTTAGTAGTTTGTGATCTGTCGGAAAAAAGTCTATGAATAGTTGAAGTGGTAGACCTTACTCCCATATTCTCTAATTTTTTTACCATAATAGGAACAGATACTGTGTCAAATGGATTAGCTAAATCTAGGTAAATGGCTAAGGTCTTTTTTTATTATCTAGTTTATTGACTATGTGATCTGTTAGTTCGGCTGTGACGGCTTCAGCAGTTGACCTGCCAGATCGATATAGAGATATAGGATATAGTCTTTTAAGGATTCCGCTGAGGAACTTTCTGCGGTTCTAGGGACTTTAGGATTTGGCTGTGGTTGTGGTGGATTTGGCTGTGGGTCTGCGATATATCTTGGAAACACGCCACGAACCAGAAGTAGCGTTGTCTTCTTCGGCCTCAGCTTTCAAAGCATCCGAAGTTTCCTTGCGTGATGTTAAGTATGGCTTTAGGGATGGCAGGATGGCTTCAAATCCATTTTGTACGCCGACTGGGTGAATTTTCGTCCTGATAGATATCGGTTGGTAAATAAGAACTAAACCTATTGGCCACTCAAGCAGTTTTCCTTTTAGCTTTATATAATAGCGTTCTTTGAGCGAATTCGTGCAGCCGAAAACTTTGGCTAGGCGCACTGTTGGTATTACGAAACGTGGCTTTGCTACGGTGTCAGGCGCTAAGGTTCCGCCGAACAGATGTAGTTGACAGCATTTACCACCCAGTCTCGCCAGTTAGTAGGGTACAGTGCATCCTGAGTTTGTAGTAGGCTTTGGTAACAATTTTCATTGGCAGTAGGCGGACGCCTGTTTACCAGCTCTCCCATCGTGGTTGCCATCTGCAAGCAGACAACCGCGAGCTCAAGCAAGTTGTGACAAAAGCAGAATGCGTAGGCGAAGTGGTGTGTGCATGTCGCTTGGCAGACGACGTCGTCTGTTGTCGTAAAGAATCAAAACGTACTGAGGAGTAGTTTTGGGTAACTCAGCACATGTGCTAGCACAGTTGTAGCTACTAACTTGGATGATAAGAGTCACTCAATCTTTTTATTTTGATGTGTTACCACACACCACAGGGCACAGATTAGCTACACAAAACATTTGTACGTAGGTACTGTGAGTTTTGAATGAAACAAGTCACTCATTCAAATGCAAGTCTATTTACGATTCTAAGCAAAGGAGTTAAGGTCTAAGTTTAATTGCCATATTTTGCTTTTTTTGACGACACGTAACCAAATCAAATCAAATCACTTTTATTTGTTAACACAGGTAAAGAAATACAGATCTTGAGTTTGGTGAACAGAACGCTATGTTATGCCAGGAGGCGTACAAGTATAGTGTGCATCTATCTAAATATTATGAATTTAAATAAAAAAAAAGATGTTTGAAAATCATGCACAATTAAAATGTCAAAATAAATCATAACAATTATTTAATATTATTTAAAAATTTAAGGATGTCCGATTTAAATGAGGAATTATTTCGTAATAAATGTAAAAAAAAAAAACATAATAATTGAAAATGTCATGTCAATATTAATGATAAATTTCAACATCAAATTAATTCATCATTTGAGTTTTTCCATATAACATTGAAACAAAGCATTATATTGAGCCATCATTCTCATTTCTCTTTCCCTCATCATAACTTGTGTGAGCTGTGTGACGCGCTTAACCGATCAGTCACCGCGTGTGCCTACTTTACGGGGTATGTATAATGTGTGCCGTGTCGCGTTGTACACACCGCACTCTTCGCGACTCGCGCGCCGAGTCACCCGACTCACTGACACACTCACAGCACGTACGTGATTAGTGCTCACAGACCATCGCAGCCTCGCCTTATTCGTAGCACAGTGTGATACCACGATCCTCATTTTAAAAGAGTGTGCTATCCATCTCTACTGAAGAGCGCCCGGCCCTGCGAAATACGCGCGGCAAGGGAGGGGAATGCGACAGTAGCCTCCCTCCACGTGACATAGAGGGCGCGTAAAATCCAGGATGTTCTCTCACCAGTGGCTTAAGCGAAGGCTCGGACACCTATTTATACTAAATATTGTATTGTGTTCTTACTGTAAAAAGTAATATACCTAATGTCATCATGCAAAATGTAAGAAAAATGTGATAAGCTATCTAAATGATGTAACATTTTAATGAATTCGTGTTGCAGTTTATTCTGAAGCAGCGTGTATCGGTCCTGTCTCTACTGTTGGCCCTGTCGGAGGCCCCAAAGCAGTCGGAATCCACTCAACAACTGTTCCCAATACCGCAACTTGCTACTACTGTGAGTAATTTTTAAAAGAAGATCTCTTTTGTTTAACAATATGATATTATATGGATGAATATGAACACTAAATTGATTTGGATAGTTGTTCAACCGAACTGGTGCTAATGAAACAAAGATGGCTTTGAATTACATACAAAACTATTTGTAGCTACTGGGGCTGAAGCTGGAAATATGTGTAATTTGACTCAATACTGTTTCAAATAGAACTACTTAAATATTTAATTAATGACACTACATTTTTTTAACAATTTGTTGAACTGTCTTTCCTTTTACAAACTAAAATGATGTGTAATATTTTTAATTTCAGAAGTCAGCTACTGGTATATGTGGCCCTACTTCAAGCACAAGTAAGAGCACTATTGGGTCTGTGAGCTGGGGCAGCCATCCGGCTAAACATCAGGGCTCCAATCAGAGCCTCCCATCCAACAGCAGTAATATGGCTGTTGCATTACAAACACCCGGTACGGAATTAATGTTGTTACTACTTACTGTAAAAATATACTTCAATTGACACACCATAATAAAACAATTTCCTATTTTAACCTTCTAACATTTAAATGCCTATAAACACAAATATTCAATTATAAACATTTTATAATATAAATCCACCAAAGTTCACAGTAGATGTATTGTATACACATAATGCAAGATATGACATGACATCCACTATACTAGACTACTAGACAATAAAATATTATCAGCAAACTTTATAAGTGCAATAAGTGGAAATTAAGTGTCTGCTCTAATAAACCTTATTTGTAATGTTTGTTCTGTTCCCACAGACAAACTGTGATAACGGTTTTGCGGGGCATATTTCTTAAGTTAAGATTTTTATAAACCTTTTTCATAACATAAATTAATAAATAATAAAGTATACAAATCACTGTTTGCAAGAATATTTTTTAATAAAATCGGTCCAGCCGTTTCGGAGACAAACATTTAAAAAAAATGTTATTTTTGGTATAAGTACCTTAAAAGCTGTTATTTCGACATTACAAACACACACACACACACACTTCACACTTCTATTTTATTTATTTGTAATAATGATATCTCAGACCGAGCGAACGAGGGTACAAGCGTGCGTGATGCGGTACTGGCCGCGACGGGCGTGCGGTCACGCGTAGCTAGCATCGTACCGCGCCCGCAGCAAGCGTTGCACGCGCGCATCGCGCATCTTGGCTTCTTGCACGACCGACTCAAGGAGTTCATCGACCCTTCCTCTGGACTCATGCCGCAGGGTAAGTTGTGGTTTCCCGACCAGGTGCTACGAGATGGCGGTCGATCCAACGTCGACTAGTCGATATTGATCGCCTCAAAAAATAACCGCTGGTTGATTGATGAAAACAATCCGGCTGCTTTGTACCACACTGGACTTGACTGCAATCTACCTATGTTACTCTGTGACTAACAAAGTTATGTGGTTGCTGGGTACTATTTCTCTTACTTTGATTATTTCCTTCAGGACTAATGGGAGAAGGACTGGTGGCATCAATCAGAGACGAACTTACCGAATATTATCGCAGCGTGGCTCTCCTACAGTCTCAGGTATATTTTACATGAAAATTATGTATAATTCTACCCTTATAAACTTAATAAGTGTTATTTTTTTTTTGAAAATACTAAGAAATATAATGTATATGTTACTAGGCCTGTGAAGGCGATGGCGGCGGCGGCACTCTGCGTAGAGTGTGCGTGTGGGCACAGGAGCCGCTGCATCGACTCACTTGGCTCGCCAATATCGCACACGCTGCTCACCATAAGAAAGGTACCCTTTTAAATTAAGAATAAGAATAAAGCTCCATTTACACGATGCAAGTTTCTTGCCTGTGGCATAAAATAAAATTGAAACAACTGACTTGCATTGTTTAAGCACTGTTTTGACTGTGCATCTTTTATTGTTTCTTCAACTTATGGTATGCCACAGGCAAATAAATCGTACCAAATATATCAAGCAAAAAAAAAAAAAACAAAGATGACGTATATTTATTACCCACTCAGTCCCCATAAGGCAGATATTTTCATGGATCAGTTTGAAAATAAATACATTGTTGGAAAGCCTCAAATTTTATATTATTACTTACCGTTTTTTTTATTTTTATTTATTTTTTCAATCAACTTTGGATCATAGGTACAATTAAACAGAATTAAAAATTATAAAAAACATCAACACAAATAAAATCGGCATGACAATTAAAATTAAAATCACAATTAAAATCAAAATTTGAACAAAACTAAATCAAATTAAAATGAAAACAAATTAAAATTAAAATCAACATCACAATTAAAATTAAAATTATTATAAAATTAAAACAAATTAAAATAATATCTTGACATTAGTCAGTACGTGAACCATGCAACAGTGGTTCACGTACTAACAGTCGAAACGTTCAGCAAAAGCCTTCAGGATACTGTTGCGGCTGGCCCGCACCCTGCGCACCAGGGACGTGCACCGCTTGCGCATGACTGTGTAGAAACAATCCACACGCGCCTCGGCAAACATCCCCGATGCGCTACAGAAGCGAGGCAGCCCCAAGAGAACCCTGAACTCTTTATTGTATTGGACACGCAGAGCGCTGTACTGTTTCTGCGTGTAATCCATCCACAGACTGCCGGTATAAAAGGACGTACAAAATGCCCTAAATAGGGCTATTTTGACGCCCCTCGAACACCGAGCAAATCTGCGGGCTATCATATTCGCACGAACAGACAGCGCCCTGCGTTCCCTTTCAATGTCTGCCTCGTCTTCCAGGTCAGAGGTTAATAAATGTCCACGATATTTAAAAGTATTTACTCTATTAAGTGGGCATCCGTTGCGCTTAATTGCCGGCAAGTAATCTGGACACTTCCTCTTGGCCCGAAAGACCATGCACTCTGTTATGTTGACGACATAATTATGAGTTGGATCGGTACAATTCGTCAAATCGATGTTTTTGTTAATACAATTAATAGTTTGCATCCTAAAATGTGGTTTAAATTAGAATTAGAAGTTGACGGATACCTTTACTTTTTATTTTTAACGATAAAAAAAGAAACAAAAAACACGATTTTCAGATTTACAGAAAACCAACTTATTTTGTCATCCGATTCAACATAAATTAGCAGTGTAAAGTCGAGACGACTTTACGGCTGTGTGGCTCACACTGCGTTCGGCGCTTGGCGTGGCAACACGTCGTGTACGGGTTACCAACAAGTCAATCGTCATCCTGAGGATGCCTCGTTGAGAGTTGAAACCAGTGGCGATTTCTTACAGGGTTCTTTATGAATCTTTAAGAACAGTTCAGCGGGTTAGGTTATTAAATAAACGTCGTCCATTGTATTTTATAATGGATTTCATAATTGTATTTTATAATTGGTTGATACAGGCTGGTTGATATACAATAGTTAATTGTAACTATATATATAAAATTGAAAAAACTGACTTGCATTGTTTAAGCACTGTTTTGACTGTGCATCTTTTATTGTTTCTTCAACTTGTGGTATGCCACAGGCAAATAAATCGTACCAAATATATCAAGCAAAAAAAAAAAAACAATAGATGACGTATATTTATTACCCACTCAGTCCCCATAAGGCAGATATTTTCATGGACCAGTTTGAAAATAAATACATTGTTGGAAAGCCTCAAATTTTATATTATTACCGTTTTTTTTTTTTTTTTTTTTCAGTCGTCTTTGGATCATAGGTACAATTAAACAGAATTAAAAATTATAAAAACATCAACACAAATAAAATCGGCATGACAATTAAAATTAAAATCACAATTAAAATTAAAATCACAATTAAAATCAAAATTTGAACAAAACTAAATCAAATTAAAATGAAAACAAATTAAAATTAAAATCAACATCACAATTAAAATTAAAATTATTATAAAATTAAAATAATATCTTTACATTAGTCAGTACGTGAACCATGCAACAGTGGTTCACGTACTAACAGTCGAAACGTTCAGCAAAAGCCTTCAGGATACTGTTGCGGCTGGCCCGCACCCTGCGCACCAGGGACGTGCACCGCTTGCGCATGACTGTGTAGAAACAATCCACACGCGCCTCGGCAAACATCCCCGATGCGCTACAGAAGCGAGGCAGCCCCAAGAGAACCCTGAACTCGTTATTGTATTGGACACACAGAGCGCTGTACTGTTTCTGCGTGTAATCCATCCACAGACTGCCGGTATAAAAGGACGTACAAAATGCCCTAAATAGGGCTATTTTGACGCCCCTCGAACACCGAGCAAATCTGCGGGCTATCATATTCGCACGAACAGACAGCGCCCTGCGTTCCCTTTCAATGTCTGCCTCGTCTTCCAGGTCAGAGGTTAATAAATGTCCAAGATATTTAAAAGTATTTACTCTATTAAGTGGGCATCCGTTGAGCTTAATTGCCGGCAAGTAATCTGGACACTTCCTCTTGGCCCGAAAGACCATGCACTCTGTTATGTTGACGACATAATTATGAGTTGGATCGGTACAATTCGTCAAATCGATGTTTTTGTTAATACAATTAATAGTTTGCATTCTAAAATGTGGTTTAAATTAGAATTAGAAGTTGACGGATACCTTTACTTTTTATTTTTAACGATAAAAAAGAAACAAAAAACACGATTTTCAGATTTACAGAAAACCAACTTATTTTGTCATCCGATTCAACATAAATTAGCAGTGTAAAGTCGAGACGACTTTACGGCTGTGTGGCTCACACTGCGTTCGGCGCTTGGCGTGGCAACACGTCGTGTACGGGTTACCAACAAGTCAATCGTCATCCTGAGGATGCCTCGTTGAGAGTTGAAACCAGTGGCGATTTCTTACAGGGTTCTTTATGAATCTTTAAGAACAGTTCAGCGGGTTAGGTTATTAAATAAACGTCGTCCATTGTATTTTATAATGGATTTCATAATTGTATTTTATAATTGGTTGATACAGGCTGGTTGATATACAATAGTTAATTGTAACTATATATTAACCAACCTGTATCAACCAATTTCAATGAAATATTGTTTGCATCTTATTATTTTATTTTCTATAACTTCTTCATAATCTTGTTGTGCAGGTGGTGAACTCGCGTCATGCGTGCACAGGTTTGTTCGACACGGAGATGAGCGTGTCGCGATGCTGGCTCGTCGACTGCTCACCGCGCTCACATACCCGCTGCTACTGATGCTGACTCGGTGGCTCATACATGGTGAGTTTTTAGGACAATTTAGGATAGATTAATAGATTCATTTTTATAATTAGTGTCCAAATCATGGATGTCTCAAGTCAAATACCACAATACAATGACCTAAAATGAAGTTATTTAAAAAACTTATAACAATATTAATTTTATTTTTTAATGCATTCAATGTATAATAATAATAATTGGACTGCCTTGGTCTAGTGGTCGCAAGCGCTACTGCTGAGTATGAGGTCCTGGGTTCGATTCCCGGGTCGGGCAAAGTGTTATTGGGTTTTTCTATCTGGAATTTCTCAGTAGCAGCCCGGAGTCTGGATTTGTGTCCGGTTGATTAGGCAATAGGCTCGCCCCCTATTACATAGGACTTAAACATAACTGGCGAAATGTGGGTGTACCTACTACAGGTACACCTCTGCCCAACCCTTCGGGGAAACAAGGCGTGATGTTATGTTATGTCAATGCATAATAATGGCGACTTTTGTTTACAGGAGAAATTGACGATCGATACAACGAGTTCTTTATTGAGAGCAGGAGTGGAGTTCCTATCGACAGAATGTGGCATGACAAGTACAGAGTCAGGTACGTACTAGCTTTACTATTATTTACGGTCCTCTATGAATTTTGAGTAACTTTTGCTTCTGCATCATAGCGCGACAGAGTTCGAGACCTATGAATGTATCAATGAAAGTATAGCCGATTATCTGTTAGGGTATTGGATAGTACAAAAACGTAGCTACATGCCGTTGGTCCACCGCACCGTGAACGGGAAGACGACAACGAGACAAAAAGACGACGCTGAAGTAGCGACAGTATATTTACTATGGCCGCGTAATTTCGTTTCTCCTTGACGTACCGTTCACGGTGCGGTGGACCAAGTGATACTATCAGTCCCTTGTAGTGACCACATAGCCTGGTATGGTACAGTCACGAGCATAAATACCTAACACGCAAAATATAACTGTCATGAAATTAGGGAATGGATGGTGCCGTCCTTCATGTCTCGCGAGCAGGCGGCTCAGATCCTCGCGACGGGCAAGAGCGTGGTGTTCATGCGGGAGGCGTGCCAGGACGAGCCTGCGGGTCCCAGCGACCATGCGCAGCATCTACAGGCGCTGCTGAAACCACATACAGGTTAGTTGTTTGGTTTATACATCTCTATAATACGCGAATTAGTAGTTATACCAAACATTATTGTTAATAAAAAATATTAATTATTATTATTTAAAAACTTGGTCATGATGAGCCATTATTAAAAGTTAACCTGTTGCATATGTTACAAAAAAAGTGGGTATTATGTAAAAGGACCATGACCAAGTCCTATACATGCATACCCTACCCAAAACGATCATGTGCAAAAACCTAGATTTTGACAGAATTCTCCTCTATTTTAATTTAATGTCCCGTTTTTTGTATCACTTTTCCCGCCAAACAGCTCATTCATTACACTTAAATAAACGATTGATTGTCAATCATTTTCTGTCAGGCGTTTTTATACACAAGTAGTTCAATTTAGATTTAGTAACATAAATAATAACTAAATATTGTGGCACAACTCGCCACTAGGTCTGGCAGCAGCTGGAACCAGCGTAAAATGTACCAAGACTGTGGTGAGAACTATGTACCGATATTTTTATAACCTGAGAATTAGGCATTTTTTCCATCAGAAATGTGTGAGGTCGCTAAGCGGAGAAGCTAAGCTATGAAACTATGTGCAGGTATAGATTAACTACGATAACATAGCCCGCCCCTCCAAAATTCAAAACGTTTGAAAGTATTTGCGAAAGTATGTACAAAGCGCCACCAAGACTCACAATGCATGTCATTGTGTGCGTAATGAGACGGCCGTCAATCAAAAACAAATCCACGGATTTGTTGCTCGACTAGTGGTGTCATTAATCGCTCATTATTATTAGTATGGCGCTGCACTGACGTACTCTATGAAAACGCCACGTGCGTTGACTTGCGCGGTGGGCTAGTTATGATTAGTTGACCAACAAATCTGGTAATAAATGAGATATTACGAGTACTGATTTCACAAAAACTATGAATAAATATTGTGTTCAAATATTGAAATTTAATTTACTCTAATATTTTATATTTTTAATGTTTTCAATCAAATTAAACCTTTATAATGTATTTGTAGCACATTTATTTAGTTACTAAGACATCAAAATCATTAACAAAAATACGTACTAGGGATGCATCCGCTACCGATACCGATATATCGGCGATACTTCGGGTTAGCCGATATATCGGTATCGACGATATTTTTATGACCAATTCAACGATACTTTTCATTTAAAAATGTAGTGTAAACGAGCGTGTTGTCTCGTCTATTTCGTTGCAAACGAGGCATGAACTATGCTCGGGGAAACCCCGCGCTTGTGAGTGTCTTGTTTCTCCCGCCCGCTTTGGCTTCGCGTCTATTTCGTTGCATACGAGGCACGAACTATGCTCGGGGAAACCCCGTGTCCTGTTCCTCCCTACCGCTTTGGCCTCGCACTAGCATATCAGTAATATTTCGCTAGGACGACCGTTGTCGCGCTTAGAATTTGTCATACATTCGTGTTGTTTGAGTGAAATAAAATAATCAGCAGTCATGTCAACTTCAAAACACAAAAGTGCGATATGGAATCATTTAGAAATTTCCACAATTGATAATTCACAATTCACAGTAAGCGTATCGGTATCGGTATCGCCGAAATTTTTATAAGAGTATCGGTATCGGTATCGTATCGGCGAAAAGGCGTATCGATGCATCCCTAATACGTACCTAATCATAATTTGAAAAAGTTTAAATTTAATCATTTTTGTTAAAATTTTGTTCATCGCTGTCATAGAAGCTTGATGTGTCATTTTCAGAATGGGATTCTCATATGTGAATAATAAATTCTTGCTCGTCGTCGTAGTTTTTCCAGTATTTGGATTTGTATTTGGATTTTGGCCCCCCTAGTGTAGTGCGTTTAAGCCAATCGCAGCCCTTGTTTGCATGTTGCCGTAGACTCACTGGCCACGCCTGTGTCTTTGTTTTTACACGGTTCAATGTGTGTGTGGGCGCTGCGGTGGGAGAAAACTGGGGACATCGGTTTTGGTTGAAATGAAGCAGTACGACACTTCTTCCTTTTTTATGTTAAGGAATAAGCGAATGACTGAACTACAATCAGTGTTTCCAGCCCCCCTAGCCAAGTCACAAACGATAAACGTAAACTCTCAGTAGTCTTTAATAGATTTTCAACTTTATGTTATTGGATATAAAGTTGAAAATCTATTGAAGATTACATAGTGTTTTCGTTCGTTCCGGTCGCTAACGCTCAGTAGTCTTTAATAGATTTTCAACTTTATGCTCTTAGGTATAAAGTTGAAAATCTATTGGAGATTACTAAGCGTTCACGTTTATCGTTTGCAACTTGGCTAGGGGGGCAGATGGTTGTATTTTTTTACCCATTCGATATAGAGTTCAATTCAGTTATTGTATTACTTATATCGGGTAATGACTGTCAAGTTTTATTCTAATCTAAAATCTAAAAAAAGAAACTAAACCTAGCCAACCTATAACTAATTCAATTAACGTTATCTTACAACACAACCTATAATTTAATGATAAAGTTCTCTGTTAAAGTGCTGTGCACTTGTGTAAGTGACGAATTCGCAATACCTTAAACTGTATATGATTTTTGTTTGTGTATGTTTTAGTGAGTTAGGTGTTGAAGAGCCCTATTAATCATCATCAATAAATAAATAATATGGTGGCCTCCATGGTTTTCTCCTGTAATTCAAAAATTAGGTATACTCCTACCATTCATCTGATCACATTGACCGAATGAACGGAATAAACTGTAATCTTTCACTTATCGTCGCCATTAAAATGAAAATGTAACCGGAAATATAAATAATATTTATTTTGATTAAATCTTAAACAAATGCTTTAATTACTGAGACTATTATCTTAAATCTAGTTTGAATAAATATCCTTAAAAATATGAATTGGCTCAAGCCAATTCATATTTTCACGTCCACGTAATTGGGCATAAATGGTCATCATCATTTAGATTTTTAAGATGATGCAGAGCAATTTTGAGACACTAATAGCCACAAAAAAATTACACATTCTGTACTTCATTTTAGCTACACAATACG
Organism: Xanthia togata; assembly: GCA_963853775.1. Lineage (NCBI taxonomy): Eukaryota > Metazoa > Arthropoda > Insecta > Lepidoptera > Noctuidae > Xanthia > Xanthia togata. The sequence goes on from OY970793.1 coordinate 14,184,193, forward strand.
TGCATTGATACAATATTGAACACAAATTGTAGGCAATCAAATCAAATCTTGTCGATGTAACGTCTTTCTAAGGCCTCTGCCTCGAATTTTGCGGGCAGCGGGGTGGCGGCGGCGGCGGCGCGGGAGCGGCAGGATCTTATGCGTAAAATCAAATGGACCGGTTTTCGAAAACAGCGGTGTGGCAGCGGCGCGGGGGCGGGCTACGAGCGGTGCACTCCAGTCAAGCAGTGTTTTTGTAACGTCAAAAACAAACGTGTGAATCAAAAAGATGTTGTCGCCGTTAAAATCAAATGGACCGGTTCTCGAAAACAGCGGCGCGAGGGCGGGCAACGAGCGGTGCACTCCAGTCAAGCGGTGACCGCCCGTGCCGCCGCCGCCGCCGCCCCGCTGCCCGCGAAATTCGAGGCAGAGGCCTAAGGCTTACTGTACTTTACATGTCGTGTCGGCACGATTGTTACGTAGGTATAAAATATCGAGTCTTCCTGGTTGGCAATAGTAATATCTTGGATTGGCAATCAATTGTGGAAAACTATTGTTGCTGTTTTTGTTTCACATTACTGTTGACCAACAGTATAATATGAACGAAAAACAGTAACAACAAAACAAAATGCAGTTGACTCAGGCTATTATGGTTAGAGGCAAGTGTGATTAATCATTCGTATGCGATCATTGTGGTATTGATAAGGTTTATTTATGTGGTGGATGTGACGCATATTTTCCCCCAGCTTGTTCTTATTCTGTTTGTGTGCTTATATTTATCTTCTTTAAGTGAAAATAATAGTCGATTATTCACTAAGGGGATAAAGCAGTGTCTTAATGTCACGGGCACTATTTTGAATCCCGAATGCAAAGAACTTTGACTTGACGCTTTAAGGGGCCTGCGCACAGTGTGTTATAGGACCTGAGTTGCGGTCATGTCTCTTTTATGGGTCCATTCGATAGATCTAGCCATGATACAGCCTTGCTAAAAATACCTACGATATTTTTTTGCTTAGTTATTTAGATATGATTTTTTTAGTGAATGGGCAATGATCTTAAGAAAATCTTAATTTCAAGATTACTCAACAAATATAAAAAAAATAGTTTTCTTTTTAATTGATAATGATGTTGTAGGATTTTATATAACTACATGTTAAATTAGTGGGTTGTAGCTTAAATTATTGAAGAGTAAGAATTTTTTTTCTGAATTTCACTTTATTTTTTATTTTTATAAAACTATGTCGATGTAGCATTTTATTTTTTCACATAATATACTCACCACTGTTAGTAATCATATTCCAAAATTTCACAAACTAAACTCATGGGGCAAAGGAGATAAATCGTTTCTATGTATTTTAGGAATTTCTATGGAAATAGGGTTGTGCGTAATAATAATTGTGACATTAAATACCTAGTACATTTATCGTATCGTTTGTTATTGCATTTGAGACGAGATACTCGCCGAGTCGTACAGCGACGAGGGTGATAAGGAGCCGAGAACACTTAAAACAAAAAATATAAATAATAGAACGAAAAATAGTCTTGCCATAATTATTAGCAAAATATGACATAAATTTTCTTTTTATTCGCGCTTTGCTTTCGCAAAGGCCACTAATAGTCTAATATAATAAATATAAAATTTTAATAATTTTGTATTTAGAACACAAATAATATTTATTTATTTATTTATTTATTTATATCACAATTATAACACCTTTACAGATTCATCCAAGGCGATGTTATAAATTACAAGGTCTGTAACACTTTTTTTTTACAAAAAATAAAATAAAAATAGCCTGTAAGCAAAATGCCAAAGAATTATACATAATTACATATCTATTATTATAATATCATACTTCTTTCAAGTATTATTTGAGCCATTTGCATGAATTTCGGCAGGTTTTGCCCAAATATATCCTCCGATACCGAATAATTGTTCATAAAAGTATTTCTTAACAAATTTAATAACACAATTTAAATACATATTTAGAAAACATTAACGCCTCTTTACTGAAATTTTAAAACAAATCAAACCTTGCCGACTATAGACATTGAAACAATAAATTTATATTCGACAAAGAAAAGAAAAAAGTACGAGTGTGAAATACGTTGCATGTTGAACCTAATCGTAGTGCAATAAGTGCCAGTTTTGTTCACATTTTTAACGGTGTAAGTTGGAAGAAATACCAGGTTTGAAAATGCATGAAAGCCAGTTTTTGTTTTTCTTCAGAAACCTTACACGATTTCGAGAACTTGCTTTATGTAATTCTTCACATCTACACAAAAATCTTGTAGTAGTTTTCCCCAAGGAATCCAAGTCTCTATTTATGGAATCAGGTGTGCCTTTAGGATACAGGGCGTTTAAAATTATGGCTGTCCTCTCAGCTGGAGAAAGGTCCATAGGCCGAACTTTCGGGCCTCGTTTATATGCTTCTGTTTCAAACAAATTAAATAAATCTAGCCGAGGCAATGCTACGGGTCGATCATCTTTGCATAATTGGTCTCCTAGCATGTTAACAGGTACACCCGGAGAGTGAAGAGTACCTATATCTGCCACTCGCTGACCAACATGAGGGTTGGCGCCCTCATGCCCCTCTTGCACTAAGTCACTCGGTCGAGGCCCGAGATGACATCCCCCAACAGGATGGGTCAGCTCCTGTTGAGGCGAAGCAGCGCCATGGGTCTTTGTCGGCTCCATGACGCCTCACCCCCGCTTCTCCGGACATCGTGTATGAGTATTGGGTTTTAGCATAGCTTAACGAGGGCGGACCCCTTCCCAATACCATACGAAGCCCATCATAAAAAAAAAAAAAACATAAAATGTTACAATCACTTACTTTGTTGACAACCCTAAGAAAATCTTTGAAAATCGATATCTCTGGTGCCCAGCCTTTGTAGCCTCTGTTTTTTTTTTTGTTAATATACATAAACATGTACACTAAAAGAAAATACGACCATGCAAAGTTTCGCCAGAAAAAAAAAGATTATGAAATGATATAAAAAATAAAAAAACTGCTTACACGAGTTTGATTAACCAGTTATTTATACGTTAATTTGTTCCTTTCGTCATGTTCTATTATACCGCTTATCAGTTTTTAATAAAATAATAGATAGAATGGAAGTAATCACTTTTTTTGGTTTCTATGGACTTTTCTCGATTTTTTTAAATTCTCAAAAACTACTATAGATAAAGTCACCGGGATTTTTTTAAACCTTATTTCATAGGAATGTCTTTCTAATAAGCATTGAAAATGGTGATGACCGCAACTCGGCTCCCATAACACACTGTGGCTGCGGAGCATGCGTAGTTCATACAAACGAACCTACGAGTTATGAGAAAAATACGTTTTCTATAGAAATTTGAAATTCCTCATATCTCGTCTTTATATCAGTGTCCATTCAAAATACATATTTGGAAGCCTAGATATTCTGTAATCCAATCTGAATAAATACACACTACCCTAAGAATATGTTTGATTTAAAAATTATTTTGGTATTACGTTTGTATGAACCAGCTCCACAAGGGCGCATAAACTAATTGATTAGCATTGGAAAATATTGTTGGAGCTGCTGAAGATTGAAATACTATATTTACATTGTATAAATTCAATCTCTTAGTATTATATAATTGCATTGCACATATGTGAGCACTGTTTACCTACTTTAACATTTACTGAGTACGTCTTTCATTGACTTGAATGTGCCCTGGCGGCTGAGAGTATGTCATGCTCACTCAAATGTCTCGCTGGTGGTGGCGTGTGTGTTGGATCATTAAGTTCCCTTCAAAATGGTTGAGCTAAATGATGCTGATCCATGCGTCATGTTCGTGAACGGGCGCCGTCAGTGGGGACTGGTCAACTCTTAGCTGCCATGGCTTATTTTAATTATTTTTGTTTTTATATTTTTATTATGGTCGCTTTTAACGTGCACGATTTACTACATTGTTCTCACATGTATAATTTCAACATGAATGATGACCAATGTTTTGTAACAATATTCTAATTTAAAAGAGTGTCCATGGAGTTTCTTGCCCGTTCTTCTCCATAGGAACCTACTACGCTTTGGAATGGGCAACTAGCTTCATCTTTCTGACTGACCGACCCCTTGACAATTCAAAAGTACCTGTAATTGGTTTATTTGGAATAAATGATTTGAGTTTGAGTTTGAGACGCGATTTTTCAAACCAAAAATATAGAACTCGCGTCCCAAAAAATTTTTTTTTTCGTCGTTGGTGTTGTTTTCATAGTTTTCGAAGGTGCTAAAGTCGATAGTGAGGTCAAAATATAAATCCAAGATGGCGGCTGCAAAAAAAATGGGTTTGTTTTAAATCATACGTGAGAAGGAACTTCATTCCTGACGGGGGTCGGCCTTTTTTTTCTCATTGAGGGTGATAAAAAGTAGTGTTTACCTCGGGAGCAACACTATTTTAAGCTCAAGTGACGTACTTTGAATCCCTCGCTGCGCTCAAGAATCTACCTTAGTCTGGATTCAAAGAAACACTCTCGCCTTAAAAATAGTTGTTTGCTCCCTAGGCAAACAATCTACTATTTGTGCACTGTTACTTAGTTTGATGAACAGAATGCACAGATGACAGCTATGTGATGTATTTTTTCACCCTGTAGAAAACATGATGTAATTTAAAAAAATGTTTAGGCGGAGAGCGCATGACAGAAGGATGCGCATGGTGGGAGGCGGCAGGACTGCGGGAAGGCGTGACCGGCGCGCACGCGGCCGCGTCGGCGCGCCTGCTGGCCGCGCTGACCACGCACCACCACCTGCTGGACCACCTGGCCGCGCACCGCCGCTACTTGTTGCTCGCGCAGGGCGACTTCGTGCACCACCTCATGACATTACTGCAGTATGTACCGCTCTACGTCCTGTCAACAAATACGCATTCATTACCTGCCTGCTCATTTGAGTGGTACTATAGTTCACAATGTGCACAATGTTCTGCCGCCCAAGATACAGGATTTTCTTAGTTTGGGGGGCAGGGTACCTACTCTTATTGGAGTTGACCTCATTACCTATCTTTTGTATACACCATTCTGTATAACTTTTCTATTGCCAAAGTTTATGTTTTTGTGAATAAAAAAATATTTATTTATTGTATGAAAGTGATGGTAGGCGGATTTTTGCAATGCATAGCGTTGCGGCCAGCCCCGCCTAAATATGCACTACAGGTAACGGATCATACTACTACTATAGTAGAAATTATGAACAATTCAGAATTATACATCTCTCAATAAATGATACTGGTATGTTCATAATTGCCACTCTTTTCTTATGCGAACGCGGTATTATACCTTTACGTTCTCGTAAATGCTTAGGGACGAGCTCAACAAGCCAGCATCGTCACTGTACGTACACAACCTCACGTGCACGCTGGAGGCGGCCGTGCGCGCCACCAACGCGCAGTTCGAGCCGCAGCACGTGCTGGCGCGGCTGCACGTCAATCTGTACCCTAACTGTAAGTGCATTTAGCATATTATTGTGAGGCAATTTTAACCTAGTTTATTGAATCTACATATCTTGGAAATGGGGCAGTTTGTCAAAAGTCCTTTTAGACAACTTCTAGATGGCGTTTAGTTCCCGAATGCTATTTATTAGCTAAAACCTTTTTTACCGTTCCGTACCCAAAGGTTAAAACGGAACCCTATTACTAAGACTTCGCTGTCCGTCCGTCCGTCCGTCTGTCGCCAGGCTGTATCTCATGAACCGTGATAGTTAGACAGTTGAAATTTTCACAGATGATGTATTTCTGTTGCCGCTATAACAACACATACTAAAAACAGAATAAAATAAATATTTAAGGGGGGGCTCCCATACAACAGCCATGTTTTTTTTTGCCGTTTTTATAGATAATGGTATGGAACCCTACGTGCGCGAGTCCGACTCGCACTTAGCCGGTTTTTTATTAATATATTACTTACTTATCGGTTTATCTGCTGATAGTTGCTAATATAGGATTAATAACCAGAAGAAATAATAATATGGGATTAGTATTAAGAACTTGTTTTATGTAGAAAGAAGGGTCCGAGGCAATAAAGGTAATATTTTGCATTTGTTTATCTAACACCAGGCGATGGTCGCGACGACTGCGGCTGGGACGTGTTCGCACTCCAGTACCGCGTAGACGGTCCATTAGGCACACTGTTCCCGGCCACCTGTGCCGCCCGCTACAGAGCGCTGTTCACGCAACTGTGGCGGGTCAAGCGCATCGAGTATGGGTTGCACGACGCGTGGCGCGAACATACCATCCTGCAGAAGAGGCTCAAGTATATGCCAGGTGATGCCATGTTGATATTTTTCCCCCTTGATTTACAGACGACCTCTCCAAAGCCCACGACTAACCCACCGTAAAATAGAATGCAATAAAAAATGCATACTGTTTTTCCCCCACTGGAGAATGGATTGAGCTTCACTTAAGGCACATACGTATACACATTTCATATAAGCTATCCTTATATCTGCTTACTTATTTTTATGACAATTCGAAGAACAAGAAATAATACTTTCTATAGAAGTGAAACTACCGTTTAATCGCAATATAGGCGTTTTTTTACGGGACATAATATATTATGAACTTATGATGCGCATAGTTTCTTTTCTAAACATTATTTACTAACGAGCCGCTCCTGCTTCGCACGGGTTTGACTTGACAATTTTTTTAAAGATTTACAATCCCGAAGAACATTAATTCTATGAATCTCTTAAGGTTTACGCGCCGCACGCCAGTAAAGCTCCCAGTCAGCATGATTTTTTCCGACATCTTCAACAATAAATATATATAATATTTTTATTTTAAAATAATTGTCATATTTCAGCCAATTTACACAACACCCAATTTACCTTCATGAATTATACACCTAAATCTTCCTCATGATTAACTCCGTCTATTGATGAAAACCATATGAAAATAAAGGATATGTACTAGATATGTCTATCTCTATCTTTTTTACATATTAATGCCAAAGCTAGGAATAAATAAATGAATATGTTGTGCAGAGGTGTGGGGCCTGATGCGTCGCGTATCATGTCTCCGACTCGAGGCTCTCCGTCTTATGGGCGCGCTGCAAGAGGCCGGAGGAGTAGGCGCAGAGCCGGCCTGGCGCGCGCTACTGGCCGCGGCGGCCGAGCGAGCCGACCTCGACACGCTGCTGAGGCTGCACCACCACGCGCTGGACAGGCACTCCATACACGCCATGATACATCACACCACGCAGGTATGTCACTGGCGTAGACAATTTACATACTAAAACATACAGACGTATTAAATATAAAAAATAACAATATATTTTAAACGGGGTTAAAGTATTTTAAAGAAAAAATTCAGTATAGCAATAGATAAGACATTAGATAATGAAGACAAGAACACACTTTTTAGATCCATAGTAAGAGAAAACGAAACTGAAATATATTTTTCATCACATCTATTCAAAAAGAGCTAGTTTAGACGTAAATAACGCTATGCTAAAGGTCCATAATTGGTTTACTGTAAATAATTTAGTATTAAATGAGAAGAAAACTAAATGCATAAGATTCGCGTTACCGAATGTTAGAAGTAGTGAGTGTCACGTTGTACTAAATAAGGAGACACTAGATTTCGTCGACAAAACGGTTTTCCTGGGAATCACGCTTGACTCAAAACTACAGCGGGGTCCTCACTTCACCTCACTTGCAGGGCGGCTAAGTTCAGCCGCTTACGCTGTTTGGATAATCCGCCAACTAGCAGACGTGGATACCGCGAGACTGGTCTATTTTAGTTACTTTCATAGCATCATTTGTGTTACGGTATTTTTCTGTGGGGACGGGCCGCAGATATTGATTCTATCGTTTTTCTGCAAAAGAGGGCTGTTAGAGCCATCTACAACCTCTGCAGACGCGAATCTCTAAGGGAACTGTTTAAGAAAATTAACATCATGACGGTACCTTGTCAGTATATATATGAAAACATTATGTTGATTGCTTGTTCTATAAGCGAACGAACACAGAGTAAGAATTTTTATTTTATCTACTATTGGCTAACAGTACTATGGCTGGTGTTCAGCGCACACCCCCGAATGCGAAGAGTAACCCCCTGAGCCAAACGCAATCTGTGCCTGATATAGGTACGGCAGTTGAGATGAGTGAACATGTGACGAGTAGACACAAACGACCCAGATCGGAACACTCACCGGAAAACGTGTCCCTGTCCAATCAGCAAAACTTAAACGATCTCCTTGCAACTTGGAAAAAAGACCAAGACACTCGAGTATCAAAAATGCTCGAGGAACAATCTACCTTGATGGCAAAATTAGTTGTAGATATAGGGGTAATTAAAGCGCAAAACACTAAAATACAGGAATCCAACTGCGAAATTCGTAAAACTAGTGCACAGATTGAACAGTCGATGTCTTTTATGAATATAAAATTTGAGGAGTTAAAGAAAGAAGTGGAAGCCTTAAAGAAGGAGCGTCAGGATCAACGAGGCTACATAGAAACGCTCGAAAAAAAAATAGCAGACCTACAACATAAGTCTCGTTCATCGTGCATAGAGGTTAGAAATATACCACAGCCGGAGAAGGAGTCAGCAATCAGCCTGGTGAATACAGTTTGTAAAATCGGACAACTAGTTGGTGTGCCTATAACTGAATCAGAGGTACGAGATGTATATCGTCTCCCTGGAAAAGCCACACCAACTCCAACTTCACGTCCTATCGTGGCAGAGTTTACAAGAGTGCAAACCAAACAAAATCTTCTGTCAGCAATTCGATTGTATAACAAGGACAAGAACCCAAAGGAAGAAAAGCTGAATACAGAGCTAATTGGTATACCAGGGAAACGCCTACCAGTATTTGTAGCAGAGCAGATTCCCTCTAGTTCTAAAAAGCTTTTTTACCTAGCACGACAATTTGCTAAAAACAACCGTTACTCATTCTGCTGGATAAGCAATGGAAACATATTCCTTCGTAAAGAAGTAAGGGACAAGCAGCTACTAATACAATCAGAAAAATGTCTTCAAGATCTGACCAGCATTCATATCTGACTAGCTAAACTTGTGGCCTTATCGCCGATTTTTGTTGTATGTATTTTTTATTTGATTTTTTATTATTTTGTAAACATAGTTATCAAACTCTACACATACACTCATCACGCAAGATCAACATATAATATTATATTTAATATACACAACTCACACATAACAACAAAATTAAATCGCATATTAACACACAAAACATCCAATACAAATGTGCGCCGTAATACTATAAAGACTCCAACTATAGATTATCATCAGAAACCGATTTGGTTAGTGTTCGAATGTTTATTAATACTCTAAATATTATAAATGGCTATCATAAACAATATTAATAATGACCTAGACCAGATAAATTTCGGAAATTCCTTTAACTGTAACCCGGAAGACTGTCCCAAATACATCCACTCAACTGAAAGTAATATAAATATACTACATTTAAACATACGTAGCGTTAACAAAAACTTTAACCAATTTCAAGTATTGCTGAATTTGACAAAAATAAACCTTGACATCATTGTTTTGACGGAATGCTGGCTGAGTAAAGTCAATACACTACCTGTCCTAGATGGATTTCAGTCTCACTCGTCAGCGATCAACGCTAATCAAAACGATGGAGTTATAATATATACAAAATTAGGGTTACAAAGCTCCGTGTGGGAGCCGTCTTTCGAAGGGGGAAATTGCCTAGTATGTCAAATAGACAAAAAGTTATCGGTGGTTGCCGTTTATCGCTCCCCTTCCTTCAATTCCAGAGAGGGATTCACCAATTTCACGACCAGTCTGTGTAATGTGTATCAGAAAATATCCTCCAGCCCTAATACCGTCCGTGTAGGAGATCTAAATATAGATATAAGTCCAAGCTGTAGTAACGACCAAAGCTTCGAATACCTTACAATTAACGCCTCGTATGGGCTGATGCCGACCCACCTATTCCCTACTCGACTGGAGCATTGTATTGACCACCTGTTCATAAAATCTAACTATCGATCCACCACACTTGTATTGGAATCCCATGTTACGGATCACAAGCCGGTTCTTTTATCGATAGCTCACGTTAGTCCAATAAGGAAAATGAATAATGTCATCACCCGCCTAGATTACGAAGCCATTATTGTTGAGCTAGAAAACACGGACTTTACGATAATATACCAAATTAATGACGTAAACGAGTGCATGAATAGATTTATAAGTATTGTGAGATCAGTAATTACAAAACATTCAAAACAGGTTAAAATTCCCAGGCAAAAAAGAACAATTAAGCCATGGATGACCCCTGGACTTTGAATGTATTTTTTTAAATGTATAAAAAATAGAGATAAAATGCAAATCAAAACAAAAAAAGCTCCTGATAACCTAATCCTGAAAACAACATATACTCGCTACAGGAATTTCTGTAATAACTTACTTCGAAAATTAAAAATAGCTTACGAAACGACAGAATTAGAAAAAGCAAGAAATAATCCTAAAATCTTATGGAACACAATTAAACAAATAACAAACACACAACAGACTCATATCAGCCCTTCAGAGCTCCTCAAATTAAGAGACGATAATAAATCTTCCTTAAACGAGGTTAATCACTTCCTTAGTAATGTAGGTAAAAGTTTGGCTGTCCAAATTGTGTCACAGGCACCTGGACAGACAGCAGCAGGTGATCAATCTCCGTCTACTCAAATTAAAAACAGAACTCATAACACAATTGGGAGCTCTCTTGCACTGTTGGAAGTGGATGAAACAGAAGTGGAATCTCTCATTTTGCAGTTACGTCATGACTGCGCCGTAGGTTGGGATGGGATCTCATCCATATTGTTAAAAGCATGCCGACATGTATTGGTTCCCCCTATAACCTTCATCTGTAATCTCAGCCTTCAAACGGGTGTATTTCCAGATGCCCTGAAAAAGGCGATAATCCACCCAATTCACAAGGGAGGGGACAGAAGCTGTGTCAATAACTATAGGCCAATTTCTGTTTTGACTGCCCTTTCCAAAATGATGGAGAGGATCCTGGCAAATTCTCTAAGGAACTTCCTGGACAAAAACCACATCATTGCCGAAAACCAATACGGCTTCCGTAAAGGTGTGTCGACGGAAGATGCGGTTTTAGACTTTACGCAACAGATTGCCAAGAAGCTAGACAATAAAAAAAAATGCCTGGGGATTTGTCTGGACCTTTCTAAAGCCTTTGACACGGTTTCTGTTCCCAAACTTATTGACAAGCTGGAACGTATTGGCGTGCGTGGAATACCACTTGAAATTTTTAAAAGTTACCTCAATAATAGAACGCTGGTTGTCAAGGTGGATACTTACTATAGTGACGAGGAGCCAATAACATATGGCATCCCCCAAGGTAGTATACTCGGCCCCATACTCTTTAATATCTACGTTAACGACCTCTGCAGGATGGAACTACCTAACTGTGACATCTACGCGTACGCGGATGATACCGCGATCCTCGTTTATGGACCTACTTGGGACATGGTTAAAACTACTGCAGAGGAAGCCCTGTCCAAAATAATGAAATGGCTGAACTCTAACCTTCTGACACTCAACTTAACCAAATCCACTTACATCCCATTCGCAATCCGACGTAACACGAGACCGTCTCATACCTTTAGTATTACAGCTCACTCATGCTCAAATCCATTAGCATCTTGTAACTGTCCAACTCTTACTAGATCGGACAGTATAAAATATCTCGGAGTTCAGATTGATGATGGACTAAGATGGGACAAACAGATTGACGCCCTTACCACAAGAACAATGCGCCTCATACATATCTTTAAGTCACTGAGAGAGTCGGCCACACTTGACACTCTGAAGATGGTGTATTATGCTCTTTGCCAATCTGTTATTGGATATTGTATTACTGCATGGGGCGGTGCAGCAAAGACTAAAATGTTAAGAGTAGAAAGAGCGCAAAGAGCCATACTCAAGGTAATGACTAGGAAACCCTACAGATTCCCAACCATTGAATTATATTCTAACTGCAAAGTCCTTACGGTACGTCAGCTTTTCGTGCTTCGATCAATTTTAAGAACTCATGCTAAGCTGCCGCCGCCAAATCTAAATAAGCGACTACAACTTATCAGTGGATATCAACATAAAACCGCCTTCGCAACGCATCAATTTTATACTCTAAGTAATTATATTTACAATAAAATTAATAAAGAACTAAAAATCATAAAACTAAACACACATGCGGTAAGAACTAAAGTAACAGAGTGGCTACTAGAGAGGGACTATGCCTACACGGAGTCTCTACTAACATACATCACCTAATCTCTCACGCATTTCGATTTCGATAACATACACACACATTTAAACATGCGCACTGCACGCACCGCCCACCCCACCTTATCACACATGCACACACTCATACACAAACTCACCTTCCACTACATGCTCACACATATATACATACATCACAACAGAATCACATAAAATTATTGCAGCGGTAGAACGACACTGCTCATTAATAAAATTGTTGTAACAGTAATAGTATACAAGAATTTGGTGGCCGAACACTGTTTCTCAAAATACAGGTTTTAACCTAGTTTGAGAGGCAGGGTTTTAACTATTTTGTTACAGATTTTACAACAAAACCTAACATAAATAAATGTAATAATTAGATTCTGTAACTATCTGTAATTTTTCATGAATAAATAAATAATAATAATAATGTATGTTCGAAAAAATCTACATCTCTTTAGTAAGATAAGTGACAGGCATCATTTTAACACAAGAAATAGGAACAAATTATAGATCAACCACGTTTCAGATTGTCTAAAGTACACACTTCTTTTATGGGGTACTGTGTAAAATGTTATAATAAAATACCACTCGATATTCTTCAACTAAATGAGAAGAAATTTAAAACTTGCATTAAACGCACACTATGTAGACAAGCATACTACGAGGGCGGCACTGAAAATTTCGGGAATCAAGGAAGTGATACAACATTACTATTTAAATAGTTATTTATCCAACATGTGAGGAAAGTTCGTTTTTCCTATGAGTTTTGATTTTGAGTCTTGAGCGAACGAAGGATTAAAAAATAGAATCACGAGCGCAGCGAGTAACGGGAGCATTACTTTCCTCACTGTTTTCGTAGAGGAAAGACACTTCTTTCGTGCGGGAGTGGTGAAAAATGTATTTATTGCTTTTCGAAGTATTCTCCGCGAAATTTTACACATTTTTCCATACAATGGAACCAATCATTGAAGCAACCATTCCATTCGGAAGTTGGGGTCTCCAAAATGGCCGTTTTGTAGGCGTCCACAGCTTCTTCAGATGATGAAAATCTCTGTCCACGCAATTTATTCTTTATTTTAGGGAAAGTATAGAAATCATTAGGGCTTAGGTCGGGGCTGTACGGCGGATGGTCTAATAATTCTATGTTTTCTTGCTCTATAAACTCTTTTGTTCTGTGCGCGGTGTGAGAACACATTCGCATTGTCGTGATGGAGGATGATGCGGCGGTTGCAGCTCTCTTTACGGAGTTCAGAAACGACCTGTGGCAAACAAATGCTAGCATACCATTCTGCATTAAGCGTTCTTTGTCCCTCAAGAGGAATAGTCGTAACATGGCCGGATTTGGAGACAAACGTGGCCACCATTTTTTTTGCAACACCGTGAACGTTCAATTTTTGTTGGCTTTAAGGCGAAATGGGTCCCAAAGACGTTTTGACGCATTTCGGCTGCACGCAAAATCAATTTTTGTCCTCAAAAACTACAAATTTGCCTTATTTTTTTTCATGATTATTAAAATTGAAGATATTTTTTAGTGAATTATGAGGGCCAAAACACGATTAACATAATTTCGCTCGATACAAAAAAATCGCAAAGTTTCCAAAAAATGTAGAGTTTTTATGAGAAGAAATGGTTTTATTCGATTGTAATTAAAGCAATTTCAATAAAATTTCGTCTATACATTCACCATAAAAGACTTTAGGGGATTATGGATTTATTTTAATGTAACAGCAAATAGAATCTTAAAATAAACCCAAATATAGTAAATCGGGCTAAATCGGCTCGCGCTCAGAGTCCTGCGGGACGTCATCGAAGGTGGACCTGTGTCAATTTAAAAAAAAATATGCTCTCTCTGCAGTTGTTAAAAAAAAATCAAATAGAAGAAGAACACATTAGATATAAAATAGCGACAACTCAGAAAAAATATTTCGTAATTTTAATATAGTTTTAATTCATAATATTGTTTTCGAAAGTGTGATTATTTATATGCGATATGATGACGTTTAATTGTCATCTTACAATAGTGTTAGACATACTACAAATTATTATCGATAAAATTATAGTCAAGTGCGAGTCTTATATAATTTTTTATCGTCGTATTTAAGAAGTTTTTTTAAAGATTTTTTTATCACATTCATCCATGTTACTATATTTACTCTCCATCGAACTGTCTTTGCTAATATCATATTCTATATTAATAAACATATAATATACAATTGGTCCGGTTGTCGGTTGTATAAAAATATTTAAAACAACTTTCACTCTGGCAAGAACAATTAAAATTAGAAAAAAAATGCTGTTTCGAACAAAAGTGCTATACTAACATGACCAAATGTATAGAACACGATAAAAATCGTAATTATAATTTTAGAATAGCTGAGCCAGCAACACAATTTTTTCTTGAATCCGTGATTGTATCGTATTGGCTCAGTATGAACCATTTTCAGTTTTGAATACAAAAAGTCACTGGTTACGATATCGTATACGACACTTCTGTATACGATAAAATGTCGTTCTAAAATGTCGATGTCCTAAAATAATAGATTCGATAATTTATAGCTGTAGCAGTAGGTACGTCACTTCGCAATAAAGTACGGCAATTGTTACTTCATATAGAGCTGTCAATATTTACGAATCTTCATGAGTGGTGGGAAACATTCAAAACAAAAATATATGGTCACAGTATAAGCGAAACAGTAAGACCATTTTTAGCCCATTCAACTTAATAAAAATCCTGAAGAAATAAATATGAAAGTTTGTATGGTTTTTTTTTTCTTAAATTCACTGACATACAATACACAACCTAAACCACGCTGGGTATAGAAGCATGCAATTTTGCAGATGATTTCCTTTTATAACGAACGAAATTACGACTTTGATATTTTCTATCAAAATTACATTTTGCGGGACCGTTGAGAAACGCAGTAGAACCATTGCAATTTTAAACTTTCACCTTACTACCGCAAAGCCATGTTTATCTGAAACTAGTTTCTGTCCGCGTCGTCTTCATTCACGTGGCAGTCGTAAGATACCACAATATATTAAAATAACAGGCATATTTTATAAATCTTCACTGTAAGTACAATAGGTTTGTAGTTTTGGTCTCGCCCACCAAAATATACAGAGAGTTAGGACTGGTGACGCGACTGGCTGGCTAGCTGGACTAGCGAGAAAGCGACAGAGTTGTCCGTGTGAGAAGCAGCTCCTCCTGAGGTCTAAACGCGCAGCCTTCAGTAGAAATCTCCCATTCCTTGCGAAGTTTTTCATTTTAAGTGAATTATTAAACGCCTGCGTTCCTTCATATAATACCTAATGGCACAATACTGATACACTAATGGATTCTTACAGATTATTCATGACTACCTAACTATCACTAAAAAAATCCCGTGTGCAGTTTGTACACGGGATTTCTCATTAACAGTCACCTAACCATAAATATTGATTTTTATTAAAACCATAGATGACAGAAGAGGCCTAAACTTCATGTTTTTCTATGTACGTTCTACGAACTATCCCATAACACTATATCAAAAGGTAAAAATGTTGTTTCTTTAATTAATAAAATGAATTGACTGTCACAACACAGCACATTAGCCGATAACGACACCAACCCGACATCGACACGATATCGGAGGTTTGATCATCGGATACGTTTAGTGCCTACCAAACGCTTTTACATTGGTGCCGATTCTGTTGTTCACAAACTAAACTAAATTTAAGTTCAGTGCATCTTTTTCTTTCTATTTCATTAAGAAAAGGACAGAAGATACATTTTAGTTTAGTCCTGTCAAATTAATCAGCGCCTGACGTAAATTGACGTAATTTTAGTGGGCAAGTTTTTAATCATGTCAAAACTTGTATAGATTAGTGTCAGGAGCTGATTAATTTGACAGGACTAAACTAAAATGTATCTTCTGTCCTTTTCTTAATGAAATAGAAAGAAAAAGATGCACTGAACTTAAATTTAGTTTAGTTTGTGAACAACAGAATCGGCACCAATGTCTTGCTATTGTCACCTATATCCTCGCAGACAGCGACCGACACCGATATAGGTACGATATCTATCGGCGAAGACACAGTGCGGTGAGAGTAGCGGCATTTTATCACTTGAACACATTTTTTCGCACTGCCGACTTCAAGACGACGATACTTAGTAGGTAACCATCGCGATGCACCAAACAAACACATTGTTTGGTGCGTCGCGATGGTTACCAATATCATTGGGCCGATAATAATTATATCGATGTCGGTGTAATAGCTGCCGACATATTATCGGTATCGGGCTGGTGTCGTTATCTGTTAATGTGAAAACGCCCATTAGGTACACAGGACATTTTAAGTAATCATTTTAGTTCACTACACCGTAGCTAAGTCCCATAAAATGTAAACTTATTGAAAAAAATCGAACCTAAGAAAAACTAGTTCAGTTGGTCAACTGCAAATATTTTATGCTGTGGCATGGATTTTTCGCGAAATGATCGGCAGTGAATCGTTAATAAATACGTCTTTCTGCATTTGGGGGAGGCGGAGGTAGCGTTTCAAAGGCCCACAGGCCAGGAAAACGTCGCCTTAACTCATTTTCGAACACCCAAACTCGTGACTGGTTTTTTGTTTCGGGTTCGTACGCGTATATCCAGGATTCGTCACCTGATACCATGTTGTATACAGCATTTGAGGATCCTGCGTGGAATCTTTCGAGAGTTCTGACGCACCAAGTAACGCGAGCCGCTTTTTGTTCTTCACAGAGCGAATACGGTATTCATCGGGAAAACAGCTTTTTACACCTAATTGTTCATGCAAGATTATTTGTATTTGACTCATGCCAATGTCTAAAGTTGCCTGAATTTCGCGGTATGTCACATGTCGATCTTCCTCAACTGCTTACGCACAGCATCGACGTTTTCTTGGGTGACTGCAGTTTTTGGACGACCTTGACGGGGATCATCACTGAGCTTGACACGTCCACGTTGAAATTCAGCAAACCAGCGATAAATTGTGGTTTTGGATGGGGCTTCATCACCAAATGCAGAAAAAATCCGGTCAACACACTGTTTTTTGTTAAACCACTTCGAAAGTCATAATAAATCATCGCTCTTGAATTTTCTCGAGTCAATTCCATTTTCTCAACGACTAAACAAGTTTGACAAAACCTTGTGACAAGACCGAGAATCTTTTTTAAAATAAATAAATGGTATTCGATTTTTAAAACCAAGGAGTTTTCAATTAAAAAGATTTTAATATGACGAACAGTGGAAATATTCCATTCCCGATACTTTTAGTGTAGCCCTCGTATAAGCTGGTCTCACTAGTTAAAAAAGAAAAAATTGGTAGAGTTGCTTGCCCTTTTAAATTGTTTCTGACTACGAACATAATATTTATTTAACCAAGTTTTAATCATTGAATGCTCCAATAGATAATATTGATTTTCTGTCTTTTGGTGGTAAAATTCTTTAAAGGTTACAAATACATTGCAAACTATAGTTTTGTATAACTTAGACGCATTTTTATTTTAAATTTTTGTAAATGTGAGTACCATGGACTCGTTTGCTATGTTATTATGTTGATTTTGACTTGAAAGAGCAGGGTAGTTGAGAGTATGTCATGCTCACTTAATGTCTCGCTGATGATCGCGAGTGTGTTGGATCATTCGGTTCCCTACAAAATGGTTGAGCTGGATGGTGCTGATCCACGCGTCATGTTCGTGAACGGGCGCCGCACAGTGTGTTATTTGGCCTTAGTTGCGGACATGCCAGTTTTATTATTATTTATAGATTAAACCCTATTAAAGCGTTCCATAAAATACCCGTGTTGATATTTCTCTTCATTTTGGAGATACAAATATTTTAGTGAAAGGTCACTGACCTTCTTGAAAAAGTTTTTAGTCTGTACTTCTTGAATAAAGCAAATGTCAGGCTCTTGTAAAATACAAATTAATTGTTGGTTTGAAATACATACAGTGTAAAAATTGCAAGTCCCTAACGTCACGGGAGCCAGAATAAATAATTATTTTGTTAATAAACGTGTTTTTTATTTTTAACATTAGCTATTTACGGGTCGCGTTTTTTTTTGTTTGAATAATATACTTATGTATAGTACCTTCAACCTGAGAAAATTCTAAATATGTATCTAGCGAGATCTCGGAGTTATTGCTTTTCTAAGTTTTTTTTTTAAATTTCTATGGGAATAGGGTTGTCACAAAGTAGTAAATATTTTTAGTTGATTATTTAAATCCATTAAATCAATTATGCTAGCTAACGCTAAACGCTTATGACATATCTTCGTCATCGGATTGAATTACCATTTCGTCAGTTGTCAGCGTGATATCATTTGCTTCAAGCACTTCGGATCCTGATTGGTTGTAGTGAACATTGTCTGTTGTTACGCATAAGAGTTGGAGCACTGATTTCGGTAAGGGCAAAGATTTTTTATGTTTATGACGTGTACTAAATGTTAACGAGGATATATAAGGATCGGATGATTCTAATGCACGGTGAAATAAGTCCAAAATTGTGGTTTTTCTGTCTAATTTCCGGGTATGGTGTTGTCGATCATAGCGCCAGTATTTATTTCTGGACTCGCCTGCTTGCTCGGACAACATACCTATGGGTAACGTGCTAGCGTCTATGATTTGCCGGCCATGCATTAATATTTTGTGCATAGTGACGGACATATAAAACCAATTGTATTTTTCCACATACTTCGCAGCTAGAGATTTGCAAAATTCGTCAAATTTTGCAGCATCTATTATTAAGCCACTCGACAGCACTACTAAAATAGTATGCAGGTCATCCACCAGCCATGTCTCTATACCTAAGATATCTGCAAATGATTTTCGATGTTGGTCTGATAGTGCTGTTCGTGCCGTGTTTCCGTCATTAGTGGTCCCCGAATTGGGACGAACAACATCAACCAAAAGTGAAATTTTGTCTCTTATTTCAGTCTGTATTCGTTTTTTCCGCTCCTCTACAATTGTGGCTTCCGGTGATTTTTTTGTAATCCTCCACTTCATAACAGCTGGGTCATTTTTGTACCCCAAGTGCAGTAAGAACTCAAAAATTCTTATCCAGGCATGTAAGGGACTTAATCCATGGCGTAAGGCTTCTGAATTTACGGGTTTGTTCATGACAACATCCAACTTATTAAACTCTGTTGCTGTAGCTCCACAACAAGCACAACGTAATTGCGAAGTTGTTCCCGTAATAACGTTAAATACTTTACCATCTATAACGGTTAAATATAATTTGGGATCTGAGATTATACTTTGACCTTCATCAGTTTCCGCATAAAATGGTGTTAAATTATTTATTTCAGCCTCTACACGATTTTTTTCTTCCAGAATGAGTTCTTTTGTCTCATTTCTATACTGGATCTTCAACGGACGACAAAACCTATAGGATTGTGGGCTTGGGTTAGACCACAACACAAAGCCGTCATCAGTTTTTAATTTTAACGGGATATACGTTGTTGTAAATAAACAATTTTCATTTTCGTTATCACTATCTAAAAACTTTTGTTTATAAAAGACTGTCCTGTACTGCCATATACTATGTTTTTCTGCTTTTGGTTGCAATATTGTGAAATTTTTTGAGTACCTAATTTTATGATTCGGCGGAATGTGTGTAGTAATAAACTGTGAAGTGAGACACTTGCTTCCCTTTCAGTCATAACTATTTCATCTTCAGGATAACACATTTTTTTTGCTATTTGTAATTTATAATATGGAGGATAAGCTAAGAAGCCTCTGTCTTTCAAATCTTTCTGTATGATAGTGTAATCTTCCACAGTTAGTTTTCTATCAATTACGAAAGAAAGGGCTTCATCAGGGGTATAGGGTTTTGGTTCGGCTTTCACTTTAATGGATGTTGCAATTTTTTTAGGACGCGTTGGAATTTTCAGACACTCATTGATTACGAACTCTAATCCTTGAGCAGAGCTTTTGTTAAGTTTTTCTCCGCCGTTTTCATCAGTTACTATTTTTGACATAATTTTAATTATTTTTGACTGCGGCTGATCTAGAAGCGACTCCTCGAAACTTTTTCGAATACGACGAATTTGACGGGAGCTCTTTTCATTCGAAGCAGATGGAGTGTCATTAGATGTTCCGGGTATTGATTCTTGGCGGTTACTACATATGTTTGAAGTTGATGGAGCTTCATATGAAGTTTCAGATATCGGTCCTGTAAGCACCATATCGCTTATGGGTTCTGTAAGCGATAAGGTGCTTACAGAACCCATACCTGACGGTTCTGGTTCTTGAGGTCTTAAAAGATAATGAGAAGGGAAACTGTCAACATTTTTATTTAATTCTATAGGACTTTTTTCTATTTTGGTTGGTATTTCAACATCGAAAATTGTAGCAAGCCATTTCGCATTTTTTTTACTAAAGCGTTTAAAATTTCTTTTGCTTTCATTATAAAGATTTTCGCACTTACAAATAAATTTGGAAATATTATCTTTAAGACTTTTATTTTGTACATCAAGATTGTAAGGAATACCTGTTGGATACAATGCATTTAAAATAATCATTGTCCGTTCCAAGATTTCAAGGTCAACCGGTCTTTGTTTTAACCCATATTGTCGGGCCTTTTCAACCAAAATATTATAAATCTCCAGTTTCGTAAGTATATTTCGATCCGTATTCAGGCTTAGGTCGTCGGTAATAATTGCCACTCGCTGACCAGCATGAAAGTTGGCGCCCTCATGCCCCCCTTGCATTAAGTCCTCTGGTCGGGGCCCAGACGGACATCCCCCAGCAGGATGGGTCAGCGCCTGCTGAGGCAAAACAGTGCCATGGGTCTTTGACGGCTCCATGACACCTCACCCCTTGCTTCTCCAGATATTATGTATAGGAATTGGGTTTTAGCATTTGCCTAACGAGGGCGGACCCCTTCCCAATCCTACATAATATCCTTCATCGAAGATAGACCATAAACAAAAGTAGTGATCGAATTCAACCGTAAATATCATTTTAATTTAGACTATCTTTCTGCACTATTTTTCCATATTAACTTAAATTGCGACGTACATAGTTTACAATTACATAGCTTAAACCGGCATTTGCTAATACCTGAGTCAACAATAGTTAATCACAATGAGTAATGTTTGCATGAAGTAAGTATTGTATGTTGCACACAGGTTTGAGTGACAACCCTAACCCACAATTTTAAAATTCAATATTTCTGAGATCCTGCGTTTGTTGCGTCTGTTTTTTTTTTGTGGCGATAGTTATTATAGTGCTTTACATGTAGGCTTAATAAAAAACGCGACCATGAAGAGAATCGCCGGAAAAAAAATATTATCAAAATCATAGAAAAAAATATATTCTCACCTGTGTGAGCAAAATTTTTAAAGTTTTCAAGAAATATATGGTTCCTACAGTGAATTCCCATCACACCTTAAAACATTTGGTGTAAAAACCAAATCCAAAAACGAGATATTGTGTTTCTATGGTTTTTAAGGATTTTTCTCGTTTTTTTTTTTTTCTCCTAAACTATTGTAGTTAGAGCCGGCAGAGTTTTAATAAGAGTTTTGTTTGATTGTTAGCTTTCCAAAAAACACATAAAACGAGCATGTCCGCAACTAAGGCAAAATAACACACTGTGGCGCCGTCAGTTGAGACTGGTCATCTCTTATCTGCCAGGGCTTATTTTTAATCTTTTTTGATTTTTATATTTTTTTTACATTGTTCTCACATATATAATCAACAAGAGTAATGTACCCAGGATTTTATAATTTCTATATTTAAAAGAGTGTCCTTGGAGTTTCTTGCCCGTTCTTCTCCATAGAGATCTACGTTTTGGAATGGGCAACTAGCTTCAACTTTCTGACTAACTGACTGACTCTTTGACAATTCAAAAGTGCCTGTAAATGGTTTAATTGAAATAAATACTTTGAGTTTGAGTTTGTTCTCCGTAAACAGGGACCAAAATAGCTCTTTGATCCCTAGGGAGCAAAATAGATTTGAATTTGGAATGTGGATATTGTTAGTAAGAGTTCCAATCACCAAAGAGATCAATCACGAACATTGTATGAACAAGTAACAGCCTGGCATGAAAGAGAGAGAAAGTGTGAATTATTTGGTCAAAATAAAAATCCATGATGGCGGCAACGATTTTCATACTTTTCGAGGGTTCTAAAGCCGATAGTGAGATCAAAATGTAAATCCAAAATGGCGCCTGCGAAAAATTTCAAATTGTTCAGTCAAAATGTAAATCCAAGATGGCAGCTGCAAAAATGTTCAAATTTTTCATCATTCAGTCGATAAAGAGGTCAAAACTTAAATCCAAGATGACGGCTTCAAAAAATTTGTTTTGGTTTTTAATCATACGTGAGAGATGAGGTCGGACCGCACAAGTTTTTTTTTCTCAAAGAGGGTGATGAAAAGTGCAAAAGCAATGTGTGGTTCGCGTGCATCTTAGGAACATAGTATGGACACCTTTGGAGATGGTCGCGAGCGGTTACCGAGCAGTTCGCGTGCAAGTTGAATGTCCTCTCGCGCCCATCACGTACAGTGCGGTTCGGGTGCATCTTATGTACATAGTATGGACAACTTCGCTTCACGGTTCATGCGTGTGAGCTTCAATTGAGCAGGTGTGATCCTTGCACGGGAACCATTCGCAAAATGCGCGCGCGCGAATAGAATGTGACGTGGCAACGGCCAGTGAAGGCGTCTGTAGCGTGTACGATACTCGCGCGTGCGCTGGTGTGGACGCGCCCTAATATACACAGACCACGCGGCTCGACGGTTGCTGCTAAGGGCGGTATTGTCAACACACTATCAATACAAACCAAGCGTATAATATAGCATAAACTGATGGCTTTGAAGGCGGTCCGTGACAGAAAATGTGCTCTCAACGCTGTTTCGGCGCCACGAATTTTATTAGCACTGCTATCTCTAGACGCTGCCGGTGATTCCGTGCTCTGTGCCAATACATTACACCACGCAGGTGCTTCATGCTGTGATTTTAGTCGGTTTTCCCTATTAGCATGTCCTAATATTTTCCCGCATATATCACGAGGAAAATGTCACTGACGTTATTTCGGGTTGGGTAATTTGCGGTTTAATATCACTCTAACTTCCTATTGCTACAATTTACACTTGCTCAGCAACTATGAAACTGAACTGAATAAACGGCAGTTTTCCTGTTGTAACTTACAATATTACTAGCTTTTATTTTATATCATGATGACGACTAGCTGGTGACCAAAACAGAGAGACACAACAATTTTAGATTGTTTTTTTTTGTTAAAAGTACCGTATATACTTTCATATGCATTTAGTAATTAAAAAGCTGGTATTTTGTCATTACAAATAGACACTCCAATTTTATTTATTTGTAACCGAGGTTATAACAAAAATCAAAAAATAGCTTCAGAAAAATCGTTTTGTAATGAAATTGTGTCTAGCTTTAATTGTTTAAATATTATTTTCGCGTCCTACCTTCGTTCCGACAGCATGTCATTTTTGATAAAACCGCGCAAGTCAGGCAGTCTGACGGACAACAGTTTTGTAAGGTTGTGTTTGGTCTCATTACAAAACGAGTTAAGACTTTTTGGTACAAGCTTAACCCTTCGAGGAAGTTTTTGTATTTCGATCCTTATTCTGAATGAGGTAAAGTTCCTAATACAAAGTTGACAACTTAGACTCTGGTTTAAAATCAGTTTAAGTATTTAACTTTAACTTTCTCGGAATAAAGTTGGAAATAAAAAAATGGCTCTATGGTCTGAAGAAAAACCTTGTTTTGTTATTACATAACAAGGTTTTCCGAAGGTAGGACGAAAATTATCGAAATCATTCAGACCTCCTTAATACTGTCACATTCGTAGGAGTTACAATCCTACTTGGGCAACGTGTTGAACGAGACGCTGGCACTGCGCAGCTTCGAGTCGACGCTACATGCTGGGATCAATGCAGAACTCGAGCGGCGGGACAGAATAGAGCAGATGAAGGCAGAGAGACTAGCACGGGGTAAGAATACTACTTATTTATGTTCCAGTGGATTACTAGCCCTGGTTTCTGATAGTTTTAAACTGTTTTCGCTGGTGATCCAGTAATCAAACCACTGAGCTAACAGCTAACATTCGTTTTGATTTACTTTTTTTTTGGTCAATTACGAGGATAGTTTCAATCAGGATTTTTCACTGACATACTCATTTCTCACGTTCAATGTATACGTGAACAATCTGTGTACAATTTATGTTTGAAACCAAATTAATTCAACCCAGAATAAGAGACGGAAACAACAGGCTTATGAGATTTTATTTAAATAAAGCTGCTGATCATGTATGCAATTCATACTGCCATCCGCGAAGTCGCTCCCCAATATTCTTCCTTAACCCGATTACTGTACTGTAAGAGTGGGCGCGTCTTCGTGGGTGGCACTATCTATACGACGCGATATTTTGGCCCTCAAGTCCTTTCACACGATACTATCAAGGTTGCATGTTTTAATAACATTGTTCTACAGGCGAATACGCTTTCACGGCGGCTGACGAAGCTCTGGACAAAGAGAAGCGGAAGATCTTCCATCAGTTCTTAGCCAGTCGAAGGGCCGACCTTAACGTTTGGGCTCGCACGTACAGGTACGTACAATATTCTAGGTCACCACAATTAACCGAAGTGGATTTATTAGTTACGCACGATGTAGAACTTTAACCCATAACTGTTTACATGGTAACGGTAGGCGGATGTTACGATCGACCATCCATACATTTTTTGTTATGATTATACAAAGATCGTTCTATACCACTACAGGCATAGTAAACTCGGATATTTTGATAATGATTTTAGAAAAATAATCAAAAATTTAAATTCAATAGTCATTTATTCAAACTAGGTAGGCTGAGAATCGGCACTTTCCGAACGTCAAAATTACATAAGACAGTCCCACAAACCGCCCACCCTTCACCACTTCCTAGTGCTTTAGCTGGGAAGAAGTGGCGCAACAAACTCCCCTGCAGCACAGCTGTCTGTTCAGTTGGAAAAACCCGATTCTATACAATAGTATGCAAAATATTTTACACTAAGCAATGCAACACATTTAATTTGATTTATTTGCTATATGCCAGCTAGCACACGCCAATATACCACCAAAAACATCGGAATCTATACTCAAGCAAAAATAAAAACTAAAAATGTTAACAGAACTTAATACCGTAGACCGGGGTTACTTTGATCAATATTGAACTTTGAAGGTTCATATCTTTTAAATTTGTGGGTGTAAAAAATCCAAAAAAAAAAAAAAACCAGTAACCTTTTTTTTATTAGTCTCAATTTCTATAATAATAAGTGAAAATATTTGGCGTGATTTTGAGAAAATATAATTAAACTGCCTGATCAAAGTTATACGTAGGACGGGACGTTACCCCCCAAAACGGTTTGATACCCAAAACCCAATATACTTAGTCTGGCCATAAATATTGTTACAATTAAAAATAAGAAAGATATTACATTTGAATTTGGAGTCTGTCATTTTTATACGATTGTTCATTGAGATTTCTAATTTTGGCGCCAATATACACACATCAACACGGTCTAGGGATATTTCATACTCAATTAAATAACTCGAAAAGTACTGGCCGCATTGGAATCTTTTATACACCGATTTGTTTGTAATTTATCTCAGACTAATTCTAAATTAAAATTTTTGAAAATTCTTTTGTTTCGGTGGCATAAAAATGTCTTGATGTATAGGAGAGGGAATTTTCATTTGTGCGAAATTTAGAAAACAATACGAATTACGTTTAGTTACAGTTTTTTTTTCATTTTTAAACGAAAGATAAAGTTAAAATTGAGGTATTGTAGCCATGCAACGCCGACATTTGACGAGGGCGGAGATGTTACGAGCTGTGGGAATGCTGGAAGCTGGATCTGTTCAGCGTAATGTTGCTGAGGCCATAGGGACCCATCAAAATGTAATTTCAAGATTGTGGACACGCTATCGTGCCACAGGTGAAGTAGCGGAGAGGCACCGGGGGCCAAGTCGCATCACTACCCCCAGACAAGACCGATTTTTGCAAATTACTGCGCGAGCTCAACCAAATGCAACGGCGACTGAATTGGTCCAAAGGCTGCGAGTGGAACACCAAGTGCTTGTGAGTGACCAAACTGTAAGAAGGCGACTGCATGAAAGCAATCTACGCTCTCGTAGACCACTCCGGGTCCCACCTTTACGGAGAGGCAATCGTGGACGACGATTAGAATGGGTTCGGAACCACGTGGACTGGGGCCGTGAGCAATAGTCCAATGTGCTGTTCACGGATGAATCCAGGTTCGGCTTCCATCCAGATTCACGAAGGACGCGTGTTTGGCGAGTTCCTGGACGATGGAGCCGTCTCCATAACCCTCAGGAAGTTCACCCATACCAAGGAGGAACAATTATGGTTTGGGCAGGAATTCGTCTTGGAGGACGGACGGATCTCGTTTGGGTGCGGGGCAATATGACGGCAGAACGATACGTCCAACAGGTGCTGGGGCCCGTAATCTTGCCCCACAGAACACAAATGGGGCAAGATTTCCTGCTCATGCACGACAATGCCCGGGAACACACGGCGAGAACGGTAGCAGCTTGGTTACATACACATAATGTTAGGGCCTTAGACTGGCCTGCTCAATCGCCAGATCTAAATCCCATTGAGCATGCGTGGGATATGCTGCAAAGAAGAGCTCTGAAGGAAGTTCCTGAAAATCTGGCTACAGAAGATCAACTTTTTGCGCACCTCAGAAGGACATGGGACAATATTCCGCAGCAAGACATTGACAACCTTGTTCTGAGCATGCCGAATCGTTGCCGATGTGTTATGAACATCATGGGCGCTTTCTTAGACTACTAAATTCAAGTTTATAAACACAAATTAAATGATTTTTCTATTTTTTTCAGTTTTTACTCACAAATTAAAAGTTAATTCATATACGGTTTCCGTCTATGCTTCATTTTTTTTCCATAAAATCCTGAAATTTTAATCTAAGTACCTTAAACATTATTAAAAAATGGTAGAATATTAAATAACGTATCTTTTAAATATATACATGTCATATAAATAATTAACACATTGATAGTAATTCGCTTTTTTAAAAATATCCCTAGACCGTGTTGATGTGTGTACATTGTACAATATTTTGCGATATTAAAATGGAGTGGGGTGATAAAGAGAACCGAATCGCTGTGATTGCATTACACAAAGTTGGTATGGAGCCAAATGCAATTTTTAAAACTCTCCATACGCTTGGTATTAGTCAAATGTTTGTGTACCGGGCTATTAATAGGTACAATGAGACCTCCTCTGTTTGTGACAGAAAAAGGTCTGGCAGTCCACGTAGTGTTCGTACGAAACATGTGGTCAAAGCAGTAAGGGAAAGAATTCGAAGAAATCCTGTCTGAAAGCAAAAGATTTTATCTCGGGAGATGAAGATAGCACCCAGAACTATGTCGCGTATTTTAAAAGATGACTTAGGACTTGCAGCCTATAAGAGACGCACTGGTAATTTTTTTACTGGTAATTTAAAAAAAGAATAGGGTGGTTTAATCGAAACAACTACAGAAGCGGTACGCAAAGGGAGGTCACAGATTTTTTCTGTTTACGGATGAGAAAATCTTTACAATTGAGCAACATTTTAACAAACAAAATGACCGTATTTATGCTCAAAGCTCTAAGGAAGCTTCCCAATTAGTCGACAGAGTGCAACGTGGGCATTATCCGACTTCAGTGATGGTTTGGTGGGGTGTTAGCTATGAAGGAGTGACAGAGCCATATTTTTGTGAAAAAGGTATCAAAACATCGGCACATGTGTATCAAGATACCATTCTTGAGAAGGTAGTTAAGCCCCTTAACAACACCATATTTAATAACCAAGTATGGTCCTTCCAAAAAGACTCGGAAGCTCGGTCCACGCAGTCTTGGTTGGAAGTGAACGTTTCGGACTTCATCGGAGCTGAAAACTAGCCGTCGTCTAGTCCCGATCTTAATCCGCTGGATTATGATTTATGGTCAGTTTTAGAGAGTACGGCTTGCTCTAAACGCCATGATAATTTGGAGTCCCTAAAATAATCCATACGATTGGCAGTGAAGAATTTTCCTATGGAAAGAGTGCGTGCTTCTATTGATAACTGGCCTCAACGTTTAAAGGACTGTATTGCAGCCAATGGAGATCACTTCGAATAAGCTTTTTATATTTTAAATTGTTTTATATTTATGTATTAAAATAACACACTGTAAAAGTAATAAATATTATTTGCAATTTTAGGGGTATGAGGAACAGGGTGTAAAGTTCACTCATCCACCATAGAAAAGGGAGGATCCTCCGACCAGACGGGTGTTGTGTCTGGCGGGCCGACTGCCCAACTGTTGATGTCGGATAGTCTTATATATGTCGTTCGCGCGGTAAACTCTAATTGCGCGATGCAGGATTTGTGTGACGTCATCTCTTTGATGCGTAGTTCGTATGTGGTGGTGTAACCGCTACATCACTCCCCTCCGGAGACCGGAGGTCGATAGTGGGCTGAGTCTTGTATCTTGCGATGCTTCACAGTGCCAGCTAAGGTTCCAGTGAGTCGGAACCGGGTGCCGCACAGTTCGCGGTGAGTCGGAACTGTCTGCGGTGAGTCGGAACTGTCTGCGGTGATTGTGGTGATTTAGGTGAATGCGGTGATTGAGGTGATGGCGGTGATTGCGCTGATTGAGATGACTGCGGTGATTCCCCAGTGAGTCGGGGTGATGAGGCTGAGGGTGATGACCAGGAATGCGCGTTAGCTGCATGCTGGTGGTCAGGATACCCGTTGAAGCCGAGGGTGCTGGCTGTCTGTGTGAATCGCCTCACGAAAGCTTGCGGGAGTGATGATGACGTCACGCTGAAGTAGTTGCACGAAGGCTGCGTTGACGTTCATACTCAGGGTCACCAATTTAGGGGCATGAGGAACAGGGTGTAAAGTTCACTCATCCACCATAAAAAAGGGTGGATCCTCCAACCAGACGGGTGTTGTGTCTGGCGGGCCAACTGCCCTTTGTTGATGTCGGATAGTCTTATCTATGTCTTTCGCGCGGTAAACTCTAATTGCGCGATGCAGGATTTGTGTAACGTCATGTCTTTGATGCGTAGTTCGTATGTGGCGGTGTAACCGCTACACAATAAAAAATATTCTTCGTGACAATATTTATGGCAAGACTAGGTACATATGGTTTGATACCCAATTATAATGCCAGTACAATTTAAACAATAAAAATCTATCAACGAGAAAAATAAATATTGTCGCATGGGGAAACTTTGATCTAGTAAAGTTAGCTATACAACATGTCCCAAAATTCAACGATAAGCCGGCACCAGAGGATGGACCTACTAATGACTACTCGAGAAAAAAAAAGAAAAAAAAAATACCTCAACTTTTTTTTAAATTACTTAAAAAAATGAAAATTCTTCGAAAATGTATACCCCTTATGACACTTTTAACTACCATGACCACAATTTTTCAAATATTTCGGTTTTTTTGTTTGTATCGGCAACCTAAGTAGTACTTCTATTCACCATAATCTTTGAAAATTACAGAATTTTCGTAGTTTTATACAAAAAAAACAACCAAAAAAAATTATTTCCCTAAAATTTTGAAAGATTTTAACGTTCAGTACACTTTAACTCATCGTAGTGTAAAAAAAAAATATGGACACTACTATGGCAATTTTTTTTAAAAATTAGCGCAACTAACCTAGATTTTAAAATGGTATAATACTTTAGGAAAACTAGCCACAAAAAAAAAAAATGACACTTTTTCTAATCAAGAACCAAATTTCATAAGTTGTTGTTAATAGTAATCACTTCTACTATGTGCCCAAAATAGATTTTTGTTGTTGGAAAATGTTGAATGAATGAAACAAATGGTGTCAATAAATGTAAATTTATTGCATTATTAATAATATTATAATAAATGTTCGAACTGTTTACCATCGGCATTAATACAGGCACGACATCGCCTTAAAAAATATCGTTTTATTCGTCGTGCATATCTTCTACTATTGATATGATCCGCAGCCTGAGTGATTTTTTGGCGAAGGTCGTTCAGTGTTGCAATGGGTTTCGAGTAGACTCTGTCTTTGAGACAACCCCAATAGAAGAAGTCCAGGGGGTTTAGATCGGGTGAACGGGGTGGCCATAAAATAGGACCAAGTCGCCCTATCCAACGCCCTGGATACTCTTGGTTTAAGTATTCTCGCACAGGACGGGCATAGTGAGCTGGGCAACCATCATTTTGAAACCATATGTTTTGTGGATCACTAATGGGCATGTCT
The DNA here is from genome assembly GCA_963853775.1 of Xanthia togata. Lineage (NCBI taxonomy): Eukaryota > Metazoa > Arthropoda > Insecta > Lepidoptera > Noctuidae > Xanthia > Xanthia togata. The sequence continues at coordinate 14,214,713 of OY970793.1, forward strand.
TCTAATAATACTGGCAAGTCATTTTGTAAAAAGTTCAAATAACTATTGCCATCCAAGTTTCCTTGTAATTCAAAAGGCCCAATCACTTTTCCGTTTAATATGCCCGTCCATAGGTTAACCTTGAATTGATATTGGGATTTGTCTTGTCTCATCAGGTGCGGATTTTCATTGCTCCAGCTATGTAGGTTGTGAAGATTTAAATAGCCATCTCTCTTGCAGGTTGATTCATCCGACCATAGAATATTATCCAAGAATTGGGGATCTTCTCTGTGCTTTTGCAACATCACACGGCAAAATGCGACTCGTAGTGGATAGTCCCGCGGTAATAACGTCTGCACACGCCTGTAGTGATATGGGTGAAGTCTGTGACGTTTTAGGATTCGATGTGCAGTACTTTTTGGGATTCCCGTAGCTATTTCTATGGCACGTACCGAGGTAGTTGAATCATTTTCAATTTCATTGAGAACTTCTTCGTCGCGTTCCGATCTAGGTCTTCCAGCATTTCTCCTGTCAGATGGTAAACGGCCCTCCGAAAACGCTTGATGCACATTAATAAATACTCGATAATTCGGGTATCTTTGAGCATTTGGGTACCTTTCTCGATATAATCTGCTAGCAGCGCTACCATTGCATCGGCACTCTCCATAAATGAGGTGCATATTAGCGTATTCCAACGGTGTGTATGGTAGCGGCATGATAAACGCTAAACAGTCCAAAATACGCCAAAAGTCCAATTCACAAAACACAGTCCAGTTCCAAATAATGCCAGGTTAGTACAGTTTGCAGATCACTTAATCCAGTCCAAAAAGCCAAGCCAAAAGTCGTTAGTACGAGAGTCACATCAATTGAATACGAAACGGTGCACAGTAAACAAAGAAGCAGAGCGTACTGACTTTGTACTTTGTAGAGAACAGCAACATTCCTACCTGCCCTATTGTTATTTAACAACAAACATCTATCTATCTCTCTCTAACGTATACTATCTATCTCTTTCTGACTTCTGAACTTCACTGACTACGCACATGTCCCTTCCAAATTCTAAGAATTTGCGAAAGAAATCTATTTTGGGCACATAGTAGAAGTGATTACTATTAACAACAACTTATGAAATTTGGTTCTTGATTAGAAAAAGTGTCATTTTTTTTTTTTTGTGGCTAGTTTTCCTAAAGTATTATACCATTTTAAAATCTAGGTTAGTTGCGCTAATTTTTTAAAAAAATTGCCATAGTAGTGTCCATATTTTTTTTACACTACGATGAGTTAAAGTGTACTGAACGTTAAAATCTTTCAAAATTTTAGGGAAATAATTTTTTTTGGTTGTTTTTTTGTATAAAACTACAAAAATTCTGTAATTTTCAAAGATTATGGTGAATAATAGTACTACTTAGGTTGCCGATACAAACAAAAAAACTGAAATATTTGAAAAATTGTGGTCATGGTAGTTAAAAGTGTCATAAGGGGTATACATTTTCGAAGAATTTCCATTTTTTTAAGTAATTAAAAAAAAAGTAAAGGTATTTTTTTTTCTTTTTTTTTCTCGCGTAGTCATTAGTAGGTCCATCCTCTGGTGCCGGCTTATCGTTGAATTTTGGGACATGTTGTATATAGAGAATAACAATATATTTACCTTTTTCAATTAAAATGATTGGTGGATTCCCAGCGTGTCCTCTGGAAAGGATTAAAGCAGGCATAAAGGGCGTGCCCGCTTACATATATCTATTAAAGCTGTAACTTGAAATCACAAATAATAAACTAGGACCGTGGAAGTAAAAATAAATAAACAGTTAATTACTAATAATAAAACCATGGTCAGCGAGACGACCAGTCACCACACGCAGCACCCGTTCACGAGCATCACGAAAAGATCAGCCATTACCCCCTTCGCCGTATTTGAGGGAAGGAGGCAACTCGATCCCCGACGCTACCGCAAGCAGTGACATCATGACGAACTTGCTGCCGGTTGCTCAGGCAAGAATAATATATAATATGATCAATTGCATAGATATCCAGAGATATGCCTTCATTGCGGAATAGTAAGGAATCCTAGTGCGGCCGCTTATCTCCCACCAAAATGATTACAACATTAACAAATAATGTACTTACGACACACACTTAAAATTTGAACTCGCACACTAAGAAGAAAGCAGCTACACAAAATCAATTTCTAATAGCACACATACATAGAATGGGCGGGGCATTCACTTGTAAACACTTGCTATTTGCGAACATTCAATGCGCACGCATGCAATTAGGGAGTCGAAAGCGATGGTCGATAATTTTTATCGATATTTACTTTAGCACATTCTTGTATTATTATAACTTCGTTTAATTTTCTTTATATAATTTATTTTGTTTTTATATATCTATCCGAAAATATGGGTTATTTTTAGTAAAATAAAATGTTTTTTTTTTTAATATTGTATTACCGGGTAAAGGAAACCCTCTCTGTTAAATATTATGATATACACGAGTAACTGTATTGAAATAACAATGTCTTTATTTGCTTCAAACAAAATTAAATTATTAACAAATTTAACTCTTATACTATACATGTAATACGAGAATATCCATTGACTTCTGTAAAAAAAGATTCGACTGCAATAATACGCATGTCGATAAAATCAGCCGCACGCACTCGATTGCACCTCTCTAAATCCAAAACGTTCGTTCCGTTCGGAAAGATTCGGGCTAGTTCGGGCTAGTTCGTATCGCTCCGGACGTAAGTTAGTAAATGATTTAAAAATTGATTTAAAATATTAAACAGTGACTTAAATGTTTACTTACCGGTCGTAGAACACGACATTTGTCTTCAGGTTGATGGTACTAGACCTATTTTTACAAATTATTACTGCACAGCTCGGCATTTTGGTTTTTTACGCATCAATAGTACACTGTACGCAGTTGCAAAGCGACTGAATGAAGCGTACAGCCGCCGTTCGAACATAAGCCCAATTTAGCAATGTCGAGGCGCCACGTGCCACGCCTCCAAGGCATATCCCTCGATATCCGTGATCAATTGTCAAGGTCGCTAGCTAACCACATATTGCAATACAACTCATAAAAGCATTGTAATGAGTGGATTATTTCAATAATAAAATAAAATAAATTGACTTACAGAAACAGTCAAATAAAATAAACAATTAAATAACTCATATAAACTGCCAGTAGGTAAGCTAATTCTTGAACCTTATGAAGTCGGTGAAATGGAGCTCGTAATTTATCCCTATTCCTGGTGATAATATTGTGAATATCACTGTTTTTAGTGTACAAGTGTATATTTTGCCTAATAAAGGGTATTTCAACAAGATCTTTGTTGTTCAATAGGGGCAACACCAAGAACGTGATAGTTTTGACATTTAGTTTTTGGCGGTATTCGTAGTAGGTGCTTTGGCAATTGTTACAATGAATTCAATTTCGCTCGAAAATCGCATAAAATAATTCAAATCCACTATGAAAATGGTCGTTCTGTTAACGTTACATTTAGTAAAATTCGTGATATTTTAAGACAACATAATCGTCCTTCTGAGACCGCTATTAAGAATTTGGTCGCGAAATTTGAGCCTACAGGCTCGGTACAAAATGTGCCAACACCAACACGTGTTCGACCGGGTCGTTCAACAGAAAACATCGCCGCCGTGAGCCACAGTGTTGACAAGATCAAAATTTGTAAATTTCACGACGTTCTCAACAATTGGGGTTATCCAAAAGCACAACATGGCGAATTTTGCGAAAGGATTTGACTTTGAAGCCTTACAAGATTCAACTGGTGCAGGAATTGAAGCTGACCGACCATTCAAATCGCCGTAGATTCGCTCAGTTCATTAGGAACAACCTGCTGGTTTTTCCGAAAAAAACATTTTTTCAGACGAAGCAAATTTTCATTTGTCAGGGTTCGTCAACAAGCAAAATTGCCGCATTCGGGCTTCTGAAAATCCAAAAGCAATTATTGAGAAGCCTTTGCATGCTTAACGTGTCACTGTGTGGTGCGCTATGTGATCTGGAGGCGTGATTGGGCCGTTTTTTTTTCGAAGATGAGGCTGGAAATGCGGTAACAGTCAATGGATCACACTATCGCGAGATGTTAACCACAAAATTTTGGCCTATTGTTGATGACATGGATATCACTGAAATGTGGTTTCAACAGGACGGTGCCATATGTCACACAGCGAATAAAACGATCAATTTATTGCAAACCAAATTTCCCGATCGCATAATTTAGCGAAATTCAGCTGTTAAGTGGCCAGCCAGATCGTGTGATTTAACACCACTTGGATTATTTTTCGTGGGGCTATGTTAAAGACAGAGTCTATACGGAGCCAATCGAATCGATTGCAGCGAACTCAAAATCCGTGATGTCATTAATGAAATAGAGGGTCTATGTCCATTATGCCAAAAAGTGATTAAAAATTTTGATGAAAGAATCATCATCTGTCAGCGTGGTCGTGGTGGACATTTGCCAGATATCATTTTTCAGTCATAATTGCCAAACTTTTCTCTTTGAAATACAATTTAAAAATTTATTATTTTGTTTTAGAAAACAAAGTTCTTGTTGAAAAACCCTGTATATAAGGTGTTGGCGAAGATGAATTGTGATGCCCACCACTGTGAGAATACCAATATCTTTCAAAAAATATCTTAGAGAAACTGGCACCTAGCTGGTAAATTGCTCGAACAGCTCGTTTTTGAAGAACAAATATATTTTGTATGTCAGCGGCTTTGCCCCTCAGCAGAATACCGTAGGACATAACACTATAAAAAAAACTAAAATAGACTAACCGAGCTGTATCAACGTCAGTTTATTGTCTTATTTTCCTGACGGCGTAGGCGGCTGAACTGAGCCTTCCCACTGGGCTTGATATATGTGGCCCCACTGAAGTTTGGCATCTACTATTAGTAGCATCCCGGAGTGTGGATTTGTGCCCGGTTGATGGTAATAGGCTCGCCTCCTATTACTTACATTTTTACTACACTACTTACATTACATTATTATGGGACTTAAACATAACTGACGAAATGTAGGTGTACTATAGGTACACCTCTGCCCCACCCTTCGGGGAAACAAGGCGTGATGTTATGGATGATTGAAAAGTAACGTCATACATAACTGAAGACTAGGATGAGGTCATCGGTCATGACGTACCATTAGGTTCAATAGATTTGTCTTAAACAGTAACAATGGATTATTATACCAGTCATTATGAATAGCCCACGTTCTTGTCACTTTTGAAATTACCCGGTTTGCGTTGAGAGTTGAGAACTTGCGCACACGCATTAGCTACCACTACGTGTAAAACTATCGATAAGCAAATTGCACCGACAAGTATTTCATAAGCTACTCTAATTGACATTATCATCATACAATAATCACTTAATTCTACAAACAATTATCTGTCTGCTAGAGGTCATAAAAGTTAAGAAGAACGGTGATGAAAATGGTGACCAATTTTTTTTATCACTGTTACCAGTTTATTACTGTCTCGCATATAAGACAATGCCGTTCATTCATGTACAGCGGTCGTGACAGAACCGCCCTTCACCTGAGATTCTAAGTTCCAACCTCTTGCTTACACTACATAATGTTTGTCACAGGGGTCACGTGACCACGTTGATACTGAAGCTGGCCCTTCACGCGGAGGTGTCTCTTCAGACACTTGCGTTCCGACTCGACTACAGCGACTTCTACAAGCGAGGCGACGCCAAGCTGCATGAGCCACTCACCTACCAGCACAAGCGACTCAGTGAGATCGGACTCAATTTAGCTAAGGTAACTACAGAACTTATGTTCAGCTTCAACTGATATATTAGATACACTATAGAAAAATTGTTAGCACCTTTTGAACGTCAGAAGTTGCAAGAGACAGTCCCCTAATACTCAAAATGCACATCCTTTACCTCTTTCTAGTGTTTTAGGTGAGACTAACTTCCGCCAGCGGCTTCGCACGCGTGATATCTTTTTACATTATAGCCTGTTACTCAGTAATAATATAATATTCGACTGGTGAAATATTTTTTTTAAATCAGTCCAGTAGTTTTTGAGTTTATTCATTACAAACAAAAACGCAAATCTTTTCTCTTTATAATATTAGTGTAGAAAAGAAAAACCGCCTCCTAAGGCCTCTGCCTCGAATTTTGCGGGCAGCGGGTTATTTTACAAACGCCACCCTAAAACCTCTTTGCTACCGGATGTGATTCAGAACTGCATGATTACGTCGCTCAGGTAAAACCGGACGTGATGCGACAAACTTCTCAAGCGATATACAATGATATCTTTGTGATTTGTATGATTAGATAGATTAAAAAACCAAATTCAGCAGTTGCATATTTCATTCATCAGAAATATCTATATCTGTAGGTTAGTGGTAACATGAATGATGTTAGACGTTCTTTGATGAATATAAATATGACTCCTTAGGGATCTCGCGCACCAGACGGTCACGACTCCGGCCGGTCGTGGCCGTCTTGTCGTATTGCATGCGGCTACTTGGCCGTTGCGACCAAGCGCGCGATTCCTATCGGTTTCTATAGTTAACCTGGTCGCGGTTGTGGTCGTAGCCGTCTAGTGCGCGAGATCCCTTACAACGGATTACCTATCGATTTTGTAGCAAAAGATTTACAATAGAAATTAAGGGCAAAGTTGCATGATATAATGTTTACAGCTTATTTAATTTGTTGCAGAGCAAACTCATAGACCGTACGAAGAAGAAATGACAAGTAGTTACATCGGAGTGTATCGCGCCTGCCGCGTTCTGCTCTCCGTGCCTTGTGTGTGTATGGACGCAATGATATGTCCATGGTACTTATTCTCTATGACACTTTGCAAGTAATACGAATTCTTTACAATTGTAATCTTTTTATTTATTGTGCAAAAGCACATTTTATTGTGTGGTTTGCCCAAAAAGGTCTTTACGATCGTTTTTTTTTTTCGGTTCACCGGCCAGCTTTATTTTCACTGAACAAACTCCTGCGTCTGATGATCTATGTATCAGAACGTGATATTTGCGAAATTCTAAGCCACTACTTAAGAGTTGAATTTGACAATAATGTATGAAAATCGGTTTATTCAAAATATATTAGCGCAAACAAGCAAGACTGCGTTCAGACTGCGAATAGCACTTTGTCATAGTGAATAAGGACCAGTAACATTAGGTAGCACACCTCTCGTACTTCCAAACCAAAAGTAATCTCTAATTGTTATTTTAGAATTCCATTTTTAATAAGTTGATACTTCTGTGCAAATTGTATGATGAAGATAATGTTAACATTGCAGAAGAATCTCAAGGCGCTTGCTCTAATAGGTGATAATAATATGTTTGGCAACTTTTTGGTAGACATTTTAAGGAACTTTTTGCTAGTTATAAATGGAAATCATTTCCTTGATATTGCATTGCGTCGGAAAAGTGTGTAGAATAAAACCTTTATTTTTTTCTATAAACCAATTTAAATATAGACTCAAATTATAACGTTTTTATGCCACATATAAAGCGATGGCGAGTCTGACACTGGCATGGCCACCATCAGGGATTTTATTTTGATAACACAAAAAAATTGTGGAACTTTGTCACCAAATATCAGAATTTGTCGGTCACTAGTCCATAAGTTATAAGGGTTTATAGGTGGCCGATCTGGGGAGCATCTCCCCAGCTTGACACAATTGAACCTCGAAAGCTAGGGCACCTAGCAAAAATCAATTTTCTTCCAAATGTTATCGCTCATTAGTCGCAATTGTTCGCTAAGTACACAAAGCGATGTTGTCGGTTACCGGCGTTTCATTGCCCATAATTAGTCGCCTAGAGAATCTGCTGCCGTATGTAATTTCCTCACAGCAGAATGTTTATAATGTTGTAAAACTAACGCTCTCTATAAGCCAGTATGTGCCATTAATGCCACATTATATTTTTTTAACTATAATGATTTTCTTTTATTTTGCTTCAGTTAATTTCAATTTTCTTTTGATGACTTTGATTTTGTTCCGAGTTATGTTTTTGCTTTACGTTTTGTTTTGCTTTTAGAAGAATAAATACATAAACAATAGATATTTAGAAAAAGGAAAATAAAACTAAAGGAAATAATTTTTATATTATATATTTACTTAGAAGTCAAGACTTTTTGGTAAACAGTAACAGTTGTAAATTATCATTATTTTTGGTCCGCTCGCTGTTCGGTGGTAGATTAAGCAATACTTAACACCAGAAACAGTATAACGATAAGAATTGCAATAATTTGTATATAAGATAACGGCGTTTTACACGTTCTTTAATGTAAATACATGTTTCCTTGCATTTTCCTGTTCAAATATATAACAATCTATAATACATGTTACAATAATGTTTGCATTAGTTTCCTGTGCAAAAATACTGATTCAGTCAATTTAACGTAAAATATAATACATTTTATACACGTATGGTGTATTTCTGACGTCATCCTATTTGCGTTTCGGAAAATCCTTGTTAGCCACCCGATGACTAAGGTATCGTTTGTGAACTGAAGACTGGATGACTGCACGACTACACTTCTATCGGCGTCACCGTTAAGGGCTCCACTACTTATTTGCATGATATAATTAAAATATACTATTTAAGTGCGTGAGTGCTTCTGCCGTAAGTTAATACCTAAATATTAAGAGTAGAACGAGGTAAACGTATAACCGGTTTACCGTGAGGCAGTGTTAGCAGCTATTCTACTATATACATTAATAGCTTGCAAAGAGGTATACTAAAGGTAAATACCTCAGCTTACTAATGACGCACTAAGTAGAAGATAAATTACGCTTTTGATTGACAATTATATTACAAACGTTTTGGTTTCAAAGAATTTGGCCCTTTTCATTTCATAAAGTACACATATTAATCTAAGTTTATATTTACATTTTAAAATCAAATATACATCTCTCATATTTAACTTAACATCAAAATAAAGTTTATAATAATATAATATTTGTACAAAAGCATCATAAATAGCACGTAATTCAACGGTTGCCTATGTCCGCACGCGAGTGCTAGTCACCGCCTGTGAGATATGTGAGCAGTGAGGCGGGGGCGCAGACAAAGGCCAAGCTAACTCAGTGTGCCAATTTTGTCAATGGCGCCCTCCTTCTCACCGCTCGCATACCTCAGGCGGTAACTAGCAGTCGCGCGCGGACTTTAACTAAAATCTCAATGTATCAACTAATCTATCTCGTAGTTTGTCTTTTGCAAATCATCTAAGTTTTCAAATAATACTCATAGTAAGTTCAGTAAAGTGTTCAAAGGAAATCATTTGCGCAGCCCTAGTTTATAACATGCAACGTGCTCAATCTGTAACTACTAACAGTTGACGCGATGGATACTCTTGACGAAACTAAACAGCATATGTTTGAATTGTGAGCAGTTTGTTATGGCTGGTCGTTAATTCCGCGGGTCATATTGAGAAAATATTTGTTGAATGACGCTCGTCAGAGGTATTGGCAGGTGCGCTTGTGCACGGGCGACTTGCGCAGCGCGGCGCGCACCGCCTCCTCGAACACCTCGCTCATGTTGACTCGCTCGAGCGCAGAGCACTCCACCAGCTGGACTGCTCTGAAACAAGTGCAGGCGCACCGTCACTCATGTGTACAAGTAGTGGTCCTTTATCTACAATGCTACTCCGACTGATAAGCGGCATACATAGAAACTCAATAATCAGGTAAAAAACGACGTGTCAATATCACGTAATCGTTGAATTTTATGTATGAAGTACTCAAATTATGACTGTAAATTTTTTGTAATGATGATATAGTTATTTAAACTTCTTGACAAAAATACTGCTGATGATAACGCCTTGTACAAACATTTAACGGCACATTTAACTGTGTGGTAGTTAAATCGCACGATTTATTTTACAAATTGTTCCTGTGTCGTTATATCACAATACTCGTGGCATTATCAGCGGGTGATAAGAGGCGATAGCGCAGCTGCCGGCGCTCGCGCACGATAACCCTTGTCAGTTTTCACTTTTGTGTTGTTTAAAAAAATATTCAGTTTCAATACTATCTTTCTCTGTAATTTGAATTGATAGTAAAGCAGATATTATTGTTGGAAGCATAATCTCACCGAATTTTCTTTTTTAATTTCTTTCCTTCCTGTGTGGTAATGACTGCGGTGCCGGATGCTCGCAGGTCTGTTTTGGTAGCTGGAACAGATATATTTACTACATTGAAATACGTTTTGTGATACATATTTAACATTCCATTTTTTTATTATTATGAATTCCTAGCGTCCTTTATCGCATGCTAGTGTACTAATAATATTATGTCGGGCCATGTCTCCCCCCTCTGTGCTCATTCATATATATTTATTTATACAATATAGTTACATAGCTTTGTCAAAAATGTGCTCTTGACATAATGTTTATTTTATTTGAGAAAAAAAATAGGAGTACGCCATTTATGACCTCGCCATGCCCTGCACATGTTCAGAATAGACGTCTCATTTGGAGTTCTGTGTATTTTGTATGTAATCAATACATTAGCCAGTTAATTGGTTTTATCACCCATAAAATTCTGATCATTAAACGTTAATTAGTTAGTTGGTCAGTCAGGGTGAGTAAGCAAAGCCTGCTAAGTGCAAATTTAACAATGTATCTAAAGTAGTAATTAAGTTCTTCCTTATTAACACTCATTCAGCTAATAGCCACAAATTGCTGTGTACATAATTAACAAATATTATAAAAAATATTATGGGCTGTAGCATTTTACAAAGGACGGTTCATTTAGAAAGAACTATCAAACTGAACTTTAAGCACCTGAACAGTTAGGTAACAATCGCGCCCTTAGTAATATGGTAATGAGAGGAATTAGGAGTTACTTACTAATGAGATTGACGAAAACACGATTTAAGTATCCGTTTTTGAACCTAATAACAATGCATTTTGGCCATTCTTGCATGCAACCATGCTGATGCACCTCCAAATAAATAATGTTCTGAACTCACCAACTAATACAATGGGTACTTTTTCATTGAAGTGCTTTAGCTCTGGATACCATTTGTGGATCACGTTTTCGAATGACGAACGAGTGCCCACCGAATAGCACACTAAGAAGCAGTTTGTCTGTAACAGAACAATAACATTTGAATTATTTATTTAACATGTTAACAACAATACTGTTTGAATTATTTAAAAGTTGTCTAAATGTGGACTCGATACATCAGTCAGAACCTCAGACCCGACATTGTATCAACCAATACCAATACCCACCTTAGAGAGGTCTAAATTCATCAGCAGGATGTGGAGAAAGGATTCTTATGTATGTCTGACTTAAGACTAAACTTAATGATTCAGTCTAGTACGCATGCCCTCGTGTTATATGTGTTAAAGTAGCGTTACTAGGTGTTGTGTATGTACCACCTACTAGCGAAAATTTCAAGTTCTCACTTGGGAAGCCAGAAGGGATCGTCCCTGCCCTGTCACTGCTCAATGCAGCGTATCGGTTAATAACGTTAATGCTGTTTGTGGTGCTGATGTAAAAGATCGTGTAAAACTTACATGTGTATAAGATAATGGCCTTAATCGTTCATAGTCCTCCTGGCCGGCGGTGTCCCACAGCGCCATCTCCACCTCCTCGCCGTCCACCGTGATGTGACCGACATAGTTATCGAACCTGTAGAAGCAAAAAGTACCTATTCAATAATATGTGGATAATGTTCCAAATTTAACTTTTTTTTTTGTTTTGACGGAAATAACAACACTGTTTGGATTTGAAATAGGTATGGTTGAGACATAATGCAATAAGATCCGACCGTACCACGAATTAATGGCTATCTCGTTAAACTTCGGAAATTGCCACAGACGATATTCAATCTGGAAATGCTTGGGCGTTTGCGATACCTCAATCAACCAAGTAATTAGGATGAATCTCCTGGGAGTGCTGTACCGACTACTTCCTACGAACTGTCTATGTAGGTCGTGTCAATGTAACTAAACCTACGTTGTCGTCGCAGCCGCCCGCATTGTTTTCGCGGTTATTAACTGACCATTACATACAGTTAGCCTGATGTCGCTTTGAGCCTATTTCGGTTAAACCCGGGTTGAACCACACAGTATGAGTTAACGCTAGGTTAAGTATTTTTTTGTGGTTAGGTACGAGTCGGTGATTTACTAAGGTACGACTCGCCCCAGTGATTATGGGACATTGGCATGCTATAACTGTTGATGCTCGTCGCTTTTTCCTGATCCTATCGAAAATTTCCTACCTATCTATCAAAATACGTACCTATTAATGTATAAATCAGTCACTGAGGCTGAAATGTTAGCCTCTAAACACCACATAAATGGATGTTATTTTGTTATTATCATTGACCCTATATTGCGCTAACATGCAAGTAGGTATGTACTTGAACTTAAGTTAGTAGCTTTTAAGGATATTATTTTTTCTTAAGTTATATAAGGAGGTCTTATATCATGTTTACAGCTAAGTAGGTACTATTCAAATGCTGCAATGACTCAAGTTAGGTAGTACAGTCACGAGCATAAATACGAAAGATTTAAAAGGTATTTTCTCCTTAAGGATTGACAGGACTTTTATGGGGTTACGAACATAGTATTTTTGTAACCCTATTATTATGAGTTGTCTTTTCTCAAAGCTGCAATCGTTCTTTCATGAGAAAATTGCTTTTAAATTTTTGTGTATTTATTCTCGTGTCTGTACATTTAATGATTATTTTGTCGTAACCCTGCTGGTTTTTCACTGGCTTTGCTAGGTCGTAGGGGTTCACCGATATGTACAGACGCCAGCACATCAACCTACTACAATCTGTCAAATTTATTTAATAAATTTTCAACTTTATCACTAAAGCATACGGTTCAAAGGTGATTGGGAAAATTTGACAGTTTCGGGTAGGTTGACGTGCTGGCGTCTGTACAATACGTACATTTTAACTCGATATAGGCAGTGATAGTCTAGTGGTGTGACCGTCAGACTGCCAAGTCATAGGTCTTGAGTTCGAACCCAAGGCACCTCTGACTTTTCGGATTCATGTACGTATTGTATAATTAAGAATTGCTTCAAAAATGTTGAAGGAAAACCTCATGAGGAAACCGGCATGCCTTAGAGATATTTCTCGACGCCATGTGTAGCCAATCAGAGGCCTATGGGCGGCTTTAAAACAGGTTAGTCACTAACCACACAAAAAGAAGAACTGGATATAATCTTAATTCATTCATGTGTTCGACTAGAGCCATAATCCTTCTGTATTGGGGTATTGGCGTTTTACTCAACTGCATAGAACATAGAGCGGAAAGGATTATCATCTCTCTCTCTACATTATCTCTGTAGGTAATAGCCGTGCAAGTAGATATTATACCTAATGTTCTACAAACTGTGTCATCTGTGAAGAGATGGATCGCAAGGAAATCAAAGTTGTTGTAGGCGTGCGTCCAGTTTCATAAAGAGGAAGCGACGACGTGTAGATACAATACAACAATGCCGCGACGTATTTGACTTTATAAATAGTGTAGCTCGCAATGCTAAGTAGGTACCTGTTCAATAATATTAGCCCACTCGTAGCGAATACTGCTGGCGAAATTAACATTCAAAGCGCTTTGCGAAAATTTTATTATTTATAGTTATTGAATGGTGAACTATCTGTACAAAATAACTCAAACACAGTTAGTATTTAGACCAATGTCAATGAATGCATCAATTAGTGACTTATGTAAAAGAATTTAAGATTCATTTAGAGATAACTACCGGGCCATAAATTAGAAATTAATTTGTGGTTGCTTAACAACATGAGCTCCAAAATGTTGGCGCCCGTTGTTAGGCTCTGTTATGATGGAAGACGTAGTCAAGGAGCAGTCATCACAGAAACATGTCAGTATTCCGATGGGTTTGGGAGGTCCGACAGAATATAGTCGTAGAGCCCACCGTGAGATAAATATTAACTGAGGTGAACTGTGTAGGTAACCTAACCTAACTCCCTATAGCTGGTTAGTGAATCACTTATTTTATTTAGCTTATCATCAGTTAAATCATTCGCTATACTCAAATGATATTTTATATCTAGTTTGCACCTTACAACGCATGATTAGTCATGATATTAAATTCTACGGTATTGTACAAATTTGAATGACGTAAGACAAATCGATTTCCTGCTTCTAATACAAGTTTTACACACACTTGTTTGTGTTTATTGAAGTTGATAGTCCAAGGCTCAATAGCTTCTTGTATTTATACTTATTTAATTTTCCTACGCACCTTTATTCTCATTTCAAATAATATAGGAGATATCTACCTACCTAATTAACTCATTTCACCCTAATTTGTTTTTAAATTAATAATAAATTCACTATGAGTCAGGTACCTGTATAGCGTAAAGTACTAACGATGTGTTATACTGTATATTATTATGAATACAATAGAAGGAAAAATCAAAATAACCACATCAGTTCATTTTAAATGAAGAATCCTTGTTTTAGTATGACAACTCCGCATCTCTGTAATTATATAGATGTATTATGATTATGATAACGATGTTACAGCGCCGCCGACTCGCTAATTCAGAGGCTTGGACTCGCGTCACACTTACCTAGTCGCAATCGCCCTATTGACCTGGTAGACGCCGCACCTGCCATCTCAAACATTACCGGAACCAATTAAGAGTAAAATTAAGTTGAGACTTACACTGTAGGTACGTATTCTTCTGGGAATTCATTCTTCGTGAACACGTAGAGCAAGCACGTCTTCCCTACCATACCATCGCCAACCACTGTTATCTTCAGCCTTTTACTCGTCCCCATGGTACGTGCCGCGACATCCGACAAAATCTAACACAATATTCACACTAACCGACCGTCAAGTCGATTGTTTTACACTTAAATTGTATAGCTGTTGCACACAGCAGTCGCGGTGTACTGCTCGCCCGTAACTTGGTCCTTGAATCTTATCAATCAGTGATGTAATGATCTTATCAATCTTATAGAAATACTAATGATAAGGAAATTATTGCGGTTAAAACAAGGCGCGCGCGCGCACACTTTCGCGGTCGAATGTGGAATGTTCAGTATTCACGACGAAGTGTGAATGTGAATCAGTTCAGCGCTCAGCGAGTGCCCGACTGGACGCGAGCGTCGCGGACTGATAATTATTATTGTCTCGCTAGTTACGGCCGCGCGTCAGTCTCGCAAAAGCCCGGACAAAACTGTTAAATTAATTCTATGAACGTATTACGTACAAACCCCATCCGTAAATGAGTTAACGGCACGCAGCTCATAATGTTTATTATTGGCATCACCACAAAATAACGCAAGTTGATTATTTACTTACAATTTCAATATAACAACAAATATCCACCGTTCTTCTTCGTGTTGATGAATATTAAAATATTATCCCCAAAATTTTATCTTTTGAACTTGACCAAGTCAACAGCACTGTCGGTTACTTACATCGCAGATTTCAGTAGGTATTTCAAAGAGCAGCTGTTAGTGGTAGTGCACAGTGAGGAGGATAGGAGGTGAGGCATCATCTGCAGGCCATATTTAGCCAGTGTGTGTTCTTGGAGTATCCACATTTGACTCCAAACTTGTTTCAAAGATTTCCAAATCGATTGATTAACTGCTGGTAGCTCTGCAACTTCTGCAAGCAAGCCCAACGTAATAAGGAGTTAGGTTGGGAGTAATATTTTCAACTGCGATTTTATTTCGTGCTCTTTAGCACATCGCACACTTCGCACAGACGGTTTCTTTCGTCGCGTCGTCGGTCTCTTCTTTGGTTTTCGACCGAACGTGCATCTTGGAACTTCAGAAGAGCATTATAGATACTGTCGACTTTGAACTGCCCCGTTAGGCTCGTGGTCGCAAGCGCGACTGCTGAGCATGTGGTCTTGTGTTCGATTCCCGGGTCGTGCAGTGTTATTGGGTTTTTATATTAGGAATTTCTTCATGATGGCCCAGCGGTTAAGGCTTCGCCTCTCATGAGGTTGTGGGTTCAAATCCGAGCAAGTACCAATGTGACTTTTTCAATTCATATGTACTTTCTGAGTTTATCTTGGACATTATTGACATCGGTAAAGGAAAACATCGAGAGGAATCATGGACTATAGTTAGTCTGAAATCACCAACCCGTCTTGAGCAAGCGTGGTGATCAGTGCTCGTGCCTTCTCTGTATGACAAGGGGCTTTTGCCCTGCAGTGGAACAGTAATAGGCTGGTATTATTATGATTAGTAACAGCCCTGAGTTTGTTAGTTGGCGGTGTGATACCCACTCTGCGTCTGATCTCTCCGGTCGTGTCGGATTGCCGTCCTATCGGATTATGAGATTGAGGGAAGAGAAAGTGCATCTGTGTCTGCGCCCACACACACTTATGCACTAGAATATCTCCCGCGCCGAAAGCTGGATGCGTTGCTGAGATTTGTCGCCATGATTGAAATTCGGTCTGGAGGATATTATTATAGACACTTTCAAGTGAGTTTAGCGCGACTAGTCGTGATGCTTTCAGACAGCCGGTTCATTTAGCATTTCGCCTACTTCTCATAAGTAGTATTTACCTATCACGCTTCTGCATTTTAAAGTTTTAGGACTGCGGACTGCGTAGTCAGATTATCCGCGAAGCTTACCGTTTTATGTTAATCATTGGATTAGAATTGAGATATTAAATAACATGGGACCTAAGATGCTGCCTTGGGGTAACCCTGTTGGCATCGTTTAGGTGGAATGTGAAACCTTTATCTGTTAGTTTTTAGTTAAAGAGCTACGTACTGTCATCATGGACTAGCTGTCTTAGAGCATTTGGTAATGCCCGTTTTCACTAACACTAGGCGACATCTTGGAGCCCGCTGTTGGATTTTCAACCCTTGACTTAGTTTCGAAAGTTGAAAATAAAACAGCGCGCTTTTGTTTAGGCTTTCATTCAGGTGTTGCCTAGTGTGACATGTGAGTGAAAACGCCATAAGAGTCATCTGTCTCGAAAGCTGCTGAAGGCGCCAGTTATTTAAATGTCTACCTATAACAAATTAAGAATTTTCTGTTAGAAGCCTGCTCGTTTTCAGATCAATTCAGTATAGGATTACGGTTACATTACGAAATTAGTGACATAAAAATATTATAGGGCGACTTTTTCGTACAAGTGCGGTCAAGAAAAGAAAGAGATCCGCAGGTTCGCAGGAGAACCAAGGTAACCGACATAGCCCGAAGAATTGCCAAACTTAAGTGGCAGTGGGTTAGGGCACATTGCACAACAGATGGCCGATAGGGCCGAAAGTTTCTGGAATGGCGACCGCGTACCGGAAGACATAGCGTTGGAATTCCTCCCACAAGATGGACCGATGACCTTGTGAAGGCCGCAGTGTCAAAGTGGCGGTGCTTGGGGTTGGCCTATGTTCAGCAGTGGACGTCTTTCGGCTGAAATGGTGATGATGTGCGGGCGGCGGGACCGCCTGGCGGGAGCGTCAGTCGCTCGCCCGCATGAAACATGGGACTGTCGAAAGTCGCCCTATAATCTTGTCTTTTCATGCCACTAATTCCGTAATGTATTTTTGGCTTTAGTGTTCGTAAAGTTTAAAAGTTAGTAGAATACGATAGCACATAGGATCCTTTACTGTTTTGCCTTTATGTTATCCTCTACCACTTTAGAAGTTATATCTACGACGTCCGCATCGAAAAGATAGCAGTTACGAAACTGAAGTCGGCATATCTAGCAAATTTTAATTTTCAAGTATGTTACCTACCTAATTTGTGACAGGATTACTAGTGATGATTGCTGAAGTCGGTCTTACGCGTCAACTGTTTAATAATACGTTTTGGAATGGCAGCTTGTTAGAGGGCTTTGATTTTGGGTTTCAAGGATAACCATTGCTCTGCAAGTGTACATCTAATTTTTTTTTATTGTAGGTAGTTACGGCGATAGTCCATTTTCCATGCAATTTTTACTAACCTTACAAAATAAAAATCTATTTAATTATTTTATTTATATTTGAAACTTAGAAGCTAATATCAATTACAAAATTAGCAACACTTGATGAATAACTAAGGGCTAAGCCCCCAACAATAACAAGTAAACACGTGTCAAGTTATACTAGATTAATTTGTACATAATTATCAACATTAGTTAAGTACTATAATACTGATCATTGCAATATAATACTATTCAGTCAGTTAGGTAATTAACATTAAAAATTATTAAAATGTTTAGTCACAGCTCATGCAGGTAACTTAGATTAAAAATCGTGGTAACTGGAAAGATTAATTCTTTCCATTATCTAAAGAAAACTGATCCATTCCTCTAAAAATAAGTTCTTCTTTCAGTTTGAGAACTTCTTGTAATAATATTTGATTATTGTGCTCCAATTTGCTTATAATTCGTTTCAAATGTTTATTATAATCTTCATGTTCTGATTTCAAACTTTTGCATGCGGCATGGGCTGCACCAGTAGGATGACTATGTATATCTGGAAAACAAATATTGCAATTTAAAATAAAACTAGCAAGTGAATGTTGATATTTGTGGGATATATTTTATAAAAATAATCAATTAGGTACAATATTAGTTTCTTTCTATAGAGCCTAGCATAAGATTTACCTTTATTCCTTAGCCTATCAGTTAGTTTTTCATTTTGCAATTTAAGCCTTGTTATTTCATTTTGAAGTTTTCTTTCATTAGCTTCTTTCTGTTTGGTAACTTGCAATAACTTTGCACGTGTGTCTGTCATCTTGTGTAACATCTCCTCAGAATGATCCGAGATCCTTTGTGCTGAAGCAACACAAGCTTTTGACTCACTCTTCTCCGAATTTATCTTTTCCTTCAACCTTCCTACTAAACCCTGTGAGTAAGAAAGAAAATAATTGTATTTTGGTTAAAAAAAATCTTAAAGTAATGAATTTACAGATAAATACATATTTTTTATACTTACATTAAGTTGCTTATTATTGTGATCCAGTATATGATTCTGTTCCTCAAGATTTTCAGTTTTTTGTGATACATTTTTATAAGTATGTAACAATGACCACACTGAGTTAATAAGATTCACCAGAGCTTCTGAGTGTAAACTATCATTGATCACGTCTAAATGTGGATTAAAAATATAGCGGATGTTGAGTAGACCGAACTCCTAAAAATTGGTGGTATTAAATTTATAAACAATACAAACGAACAACAATAAAATAAAATGAAAGATAAACACTTACTTCACTGAGACCAATTAGGCACTCCTTGATGTTATTAAGTGTACAGGGTTCGTACGCGGTTGCTCTTTTATTTTTATAATTTTGAATTAGTTCTCTAACCTCTTCGTCTAAAGTTTCAAATTCCTCGACGGTAGCCATTGGGACTAGTCTGGCAAATACCGCAAATACGGTATTGACGAAAAAATATAAAAAACAACTGGTAACTTGGTAAGACAATTAGGTATTTGTTGGTAACTTTATTTTTAAACCCTGGATAATGCTAGTCTAAACTGAACCGAAATAAAAGAAAAGCGGGAATTAATAATCAGATGTTATTTTTATTGCCTATCTTTTGTTTACCTATTGGCTAGTGCCAACCTTAAGAACCTTACTTTTTTTTTCTCTGTTTCGTTGGTATTGGGTTGAATGTGACTAGTAAAAAAATAAAGATGATGTCGACTTGATTCCGCATTACTGTGCGTTTGCACCATAGACTAGTTTGCACTGGTGAAACATCACAACAACAAACAACACACATGTTGAAATCTCTAGTTCCTGTCACAGTGCAGATGTCCTGTAACATTGGAGATGTTTCATTTTCGGCCATATAGTGTACGGTAATGAAAAAACAGGAAATTGAGCGAAAATGTTCTTTCCTGAATATTCCACTGATTACTTCGGGACAAAAAATATTGTTTATCAAATAATTGCCTTATTCTATTGATCATGGCGTCGTCTTACTTGCTTTAGTCCAGAAATCATGTTACATTAAAACATAATAATATCACGTAGACATTATTTATATGGCATGAAAGGCATGTATTTCTGTGATATGATGATCTTAGACGTATTTTTGATTTTAATTAGAAAATATTAATCATCCTTAAAAAAAAATTTATCCTACTTTTGTGGATTGTAGATTTGTAGGTACTTCTGGACGAAAAATTCAAACATATTGTTTGTATTGCTCATGTATGGCTATTTGACATCACATCTGTCAGTCTCGTTTGTCTCGACTTCGTGGCTTTCGGTGTCTGTACAAAAACGTTTTTTTATGGAACAAGTCCAAAGCGGTTAAACGTCATCTCTCCAACCTGTCATGGCTGGCTGGCTGTCGATGGTCGTATTTCTCCTACAAACGTCAAACATTTTTAGTTTTTATTTAGTGCCTAAAAAATATTAGATATTATGAAACAAAACAGTCTTTATTGTATTCAGGGGATCGTTTCTCAGGTTTTTTGAAGCGTACATGTTATGGCCGGAGTCACAGACAAAAATGAAACGTCTCCTTTGCAATATAATAGTACCACAGATAGTACACTAAAATAGTATAACAGTATGTAATCTGTGCCACAAAGCATAATCTGTGGATTAACATTAATTGATGTCAAGTGAAGTGAAACGTTGTTGTTGAGCTGGAAAAATTAAAATCTTATTATTTCTTCTCACACGAAAGTGTTTTCTTACTTGATGTCTATTTAAGCCGCGCTTAAATTGGTATGAGAAGAAGTTCCGACGCTATGAATTCATCAATCGAAATAAGTTCCTATCGTGATCAACACTTCAAGGTAGGTTGCCTTATTTTCTATAAGCTGCTCTTGGTATTATTTCAGTTAGATTGCTCATTCGTAACATTTGGTTTAATGTGATGATGTTATATCGTCAGGGTTCCCGCAATGAACAAGAAAAGTTATTGAAAGCGTCATCAACACTGTATATTGGAAACCTGTCATTCTATACAACAGAAGAACAAATATATGAATTATTTTCACGATGTGGCGATATAAGAAGAGTAATAATGGGTTTAGATAAGTATAAAAAGACTCCGTGTGGGTTTTGCTTTGTTGAATATTACACAAGAGAAGATTCTGAAAATTGTATGAGGTTAGTATATTTACCATTGTGAAATCTTTCTACAGTTATTTGAAGTAAAATAATACTTCTATTTCTAATTTTTGATTGAATGAATTATTTAGAGCATCCCTACCTATTTGAAATAGAACCATACCAGTCACCAAATTCATTGAAACTGATCAGATTTATGTCCTAGATAAGTCTCATTTGTTTACAATAGTCTTGCTTCAGTTGCTCCGTATTGTTATTGTGAATATTAGACCACTGGATGTCTTTATACCGTTTATTCTATGAGTTGCTTGGATATTATTGTTACTAATTGTGGCAATTTAAATGTTACAGATATATTAATGGTACAAGACTCGATGACCGAATTATCCGATGTGATTGGGACGCAGGATTTATTGAAGGGAGACAGTATGGAAGAGGCAAGACTGGTGGACAGGTACCAATGATTTTGGCATAATTTTTTTTTAAATTTTCTTGCAGACCTTAATGTTTTGAAGAATGATTAAGCATTTTAATCTAAAATTAGATATAATATACTAAATAGGACAAAGAATAATCATAAAAGCATATAGTAAAACATCAAAATAAATCAAACTGGTTGCTAATTTTACATTATTTATAATTTTTATACTATTAATTAAGGTCTATCAGTAGCTTAATTCACACACAGATTTATTATTTGTTAAAATGTTAGTAAAAGTCTTCTATGGTTCACCATAATGGTGGTGGTATGGTTAATGATTCACACAGGCAGAACTACTGCAGTTTCGCTGCTATGGTTTCGCGGCGGACGTGTGCTAAGGCCCTAAAAATACCTTTTAATGACCTACTTGAAATAAATAATTTGATTTGATTTTTTAAAAATGAGGCACTTGAGATACTGATTATGGTGCTATCTACGAATAATAAAAGGGTGCTATAGTGTAGTACTAAAATTTGAAAAGTAAAAACATCATACTGGCTACACTATTGTTTATTCCCGCGTCCTAATCAAAAGCGATAATATCGTTGCGCAAATACGCGATCCTTAGGTAATATGGGCTGGTTTCTGCAAATCCACGTCAAAGCGCGTATTTTGCGTACGGGTGGGAAAAATCGGTTATTCGATCCACCCCAGCTCCTCAAAGAAGGCCAGCAACGCCTTGTTGTTACTGACAATCTCGCGTAGGGTACGTCGGTTACCGAAGTACTTTGCCCTGTAATTGGCGACCACCGGGCAGTGTAACAGCACATGAGCTGCTGTTTCATCATTCTCCCTGCAGAGCGGACTGTCCGTGACTCCTATGACAAAGAAGTGTTTATTCAATTACCCATGGCCAATTATAGCTGCTGTAACCGTACGCAGCTATTGTTTAGTTAGTCGGAGAACCTGTTTCGTGCCTTCGATTGAAGGGAGTGCCTCGTTAGCCTGCCTGCACTTGTCCGACCATAGTTTGTGATGCTGATCCCTAGTTCGCTTCCTTACCAAAGTGCGTAGGTAACCGAAGGGGAGTGGCACGATGGGTTTGGGCCCCAGTGGTGCCATGCTCGATCCCTTCTGGCAAGTTCGTCGGCAGCATCGTTCCCCAGCGAACCGCTGTGTCCTTTGATCCATTGAATGGTTATATTATTGAGGTCACCCACCTTGTTAAGACTGGTGGCACTCGTATATCAGCCCACAGTCCAAAGTGTGACTGTTCAGCGCTTGCAGAATGACCATGCTGTCTGAGAGTATATGTATCGAGTGGTCCTTAACTATCCTAGCCAGATTAGCTGAAGCGGCAAGAGAAATACCCATGCATTCGGCCTGGAACACTGTGTTATGGACTCCCAATGGTGTAGTATGTGGATGTTGAAGTCCTCCGAGAAAACTCCAGCACCTGTACCACTACCTGTTTTGGATCCATCCGTGAAGATGCGCAGCTCTGTTGGGCGCAAACCCGCACATCGGCGATCCTCGTGAAGTTGGGTTCTATATTTTTTATCAAAGATAAATTGTTTGGGTACCCGGTCATTTATGGCTTTCGTAATGGGGAACTCATTGCGGAGTCCCTCCAGCAGCGCGGTGTGTTGTGTGTCTCTCTTACCCCAGAGATTTACTCTATTTAGACGCACAGTTGCCATCGTCGCTTCCTGCTGTATAAACAGGTGCAGCGGTGGCAGTCCCAGCAAGGCTTTCATTGCGCGAACCTTGCGTCCATTATGTTACTTTTTAGGCGGTGTATAGAGTGCCGCTAGTGGTCACAATGACAATACAAGTTTACGGCACTTTAGCCGGGCTGAGGCAGCGCCACTATTAGGCCGCAAATACCGGCACTTTAACTGATAGGGATAAAGTGCCGGCACATGGGTAGACCATGACCTGGGTTAGGACATAGGATACTTTTTATCCCGATATTCTCATGGGATCGAAACTTTTGCGGGTAACAACGCGGGGCGCAGCTAGTAATATTTTGAGTATTTGACAAAATTATTTTCATTTTACAGGTTCGAGACGAATATAGAACTGACTATGATGGGGGTCGAGGTGGTTATGGAAAGATAATTGCACAAAAAATTACACCTACACCTATGGAACGCTGAGATCTAATATTTAAGTGAAGTGTGAACACCATGTGCTTTACCATATGGCTCAGAACTTTCGAGGAAGACTGTGAAAATGTATTTACTAGTGACTGCATTCAATTGCATCTGAGTGTGAATTAATGTATTAAATATTTTTCATCCAAACCCTTTTTCTAATATTACATAGTTTGCTAAGCTTTCCCCAACTCGTAAAACACGCCAACAAAGTGACCAATATGTTACGCTAAATCTGGACGGGGATTAGCATTTCACTCGGCGAACCTCCGAACTAGTCCACACAAAGCGTCGACGCGGCGATGGCTCGAGACTCAGATCATACTTGTATTATTGTGCTTATTGCCGAATCGTCTGCTTATTTTTATCGTGCTCTGCCTAGGTGCTGCCTAGTATTGCTAGTGCATCGTAAGTAGGTACCTATTACCACAGATAAT
Organism: Xanthia togata; assembly: GCA_963853775.1. Lineage (NCBI taxonomy): Eukaryota > Metazoa > Arthropoda > Insecta > Lepidoptera > Noctuidae > Xanthia > Xanthia togata. The sequence continues at coordinate 14,238,683 of OY970793.1, forward strand.
ATAATACTGTACAGTGCACTTTAGGTACTACATATTTCTAATGCCACGACCGACCGATCGTGTTTTTTGTTAATGGATCATGTGGTGTGCAATAAAGATTTTTATTTATTCAGAAAGATCTTCCCCTGTTACATGGGACTTAAACATAACGGGCGATGTGGGTTGGGTGTACTGTAAGCAGCTACACCTCTGGTTAAACCCTATGGGGAATACAGGCGTGATGGTATGTTATCTTCAAACTGATCACATCATGGCATAGATAACATAACATCACGCATAGACAGTAGCATTCTCTGTCTACGGTTTGAACTGAACCGACTAAATAAATCCTTATAAATATAAGCCGGCGCGGTGATTGTACTCTGTGGACAAAAGGCGATTTTTTTAGGGGCGTTGAACGCACAAGTTCTGTCCAGACTCCGGACTGCCAGTCAATTTCTATAGGTACATCAATTGTGTCGTAGTGTAGAAAGTTTTAACCAGTTTTGATAATAGCACCTTGAGCAGCGGCCTCCGAGGCGTCTCCGTGGTTTGGGCTTACTATATTACTATTATCTGGGGGCACGGTAGTGGCCAAGACAAACAAAAAACACTACCTACATTTTCTCGAAGCGTTTCGTCATATTTTCAAACCCTCATATCTTCGGCCTGGATAATGTTAGAGAGATCATTCTTAGCATAAGCTGTAGTTAGCAGACTTATAAAACCCACTAAGTTTCATTTGTCTAGCGTTTATTATCTACTTTGGATTTTATTAAATCTCTAAAATACGTCGATTTCGTCACTGACTGACTCACTCATCAATACCTCTAGGGCACTTCCCGAAGTCCTAGAAAGCTGAAATTTGGTACGCAGGCTAGGACTTACACACAAACAACAATAAAAATAAGAAATCTGTAACTTTCACCCTCCCACCACCTTAATGGGGGGTGCAAGTATGTACATAAAATAAAATATCTAAGGTACTTTCCGAAGTCCTAGAAAGCTGAAATTTGGTGTGCAGGCTAGAATTTGCACACAATCAACAATAAAAATAAGAAATCTGTAACTCACCCTCCCGCCACCTTAATGGGGGGTGCAAGTCTGTACATAAAATAAAATATCTAAGGTACTTTCCGAAGTCCTACAAAGTTGTTTGGTATGCAGGCTTAGGATTTGCACACAAACATTTAAAAAAATAACAATTCTGTAACTCTCACCCTCAAACCCACTTAACGGGGTGCAGGTCTAAAATAAAAACCTCTAGAGTACTTCCTGAAGTCCTGGTATGCAGGCTAAAAAAAATAAGAATTTCGTAACTTCCACCCTCCAACCCCCTTACAGGATAATACACTACTACTCTCTAATACATACTTCTTACAGTTAATAGGTATACCTACTTCCATTTGTTATGAAAGCTAGGTTAATATGTATGTACCCAGGGCGGATCCAGGATTTAATTCTGGGACGGACACATGGGCTAGCTAGACAGATAAGAAGGGTCCTCTTATATCTTGTATTGCACTGTGCTGTTTTTGGGATTAATTCTTTTTCAATGAAGATATTTCTTCAGAGTTCACTATTGAAGCAATTTCTTGATAAATATGCATTCAGGCTATTCAGGCGATTTTACTTATACCGTTGGAGGAGGGGGCACGTGCCTCTGTGCCCCCCCCCCCCCATGTATCCGCCCTTTTATTATATATAACATTGATTTCATATTCTGTGTATTATTGTTAAAATGTTAGGAATACCGTATAATTTTACAATGTTTGTAAATATGTGAATACACATAATTAATTTATCTGTCATTGCTTAATTTTTCATTATTTTTTACCTATCGTGGTAGAGTAATCTTATTCTAGATAATATTAACATTTAAATAATATTAAAATTGTGAATTGGTAAAACAGTTGTATGCGACTGTACAACTTGACACCAAATAGACCAAGAGCAAGGTTTAATATTTTCAAAGAAGTTTAAGCCACTCTAACCTAGTAATTTAAAACATATATTTAATTGAGAATCTATCTCTCTAGGACATTTCTAAGGACTTAAAACCAATAAAACTAGAAGTATAATACACATTTAAATATAATTATTTTTTCTTCGCAGTTTTTCGTGAACTCTTCGATCTAGCTCTTGGACTATACCTTACTAATTGAACTCATTATATCTTCTAAACTAAGACCCGACTAAATCTGTGACTTGGCGACGCATTGCGACTAATTAGCGACTAAATATGGGAGACTCAAACTCAAAGCATTTATTTCAATTAAACCATTTACAGGCACTTTTGAAAAGTCAAGGGGTCGGTCATTAAAAAAAAATATGAAGCTAGTTGCCCATTCCAAAGCGTAGTAGGTACCTATGGAGAAGAACGGGCAAGAAACTCCCCGGACACTCTTTTAAATAAAATAAAAAAAATTGATACAAAATATTGGTGACATCATTCATTTTGAAATTATGCATGTGAGAACAATGTAGAAAGACGTGCACGTTCGTAAAAGCGTCCGTAATAAAAAGAAAAAATAAAGAATCATTCAAAAACTTAAAATAAATTAAAATAAGCCATGGCAGCTAAGAGATGACCAGTCCCAACTGACGGCGCCCGTTCACGAACATGACGCATGGATCAGCACCATTAAGCTCAACCATTTTGAAGGGAGCTAAATGATCCAACACACGCGCCACCATCAGCGAGACATTTGAGTGAGCATGAAAATTGCATTTGATGATGAGAAAACAGATATTCGCTAGGTGCCCTAGTTTTCGAGATATAAATGTGGCTCTGCTGGGGTAGGCTCTCTCCAGATCGGCCACCTATAAACCCTTATATCTTTTGAACCAGTAACCGACCAATTCTGATATTTGGTGACTAATTTCGACTAATTAGCGACTAAATTTTTGTGTTATCATAATTAAAATGCCGGATGGTGGCTCTGCCAGGGTCAGCCACACAAATTTTATAAAATTATCTTTAGGAGTTTGAGTTAGCTTCAATAATAGGTTTTTAATTTAGTTTCTTTACGTTGATATCTCCACATAGAGAATGCAAGCTGTAATATAGTTACGGGAACAGTTAAAAGAATATAACCATTATATTTTTTAAATATTTATTACACAAAAAATACATTTAAATGCAATAAAAAAATAAGAAAAACATAAACTGCTTCAATAATTCACACAAAATAGAATATGCGGCGCCACGTAAATGCTTTGTGTCATACATAATCATAAGCTACACTTAATACTTTGGACTTAGTGTTACAACACTTACAAACTAGCAATGTTAAAAATATTAATTATTTAGTCAAATATAAATGAACACTGAAAGCATTTATAACAATATAAACAAGTGTAAAAATACATAAATTTTATTACGAATTCAACGACGTTTTGTATAATATAATATGGAAATAACTACCAATAGGCGGTCGCACAACATTTCTGTAAATATAACAGGCGACTGCATACACTTTGAATAAGAAGCAATCAGATCAGCAATTATGGCTTTTGCAATTCGCAAAATATAATAAGATTCATAAGTACTTTCATGTTAGAACATATTTGTGTCTATGTTCTGTCTAATCTCTCGGCGATGTCTCCGGTAGAAGGTCGAACCACATAGTTTTTGCTTCGCGGAAATCGTACTGGTTCAGATGAACTACCACCTGAAATGAGAAAATTGTAAGCTACATGTTAATTCAAATTCAAGTATTTCGATACTGAAAGCTTTATTGACGTTTTTAAAGGCAAATATGAATGAAAGGTTCCTAATTATTGTTTCTTACAATTTATTGAAAAGTAGAGAATACTCGGTTATTACACAACATAACATCACGCCTGTAATACCTGAAGGGTTAGGCAGACGAGTACTTATAGTACACCTACAATCCGCCAGTTATGTTTAAGTCTCATGTAATAGGGGGCGAGCCAATTGCCACAAATCCAGACTCCGGGCTGCTATTGAGAAATTCCTGATGAAAAAACCCATTAAAACTTTGCCCGACCTGAGAATCGAACCCAGGACCTTATGCTCAGCACTAGTGCTTGCGGCAACTAGGCCACCACAGTGGCGACGCACAGTATGTTATATGCCTCAAAAAACGGACATCACTTTTTTGCTCCTGGCTGGAGGCTTTTGAGTGTAGTAGCTTAAGGCAGCCACAGGATAGTCCGGTTAAGCAGTAAATACCTTAGTGGTATACTTGCGAGATTCCATAGTTTAAAAAAAAAAAAAAAACATCACTTTTTTATTATATTAATCGAAAGTCAAAAAGGAAAGGTCGCAGGAAGCCGCTGGATGCAGGTCGCTTCCAACCGGCCGATTTGGAAATCATTGGGGGAGGCCTATGTTCAGCAGTGGACGTCCTATGGCTGAAATGATGATGATGATGATGAATCGAAAGTATGAACTATTTTGAATGCGACAGTAGAACTCCCGGATCTTAAATATACTTTAAAACGGAGTTATAATTTATATTATATTTTTTCGGAATTTCAGATAAACGCAAAAACAAACGATGTGATGCAAATATTTGATTTGTTTTTGAAGTTTATTGACATTTTATACAAGGTATTGTATAGGTGAAACAGAAAAGATTTCGCTACTTGATGGAAAAATAAATATGTCTAATTTTATCTTTATTCCTTTTTATTTTATTCCTCGGGTATCTTTTGTCAGTAGTACCTAATATTTATCTTTAAATATTCTTCAGAACTGTACTATTAACTATAAAAAAAATCAGATGCAAACCTATCAGGACATCGATGATATATGATGATTCTATGGTTTTCAAATTTTTCTATGACTATAGGGTTGTCACTCTCAGAACACAAACATTGCAGTTAGTAATTTCTGTTGAGACAATTAATTTTCTATTGTTACACGGGTCCCGGCGCTGGCGCCCGGGTGCAGTACTTATCTATCTATTTCTAAATCTTTATCTTTTCTTAACTATTTATGATGAGGTACAATTTGTGAGTTTGTAAATTTGCATGTAAGGGTAATCTCTGAAACTACTCATCCGATTTCAAAAATTCAATTAATTAGAATTAAATAATTACTTAATTATTATTATTATTTATATTAAACGGTTTTATATTAGAATACAATAAACAAACAAAAATACGCGTTAATCATAATAGAATTACCATTTTACCTACAAACAGCCACTAAGAGCTATTTCTGAATTTCACAACATTATATTTTTGTCACCGTTTTCCTTCACCGTTTTGAGAGAGTGATGAGTAATGTGCCCGATTGGGTTCGAATCCACGACCTACGACACGCAAAGGAACATCGTGTGGAAACCGGCATGTCCTAGAACCAAAAATTCGAAGACATGTGACATTCCCAACCAGCACTGGGCCCGCGTGGTGGATTATGGCCCGCTCCCTCTCACAGAGAGGAGGCCTCTGTGTCCCAGCATAGCAGTGGGAACGTTATAGGCTGATTATGTATTATGTTATTTTATGTCAAGAAAACTTTTTGTCCCATTAAATTACCTATGGGTACTAGGTATAATAAACAATGTGTATAGAGGTATCTATACACATTGTTTATAATATACCTAATGAGTAATACCTACTTCAATGGAAGATTTGAAAAAAGATGTTTTTGTTTTCAGATTTTTGATTAGTGAAAACCCTAACAAAAAAAAAATCTTAACTCGAAAAACCCGATATCCTTTGTGTTAAGCATTTGATATTTCACAGACAGGTTAACATAACACTTAACAATGATGTGTGTGAAAATAAAATGCTACTATAGATAGTGCAATCCACGACGACGCGCCCCACTCCGCTCCGTACTAAAGTACAGCTTACAGTACAGTAATCGCGGAGTGGGGCGCGTCGTCGTGGATTGCACTATCTATAAAACACGAGAAAAACAAAATTACAGAAAAAAATAAGTAACTTGCATTCAATTAAATCTTTAAAAAAAAAGTTTCTAAAAATAGCAAATGTTTGGCTTTATCGCATCCTATAATTAAAACTGCATAACATAATAAGTAATAACAATTCTTCTGATTTCTATGGATAACCCGAATAAAATATTTAAAAAAATATAGCTCTGGTTCTAAGCCGAATTGGTTTCTGGGAGTTCTACTCTAGCATTCAAAGCAGTTTATACTATCGATTAGAAGAATAAAAAAGTGATGTCCGTTTTTTGAGGCATATGACATACTGTGCGACGCTAGAAAAAAGGTTGACGACGGCGCCATCAGCATTGTGGCACCTTTCATTTCCCAGCCAGAAAGAAAACGTTACATTGAATGAGCTGAATTATACACTAATTTACGAGTATAATCTGAGTTTTATCATGTTCATATTGCCCTAATAAGGATCAACAGACTACAGCGAAGTAAAAAGGAGGTTTACGTAATTTTTATCGTCATACCAGCCGCTATTTCGAATGCAGAAAAGTTTGGGAAGTAGGTTACAAGAGCAAGCGAAGCGAGCTCGAACATTTTAGTACGCCGTCGCCTCGGATGGTTAAAATTAGATTGTCTTTTAATAATTCTTACAGAAATAGAAGATATTTTGTTAAGTTATAGAGAAAAGTTTGAGATTTAGAAGAATGCAGGACGCAAGAGCAAGCGTAGCGAGTACGAAAATTTAAGCACCCCGCCTCGGAAAGGTAAGGTCTTCTTTTGACCATACATATGGAAATAGAAGATACTTTGTCATTGATGACGTGTGCAGAAAGGTTTGAGGATGAAAAGAAAATAAGATGCTAGATATGTTTTGCACCTAGTCTCAGATAGGTAAAATTTTCTTTTGAAAATTTATACAGAAATAAGGGTTATTTTGTCGACCTATGCTTTCGAGGCTTTTGGCTACTTTTGTATTTTTCTTTTTTTTTATGTGCGTTTAGTTTGTGCAGAATAAACATATTTCTTTCTTTCTATGCAGAAAAGTTGGAAAACGAAAGAAATCGAGCGTAGCGCTAGCGACCTCGAAAATGTTTGCATGCTATACTTATATTTTGCATACGTAGGGGGGCCTACAACTACAAACTGCTACTTTGTTACTGAACATGTATTTGCCCTGTTTGGGATTAGATTAAAAACTACTTCTCGAGATTTTTGGGCCTCCCATGACCGGGCGAGAAATAAATACGAATAATTAAACTTTTATAACTTGTAAATCATTTTTGCGAGGCCCCCTCCGGCGCGAGGCCGTTGGCGGACGCCTCACGCCGCCACTTATCATAATAACATTAATAACCTACTTCGCAAGGCTTTTACGACTTGGCAAAACCTTTCCTTGTTATATGTAAGTTTATTATTAATTAGATTAGATAGATAATAAAAGGGAGCTCCCTCTCCCTTTGCCTTGCAGTGGGACGATACAGGATAGATAGATAAGAGAAGGGAGAGAGAGGCCTTTGCAGTGCAGTGGGACGATACAGGATAGATAGATAAGAGAAGGGAGAGGGAGGCCTTTGCAGTGCAGTGGGACGATACAGGATAGATAGATAAGAGAAGGGAGAGGGAGGCCTTTGCCGTGCAGTGGGACGATACAGCATAGATAGATAAGAGAAGGGAGAGGGAGGCCTTTGCAGTGCAGTGGGACGATACAGGATAGATAGATAAGAGAAGGGAGAGGGAGGCCTTTGCAGTGCAGTGGGACGATACAGGATAGATAGATAAGAGAAGGGAGAGGGAGGCCTTTGCCGTGCAGTGGGACGATACAGCATATATAGATAAGAGAAGGGAGAGGGAGGCCTTTGCAGTGCAGTGGGACGATACAGGATAGATAGATAAGAGAAGGGAGAGCGAGGCCTTTGCCGTGCAGTGGGACGATACAGGATAGCTAGATAAGAGAAGGGAGAGGGAGGCTTTTTCCGTGCAGTGGGACGATACAGGATAGATAGATAAGAGAAGGAGAGGGAGGCCTTTGCTGTGCAGTGGGACGATACAGGATAGACAGATAAGAGAAGGGAGAGGGCGGCTTTTTCCGTGCAGTGGGACGATACAGGATAGATAGATAAGAGAAGGAGAGGGAGGCCTTTGCTGTGCAGTAGGACGATACAGGATAGATAGATAAGAGAAGGAGAGGGAGGCCTTTGCTGTGCAGTGGGACGATACAGGATAGATAGATAAGAGAAGGGAGAGGGAGGCCTTTGCCGTGCAGTGGGACGATACAGGATAGATAGATAAGAGAAGGAGAGGGAGGCCTTTGCTGTGCAGTGGGACGATACAGGATAGATAGATAAGAGAAGGGAGAGGGAGGCCTTTGCCGTGCAGTGGGACGATACAGGATAGATAGATAAGAGAAGGAGAGGGAGGCCTTTGCTGTGCAGTGGGACGATACAGGATAGATAGATAAGAGAAGGGAGAGGGAGGCCTTTGCCGTGCAGTGGGACGATACAGGATAGATAGATAAGAGAAGGAGAGGGAGGCCTTTGCTGTGCAGTGGGACGATACAGGATAGATAGATAAGAGAAGGGAGAGGGAGGCCTTTGCCGTGCAGTGGGACGATACAGGATAGATAGATAAGAGAAGGAGAGGGAGGCCTTTGCTGTGCAGTGGGACGATACAGGATAGATAGATAAGAGAAGGGAGAGGGAGGTTTTTTCTTCCGTGCAGTGGGACGATACAGGATAGATAGATAAGAGAAGGAGAGGGAGGCCTTTGCCGTGCAGTGGGACGATACAGGATAGATAGATAAGAGAAGGGAGAGGGAAGCTTTTTCCGTGCAGTGGGACGATACAGGATAGTTAGATTAGATAGATAAGAAAAAAAAACTTATTATTTTTAATCTTTAGTGAAGAACATTACCTGTCCAACAATCGGGCTGCCGCCCAAGAAACCCTTGTGCGTGGCCACAGTGACCTCCACCTGCCTGGAGTGCAGCTCAGCTAACGGGATCACCCACTCAAACTGCTCGTCGTATTCCGGCATGCAACTGTCCTTCACTACCTGTGAAGCAAAATTACCGTAAAAAACTTATTTTAGACTCTCGATCAATGACCAAAATATAGAATGGTACAGAAAAACAATATTGCACGGATCCCAACTAACATGGGATCAGAGCAAGAAGATGTTTATGGGTGTAGTCATGTAGTGTAAAATTATGCGGAGTCCATCAAACATCCGTATTGTTCGGTTTGGAGGTAACTTTTTGGTGGCTGAAATATGCTTTTGCCTCAACCGTTTTGCTATTGGACGCTAGCTTTATATTGTCTTTGAAATGCGTTTTAAAGCACTTACCGCAGTTTTACGTTTGGAATCTTTGGAGCGGCCCGGTAACAAATATAACTTCACATATGGATCAGGTACGTTGGTCGGGTCCTTCAATGGTATGTGCCTAGAAAAATCGAGTTACAGTTAATAGACTAGACATGCATCAGATACATAAAAACGAATCTAAAATCCGATTTCATTCAGAAATCGAATCGTATCGATAATTTGAACTAGAGAAACTGATTTCACAAAACCACGGCAAGAGTAGATTTGCGTAAGCAAGAATTTGTTTATGTTTGGGCAGTTTTGATGCTGCACTTACGACCGAGTAATATTACTCGAAACTGCGAGCCGGAGCCTCTCCTGAAATCGATTTCTAAAAACATTTTTTTTAACGTTTTCAAAATCTGATATCGGATATTTACCGTTTGCGTAAAAATTCGATAACGTCCATATATATAATAGTGGGTCTATTATATACATGGACGTTATCGAATTTTTAAAAAGACTAACATAAATAAGTGAATAACTTAAGTATTCAGATGACTTACATGATTTTGTGAACAACAACGAATAGTGTTTGGTTTTGCATACTGTAGCGAAGTGACAGTAGAATACGTCCAAGTCCAGCTTCACCGGCAGATCTGCGTATTAAGGTGAAAATTTCCGATTAACATATTTCGAAAGAACAATAAAAACGTAAGGTAGGAGGACAGTCAGTCTAGTTGGAACGACGAACCTCGCAGGGCGGCTGGTAGCTGCGAATGAAAGTGGCCGAGAATCGAGTCAGTTTGCCTGTGACAAAAGAGGCAGTAGACTGCTATTGGCTGATATTGATGTGTATTGCGCACCACGCTTTATGTGCAACCTCTTATAAGTATGTTAATGCCTGAACATTATATTGTCCTACAGCTTGCCGTTTCGTTTTTAACTTAGAAATTACTTTGTTAATTTATTTAAATAATAATGTTAATTTGTTATATAATAATAAATGAACCAATGTTAATAATATAAATAATTTGTGTATGTCCAAAAGGCGGGACATAGCTGATCAACATCACTGTAATCCTTAACACCTGTGTCTATTTCTGTACCTATGATCCACAATAAACATGATTGATTGAAATTATCTGGAACTTACGTGGTTAACGAGGAGGTCCTATGTACTAGTTTAGGTGAATCGCGACCAATTGGCGGAGAATACTCTTGAGGCGTGTCTATAAGAAAAAAACATTCTTTAGTGCATTAAAAACTAGGAAACGCAGATACAGAGCTTGCAGAGGACATGGGCTTTCAACGGTTAATTGGGTCAATGTAATAGAGGGCTTGGAAAATCAATTGGGTATTACAACAGACAGGCATCTACCATTGGAATACCATCATTATTTATATAAAGGTGCTCCCTCACAGTGGGGTGCCTAGGGGTTAAAATAAGGGCAAGCCGACAGATTTTTTTCGACTAAAAAAAAAACAGCTAATTGAGGGATTGACTGATGTTCATACGTTGTTCATGGTACAACATTATTATAATTTTGGTAAGAAAACCTGAAATAATATGTAGAACCCTTCTCGCATGTTAAAATGCGAGAAGAGTTCTACATATTATTTCAAGCATTACAACGTAATTGACATTAGCGCCATCTATACTAATGAATGCGCGAAATCACACCGCTTAGCCGAAACTTTTCACCATAATTCATTTAAAAAAAACAACCAAGCCACTAGATGTCTCCCAAATTATTGATTTGATGTTCTTTGCCGTACGCATAATTTTATGATTATAATTTAATGTCGATTGAAAATTTAAACATGAATATAATTATTACCTAAACAATATTTCATAATTTATCATAATGACAATAACCAACTCTAATCTTTATTTAAAAACATCTATGAAGAATCTCTTCGATAAACATTATTGTGTTTTGTGATCTCAATGAGATGATGGTTTGTTTTTAGTGGTTTACCAAAACAACACAATTCATGTGCTTTCATGGCACCAGCTAGAGCTACCTACCTAAGATTGTCTAATAAACAATCGAATGCCTATCTCTATCATTTTAATCACTTACAAAAGCGCGGAATGATATCGCCGCAATAACTATCACATCATTTTAAACAATAAAACTAATTAATTACTTCAGCACTTAGAAAATAAAATATTATTCTCAAAATATTAATTTCAAAACAATAACAAATTCGTCGTTGCGTCGCGCGGACTTGCAACTCAATTTACGCGGGTCAACAAAGCGGATGTGCATTTGCGCGAACTGAATGCCTCTCAAAATAAAAAGTACTCTGTGCGCATGTGCGCTCAAAAGCCGGGCTTTTCATTTCATAGAAATCTGCGTATAAGGACTTACCAATACATCAACAAATGTAAACGTTTCTATAGCAATTTGCAGGCGAAAACTGCGAGACAAAGAAAGGTAAGGCAAGCCAGATAAGAAGCCCACGAGTGTGAGCGAGAAGGCGCATTTGTATGCACTGTATTGTCGCAACAAAGCGCGGAATTTAAATTTTATTCTAATGATTACTATAATATGAATGATTGAGTTGTGTAGATCTGGAAACGCGGCAGAAAAAGTGGGGATTTCGAAATTTGATTATTGCTATGACATGCATGATTGAGTTCCGAGTTCATTTAGCGTTTTTTTTTTTTTTTTTTGGTTGTCTGAGGTTTGTTCTTGTGAATTATGATTTTATTAGGGCAAGCCGGGATTTTTGGCTTCTATGAAGGTACCGTCAATGCTCCCTGCATTCGCCTGTAATGTAACGTTACCACGGAGTAAATACAAAGAGGAGATGTTCTAATTAGATTTCCTTAGGAATCAACGCGTGACACTTTGCGGGGTGAGGGGGTGTTAGATCCCGCCCACTTCATAGCAAAACTATTCGCTCGTACTGTAGATTTTATTTTGTAGTTACGTAACTATCTCACACTAGCTGTCACTAAGTGCAGGATGTAACAGGGTCGTACTCAGATTTAAAAAAATAATAATTTTGCGTTCCATCTTGATGCGTATTTTAAACCGACTTCCAAAAAGGAGGAGGTTATAATGTTCGACTTTATGTATGTTTTTTTTATTGTTATTATTTATGTTCACCGATTTCTCCGTCAATTGTTTTTTTTTTTTTTTGTTTTCTTGAAAGGTGTACTCTTGAGGTGGTCCCATTGTCATCAATTTGATGAGAAGATACCATGGAAATCGAGGGAAACCCTCAAATTTTATAGGCAAACCTATAGCGATTTGGGTATTTTTTAAAGTAACTTGAGCATTTGCTCTCGGAAATCATCATTTGGTTAAGTGGAGCTGATGATGAAGACCACAGATGGCTATCGGAACTACTCTATGATAAATATTTCACATATTTCATATTTTTCTGTCACTATGAAGTCTTCATAATTAAAATGGCAAGAACTTTAATTATGAAGACTTAGTCGGAAAAAATTTCGTAGATTTAGTCGGAGACCAGTCTTGTTTATTATTTTTTTGAATCCATTGCTGTCTTAGATTATCTTCGGATGGAAATCTAAAACATACATCATTTAAAATTTAACTAAATAAACTAGGTGGGCTTTAAGTACTTTAAATAAATCAAATAATTGTAGATAGAATATTCTTCTTAGCGTGTCGATAGCAATCTAAATAGACTCGGCCCAGAATTCGGCGACTTGTTTGGCGCCATTACCAACGTCCATTAGTTCCTGTAACGTGCAGCTGACAGGACACAAAGGACACGATTTTAAGTGTTCCATCGTTTGTGGAATAGAATATTTAATTTATAGGAGATTGTATTTTTATGTCCAGCGTATTTAATGTTTTAAGTACTTTCCATTTATGAGACAGCCGCAGGCGCGGACATTCAGTAAAATAATTGATTTCTAATTACGGCCCTGTATTTTTGTTAGGTTTATGTTTATTGTTCACAGTTGATGATAGATGGCGGCCTGTTTACAAAATTATATAAAAACTACAAAAATAACATTTTGGCCATTAAATGGTCTTTAGGAATGAATGTTGAACAAATTTCAGTATTAAGATTATTAAGATATGTTAGTACTGAGCTCTACGTACCTAAATATTTTTAGTTTCCATGACGCCAAGTGTCGCCATCTAATGTCGGGTAGAATTATGTTTGGAAACGCCGGCGCTAGGAGATTTTTCTAGAACTATTTTAATAAATTACGCATAAAATTACTTACAAATGAAAAGTGATGCCATCCATAGCATCAGAACGTCTATCCGAGTAATTTTTACAAGACAAAACACAACACTTATTTCTTTTTTTCGTCTAACGCAAACAATGTTGTAAAATGGGAAAGTTTACAAAGTTGTGCACAGGACGAACGCCAACAATACACTGACTAAGGCCACGCCCACATGATGACGTCAGGACCTTGTTGAGAATCACAGTGCACAGTTGCTCAGGCCGTCTCCTCTTTATATTTGCTCCGTGAGTGAGGCGAATTGAACATTACAGTGCGTAACTGCAGACTAATATTTTTTTTATCCATCAGCTAGATTATTAAAAACATTGGACACGTTTTTTTTTTTTACGTAATCAGAAGATTACGGCAATACGAATTGAACATTACAGTGCGTAACTGCAGACTAATATTTTTTTTATCCATCAGCTAGATTATTAAAAACATAGGACAGGTTTTTTTTTTTTACGTAATCAGAAGATTACGGCAATACATTGAGTAGGCAATACGTTAAAATGTGGCATGACGTCACTCCCCGGTAGATTTTATACTGACTTGTGACGTAGCGAGCCCCTACTCCCCAACTTAAATGCGTTTTATCTAAACCGTTTTTTATTAATATGATAAAGCAAAAATACGTGTCTAATATTTTTTTATTATCTGACTGACAGACTAAATAGTTTTCTTTTGCCCAGTCAACATCCCTATTCAAGCATTACATCAGCGAGGGAAGAGAATCGAGCATTACAGTGCGCAATGTCTGTAATATTTTGATACAACTTGTAACATCAATCCGCAACACTCGTTACATAACAAGGTTTTGTTGACAAGTTATAAACTCTGCTTTTCACTTCGATTGCGAGGATATAAAACAGTAGTATAACATAACATTTCTTTCATTAAAATTCAAAGTAAAATTAGTACAGTTTTGAATACTGTAGGACATTGTTTTGTTGTCTTAAGAACACACCTAGGGCAAATAAAATAAAGTCAATATTATAAAATAACAAATTCTATCTATGAACTTCATAATGTGTTTGGCTGTATGGCTCATTTTCTTTGCCTTAATATAGATACATTTATAAGTAGATACGTTAATGCACTTGTGCACAAAATTCGATTTTGTGCAGCCTATATCCTGCACAAATAAGCACTTTCAGAGCATGAGAAGTGAAATAGTTATTTATCCAACATGTGAGGAAAGTTCGTTTTTCCTATGAGTTTTGATTTTGAGTCTTGAAGGATTGAAAAATAGAATCACGAGCGCAGCGAGTGATTATAAATTTCAATCCTGAGTAAGCGAAAGGCTCAACTAAACGAATAGCAAATGAACTTGCTCACAAGTTGCATACAAAACTTTTCAACACTCCCAGCAAGAAAGTATTCAGTCATCATAGGTAAATAAACTAAATAGACACAAAGCAAATCAAAATAATTCTTTATATTTTAAAATATCTTTAAAACTTAACATAAAAAAATCAGGCAAGGTTAGTTTCTGAACGGGATCATTACTTTCCTCACTGTTCAAACAGTGAGGAAAATCAAACTTTCCTCACTGTTCAAGCAGTGAGGAAAAACCAACTTTCCTCACTGTTTTCGTAGAGGAAAGACACTTCTTTCGTGCGGGAGTGGTGAAAATATTTTTTCCTTTCAGAACCTTTGGATTCGTAAGGAGTTTTCTTTGCGGAACGAGATAGAGTACTTACCAACTTCCTTTTCAATATGTTCTAAAGGCACCGACTTTTGTGAACCGGCGTCTAGGAGAGCATCCTCGATATTCTTCAACACAGGTTCAGGAAGCACAGTGACTGTAAAATAAGGGCAATTATAGGTTTTAATAAAGTTCATAATAAATTCTTCTTTCGGATTAGCCAATCGCTGGTAGACTGGTTGCGTACCTTAGTTGCATAGGATAAGTCATAGTTAAGGCATCATTAGTAGTGCAGGGTCTTTTCTCTATTACTAGCGACCCACCCCTCTTTCGCACGAATTTTACGACTTTATTTTCGACTGAGATTCCTTTATGATATGTAACGTTAATATTAATTAATTATGCACACCAACCTCCCGGAATAAATTCTCTGAATGATGGTGAAACCCGCATCTAAATCCGCCGTCACACAGACACACGAAAAGCGACTTTAATTTATAATATGTATACATCACCTGGGTCTGTCAGTGGCGGAACAGGTGCGTGAGAATCGATATCATCCGCGGCGATGGGAGGGGAGGGCGGCGCCGCCGGGCTGACGGGCGGCGAGGGCTGCCTCAGCGGCTCGGCTACTGGCTCCTCCTCAAAGTCCTCTTCCTTAATTGCCTCCTTCAAAATCTATGGGGAAGGAGAAATAAAGTTATGCTGAGGAATAGTTATTGGGAAGCTGCCATGGATACATAAGTTCAGCTTTATAGAAGTATATTGGTTCGTCTTTGAGTACACTGATAGATAACATTTCCAAGATATTGAAGTTCCACCAGATTGTGAGAAGTGTCTTGAAAATATCAAAAGTTTGAAATGTTGATAGTCCATGATGAATATTTTTGAGTTACCAGACGCCTATTTAATATAACTGACAATACGATATATTCGTCAAAAAAAAAACAAAATTGTCTCAATTTCACGACAGCTGTTACGCACTAAAACTATGAAAAAAAAAAGGTGCTAGTGTCGCCATGCGGTTTTAATTAATAGGCACCCTTATTCCTAAACTCACTTTCAATCTCAATCCGAGGGTTTTGAAGGAAATTCCTAAACCATAGGTTGAAATAATCATCTGCTCAACAACGTAAATAACGGAATAATCGTGGCTGAACTGTCAAAATGAAACCTGTTGCGATCAATTGTCAGTTTATGTGTGTAAAGCCAGTAAGCCCGCTGGTTGATCGTTATGCTAATTTGTAAGTCATCAGATAATAATCGTCCCAGAATATTTAGAGAGGTTATTAGAAGTCCTAGAAAAGATAAGATACTAACCTTCAGTTGTAAAGACACGATGATCTTCGACTCTGGGCCGGACCGCTGCAGCGTAAGCGGCTGAGTTAGCAGGCTGAGGTCCTTCTGTTTCAACAGGTTCGAGATTCCGTACGTCAGCTGGCCGAGCTGGCCACCCGTTTTAGAATCCAAGACCTAAAATAAAGATATTAATTTAAGCATTAGGACACGACTCTTTCCACTCATTTAGGCTGGCGGTAACCCGGTAGCAAGTGTAGAGTGTTTGAATAAATCGGGTTAAATCGCTGTGTGTAAGCATCCTTATTCATACACTACGCCACTGCCCGCTGAAGCGAATTGTAGTTATTTGAAAGCGAAACCTCTTTCAAATATTTAAAGTTTTAAACAGCGGGTATTATCACACTGAATATATTGCGGCGGCATCTACATCACCATGCGAACTACGCAGCACACTGACGTCACGGAAAACCCTGCATCGCGCAAGCAGCGTTTACCGCGCGACTAGCATCTAGCATATATACAACGTCCCAACAACAATCGTCTGGCAATAGCCCACGAGACACTGCTCGGAAGATCCTCCCTTTTCTATGGAGGACGAGTGAACTTTACAACCTATTCCTCAAACTTCTATAATATCAATAAATAAATCATTGCTCACGGTCTTTATACCGAATACATGTCCGTGTATCGGTATGAAGACCGACTCGACCGAATTGACCGAACTATCTATTACGGGACTCATGAGTATGAACAGAATACAATGAATAGAATGGTCCATAACCAGTCAAGTTAATTTTCCTTTTTACCTTAATCTCCAAGTTATCGCTCTCGGGGTTCTGCACCAGGAAAGAGTACCCTATCTCGTAGACTGGGTCGTCGGTCCTCATCTGTACGGCGCTGTTCTCTGTCTTCCTGCCCACCGTTACCGTCAGGTATGGGTCAGGGCGTGAATGAGTGCGCGCGTTCTGTTGAAATTAATAACATTTTATAGTAATACCTACTCACAACTTTGCTTTATCTAGGAATATTTAAGATTATAACTTACAGGCAACTTCTTGCACGAATCGATGTAAACAGATAAGACAGCAGAGCTGAGTTCTCCAGACTTAATGAGCAGGGTCTCCGTCAGAGCCTGAAATAAATAATAGTAAAATATATATACAGTAAAAAAATTATAAAATGTTGGCTACAAAAAAATGTACAGTTGTGAGGTAAGTTCGGAAATATACTTACGCGACTAAGCTCAGACACATCAGAAGACAGTCGGTGCCATGAAAGACGCAACTCAATCTTCCCATGTTTAGCTTCCTGGAGAGTTTGCCACTAAAACAATTGAATGCCGTTAATATACTTCGCACACACTGTCTATAAACTGAAGAGTGAATTGTATGAGAACTGCTTACCGTGTCTAAACGACCGAAGCGTACGACTTGTGAGATATCGAGCGAACACCTGAAATTATGAGTAAATGTAGTCTCTTATCCTACCAAGATACTGTAAAGACTTTACCAGAACATAGTTAGCACGAAACAGTAAACAATAAAGAAATTTTAATTTTGATAGTGTATTCCCACCAGATAAAATAACAAAATGGTTGCCATTGGTGAGGCCATTGATATATGAAAAAAAATGGGAATACACCGTTTTAAAGTAGAAATAGACAAAATCAGTGCATAAAACAACATTCAGTGATCACAAGCAGTACTTCTGTGTTAGTATTGGAATACAGAAAGGAATGGATTGTGGACATACTCGTCTGGATTAGCCCGTAGATTAAGGAAAGCTCCGAGGAATAATAAAATTACGCTCGTGTTATTTCAACGTTACTGTGTGATTGTGTAGCGTTAAAATTATAGCCACATAAAATGTTGTATAGCAATGAATGATTAGATTACTCCCAATTGAGACGCAATAATAATACTGAGTGAGTGTTAAAAACTATCGTAATGTGTTACTATGACCCAATAAACTGACGCAGCATTGTGCAATGTGTAGTTAATTGTTCAATGAGTGCGTTATGTGACGTTACAGCGCAATGTTCGGATGGTAGCGTTTAATTCAGTCTTGTGCGCGTAATAGTATGGGTCCGTGGTCGCTTTCAGTGGCAAGTATGTTAGTTCACCGTGAGAATGTATGTACATAGTCAGATACACTTGTTCTGTGTTGTGGCAGCGACCGACCTGCCCAGTTTTTCGTCTCGTCCTGTGCGGTCCCAGTCGAAAAGCTTGATGACCAATATCGTCGCGCTGGTGCGTAGTACTGACTGTTACAATCAGCCATGTTATATACAAATACATATTAAGCTATCATAATTCGTGGGGAGATTAGTTTGCAGAGTAAATAAATAGGTTTCAGGGTGTATAGGTACATGTTAAATTATGTCAAAATAAGCATAGGTGTTAAAGTTATTTGTAAATTAATTTATGTGTATTTTCATAATTTGTAAAGTAAATATAAATTTAAACGGTTAACAATAGTAGTCAACTTGCCACTTCGATTAAATATCATAATATTGTATGTCCCCATATATCTGATCGGTATTCCTATTAAGGCAAAAATAAATCTCACACACAACAGCTGTAGATGTAAAATAGAACACCATAGTAGTCAAAACAATTAAAACCAAGATGAATCTTATCATCACCGACATGATTTTATGACTGGTAAATAAAAGTTGAGCTAGGCGCATCAAAGGTGATAATAAGAGTCAAGATAAAAAAAAAACAAATAAAAAAACACGGCAATGAAATGTCGCTAATGTGTCAATGCACGGGTAGCGGCGAGACGGACCTGCCAAGATAATCATCGTTTTGAATGCCCATGCCAGGGTCCCAGTCCCAGAGCTCCAGCTGCAGCACTTGACTCTTCCTTGAGCTTATTAACGCCTTGGGACAAAATCACAATATATCTACATATTAGTTGAATGCAAAACTTTGCCGAAACACATATTTTTCATCTTTAGAAATAAATTTTGGAATAATTTGTGGCCCGATTTTCTAAACCCCTGTTGACCATCTGGCAAGTATATCGATTTGTGTAAACAACAGTAATGAGGTCGCTACGTCAAACATTCTAAAGACTTCTCTAATGTTGTATTATTATCATGCCTGTTTATCAGAAAAATTTGAAGAAAAGAGCATAATACAATAATTAATTAATAATACAAGACATAACTAGGAAACTCACCATCACCTTCTACATACTAAGTTCTAAATGCACTATGGACTACACATGCAGCTAGATTAGGTCATTTGTAATGGGAGAATCTGGAATAGTACTATTTACAAGGAATACAAAATACGTTATTTACATTAAAAATAACTCAACATGAATGTAACGATATTTCAACTTAGTCTAGATCTCTCATTACTTTCTATCGAGGATCTCATTCCAAAGAGCACAAGGACTTGGGTCACATGACCTGCTAATACCAAGCTTACGCTGCTTTGAGACAACACCACTCGACAAATGGTTGTTAATTTCTATGTAGTAAGTCATCAAGTTTACAATGGAACATGGACCACATCACCTTCATGCCACTGTAACAATCAGTCAAGCGCCGCGTTGGCTGATGTTTAGAAGCTTATCGGGACAGTTACAATGCGTGAAGCGAGTGCAACCATCAGCGTAGCCTGTACCCGGTCCCTTGCGCCCTGCCCCTCCCCCCTGCCCGCCCCGTCACCGCGTGCACGTACTTACTTGCCCAGCTTGTCATCATTGTTTCCTTCATCCTTGTCCAACACTTCTATTTCCAACGCTTGGCCCATAGATTGCATTATACGCGCCTGTATGCCACACGCGCATAGTCCGACGCAAACATAAGTGAGGAAAACAAAATCTTGTTCATAACTACTTACTTGGAAACATTTGGCGACCAATTACTGCGTGCGGATTACGCCCGCATTATTACATACTTAGTTAAAAGCATATTTCATATGGTTAATTAATGCTAAGCCAATATTATAAAACCTTAGATATTGGTGCCGATTCTCTTGTCACATAATGCCTCTAAACTAGACTAAAAATCACCAACATTTAGTTTATTCCTGCCAAACGAAGAGTTCCCATTTTGAAATAGACTACTATTTTGACACAACTTAAGTACATTTTAGTTTGACAGCATTAAGATACACTGGGCACTGAGTTAATAACACGGCGAGGATGCGCGCCTCCGGCTCTAAAAAAATTCACGGGCTAGGGCAAACGAGTACCACGTGGAGTCGCGATTGTCAAATTCGATTTTAGTTGTGTAAAAGTATTTTTAATTTTAGAGATTTATTTTTGCAGAATAGCTTTCAGATTTTCATAGCCAAAAGTAAATAATTTTAGTGATAGTTTAGTTCAGTGTACAAGAGAATCGGCACCATTATAGACTAATTTAGAAATTGAAACTACTTGAACTTGTTATGACCTTTCTGGATATGTTTTCTAGAACAAATCTTTCACTTGGAATTAAAATAATTGGTTTTTAAATATCAAAAGAACCCAAGTTACCATATTTTCATGCAAGAAAATATATATATGTATATATTCTCTAATAACCACTTATATTGACTCAATCGTTACTAAATTTTACTCACATTCTGTAGTTAGAAGAATGCTTACTGTTTTTTGAACTTTTTTTTTAATATTTCATAACTTGCATGGACTGCCAGTAAACAATCTTCAATAAAAAAGTAAATAAAAATGCTTCGTAGTTCATGCGCATTCCTGACGATGCTTTTTAAATTGAAATAGCAAAATATTATTTGTTAACCTCTTTTCCTCATTTAAATAAAATATTGTAGTGAACTTTATTACATCATTAAAAGAAAATAAATTGTACTGCTTCGTGTGAAACGAAAATCAGTATAGGAATTCCCATAGTATTAGAGAATCCAGTTGCTATTAGATATCAATATTGAAGAACCATTTTATTTATTTTTTCCATTATATTATGTTGCTATTCATTATGCTAGACAGCGTTTAACTTGCACTTCTCGTCGTGAAGAGAAATTCAGATCATAATATAAAATGCTCATGATCCGTGAAGGTTTGTGCTTCGCGATGCGGTTTATCGGCAGTAAATCAGAAATGAGCCAAGTCATTACCTCACTTACCAAATTGTATCCAAAGCTTGATTAATTAAAATAAGCAGGCACATCTTAAATGTTACATACCAACATTAAGAAAAATAATATTGTGTGCTCGCTAAGCGAACTGTAGTAATCTGTTAAAAATCTACGTATAAAACACTACTTTATAAAAGTATTAAAATATCCCATGTGCATAAAAATGGTAGAACTAATAGATGGTTGGTTGGTCTGCTTACCTCGCACCAGTAGTCCCAGCGTGGGTTGACATTATTGTCGATGTGTTTCGTCTTCCATTGCTGCGCGCCCACCGTTATGATCGCGTACGGATCTGACTTACCCTTACCTGGATATCAAATATTATTACAATTAAAAATTATGCTAAATGTTACAGGAATTTGATATAAACTGGAGGCGATTCGTTTGGTTCTGAACTAATGTTAGTTATTTAAATATTTCTCACCAATCATTGAAACATCTTTCTTCATGAGATTCTGAGCTTGAACGAGATGAATACGTAGCACACCCTGTAAAGATGAGTCTATTGTCAATACCTTTTCAAATCCAAGAATTGGCAATACTGGACCATTCGGTCACCACAAAGGGTGTACTTGCCTCAGGATCGGGCATTCTCAGATCAACAGTAGGTATTTCGTCGCTCAATTTAATAGGCAACTTATTTGGTAGCACCATCAATTTTGCCACTTGCTCGACGATACAGCGACGAAGAATATCACTGGAATGACAGTTATTTATTATAATAGCATTCTTTATTTTTTTAATATGCACTTAATCCATTTCCAAGTAGATCTTACCTGAATCCAGGCATATCTAGAACATCAGCGACGCCGACTAAGTTAAAGTCGATAGAAGGATTGTTCAGGAAGAATATTTGAAGTCCTCCTACTAAAGGCATCTTGGTGATCAGGGGCTTCATTACGATACGAACCATACCGTGGATCTATAAGATTAACGTGACATTAGTAATATCATCTTAGATTTCTTGAAATTAATATAAATGGTCTACTGGTTTTACTGTTACCTGAAGATCTTTAATGCCACCACGGATGCGTTGCAGAACGAAGGAGATATCACAGTCACCAGCATAGCTGAAATCAATGTAATCGTGTTTAAAACCGTACTAGTAGAACGCTCCGTCGCTATCGTAAACTACGATGACAAATACAAATGTTTGTTTTGATGTATATGAGGACCAGTCGAACTCATCATCTTAAATATGTACAGACGCCAGCACGTCAACCTATCCGAAACTGTAAAATTTTCCCGATCCACTTTGAACCTTATGCTTTAGTGATAAAATTGAAAATCTATTTAAGAAATTTGACAGATTGTAGGTGTGCTGGCGTCTGTACCTACCAAAATCTTATGCAAAAGAATGACGAATATATTCTGAATCGTTATCGTTTCATCAACATTCTCATGGCCTTCTTCGTCTTCTTCGTCCATACTTCTCTATTAGTAGCCCTCATCATCACAGTAGTCACCCACTTTCTAGCCATATAATCTATCAATCGTATTTTTTTGTTTCATAAAGTTACTCACAATAAGTCGACATCCATGATGATTTCATCCCTAGACAGGTTCTTGTCGTATACTTTCACACCGCCAACCCGCGGCGCCTGTAAGGATTAACACCGTCGTTACAGCTAGGTACTATTAGTTATTTAAGCAACTGTTGTATAATAAGGGGTATTAAAACACGAATGTGGGTGCAATCACATGAGTGTTTTAATACCTAATTATACAGTTGCATACAAGAATTTATCTACACCCATGTTATGAATCCTCTATAAAACGTTCTGAAACCATAGGGTGTTGTACAGTGTTGTAAGAACTCTATGTAAATTCATGGAAAGTTTAATTGCTCAGTATCTAATACCTACAAACAAACTATGTATAGGACAAACAAACAAAACAAACGGAAAAAAAAGGAAACAAAGTACCTACTTACTTTTAAAAAAATTGCAATATTAATATTGAACACAAATGGCGGGATACGACGTTAATTCGAAAAACCAATAAGTTTTTTTTTTAATCTACGCCCATGCTATAAATCCTCTATAAGTTTCTGAAAAAGTTAGCTTATTGCCAACATTAAAACACCCAGTGTCATATTAACCATAATAGCATCCAAACGGGAGATATAATGTTGTACTGAATTTCATTATGCATCTCCTTTAAAAAAAAGAACATTGTCATGCCCGCGCGTTTCACTACCATAGCGCCATAATTAAAGCTTTTATAGCGCTGATGACGTCAGTGCCACTGTGGAGAGCAAATAGCATTCAAAGTGAACACAACCTACTTTCATACGTCAATTTTTATGATCATATTATGACTTAAAATTCAATTATCACTACTAGATAAGTTTTCTAGTGGGTTTACTTTGAAAATTGTATCGTAAAATTCTTGATTATTTGTAGTTGCTAGAACGTTTTTGGATTGATGCTTCAAGAATGGATTTTACCTTGGTCTAACGATTTTATAGATATGGTATATTTAACAGTATTTAGACATGCGATAGTAACTGAAAACCACTACTCGACTAATGATACTCACAATTGTGCCAAGAATCATGCGTTCGAACTTGAAGCCAGTAAGTTTGAAGTTGGCTAAGCTCTCCGCCACTGCTGGCTCAATGGACTCCTTGAGAAGATTGCGAGCGAAGTAGTTCACATTGGGCCACACTTGGAGGAGAATCTGCGATCATAACACCAAATTAGGCCTGTATTCCCAGAAAAGGAAGGCATTATACGACCCAATCCGACCCATATTATAGGGGGCGAATGAACCAATTGCCCCTGGCACAAGGCCAGATTGGGATTGTTATTGAAAAGTTCCTAATGGCAAAACTCAATAACACTTGGCCCGAGCCGGTGATCTGACCGAGGTTTTATAGTGTTCGCGCATGTGATTGTTTCAGAGAAGTGGCCCGAAACATTTCTAATATAAAATCCATGTATTACTTAAATTCATAATTGCCAATGGGCCACTCAAGGGAGATATTCATTTACTACTCATTTCTATGTTAATGGAACAGAACAGTTAGTCTAGAAAATACTGGAAATCAAGCACATAATTAATGTGTTCCCAGTAAAATCAATAGGCGCGCGAACACTATAAGCAACGTAGGAGGGGAACTAGATATGCGAATATTAACTCGGTGTAGGAGGTAGCTAACTAATTTGCTAAATTGCTATACATTACATACCCTATTCAGCCATTCTGCGCGTTCAACGTCTGGGAAGAATACCTGGAAATGTTTAGCAAGTGTCAGTTTTCTTACACCTCATGATAAATTAGGTGAACAGCATAGAGATAAATCACAAGTTTCAAATCACGAGCTCGCGTCATGTTACTTTTATGTCATTTCATTGACATAAGGTTTAAAATGCAATGATTAACACACGATCGTAAAATGCATCATCTTTACTATAATGCTGAAAAGTAATTTAATTGCTATAGTTTTCAATACACAAAAACGTAACTGTTTTACTTGTGTAAAAAAAAGCGATGAGGTCACTCGATCGATTCGAATGATGTAATTGACCTATTATTTAAAACGTGAGGCAAGTGTAGGTAGGTACCTACAGAATAATATATACGTTGAAGTGGAATGGTAAAATTGCTGAACCGCCGGTGGATTTTGATCTGGATCGCAGTCTAGGTTTCACGCCAATCAACAGATTCGTGAAGTTATTTTTATAAATAACTCAATATGAGAAATGGTTTTCCTAGTTTGAATTTTTTAAATCTTTTTTCTAGTTTCGAATTTTGCGGTTCAGTAAGTTCGTAATCATAGGAATTTAAAAAAAAACTGCTGCAAGTATAACACAAATAATGGTTGAAAGTTATTTTGCATGCAAAAGCTATTTGTGAAGCCTACAAATCCATCATTTCATCACTTCCCGCGGGTGACGCAACCGGAAATAGGCCACTAAGGGGATTAAGGAAAATGTAAAATAGTGTGCAGTAATAACCACCGTCAGTTAATTTATTTTTGGATCAGATCTAAATTATAGATACGCATTTGATAATGTGGTTTAATAATATCTGATGTGGTGCATTAAAATAGCGTCCTCAAGTGGCGATAAGTACTTGAATGTAGTCAAGCGCAGCCTGGTGCCACCTTGCTGAGTGGCTAATATTAAGGTATGAATTATGTTCTACGTATAGTTCGTGCTGATACGGGAGAAAAATTAAAAGAATAGTTAAGATATTAATACAGTAACAGGTGTATAGTTCATGTTCTTATATCTTACCCACGCCGGCAAGTCGTCGAGCCTAGCCAATACAACATCTTTCTCGGATGAAGTCGCCGCGGCCTTGGCCAAGTTGCGTCGATACTCGTTCTCCTTACGCCATTGATCGCGCAGTACCGACAGAATAACGGGCCCGATCAGCCACGCCACGCTCCATTGCATGTACCCTACCAGGTACACAGCACCGACCACCGACACCTGCAGCAATGGGTGATGAAGCATGGAATATATTCATCAACTGACCAATCATAGAACAGTATTTTTTTTAGGCAGTGTATAGAGTACCGCTAGCGGCACTCTATTCCTATCGGATAAAGTGCCGCTTAAAGATAAATAACACCATCTTTGTTTGATTTTGAAATAATTGGGGTAAATCATTAATATAAACTAAAAAGAGGAATGGACCAAATATCGAACTTTGAGGAACGCCCATTATCATTTCAGACCCTAATGAGTTTGTGCCGTTGACTTGAACTTTAACCTTTCTATCTTTCAGGTATGATCTTAGCAAATCAAGAGCTGTATTCCTAATCCCATAGTCCTCCAGTTTCAGCAGAAGTGTCTCACGGTCTACACAATCGAACGCCTTCGAGAGGTCGCAAAAGATTACAATGGCATCTTGTGCTTCTTCCCAGGCGTTATAAAATAGGGTGACGACGTCAGTGGTATATGGCCCTTATGTTTTCACACAAGGGCCATACTGTTGATCATGAAAGATGGATTTTTTTATTAAAGTGACGTTACATTTGATTGAGCATCAACTTTTCAAACACCTTACTGAGAACTAGCAGAATTGACACAGGCCTATAATTGTTGGGTTCCTTACTATCACCGGATTTAAACAAAGGAACTACTTTACTGTTTCATGAGATCCGGAAAGACTCCTTGGTCTACACTGGTGTTAAATATGAAAGCTAAATAACGCGCAATGGTTTCGATGATAGATCTACAGACTATTACAGACATTCCACATAGATCTTCTGTTGATTTAATTTTAAGATCTTTAAAAGCTTATATAACAGCCTTTGGGTTTTTACGCTGAAACCTAAACTCCAAAGGACATGCTTTCTGCTACTGTCACTTGTTATTTTGTTTTGTTGTTGAGGTTAGTTCGCTGTAAAACACCACATTCCACAGACTACAATTTTAGATGGGGTACCACAATCCCAAAATATTACATTCTCTTGTGCCTGAATGGACCCTGGTTGTTGTGTGGTCACAGTTCTTAACTAACCTACCTTTCAGCCATTTTTATTTGCTACTTAATTTTTCGTAAATTCAATAATTGTAGTGACTTTTGATTATATTTATCTACTTAGAACAAATACGATCAATCAATACAAAGGCCGGCGAACTAACCTAAGCAATCAAACAAAATAACAACTGACAGTTACAATGACAATTCAATGCTTACGGCACTAGCCGGTCTGAGGCAGCGCCACTATTATGCCGCAAATAGCGGCACTCTATACACTTCAGGTGTTATGTTTGACTGAACACTGGTTGAAAGAACATGAAGTAGTGTTTATCAATGATGATAATTTTACTGTACAAAGTGCGTTTGTAAGAAAAAGCGCCATTCGCGGTGGATCTTTAGTTCTTGTTTTAAACAAGTTGAAATGTAAACAACGTTTAGATTTAGTTAATCTTTCCATCGAGCGCACTATTGAGTTGTCTTGTGTTGAACTCGAGCGATACATTATAATTTGCGTGTATCGACCCCCCTCTGGTGATTTTACTAGTTTTGAATCGGTGATGGAGGATTCACTCAATAGGTTAAAATCAAGTAATAAAAGTATAATTGTATGTGGAGATTTTAATATTAATATTTTAGATGTTACTCCATTAAGTATTAGACTTCTTAATCTGTTTAGGTCTTATAATTTAATTAACTTGTTTTTTGAACCTACTAGGATCACGGCATCTTCGTCAACTTGTCTTGATAATATATTTAGTGATTGTGATGCCAAAAATAAATTAGTGTTAAGTGACTTAACGTCTGACCACTGTGGTTTATTAGCTAGTTTCCCCATGCCATTACATAAAAAGCCGCATAAAATAGAATGTAGGCCTTATACAGCTAGTCGTTGCAATAAATTTAAAAATAATATAGCTCATAGAATAACACCATCTATAGTAGAACACGAGAATCCTAATGAAATGTATGGAGCCCTTTTTGATGTTGTGCAAAAAGAGTACCAATCTACTTTCAAGACTAAAACTATTAACATTAATGGCACCTCCGTTGGCTTTAACCAATGGGCCACTCCGGGTATTTATAAAAGTAGAGCGAGACTATACGAGTTATATGGTTTGAAAAAATATAGATTTGATACTCCTTTCCTAGAGTATGTCAAAAATTATTCAAAATTATTTAAAAAGGTTAGTGTTTTAGCTAAATCAAAATTTTTAAGCGATACAATTAAAAAATCCAATAATAAAGTAAAAACCACTTGGAAAATTATTAACAATGAAACGGGTAAATCGGTTAAGCAAGATAAACAACTCGAGATTATGGTCGATAGTAAATTAGTTACTAAAGCAGCTGACGTAGCTGAGGCGTTTAATGAGTTTTTTGCCAACATACCTATAACTACGACTCGCTCCTTAAATTCGTTCCCATCTAAAGCCGAAAACCTTCTGCTTAGTAGTGTGTCTAAAAGTAGTCGCATATTTAGCTTCGAACATGTAACGCCTCGTGATGTAGTTAATGTTTTTAACACAATCAAGTGTAAAAACACTGGTGATTACTGGGGAATCTCCATTAAACTTTTAAGCAATATAATAGACATCTTAGCCCCCTATCTAGCTGTTACTTTTAATAAATGTGTTGATTTAGGAACTTTTCCTGATCTCGTGAAGAGTAGTAAAGTCATACCATTGTTTAAATCAGGTAATAAAAATGACGTTGGCAATTTCGGGCCTATTTCTATTTTACCAGCATTCAGCAAAATATTTGAAAAGTTAATACTCAAGCAGTTGCTAAGACATTTTAATTTAAATAGCCTCCTTCATAATGAACAATATGGCTTTACAAAGGGTCGTTCGACTACAGATGCGGGTGTTGCTCTGCTGAAACACATATTTAACGCATGGGAGAACTCTCAAAATGCTATTGGAGTTTTCTGTGATCTCTCCAAAGCCTTTGATTGCGTGCACCATGACACGCTTTTGCGTAAACTGCGTCATTACGGTGTGCTAAACGAAGCTCTAAACGTTTTAAATTCGTATTTAAATAATAGGTCGCAATGTGTAGATGTTGATGGTGTAAAATCTTCCGGGCTACCAGTTCAGTTAGGTGTACCTCAAGGCTCAATACTGGGTCCATTCTTGTTTTTAGTGTATATCAATGACTTACCATTCTATTTAAAGGATATCTGTGAAGTTGTACTGTTTGCAGATGATACTTCTCTTATTTTTAAAGTAGACAGGAATAGACAAGATTTTGACGATGTAAACAGTGCACTGTCAATGGTTACGGATTGGTTTACGACAAATAACCTAGTTCTCAATGCCAAGAAAACGAAATGTGTAAAGTTTGCCCTCCCAAATGTTAGAAATCTAGGACCCAACATCGTCTTAGATAAAGAGGTGCTTGAAACTGTAAACTCGGCAGTTTTTCTGGGCATAACAGTAGATGCTAAACTTCAGTGGGGCCAACATATATCGAGCCTAGCGGGAAGGCTCAGTTCGGCCGCCTACGCTGTCAGAAAAGTAAGACAATACACTGACGTTGATACAGCTCGGTTAGTATATTTTAGTTATTTTCATAGCGTTATGTCCTACGGTATTCTGCTTTGGGGCAAAGCTGCAGATATTCAAAATATATTTGTCCTCCAAAAACGAGCTATTCGAGCAATTTACCAGCTAGGTGCCAGAGTTTCTCCGAGAGATTTTTTTCAAAGATATCGGTATCCTCACAGTGGCATCACAATACATCTTCGCCAACATTTTATATATTAGGCAGAATATACACTTATACACTAAAAACAGTGATATTCACAATGTTAACACTAGAAGTAAGGATAAACTACGTGCTCCCTCCCACCGGCTTCATTAGGTTCATAACTCATTTGTTGGGCTTGGTATAACCTTTTATAACAAGCTACCCTCTTGTTTGCTAGATTTGCCTTTTAATGCGTTTAAAACTAAAGTAAAGTCCAACCTTTGTTCAAAGGCATACTATTCTATCAACGACTACTTAAATGATAAGAATAGTTGGTCGCTGTGATTAACTCAAGACAATGTTTTAAATGTTCTTTCTCCAGAATTAGTTTACCTACTGACAGGTTTTATGAGTTTTTATAAAAGTTTATAATTTTACTTTTTATGTATATTTATTTTATTTTTATTTATTGTTGACATAATCTACTCATTACAATGTTTTTTTTAATGAGTTGTATTACAATATGTGGTTAGCTAGCGACCTCGACAATTATTTATTTTACCTCGATGGTCCTAGTTTATCAATTATAACTTCTAGTTACAGCTCTATGTAAGCGGGCACGCCCTTTATGCCTGGAGGCTTTATTTTCTTTTTTTAGATATTGTTTACGTTTAGTTATTTTTATTTCTGCTTGAGTATAGTTCTCGATGTTTTTGGTTGGTATATTGGCGTGTGCTAGCTGTCATATGGCTATTAATTTATAATTTAAATTTTATTTTGCGTAATGTAAATTATCTTATAAATTATTGTATAGAATCATTTTTTTTCCTAACTGAACAGACAGCTGTGCTGCTGGGGGGTTTGTTGCGCCACTTCTTCTTCCCAGCAAAAGCACTAGGAAGTGGTGAAGGGTGGGCGTTTTGGGGGACTGTCTTATGTAATTTTGACGTTCGAAAAGTGCTGATTCTCAGCCTAGTTTGAATAAATGACTTTTGAATTTTGAATTTTTTTTGACTTCCTTTTTTTTATTTGCTTTTTTATTGGTAAGCTCGTAGCGTGTATTCTTAAATGACCGTAATATTAACTTAATACTTAATAAAAATATTACTACACATAACTGTGTAATAATATTTTACAATTGTGTGATAAGATTATTGAATTGTGTAATATTGTTTTAATTGGTTATTGTTGCTTATCAGGAAATGTGTTTGACCAACAATGGGTTTTTGGATTATGTTTATGCTTTTAGAAATAAGTGGCAAGAGTAACACTTATGGCTAATAACAACAGGTGTACGGGTCGATCGATCAGGTTAAGCTACGCTTGGTCCGTGGATGAGTGACATCATAATCATCACATCCTTTACATACCAAGACCCCTCTGAGCCTCGGAAAGCACGTTAAGCCGTTGGTCCAGCGACCGGTCCACTTGTTAACGCGCCTGCGTAGGGTTTTTTAGGGATTCAAAATAAAATACGATTATGTACAAAAATATCCACTAATTATTTAGTTAAATTGACGTGTTACAAGATTCTATGGACCCGTTACATGACTATGGTACGTCGACCGGTCGCCCAGCTGTCATTTGTGGATCTTTGACAGTTGTTACAGGTCGTCAGAAGCCCAAAAGTCTGACAACGTCTTACTTAGTAACCAATGGGTATTGTGTTACCCCATAATTGGGTTGTGGAGGTCAGATAGGCAGTCGCCATGTAAAATACTGGTATTCAGCTGTAAGTATCGGGTTAGACTGGAAGCCGACCCCAACATAGTTGATAAAAGGCCTAGGTAGGCGGAACTTGATTCGTAAAAAGGGTATTTGCTTTTTTTTATAGTGTCTCATATGATTTTCATACGTGTAATGAATGAGTTAATGACCTAACTTAAGATAAGATTATTTAAAACAATTGTTTAATTATTGATAAGACTTAAAGCAGATGCATTTAACTTTAAAAGTTCAAATTTAAATTAATGGAAAAATATTTTTTCTCTAAGTTTATCATTATTTCATGTTATATTTAGCTTTTACCTGCATGTTTTAAAATATCATTCTTCCTTATTCAATAAATTGTTAAACAACATTTCCTGCCCTGTGCGAAATACTTAATTAAAAGCATGACATCAGTGTGTACTACTGAGAATGTTTTGTAGAAATTATACTAGCCTGTGTGTTTGTACTCATTAGCTAAGGTGTGATGAGTGTTACCAATTACCTACTGATAAGCAATGTTTACCTCATACTCTACACTTGTCTATTGTTTGTTTGGGTTAGAATTTAGAATATGTCAGTTTTGTAAGTCTTTACATAAATGTTACACTGGACAGTTTATTTACATTACTTTATGAACTGAGGAGATTGTTATTCAAACAATGATAATTCTAATCAAGAGAATCTGTTGAATGATTCATTTTGTTAAAGTCTGTAATGCATAATTTGCACAGGACACAGGCTTAACATTATTACTTACTAAAAACTTCCACCTAGTAAAATAAACAACAGGAACTTACATTTGAAGGTTGAATGCCCGGCTTATGATTCAAAGCAGAGCACTTCAAGGTCACACTGACTCATGATAAGACATCCTATTTTGTTAGGACAATGTGG
Organism: Xanthia togata; assembly: GCA_963853775.1. Lineage (NCBI taxonomy): Eukaryota > Metazoa > Arthropoda > Insecta > Lepidoptera > Noctuidae > Xanthia > Xanthia togata. The sequence continues at coordinate 14,270,864 of OY970793.1, forward strand.
TCACACAGACAGTGCATTTATTTTAATGTTAATGTAATGATGATGTCATCTGTTCAAAAATAACATAAATAATAGCCATTTGAATTATTTAAGAACTAATTACATACCTTCTTAAAGAATCTGTATATCATAGCCAGCACATTGCCAGTTTCATCACTGCTTGGGGGAAGGGCAGGTCTACTTGCAGACACCATTTTCTTCTCATCACTTGCCTAAGAATAACATAAAGTTATTTAATATGCTAAAATAGAGAGCAATCATAATTTTCTTGAACGTGGTACAAGAACTGGGTAAGGCTAGGATAAACTGAACAAGCTCCAGGAGTACAAGCTCAAAAATAAGGAATTTTGAATCTATCTACTAGGTACCAAAATAAATCACAAAAAAAAAAACAATTTCGGAAAAATGCATACTTACGATAACAAGTCATATTTATTTATAGACTCGGAACTAAAAATATATATAAAATAAAATAGCTAAAAGACGTACCATGCTAAACAGTGGAGTGCAGAAGTTGAATAACGAATACAAACTAAACACAATACAAAATGAACCGATTACCGAATCCTAATTTCCTGGCGAGACTAGCGCATTGTACTCCGCAATGTTATGTTTGATTTATTTGGTATATAAATGCAAATCGTTGTCTTTCACTAAATATTGTTGCTTTTTATTTCACGTGGCTATGGGAAAATATTACAAGAAATACGTATATAGCGTGAGTTTTAAGTGCTTTGCCTCCACCCACATCGCAACTTTTTTGATAATTTTCAAATCCAACCTTACGACGAGATGCCGAATTGCCGACTTGGCAATGACAGAATGACAGAAGTTACTGTCATTACTGTCATAGTATAAAAATTTGGGAGTAACTGTCAAAATGAGTTTGACACACGCAACAGACATACAATAAAGGGCCAACTTGAAACTTCTACTCTACGAGCTAAACTCCATCTCACGAAAGAAGGCTCGCAGCGGCGGTGCCACTTCTCGTAGGAGACGGATTCATAAATATTTATTTATCTCGACATCTCATTAAGAAGTACAGGCACTGGTTAATAAAATACAATCTTAAGTAGAGGAGAGCTGTATGAGGTAGGAGGGTTGTTGTCGGTATGTTGCTAACTATATTTACTTAAAATAATAGGTAATTAGTTCCACTTATTGCCGCGGGACTTTTTTCTTGAGACGGATTTTACGAGGTTTGACATTGACACCGCACGAGCCAGGGTTACCAAACGAAAAAAAATGTTGATCCCAAGCATGAAATTCTTACAATCCTCGGTGAATCGAGCTAATGGCGGCTGTATCACACTCCAATAGTAGTCTATGACACACTCTCGCCGAGGCACATCGAGACTAGGCATGAAAATTGCCGTCAATATTGCGAAAGTTGCCAAAACTGCCGGGAATGTTTCCAAACTTGCCGGCAACATTGGCAAGAAACGTGTAAATAGAAAACGTATTGTATTTTATATAATTGAATAATAGGGTAAAATTGCGGTTTGCAGGGTGCTAGTTTTTATCCTTACCTACATTATAAAACCGAAAATTTTAGTTTTTGCATTAATTTTCTTATTGATAAACTAAAGAAAAGAAACAGGCTATCCACGATACTTCATTGGTGATGAAACCATAACTATTTGAGAGAAATCATATTTTTTTTCTACTTTCTTTTATCCAACCACACTTGTATGTAAGAAAGTATATACATGTATATGTTTATACATATACTTGTATATAAAAGAGTCAAACCTTGCAAGACGATTTGATCAGTAACAACAAGTTGACGTTTCTGACTTCAAAAAAGGAGGTTCTTTATTCGACCCGTATGTAGGATGTATGTTTGTATGTCCGCGTTTTTCTTAAAACCTACTGATCCGATTTTGAAAATTCTTTTGAGGGCACGATTTGTCAAGTGGCTAAGCGACTAGTGTGAGGTTACGTACCAACGTAGTATTCAACATTTAAGTTATCGTAAATCAAAATAAGGGTACCTACAAGAGGTAATGTGAACAAAAAAAGTGAAGTATCTGGGTACTTCTGCATATTTCTTTAATTTTTAGATGAAGGAGATTTTGATTTAAAAAAAATCACTTATTTATTTTATTAGGGGTTAAAGTATGAAATTGCCGATTTATACTGAAAAATTGAAATTCGTTTTTTTTTTAATTTAACTTATTTATTTAATCAAAATAATTACCATTATGATCTATACATTGCTGCCATCTAATGGGATATTATAGGAATAATAAATATATTATATAATAGGAAGGTCATTTATGCCTTAGCGATAGAACTTGGAACCGTGCACCTAGCTTCTGACGTTTCATAAGTGCCCTTGTAGGTTAATGTGAAATAAAATATTTTGAATTTTTTTTTTTGAACTCTCGTGATCTAGATTCGACAAACTGTGTGAAAGCATTTTGTACTGCCTCCTGAGAAGAAAACTTTTTATCACGTAAAAAATTGTCCAAATCACGAAAAAAAAATGGTAGTCCGTTGGAGCAACGTCTGGCGAATACGGAGGGTGACGAATGGTTTCTAATTGCAGTTCCTGTAGAGTTAAAACGGTTTCTCGTGCTGTATGAGGTCTCGCGTTATCGTGGAGATGGTGAAGATCGATTCATGAGTCGGGGCTGTTTCACTGCTAGTTTAGCTATGAGTGTTCAGAGTTTTACTTAGCAGTCCCCCCTCTCCAAACGCAACATTGATATTGCTAGCTGTTTCTGCCGCGTTAGTTCCGCGTCGGAACTCGTATTAAAAAACTCGAATTTTCGAAGTATCCATCTTTATTGTCTAAGCTGAATAAAAAAAAACAACTGAAAGTCGATAATCGAATTTTGCACATTTTTTTAAAGAAGAACTTCATAGGTAGGTACTCGTACACAATACATCTAAAACTCACGTACTCTCCTTGACCAATCAAACGACCCTAATCTCGGCAGATTTACGAATATCAGAGCGTAGATCCTATGACCACCTTCTAACTCCATCATCAGGCTGGCACAGTACTATCATAATATTGCGTTCTCACCAGACTGACATAAGTATTTATAATTTCAACACTATCAGACTTCAAGAAATAGATGAAAATCGATGTTAATACAAACAGATGAATTTACTTAAAGTAAAGTCCAAAAAAAAACAAAAGAACACTACACAGTTGTATGATTTAAATTTATTTAATTCGGTATCAATACCCTCTGTATTTATTTATAAAATTTATAAGTGAAATTCTCAAAAAACTATGGGTTCAGCTATCACGAAGTTACCAGTGTCTTATTTTAACTTTATCTTCACATATTAGCGTCGATAGTTATAAATTAAGTATAATTAACAATAAACCATACAGGCTTACTAGTAATACGTATAATTACACCATTACATAAAACCTCATGAGCCCATAAACATTAAAAATGGCATTTGAAAAAACCTATGTAATCTGGCAATTTTGGCAACTTTCCGGCAATATTGACGAATATTGCCGGCAATATCGGAAACTTTCCTGGCAAGTTTCGGAAACATTCGGCAATTTTCATCCCTATTCGAGACAGGCCGAATGGGAGAATGTAGATGAGCACCACAGAGTACTTTATACTATGAGCACGCTCGGCCGGTCTCTGCGTTCCTCGCTCGCTCTGCGTCCCATGTCGGTTTTTTGTGCAAGAGTCAAAGCATCTCGCGGCAGTTGAGAGATTGTCGCTGTACACTCTCGTGACTCCAGTTTTGCTTGCGCCGATTGACAGAAAAGCTAGTTCAATGTTTGCGTCCATCCTCTCGGAGTTCACAACTTCAACTGAACTAGGCGAGAGTGTAATGGCTGCACTCGGGCTGAAGCCCCTCGATCGAGACCTAACGAGAGCACTCGGACAGGAGTGTACAGCCGCCATAACATAAGCATAGTCAACCAGCCTACAATGTTCCCACTGCTGGGACATAAGCCTCTTCTCTATAATCCACCACGCGGGCGCAGTTGGGGTTGGTAGATGTCTGAATGATCTTTGAATTGATTGAAAGATTTTGACTAGCCGGTTTCATCACGATGTTTTCATTCACCGTGTCGTTTTGAGAGCAGGGGTGATGAAGTAAATTAAGTAGGTACACAAAGTATCGCGCCTAGGCGCCTGAATGTGCACTCATTACCACTCACTCGTACGTAAGTCGAAGCCGTTACCATTGCACGACTGCACCACTGCAATCGAGCTATACCACCATATAAAAGTATTCTATAGGTACTAGAATGTGCTCGTCGTGAAACGGCATGGTGGCCTGCCATGTGTCTCTTTATCTCTCTAATCCAAGCCATTAGAGGTGGTCCCTAAGCTAAGTAAGTGCCAAGGGAAGACCTCTTAGTCCTACACCTAAGTAACAGTTCGTTTTTTTCGTTCGTTCGTTCGTCAGATAAGATGGCACCAGAATGAGGTGTTGGTCGTGCAGTGGATCTCAGCGGATTCAACCGGATCACTAAAGGCTTGCAAGCTGCATATTTATTTTGAAGTGTTAAAGCATCTCTTTACAGTATACCTGTTTTGTACACATTACATCCCTAATCTGTGTTTTTTTGAAGTGAAGTAAGACATTTTTTTTTTTTCTAAAATGTGTAGTATATTTTTTTTATCAATCAAATTTGTTCAATAAATTCCTATAGATATTCACAAAATAACAGTTTAAAAAAATAAGCATCTGAATTAAATATGCCAAGCCAAAAAAATAAAGCTTTTTTAAAATCAAGATCTAGATCTTCAATAGTAGGAAGTGCAAAGTCGTCCTATAGTTCAAACAGTACGAAGTTACGACGTAATTCTGTTAATAATACTGAAGAGAACAAGAATTTCAACTTGCATGAAAGATTGCTGTACACTTTTCAAGGGTTCATCCATCAGTTAGAAGAGTTATTTTTGAGTTTAAAAGCTGAAGAACGTTTAAAATCAAATGAATATATCCCCGAGTTCACAAGCTATCAAGACATCTGCGACAAGTTACGCCTAGAAGTGTTAATTGCGATTGATAAACTTGAAATAACATCATTTACAGGAGCAAGTTTTAACGAAATAAACATGGAATTTCTACATAAAATGAATAATTTGAAATATCAGCTTACAGATATTAGTTGCCAATATCATAACGCAATCAAACACTTCGATTTTGGACCGGAAGATGATAAAAATAACGAGCAATAAGAGAAGTATGTAAGACAAAAAATAAATAACTAAAATACCTATTACTATTTCTTGAAGTCATTCTTTATTTTCATAGATACAATATATGCATACATATAAAACATTCCATGGGTATTAATACAAATTGACATAATTTCATAAAAGTTACACAATAATAATTTTGACAATAAAAATTACACTCAATGTTCTAGCGTCATCAACTAAGTACTTAAATATGAAATAACAGGTAATAATGTTGTTGGAATGATATTTTTCGTTTAACATTAAAATAGGGCTGACATACAAAGACATGAAATTACAACGAAGTTATTATGTAGTCAGCTGGTACATCGTCGTCATAAGTATCTACAACAATGATTACTTAAACTATTATAAGTAGTTTCATACTAGGACCTCCATAATAATTATTATTTCCACCTAAATGATGTCTACATAATGGTGGAATGTGAAAGGTAACAGGCAATGTAAATAGTAGTCCTGTTATTTGGGATAATCTCACATCCATGAATGAAGCTAAAGACAAATAAACATAAAATACAGAGGTATATAAAAATCTCAAATGTTTCAACAAAGTAAAATTCAAATATGAACTATATTTACATGTATATAAATTTCAAATTCATAGTGTTTAAAATTTCACTTAAAAGCTTATTTAATAATTTCAATAGACTAGCTGGTTAAGAGATACTCAAATTGTAGAAAATTAAAGGCACATTATTGTTTTCTTATATTACGACAAGCGTCATTATTTAGCGCATCTCCGCATTGTCTTATTATCATTATCACTATTCAGTCCCAAAAGTAGTAAATATAGTCACTGGATTGCGAAGAAATCATGGGTAATTTTAGACACTTAACCGGATAACGAAAGACGAAATTTGGATAAACAATTTAAAAATGCATGACAGACGTAAAGTCTAAACTTTATACTTAATACTTATATTACAACCCGAACTATTGTAGTCCATATTCCGAAAGGTAGAACACAACATTTTCCTGTTACGAAAATTAAAATGACGATATATTTGGCAGTCTTAAATAATGAGCACAGAAAATAATTTCATATTTTAACACATGCATGCACATATGCTTTCATAGTAGTCAAGATAGCCCACAAAAATTAAAATTATATTAAATAAGTTTTTTTGCACATTTGTTCGGAAATGCATGTTTTCTTGTAAAAGTTATATTTCCTATCAAATTTAACTTACAGAAAAATGTTTGATGATTTAAATCACCATACGACGTAATACAGAGCTGAAACGTGCAAAATACGTAACATTAGAATTCCGCGAGATATCTAAGAGCATCCATTTAATATTGGAAGAACTGCTGAACTTTGAAGAGCTGCAACGTGACTTGACTAATTCGACAGACAACACGAGTGATGCTGTTTGTGATGATTCACCACAAAATAATAGACGATCAAATACATATGAATCTCCTAAATACCTTTCGAGAATTAGTGAGCAAATGGAGTGATAATGTGCCTTGAATGACTTCTTAGAAACAGTGTTTCTTGCGTTGTAATTCGTCAAGACGGGAACCTTACACGCTCAGTAAATGCACGAATATGCACTCCATTTACTGACAATTCCGTGGTATATAATCACGTTAAAAAGAAAAAAAGGTACCACTGGTCTTGTAAAATAAGACTGGCAATCAGCTAAATAAAATCTGATTGAACTAAAAAAAATAATTATGGAAGACCATAACCACTTTCTTTTATCCTAAAATATCCGCAAATAGCAGTGATGTGAGTACTATTTGGTAAATAAAATTAAGTACTATCTTATTTAAGCGGTGAGATGTTTGATACGGTCGAGCAACGCATCACAAGTCTTCTTGGCGTCTCCGAGTAACATAGCTGTGTTGTTATTATAGAAGATAGGGTTGTCTACGGCGGCGTATCCGACGCCCATCGATCGCTTCATTACAACCACCTGAAATTGTTGACATTGCAAATGTTAAACAATGATTTGATACCGATGGTAGGCATGGAGTAAAGGTCAAGCTAAAGTTGGCAGCAGCAACCATAGAACATGATTGAATTACCTGATTCGCCTTCCAAACTTTAAGTACAGGCATGCCAGCGATGGGTGACTGGGGGTCGGTTTCAGCTGCGCTGTTCACTGTGTCGTTAGCACCTAACAAATAAATTAATATAATGAGAACTTGTTAGAGACTCTGACTGAGCAACGTGATATATGGATCTTGCATATGACGCTTAGTTTCGTAAAACTTGCTGCCTTACCAATAACTAATACGAGATCAGTCTCATCGAATTCATCGTTTATTTCCTCCATTTCGAACACATCATCATAAGGCACGCCAGCCTCAGCGAGCAGCACGTTCAACTGCCCCGGCATACGACCTTTTAACAATCCACAAGTTATTGTCATATTCTAATATGATTCTTAATGACATACAGATAAGTATTATTAATATACCTGCTACTGGGTGAATGGCGAAGCGCACTTTCTTTCCAATTCCTTTAAGAATATCTACCAGTTCTGCAATAGGGTATTGCGCTTTAGCTACGCAGAGACCGTAACCTGCAACATCGATAACACATGTATGACCTGACACAGAGTATTTAACAAATGAAAAACCTGTATTTTATCGGAGCACCATAACTTTAATGGGTGACAAACAAGCAGTCTGTCCACCTGATGGTTAGTGGTCATCGCAGGTTATATTTGCAATACCAGAGAGGCAGCATAAGTAAACCACAAAAGAAAAGTTTCTCGCATTTTCGTTGGATCTTACCAGGTGTGATAATAATGTTAGACGCGCGGTGAATGAGCTCGGCGGCCGAGTCAACGTTGAGTTCAGTGTGGGTAGCGCCAGAGGGTCGCGCTGGACCGCTGCTAGTTACACCGTATCCTCCCAAAATCACATTGGGTAGGGACCTGTTCATGGCCTGAAAATACGCAAAAAAATATTGATTAAAAAAGAGGCACTTGGTAACGCAAACTAGAGAAGAATGTTGAGAAAGCCGCCATGAATGGTAAATTATGCCATATCAGCCATAATTCATCGTAATATAGGGCATCTCTTTACTTTACAAAGTTACACTTAAAATCGCATGAGTATGAGCGTTAATTTTTTAGCAATAATCAATATAGAATAAAAATTTGATCAACAAAATCCGGATAAAATTGTGACAACCCTTTGGGCGGTCATAACTATGTGGTGTGTTGGGGAAGCAAACAAAATTATTTCAGTATAAATAACTTCCCAATTTGGCGGAATGTAAAAAAAAAAGAAAAACTAAAAACCAAAAACGTAGTATATATCTATATCTAACAAAGTTACGAGGTTCAAAAATACTCAACATAAGAGACGCCATCTATGTACCCAACATCATTATTTCGTATCATGCTTAGTTTAACTGTAATTTTTTTTCTTCTAAATATCGAGATGAAAATTGGTCGATTTAAAAAAAAATATTACTCAAAAACTAGACATGTTAGCTAAATGGGGATACGAAATCTTGGGTTTTTTAATAAAAATGTGATGTCCGAAAAATGGGCTTCATAAAACACTGTGCGCCCCAATTCGTTCGGGTTCAGTTCGGTGCGGGTGTTTCGCGTAATATAATATCTAAAAATAATACTGTAAAATATTTTAGTTGGTATTTCACCGTCAATTGACTTACCTTGCACATAATGTATGAGAGAATAGCACCAGAGCTACCGATGAGGGCGCCGACGATGGTCATCAGAGAGTTATTCAACATGAACCCTTCTGCGCACAACGCCCATCCGGAGTAACTGTTCAGTACCGTGATCACCACAGGCATGTCGGCACCTAGAGATTTGGAAGGTTAAATTATTCGTGTATTTGCTTAGATACTTAAACTTTGAAGAATAGAAAATGATAACTGATTTATGGCTATACGGCGCACAGTGAAAGGTTCCGTTTCCGTAGTTGCAATAAATATTTACGCATGCACAGTATTAATTTTACCGGCTGTAAAAACAAGGTTGTATTACATATTATTTCTCGAAAAACCTAACAAAGTTATTTCTGCGGTTGTATTCAAAAATATTCCGCAAGAGTGCAAAAAAAAAATACAAAAAAAAAAAAAAAAATAGGTTTGGCATTCCCCATACATGTAACTTACATGTATGGGGAATGCCAAACCTAATTCTCGTAGTTTCATTTCAATTTTGTTCAAATTCAGGGACCTTACAAAATTATTTCTACTGGACTCCTATTGGACACATTTCATTAATATTTTTTTTATTTCTTTTTATTATTTTTTATTTAGGGACTTTTATGACCGCAATGCGTATGACAGTCCCATCGTACCCTAAACACATACTAGATTTGAGCCATGAACCCGAACAGACTCTTCGCATCATCACCATTTGATTGAGACAGTATGTTATGGAATGTGCCCATATCAAGTTGGTTCAACTTCAAGACCCCAAACCGATGCCTTCTGAGACTCATATCGAACACATTCCATCATTGAGTGATGTAAGTACTCCACACAATTAGGCGAGTTATTTTTCTTCATCATAAAGGCATACTTATTACATGGAATGTGTCCCGATCTAAGTCTATGAGTTGTAACAACAAATTTCCTACTTAACTGACTATTAATAAACCAGGGCACACGAAAATGCTGACTCTGCATGGTTTTATATACCAGATCCCTTTTTCCAACGAACGTCTATTAAAATACTACTTCCAATTCAAAATTCAAAATATTTTATTTTACATAAACCTACATGGGCACTTATGAAACGTCAGAAGCTAGGTGCACGGTTCCAATTGGTCGTTTCCTATGGAGAAGAGCCGGCAAGAAACTCCACGGTTACTCTATTAAAAATAATTGGCTTTTACAATATTTTCAAATAACAGTGTTATTAGGTATGGGAGGACAGTGTAGGTCTTTCAACAAGTACCAGGTACTCAACAAAATAATTATGGTCAACAAATCTACAGTCCACTAAGCCTACAGCGTTCTCACATTCACAAAATAGAAAATAATCTATATAAAGATGAATAAATTATTAAAAATAAAAACGTATTTTAAACGAAATGACGTGATTGCTATTACAGCTGTAACAAATCTGAATAATTATCATGTTCACAAAAGCCACTAATAAAGCGTTGAAGTTAAATTGTAGGTATATAATGTCAAATAATAGCGTGATTATGTCAAGGAAGGAAGAATGTAAAAAAAAAATATATTTAAACATGGTGATTTGGGAGCAGTTAATAGACTCTTACATAATTTGCCGGTAATGAGCTATCAGGGAAGCCACATGTGCAGAAGGAATTATTGCCAAACTTCCTTGTCTTCAACGTAGTCTGGGTGTCACAATTTCATTTCTACTATGTGTATTTATATTATGGAAATCGCTTCTTATTTTGAAAAGTCCTAAGTTTTTGCGAACATACAAAATACTTTCTAAAATATAAAGAGAAGGCAGAGTGAGGAGCTCGTGGCTAAGTAATAACTGCCGCACGGGTCGATCCGTCAGGTTAAGCTACGCTCTGCGTCTGTGGATGGGTGGCCATCTTTACGTACCGAGACTCCTCCGTGCCTCGGAAAGCACGTTAAGCCGTTGGTCCCGGCTGTCATTCGTGGATCTTTGACAGTCGTTACGGGTCGTCAGAAGCCCGAAAGTCTGACAACCAGTCTTACCAAGGGGTATCGTATCACCCAATTACTGGGTTGTGGAGGTCAGATAGGCAGTCGCTCCTTGTAAAATACTGGTATTCAGCTGCATCCGGTTAGACTGGAAGCTGACCCCAACGTAGTTGGGAAAAGGCTAGGCAGATGAAAGAGAAGGCAGTCAGTATATCAATTTCTTTGAATTTATTTCAAAGGGATTCGCGAGGACCCATTTTATTGAAATTTTGAATCTAAAGTAATTCCTAAAAATATAGTTTCCGTTATTCCATTATTATTGCATCTAGTTGTTTGCCATCAAGTTTTAGATTTAGACCCACTTGAGGTACATTTGGTAATGAGAACCTAATACATTTAGTTTTGTTCGCATTAAGTAAAAGATTATTAGCTGCGAACCATTTCGAAAGAACAGCTAGACTATCGTTGACATGTAAGACATCTGTATCTTTTCTATCTATTTTAAAAATTAGAGAACTGTCGTCAGCAAATAGAATTATATCCGATAAGTTAGCCATCATATAAGGAAGATCATTTATATAGACTAGAAATAAAAAAGGGCCAAGAATTGAACCTTGAGGCACGCCCATTTTAACTAGAGACCCCGAGGACGTCTTTTTGTTGCCTGTTTGATAGATAGGAAAGAACAAGGTCAGCAACTTGTCCACGAATTCCGTAGTGGTGTAATTTACAGATCAGTGTATTGTGTGACCACAATACACTGATCTGTAACGCAGTCAAACGCTTTTGAGAGGTCACAGAAAATGCCAATTGCATCCTGGAAATTCTCCCAGGATTCCAAAATGTGACTGATGAGTTTTACTCCAGTGTCAGTCGTCGACCTACTTTTCGTGAAACCAAACTGGTGACCTTGTCAAATCCCATTTGAAATAAAATGTGACAACATCTGGTCTAGCATGATTTTTTCATATATTTTTCTCAATGATGGTAACACAGATATAGGTCTATAATTAGACGGATCACTCTTGCTTCCCGATTTGAAAATTGGTACTACTTTACTATGTTTCATTAAATCAGGAAACGTACCGCTATCTAAACATTGATTAAATATGCCTGTTAGAACAGGGGCAATTGTGTCAATGATATCTCCAAGAACCTTAACGGAAATCCCCCATAAGTCTTCAGTGATTTTTATGTTAAGACTTTTGAATGCTTTTTTAATTGTGACAATAGAAATGGGCTTGAATTCAAAACTTGGAATGTCCTTACTGAAGTTTTCTTTTAGATGAGATTCAGCTAGTATAGATGATGAGGAGAGAGATTTCGTAACTTCTATTGGGATGTTTGTAAATAAATTTTCTAGTGTCTCAGCAACTTTTAACTTATCTGAAATGGTTTCATTATCAATTTTTAAAGACACTTCATTCTGTTCTCGCTGTGTCGTGTTTCCAGTTTCTTTGATAATTACCTGCCACACAGCTTTTATTTTATTGTTAGAAATACTAATTTTGTTACTCTTTTAAATATCTTTGAATAGTTTCTTACATAATTATGAACAGCTTCATCAGAAGTCAATGATTTTTCGTTATAAAAATTATATAAAATATCTCTGCTTTTTCTAATGCCAGCAGTAGCCCATTCGTTAAATTTTGGTTTAGTATTTATTGTTACTTTTTTTACAGGACATCTTCATCGTCTTGTGAATCAAAACTAGCTGTTGAAAGATTGCTATAAACATTATTATTAAACATTATCAATTTATTTTTAGTAAGAGGTCTTAACTGAACATTTTTATTTAAACGTAACTTTTTATATGATTCAAAGGATACAAGTTGACCTGTATGATCGGACCTGACGCCAGTAATTAGAGACGGGTCTTTTATTTTACAATTTTAAATTGAAAGATTGCTGATTGATGAACTTACATTTTTCACTTTTTCAATCACCGTAACACTTGTTTTTAAATTTAGGCAACACTTCTGAATAGTCTATCGTTATATTAGTTTCCTTTCCATTTTTAGCTGCATATTTTGCCAGCATGTCAGCCTTTTCATTGCCCTGTATCCCAATATGCGATGGAACCCATTGCAGTCTCAATTCAACACCTTTAACAATTAATTTATCGATCTTAGATAAAATCACATAAGCTAGCGATACACCCCTTTGGCCAGAGGCGTATCGAGCTAAATGTTGTAAAGAACTTTTACTGTCTGTACAGATAACATTTTTTTTTATGTTGAATACTATCACAGTATGACAATGCTTCAGAGATCGCAATAAGCTCCAACGTCATAATGGACGCATTCATATGATCTATTTTATAACAATTCATTTCACAACCTATTGGCTCACAAGGTACATATAAAGCTGCTCCACGACCTACACTCTTCGACCCATCTGTAAATATACTTAACCAATCATTGTATAAAATACAACTCTCTAATAATTTCAAATTTTAGTAAATTAGTTTCATATGATTGTTTAAACAATTTAACTACATCTAAGTAGTTAAATTAAAATTAAATTTCTAAGAAAACTTCACGGTATATCAATAGCCGGTGTCCCGTCGCGCTAGTCTGCACGAAGCTTTAAGCGGTTTAATCACGACGTGATTAGGTACATTATATTGTTGTGTTCCCGTTAACGTGCTTTAAAGCAGATTGTGTGCACATAACCAAGGTACATACTCATAAGTACTTCTTGAACATTCATGTTAGTCATCCGTGTACTCGGAGTAAACAAATCAGCAAGGGATACGATGATGCTATATTTTCTTCACTTCATCATATAAGGAAATCAGCAGAGGTTTTTTTTATTTCTCCAATAACTTCATTAATAAATGTTGTAATTAGGTCTTCGACAACTCCACATTCCTTACAATCGAGTGAACTGATGGAGGCATGTTCCATACAATAGGGATGATGATTAAAAAAATGTTTTTTGTCCGTAATGTAGACTATGAAAAAATAATGTACACGTATTTTTTTTCTTTTTTTACGTTATCAAAAGATTACGGAGATACATTGAGTTATAATGTGCCATGACGTCACTTGTATGTAGATTTTATACATACTTGTGACGTACAACCCCCACTTCCCAACTTTAATGCGTTGTATCTAAGTCATTTTTTATTAATATGATAAAGCAAAAACTACGTATCTAATATTTTTTTATTATCTGACTGACGGACTAAATAGAATTTCTTTTTTTTTGACCTAGGCTTCATTCCTATTCTATCCCATCCAAAAAAAAAATGGCGACGATGCGAAGAGTTTGTTCAAATTCATGGCCCATGTCTTGCGAAAGTACAATTGTTTAGGATACGATGGGACTGATTTATACGCTATGCGTAAAAGCCTCTGTATAAGAATAAAAACAATTTTCTCGATATAGTGTGTAGTCTCCGAGTAAAATGGCTGTGCCATATCCGGACGAGATGGACATTAATTAATTAATTACTGTTACTGGTGTTTATCCGTTGTAATTAATAATAATAAATAAATAAAATGACGAAATTGGGTTCCGTTTTTGCAATTTGGCTACGTAGCCGTAAAAAACAGATATAAAGTGTTATGAGGCTTTAATGCGATATTGGCTATCCGGTAAAACAAAAACCAGGCCACCACCATAGTCCTCCCCAAGGTTGGGATTGTCTTGCATACGAAGCAGTTGCAGATACGAGTACTGATGCCAAACCCAAACAACGCAAGCAGTAACTATATTCCAGCTGTCGAACTATCGAGTTTCTGACTACTTGTAACGACTGCCATAGACAACCAAGGTTAACCTACCTCCAATGGCTGCAGTAAGAGTGAGTCCCTGTATGCCACTGAGCACGGCAGCCGCAGACAGTAGCGGCAGGCCGGGTAGATCTGGAAAGGCGAGTAGGGCGCCGCCGCAGCCCAGCGAGCCGGCCAGCAGGCTGGCGTTGATGGCGTGGCGGCCCGGCAGCAGCAGCGGAGCGGAGGATAGGGACCCTTGCAGCTTGCCGTACGCTACTAGTGAGCCACTGTAATAAATACGTATATTTTCTTTTCAAAAACTTGTATCCAATTATACGCTAGTGTAAATTAAGTTGATTTTAGAATGACTAGTTATTTTTTGTTACCCATTATTGTCCCACTGCCGGGCAAAGACCTACTCTCTTTCCACCTCTCTCCGTCCAGAGCTGCCAAGGACCAATCTTTATTAAAGGAGTCCAGTTCATCCCGCCATCTCCGTCTGGGCCTGCCGCGATGTCGTCTGCCATTCTGCGGGACCCAGTGGGTCGTAAGTTTGGCCCATTGATCGTCTGACATGCGGAAAATGTGTCCAGAACAATTCCACTTAAGCGCGGCAGCTTTCAGAGTGACATCTGTTATTTTAGTGATGGAACGGATTGATGTATTCTTAACCTGTACCATAAGTTTAATACCAAGAATACTCCGTTCCATATCTCTCTGGCAAACCCCGAGCGTGGACCTATGCTGAATTGTCAAAGACCATGTTTGAGAACCATACGTGAGGATGGGAAGAATACACACGTCAAGTCTTCTCTTGAGGGATAGAGAAAATAATGTTTGAAGTTTTAAAGAAAACTAAACATGCATTTGGAAAAAATATGTAAATTAAGTTTTTCAAGTTATTATTTGTTTAAAAACTAAATTGCGAACGCAGCAGGATAGATACTTTGTTACTTCCACATCGAAATGAAACCATTAAACACTGCCTTGGGATGCTGTACTAACAACATCCCAAGGCAGTGTTTAATGGTTTGCTCTAGTTTGTTTGAGGCCTTTGCTCTGCAGTGGGATATAGACTGGTTGATTATTACTAAATAATCAACCAGTCTATATCCCACTGCAGAGCAAAGGCCTCTTCTCATACAGGAAAGAAGGCTCGAGCACTGATCACCACGCTTTGCATTGCTCAAGACAGGTTGGCGATTTCAGGCGAGGTTGATATTGCGTTTTGGTCAATCCGCCTTTAGCATAACATTAAGAAGACATTGAATGTCTGTAAATTAACACAGTTCATTATGAACTACTTAAACGCAGTTCATTTCTGTTTATTCAGTTGTCCATGTTTTTGCGCCGCCGGGCGAGGCTCGTGTAAAATGTAGAGTATCTTTTTTGTATCTTATCTGCGACAGCACCAATACATTAACAATATGCACCCATGAACAATTAATTATGATTACTTTTGATTAAAAAAAAACAATTTAAGGCGTGCTTATCTATATCTAAACGCAGTATTACGTGCATGATAATTTTTATTCACATATGAAAATGAAAATTACGTGACTACTGATACCGAAGTATAGAAGAAGACATACTGCGAGCTGCAAAATTCTCGAGCATTTTCTTTGCCGTCACACGCTATAGAGAATGATCTTCCTGTTTTGATCTCTATTTTAGTTGTGATTGAGTTCATTATCGATTTATCAATGAAAATCAGATTTTTCTGCTTTGTCTGCGCTAAATTAAGAAAAGGGCAATAGAATGGTGATGATGGCGAATGAAGTACTCACGTGAATGTGATGCCACCGATGTATGTGCCGAGGAAGAGAGATGTCTTCAGAGTTGCGGCTGTGGGGTCCATCGCCATCGCGGGAAAGTCATGCATGTATGTGGCTAGGCAAGTCAACACTGCCGCCATGCCCACAAGACTGAAAAGGGAAGAAGTCTTAATAGTCATGAAAATCTTTTAAGTTTTCAAAAAATCAAAACTTAAATACAGTACCCGGCCGTTGATAATCATACGATCTTTAAAAAGAGACGAAGTTCTTCAAAGCCACAATTTTTCTAATACCCGATGTATGCGCCATATTTACAACTGAGTACTGTACATATACTAGCCGTTCACTTCAAGTTGGCCGTTACCTTCCGCCGCGCTTCCCCGCACCGACCTTGTTAACCACCATTTTAACTTATTAATACTACTTCCATGCAACAACAAACTATTCAAATTCATTTTATAATTACAAAACGGTTAAAATAAAATTTAAAAAATATTATGTTTTGTCAACGTTATTATTATAGTAGTTGTGCCGTCGATTTTAACGGTTGATGACGGTCAACTCGAAGTGATCGGCTAGTACAATGTAAACTACGTTACCTGTGGAAACCAGCAACAAGTTGTGGCAAGTCGGTGATTTCAATTTTCTTGGCAATAGTGCTACCAATAAGACCGCCAATACCAGCGACTCCCAACATTTGAGCCAATACTGGATGGCTTGGGGTGAGCATTCCTAAAGTTGCGGCGATGCCTCCCGATACACCAATCTAAAGGACACAATTGGTAACATAGCTAAATATTTGCAATTAAAAACTATCACATAAGTATTTGGGGTGTTATGCAACCTCATATTACTAAAGTGTCATCAAAGTAGTAGAGTGCCGAGCTGAACCCAAGTTGCCTCGTTTAATTAAATTATGTGCTAATGGGGGACGGAGCGTTCGTTCAGACTTCAGAACGAATGCATAGGGGTCCCTAGCTGAACTAGACAAAATTGCTGCATCTTCGATAAAACTAAATAAAATTTCGTTTAAATAAAAATTGGAATAACTATGTGAATTGCTTTGAAATTGTTGGTTAAATGATGCAGAAATTTAGTCGGTTTGTTCTTAATGTCTCAATGCCTTTACAATGATCAGTAGACTAAGACTAATGTCATCAAGATTACAATGAGCGGGTCTTGGGCCGAGTCTGTAGCTGCGGACACGATCAATAGCAATGTTATGTATGCCTTTTCTAATCATCGGTTGCAGGAGAAACATTTAGTTTTATTACTGTAGAATGTTTATGAAGATTTCTTACCATTCCAAGGTAATTTCCTTTTCGAGCGGTGGTTTGGGAGCTGAGACCGGCAAGGGCCCCAACGCAGCACAACGACGACGCGAGGTACGCCATCTGATGGGCTTCAGGGTAACCCTTTAGAAAATATATCAATGTTAATTTTTACTCGTTTCCTTTTGTTACTTCTGAGTTCTGACAATAGGAACATTACTACATACGAATTTAGTGGCCATTGAATTGATGCTTTCAGAGTACGCTAAAGGATAGAATGCATTCACAAACAATGGTGAGCTACCAAATTATATTTGGTCCAACTATAGTGCTCATAATCGTATGGTGCTTTTAGTACCTGCATAGCTGTAGTAATGTAGCCGCCAAAGAGGGCTGCCGCTGGAATAGCGTACAGGTACCCATATTCTGGCGGGTCAGTAGGCCTATAATTAAAACAGTTATATTAATCATTTATATATATATACATTTCTTGTCTTTGACTGCACCATTGGCTAGAGAGCAATGGCGGCCCAGTCGTAACGGCTTAAACTCACGAGTTGTAGGTCGTAGGTGCGAACCCAGGCAGGCGAAATTATTTCATCATCACTGCTCTCAAAACGGTGAAGGAAAACATCGTGAGGAAACCGGCATGTCCTAACAAATATTCGAAGACATGTGACATCTACCATCCCGCACTGGGCCCGCGTGGTGGATTACGGTCCACTCACTCTCACCGAGAGCCTCCTCCCGGTGAGTGTCCCAGAACAGGCTATTTTTTTTTTATTTATTGGTTATTATTAGGATAATTATTTGCCTAGTAGTCGCAGCTGAGTGTTAATCCAGGTTTCAATCCCCTCGCGCATATTTGGGAGTGGCGCGGGGAGGCGAAACGCCGGGGCTTGACTCCGAGCATACGGTGGAGATATGCCCGGCTTGGGCAGAGCACCGCCGTGTCCTCGTGGAGGCGATCGGTGGCAGGGATCTCTCGCGTCCGGCCCTGGTCCAGGCCATGGTACGGAGCGAGAGGGCATGGGAGGCCGTCACCTCCTTCTGCTAAGCAGTAATGCTCGCGAAGGAGGAGGCGTAGCGCGTGAGGGAGAGGCAAATTTCGCGCCCTCACGCCACTAGCCGCCGCAGGAGGAGACGCCCTGGGCGTCGGGAATCTATTGCCGATTCCCGGCCACCGTAGGCGCGGGCTTGCGGACGGTGAGCAATGGGTAGCTCGCCGTCCGGTAAGGACCAAGCCCGGGTCGACGGCGCGTTGTGTTCCACGCGCGCCTCAAAGAGTGTCAGCGAGTGAAGGGGTCCAATGAGACCATTGCCTGCCGGGGTTGCGGGAAAGTCCGAAAGGGATACCGTGGCCCCCTGGCATTGCACAGGCAAGAGAAGGAACACGGGTGGGTTTTAGTCAGTAAGAGTCTGACACGCCCTCCCGCTCCACCCAGAGCGGGAGGAGTCATTTGATGATTTCCCACACAAAAAAAAAAAAAAAAAAAAAAGGTTTCAATCCCCATGGTAGATAGTATGACACATAATGACAATAGGCAAACGTTTTTGTGGTTTAATATCAGGGCAAGAAAATAATCTATTATATAGACTAGATTATTTTAAAAGTACAGATAGAATGAATTAGAAAGAAAACTGAAAAAATTGGCAAGTTATAACGAAAAACGTAATTCAAATCTAAATTACTTTGCGCGAGCATTCCCCGGAGTAGGTTCGTGACGGAACTGAGAGACAGCGTTTCTATTATGGCTCCACGCCTGCGCCCGGTGTCGAGGTACACACCTCATGAGGCTAATGAAGGTGGACCCATACAACCCATATGTGAAATATAGGTGACACACACGGGACATAACTGGCGAAACCTCTGCCTACTCTCTTGGGAATACAAGCGTGATCATAAATATTGTTTGCACAAAACGATTTCTGTAGTTCCGTTTACACTGTTAATTTTCACGCTATAATTATTATTATTGAAAGTGATCGTGTGTTGTTTTGTGTACCTTTTGAACATGTCCAACATGCGCTGCGTGACGAGGAAGCCGCCGAACACGTTGACGAATGATATGAGCGCCGCTGTGCTGGCCAGCCACTGTCAGGAGATAATTGTGTAAGTATGTATGCTCTTTGTGTTAGTTCACAATGTTGCGCACATATTGAAAGAAAATCAAAGAGCACTGCATAATACATACAAATACAAATACAAAATACAATACAAAAATGTTTATTTCATAACCATAGTTGTTTACATTTTGTGGGTGATTGGCGCCTCCTTTTAAGCATATTAATGCCTGTGTTAGAAGACACCGCTCTTTCTTAGGTAGGCCAAAGGTAATAAACAAAACTACTTAGGATATTTTACAAAATATGTTTAAGGTAAGCGTGTTCGCAAATGAAGTAGAATGGGTGTAGTGGTGTAAGTGTGAGAATGGTGTGATGTGATGTGAGTGTGATGTGATGTGTGATGTGGTGTGAGTGATGTGGTGTGATGTGATGTGATGTGTGATGTAATGTGATGTGAATGATGTGGTGTGATGTGAAAGTGACTGACATTCGTGAGCAGTGTGGCTGTGTGGGGGAGGGGTGGGGGTGTATATTAGTGCATGTGTTGAAGGAGTGACTCAGTATATGTGTATGAAAATGGCTTTATCCAGTCTGTTAGTTTTTTTTTACATTCATGTAGTTGGTTGGGATATATGAATATATGATTGTTTACCCTGTTATACAGTTGAGCAGATCGATGTTGATATTGTATAGCCGCAAAATTCGTCTTAGTCGGTGGTATTTGTGCAATCAAGTCTTTTCGCCTTTTCGACATTAGTTTTGGATCGTATGAAAGAGTTTTATGTTTTTTTAGGACAGTGGATATGATATACAATTTCCTAACTGAAAGTAGACCACTAATTTCGTATAACTTTTCAGTAGAATACCTCATCTTTTTAAAATACATAGTCTTTATTAAGGATCGCTGTCCTCGTTCCAGATTGATAAATTTTGTTTTAGCCGCGCCTCCCCATATAGGTATGCAGTAAACTATGACAGATTGTGCAAGTGATATATAAACTTCATTTAGGAGATTCCTAGGAGATCCACTGTTTCCTTTTATATTTTTTGGAAGTATATGTCTTAGAGATTTGAAAATCCAGCCCAGCTTCCTAACTCTCGCAGTAACGTGTTCAAGATGGGAATACCAGGATAATTTTTGATCAATTACGACGCCTAAGTATTTTGTCTGCGAAACTCTGTCAATTATAGGGCACTTGCAATTTTCATCTGAGGTGGTATTGCATGAGTGTACTTTAATGTTAAAGGCTACATCTGGAGAATGGTTAGAGATTGAGAAACAGATATAGTTCGTTTTTGTTGTGTTTAGCGACAGTAAATTATCTCTGAGCCAATTGGCAATTTGGACCATACCCATTTCAGCTTCGAGTTTTACATCTGACCAATTGTTTCCGGAAAATACCACAGCAGTATCATCAGCATACGAAAAAATATTAGCGTTTTTTACATTTAGGTTACAGAGGTCATTTATATACGTAAGAAATAATGTAGGGCCCAAAACACTGCCCTGGGGTACGCCATATAGTACGTCAGCATCCTCACTAGTATGTGCTCCTATCCTAACTCTCTGTTTCCTGTTGGATAAATAATCTTTGAAGAAATTTAGGGGATAAACGAGTATTTTATGGATAAACCATATAGATATAAGAAGGTTTTATGGTTTTTTCTACCAATCAGTCAACGTAGACAGTCATAGTTTCCCGGCTCTATCTACACTAACCTCAGTCGGTCCAGTAGAATATTTAGAACCATATATGACACTGCGTTAATTGGCAAAATTTAAAAAACTGAGTATTGGCGTTTTCCTAGCTGACTATTTTTTTTTTTCTTAAATTTGTGAATGCAGTTAGCAATAATATTACTTCTTCTCTTAGTTATAGGTTGCAGGCATGTTCTAAGACCGTTTTCCAATAGCCGCCTACCTTAAATGTAGCAGCTACTGGAAAGCGGTTCTAGGAACAGCCTGTATAACAGCCTCAACGAAGTATTTTTATACCTGAGAAAATTAAATTTACCTGTACTGGTGTCTCGGGCAGGTACCCGCCTCCCATGAGCAGCAGGCCGCCGACGGCCGTGATACCCGACACGGCGTTAGTGACCGACATGAGGGGCGAGTGCAGCGCGGGCACCACGCCCCATACTGTGTGGTAACCTACCACTCCTAACAAGTGAAAGAAAAAAAATTGTACTGGGGAAAAAAGAGGGAAACCAGACAGGGAGGAAGAGGGATGGGAGAAGCATGGCAAACCATTGAGTAAATCATTGTGGGGGTGTAGGGAGAGCAATCTCGATCCATATTTCGATGATTTTGTTTTATTGAGAAGTTTTATATTGTCAGAATAAAGTTAGAAAATTCAAATAGTTGATTGTTTGCCTCGGTAGCAAACAACTATTTTTAAGGCTAGAGTGTTTCTTTGAATCCAGAGCGCAGCGAGGGATTCAAAGTACGTCACTCGATCTTAAAATAGTTTTACTCCCGAAGTCCCGAGGTAAACACTACTTTTTATCACCCTCTAACGCAAAATTTTCGCAGCCGCCATCTTGGATTTACATTTTAACCTCACTATCGACTTTAGCACCTTCGAAAACTATGAAAACGACACCCATGAAAAATTAGAAAATTTTCGCTGCATAAATTTGAAAATTATGGATTTACATTTTGACCTCACTATCAGCTTTAGCACCCTTGAAAACCGAAAACGACACCCATGACGAAAAGTTTGAAAATTTTCGCTGTCGCCATCTTGGATTTACATTTTGACCTCACTAGATCGGCTTTAGCAACCTCGAAACTATGAAAAAGACACCTATGACGAAAAATTTAAATACTTTCGCAGCCGCAATCTTGTATTTACATTTTGACCAATATCACACTTTCTCTCTTGCCAGCCTGTTACTTGATCAAACAATGTTGTGATTGATCTCTTTGGTGATTGGAACTTTTACTAACAATGGTGCCGATTCTCTTGTACACCGAACTATCACTAAAATTCCTTACTTTTTGTTATGAGAATCTTAGAGCTATTCTGCAATAAAAAATCTCTAAATTTAAAAAACATTTTGACACAACTATAATTGAATTTGACATACGCGATTCCACGTGGTACATACTTGTTTGCCCTATCCCGTGACTTTTTTTTAGAGCCTGAGGCGCGCAGGTGGGCATCTTCGACGCGTTTTATAAGAAATTTTTCACTTTTTGTATGGAAAATATGAAAAATGATTACCTGCGCGTTGAGTATTATATAAAGGTTTCATAAAGGGGGGTCGAAATTTTCATTATTTTTGCGATTGCCATTTTCAAGATATAAGCAAAAGAAAAGTAAAAAAATATACAGTACCGTAGACCGGGGTTACTTTGATCAATATTAAACTTTGAAGGTTCATATCTTTTAAATTTGTGGGTGTAAAAAACATACTAAATAAATCTAGTGATCGGTTTTTTTATTACTCTCGATTCCTGTAATAATAAGTGAAAAAAATTGGCTTGATTTTGAGAAAAAAAAATTAAACTGCCTGATCAAAGTTATACGTAGGATGGGGTTACTTTGATACCCCTTATTTTATTGCGTAATTACAAAGTAATTATTGCGTAATTGCAAAGTGATTACGCAATTAAATAAACCCAATTACAATGCCAATACAATTTAAATATAATTACCCAATTATAATGCCAATACAATTTAAAAAATAAAAATCTATCAACTAGAAAAATAAATATTGTCGCATGGGGTAACTTTGATCTAACAATTGATTTGATTGTTTGAATGACAATATATTTACCTTATTCAATTAAAATGATTGGTGGATTCCCAGCGTGTCCTCAGGAAAGGATTAAACAGTTGTTCAGTGTTCATAACTCAGAAAAAAAACTACCTAATTGCGTTTCGTTTTAAGTAATTCACGATTTTATATGAAATGGAAGTTTCTATCAATGTTACCCCGCGATTCAAAGTAACCCCGGTTTACCGGTACTGTTTTTGCACCTGAAGTCGAGGTGTTCATGTGAATTTTAGTTCATGACAACTAAATAGTATTCCACTCAACTAATTAATAGTAGTATTATAATCGCGACTAAAAATGGTCAGATTTAGTTAGACAATCAAAATTTTTGGTGACACATACATACATAAATAACATTACGCCTTGTTTCCCGGAAGGGTTGGGCAGAAGTGTACCTGTAGTAGGTACACCCACATTTCGCCAGTTATGTTTAAATCCCATGTAATAGGGGGCGAGCCTATTGCCATCAACCAGGCACAAATCCAGACCCCGGGCTGCTACTGAGAAATTCCATATAGAAAAACCCAATAACACTGCCCGACCCGGGAATCGAACCCAAGACCTCATGCTCAGCAGTAGCGCTTGCGACCACTAGACCAATGAGGCAGTCAGCAACGTTTGATAGGAATAGACTAAATTTTGGTGATTTTTAGTCTAGTTTAAAGGCATATGTGACAAGAGAACCGGCACCATTAACCATATTCCAAATTCAAATCACTTTTAATCCGATTACGAAGAATAAACTAGCTCTTTTTGAATAGATGTGATAAAAAATGTTATGTGGTTGTTGCAAAGATTTTTAAGCATTACTAACACAGACATATTTAAATGTTTTGTAATAAGACCGAAAGTGACCTGAAAGCAACATCGAGGTGAAGTGCGTTCCTTATCTGTGCATAATTATGTGAACCTTGTAGCTAGACCGTGAGCTAGACTGTGACTAGCTATCCTTGCATATTATAAAACAGTCCCCCGCCGCGTATGTCTGTCTGTGTTTGAACGCGATAAACTCAAAAACTACCAAACGGATTTCCAAACGGTTTTCACCAATTAACAGTGATTCATGAGGAAAGTTTTTGTGTATATTATTATATATATTTATATATCATTCGGGTTTTCATTTTCATTATGGTTTTGTGTAAATTGGCTGAAATATGACGATTATTGTTGAAGATGTAGAAAAAATCATGCCGACTGGGAAGTTTACTGGCGCGCGCCGCGTAAACCAGAAAATATACATAAAGTTTAAGTTCTACAGGATTGCCCGTCTTAATAATTAAAAAAAAAGAGTCCGCGTTGGCATATGTTTATCTTCGAAGGATGACCCACTTTAACTAATTATCTTTCAAAATATGATATTAAATAATCCGAAGCTATTTTTACTGGTATTATATTAATCCTTATTCAATAAAATATATTATTTAAATTGGGCATTTAATTTAAGTTAAATTAATTATGCCTTGACATTATTTAATTTAAATGAATAGTTTAAAAGATCATAGATTCAAAATTACGCGTAACAATATAATTATGGTTGACGGCAACGCGGGCGCAGAAGCGGGCAAAGGCTAGTACAATATATTTTAGGTATATTTTTAAGGAATAGCCTTAAAAATATACCTAAAATATATTGTACTACACAGTTCGAACGACGAGCATACCAGCCTTGAATATGTGAGGACTGGCTACATATGAAGATTTCTAAAAGGCTCTAAGACCATTTATCACACTATTCGTTACGTAATAGTATATTATTCACTAAGGGGATAAAGCACTGTCTTAAAGTCAAGGGAGCTATTTTGAATCCCGAACTTAACGAATGCTCGGGAGCTCTGAGTAAACTCCTGAGCAAAATGAGGGAGTTAAGACTAGAATCCTGAGTGCAGCGAGGGATTCAAGCTCGCCCAAGAGGAAGACACCTTTAACTCACAGGAGAATACTCTACTTTTAGCACCTACTGCGAGGTAATAAAAACCAATTCGACTGTCGTTAGTATTAGTAGTTTATGAAACGCTAATCGGTTATTTTTGTTAACTTATTATTGTATTTTCTCTGTAAATGATTAATGTAATCTTTTGAGAAATAAATGTCTTAAGCCGTAAACTGTTAAATAACCGGGGAATACCTAGTTATGTGTAGTTTCATACACGTGTTGTGCTAGTTATGTGTAGTTTCATACCCCTGGCTGGAGGCTTTGAGTGTAGTAGCCACAGGAAAGCCCGGCTAAGTAGTCATGACCTCAGAGGTCAGCTACGAGATGCCTTCAAGAGAGTGGACATGTCGCTCGGCGCTCTGCCTGACCGCCGTTTGACCTTTGTCGTGCGTACAACGATATTGCACGAGTATAGTATGATCGCCAAATCTTAGTACTTTAGTAGGTAAAATATTTATAGAAATGAAAATTAATTTAGGTATGTTGAGCAATTTTTGGTTGAAGTAAAACTTAATATTATCGCGTCACCGACATGCTGGCGCCGACATGCTGTAGTAGGAGCAAGTAAGTTTTTTTTTTGGGGCGATGTTTTTAGCGCGGCTTGCGGTAAGAGTAAAATGGCAGAAATCATCATGCAATAAAGCGTCCATATTTGTGACTGTCTCCTACTAATAAAAAAAACGAGCG
Source organism: Xanthia togata (assembly GCA_963853775.1). NCBI lineage: Eukaryota > Metazoa > Arthropoda > Insecta > Lepidoptera > Noctuidae > Xanthia > Xanthia togata. Next base: position 14,296,896 of record OY970793.1, read on the forward strand.
AGCCTTGTAGTAGTCGCATATGATGTGTAACATCTGAGATCTCACCTTGGTTATAAGCAACATTAAAGGGGCCGCCTCGTCAAGGTCGTTTCTGATGGCTAACTCTAGCTCCACGCACGCTCAAAGATCAAATCAAATAGCGCACGTTACCCCGGCTTCCTGTTACACACTTCTGTCCCTTTTCATGAAATCACTCCCACAGATTGCAGTTCAGGGTTCTGTGATTGCAAGAATCGAGAGAAAAGATGTTACACATAAAAAAATTAAAATCTAAGTACGGCTGCGAAAATGTTCACATTTTTCGTCATGGGTGCCGTTTTTATCGTTTTTGAGGGTGCCAAAGCTGATAGTGAGGTCAAAATGTAAATTCAAGATGGTGGCTGTGAACATTTTAAATTTTTTCGTGAAAACGAAACCTTCGTTTTCAGTTTTCAAGGGTGCTAAAGCCGATAGTGACGTTAAAATGTATATCCAAGATGGCGGCTATGATTTTATTTTTATCATGGGTGTCGTTTTCGAGGGTACTAAAATCGATAGTGAGGTCATATTGTAAATCCAAGATGGCTGCGAACATTTTGTTTTTTTAAAGGTGGTAAATAAATAAATGACGTAAAAAGTAACTTCGTACCTGCCGGGGTACCCCGACCGCACACTTTAAAAAAAAGTGTAACTACTTTATGCGCGTTGAGCCATTTTTGCTAGGGGAAAATGTTATCTCTTATCGCGTCACCGACATGCAGTAACAGTACTTATAATGGAGCTATGCGTAAGACGTGTTTCGCTTGTTGTTGCTCGGAGTGCCGATAGATGTGAAAAACAGAAAAATAGATAATGTTAATTATTTTAATATACAAAGTATGACACTTTAATTGTTGATACCTGCAACTTATATTAAAAAAACGACACTGTTATTTCATAGTTTTAAGTTTTCACTCCCATCGGCAGTCCCCATGACTGCCTATTTTATTGTTGATCGACAGTATTTTCATAGTGACAACAAGTTTTGTTTCAGACATAATGAGAAATAAAACCAAGCTTAGCAAAGAAACGCATTAATTCTGAAAATTTGGCTAAGGCAAGAGCTAAAAGGTTGGTATAGATATGTTATAGCATACAATTTGGCTGTAGTTATGTTTGTTCCCCTTTTTACTCAGAAACCACTTGAGCAGCAGGTACTGTTTTAAAAACAGGTTTATGTTCTTAAAACAGTACAATTTCTTAAACATTGTTTTCTTTTATTTCATAATAATTTTAGTATAATAAGTAGGTACGCTTGCTTAAAAAAAACAGGTTTGTGTACTTAGTGGTATTTATATGGTTTAACCTCAGGCAATACAAACAAAAACAAGCTATGAGAGAAGACAGGAAATAATTGAAATTCAAAATGAAGAACCGGCCAAGTGCGTGTCGGATCATGTACATTGAAGGTTTCCGTAGTTGGAATGAATTTATCCCAATAACAAACTTAACATCTTTTAACTTCGATATACATATACTGCTGTGTTTTTTTTTTCTCAAATCCAAATACAACCATTTAGGACACAAGAAATATTAAGCTTTAAAGTGGTAGCTTTTGTTAGAGTCAAGACTCTAAAAAAAACTACCACTTTAAAGCTTAATATTTCGCAAAAGGAACCCTGAATTTAAAAATGGTTTTCGTGACATGCTACCCCATTTTGTGAACGACCTTTCCAACGACTCCCCACGCCATGGGATAGCCGAGAAAAAAAACATTCCCATTTTACGTGTAGGGGAGGAGGGACCCCCAATTTTTTTCTCCTTTTTTTTAATTCCATGTCGACGTGATTAATATACTCATGCCAAATTACAGCTTTCTAGTACTAACCAAAACTACTAGTCCGCGGCTTAGCTCAGAGATGAGCTAATCCGCGGACAGACAGACAGACGGACATGGCGAAACTATAAGGGTTCCTTGTATACTACGGAACCCTAAAAATTGACTAATTGTTTTAATAGTAAATACTTTTTCAGTATTTTATGTCAGCCTCATCTCCTGAAACCATGGAAACATCGAATAGTCGTAAAAGTGTCTTTATAAAATGTACATAAACATGCCTAATGTAAAATAAACACGAGAAAAAGCGTATTAAATATACAGTTTAATTTAAATATTAATTAATTACTTTTTAATTCGATTTTTTTAAATATAGTTTCAAAAAATCATAATGTCCATCATGTTAATGTGTAATCTAGCGATAAGGCCGCCCATTATATATTTTGTACTTAGTTTTTTTTTTTTTTTTGTTATGTATTTTTGTGGTGTACAATAAAGTATATATAAATAAATAAATGTATGACAATAAATTGAAGTTGGATTTTAATTGAAATTAAATATTTACTATAACAATTATTGCTTTAAATCGAACGGATCTAAGTGGGTCTGACTATAAAGAGAGCGGACGCGCCAACTCTACCCACACATGTACACACGTTTCTGTGTGAGTAAATTTTGCAAAGAATTTACCTAAACTTGACTTCCCGCGCTAGAAGTAAACGCTCTAGAAAAATAGTTTTCATACGATTATTTTTAGCAGATCTTCTAAATTCAAATCACATGATGTACCAGCGGGTCATAATAAAATTCAGTATAATTTAATTGCCCGGCTAGAGCCTAGGGCGGTAATAATGACTTGCTTTAGGTTAGGTTTGCATGACACATAATTTGACATTAGCGAGCAGGTGGTATGATAAGATCATTATTATAGTTACCTGAGAGCGCTAGTGTGGTCGTCATGGTTGTGAAAGCAGGATTAGGTGCCGCCATTCCCAGACCAATCAAACTGGCCATTCCTGTAACAAACAAAATTACAATGAGTTTAAAAACCTAAAGAGCAAATTCTTCGAATATTGACGTTCATTAGTTTATCTTGAAATTCGAAGTCGATCATGACAGCATTTAATTTTTTGCGACTTACCTGTAGAATACAAGAAAGCATCCTTCAAGGTCTCGTTGAATGGACTGGGCGGTTCTAGTTTAGCGACTGCAGTAGGTGTAACGGCTGCTTGCACGGTCGTCATGCTTGGGGGAGGCGGGGCAGGCCAGAGAAGCTCTCCAGCCTTGAGGACTATAGCCCCCCGGGTCACTTCGTCTTCCAAGTTGATGTGGAAATGGTCATTGGTACCTTAGAGATAAGATTTCAACATGAATCATGTAACCAATACTTTGTAACAATATTTTGATTTAAAAGAGTGTCCATGGAGTTTCTAGCCCATTCTTCTCCATAGGAACCTTTTGCAAACGGAAAGAACTAGCTTCATCTTTTAGACTGACCGACTTCTTAACAGAATAAAAGTTCCTGTACCTAATTGGTTTAATTGAAATAAATGCTTTGAGTTTGACGAGCATATTTATACATAAAATGTCTGAAAACTGTTTTTATTCAAAAAAAGAGAATTCTCTCCTGTCTTAACATATCAAGTCGATTTACGACTTTGTGTAAATATTTTTACAGCTCCAAAACTTCAAGAAAAGTTAATACAAACACACATTTATCTAATCAGTAGAAACATTACTTACCTAGGCTAAAGAGGAACCCTGAGATATTGTTAGCATATAACGTAGACGCGTGTGCAGGCATCCGACTGGGCATGTCAGTCAGACCGATGTGCGTCACTCCGTGCACCGTAATGATCTCGCCTTTCTTCGTTGTTTGAACGTTGCCTCCCATCTCCGCTGCTAAATCTACTATGACGCTGCCGGGAGCCATGTCGCGGACGGCATCCTAGTTGAATGATAAATTATTAATTTACTACTAAATATAGAGGCAGGATCAATTTACAAAAACAAAACTCGAGTTGTAATAATGGCAACAATGATCCCTCTTCAAAAACTCTGTATTTCCTACTGGATAGATTTACCGCTATACTAAATTAAATTGTACCCAATGGTTCGGTTCAGCATTTTTACAGCAGTCGAGGTTATAATTGATTGTAATTAGTTGCTAAGTAATAGTTTCAGTCCTCGTCCTATTTAGCCAGGTCAATATCGCGATCAAGTGTAATCAATTTAAATTTTATCTAGCGCAATCAGTTATTTTTATATTTATCGCGCGCGCATCCGTATCCACCCATCGGACCATCAATAAGATAATATTATTATCACAATGCATTTTTTGGTTGTACACTCATAAATTGGGACGAGGACTCGTCACAGTCACCTCTTAGATGTCCAAAGATTATAATAATTTACGCTATCGTTTTGAGTGAAGATTGAAAGCAGATTGTAGACCTTGAGTAATTGATTCCATAATATTTACCCATTAATGCGTCAATATCAATATTACATTACCTACTGCCCCATATATGAGTAGACACGATATTGATAACACGCATATAAACAAGATGTATCGTGACCATAATATTTTTTATGCAATTAAACATATAAATTGGGTCTTTTACACCAAAGTATGAGGTCAAACATATCACACAAATTCCTGCGTTGTAAACATATTGTTAACAATATAAATACAGCATGCTCTTGTTTCGCATAATGTTTAGTAGTGCGTTAAACAGAATCTCAATGTAATGTAATGTTATCGACGATTTTAACACAACATTGTTAAAATTAATGTAAACTTATGATAACTAATTCATTGTAATACGCGGATAGTTCACGTGTTTGGCATGTAAAATAAATTAATATCCTAGTGAAATATATATGAATATCCTAGTAAAGATATTATTATTCAGTAGTCGTTCGGAAGATTTTTTTATGTAGAGCATAGTCAGTACGAAACTGAATTACCTAACAATAGTGAGCTTAAGCCGTGCCATGTCTATCAGTGGACTCTACAGTAGGTTATTTCTAACTTACCTCAAGAATAAGCACTGGTGCAGTTTTTCCCGGTATAAGCGCAGTGCTGATAACTACGTCAGAGGTCCTGGCCTCTTTCCCGAGGAGTGCCCTCTCAGCATCAAGGAACTCTTGACTCATCTCCTTCGCATATCCGCCTACTCCAGCGCCTTCCTCCTAAACGACGCAAATAAAACATTAAAGCGATCATTCAACTTGCGAAAAACAAAATGTCTGTCGAGTATAATTTGAATAAATGTTTGCCAAAGTGCGAAATTTTTTGGTGCGTTTGACGACCTTGTTGTAAGAATACAGGTCTATTTATATCTTCGTATAATTGAATTTGTAAGAGATCATGAAACAACAAACTGTATTAACTTTTATCAGTTTCTATTTACTATAATCAGTCAAAGAATATTCATACCACGTCATATAGTGGGTAATTTGTAGTTGTATTGAGAGTGTATTTCTATTATCTTCGGCAATAAACCAAAATGAAATGATTTCAAGGTTCTCATTTTGCAAACATGTTTATTCAAGTCGTTAAACCGGTCGATTTGGGGGAGTGACACTAGTATGTAAAAATAAATTCACTAAGTATACATATATCTTTTGAAAATGAAATGTTATGTTCGATATTTATTTACAAAATAATGTTAGCTATAGATTTAGTGTAATTTTGTCACATGAATAAAATAAGATATGTAGTGCAAGCATTCAATTACCACTATGAGCATGCCCTATATCTAGTTAATCACAAAATTAAAGTAGCAAATCACGTATAGATAAAAATACTCAAGGATTGGTGCATTGAATGTTGCAATTTACATAATATTTAGCGGAACAAAACAAATAAAGTGAATAAATATTACGTGACTACGTATCTAGAACTACGAGTCATTTGATCTGGAAATTACCGTTGGCGATAGCAGCCAAGGGCAGGGTGGACGCTGCACCCCAACCACTAGGATTAGGGTACACCCACCTCTGTAAACAAATAGTTTCATAAGCATAAGGACCCTCATAACACAATACACGTGATACATCGCATATACAATAAGCCTGCGGTCATTACGAGAAACGTGATACGTATACTTTGACTGCACAGTTATTGACTACATCCTAGCACAATGTACGAGTAACATAGTAATGTTGTATCGTTGTATTCATCTCATGTGCAGATATAGGTCACGCCGCATCTTCTCAATGTACGCAATACAGTCAGTAACAAACGAATAGTCTTATGATTCATAATTCAATGAGGATATAAGTTTGTTCAGGTGTTATGACTGCATATAATAATTACAACCACAACATAATTACTTCTCCCTTTCCAATCTGTTAGCTCAACGGTAAGAGCGATAATAGTTTATTGGTCATACAAACGACATGTTTCTTCATATCGGAAGTTTGGAAACTAACTGCAGCACTTAATTAATTTACAGTGGATGAGAAAGTGCCGCAGAGTCATTGCGACCAATTATTTGTAACATGATTTAATAGAGACAGCGGACTGACGGTACAGTTCGATTCAAGCTTAAGGCGGCTCGAATGTGGTCTATTCGCTGCGCAGTACCCCACCCCTCACCCCCGCTGACCCAGGAATTTGTTACTGCACATCGACTCGTCTCACGTTCCGAGCCGCCATTAAGCTTGAATCGGGATATACGTACCGTGGCATTGTCTGTCCACCACAGGACACCAAATGGTACCTTAACAAAACCTATCATTTTACTGCATTATCTAGCTTGCCTATAACAAACAGAAGACATAATCCGTCTCATCATAAAACGAGTTCTAACTTTGCTCCAAGCTCAAAACTTTTATCTCGTTTTTCTATATAGAACCGATATAAAATTGACAACTTAGACTCTTGTTTAAAATCAGTTTTAGTTGTTTTTAGAACTTTAACATTGTCGGAATAAAGTTAGAAATTCAAAAATCGCTCGATGGTTTGTTGAAGGCACCTGTCCCATCGCCGGCAATCAGCGAGAAGCGAGTAGAACTAGAAACTAAAAACAAGTTGGCATGCGAGTGCGCGGCGGCGACGAGCGATTACTCGCTGGTATGCGTATGTACACAAAGTGAGTCTCTCAGCGAGCATTCTGCCTGCCAGGCGAGCATCGCAAGTACTCGCTCTGATAGCTGCAATGCTATTCTGTAACCATCTCACCGTGAAAACTTCGGTGAAGTGAGCGTGGCGTGAGCTGTCAATAGTGTCAATTCCAAGCAAAACCAAACTCACTTCACCTAAGTTTTCACGGTGAGATTTTTATAGAATCGACCGGCTGTTGTCGCTGCGACCAACGAGTACTCACCGGCGGCGGTTTGAACAGTTAGCGATCAACTATTAGTATTATGAATCTCTTTTACTTACACGTGACATACAATCTTTTGTACGTTTCTTGAGCGAGACAATCATTTATAGGTCGCTTCCACGTCAGCGCGCGATGGGTCAGGTGCCTTGATCTTGTTTTGCAATAAAGCCGAATGAGACGCGGTGTAGTTAAGTCATAAGTATGGGTAGGTGGTCTCTAACCTTCATGTCCATGGTGATGAACTGCGCACCAAGACTCTCGATCTGCTCGCGCACGGCGGGGCGCGTGTCAAAGGCGCGCACGGCGGCGCCCATGCAGCGCGCCTGCGCAGCCGCCGCGAGCCCCGCCACGCCTCCGCCCACGACCAGCACACGACACGGCGGCACCCGCCCCGCTGCCGTCATCTGACCTGCAGACCACTACTTATTACAACATTGTTCTAACAATATCAACCTTTACCCAATAATATATATATATGTTTCCTGCGCGTTTCGGTCAACCGATAGCGACCGTCCAATGAGTACGCGATCGGCACGCTCGTATTATGAATATGACGGATTCGCGCGATCAATCGAGTCGCGTTTGTACGTAGTTCTTGTAAACGATCGCGTAATCGCGAATGTCATTCACACAGGTTATGGGTGACAGAGATGACGTCGAACTTTATCTAAAAGTCGATGTGCTAATAATTAACAACCGTGTATTATACCTACCTATGTGGAACAGATATTTGTTTATAGAATTACCTACATTACTTCTGTTTGAACTGTAGGATAACACGGTTATTCACAAACTAGATAGGCGGTAAGAATAATTATCGTCATGCGACATATATCGCAAGACGATTTAAAAACTTAATAAAACCTATATAATCAGGGTATCACTTCAATTTGAACAAATAATTATTAAAAAGTACTTTATCTCTGTCTGAATAAACGTGTGTTTGGACATATATTATTTTGTGATAAGCGTTCTCCCTAATAAGTTAGATTGCGCTCGCACTTAAGGGGTTTCGGCTACTGATTGTACTATAAACATAATCATGCATCAAGAAGTTTGGCTGAAGCATTATAAATATATAGCAATCAGATACATCAAAAGCCTAAAGAGAGAGACTTAGCTGTTAATTAGTGATTATAGAGGTTATATATTACGATTGATATATTTATGGAAGAGTACCACCATTCCTATTTCCTGTTCATAATAAGTTACTCATGTTAAAGATACGATCGACATACATACTCTATAAAAAAATACTTTAATTTAAGTCTCACCAGAAAAGAATCGTGGGAAATGTGCCGCCGCCTCGATCACAGCCCGGTATCCAGCCACGTTCGCCATAGAGCTGAGCGCATCAAATGCTTGGGCGCGACTTATACGAGGAATGCAGTCCATTGCTACAAAAATTAAAAACACATTTAGGACACAAATAAAAAATGGGAGAAAAGTTATTTATTCTGCACAAATAAGACTAATAAGACGCAACTAAATTGCTAATATTATTGAAATAATAATTTAAAAATGAAGTTCTTACCAAATGCATTCACTTTTTTTGCAGAAAGCTTCTTTATTAGTTCCTGATTTTGGGCAGGATACAGAAATGAAATGAGGGTTCCTTCTGCCCTGACATTTGATACTTCGTTATCCACTAGTGGACGGACTTTTAAAATGATATCTGAAATGAACAAACACATTAGAACACAAGTTGTTTAAAACGCCAGAGAAAGTTAGGGTTCAAATAATCAATGAATTACCAGACTGGAATGTGTCCTTCAAGCTGGTAACTTTAGCACCTGCCTCTTCATAAGTCTTATTTGGAAATTTTGCTAAAACCCCAGCATTTTCTTCAATATTGACACTGAAGCCCTTCTTTACTAATTTGCTAACTACTGCTGGTACTACAGCAACTCTGGAAATACACCAAACAACAATAGCAAAACCTAAAAAAATTACAAATTGGCTATTATGATGATACTGTTTTATTAATATTTGTATCTAATACCTTTTTTCATTTTCCCAAATTTCTTTAGGTATCCCAATACTAAGTTTAGTGTATGAGACCCCTGGAGTTGGGGGTGCTGATGCGGAAGAACTCGAAAGCCGGAAGTGCCATGACCGCTGCAGAGGCTTGCGGATATTCAGTAACCTTGTTGACCCACACATATTGGCTAGTTACTGTAACAAATATGAAATCAAGATTAACTTGGTGGATTATATTTATGTCAAATTGATTTATCTGTCGTTGCCAGATCATAGAATTGATCATTTCGTCACCCTCTATGTTCTATGATATGGGGTTTGGTTTCCGCACTCAGTCCGTCAGGTGGACAACCTCCCTCCAGAAGGTAATTAGGTCTCCTGGTTTTTTTTTAAAACATCTGTGTATGATCTGGGTGACCCGAGGGTGTCTGTTCTGATCTGGGTGACGCCCGTGCATTCAAAGAGCACGTGCGCAACGGTCTCCTCAGCCTCCATGCACGCCCTGCACAGAGGACTGTCCGTTATGCCTATTGTGTGGAAGTGTTTGTTTAGCGAGCAATATCCCGTGATGGTCCCTGTCACCAGGCGCGGGCCGTTCCTGTCCAGGCGTAATAGACGCCTGGTCAGCCTGCTATCCAAGGATGGCTTAGCTTCCTTTGACTGCCTGCAGCCCGGTGTCGAGGACCACCATTGCCCTGCTTGTGTGTGGGTGAGATCCTGTAACCACCTACGAATTTGGTTGAAGGGGATGGGTAAGATAGGCTCGGGTCCACAGACTGTCGTGCTGGATCCTCGTCTAGCAAGTTCGTACCTAGCGATCCGCTGTGTCCTTTTATCCATTGCAATGTCACCGTGTTGCGGCTAGATACCGTTATTTGTTGTAATGCATTGTGACATTCTAGTGTTAGCTTTGAGGTAATATTTTTTTCCGTAAGGATTGGAGAACTGATGCGCTGTCGGAGAGTATACGTATATGGGTATCCGTAAGCCTCCTGGCTTCTATATAGGGCGGGAGCCGCATGTATGATGCCCACACACTCCGCCTGATAGACGGTGTTGAACCTTCGCAGCGGTCTGGATATATTTATGTTGAGGCCGTGTGAGAAGACTCCGACTCCGGTACCGGAGTCGGTCTTCGAACCGTCGGTGTATACTCTCATTTCTTTGGGGCCTGAGTAGTCACACTGTCCTTCTGTAAGTATTATAATTGTAGTGCCTTTGAAAATGGGATGTTTTCGGGTCTTTGTCGCAGGGTGATGCCATCATTGGCTTTCGTTTGATCGCATCCTCCTTTATGAGTGTGCTTAATTCTGGAGTCATTACGTAGGGTTCCCGATAAATGGAGCCTAAAGGCGGCCAGGGCCGCTTCCTCCCGCACGATTAGGTGTAGAGGCGGCAGTCCTAGCATTGCCTGTAGGGCGGCGGTCGGTGTAGTTCTCATACAGCTAGTGATTGCGTCATAAGCAAACCGCTGCAGTTTCTCGAGATCTCTCTGGGCTGTGCTCAGGTCTGTCCTGGGCCACCAGACCAGTGAGCCGTATGTGATAATTGGTCGGATAACTGTGGCGTATAGCCAGTAGGTGACTTTGGGGCTGATCCCCCAATTCCTGCCAAGCAGTCGCTTGCACTGCCGCAGGGATATGCTGGCTTTTGTAATAATATAGTTCGTGTGTTTTGCCCAGTTCAGTTGTTTGTCCAAATAGATGCCCAGGTATTTGGTTTCAGTTGTGAGGGTTAGGGTTGTTCCAAAGAATCGAGGTAATTGTAGTGTCATCAGTTTTCTCTTATTTGTGAAGAGAATCAGTTCGGTTTTTGTTGGGTTCACTGAGAGTTGGTGCTTGTTTCCTTGTCCTCTACTATTTTCAGGGCTTGACGCATAAGGTTGCATAGGGTGTTTTCGTGGGTCCCGTTGATTATTATGATTATGTCATCGGCGTAGCCTACGGTGAAATAACCTGTCATTGAGTGTTTTGATGAGGCAGCCACTCAAGGTCGAGTCTACGCTGTGCCTGTCGAGGGCCATATTTTATACTGTTGAACATTGTTTTGTCAAAGGCGCCCTCGATGTCAATGAAGGCAGCCAGTGCTGAGCCTTTGTGGTGCACTGCACATTCGATCTTAGAAACCACGCTGGGCAGCGCTGATTCTGTTGACCGTGGAGAACGCATGTTGTTGTTTATGAAGTGGTTTTACCCGGAGAGGTCCGTCCCGGATGTGCCTGTCACAGAGTCTCTCTAGGGTTTTCGGTAGGAAGGATGTGAGGCCTATCGGTTTAAAAGCCTTTTTTTTTTTTTTTTTGGATTGGACATCATCAAATGACTCCTCCCGCTCTGGGTGGAGCGGGAGGGCGTGTCAGACTCTTACTGACTAAAACCCACCCGTGTTCCTTCTGTTGCCTGTGCAATGCCAGGGGGCCACGGTATCCCTTTCGGACTTTCCCGCAACCCCGGCAGGCAATGGTCTCATCGGACCCCTTCACTTGCTGACACTCTTTGAGGCGCGCGTGGAACACAACGCGCCGTCGACCCGAGCATGGTCCTTACCGGACGGCGAGCTACCCATTACTCACTATCCGCAAGCCCGCGCCTACGGTGGCCGGGAATCAGCAATTGATTCCCGAATCGATCTATAAGCCTTGGGTTGTGTATAATGGTCTTGCCAAGTTTGGGTATGATCAGGACTTTCACCTCGCGCCATGCAAGAGGTATGTGTCTGAGTGCTATGCAGGTTCGGTAAATCTCCACCAGCCATGGTGTCAGACAATCTACCCCCTGCAGTAGGGCGGGGAAGATGCCATCCAGCCCAGCCGACTTGTGCGGCTGAAAGGTGTTGATAGCCCACTTTACTCGATCTTCTGTTAATATGTTGCGGGCCAGTCCTGATCCGTTGAGGTCCATTCTGGTTCAGCCTCCCACGTCCTGTCCTCTAGGACTCTACAGCCTGGGAAGTGAGTTTCGAGAAGGACCTTATTGGTATCATAGTCAGTTACTGTGTATGAGTTGTAGGGTTTCCTAAGCGCGCCTAGAGTTCGGTCCTGATCCCATGATAGGATCTTCCTTACCCTTGCGGCTTCATTATTAGTCTCTATGGATTCGTAGAATTTACGCCATGTTGTCCTCCTGGCGGTTCTGATCTGCTTTTTGTATGTGTATTGAGTCTTTTTGTATATCTCCCAGTCGTCCGGGAGTCTGGTGTGTTTGGCTCTTATGAATTGCTTACGCAGCGCATCTCTGAGTTCACTAAGTTCAGCATTCCACCAGGGGTTCCTCTCGTTCTTGGTTCGTGGCGCTCTTAGTTTGCAGCATGCGTGGTATGCTTTGGTTAGGTATTCTGATAGTTTTGTCACGGTGTATTCTAGTTGTGCCTGGTCTTTTATGGTTGTATTCGTCACCCTACTTTGTTTGATTTGTTGTATGCCGCCGCCATGATGCACAACAAAAACAAAGCGACACCAACTCCTCTACTGGTGGATAATCTCACTATTTTACGACATGATCACTAATGTTTGGCCACATCATGAAGTAGTCATGCGTTTAACTGTTCATATCATTAAACATTGAGTATTCAATAGTCTGGCCAGGCCACATCATGATGTGACCAGTGGTCGATGTTCATTTCATGAAATGATCAATTTTAAGATCTGGCCACGACATATCTATTGAAAAAAATATAATATAAAAAACATAAGACCTTAGAATACATCCTTGCGGCATGCCAGTTTTGTTGTTACGATTTTTTGGTGTTTCTTATAGTTTAATTAGACATTTCAGTGAAAAATTCTTGGGTATTGTCATTACATGTATGAAATGATCTGATAATAATATCTTGAATTGTAGGGATGGGAAACCTAAGTGGTCAACATGGTCAAATGCCTTTGCTGATTATTCTGGGCAGATTTGAAAACTGCTTTATTTTGCTGTTTTTATGAATTTAGTTATAAAAATGATACTTAAATGATTTTATTTCTGCAAGTAGGTTTGTACAAACACTTTTACATGTCATTCTAATTGTATTGTCATTGTAATTGTAGGGATGGGAAACCTAAGTGGTCAACATGGTCAAATGCCTTTGCTGATTATTCTGGGCAGATTTGAAAACTGCTTTATTTTGCTGTTTTTATGAATTTAGTTATAAAAATGATACTTAAATGATTTTATTTCTGCAAGTAGGTTTGTACAAACACTTTTACATGTCATTCATATTTAAAAAAAACTAGATGACGTCAGCGTTTCCTATCTGACTACTCTGAGAAGAAAGGCCGAAACAAACTCAGAGGTAAAATAAGACCCATATTTTTAATTTGTCTAAATGATTAATCTTCTATTTTCAGTAGTTCGGTGCTTTGTTAGAACCGAATTATCGCAACTGAAAGTTTCAGTAGTTCGGTCAACCGGACTAACAACCGAACTACTGCTACTAGAGGTATTTAATTCATTTAATTGAGCTACTAGAATACAAAAGCTTGTGTTGTCTATTCAGCACTGTCATCTCTAGACATTGGAAATATCTTGTGTAGACTTTAAATTGTTTAATGCTGGTTAATATTTTTTATGGTATCTGTAATAAATATGGGTTGTAAATAGAATTTCTTTATTAAAAATGCTTATCTACTAATATAGCTATTCAACACTACAGACTTGATTGATTTAACTCCTAAATGTCGATTGCACCCCATGTGTGCAAATGACAATAAAATTCTATTGTGTCTGCTAATTGCGCGTGCGACGGGTTAAATTTTTTTTTAATGCTTTGAGCCGATTGAGAGGAGCTCGTGGCTAAGTAGTAACTGCCGAACGGGTCGATCCGTCAGGTTAAGCTAAGCTTGCCGGGGTTGGTCTGTGGATGGGTGACCATCTTTACATACCGAGACTCCTCCGTGCCACGGAAAGCACGTTAAGCCGTTGGTCCCGGCTGTCATTCGTGGATCTTTGACAGTCGTTACGGGTCGTCAGAAGCCCGAAAGTCTGACAACCAGTCTTACCAACCAGTCTTATCGTATTACCCAGTTACCGGGTTGTGGAGGTCAGATAGGCAGTCGCTCCATGTAAAATACTGGTATTCAGCTGCATCCGGTTAGACTGGAAGCCGATCCCAATATAGTTGGGAAAAGGCTAGGCAGATGCTTTGAGCTGATTGCACACATGATAAAAAAATTGATATGCTGTTAATAGCTATAATAAGCTGGTGGTATTTTTATCTGCTATATTGGAGATGTGACAGTTCCAATAATGCTAATATTAATCGAAGTTTTGTGTGAATAGTATTTCTGTATGTCTTCACACAGTTGGGTTCTGAAAGACATAATACAAATCATAAACAATAGACATCAATATCACTGATCCAGCATGTTAAAAATACCATGTTCCAATGTTTTTTATACAAAACAAGTTTATTTTGAAATTTTTTGTGAATGGAAACAAGTGAATTTCTAACTTTTGAATATGAAACAAGAAACAATGGATGTTTTAACTATTTTAAGATGATTAGGAATTAATTAACATGTTTTGACTATATAGTAACCAGGCATCTTGCCATTATAAAATTAATTACAATGCTTACTTTGAAACAATGATTTTAAAGTTAATTTGCAACCAGAGTTAAGGGGCGTAGTTTATAGAAACGCGCGCGTATGTGATAGCTTAGTACTTATATGTACCTACTACATAATAACACCTTGTTATCAGATTGGACTAAGCCAATATTCATTTGATCAAAGTATAAAATTCTGCAATTTTACTTGGCGGATAATAATGTAGGTCACACATTTTATGAAACTACTAACTATTTAACGAGTTCATAACAGCTATAAATAGCAGGCTAATAATTAGCCTGCCTAAAAATCGTTCTAGTAATAACTACTGGAAAGATTTTTATTTTTTTCACTTCTTGATACTTTACGAACTTATGAATGAAAAAATAATGATTACCTTACTTTTAAACAAATAAATAAATAAGTTAAAGGTAGCTTAATCAAATTGCATTACCTGCGTCCAAGGCGTCCAAGCCGGCTTCCAAAGTTGTGGCCGTAGCGCAGTCCGTAGACCTTCTGCTCGACAATAATTTACGAACTTCGTTGAAAACTGTTAATGAGTGAAATTAAGCTGTTCGTAGTTGAAGACGTTAACGAAGTTACAAGTAAATATACGGATTTAAACAGTGGAACCAAAATCACCACGAACGAAAATTGAAATGGGGGCACCAAAATAATTATTCTGTATTTCGCTTGGTATTTATTCAATGCCCAGACACGACACCCGCGGCCCGGCGTGCCCGGTACTGCGATAGAGTTGGCATTTGCAATTTATTCACTCGATTCGATAACGAGAATAACCACAATTTGGTACCGGCGCACAGTGGTCTGAAAATCGAGCTCCATACTCAAAAACAGTAATAAAAAATAAAAAATGCCTCTGTTATTTATCTCTATTTACGTCAAATTACCATTTAAGGATGTTATCAGAAGCTCCACGCGTGCGAAAAAGAAGTTTTGTGTTTTTTTTTTTATGGGAGTATATATTTTTAAATTGAATGGAAATGAAGAGCTGGTGCTTATAAGAGTTATTGTAACATACACGGCGATCAAGATGACATTCCAATCAGTGTTGCCAACAAATTTTTCACAAACCCACAAATTCTAGCGTGTTAACCCACCAGAAAACACTAAGTTTTGCTATCCTTCAAACCACCAGAAAACCACTAACATTATCAAAATACTTTTTGGCAAAAAAAAACATTATCCTAAATTGTATCACAAAATCAGTTTATTTCTGTTAGGTACAAAGTTACAAGAAGACAAACAAAATATAGATTAAAAATCATCTTCGGAAGAATCAGCTTCTTCTACAACTTCTGATTTTGAAGAATACACTTCTTTAGTTCCAATTTTTTGCACTACGCTGTTCGGTAACATGTAGTTATTGCAGCATTTTCCTTCGCGTTTTAACCGCTAGGAAACCGAGCCCCCCGCACCCGCACGAATTGTGAGAATTGGTTACCTTTGAATTTTGCAAGTGCTTTTTGGATAATCCATGATTCTTTAAATCTCCATAATGATTCCTTAAAATTGAACCACATAATTTGCACTTAGCAACTAGACCACCAGTACTTTCCACCACTTGTAACCAGTCCTTTAATTGTGAGTCACGTAACCAACTATCACGGAAATTTTGAGTATACTGTGGCTTAGGCATATTAGTTTTACAAAATTAATAAAATGAAACATTCATTGTCGTGCCGATGCAAAACCAAAACTGTACTAACAAAGTTATATTTTTGTGCATGCATACGAAACAAACATATACAAACCTTCTTATTTCAAATCAGATTTGACCTAGTCGTCATACAAATAAAGACTATAATCAAAATAATTTAAGAAATTGACAAACACTTTTCGGGGAATACCCGACAAACACCACCTAGCCTAGGAGTGTTGCCTACATATCAAATAATATACCCATCATGTAATGTAAACGTTCAAGTTCTTTCCTGTAGATATGTAAATTGTGCTGGTGGTTAAATGTCTAGCAGTACCACTAAATGAAACAATCTAAGCCACTATAAAAATCCACTAGCCACTAAAACCAAAATTTGTCCGCTAAAATGCTAATCTAAACCACCAGATCTAGTGGAAAATCCACTGAGTTGGCAACACTGATTCCAATTCATGCACCTTTGGGTGCCGCTTTGCGCGTATTTAATTTTAGAAATTTTGAATTTTTGATAAGCTATTTTTTTAAATCTTTGTCATGAGGTTGCAGATTGATTTACTCAAACTACCGTTAGTTTAGCCAGGTAATTACTTATAATTATTCTCATCTTAAAAACGATATTGATCATTTTTTTTATTTTTTTTACAAAATTGCGTTTTATGAACTAAAGTAAGGCCATTTTAATAAAAAATGTTACCTCATTTGACAATTCATCAAAATTCAACAACGCAACCCACACTAAACCTTAATGAATTATACACTAATTAACCCGATCCCTTTCGAACTACCCGTGCATTTGTGAAAACCATTTGAAAACCCGTTCGGTAGTTTTTGAGTTATCGCGTTCAGACAGACAGACAAACGCGGTTGGGGAATTTGTTTTATAATATGTAAGGATACTTAAAAACGATCAATCTGTCTAGCCTTTTCCCAACTATATTGGGGTCGGCTTCCAGTCTAACCGGATGCAGCTGAATACCAGTATTTTACATGGAGCGACTGCCTATCTGACCTCCACAACCCAGTAACTGGGTAATACGATACCCCTTGGTAAGACTGGTTGTCAGACTTTCGGGCTTCTGACGACCCGTAACGACTGTCAAAGATCCACGAATGACAACCGGGACCAACGGCTTAACGTGCTTTCCGAGGCACGGAGGAGTCTCGGTATGTAAAGATGGTCACCCATCCACAGACCAACCCCGGCAAGCGTAGCTTAACCTGTTGGATCGACCCGTGTGGCAGTTACTACTTAGCCACGAGCTCCTCTCCCTCACAAGGATACTTAAAAACGATATTGATTAAAAATACTCTTTTTAATTTACAAAATTGCATTCCAAGAACTAAGTAACTCATTTGTTAATCACACTACCGCACGAGATGTACATTCATAAAAAAGTATGAGACATCGCTGCAACAGAACATATCCTTAGACAAATCCTTAATCCTACAGACTGAAGTTGGAGACGTGCAGAGCTGGATCATCAAAATTCCTACGTGTGAGAATCTTTGCTGGATGGCAAAGAGATGACACTTATATGCAGGTGGGGCTTTTGGTGCTTCAGGGCAAAGTTTGTATAAGAAAACTGTGGCAGACGACGACTATTCTAGTATTTGATGTGTTCATAGTGTGCCTCTGCACTTAGTTTGTCGCGAAAAAAGGTATGGGAATCCAAAGCCATCTTCTACAATGTTCTTCAGACCAATCTCTCTAGTTCCTGTCAAATATTTGTTTTGGTTTGTTTTGTTTTTTTTAACGTTGTCTCACACTAAAGTAAGGCGATTTTAATAGGTAACATTTGACGTCTGTCAGTTTAGTGAAAGCAAATCGTAAAATTACTCGTATCGGTCATTATTACAATAAATAATGTACCTAATCGTAATTGGAAAAGTTAAGTAATTGTGCAGTTCTAACAAAACGAACAAATAAATTATTTTATATGCCCGCCGTTACAAGGTTACGTTATTGAATTTTGATGAATTGTCAAATGAGGTAACATTTTTATTAAAATGGCCTTACTTTAGTTCATAAACCGCAATTTTGTAAAAAAAAATAAAAAAATGATCAATATCGTTTTTAAGATGAGAATAATTATAAGTAATTAGCTGGCTATAAACTAACGATAGTTTGAGTAAATCAATCTGCAACCTCGTGACAAAGATTAAAAAAAAACACTTATCCAAAATTCTAAATTTCTAAAAGTATTTACGCGCAAAGCGGCACCCAAAGGTGCATGAATTGGATGTCATCTTGATCACCGTGTATGTTACAATAACTCGTTTAAGCACCAGCCCTTCATTTCCATTCAATTTAAAAATATATACTCCCATACAAAAAAAACACAAAAAAAAATTTTCGCTCGCGTGGAGCTTCTGATAACATGCCTATGTTATTACGGCGTAAAGGGAGGTATACCAGAGACATTACATTTTTTTTTTAAGTTCCTGACTATGTTTTTATGAGTATGAAGCTCGATTTTCAGACCACTGTGCGGCGGTCCGTGCAACAAGCAATCAGCGAGGGCGGGCGGACGCACGCACGAATCGAAGGAAGCGAATGGAAGCGAATATAGTTTGTGTACGTGTGTGTGACTCCATCCGACGTCGCTCGTTTGACGTTCCCAGGGTTGCTTGTAAATATTTCCAATTCTACTATTACTTTGTTTAAAAAAAAAAAGAGTAAATATATATAAAATATTCACTATTTTTTTCTAATAAAAAAAATAACGAACGGGCTGTATCTTTTGTAAATTCAAAGTCTTTACAGTGCATTCCCAGTTTTAGTAGTGGTTATGTGGTATATAAATATGTATGATCAAACTTTCCCGAAGTAAGAAGACTCATAACATAAGTTTACTTGGCTTTGCTGAAGCCATTACAGGCTTTGTCCTAAACATTATAAAAAATGTGTGTACCTAGATTACAATTTACGTGAAGTTTAGTTTTCATTATCTAACCAAACAGACGAAATGCATTTGAACTGCACACCAGCTGTAAAATTGCAGTTTTAATGCAGTTGCCAAAACTACATCGAAACTGCCAACCAGCTGCGAATGCTACGATGCAGTCGGCGGGCGGCGGCGGCCGCGCGGCGTGAAATCCGCGAAAGTAGTTGTTGTAAAAATCCCACCTACACGCCAACTGCAAGAAGTTAAAATATGCAGTGCTTCTTTTTATTTCTTATAAGAAGTTGCAAATTCTCTGAAAATAGTTGAAAAAATATGAATAACAACACTGAGTAGCGTCCTAAAATTTGTCTAGTGACGTTCTCAGCAATCACAGTATCGATATAAAATCATCCATGCTATTTTATTTAATGGTTCGCTACCTAACGTGCTCTTCGTCGTGAAAACCATTACCATACATATCGTAAAACTCTGTGATACATCGTCGCTAAGACAATAACGACGTCAACGACGCAATACTAATCTGTGGATTATACTATAGCTAAAAGTAATTTTCTGTGACATTGGCTGTTATGTTTTCACATTAGACGATAACGACACGCACGATATCGTCGGACTAGTAGATTTATACAATTATTACTAAACGCTTCCACACTGAGTATCGTCGCAAGACCGAGTACCGATATCGGCGGAAGACACAGTGGACTTGATTACTGTTACTATTTACCTTGAATACACTATTACACTTTTGGAATTGCGCGGCGATGTAAGCTTTTGCTGGCGCAACGCGACTGTTCGAGGCTGCTGTGGCATACCGCATGACATTAAGGTGATGGTTATATATTCTCACAATCATACTGATATCGTCCCGATATTGTCGGCCGGTATCGTTATCGTCGCAGTATGAAAACGTCCACTGGTGGCACAAAACAATCCGCACAATCAGGGATTGTGGAAGTCTTTAAAGTTAATTTATATAATTTAAAACTTTGATTTCATAAATAAACGTCAATCTGCTTTGTTTGAAGCAGCATTCTTTTAGGATCACGATCTACTACTCATCTAGATGAACACTGCCTCAGTCATTAGAAAGGAGGCTAGTCGCTTTAAATCTAATTCCATTTAACTGTTTTCACCAAGTAAACAACATTAATTTTGCTTAAAAGTCTCGTAATAATTTTATCATCTCTTTCCTATTGACTATTAACTACTTACCGCAAGTAAAAGTCAGAAAGACGGAGATGATAACATATTATTTTATTTAAAAAAAGAGTGATATTGTATATTTCTAGGTACATACAAAACCACTCAAAGCGGGTATTATAATATTGACACGCAATCGATAAAAAATACTATCACATCACTAGTAGTGTTAACACTTTGACAGTTTGACTATTTGTGCATGTGTGCATTTTGTGTGTGTGCTTTTCTTCAGGCACTCAGGCAGGCTTGTCAAGTTGTCATTTCATTTCATTCATGCACAAACGCGGCCGGTACCCGATTTGGCAGCTGAAAGATTCTGCCGTTTGATTGAATTTGCCGTGTGAAATCATTTGTTTTTTTTGCTAAATTACTGAAGCAAAAGCGCCACGTATATAATTTGAAAAAATGGCCGGTAACAGCAGAAAGTTATTGAAATATGTTACAGAACTTAGCGCCGTCAAGTCGAGAAATTGTAAGTAATGGTTTTATTCATGACTAGTTTTATGGTTAGGTAACTGTGATATTTATTTGACTGTAATTTAATGAAACTTATTTATTCAAATAAAATTCCTTATGGCTTCACAGTGGATATAACAGTAGTTAAAATTGTGCCGTTAGTTAATTGACTGCAGTAAATTGATAATAATATGGAAATTAGAACTTTGCCCATGCGAAGTGCAGGTCAAAGAATTAAGTTTTAAAACTGTCTAAATGTATGTTTATTTGTTTGTTTGTTGATGAGTACATGCTCCCACCTGCCTGCTAATAACTAAGTGGGAATATTAGTTATGCCCAGTGCCTATTTAATTCGTGACAATAGCTTTAATTTTGCACTTTGCACAGACCTAGCAACTGTGTTAGGATGTGTCAATATATATGACTAGACTACATTAAAAAAGTTCATCTTATGTTTACACAAATCGCTGTTGGTATTCTAGTTCAGGATATTTTTCTGACAAGTTTATTTCCCTTATTTCATTTTGTTTGACCTTAAATACGTTGTTGAATGTTGCTGAGTGCAATGAAACAATGAACTGATTATATTAATAATAACTTACTAATAACACAATACCATTCAATATCTTTAAGATAGAATAGACTGTTGGTTTTGTTTACTTTTGTACAGGTTTAGATAAATATTTTTTAATCTAAAGCTGAATATCTAGATATTCTATCATAAAATATAAAGATATTCTGTCTTAAAATCCTTGTTCTTTTAGATGGAACGGCCAAAAGGGTTGTTGCTAAAAACCCTATTGTTGAAATGGATGGTGACGAAATGACCCGTATCATTTGGTCCATGATTAAAGAGAAGCTCATATTCCCTTATGTTAAGGTAAGTCGGTAAATATAAATATATTAAATGAATGTAAGTGGTAATTTATAACATATATTTTAGAGAGGTCAAGGAGTGGCAGACTTCATACAATCAAGCTTTATTCATGAGATGCCTGTAGTTGTAGAACTTATGAGATGTTAAAAAGTAAAATTATTAAAATGCTCCTCTCCATCACATATTTAATTTTGCTAAAAAAAAAAAAATAACCAGCAGGCTTGCCGGTTATTTTATTTAGGTTCTGAGGATACAATATAAATAATCTCTTCCTTTTTAAAATTTTGTGTGACAATTCAATGCAAGTTATCATGCGTTAGAACTGCTAAAGATTCTTATCACAGTTTTATTGTGCCAATGTTACCATTTACTACTCCTGTTATCATTTGTAACACATAGTCTTGCACACTGTTATCACACACCTTTATCTCTTATCTGTATAAAATTTTGTTAGTTTACCTAATTTATGTTAGAAAATACATAAATGTGCATTTTGTAAATTAATTAATGTCAATAATTGCTTTCATCAATGAGAATGTATAAGTTAAGATAATGATGACCTTCATGGTGCAAAGCAGATGCTCAGATCTGATCTATGCAGTTGCCTAGGCAGCCTAAGGTCAATGATTCAGAAAAGCGTTGTCATTTGATCACATGAGGATAATGGCCTGTAAAATAAAGTACATGGAATCAAGTTAAATGTGTAACACTAGTATAGATAGTGTCATCCACAATGACACACCGTACCGTACAGTAATCGCGTTTAGGAATAAAGGTGGGCGCGTCTTCGTGGATGGCACTATCTATCTTCTCTTTTCGTGTGGTTAGTAAACTAACCTGGTGTAAGAGTTTTAAAGCCGCCCACGGGCCTCTGACTTGGCTTCACATGCCGTCGAGAAATATCTCTCAGGCATGCCGTTTCCTCACGATGATTTCCTTCACCGTTTTTTGAGCAAGTGATAATGATTTTATAATACGCACATGAATCCGAAAAGTCAGAGGTGCGTGCCTTGGGTTCGAATTCGAGACCTACGACTTGTCAGTCTGACGGTCACACCACTAGGCTATCACTGCTTAATACTATCTATAACAGCATTACATTGAAGCACCAGCATGCCCTCTCGCATAGGACTGATTGATTCTTCCTCCAATTTCATTTTCAACCGACTTCAAAAAGGAGAAGGTTCTCAATTCGATTGTATTTTTTGTATGTTTGTTACGCGATTACTCCGCCAATCATGAAATGATTTTGATGTTTTTTTTGTGTTTGGTAGGGCATACTTCAGAAGTGGTCCCATATAAATTTGGTCAAGATCTGATGAGGGGTTTTTGAGTTAGCTTCAATAATATGTAATACGTATTTTTCCCACCATATGTGGACGATGTTGTAATAGTTTCCTGTCACTGTAATTTACATAGCAGGTAGTGGTATTCAAATTTTTGTGGGAGGTTTGTGTAGGTACCACTACTAAAAAGTGAAAAATAAAAACATTTTTAATAAAATAAATAACATTGATTTCGGAAGTCGGTGGCAAAAAAACGAACATACAAATCCAAAGACACCGACTTCCGAAATCAAAGTTATTTTTCACTTGGTAGTGTTTTTTTTTGGAATTCGGTTTTATTTTTTTGTAAAAAATGTTTTTTGACACCCACAATTGTGTGAAAATCAGTGGCATTTCCCAAGTATACGCTGTCAAATTCTTGCCGCCTTTACCTCTACAATTGTTAGTTCCTAGATTATTTTTACAATTCCACAATTTGGTTCAAATTGCACAATAAATAGTTTTTGGGAATGTTTCTGAGCTAATACGTTGAATGTACAATGAAGAGGTGAATGTCATCAGAAAAAATATTTTAAAACGCGTTTATATCGAGCGTTTGTAGCACAGAACTGTATTTCATATATCTGTGGTTTGTAGCCAGCACCCATTTATATAGAGTCTTAAATCAATCAAGAGTGGAGTGGGCTGTGGATAGTTGATTTTGACAATCTACAGTCTCTGCCTACTCCTTTGGGATTATGGGTGTGAGTATGTATTTATATCATTGGGTTTACACAAAACGATGATATACTTATTAAAGAAAAAATAAATCACCCCTGATGAAAAGCAAATAGCAATATCACACATTTAGCCATTGAATCTTATAATGAAAAAAAATCTGAGCTACATCCTGTATCTGTTTGCTGTGGTTTTTTTTTCATACTAGATGAGCATTTGGCGGCACGGTTGGCGCAGTGTTTAAGCGATTGACTGCTGCACTGCGTGTCGCGGGTTCGATTCCCGCACGGAACAAATGTTTGTATGAACTACAAGCAGTTGTTCCGGGTCTGGCTGATTGTGTATGTGAGTTTAAATGTTTGTAAACGCATCCACGATACAGGAGAATTTCCTAGAGTGGGACATAGTTTATAAAAAAAAACTAAATAAACGCCCCTAAAATGTGCCGTCTCAGCTTGCTGGTAAATCTGCCACTGATGATGGTGGTAGTAGGGCTGACGGTCCACCGTCGTACATTGTAGTATCGCCTCTCGTAGGGATTACACCCCATTCATTCTAGCACAAGACTAAGAAAAATTGATGAGATTAAAACATAGAATAATTCCACAGTTGGATTGCTTGTACTACGACCTGGGTTTGCCTCACCGGGACGCCACTGATGACCAGGTCACAATTGACGCGGCACACGCCATCCTCAAGCACAATGTGGGAATCAAATGCGCCACCATTACTCCTGATGAACAGAGAGTTGAAGGTATACACCTGTAGCATTTAAGTTTTTTGTTCTAGTAAACTCTAGCAGGACTGCAGAATGGCATAGTTGTAGACTGAAATGAAGAAAACCCTGAGCCTTTCAGAGAGACAGCGTAGGCCGATAATTTAATAAATTGTCTTTAAGTACTTACTAACTTTACAGTCTATTTATAATTACGTGTTAGGTATTATTTCAAAGCTATCACAAACATTGTGATAAGACAAGTCTGTACGTGACAGGCATGTAGTCCGAAAAAAATCGTATAAAATGTAAAGCTTCGTGCAGACTAGCGCTACCCGACAGCGCGACGCGACACCGGTTATTGTTATACCGTGAAGTTTTCTTAGAAATTGTATTGTTCGAGTCGCGTCGCGGCGTCGCGTCGCGCTAGTCTGAACGAGGCTTTATAGGTTGGTAAACAAATTAAAATGCCTAACTATATTTTCAATGCTATCATATCACTAATCACTTTGTATTATATTGTATAACTAGCTTATGTGTGAAATTTTGAGCCTCGACCTACCGCGTCGCATCGCATGGCCCGCCCTCGCTATTACTTTGTTTTCGCTTAGCGTCCTTTCTGACTTTTTTTTCTTTTTGGTGGGCTCTGGGCCGTAGCGTGATGTTAAATAGCTTATTAACTTCTTTAAGAATTGGGTTATGAAATGCAAAAAGAATTTTTCTTTTGGAAGTTTCAGAGATTTAACGCGTTGAATTAGCGCGTTCAAACAAACAAACTCTTCAGATTTATTATTTGTATGGATATCAATGACTAACCAATTGGCACGTGTACATCGTCGGAATATCTGCGCTCCGGCTGTGGGTCGAAAGTTCGAGTTCCGCATGTAGCATCCTCATAATAAGTCTACCTAACATAGAAAACAAAGATAGATAAACTCACTAGCTATTATAATGCCTACTACTAGTTGAGTAGTGTCAATAACCCTTAAATATTCGTTCAACTCTCTTTGTGTTTAGGGTATGTGAATTGTATATGTCGTGGCCAGATCTTAGAATTGATCATTTCATGAAATGGCCAGCTAACAGTGGCCATATCGTTTAAACGTCAACGTTTAATGTTATTTCAGTCGACGCTTGGCCATATCATCAATGTAGGGTATCCATGGTGTAAGGTGTAGTAAAAATAGCCAAGTAACTACAACCAACTTGGAAGTAGCGCTTGCCGGCCGCAGCCAAGTTGATGAGCTACCAAGTTGATCGCTTTCCATAATATCATATTTAGAAACCCAATATAAGTCCATCGATTTTTTTTTGCGTGGTACCCTACTTTGTTTGATTTGTTGTATGCCGCCGCCGTGATGCACAACAAAAACACAGCGGCGGATAATTTAACTATTTTACAGATCACTAATCATATTAAAAAGTACTCTGTGTCACTAGTTTGCCACATCATGAAGTAGTCGTGCGTTTAGTACTGCTCATGTCGTTAAAAGTTGAGTATTCAATGACAGTTCATTGAACACTCAATGTGCGTCGCTAGACGCGCTTCACAAGCTCGAGATTTTTTCGTGCTTGTCAAGTAATTTTGACCGTCTAGGGACGCCATTAAGACTTAAAGCGATATTGCTATCTATGTCGAAACTGCCGCCCCTCACATCATCTATGGTCACATCTTGATGTGACCAGTGGTCGATGTGTTTCTTTCATGAAATTATCAATTTTAAAATCTGGCCACGACATATACATAATACCAATCCGTAATTGAATGAGTATGTAGTACACACACTGAATGTTAATGTGAGGATTAGAAATAAAGTTTTTTTTTGTTTGTATTTTAGAGTTCAAGTTAAAAAAGATGTGGCTGAGTCCGAACGGGACGATTCGTAACATTCTGGGCGGCACAGTGTTCCGTGAGCCTATCCTTTGCCAGAGCATCCCAAAATGCGTGCCGGGCTGGACTAACGCCATAATTATTGGCCGTCACGCACACGGCGACCAGTATAAGGCACAGGATTTAGTCATACCGAAACCTGGAAAGGTAAAAAAAGCATATTGCTATTCATTTATGTTGTTTAAAAGCTAAACTATTGTCGTATTATACGCCCTGAAGCTGTCGAGTAAATAATGTGATTTTCAACGCTTTCGGAACCGGAGGTTCGCTTTTCGGAAGTGTTATAGCTTTTAATGTTTTTGTAATTTTATTGTGCCTAATAAATGTTGTATTTGTCAGGTGGAATTAGTCTACACAACAGCAGATGGAACAGTTGATAGGCGGCAGCTGTATGACTTCAAGGGGCCGGGTGTTGCTATGGCAATGTACAACACTGACGAGTCCATCCGTGCCTTCGCTCATTCTAGTTTCCAGGTTTGAAAATATACGCATTGTCTATGGTTAGCGAGTTAAAGATCGTTTGAATTTGAACTCATTAACCCGGACTTAAATAATGCTTTATCATATCATAAAATAGTTTACACTATTGAAAGGTTATTCATTCGTTTTTTTTTTCAACTTGTTTATTTAACTAACAATTAATTGAGAAAAATAAAATATCAGTATGACGTAGGTACTGAGGCAAACTATCGAACAGTTTAATTGTTCGGTCACCGCGACCTTGCTTCAATGAATCTTAATACATAACGAATACAAACTTGTTATGACTCTATTCATTACTATTTGCACTCGCTATTATGCATGACGTCATAAATCTTTATTGTCTTCAATCAGGTGGCGTTGCAGAAGAAATGGCCTTTGTATTTGTCTACTAAGAACACTATTCTCAAGAAGTACGACGGCCGCTTCAAAGACATTTTCGAAGAGGTTTACCAAAGGTATTAAAAAAAGAATTACTTACGTAATTTTTGGCCACTGATTTGAGATTAACAACCACTTGGGACTATGTTATCAAATCAGCGATTTAATCTATGCTTGATGAATCCGTTGCAATAAGTCTTTTATCGTTGATTACTAGTGATTACAAGAAGCAGTTCGAAGACGCGAAGATATGGTATGAGCACCGGTTGATCGACGATATGGTGGCGCAGGTGATCAAAGGCTCGGGTGGGTTCGTGTGGGCCTGCAAGAACTACGACGGAGATGTGCAGTCTGATATAGTCGCTCAGGTTTGTAGTCAATGTTGGACCTTTAGGGACGAGAGGACGTAGCCTTTGGCCCAAAGCTAAGCAAGCCAATTCTATGCTAATAAGCGCGAGATAACTGGTGGGTGTGGGGACTGTGGGGTAACTGGTGGTGGCTGGATGACGGGTAGAAAATGCCTATGGCATTTGTGTGCTTAAAAGTATTAAATAAATAAGCAAAACTACGCACTATTCATCTGTGACGCAAGTAATGAAGATGAAAACGTATTATAAATAGTACCACTTCATTTAAATTATAACAAGCAATATCCAGTTTTTAACCAGAATGGGCTACAGTACGGGGTTTTGATAAAAAGTGTTATCAAAGGACACTAGTAGAGTTTTATTGTTGTTGTTATCTTTGTGCGCCACATATAATGCGTCAATTACTTTAATAACTCTTGTTGACCCGTTTAGCTGGTGAACGTACCTAGAATGTATTGTACGTTTTTCAGTTTGTTTACGTGTTCGAAAGCATGGAAAACGTACAGCCAGCGTTAAAAATATCGGGACAAACAAAATTCAAGTCCTTTAGTCAAACTAGGCTGAGAATCAGCACTTTTCTAATGTCAATGTTACATAAGACAGTCCCACAAAACGCCCACCCTTCACCACTTCCTAGTGCTTTTGCTGGGAAGAAGAAGTGGCGCAACAAACTCCCCAGTAACACAGCGACAGCTGTATTTATATACATATTTTTCAGACATGTTCAATTAGAAAAATATTATTCAATATAACACTCGGACTGTCCAAAATGATACGTACTCAATGACCTACGAAAATTGAACTTTATCTCAATTGGATACAATTCTTAATCTTTAAAGAATCTCAGTTATTGCGTAACTACTGTGTTTATTCTGTAACATCTGTTTTATTATCGAGCTGAGAGTTTTGAGTTTAATTTTCTAAGTTTTTCAAGTCATTTTGTACCGTCCGTTCGGCTTGATATTTTTGACTGTTACTGTATATTTGCCATGCTTTCGAGCACGTATACAAACTAGACTCAAATATTTGCTTTACCAGAAAGAGCAATAAGCTATAATACCAGTAGAGGGGTAACTCCGCTAGACATGTTCATGTATACTGTCGAGGCTATGGTCTCTGGTCTCGTATGGTAAATACTTAAAAACAGGTTTCCGCAATATTTATGTGATCAATATTATTATGGCTTGCCAACAAGACTTTTGAAACCGTTGTACGTGCACTTAGTTGATATTGGTAATTTATAATTCTGGGGCCACACTAACGGTCACAGTCCATTATCGCCATAAACAACGCGGTAATTATTCCGATAATTATAGCAACAAATTAAGTGGCCACACTTGAATGGTCAACTTCATTTGCCGCCACCCGAGTTATCGCTTAACGTCAAACGCCAATGTGAATGCCGTTGTGTGTTAAGTTGTGGCTACACCTGCTGTTAACGTCCACCATCGCGATAATCAACGGCGTTTCGCGTTGGTGTGGCCCAAGCATAACTAACTACACTCGCGTCAATAAACAAGCTGAAGATTCTATTTTATAAATCTCTCGTGTGAGATAAAAAGTAGAGCAATGTATCTTAATGAATCATCCTGTACAAATGAATGTAGAGCTTGCTATCTCAGGGCTACTATACATCTATTTAAGTCAACAACAAAATAATATCCCTCGAGTTCTCTGGGATACTCGTACTTCACAAGTAATATTATTCGATCCAGGGTTACGGCTCCCTGGGCATGATGACGTCGGTACTCATGTGCCCCGACGGGCGCACGGTGGAGTCCGAGGCGGCCCACGGCACGGTGACGCGCCACTACCGCCTGCACCAGCAGGGCAAGCCGACCTCCACCAACCCGGTGGCCTCCATCTACGCGTGGACCAGAGGCCTGCTGCACCGCGCCAAGCTGGATGACACGCCCGATCTTGGACGGTTCGCACTCGCGCTTGAAGATGTAAGTTATCTTATTAAAGAGCGTACCGACCATTTGCCTTTGTCTCTGTCTTTTTCTTTACGTGTAAAGAGTAAAGAAAATAACCACACTTTTGTACTTTTTCAATGCTTTTCGTTGTTTTTTTCATCATATTACTCTTAAATAAAAAAACTATCGAGCATAAAATCTCCAGTCATCTATGAACTTTATTTGAGTAAATTAATCATAATATAAAATTACTTATTTATATAAAAAAGTTGTAAAATAGAAGAAAAAATTACTTGTTATGAGGTAACTCTGCCTATTTATTCTATCGAGGCAACTTTATCAAATCGTGTTTCCATCGCGCATAAATGTCTAGTATCCCCAATAATACATTGGTATTATGGAAACAATGAAATTAAAATGTAGGGTAATATATTGATATTACCCTACATTTTAATTTCATTGTTTAATACTTCAAACAAGCTTAATAAAATATGTTTGTAAAAAAAAAACTCGGTACCTTAACCGGTAACCGGTAGTCTTAACCGCCTGCGCGGCAGCAAAGACAGGGTTGTGTTTTTCACGCGTAACTACGAGGGTCATTCAATAAATACTTAGCCTACAAAAAGTAAACGAAAATTTTGGAAAACTGGCAATTTATTTTTCAACATAGTCTCCTTTTAGTTCGATACACTTAGCCCAGCGATGCTCCAACTTTTTTAACCCGTCCGAAAAATAGTTTTTGTCAAACTCTGCAAAATAGGCCTCCGTGGCGGCGATGACCTCCTCATTCGATCCATATCTATTCCCGGCGAGTGATTTTTTCAGATTAGGAAACAGAAAGAAGTCACAAGGGGCCAAATCTGGAGAATACGGTGAATGGGGCAGCAATTCGTAGCGTAATTCGACCAATTTGGCCATGGCAACGGCAGACGTGTGAACCGGTGCGTTGTCGTGGTGAAACAGCACTTTTTTCTTCGCCAGATGGGGTCGTTTTTTCTTTAATTCGGCGTCGAATCGGCCCAATAAATCGGCATAGTAAAGCCCTGTAATTGTTTTACCCTTCTCGAGGTAATCGATGTAGATCACACCTTGTGAATCCCAGAAAACGGTGGCCATAACTTTTCCGGCCGATTTTACAGTTTTCGCCTTCTTTGAAGCACGTTCCCCGGTCTGGATCCATTGTTTTGATTGCTCCTTGGTCTCTGGTGTGTACCAGTGGATCCAGGTTTCATCGATGGTCACAAAACGACGCAAAAACTCCGCTGGATTCCGCTTAAACAGCGCCAAACACGTCTCCGATGTGGTCTCACGGTTGCGCTTGTTTTCTGGTGTGAGTAAACGCGGCACCCATCGCGCCGACAGCTTTCTCATGCCGAGTTCCTCGTAAAGAATATGATGCACTGTTCCTTCTGAAATGCCTACAGTTTCAGCTAGCTCCCGAACTTTCAATCGGCGATCTGCCAATACGAGATCATGGATTTTTTAAATGTTTTCCTCCGTAGCAGCTGTTTTCGGTGCACCTGGACGTGGTTCATCAAAAACCGACGTACGGCCACGTGCAAACTCGTTGAACCAATTCTTGACGGTGGCCATCGATGGAGAAGAGTCACCTTACACAGCATCCAAGCGCTCTTTGATTTCGATGCGCGTTTTCCCTTCCAAAAATAGGAATCGAATCACCGAACGATATTGCTCTTTTTCCATTTTTGTAAAACCGATCGACACGTTCGCTTCCATAAGTTGTCAAATTAAAACAAATGAAGGGATTGTAATGAAAATTTGAAAAAAGAATTAAAAAAGAATGTGCTACACTGTGGTAAAACTCTTTTGAAACTACAGCGCCCTCTGGCGATGAGGCTAGGTACTTATTGAATGCACCTCGTATGTATATTTTTAGTGAAAAAATCGTGTTTATTCTTTCGTGTGATAGGCTGTTTAAATTATAATTAACAATATTTTATTTGGGACACGTACAGGCAACACAAAAAATAAAAACAGAGCTTTCGGAAACCATGGGTTAGTCGAATCCTGTGGGTAGATAGCTTAAGTCAAAGTGTGCGCAGACGCACTTGGCTGGTTTTGGAAAGGATTCAGATATCAGAAACAGAAGCATGTCATAAGTCCCAACTAAATATTCTCTGTATCTGTGTATGTACTCAAGGATCAAAATCTTGTCGTGGGAGTCAAGGAAAACATTATATTTGACGTGTATCTTTCTGTAATTATGTTTGCCCTTGAACATAATATTATAAATGTGTGTTACTTTCAGCAAATGTTGCAACAGGAAAATCTAACATATAAGTACTTTCGAAGATAAGATTTTTTAATCAGACTAGGTAGATACCTAGTCTGATTATTAAATCTTTTTGTTATTAGATATCTAATAACAAAAAAAAACCTTCCTTATCAGCAAGAATGTAGTAAACAAGTCTACTCCATGATTCCTCACCGTTATGTTTATCAAACATTGCTTTTGCACATGTTAAATGAACACTATACTTAATATCACAGAAGTATCATCATCAATCATTAAGGCGGGGAAAATCTAATTTAGATAAGCCGGCAGTTGATTGGTTTGATAACTTTTTACAAAAAAAAACAGTCTTCCAAATTTTTATTTTTCACTTTTTCCTTAATGTACCCACCCCACACAAATTCGTATACCACTACTTGTTAGATATGTAAATAACAGTGACATAAAGTTATTATAACATTATCAACATACACAAAGTGTAACAAATACGTATTATTGACGCTAACTCAAAAACCATTTGGTCAAGTTCTGGTCCACTTCAGGACTATACCCTTTGAAACAAAAAATAATTATTACGTCGGGTCATAAATGACGGAAGTTCTGAAGTAACAAACATTTTTTTTAAATACAACCGAATTGAGAACGTCCTCCTTTTTTTGAAGTCGGTTAAAAACGGATGTGTTTTGCAAATATCGAACGTTAAAGGAGTTTCCAAAACCTAATACCCAATTAAATGCGACTTGTTCAGTCGCGTCCATAAAAGTGGCAAAACAAGAAGTTCTTGTTTAAAACAGGGTCGTTGACACTGACTTGTGAACAACACCTGCAGTTTTATTTTGCCTAATAAGTCAATACTCCTTGAAATATTCTGTGACGTGACAAGTATATATTGGTTCTCATGCACTGTATTTCTACAAGTAGGTAGGTGTTTCACTGAACTTAAACGTCAGCTAGATATTGAACTTAGTGGTTCTGGTGATAGAGTTGGTGGTTAGAGGACTATAAATTTGACAAATATCACAGAATTGTACAATACGGGTTTTCGTATTATAATTTTTCGGACTTTTAAGTTTTTTTCCAAAAGTTTTCAAGGCTATCTTTCTCTACTCTCGACACGTTTGGTGGCATTACAATTAATGACGTTTACGTTTTATTTTTACAAAACGTATGAGAATTAATCTATTATGTCTATTATTGGTTCATCGCCTTTATTGGTAGATCTATGACATTCTCAAAGAACTTAGGGTTGTCAGTGTTGCCACACTAATCTATACTTCAGAATAACAGCTTTTTACTAAATGCATACGAAAGTTTATGCGGCCCTTATTACAAAAAAAAAAAAAAACATTTCTGAAACTTTTGCCTGTCTGTTTGTTCCGGCTAATCTCCGAAACAGCTAGACTGATTTTGACGGGACTGTCACTGGCAGATAGACTTAGGCTTTATTTTAATTTTAGAAAAAGGATTAGGGATCTAACGCGGCGGCGCCGCATAATAATCTCAATCTCGTCAGAATATAAGAAGGAATAAAGTAGATAGGCATTAAAATATTCTGAAAATGTTTAATCATTTTTGCAGGCGTGTATCGAAACCATCGACGGCGGCAGAATGACTAAGGACTTGGTGATCTGTATCCATGGACTGAAGGACACCAAAGAGGGCATGTACTTACACACTGAAGACTTCCTCCTAGCCATCGCTGATCAACTCGAGCGTAAATTAAATTCCAAATAAACTTGAATTTAGAACACTACTCGGTGGTAAAAGACATTGATTTTGTTTCCACTGATACTAGATAAGTACATCAATACATATAAAATTGGTTTATAGATATTTTTAAGTAATCAAACATTTTATTTTTCAGATAAGTACATGTGTTTCCAACCTAGCAAAAATAAAATGATATTTTCTATCTATAAATATGTAAATAAAAATGTTTATTCGATGTATTACTTCCAGTATAGAAGAATTAAATTGTGCTTGTATGTCTGAACTTAATTAAATGGTGCTAAATTGCTTATAAATGTTATTAACTAGTTCCAGAGTTATTATCATATCGTGCTGGATGTTGCGAACTCGTTTTACAGAACCAGTAAGACATTTAATATTCATATGATTAATGGTTTTACTGATTGTCCGGATGACTTTTGCATTTCCTGATTTTATGCCATTTATGGTACACCTGATTGCACGATGAAATATATTAATTCTACATCACAATTTTAATAGAACTGTTATGCGTATATCAAATGGAACAAACGCACAATGCCATAAAAACTATTGGTTCAAAAAGTGCCTTTTTAAAATAAGGTATGATACGGATTTCATGGTGTGACAAATATTGAGACTGATATAAGGCCATATTTGGGAATGGGTATTGAAATCTAAATAAATACTCATGTGGAGAAGCAGGTAGACTGTCTCAAATGTTGACGTTGCGTTGTAATGGCAGGTGCGGCTTAGTCTTGGTATTTTCTAAAATTAGTTAATTTTAAATTGTGTAATTCCATTTTTATCTGGCTAGGACCACCCGCCGTTCCGCCACCGATAGAGTTGATACAATGTATGGGTAGTGTTTTTATCACTTTATTTTGTAGTAGCCCTTTATTATCTGTAGAAATGTATTATTATGTCTTCTTTAAGTTTATAATTATGTTTACACTTACCTATTTTTGTAACTGCATGAGATTTACAGAGATATAATTATTGATGTGTAACAGCCCAAAAATATATAATTTTACTGCTGACGATATGTATTTCTAAAATAAATCTATTTATGTTCATTTTGAAGTTTATTTTATCAGCTGTTAGTCTGCGATACCCAGATCATGTACATTTTCTATTTTCGAATACGTATTTATTTATAAGACTTTGTTGCTCAAATGGTTACAAGCGCGACAGCTTAGTTTTTTAGAATTATAATTTACGCCCTGGCAACCCGAACTCTGGATTTCAAAAGGGATAAACTTAATTGGCATTAACTAGATAAGTAATAATATGGGAACATAACTAGCGAAATATTGGTGTGTACTGTAGTACAAACAGTCGGCAAAAAAAGTTTAAAACAAAAACGATTTAACAGTTTTGTTTATCCTAATTATTGAGCAAAATATATAATTAAACCTTCCTCTTCCTTTTCGGATATACTATAGGTATACCTCTGCCCAACATTTCGGGGAAACAAGGCGTGATGTGTCTGATATTTAATTAAAATCAGAACAGAATTAAAAATTTAGCTATAATATTAAATGCTTAAAAGCAGCTTACCAAATCATTCTGTATCAAGTTTTATGATAGTTTTTAAACTGACAATATAAATGCACTTTTGTTGGTGACGGTACCACATCTGTCTGTCTCTTCAAAGAATGCAGGATGTAATTTTTATGAAACTAATCGAAGCGACTAGGTAGACTGTGGCTAAAATTCAACATAACATCACGTCCCCGAAGGGATCGTCTGAGGTGGCGCGAGCCTATTGCCATCAACCGGACAAAATTTCAGACCTGTTTGAAAATCCCAATAATACTTTGCCCGACCTGGTTTGCTGGACCAGGACCTCAAGCTCAGCAGTAGGTAGCGCTTACGCCCGCTAGACCAACGAGGCAGTCACAAACAGTTAGTTTAAAATTCTAATTGGGTAGCAAAATGTATTGCTGGTATTCTTCATCATGTCGATGGCAATCTAAACGCAGCCGGCCAAGATTTCGGTTGAGTTTGGTGCCATCAGTTCCTGTCGTGCACACAATAGGCTGCTGGCATTGATCTTCATAAATTTCGGAAACGGAAGGCTGGTCGCTTTATTAATGTAACTAAATATTTGACTAAAACAACACCATTTGAAAATATTGTATATATTTATTTTATCTTATATTACTAAGAAATTAATTTCAGATCAACATCTTTCACCACATCATACTGTACTAGTTTGGCATATTTTTTTAGAAGCTTTCGCCAGTAACATTTCACATCTTTATCAGTTAAATGATCCCAAATATGTTGGAAGCCTCTGTTTGCGATCTCATTTGCTAACTCGTCATGTTCTTGGAAAAATTTAATTAATTCCTTGATCTCCTTTTCAGTTGCTTTTGGGCTGATAGGTATATAATGCACCCATGGTATTAGGGATGGGTAGAAGAATTCGAGCCATTGATCGCCAACATGAAATACTAAAGACTTGCAGAGGAATAAATGCTTTAATCTGAAACTAGCAGCAACCCCCCTATAGTTGAATAGGTATTTATATTTACAATGTTCTTCAAATGGTACTTCTGATGCTGCTGGTGCATACAGTGTGTCCTGAAATTAAATTGGATTAATTTATTTTAGCTCCATTAAATAATGGATGTAAATTATAACTAGGTATTATAAGCAACACACTGTGACTCGAGTGCCTTTTTCTGGCAGGGGCACCATCAATGTTCTGAATTTCCACAAATGGCGATTATTTTTAGCAAGGTCTTCAAACTATCCTTAGAATTTACAACATTTAGGCCCGGACTTCACCAAAGCGGAGACAAGAGGAGAGGAGATGTATTGGAAACAAAAAATAGGATTTCATTATTAACATATCTCGTCTCGGCTTAGCTTCAGTGGATACGGTTGAGCAAAGAGGAGAGGAGATGTCTCATATTTCCTTAGCGTTGTAGCGGTTACACCGCCATATACGAACTACGCATCAAAGACATGACGTCACACAAATCCTGCATCGCGCAATTAGAGTTTACCGTGCGAACGACATATATAAGACTATCCTGTTGGGCAGTCGGCCCGCCAGACACAACACCCGTCTGGTCGGAGGATCCTCCCTTTTCTATGGTGGATGAGTGAACTTTACACCCTGTTCCTCATGCCGCCTAAAGCGTGAACAAAACAGAGCTGTGCCTCGCAAGCTGGCGACGGCGCGCTGCGGTCACGATACGAGATGTGAGCGGCAAGCGGAACCGCTAATTCCCCCGCGTCGCACAACTCGCCAGCAAACTCTAGCAAGTACACAGCTCTGCTACGGTCTAGTCAGTACGCATCTCCGCGCAGCTTTGGTGGATACACCAAAGCATCTACACATATTTTTTTATCAATAAATGAAATTAAATTGTTTATTCTGTAAATAACAGAATCACTTTTACATGTCATATAAAAAAATATTAAACATGAGCTAGATGAGGTCGGTGTTACCTATTTGACTACTCAGATAATATGAAGGTAATATACCATATCAGACTTCCAAGCCTGATTTTTGGTGTACTGAGCATCAACAAAGTCTGGATCAGATCTAGAGAGTAGTACAAGAGCATCTCTTTCTTCACTTGTTCTGGATCCTCTGAAAAATCCTTTGTTTTCTTTCTTTTCCCAAGGCCATCTGGAAATTAAGAGATAGGCAATTATTTATTACCAGTGAAGTGCAATGCTCACACGTCAGTCACATCAACGACAAGACGCATCGGACACTTAAAAAAATATAGTTACAAGGAAATTGGCTACACACATCAGTCACGTCGCTACCGGAACGCATAGACTAATATATATATTCTACTAATATATATATATATATTTATGAGACCGGAACGTCTCAGTCGACGTATCCTCACCGGCAACTCAAAACTT
The DNA here is from genome assembly GCA_963853775.1 of Xanthia togata. Lineage (NCBI taxonomy): Eukaryota > Metazoa > Arthropoda > Insecta > Lepidoptera > Noctuidae > Xanthia > Xanthia togata. The sequence goes on from OY970793.1 coordinate 14,334,266, forward strand.
GTATTACTACCAACAAAACATGGATATAGAAGAATTGATTGAATGACTGACTATCTGTTCACACACATCCCTGATTGGTGTGCGTGTGGATTGAGTGCTTCTTTTTAAAAGTTAACTATATTTTTACGAAATCAAGAAATAATTTAGGAAATAATTGTGAAAACTTCGTGGCCGCCGTTTGTATAAAAGTTCGGGTTATATAAAGGGGGACGTTGAAAATAAAGTTTTTTTTTTATTTACTCTGTAACTATTATGTTTTACGTCAAGGTTTTTGTTTCACAAATTGAGTGAAAATTATACTCGTAAAATAGAGTAAGAATATTAATCATTTATTTAGACAAAGTTGGAGAGTTTTGGAACACTCCGTCTGCACCATAGGAGGATTGAGTGTTCTAAATAAACCTATTTAAAATCCAAATAAACCAATAAAATCAATTGAATATTTGTGGATAGTTTTTACAATTTCAATACAATTATTCCACATAAAAATGTTAAACATATATCTAGTATGAAACATGAGTTACAGTATTTTCTCAGACTAGCAGATTGAGTGTTCTAGTTAATTGACCATGACTTTCTCACCATAGGTTTCACATTTTTTTTATCTTCACCATGAAGTTATCACAATAGTTTTTGTAAAAATATAGTTAACTTTTAAAAAAGAGCACTCAATCCACACACACACCCATGATTGACGTGACTGATCGGCACATAACATATATACTCTACGAGCTGATCGCCGACTTGACGTTGACATCACTGACGTGTGTGCATGAACCTTTACTGTTAAAAACCTTCAACAACTAGTTACTAACTTTTCAGCAGATCCTGATATTGAGATTCTGTGTTTGTCCCACCTGCCTATGCCAGTGGGGTACAAGGATATTGCTGGACCACCTTCCCAAAAACTCCAGGCAGGATACATTATATCATAATAATCTTTTGTCTGAAAAATAATTTATGAGGCTGTAATATGTAGCTGAAGTAAGTGTACTTTATGAAGCAACTAATGTCTTATAATATTGAATATCTTTATTCCATTAATTTTATTACATTCTAAGCACACCAAATAGTTTGTGGGCAGCTTCCGCTCTTAGGTGACTTGACATAATTGTTGGTAAGCTTGGTTTAGTAATAAATCTTAATCTCAGGACCTTACTGAAAGAAAATACTGGTGCTTTTGGATGGCTCCATGCTTGGTTGATTTGGGGCCAATCTCTGGTATTCAGTGCTAATTCTAAATCTGGCATTTTTGCTGCTAGAGCAGTCAGATAGTGTTCTACTCCGGCACACCTTGCTGGAAAGTGGCATTCATTTTCCCTGTACAACTTGCCATCAATTATCTGGAACATAACAAGTCATTTTGAGTAAGTATTATTTTAATTCTCAAAACAAAAAGATGTTTTACTATAAAATTAACAGTGTTTTAAGTTACCTGATACTTGGTTGCTTTTACTCGAGCTCTTTCAAATAGTTCTTTGGTAATACCATCTTTGAATGGTGCCAGGTCCTGCTCAATCACTGCCGCATGGCAGCTACAATTTTCACTCTTACAAGGAACATATTGGTCAACAGCTATGTTGATTTTTGCTTTGATTTTTATAGACCTATCATTAGCTTCTGGAAGTTAAATATGAAATAGTTCAAAACATGTTTTAATCTTTATTATAATATCCTATCTTTATAGGAGACGGTCCTGCATAATTCATTAACGACAAATAGGGACTGGTAGGAAATTTCCAAGAATAAACATCAATTTTATTTACTGTTGTGGCAAGTCTTTTTAGAAAATTGGTTATTTATGGTAAATCGATAACAGCTGGCAGTCTTATCCTAATAACAATAATGCTGCATTTTCGAGCCGATAGAATAAAGTTAACTAATGTTGAAAGTTAAAAAGTTTGTAATAACCTCTGCTGTATGTATTGTGGTCTTCAGAGCATGATTTTTCATCATTGCTACAAAACTCTTCATTTGTGTTAGAACTAACAGAAACAATAATACAGAATAATGTAAACAGATGACTGTTCATAATTTATTAACTTTTGAAAAACGACGATTGTAATATTTCTTGAAATAAACAAAAGAAAATGGAAAAATGACACTAATGACAGCTTGACAGTAACCCCGCATTCCGATGTAATCGATTTGAGCGTGCTAACATCCGTACCGAATTAACGTGAACGCGATAACGTTGCGTCTTGAATCGTAATAGATGACGTCATGACGTGCGCCATCTTGCGATAACGCCGACCATGCCTTTTACTAATATCACCGTAAGCGCTGTCAAAAATGACAATTGTGCTGTTTTGTTTTGACTTGCATCTTATCTTTAAACTAACGTGGCATTTTCGAAATTGTGTTTCTGACTACCGTTCGCCACCTAACCAAGAAAGAAGAAGAAATGTGTGGTATAAACACAAAGAAATATGGAATGCAATTTTGACGTTGAGCGAGTACTGTCAGCGCGTTCACGAGCGTTCCGAATTGTAGACAGCCCTCAAGCTGTCATAATCTTGATATCTTAATCGGAACGCCAATTATCGATGTCAGCGCCATGAGCGATTATGTTCTAATTCGGAAAGCGGCCTAAGTACTCAAGAGCATTTTTTTTTTTTTTTTTTTTAGTTTTGGCACTCAAGAGCATTTCATTTTAATTAAAAATAGAATAGAATACAAATGAAATGCTCTTGAGTATTTCATTTGTATTCTATTCTATTTTTCTTTGGCAATGGAGCCGATGTCGACAATTCTGCCAATTTCAGATGTGTTATGGGAAAACGTGCGAAGGAGGGAAACAAAAAAAAAAAAAAAAAAAAAAAGGGTTGTAAAAGAAAGCAATTGTATTGTAAGTCAGTGACTCAGTCAGTGCCTGTGCTCAGTGCTCAAGAGTGTCATGAGATAACAGCAAGAGATGCAACAGCTGTCAAAATACTTTTAAAACATTGAATCGAATCTTTGGATAGCAATATTTTAAAAAATGACTTGCTTTACTGTCAGATATTTTTGTTGCCGTTATGTCACATATTTTTGCAATTTGACCGGCACTCATTGCTGTATACAATAAAACGGCTCGAAACATTTCACGGACAAATTATGATGCCAAACATGGACGAATAAAAAACCTCTCAACTTTTTTATTCGTAATGATGCCAAACTGATGTCAGATATTTTTGATAACATCGAGTTAACACATTCTCCTGTTATGAAATATGTAGGCAGATATTTGTAACGCAAGTCATTTACAACATTTATGCATTCCGAGAAGTGACATTATGAGATGTCAGCTCAACTGACAGGGGCCGCTAGGGCCGATCCATATATTTAAATATTGTAGTCTTTGGGGCCGATGCCTGCTGTGGTCGCGGGTAATTCGGAAAGGGATACCGCGGCGTCTGGCAACATAAAGGCAACTGAAGGTACTCGGGTGGGTTTTAGTCAGTAAGAGTAATACGCCCCCCCGCTCCGCCCAGAGCGGGAGAAGTTATTTCATCATTTCCAACACAAAAAAAACGAGGTATTCTCTAAATATTTTGGCGTCGCTTATTCTGTCAGATAGTTTTGGCGTTCTTTCGATGTCACATATTTGTGCCGCTACTTGTATCTATATCTTACATTCCACTTCTTGAGAACACATACAGTTTGCATCAAATAACTTTGCCGCTCTGAAGTAGGATACAAATGATTGTGCAGTAGTCCATCTTATTTATAAAACAATAGCGCGTATGCGCAATCTTACTTCAGAGCGGCAGAGTTATTTAACGCGAACTGTATTTATGAACGAATCATAAAATCAGATAAGTTGTATTGCCGATCTGTCCATAGTAATATATTTATGCTCGTGACTGTACCTGCTTACTGAATGACCTGGATAATAAATTATTCTCAATTTTACTTTAAAACATATCTGCTCTGTTCCTGTCGCCGACTTCCAATATTTGCATATTCTGCTATGATTGAAATATCAGTATAGTACAAGATGGAGCGAAAAATAAAAATAATTTGGGGGTAGATTGAATTTATTAATAAAATTATATCATTAGATAAACAGACATTTAAGGCAGCAAATAATTCAGACAGTGAAAAATTAAATAATGTACTACTCACTGTGAAAGAATCAAGCAATTATAAAGAATTATACGATACGTAATAGAAGTAATGTAGATTTAGAGATAAAAAGATTAGACATATATAAAATAATCCTACGAGATCTTAATATTAAGGATTTACATACATGGCTTACTATAATAACAATCAACTGGTATACAAGTATCTAAATACAATTGACAGTATAATTTTAAACATAAAGATCGAATTAAAATGACTGATTAAAATCAGCTTACAGTTAAAAAGCTGTTTCATGCCACACTTCGTCCAATACAATTAAGAACACACATTCATTTCAACAATATTTTTCTCTCTATCTATTGTTCAAATTCGGACTCAATTTTGGTCCGACATGGTGTAACTTAAAACAGCCTTTTCTGAGACTGAAAAAACATTTAGAATTCCCTGTCAGGGAATATAGCTGGTGCGACCAGGGTCCAGATGTAGAGACCCACGCACAGCCATGAGGATGTGATCTTGATCCACATTGAGGCGACATTCTCCTTCGAAAGCTGCGAACTCGGGCTGGAAGAAAATAAATTTCGTTAATATTTTTTAGGGTAACCTGCACGGATATCGAGGGATATGCTTTGGAGGCGTGGCACGTGGCGCCTCGACATTGCTAAATTGGGCTTATGTTCGAACGGCGGCTGTTCGCTTCATTCAGTCGCTTTGCAACTGCGTACAGTGTACTATTGATGCGTAAAAAACCAAAATGCCAAGCTGTGCAGTAATAATTTGTAAAAATAGGTCTAGTACCATCAACCTGAAGACAAATGGCGTGTCTTACCACCGGTAAGTAAACATTTAAGTTACTGTTTAATATTTTAAATCAATTTTTAAATCAATAACTAACTTACGTCCGGAGCGATACGAACTAGCCCGAATCTATCCGAACGGAACGAACGTTTTGGATTTAGAGAGGTGCAATCCAGTGCGTGCGGCTGATTTTATCGACATGCGTATTATTGCAGTCGAATCTTTTTTTACAGAACTCAATGGATATTCTTGTATTACATGTATAGTATAAGAGTTAAATTTGTTATTAATTTAATTTTGTTTGAAGAGAAGACATTGTAATTTCAATACAGTTATTCGTGCATAGCATAATATTTAACAGAGAGAGTTCCTTTTACCCGGTAATAAAAAAAAAAAAAAAAAAACTCATTTTATTTTAGTAAAAATAACCCATATTTTCGGATAGGTATATGTGGTAGAAACAAAATAAATTAATATAGATAATACAAGAATGTGCTAAAATAAATATCGATAAAAATTATCGACCATCGCTTTCGACTCCCTAATTGCATGCGTGTGCATTGAATGTTCGCAAATAGCAAGTGTTTATGCATGAATGCCCCGCCCATTCTATGTATGTGTGCTATTAGAAATTGATTTAGTGCAGCTGCTTTCTTCTTAGTGTGCGAGTTCAAATTTTAAGTGTGTGTCGTAAGTACACTATTTGTTAATGTTGTAATTATTTTGGTGGGAGATAAGCGGTCGCATTAGGATTCCTTACTATTCCGCAATGAAGGCATATCTCTGGATATCTATGGTAACCTGCGACCTCGTAAGTTTGATCCTGTAATCTAACTCGAACTACCCTATTCGCTACTGTGAAGAATATTTCGTGTATTCTAACACGAAATATTCTTCACTGTAGTCTTACTTGCTAGGCCCAGAGGGAGCGGGCCGTATATCCACCACGCGGGCTCAGTACGGGCTTGTGCATGTCACAAGTATTTAAATTGAATTTGGATTTTGTTGGTTTCTAAGATGAGAAAGATTCGGGATACTTACTTGTACCAATTTGTGAGTGTCATCATGATGTAAAGCGTAGCAAGAGCAAACACGACGTGGAAGAAGGTCCAGGAGTAGGCGACACTGTCGCCCTCGTTGTCGAACACTTTGGTCTCCTCGGCGCGGCCCGCCTCGCCGCCGTCAGCGCCCTCTACGAAATCATACCCTGCGCTCAGTGAGCATACCAACATGCATTGTTAACTATGTTGATCACAATACCATGTTAAGGTGCAATTGAAGCGGATAAGTGGAACATACGAAATACTTGGCATTGTACAGACGCCAGCACATTAACCTACTACAACCTGACAAATTTCATTAATAGATTTCAACTTTATCACTAAGCTGTAAAGTTCAAAGTTCATTGGGAAAATTTGACAGTATCGGGTAGGTTGACGTGCTGGCGTCTGTACACCACAGACATCCTGTGGTTTATAAAAAAAAACATTCAATCAAAATACATCGCAAATAACTACAGAACATCAACAAATGAAATCTAGGAAAGCTATTTTCATTAATGTTTACGTAGGTGTGCTTTTAACTGTCAATACAGGCGCGGTCGCAGCCCAGAATTTGGTGGGGGGGGGGGGGGGGGCACCATGGGAGTGAGTAATATGCCGAGGAATATTACTTAGAATACTTTTTAAAATAACTGAACCTATTTTTAACTTTCTGATCTTTTCTCACAGTTGGTCGCAGTAACTAAGGTACGACCAAACGGTAACATCCAAGTTTGTTGTTGTTGGCTTTTTTAGTATTTAACCCCGAAATAGGAATTATTTGAGGTTTGATTAAATAATACATGCCATATTTTTAGGGATGTAAATCCAGCTTTACATAAGTAGTTAGGTATAGTCATGTTAAAAACATACTTTTTTGAAAATTCAACCTTGAGCGCATGTATTAAAGTTGTTATTACAAAGCAATACAATTTAATGAACGAAGTTTGTCGGTAGGTAGTGGCGGATGGCATGAAGTGTAGTCGAATATATTTTTATACTTTTTATTTTTTTGTCCATTGACTTAGTATTTTAGGAGTTTTAAAATTTATATAAATGTGTGTTTTAAACACATAATTATACTATTATAATAATAGATTTTGTTGTTATCGAAACTAAAATAAGTAACCAATACACAAACATTTAAAAAAAAATCGAGTAGAGGACCTCTTCTACTTTTGAAAGTCGGTCGAAAACTATATTTAATTATATAAAAAATTATATAAAACTCAATACGAAAAAGTTCATAAGTTTTTAAACATAATTAAAAAAAACATTATACAAAAAAATCAACTCCACTGAAAAGAATAGGGACAATTTGTATTATTCGACTAAATTAAAAATAGGTTGTAATGCATTGTTCTTACACTGAAAAAACCGACTATTGAAATTGGCCGTATTATACTTGGACTGTAAGGTGAAGTTTTAAGACAAATTAAATCAAAATCACCTATTTCGCCCTATATTTAGTCATATAATCAACAAAAACTCTTACTTATCGAAACTACGATATCCCATCCTTTTTTAACGTTCTAGACGTAATATTTTTACAATTTTTCAAGCAATATTTCAGCATTTTTAACGTGCGGTCAGTAACGCGAGCAACGTGATACTATTTGAAATCAGCGCACAATTTTTGCGAACGGTTTTGAGACGGTTCCGTTTTTACCCTTTGGGTACGGAACCCTAAAAAAGAATTTTGCAAATCCGTCAATAAATGATGGAGTTATGCCCGAACATACATTTAAAAAGAACTAAGAAATACTTGCTTTGTCGACTTGTGAAGAAAAGCTCAAGAATAAAGACAAGCGAGTGAAGCGAGACTAATAAATGTTGCACCCCGTCTTGAATAGGTTCCGTTTTCTTTTGACAATTATACAGAAAGAGAACTTACTTTGTCGAGAAGAAAAGCTTAAACTTGTTTTACAGCAAGCAGTTTAGGTTTTTAAATCTGACCTTAACCCAGTGGTGGAAAAATTCCCTTCGCTCGCTCCTTTATCCCCTATTTTATAACAGGCTTTTTTTCTTAATGTTTTTTGTGTATGTCCCCATCGGGGTCACAGTGGTTCAAGCCTACAGTTTTTAGTTAGTAAGACACGTCAATCATTCAGGCTCTCGACAGCTTAATTGTTTTTGGGGGTCATGACCCCCGTGACCCCTCCTGGACCACGCCTGTCAATACATATAATACATTTATGTAAAAACCATTTAACCTGGCATCTTTAAAATAGTACCATTCTTGGCTTGGGATTCTTTAGAAGCTGGACCGAAGATAAGCATAAAGGAAAATAAGAAAAAAAATACGTTTTTATCTTTACAAAGAAATAAACAGGCAAGGAATGAGTCAAATACGAATATCATGAAATTTTTATCATTGAAATTACATAAACAAGCAAATAATATGTTAGCAGATAATGAAAAAGATACATGACTGTTCAATGTTTGGCATGTTAGGTAGTTTGTGATTTGAGGCCAAGTGCACATGTGGTGTTACCTTCGTTAGCAATGAGCCCTCCTTGCCCTTATACAGCGCCGCCGCCGCGCGATATGTCCGCAAAGAATGCACAGTATACGTTAGTGTTACATAGAAAAGTAAAAAAAAAACAAAGTGCCAACACAGCTCTTTGTGTTTCATTCAAAATAAAGGTAATCATCGCAATTAAAACGCCAAAACAAATGGATATATGGAAATAATAATAATAAATACTGTTAAGAATTGTGATTCCGATTGAATCAGTGTTGTGTGAAAAATACCACGACATAAAGAAAAACATCTTGAAAAACATTTGGGAGGCAAAGTTCAAAAGTCGAAATTGAGTTGTTTCAAAAATAATCATGACTAAAACTGGACATGCAAACTTGGTTGACTATATTGTGAAACAGAATAATCAGAAATAAGCTAGAGGTCACACTGATAACGATATGTTGAAAGATCAAAAAAAAATTGGCCAGTTTAAACACAATGCGATTAAGCGAATATGAAATCTTACCCTGAAGTTTTTTTTCCTTTGCAATTAGTGATGCACTTGCAATATAATAGTTTTAGTAAGTTTAAGATATCGTAAAGCTGGTTATATTCACCTCCGCTTCCTTCCTTGGAGAGGATACGGTCCGACATGGTGATTTTGGACGAGGACGACGCAGTTCGGATGGAGGAGTACAACACGCTGCACACCCAAATGACCAGCCCGATGGCCGACTGCTTGTCGAAGGATGACTGTTGGACCACAAACATAAACATGTTGAACATAAACTAATTATATGACCAGAAATAATGATACATGTGTATCATTATTTCTTGTCATATAATTAGTTTATAAACAAGTTTCGGTTACAATTCAGTACACTTAAAAAGGGTATTATACGCATGCCAGAAGCTGCCTCAAAAGTATGAAGGTGGCTTGCATGCCATTGTACCATAGTCCATAACAAAATTTGATTGGTGAACTTGGTCATGTCACAATGGCATAACAGCTCCGTGCACACTTTTGTGTAAGTTAGTGGTATGATGTGTATTGCTGATTTAATGTGATATGCTCAATGGGTATGCGCAAAACCACGCAACTTTTATTTGGTATAGACAGTGCCAACCACGACGACGCGCCCCACTCCGCTCCGCTCCGTTCTAAAGTACAGCTTACAGTACAGTAATCGCGGGGTGGGGCGCGGTGTCGGGGATGGCACTATATGTACAAGTGGTTCTTGGCTTTGGCACGATTCAAGTCTTACCTTGATCATCTAATTAATCAGTGGAAAGAAATGGAAAAAAGTGCATTTTAAACCTAAAACTATTTAGGTACCAACTAAATCCGATTTCATACATGGTTAAATGTGATATATAAATAATATATGATTAGAAAAAAGTATGTGATACAACATAGAGCTAAAAGAACTGTTGATACCGTCTTACATACCCAATAAAAATCTTCCTTGGATTCCTGGTTGAGCGGATTTAAAATAAATACATATTAAGGTAAAAATAAATATTAAATACAATACAACTTTTAAATGCGTAACATACACATACTGTACTGTCTAATGTATGTTTTACTATATTGACCATAATATTTAGAAATAAAACAATATAGGATTTTAAGAAAGTGTACAGAGGTGTTTCTTTGAAATTAATGTAATTATAAAGCATTCAAAAAACGAATAGACAATACGGCCGATATAACTTAGCAGGTCTGACGCCAGTAGCACATCTCCGCCGCGAAACCATAGCAGCGAAACCGCAGTAGTTCAATGCAACTGGCTCGCGTCATGTTTCGCTATTCGAATTCGAATAGCGAAACATGACGCGAGCCAGTTGCATTGAACTACTGCGGTTTCGCTGCTATGGTTTCGCGGCAGAGAATAGATGTCCTACCGGCGTGAACATAGGCACTACGAACTTTCGCGCATGTTCTCTCACTCGCCTCAGTTCGGAACTGTCAAGTTATATCGGCCGCATTGTACCTTGCTGAAATTACTTCATTTGTAATAATAATTATAAGGAAGCTGAGTAATTAGTTTAATAAATAAAACATATAACAACTATTGATTGGCATTTTTATATTGTGTTAAATGTCAAGTGTTTCCTCCCTCATGGACCGGTATTACAAAATGATCTCCCGTTTCACGCCAGACGTTGAAATTAGCGCAAGAGTGTTTAAATTGCATTGCACGCTTTGATAACTTAAAATGTGTTCAATGGAAGGATAATCATTATTTTCATTCTATTGGCTTTACCAACTCGGTAGAAAATACAAGATGTTTTTACTGAAAAAAAAACCAGAGTAAAAGCCGGCGAGGACATATCACGAACAACCGATAGGTTCGCATTGCTTTCACATCTCTCCACTAAACCTACGGTTTCCTAGAAGAGCGGATCCGTCACATGTGAACATCTGTAATTTTTACTAGTACACACATCAACACGGTCTAGGGATATTTTTAAAAAAGCGAATTACTATCAATGTGTTAATTATTTATATGACATGTATATATTTAAAAGATACGTTATTTAATATTCTACCATTTTTTAATAATGGTTAAGGTACTTAGATTAAAATTGCAGGATTTTATGGAAAAAAAATGAAGCATAGACGGAAACCGTAAACTCAAACTCAAATCATTTATTCCAAATAAACCAATTACAGGTACTTTTGAATTGTCAAGGGGTCGGTCAGTCAGAAAGATGAAGCTAGTTGCCCATTCCAAAGCGTAGTAGGTTCCTATGGAGAAGAACGGGTAAGAAACTCCATGGACACTCTTTTAAATTAGAATATTGTTACAAAACATTGGTTACATCATTCATGTTGAAATTATACATGTGAGAACAATGTAGTAAATCGTGCACGTTAAAAGCGACCATAATAAAAATATAAAAAACAAAAATAATTAAAATAAGCCATGGCAGCTAAGAGATGACCAGTCCCCACTGACGGCGCCCGTTCACGAACATGACGCATGGATCAGCATCATTTAGCTCAACCATTTTGAAGGGAACTTAATGATCCAACACACACGCCACCACCAGCGAGACATTTGAGTGAGCATGACATACTCTCAGCCGCCAGGGTACATTCAAGTCAATGAAAGACGTACTCAGTAAATGTTAAAGTAGGTAAACAGTGCTCACATATGTGCAATGCAATTATATAATACTAAGAGATTGAATTTATACAATGTAAATATAGTTTTTCAATCTTCAGCAGCTCCAACAATATTTTCCAATGCTAATCAATTAGTTTATGCGCCCTTGTGGAGCTGGACCAGCGTTGAGCCAAGCATTTTTGTCAGCGATGTAATCCCCCAACTTATAATATGCTTGGCAGCATAGTGTGCGTTTTATGCAAGATTTAAATTTCGTTTCATTCAATTGGAGTATGTGGGGAGGTATTTTATTGTAACATTTTACACAGTACCCCATGAAAGATGAGTCTACTTTAGCCAGTCTGAAACCCGGTTGAACTAATTGGTCCCTATTTCTAGTCCCATAATTGTGTCTATCACCTATTTTACTGAAAATACTTAGCTTTTCCTTACGTACATGATGTTCTCATAGATATATTGACAAGGTACCGTCATAATGTTAATATCTTTAAATAGTTCCCTTAGGGAATCGCGTCTGCGGAGGCCATATATTGCTCTGATGGCTCTTTTCTGCAGAATAAAAATCGATTCGATATCTGCAGCCCGTCCCCATAGTAAAATACCGTAAGACATGATACTATGAAAGTAACTGAAATAGACTAGCCTCGCGGTATCTACATCAGTAAATTGACGGATTCTTCTCACAGCATATGCTGCTGAACTTAGCCGTCCTGCAAGAGATGTTAAATGAGGACCCCATTGCAGCCTTGAGTCGAGCGTGATCCCCAAGAAAACAGTTTTATCGACAAATTCTAGTTTCTCCCTATTCAATACTATTTCACAAACACTACTTTTAACATTCGGCAAAGCAAATCTTATGCATTTAGTTTTTTTCCCATTTAATACTAAATTGTTAGCAGTGAACCAATTTTGGACCTGCAGTAGGGCGTTATTTACGTCGTCAAAATTTGATTCACGTCTATTTATCTTAAAAATTAGAGAAGTCGTCAGCAAATATCGTCAGCAAATAACACCATTTGTGGTTTGTTTTTTAATAAATGGGGTAGATCATTAATATATACTAAAAAGAGGAAAGGACCCAATATTGAGCCTTGTGGAACACCCATTTTTACTTTTAGACCGGAGTGAATTGACACCGTTAATTTGAACTTGCTGTTGTCTATCATTTAAATAAGAGTTTACCAAACTGAGCGCAAGCTTACCTAGTCCGTAATGCTCAAGTTTCAAGAGCAAGGTTTCGTGATTTACGCAGTCAAATGCCTTGGAAAGGTCACAAAAGATTCCTATGGCATCTTGGGCCGCCTCCCATGCTGTAAATATGTGTTTTAATAAGGCGACACCGGCGTCAGTCGTACAACGTCCCTTGGTGAACCCATATTGTTGTTCGTGTAAGATTTGGTTGGTGTTAAAATGATTAAGCATTTGATTGAGCATTACCTTTTCGAACACCTTGCTGAATACCGGCAGCACGGATACTGGTCTAAAATTGTTGGTGTCTTTACTGTCCCCAGATTTAAAAAGTGGTATAACCTTACTGTATTTCATTAAATCCGGGAAAACTCCTTGATCCACGCACAAATTAAATATTAAAGCTAAATATGGTGCTATAGTCTCGATTATGGATGTACAAACTTTGATAGATAATCCCCATAGATCTTCAGTCAATTTGATTTTGATTTGCCGAAAAGCTTTTACAACTATCATAGGGTTTATATGTTTAAATTGAAATTCAACCGGGCAGCCTGTAACGTTCGCTTTTAATAAATCAATTGAGACATCGGGTGAGGAATTTAAAGCTTCCGTCGTTTTTGATGGTATATTAGTAAAGAAATTTACAAATTCTTGCTACTTCTAAGTTAGAGCTTATGGGACCACGTTCAGTCTCCAATGTGTACTCAGTGTTTCGTATTTTTTCCCTGTTAGTTTCATTATTTATTACTTTCCAAACCGTTTTTATTTTATTTTCTGCTGATTTGATCTTGTTGCTAATATACAGAGCTTTAGCTGTCTTGCAGGTATTTCTAAATATTTTCGAATATGTAGCAACATACTTGTTGAAAGTTTCTGTGTTAATGTAAGGCTTAAGGCCATACAGCTCGAACAGTCTTTCCCTACTTATCCTAATACCTCTAGTTGCCCAGTCACTAAAAATAAAATTAGGGCAAATATTTTTTGTTTTCTTTTCAAAAGTTTGATTGAATTCAGTGTGCACTATTGAAAAGAAATCCTCATACAATTTATTTGCATCGTCCATATTATGGCCCAGAGCATTTAACTTATTATGTAGGGTACTATTGAATCTATTTAATTTGCCAGTTGTTATTGGTCTAAATTGTATTTGCACTTTTTGCTTAACTGTTTTAAACTTAAAAGTTACCGTTTGTCCACTATGATCAGACGGCAAATAATTAACGATGGATTTATCTAAATAATCGCAATCGCAGAAGACATTATCGATACAAGTAGCAGAAGTTGGGGTTACTCTAGTTGGTTCTGTAAAAACATTAGACAAATTGAATGATTTAAAAAGGCTTAATATTCTACTGCTATTTGAATTAATTTCTAGAATATTTATATTAAAATCACCACAAATAATTGTGGTTTTGTTACTTGATGCAAGTTTCGCTAGGACATCTTCCATTACTGACTCAAATAAAGAAAAGTTCAGATAATTAGGGGGTCTGTACACGCACACTACAACATGCTTATCCAGCTCAACACAGGACAGTTCGATGCAACGTTCAACTGATAAACCAACTATGTCATTACGTTGCTTAGATTTTAAACATTTTTTTATCAAGATTAGAGAACCTCCACGCAGCATAGATTTCCGGTTAAAACAACTGCCCACACTATAGTTCTCATAATTAATCAGCATTTGGTAATCCTTTAACCAATGTTCAGTAAAACAACAAATGTCAAACTTTGTTTTTTCTAAAAACATTTCTATTTCTAATAATTTTGATGAAATACCTTGAATATTTTGATGAAATAATTTCAAGGCATTCTGCTGATTTCCTTTTTGATAATTATTTATTTTAGAGCAAGAAGACACCTTGTTGTTGTTAGCAATAAGAATATGCATTTGGTAATCCTTTAACCAATGTTCAGTAAAACAACAAATGTCAAACTTTGTTTTTTCTAAAAACATTTCTATTTCTAATAATTTTGATGAAATACCTTGAATATTTTGATGAAATAATTTCAAGGCATTCTGCTGATTTCCTTTTTGATAATTATTTATTTTAGAGCAAGAAGACACCTTGTTGTTGTTAGCAATAAGAATATTCTTACTGGTACCTTCTGTTGTCTTACACACTAGTTTAAATGACTATCCGGAGTTAACCCCAAGACTTCAATGGCATCACTAGGCAGTGAGCTCATAGTGAGCGAGGGACATGGAACCTCCTTCGTACAATTTGTATAAATATTAATAGCATTTGAGCTACATTTATTCTGGTACACCACCTTATTATTAGTATTATTACTAATCATTGTGGTGTTAATAATACAAGACTTCGACATACTACCTATGTCTGAGTTTATATAAAAAGCTAATAGCCTTGCTATTATGTGTCTAAAACTAACAGGCAGATACACAGTATCCCTAGTCGATTTTAAAGTTTCCACAAAACTGTTGGTTGGTATATGAATTAACTTTTAATTTGTGAGTAAAAACTGAAAAAAATAGAAAAATCATTTAATTTGTGTTTATAAACTTGAATTTAGTAGTCTGAGAAAGCGCCCATGATTTTCATAACACATCGGCAACGATTCGGCATGCTCAGAACAAGGTTGTCAATGTCTTGCTGCGGAATATTGTCCCATGTCCTTCTGAGGTGCGCAAAAAGTTGATCTTCTGTAGCCAGATTTTCAGGAACTTCCTTCAGAGCTCTTCTTTGCAGCATATCCCACGCATGCTCAATGGGATTTAGATCTGGCGATTGAGCAGGCCAGTCTAAGGCCCTAACATTATGTGTATGTAACCAAGCTGCTACCGTTCTCGCCGTGTGTGCCCGGGCATTGTCGTGCATGAGCAGGAAATCTTGCCCCATTTGTGTTCTGTGGGGCAAGATTACGGGCCCCAGCACCTGTTGGACGTATCGTTCTGCCGTCATATTGCCCCGCACCCAAACGAGATCCGTCCGTCCTCCAAGACGAATTCCTGCCCAAACCATAATTGTTCCTCCTTGGTATGGGTGAACTTCCTGAGGGTTCTGGAGACGGCTCCATCGTCCAGGAACTCGCCAAACACGCGTCCTTCGTGAATCTGGATGGAAGCCGAACCTGGATTCATCCGTGAACAGCACATTGGACCATTGCTCACGGCCCCAGTCCACGTGGTTCCGAACCCATTCTAATCGTCGTCCACGATTGCCTCTCCGTAAAGGTGGGACCCGGAGTGGTCTACGAGAGCGTAGATTGCTTTCATGCAGTCGCCTTCTTACAGTTTGGTCACTCACAAGCACTTGGTGTTCCACTCGCAGCCTTTGGACCAATTGAGTCGCCGTTGCATTTGGTTGAGCTCGCGCAGTAATTTGCAAAAATCGGTCTTGTCTGGGGGTAGTGATGCGACTTGGCCCCCGGTGCCTCTCCGCTACTTCACCTGTGGCACGATAGCGTGTCCACAATCTTGAAATTACATTTTGATGGGTCCCTATGGCCTCAGCAACATTACGCTGAACAGATCCAGCTTCCAGCATTCCCACAGCTCGTAACATCTCCGCCCTCGTCAAATGTCGGCGTTGCATGGCTACAATACCTCAATTTTAACTTTATCTTTCGTTTAAAAATGAAAAAAAACTGTAACTAAACGTAATTCGTATTGTTTTCTAAATTTCGCACAAATGAAAATTCCCTCTCCTATACATCAAGACATTTTTATGCCACCGAAACAAAAGAATTTTCAAAAATTTTAATTTGGAATTAGTCTGAGATAAATTACAAACAAATCGGTGTATAAAAGATTCCAATGCGGCCAGTACTTTTCGAGTTATTTAATTGAGTATGAAATATCCCTAGACCGTGTTGATGTGTGTATTTGAAATTAAGGTGTCAAAAACGTTCTGTATTTGGACAGCAATTATCGCGTGACCCTTCATCGCTTTGTTAGGAAACCAAAGCTTCAACGCAGCAACAACTTTCCACCAAAGCATATGTAAACATATGCTTTGGTGGAAGATGGCCCAACCTGGTCGTGTACACAATACAAACCTCGTTAGATCCCGTGATGCTGTTACATTCCTTGGACGCGTTGGAGAGCGCAGACCACGTCAGATACATGACGTACAGCGACACGACGGCAGACTGCAGCAGTCCAGAGCGAGGCTGATGCTCCTGTACTGATGGCAGGATCGAGATGCCGCTCGCGATCACCACGAGGATCAGGTTTATTGAGATGAAGAATTTGGATAGCTCACATCCGCTCGACTGTAAATAAGGGTTGTGTTAGCTGTTGGCAGTGTGTTATTGTTAAAAGGTTGTATGGGAATTGATTGTGCTTGAAAAAACTAGCTAGCAGGCTAGCACTGAGATGTGTTTTGGGGTAACAAAAACTCGTTGAGTCATCTCACTCATGTGCAGTCACAAGCATTAATGTATGTATATGTCACCGCAGAATAATGAACTTCGTTAGTTTCTCATCTATCGGCATTGTTTCCGTTCGTTAGATTATTATAAACTGTCGAAAAATTGTGAACTGCTAACTAATCTATTTATGGGAAGTCGACAATTTGTGAACACAAATTGTGGTTAAGTGGTACCTTGCGATAATAGGTACACTAAAAATCCTGCCTAGCTGCGAGCAACTTCGAAGTGGTGCTCGCCGGCCGCTTTCGCGGCACTACTCGCTTGGCTCGCTCGGCTTGCGCGCGTTTGTTCACAGTTCTAACCTAACCCATTTCACCCAGCCAGTTTACAATTTTTCGACAGTTTTAATCTAACGGAAATAGTATCGATAGTTTATACTAACGGTTCTAACAATCTTATGGTGGAATATACAGACACACGTAGCAACTTTAAAAAGTGATTTTCTACAACTGTAATTTATGTAGTTGCGAACATAGTATTTCGGACCCCATACTATTATGAAATAGGTCTTATCTCAAAATTGCAATCGTTATGCCACGCGAAACTAGCTTTTAAATATTGCTGAGTGTATATTATATAACATTTAAGTTTTTCACCACAGCAAGTGTATTTTCAAGTGATTTGTGACAAACTGCGATCCTAAGAACTGTGTTGAGCAGCTATAGCAGTGAACATATTTGCAAAATGACAGTTTTATTGTATCAATCTATTGACTTAAATCTATTGCACTTAAGTAGTAATTTACCTTGGTGTAGTAGACATAAAGGAGGACGATGCCAATCAGTGCTATAGCGTAGGCAGTGAGCATAGCCAGCAGCAGAGCGGCATACCACCCACGCGACTCTGATTCTTCATAGTTTGCTGAAATTAATTAATATACGTCAAATGTAATATACGCCGGAACCGCACCCGGCGCCGCGTAAATTTTATATTAATTCTGAGGTAGACTGATTTTTTTTGTCTTGCGGTCCGTCGCCGCCGCCGGTGCGGCTCTGGCGTCATGTATCTCAGGAAGCCTTATTCTGCTTTGCTTTAACTATCTAGCCACAAGACGTGCATAGTGCACTATCTCAAATTGTTTATTGCATATCCATAATGTGGTGGTAAATAAAATAAATAAAAATAGAAACAATTATGGACCCTGTCCCTGTCGGGCACAGAAAATATTAACAGAAGTAGAGAGACGAAGAGTGTTTTATATATTTCCCTGTTATTAAGTTAGAATTATTTTATATCCTATTACCTGTGTACTTATATTTCCATTCATTCACTTATTCTATCAATATTTTATATGCAGGTCTATCTATTCATTTAATTATATTTAGTATTGCTATAGGACATGCGCCCGTCGACCATCGTCACATCTTGAAAATACTAGTTTAAAGATAGTTGTCATACAGCAGGGCAAATGCCTTGTCCCTTTTCGATATAAGCAACTTATGGGATACATCTCACTATTACTAGTATCATACATACCGTTATCTTAATTAATATTAGAAAGAGAAAAGATTTGATTTTTTGTACGTTTGTACAGTTCGCGTCAAATAACTGCCGCTCTGAAGTAGGCTACAAATGACTAGTGAGAGAGTAGTCAATCTTCCTTAAAAAAAAGTAGCGCGCATACAACCTAACTTCAGAGCGCAAAGTGACGCAAACTGTAATGAATAAACTCAAAAATTAGCCAAAAGAAAAAAAAACTGTTTTACGATTTTAAAATTCTTTCACCAGTAAAATACTATACAGTTATCGCTAAGTAACATAGGCTATCCTACTAATATTATAAATGTGAAAGTTTGTATGTTTGTACCAGCGCGCATGCACAACCTAACTTCAGAGCGCAAAGTGACGCAAACTGTAATGAATAAACTCAAAAATTAGCCAAAAGAAAAAAAAACTGTTTTACGATTTTAAAATTCTTTCACCAGTAAAATACTATACAGTTATCGCTAAGTAACATAGGCTATCCTACTAATATTATAAATGTGAAAGTTTGTATGTTTGTACCAGCGCGCATGCACAACCTAACTTCAGAGCGCAAAGTGACGCGAACTGTAATGAATAAACTCAAAAATTTGCCACAAGAAAAAAAACACTTTTTACGATTTTAAAATTTCTTTCATCAGTAAAATACTATACAGTTATCGCTAAGTAACATAGGCTATCCTACTAATATTATAAATGTGAAAGTTTGTATGTTTGCATGTTTGTTACTCAATGACGCAAAAACGGCAGGACGGATTTGGATGACATTTTAATGACATTTAGACCAAGACCTGGGTTAGGACATTTCATAAAGATATCACGCGGGCGAAGCCATTGGCCGAAGCTAGTATTCAGTCATTTAACCCATATTATTTTTAGTAATACAGTCAAATTAAATTAGCTAGCGAAACTGCTGACGTGATGGGTACCGATGTGATGATATACGATAAAATAAAAACAACAGTTTTTTTTTTGGTGATCTACGACCGCTAACTTGTTGTTGTTACTTGAAGTGTGCGTTCACTTAACACGTCTGTAAAGATACGCAAAAGAAAATGAATTCGTAAACTGGTAGGTATTCCAAGTGGCTACACTAACGATAAGTACGCTATCGCATTAGGTTACCCTGTAATGATAGATGTACATAAGTTGGATATAAATAAATTAATAAATAAAAAAATAATAAATAACTTCAATGACGCCAAAAAAAAAACACCATCAAATTAATTTCTTTTTGTTATAACATGTTTAGATATAGACTAGCTGCGCCCCGCGGTTTCAACCGCAAAAGTCTCGATCCCGTGGGAATATTGGGATAAAAAGTATTCTATGTAATAACCCAAGTCATGGTCTACCCTTGTGCCAAATTTCATCTAAATCCGTTTGGCGAGCGTAACAAACAAACATATAAAAATCAATCTTTTCTCTTTAGAATATTAGTTTAGATACCCATAACGTCTGCGGAGTTTTGCTAGCAAATTTTATTTGACCCTGTATATTTATACTTCTAGGAAAATTTGTCATACCTTAGTGACTTATATTTTATTCACTGTTGAGTCATGAACAAATGGGTTTTTCCCTCACTAATAAAATGACGTACAATCATAAGGCATGACGGCGCAGAAGATTACCTTATTGTAGAAATATAACACATAACATCACACCTGCATTCCCTGAAGGACTAGGCAGAGGTATATCTGCATAACACCACATTTTATCAACATTCAATAAAAAAAAGTATACTTACAAACCCATCTTTCAGCCCAAGAATGAGCGAAATCAATAATTAATATAAGTTGTATGACTATGAAGCAAAAGCCTCCAATCATGCCAAACACCATCCAAGTTGAAGCAAATTGTCCCTCCGGAATAAAGAAAGCGCCAATTATACCGCCAAATACAATCAGATACTTGATGCCCCAGAAGCTAAAATACAAAATATACATTTATAATTATCACCTTAATACAAACAAATACTTATCAGTCATATGAGCAGACTCACTGATAAGCTGTAAATGTTCAAAACAAGTCAAGATTGAGAAAAATAAAATACATACCCATTTTGAATGCCAGCTCGAGGATCTTTAGAGGACTTGACACCAAGTGTTATGAGAGCCATCAAAACAAAGAAGAGACATGTTGCAAAACATATTCTGAAATACAAAATTATGTGGGAATGAATAGCCTTCTTATTTCAGCAACCTTAAAAGAATTAGGCTCATCTACAACACCAAATTAGATCAAGATGATTGACATGACACTACTATTCACAATTAATGCAATTAAACAAATTATTTTCATTCTAACCTGTGCAAAAACCCAAAACAATATTAACACAGATATAAAAAAATTACCTGTAAACAGCTAAGTAGCCAACAGCCTGGTCACAGTCCACCTTAAAGTCGCCCGGTATGTAGTGTGTTGAGTTTTTACAAAATGGAACCTGGAAAGAATATAATTATTCATACATGGAATACTTACAAAGTTACAATGTTATACTCAAAAGCTGGTTCACTCGCATAATAAAAAATAAAAAAAACACTGACATTGAACTTATGGCTTCATCCAACTTTGTCATGAGCAATAGCTGCAAGTATTAGTGATATTTACTTGTCTCTTTCAGTTTATTATTGTCAGATGGCATTATGGCCAGAATTTACGAAGCATATGATTGTTATTTGGTAAGTACTAAAATTAGTTTTAAGTTTTACTAATATAACTGTATAGATTAATTGTGGTATATTATAAACGTTTATTATTAATGAAATAATATAACATTAGCATACCTTTTTCATTTCGTCATGTAGTCCAGGAGCCAGGGTGACACAAGCAGTCACCATGACAAGCAGCAGCATGATTGTGTACATGAGACGAGTGGACGTGGAGTTGGCACATGATGGACATGCTGAGCAGCACAGGGAGCATGCTGTGCTTCCACAGCAGCATGCCAGCTGCAATACAAATACATTTTTATATATACATAAAGCAGGACTGCTACTTTCTCTTGTTCTACAATTATCTAACAGATAATCCTTCAGTATACTAATTATATATATACTGGTACTTCTGAAGGTTTTCAGCTTCAGCCACTAAAAAACAGCCACAGAGGTAGTTACTAAAAAGGTCACAGTTCTATGAAAACTCAACCCAGACAAATTGGCCTGCATGACAACTGAATCGAGTGTGACTTGACTGTCAGTTGTCCTAGTACCGATCACACAAAGTAAAGTGCATTGGAATAAATTTATTTATTTATAACAATCTTGCCTACACTATCATTACAGATCTATGATCCAATGCGACAGAGTGGCCTTACTAACTAAATCCTAAATCTACATCTTATACCTAGTTAAAAAATATCTTAATATAAATAACATGTTATTATGTTATTGATCATTAATATTATGACTGTGAGTAGGACTACTATATCAATAATTTTATTCACAATACACTACTGTAAGCTCTGCCTGCCTAGCTTTTTTCCCAACTTAGTTGGGGTCGGCTTCCAGACTAACTGGATGCAGCTGAATACCAGTATTTTACATGGAGCAACAACCATCTGACCTCCACAACTCAGTAACTGGGTATAAGATACCCCTCGGTAAGACTGGTTGTGTGACTTTCGGGCTTCAGACGACCCGTAACGTCTGTCAAAGATCCACGAATGACAGCCAGGTCCAACAGCTTAACGTGCTTTCCCAGGCACGGAGCGGAGGAGTCTCCGTATGAAAAGATGGTCATCCATCCATGGACCAACCCCGGCACTCGTAGCTTAACCTGATGGATCGTCCCTGCGGCTGTTATTACTTAGACACGAGCTTCCTCACTACTGTAAACATTACATTTTTATTGTTGATTTCTTGTATTTTACTGATTAATTAGCATGTTGAGTATTTTACTGATTGTGTCAAAGTAGGAGTGTATTTAATTTATATTTAAATGCACTCAATATGATTTTTTAGTGCAATAATTTACAAAGTGGAACAGTTATCAGTATCACTGTAGACTTTAGATAGGAATGCATGTAAAGCATGAGATTGAATAGAAATAGAATTAAACGCTTGTTTTAGTGTGTAAAATTTTAGGATTTCTGAAATCATGCCACTGAATTGCAATACTTGCATGATAATAATTA
Source organism: Xanthia togata (assembly GCA_963853775.1). Lineage (NCBI taxonomy): Eukaryota > Metazoa > Arthropoda > Insecta > Lepidoptera > Noctuidae > Xanthia > Xanthia togata. The sequence continues at coordinate 14,356,976 of OY970793.1, forward strand.
CATGGAATAAAAACAATAATCACCTGAGCAGCTGAACAAAGACCTAACACAGCACCCATGCCTAAGCACTTTTAATAATCAATAATTATTTATCTTCTAGCCACAATTTTTACGATATTTTTAGACTTTGATAACGATCAAGACAAAATCTGACAAAATCAATAGTTTCTCTGCGAATTTCTTGAAAAACAAAACAAGCTCTATTTTTTTTTTTTTTTTAGTTTTGGCTTCGCACGGTTTGTGCATTAGCCAGTGTCGAGTTTTTTATTAGGACTTCGAAGAGAAAACGTTGGGGAAACAAAAATATTATTATTAAGAATATGAATTAATTACATCGGAATTTAGGATAGGACGGATATAGGATCAGTATAAAAAGTAAAAGGATGAATCAAAGCAGTGAATAATGAGCAAATTACAATGACGAAAATTTACAACTTAATATTATTTAGGGTAATGAATGAGACTATACATTTATAAACAGGAAAACTATTTGTACAAAATAAGGATAGTATTGATTTAGGAAAAGGAGTACGAAGGGACAAGAGATTACTAAGAAAAGAAGAACGGTCGTATAGGGGACAGGAGAAAAAAATATGATTTAAGTCGCCTACATCTGAGCCACACGAGCAAATGGGGTCGCTGATGATATGAAGTTTGGCAAGATGAGCTGGAGAGCAAACATGACCCAGTCTCATCCGTATAAGGATGGAGGTCTCCGTCTTGCCAAACTTTGCCCTGCTAAACCACGGTTTTTCCGGGACGTCGGGCTGAATAGCTGAATAATAACGGCCCTTTCTTTTACTACCGATGTCCCAGGCCACCCTCCAGGTGTCCTGGAGAAAAGTCTTTTGGTAATGTCACAAGGTCTTTGCTAAAATTCTGATATGGAACTAAGTCACCACACTGCACCGCATCACCGGCTATTGTATCTGCCACTTCGTTGCCATGGATTCCAGCATGGGCCGGGATCCAAACAAATTGAAGTGTATTACCTTCTGAAATGATTCTGAACGCAAATTCCCTTACTAAAAAAATTATAGGACACTGCGATTTGTGTTCGAAAGGGGATTTATTAATGGCTAGAAGAGCACTTTGAGAATCTGTGAAAATTATAGTTTTCTTGAGCTTTAGAACACGAATATATTCAACAGCTTTTAAAATGCCAAAACATTCCCCCGTAAAAACAGAAGTCTCCGGAGGCAATTTAATTTTTTGTACGATGTTGTATTGAGAGTGGTAAGTGCCTATCCCAACACAACCCGTCGGAGAACGCTTGGCAGCATCCGTAAATATGTGGTGGTACTCTATGTGTTCTGCCAAAAAATGGTTAAAACTTGAATTGCAATCGGGACCTGGTTTACTTACACAGTATTTGATGGTGGGACTGAATTGTAAACTCTCGTAACTACTGCTAAATAGGGGAAGTTTATTGGAGCGGTGAATAGGAGATGAAAGTGAAAGGAACTTTTTATAGCTTACAACTAGACAAGGAGCACGTTTATGGGACCAGTAATCTGAAGATTCAATCTGCAACACTAAAGAGTCCAGTTTAGGAATGAGAGGATGAGTCGAGAACTGAAGAATCCGGAACAAATATTTGTCAGATAGGAATTGTCTTCTAAGATATAAAGGAGCTTCCCCGCATTCAACTTGGAGTGCATTAATAGGACTAGACTTCATGGCTCCAGAAATAATGCGTAATGCTTTGGACTGGATGCGATCCAACTTTTTAAAAGCCATAACACTACCAGGTTCTAGAACGAACAATCCATAATCCAGAGTGCTTCTGATGATTGCATTGTAAATAAGTTTCAAAGAAAATGGATGTGCACCCCACCACACACCAGAGAGGCATCTAAGCATGTTTAGGTGATTTTCAAATTTGTTAACAACATAATCACAATGAGGAACACTACTTAATTTACAATCCAGTATTATACCTAGATATCTGAAATTATCTTTAACTGGAATAGGTATTTCCGTATAGGAGATGTTTACTAAGGGAATGTTTCTCTTCCGGGTGAACAAAACAGCAGCGCTTTTAGACGTGGATACATCCAAGCCATTCAGATGTAACCATGACTCCAAAGTAGATAAAGCAGAATTGATAGCGTAGCTAGCTTGTTCGACAGATTGGCTTGAAGAATATAATACTAAATCATCGGCATATTGAAGAACCTTAACATGGATAGCTAAGGATGAGTCTAAATCAAAAGTGTAAATATTATACAGGAGGGGACTGAGCACAGAACCTTGTGGGAGACCTCTCCATACAAGATGAGATACCTCATTATCTCCTATTATCATAATAACAGAGCGTTCAGTCAGGATTTTAATAATGAAATTCGACAAATTCAATGGGACTTGTAAGGCTTTTAATTTATTTTGTAAAACTGATAATACAACATTATCATAGGCTGCATTAATATCAAGGAAAACTGCAATGGTTGAATGGTTATTAGAGAAGGACAGCCGAATATCAGAAGTTAAAATACTTAAACAGTCAGTTGTACTTTTACCTTTTCTAAAGCCATATTGTGAATATGCCAAAAGACCCTTACTTTCAACATACCATTCGAGACGATTTTTAATTAGGTGTTCAGCTAATTTCATCAGAATTGAAGACAAAACTATGGGACGGTATGAAGAAGCATCCGACGGAATTTTATTTGGTTTAAGGAATGGCAACACCATTTGACGTTTCCATTCATCAGGGATGTTTCCTGTCCTATAAACATAATAGAATTAATAAGCTCTAAATAGTAGCTGAGGACGACATCATTTAAATTAATCATCAAAAAAGGAATACGGGATGCCATCAATGCCAGGTGCAGAATCCTTAGTTTTATGGATAACACCCTTTAATTCAGTGAGAGTAAATGGAAGATCTAGCGTCTTAGGGGTGTCTTGGTTACTGGATGCAAGAGACAGGTTAAGGTCAATAGCCTCAGGAACCCAAGGTGGAGCTAATTTATCTAAAAATTCATTGGCTAAAGAATCCGGAATAGGAGAAGGGTTTTTATAAATGGACCTAAATCTACGAATATTGTGCTAGACAATCGTAGGTTGAGTATTCGGTGAAATTGATGTGCAAAAGTTACGCCAAGATTCAAATTTTTTCTTCTTAAAAAAGTTTATAAGTTTCGTTAATTACGTTAGTAACGATTTCAAAATTACTATCCGACATATCGAGATTATAATTGTATTCAGCCTCTTTACATTTGTGAATCATTTCTGTGCATTCAGAGTCCCACCACGGTGGCGAGGGAATTGTATTAATATTGTTATTATTTACAGGAAAAACTTCATCTGCTGCTGCAATTAATATGAGCGCTAAAGCTTCCGCACAACTATTTTCATTGCCATCAGAAATAACAGGCAAGGAGCAAAGCTTGCTGTCAACAATGTTTCTAAATTTGTCCCAGTCATTATTATTTCTATTAGGTAGTTTATGTTTTAATGTTGATCTCCTTAATGGTGCATTTGGTTTGGAAAGAGGATAAGAAATAACGATTGGAAAATGATCACTACCATGAGTCGAGGTTAGAGTATGCCAAGTTAATGAAGAGGCCAAGTTTGGAGAACAGATAGAAAGGTCAATTGCACTTTGGTTCTGACTGGGATCTGAACGACGTGTGACAGCTCCTGTGTTCAAGATGCATAAGTTATGTAAGTCTAATATATCCAGTAATTCATCACCATAACAATGAGAAGTTGAACAACCCCATGATTGATGATGGCAATTAAAGTCCCCTAATATTAAGAATGGCTTTGGAAGAAATGAAAAGAGATTATTAATCTCTTGAAGAACAGAAGAAGAAGGGTGAGGAATGTAAATAGAAACAATACAAGTATGATGTACTTTAATAGCTACAATTGAAATTTCCTCACTATGAGGAGGTAATCTAATGATAGAGAAAGGTATAGTATTCTTGATAAGTATAGCTACTCCACCATACCCATCAGATCTATCCTCTCTAATGGTTAAATAACCATTAATTTTAAAAATATGATTAGATTTGAGCCAAGTCTCTGCTAAGGCAAAGGCAAATGGCTCATATTTGTTTAAAAGATATATAACATCACTCTTTTTGTTTACTAGACTGCGGCAGTTCCACTGGATTATTTTGGATGTGTTGTCCATTATGAATGGATTGAGATACATTGAAAGATAGGGCAACGTTGGACGGTGAAATGTTGAACTGAGAAAGAAGATTATGTAATGCGGAAAGAAAATCGTTTATAGAAAAATTTGTGTCACTTTTGTCATTATTATGATCATTAGAAAAAGCACAACCATTTGATGGTTGGGGGATATTAAAATCTTTAATAATGGCATTGTGAGCCTCTTTATTATATCCTTGTACAGATTTGGGAGGGGATCGTGGTTTGAGAAAGACAGTCTTTTTATAGCTACTTGAAGCAGGCATTCTATTAGTTGAAGAGATGGATGGAGTATCTGTAAAGTTTTTGGAAGGAGAAGATAAAGTGTATCAGCATAAGATTTAGTTACTACAGGATATACTTTAGCCGCTTCAGCATAAGATACTGAACTTTGTGCCATGTATGTTTTAATTAATTTTTGTCTAGAAAATTCTGGGCAAGACTTATTAGTAGCATAATAATATCCAGAGCAAAGGCAGCAAGATGCACTTTCTTGTTCTCTTTCACAGCTGTCCCCAGTGTGACCTTGGCCACATTTATAACAACGGGGTTTGGACCTGCACTGCATTTTAGTGTGACCGAAACGACAGCAATTGAAACACTGTACAGTAGGGAAAATATATATATTATGTCCTTAATAAAACACCAAATATCGTAATTTGTGTATTGAGCTAAGTAGCCTCGAAATACAAGTGAGTAAATCTTATGAGTAGGGTAGTAACAATAATATGATAGAGGGTAGACTTAGAAATAATAAACACACAACTTATAAACTACGAAGTATGTAGGTACCCATATACAACATACCTTTCCCCCAAGTATACAAAATAAGTTTAAACTTTAACTTATACTTAAAGTCAACAATTTTGTATCTCCATAATATAATATCCAACAATAACATTCTTCAGTAACAGTCTATTCAATATACATTGAACCAAGCCGTTCATAAGGGCCTTTTGTATGAGATAAGACTTTACTTTTAATCTTACCCCCAGAATAGCCAGACTCATAATCACTGGGTATACCTAACATCTCCGCCCATTGGTCCGAACTTGGTATTTCAATTATTTCCTCACTTGAGCCTGTACCTCCCATTTCCCCATCTCGATTTTCCATTTCCAAACTAGCCTCTTCATTATTTTCTTCTTCCCTCTCTCCTCTGTTTGCATCTTCTGTGAATTTCTTTTTAACCAGTTGGTCGATGTGTCGGTTGACAACATTACCATCACCAGTTGCAACTTGATAATTGGATGGCCCTTGCCTTTTAACCACCGTACCAGGCAACCAACGAGGTCCACCACTATAATTTCTATACATCACACTTTGGCCCACATTAGTTTCTCGAGTTACATTATGAGCATTATTGGTAATCTGTTGATCAGTCTTATTTTTAACACGATTATCCGGATGTATAACATCTAACAAGGTACGTAGGCGCCTGTTCATCAATAGTTCAGAGGGGCTCTTGTTAGTTATTGTGCAAGGAGTTACCCGCAATCCTAGTAGCATTCGAGGAATCTTAACATCCCACGAGATATCATCCAGCTTGCGCAACTTGTCTTTAACCGTTTGCACCATTCTTTCGGCCAACCCGTTTGTTGCAGGATGATAAGGCGCTGTCTTGATATGTTTTATTTTATTCGCTTCCAAAAATTGCTTAACTTCAGCTGACACAAAGGACGTTCCGTTGTCTGAAACCAATGTCTCACACAAACCATGGATTGCAAATAAATTTCTGAGGTGTCTAATGACCGTTCCCGCTGTCATATTGTTTACCAAGATCACCAGGCCATCTGGAATATGCGTCTACAACGATTAAAATATATTTACCTTGAAAAGGTCCCGCAAAGTCCACATTTATTCGAGACCACGGCTTTGTAGGCGTGATCCACTCAGATTTAGTTTTCGGAGGCATGTGCCGATTTTCAAGACATTTGTTACATCCGCCTACTAATGCCTCAATATCTCCGTTCAGTTTTGGCCACCAAACATAACTCCTGGCCAGTGATTTCGTTTGGACGATGCCGTTATGTGTTTTATGTAAAGCACGTAGTATCGTTTCACGTAATGATGACGGTACTACCACTCGACAACCCAGTAAGATACAATCTTCATGCATAAAGAGTTCCGAACGATGTAACCAGTATGGACGCAGTTCATCATCGGTAACTCTAGCTGGCCAACCGCTTAGTACATGATGACTGACACGAGATAATAGCGTATCTCGCTTCGTTGCTAATGCTATTTGGTCAGCATCCACAGGGAAGTCGGTAGGTTTTTCTGCCATCAGCAACACGTCACATAACTGTTGTTCAGGTTGGTCGGGAACCGGCTGTGGCCATCGGCTCAATCCATCAGCGTGACTAATCTGTTGTCCCGGTTTGTACACAATTTCGTAATTGTGTGACGTTAACATAATTGCGATCCTCGTTAGGCGAGGCGACAAGACTGTGGGCATAGGTCGCTTTGGATCGAATATGCCCAACAACGGTTTATGGTCCGTAACTATTGTGAATGATCTTCCACTTATATAGTTATGAAACTTGCTAACTCCAAATGAAATAGCAGTGGCCTCTTTATCTAATTGCGAGTAACGGCGTTCGTGAATATGTAGTGTTCTGGAACTCATAGCTACGGGGCGCTCCTGTCCGTCTTCCATAACATGGGATAATACAGCGCCGGCGCCGTATTCTGAACTGTCGCAGGTGAGTACCAACGGCTTATTTAAATCGTAATGAACGAGTGTCAAATCAGATGACAGCAACCTTTTAGCCGTGTCAAAGCTCATTTGCTCCCTGTCTGTCCATTGCCACGATTGTGCTTTGTCGAGCAACCTATGTAGGGGCTCGAGCATGGTGGCTTTGCGAGGTACGAACCTCTCATAAAAGTTATATAATCCCAAAAACGCTTGTAGCTGTTGAACGTTCTTTGGTTCAGGAGTGTTGACGATAGACTCAACTTTGCTAGGTGCAGGATGAATACCCTCAGCGTCTATGACAAAACCTAGAAACTCGACACGTTCTTTGGCAAACTTACATTTTTTTCGATTGAGCCGCAACCCTGCCTTACCGATGCGCTCCAGTACAGTGTCGAGGCGCTGCGTCATCTCCGCAATCGTCCGGCCACTGACGATGACGTCATCGATCAGTACCGCGACGCCGGGAACGCCCGCCAGCAACGCTGTCATCAAACGCTGGAAAATTCCCGGGCAGGCTTTAACACCAAAAGCCAGTCTGTGTACTGAAAACAAACCTTTACATGTGTTTAAGGTTAACAGCTGTGCTGTGGCGTCTGTGACGACAACCTGTGTATATGCACGGTCAAGGTCGAGTGTCGTGTAAAATTTGCCACCAGCAACCGTAGCAAAAACTTCACTTGCAGTCGGCATAGGGTAGGTATCAGACTCGGTAGCCTGATTAACCGTACTACGGTAGTCACCGCAAAGACGAATATCCCCGTTTCGTTTGGGTATTGGAACAACCGGAGTCGCCCATTCTGAAAAAGTCACAGGGCGCAGTACCCCTTCTCCCACTAGACGATCTATCTCTTTTTCAACGTTGTTTTTGATGGCATAGGGTACGGGACGTGCCTTCAAAAACCTAGGAGTCGCACCTGGTTTCAAATGTATAGCCACAGGGTCCCCCCTGTAAGTACCGAGTCCGTCCCTGAAAACCTCGCTGTGCTTACTTACAATCTGATCATTCGCAGACATGTCAAGTTCAGATATCATATTAACATTTAGAGTAATACCTAGTACCTCGAACCAGTTACGTCCCAACAGATTCGGACCCGAGCCCTTAGCTACTATAACATTCAAAACACACTTAATGTCTTTATATTGTACTTGCACTTGAGCTTGTCCCATTACTGTGACCGGCGAGCTATTCCACGTGCACAGGCGGTTAGGTACCGCGCGCAATGCGCTGCGCGAGCGCACGCGCACCCACGTCTGCTGGTTCACCAAGGAGAAAGCGGCGCCGGAGTCTAACTCCATCGCTACCTGCGCGCCGTCCAGTAGCAGCTTCACCTTGTATGCCGGAACGCGAGAGCTTGTCGCGCTCTCCATGTTATAAATGCTATTAAGGTGTTCGTAAATCTCGTTTTCAGCTAAGTTAATTTTTTCTGAACGACTTTTCTTTTTAGCGGTGCATATTTTCTCGATGTGACCTTTCTTCTTACAAAAGTGGCACACGGCGTTAACGAAGCGACACTCGCCCGCGTGCCGATCTCCACATCGATAACACAGTCGAACATTTGCTTTGGATTGCACGGCGTTGACGTCCATAGGTTCACATGACGGCGGCGAGGTCACCGCAGCGTCCACTGCCGTCGCGTCGTAGCTGACGGCGGCGCTCTGCATCATACGAGCGTCCCTGCCCGCACTCTCAGCCGATAGCATAGCATCCACTACGTCATGGTATCGCAAATTATCTTTCTTTAGCAGTTCATACTGCAAGTTGTGATTGTTCATACCGCATACCAATCTGTCACGAAGCATCCTTTTCATGTCCGTAAAGTTACAACCGGCACTGATTTTTCTGAGTTGCGCTATGTATTCCGCGGCGGATTCGCTGTGTTGTTGATTGCGCTTATAAAATTTGAACGACACAGAAATCTCATTAGGTTTTGGGCTGTAATGTTTGGTTAGGATCGCTTCAATTTCACTGAATGTTATTTCATTAGACTTTTTAGGTGTAATCAACGCCAGAACAGTCACGAACACTTGTACGCCGCACACTGTATAAAAATTTGCTCGTTTAGCCGAATCTGAGACGACGCCATTCGCCTCGAAACAATATTTAAGTCTGTCGATGTAATTGTCCCAATTATCACATTTCACATTGAACTCATGAAATTTCACTGATTTAACGTCCGTCATGTTTTATACTCGTCGCCAATATTATGTCCTTAATAAAACACCAAATATCGTCATTTGTGTATTGAGCTAAGTAGCCTCGAAATACAAGTGAGTAAATCTTATGAGTAGGGTAGTAACAATAATATGATAGAGGGTAGACTTAGAAATAATAAACACACAACTTATAAACTACGAAGTATGTAGGTACCCATATACAACAATATAAATCTACAGGTAATGCATTATAGCACATAAAAATTCTTTTAGGTAGAACCTGACCATCAAATGTAACCACTATGGATTGGGGTGGCTTCCAAGTGGTAGAACCATCCACAATGGTTTTAAAATTAAGACGTCTGGCTTTTAAAATTGGACCCCAACCAATTGGTACTGATATGTTATCAATAACTTCCTCCGGAGACCATTCTGCAGGTACACCACGTACTAAACCCATTCTAGTAACATTAAAAGTAGGTATAAAAGCTTTGTAATTATAAGATTGTAGACTATTATGGGTAATAAAAGAATTTGCGTCCAGGAAATTTGAGAAGGAAAGTAAAATTTTATTGCGCCCAATTTTTTTGACGCTACCATTAATAATGTTTTGGAAGGCGTTATGTTTAAGAAACTTGCCAAATGTGATTGGGTGCAGTGTCGTGCTATCGTCTGGTGAAGTTATGTTTCTTTGTACATGAATGACAAAAGGCGCGCTGTCCGTTTTGTCATAAGTCTTTCGACCTATCTGAGTAGGAACAACTGAAGATGGAACAGGAACATCGGGCACTTTGTTAGTAGGTTCGTTAGTCGTTGTAGAATTTGAGCCGTTAGTTTCTAAAACGGTAACTTCTGGTGTAAAATCCGTGCAACCACAACCCGAAGACACGGTACCGTGGCTTTTACGGGTACGGCGACGCTTATTGCAGTGCTTACAAATATGTACATGGCTTCTTTTTAAGCTACGAGCCGAAGACGACCCATCGGTATCCATGCCCGATTCGTTGGATATTATTGTGACGAAATTGCCTGCCGGGGGAACGAAGTCCCCCGGGTCAGGCGGGTCCTTCATTATCCCGGCTCTAATAAATAATATAACTTACCACTACCGAAGAAAATATACAAAACTAAAATTAGATTACAAGTAAAAGAGAATAGAACACTAAAAACTACGGCTACTGATCTTATATTACAACGATTTAAGTTTTAAAAATTTATCTATAAAGGGACGCGTCCGCCAAGTTTGAGGTTTCCCGCCCTTTTTCTTAGAGATACTTTCTATTGATCTATTGATTTGACATGACAATATGACCACAGACTATGACACGAAATTTTTTTTTTTTTTTTTCTTTTTTTTTGTGGCTTCGCACGGTTTGTGCATTTAGCCAATGTCAAGTTAATTAAATTTCGGAGCAACAAAGGTAGGGAAACGAAAATATTATTAAATTAAAACGGGATTTAGGATAGGACGGATAAATAAGATCAGTATATTTATAATGTTTGACTTGTTGAAACTTTCATACTGCAGTGTTACATGTCGAATTAAATACAAATTGATCCAATATGTTTGAAAATCGACTATGCAGCAGAAACATTAAAAAAATAAAATGAACAGCCAAAGGGAGACCTTAGACGATCAATCTTCCTTCAGTTCGATCAGTTAGCTGATTGAGGATGAATTTCAAAACAGATACTGAATGCGATCAGTACACCGCGTTCAAGAATTGTCAAGGTCAAAAATCCACAACCAATAACAATGATGACACTGCTAACTCTTGAACGCGACTTAGAATGAAGACACTGCCAGCTCTTGAACGCGGTTAGGTTGTGCTGATCACGTCTAACCTGTCTAACCAGATGCAGCTGAATACCAGTGCTTAACACGGAGGAACTGCCTATCTGCGCTACTCCTATCTGGGTTGTGGAGGACAACCCAGTTACTGGGAAGTATAATACCCTTTGGTAAGTCTGGTTGTCCAACTTTTGGACTTCCGATTGCCTGTAATGACTGTCAAAAATCTTAGAATTACTGCCAGGACTATAACGTGCTATCCGATGCACAAAGGGGTCTCAAATGTAATGGATGACCACCTATCTACAAACTGGCCCCGGCCATAGCCACGAGGTCATTAATCCCTAATAGATTTGAGTATCTACTGCTTCACATTTTACATAAACACACATCTAAATAAGTTTGTGGTCATTAACAAAAGCTAATATAATTTTAAAATATAACTTTATCAAGAAAAAGTGTTTACGTTAGATCTTTTTACAAAATAGAAATACATTGTTTAAAATTAAAAGGTATAACTGTTTTTTTATTTTTTAATAACTAAAATTGAGTAATTCAATCCTAATGTAAGTGTAACAGAAGTTTGATGGAAAGAAAAATATCGTATACCCAAACTTAAACAACAATTTATTAATAGAAGGTTTTTATTAATACAATATAACTCCTCCCCTGGCTCGCACACATGCGGAGATCCTTCTGGGCATGCTGAGAACCAAGTTATCAAGCATTTCTTGCGGTAACATGTCCTATTCTTGAATAGCGGTTTCCCTGATCTTTGGCACTGTCTTGCGAGGTGACTGACGGTTCCAAAAAGTTCACTTAAGAGCATCCCACGCGTGCTCTATTGGGTTTAACTGGCAGCCATGACAGTTGCCAAATGTTTTCCTTCTCATCTTCTTCATTTTGCCGGAGCCTAGCCCATTGTAATCTCCGTCGCTGACGTTGCCGTGAATTCAGAGGTGCTCGCCAAGATCTCTGTGCTCGTAGTCCAGCCAGGTGTAAGCAATTTCTAATGGTCTGAATGCTAACTTTAAGTCCAGAGGCGGCCCGCACTTCTACTTTTATTGCAGTGGCGTTGATTGTTGGATGACACACACGGGCTGCCAGCAATCTGATAAATATAGCGCTTCTGAGCAGCAGTCAGAACAGTTGGGCGACCATTGCGGGTTCGGTTACCTAAATTATCCATGACATGGTACCTCTGCAACGTGACCAAGACACAGGATTGGAATACAGCAACTTTGCATGCTATTTCTCTCATGAAATATGCTTCTTCCCTCAAAGTTACAAATCTTTCTCGTAAAACTTCTGATAATCCTCTTGGCATTTTATCATTAACCACTTTCCTCGAAAACATAATATTATAAATCCGTTAAAATTGACTAAGTCAGATTTCTGAATGAGCTTAAGCTTGGATTGAATTTATTTTATGGAAAAACAATTGTTTTTTTTTTTTAATATTCTAATTCTATATATTTTTAAGTTAAAAATCTAAAAAGAAGAAGAAATTATAATATAGTCTACCGTAACAAAAAAGAAAATATATTTTTCAAACTGATCGCAAACTTTTTTTGATATGTGTAAATGTATAAAATTTCGTGATGGCCCAGTGGTTATGGCCTCACTAGATTAAAACTGTTGAGAGTTTTAATCTATCAATCTAAGATAGAGAATTTAGTCCAGAAGATGTATGTTTATAAAATGGGTTTAAAGTGGCCGTACTTACTCGGCTCGCGGTCTATGACTTATGTGAAGCTTGCTCACACTATCGTGATGTCGTCAACAGAGGAAGCTTTATGTAATTTAGGACTATGACAAATGAATGAAGTCTCGCAGATGCGGCGCGATGTATCACCGTGAGCGCTGACAAAAATGGCACCTTACCGACCCAGACGACCCCATAACCCTCCCCCAGCAGAGCAATAGGGCCACAAGTATAGTGCACAAACACAGACACCAACCCGCATTCCGACCTCGCTGCCGAGGTCCCCCGCGATTGCGTCCCGCTCGAGTAAATAATACCCCGACCATTGCTCGTTGATGATTTACCAGCCTTGATCCAGCCTGTCCTAACTTGCTGTCCTCCTCCCAGCGACGCCCTAAGCCGAGGTCCGTACCCCACAGGGGTGCCCTTAGCGACCGCTCGCCTAGTTTTAATTAAGAATAGTTTTTGCCCCTGGCTGGAGGCTTTGAGTGTAGTAGCTTAAGGCAGCGACAGGAATGCCCGGTTAAGTAGTCATGACCTCAGAGGACAGCTACGAGATGCCCAAGTAAAAACAAAAATGACAGTTGTGCTGTTTTGTTTTGAGTCGTATCATATCTTTAAGCTAACGTGGCATTTTCGTAATTGTGCTCCTGGCCGGTAGCCAGAAGCACAATTTCGACAACTAACCAAAGAAAAAGAAGACATTTGTGGTTTAAACACAAATAAATACAGGGTGGAAGGGACATTGACGCGAAAACTGATAACATGGATTCAGTACATGATTCTGAACCCCCCTCCGTTGAAATTTTTCGTCGGTTTAAAAAAAAAAACAGCTGTTCGATACATTTTGACCGCGTAGGTAGGTATTGCACTTTTCTATGAAACAGCTGTTTTTTTTTAAATCACAACAAAACATTGTTGTGATTTAAAATTTGTGACAGAAACTAAAGATTTCAACATGTTTTGTTGAGAATGTTTCGCCATTGCAAACGTACAGTTCTAGATATTGTGCAAGTTTTGACATTGAGCGAGCACTGTGGGCGCGTTGACAGCCCTCAGATGTCTCTAAATCGGAACGCAAATTATTGATGTCAGCACTGTGAGCGATTATTTTTTATTTCGGAAATGGGCCTTCGTCGTATCAACCAATAAATAATTAATATGAATAAATAAATAAATAATATTGTGACCTCCATGGATATCTCCTGTACTTAGCTCAAAAATAAGGCATACTCCTACCAATCATCTGATCACATTGACCGAATGAACAGAATGAACTGTAAACTTTCACTTTTCGTTTCCATTAAACCGAAAATGGTACCGGAACTATTAATAATATTTATTTTTATAAAATTTTAAACAAATGCTTTGATTGACTCACTATTATTTTAACAATATTTTAACGATACTTAAAAATATGAATTGGATGGACATATTCAGGGCATAAATGGTATACTTACATCATTTTCTTTTGTACTGGTGAAACATTCACAACAAAACATGTTGAAATCTCTATTTTCTGTCAATCTTCCATACAATTTTCAACATTTTTTGTTGTGATGTTTCGGCAGTGCAAACGCACAGATATGTAGTATGTTGATCTGAATATGTATCATAGGCTACTATTATATATATGAATCGCGAGCTTCGCGTTTTAGTAACAAAACGAATTTCGCGGGCTATCCTATCACCTTAGCCTTAAGCCAAACCTATTATTTTTAGTCGATTATTGTAGTAGCGACTGTATTACCAGTATCAAAAAATTTATGCCGCGAATTCTGTTCTCTTCTCTCACCATTTCAAAAGTAAAAGTACCTTTTGGCTGGTACCTAACTTCTGTTACAATTTCAATTTTAAGTTTTCATTTTCCTTCCAAAGTTTTCGAAACCATCATATTTCATCAGCTGATGAGCTCATTACTTCATAGTATCCTGAGTTCCAGTTCCAGACATATCTGATGCCGATTGCCGAACTTATGATCAAGTATGTATAATTACGTTCTATTTTATGCTTTTATTGCTCGACTCTTCATGTATTCGATTTTGCTACTTGCTCTACGTACTTGACTGAATCGAACTATACCTAATACATTATTTTCTGTAGTTCTGGACTTACTTATCGTACTTATTTTGTTAACTTAAAAATGTTGAAAACATGCTGTTCGAGAGACGATTTCACTAGGAATAAAAAAATACAAGTGTCTGCCTTCCTGTTTATATTTTCTAACTACTTATCTACTGTGTGTGCACATTTTCGGGGTATATTTTAGCTTGATATGATAATAAGTTGCTAAAACAGCTTTTTATGTTAAGTCTGATGAATGATTTTTTTTTTAAGTTTTACCGTATTTCTACAGTTTTTTTTTAAATGTAGGTAGGCAAAAACTACAGAATGACAGGACTATGATAGGTACAGTATTCGTACCTACTGCTTTCAAAATCATTCAGATGCTTGTTGTTTGGTTTCCCAGATGGTAGGTTGAGAGTGATGTGATTTTGACCTTAAACTATAAAATTCTTAAAAAATATGGTTTCAAATTCATTTAAAAGCATACTTATCAATTAGGACTTTATTTTCTCATCATCACTTCACTGTTGGAACAAGGATGAAGCCTTCTATTTGATGACTAAAAGTCCTGCAGTAAGTCAATTACAGGCTGGTAGGTATAGTAAGACATCACCGTCCTTCTGATACCTACAGCTGCATAATAATAGGATGGGATTAGAAAAATAATGCCACTGTGATTCTAATAATTGAAATATATTTTTTCAAGACACAAAATTCATACTAAACTTATTGAGGTATATTCAGGCAAATAGTCTACTTGAAGTAGCACATAATAAAATAATAACATTTTTGAATATATATTTCATTAAACTGTGTAACATTCATTTTTTTGAGTAGATAGGCATGTATATGTAGGTACAATACTTCACAGTCAAATATAGGTTGCTATGAAATGCAATATTATACATTATATAGATAGAGAGCTCAAAGTGTGGTGTAGTAAGGCTGTTAAGTTTTGTGATGTACATATTTCTTCTTCTTGTTTCAATTTTATATTAAAAGATTATTTTCAACATATTAACAGAAACATTTCATAATAAGATTGTAGAAACCTTCATCAATAAATCAATTTGAAACACATTCTGGACCTCTATAATATAGAGACGATAGAAAATAACATTGATCTAATCTAAGGCGATCTCAGTAAAATATATCATACTCTGCTCACATTCAACATTATAGTTATAAATAATAATTTAGAAAATAATAAATAAAATTATTAATATCACAGTAGAATAACCGCCAGCTAGTTTCTACCACAAATAAATTGTTGTTGATAAAGAAATCAAAGAAATCACAGAAACCAAGTCTTTAGGCAGTTAAGGGTAAAACGTCAGAATAATAATATGATAAACAAGAGCTGACATTTGCGATAAAAACTGCTGTGATATTGACAACTGAATACGAAAATATAATATCTATCGAGAGATAATCAACACATTTGATCATGTTGCAACCTTAAAACTACTGGTAACCATTAATAACGACGTATCGATGCATCCACCGGCTCTTTACAAGAAACTAGATACCTACTTGCATCATGTCTCCGAATCTTATAGTATTGATATTTAAATTTGATACATACTGGCTTAACAATTGCATAATTGCTTCCTGTAAGGTAGATTAATATAAAACCAAATAAACGAAAAGTCCTAACTCTTACAGCTTCTATGTAATTTTATGTGTGCGTCCAACAACGCATATTCCGCATTGGAATGTACTAATTGTTATTGATAACCTGTTACACAAAACGTACGGATCATCTATGACTGTATCGATGTTGGTGTCCAAGCGAAAAGCGTACCTAGTTAATAAAGATTTTTAATGTTCGTGCCTTGCGGCTTTTTGATAATTTGATATATTATGTTCTCCAAACCTCCAGAAACAAGTAAAGTATAGATTGAAACGACAAACGTATGCAGAAAATACACCTACAACATGTTTGAATCTACCATCTTTTTTCGTCGTTTAGGAATATCGTTGCTTGAGGAAGTGTGTAGATATAACCTTTAGTTCGATTTTAGGGCGACTAAAGCAACTGGCGTAGGTACTATTAATTAATAAAAATAAGAAAGCAAATATTATGTACTGTACTTAATTATAACATTACATTTGCATTAATTATTCATTAGCAGGTATTTTATGTGTTCTGTGCACTAAATACTATGTAACTTAGATATAATGTTTGATGCAAATTGATCTCAATTCTCAATGATTATTTTTGTCCCATACTTTTGGAAACTAGAGAAGCATAGGATTATTTCGGCAACATACTTTTGTGGTGCGGGTTCGAAACAATTTACTATGAAGCTGCAACATTGTAGTTCGATTTATGTTTACCATGAATCAGACCATATTTCTGGAATGTACAGTATTCCAGAAATATGGTGTGACAGCGACACTTAACATCTAATACCTTGTCAGTGATGTCCGTACAACTGCTTACCATAATATTTAAACACAAATCGCTCTTCTTCAATAAGTGTGCGTATATTAATTTCTGTTATGTACTTTTTCGATAGAGATGTAGCAGATACAGACAATACTTTAGTGTTAACAAACATGTCTGTGTTTTTCTGTGATACTTTCTTTCAAATTCTTGTAACAAAATAATAATATTTTTAACAGTTAATGACGTGAAATAGTCGTCGTTGTCGGCTATTTGTATACTTAGGCTGAGTGCAGGGTAGCTAAATGTCGGACACGTCGAGAAAATATCTATTTGCAAAAAGTACTTAATTAGGTACCTACTAAAAACAGGAGACATATTTTCATAAACTGTAATTGCCCACATAAAAATAAAATTATATTCATTGGAATAGCAAAATACATAAAGGTTACATTCAATATAATATGTAAGTTAAAAAGAATAATTAAAATGATTCGCAATTAGGAGTAAACAATTTACAATAATATTATAATGTATGGTAAAAATATGAAGTAATATGTAGTGACGTAAATCTATGATAAACATACTATTAATGTAAATGGTGTAGATAAAAATACATGCAAGCTATGTAGGTAGGTACCATAACTTGTAACTGAAAATATTTTACAACAAAGGGTACTAAACATATTAAATGTGAAGTAATCTAAATTCACGAATATATACTAGAATATAGGTTATACAATATATTTAAGTAAATATGCTACTCAACTAGAAGGTACAACTTGGTTATTACAATATTGATAATTTTAATATCATCAGATTCGTAGGATTATAAGTACCGATAGCACTAAAATTACGTTGTTCACGTTTATTACCAGGTACTTATTAGTTTAGACCTTACTAATTTGTGAATTTTACATATTTACATAAATGGTTACTGTGTTTCAACAATTTTTACTTACCAAAAAATTTGAGTCATTAATTAAGAATTTTTGGAGTCTGTAGGTACACTAGGTACTTGTCTGGAGGAGTCAACGTCGTTTGTTAGTATGAACCTAATTATTTAGGTGATCACGTGCCTACAGTTTGGGCTAATTTTATCATTTAAAACATCCCGAACATTGGTGATACGTATTTAATTACTCAGTCGCGTATTTATTTTTTAGTTCTAACACATATTTGAAATATTGAGAACATTTCGAGCAAAACAAACTATATGTGGATAGCATATCTACTACGTAAAGGTTGATTTCCAACATGTGGTTCCATTCGGGCTGCACTAGCGCTCTACATGTATCACAAGAAGCGTGCTTCCAATAGCAATAATGTAAGGACAGTTTAGTTAGCCCTAGACATGTGAACATCTAAAAACACAAATATCCTAAAAACGGTTTCAATTATGCTTTTTTTGTACTGATATGTAGTTTCTTGTTAGTATTATGACTTTGGTGTTGAGTGCATACAAAATTGAGCAAAATTTTGGCTAAATAAATTAGTTCATTACGTAAAAATATTTACAAATCACTTATGAAATAAAAAATAAAGTGTCTTTATTTAAAATAATAAAAGTAAACTACTATAATTTATGTAAAATAAGAAATGATCTATGAAATATTATGTTCCTAAACGTAATTCTAGTAGCTTCGAAAATAAATTGAGATCGGCATCGTATTTATGCATGAATATGAAACTAGCATGCCATGTGGCGTTCTGTCGACTTCATCAGTAAAGATCGTTACAATATATTTGTAGATCACTTTTGCTGACAGCCCACTTTTTAATGTAACCTCACTAAGCGTGACCCTAGGCACAAAAACTTCCGATTTATAAATAAGAGAATATTGTTTGATTTAGGAAATCAACATAATTTGGTAACCTACTGCCCAATTTGATATCCAAATTGTTGCTCTTAAGAAACAGCTTTAAATAAAATTTCAAACTAACGATTTATACAAGGAGAAAGCAACGAGAAAACTATTCAGTTGCATTTCATAAGCATGTAGATGTATGCGATCATCGATCGTAGAAAATAGCAGAAATTATTTACAAATATTCACTGCTGTGAAATAACAAATATTATAACTAAATATACGTAATACGTTTATTGTACCTAACATTATTAAATACTATTATTATGACTTCAACTTAAAATACAACTAAGAGCTATGTGTTTAAAACCTAAGCTGCAGTTATATTCTAGATCCTTACAATATGGCAGTTGTCAAATCGCTAGCTGAGTTGTTGCTTACGACTACAGTGATCTTTTGGTTTGAAGCGCGGAGTTTCTATGCGTCGAGCGTTGCTGTTTTGTATGACAACTTCATGATGCTTTATCACAACCAATATTGCAATGAAATGTATATTTGGTAAGATTTACAGGTACATCACGTAAAATAATATTATGATAGCACGATATCCAAATATATTATTAATATTGAAATTAAGCACCTGTTTAATAAAGAAATTTGGCAAGATGTGGATTACATGACCCTCGACTAAATAGGTACTCGATTTGAATGTGTAATAAAATGTGATAGCTTCCATTTTAATCATTATAAGGAAAGTCTTGCGATACTTAGGTAACCATGTGGATTACACTTCTTTTATATTTGTATATTTTTGTCGTGAAGCGTGAAATATCTAATAATTCACAATAGAACATACTCATTGCGGCGGCTATACAAAATCTAGGTAAACAATCCGAAAGGATTGCATAACGAATTGTTCTTAGTGTTCGAAAAAAACATATAATAATTGATAAACATAAATAAATATAATTTCAATTTGTAATATGGGGGTTTAGGACACGTAGGTATAATTTATTTAAACCACGCATTCTTCTATTTGTATGATCAGATCTAATTTAATTTGATATAATTTTGAATCGATGAGATTAATAAGGATTTTATTATTCACTTGTCTTACGTATAAATAATAGCTTTGATATCGGTATTCGTTATTTTATAATTCGTATAAAAATGAACAGGCATGGAACCTGGTAGATATTCATCTGAATGTGCGTTATTTGTATCAGCACCGATATAATTAGCTCATAGTGCATACTAATCAACGCATGAACACATTACGTGTATAATAGTCTAATATTGATTTCACAGTGATCGTATCATTAACGATTGGCACATTTTATATATTACATACCTATGGTTCTATAAACAGGAGTATTGACAAACTTAGTACTGTTTCTTTCTAATAAAAGCATTTTGTGATTTGTTGTTAATACTTAAAACAAAATGTATTTATATTTTATACCAACCTTGGCAATCATCAAAACAGAAAATCATATCGCGTCGTGATGTATGCAGGGACGAAACAAAACTTATCGCGGTTCTTGTAATTTATTACTGTGCCTAATTAATATATACATTTTATAAACTCGTTATTACGAAGCCGTACAAAAGTTTTCGATTTAAACAATCACATTAAGTAACAATAATAATATTTTCATAATTATACTTTTATCTATGTACATTCAAACATTGCTTTCAATTTTTAAATAGGTAGATACAGAATAATAGCTTTATATTATTCACTATATTATAATTATTATTTACAAGTTTAATCAGTAATACTTAAAAGTAATATTGCAGCTCGCAATCGCTTTTTCTTAAATCTCCCACAGCTCTGCGCCTTTGTTACACATTTCTCCCCATAACTGTACGTGTAGATGTTTTTAAATTATAATAAAGTCATTAGATTCTATGGGTTCTTAATCATAGGTATCTGAACTTTTAAGTATAATAAATGTATATGAAATTCTCATCTCAAGTTTCTCCGAAGACGTTAATATTAGGCCTCGGCTACTGGCGTATATATGAACATCGAGTTCTAATGAACTCCATGTTTCTAGATTGTGTGCATTAATTTCAACAATATGTACAGTGTGATGTTACCTTCATATCTTTTCTTTTCCCGGAAGTCATATTCTTGCGTGTGCTCACCCTGTAGTATCCAAATGGCAATGCGTGGGCGCCATCGATGACACCATAGAGGAAAGCTCACGCGCCGCGTAGTGCGCGAGCATCTCTTGAGTATTGTCTCCTTGTTCTAGTAGTAGGACCATCTTTGTATACAACACAGATATGTTCATAAAAATTTAAGTCTAAACATGTTAGTAGTCTTTTCGTCGAATCTGAGATAACTTACGAGGCTAATTCATATATTATAATTTATATTTCATTATTATCTATTAAGTCAGTCAATATACATTTCATATTTTAGTGATTAATATCACTGAAGTATTTTCGACAGCATATCGTCGAACTATCAGAGCATACTATATTCGCATACTCGGTACATAGTCGAAATAGTGCGAAAACATTATCCTGAACGCGTGGTCGATTAACAATCGATGCGGCACATTCGAAAATGTGGACGGAATTGACTGACCTTTTTCAATGATTGTGTTCAATTTCCATGCAGTATTTAACAAATTTTGTTTTTTTAGTAACAATCCTTTCTACTGACTATCATTAACAATCTGTGCAGTAAAATAACCTATGGTAATAACGTATCCAAAATCTGGTCAGGTACAAATTAAATATTTGTCAACACATAGGAAAATGCTTTCACACTATTCATCTCAGTCTAATCTTACAGCTACTTAATGCTAATATTCACAGTCTCCGCCCGAGAGCGTCACACGATTTTGCATTCCACATGTACGTTACAATTAAGGCGAATCTACTGCGCTACAAAAATACGTGGGCAATGTCCAATATGCAGTCAAAACACGAGCCACATATAAAGAGCAAAAATATGTCTCCTTTAATTTTTTATCCAATATATGTAAATTTAATCTGTCTCTGCTTATATTAAATAAAAACTTTCATTCATAATATATATTTCCTTATAACTAATTAAATCACGACTTCCTTCACGGAATAGTTCTCGCAAACCGCGATTGATTGCAATGTCTCATCTTAGTTCGGGTAAAGATTATAGTCATCAGCTCTGCATTCATTTGAGTTGCACTGCCCGCGCATATGCGTGCGAGCGACGTAAACGCTAATCGCCGAAACGCGTGCATGCTTTTTTCCACTTGCACTGAGTACACCAGAGATCGCGTTGGTCCATGCCATACACCTTACGACACTTCTTGTTATCTGAACGCGGCCGCCTTCCAGGACTGCCTGGTGATCCGCCTGCTGCTGATAACCGCATATGTTTCTGCAAATACAATTTAATTTACAAATATTTTCTATGCCGGGTATATAAAAATTTGAAATCAACAATAATTTTCATAATGCTAACCGGTGAATGTGAGTTGGCCCAGTGATGCGTAATGGGAATGCTTATTGGACGAGCGTTCCCATTCTGCATAGTAGATAGTAGTCCTTGCCTGAAATAGTTTTATAATATAAATATTAGAAAAATATCAGAATATTAATGAGTACTTACATCAATACTAATATTATAAATGCGAAATGTTTAATGATAAATAAATAAAAAACCCACCTGAAAGAGCCTACTAGCTGGCGTTGGTATTCAGGATCCTCGTGCGGCGGGCGGCACATGTCTCGGTGGGAGAGTGTGGGTGGCGGCGCCGGTGCTGCCACCTCCCGCTCTGTATAGTAGAACTCTTCTTCATGGTCACTATCGCCTTCTTTCTTTGGTCTGCAACGTGATCAATCGTAAACTAAGTAAATAAATAGTATAGTAAAACTTTTCCAATAGCTTGTCTTGATTTTTTCTTCACAATCTGTATTAACCTTATTATTTATAAATAATAATATGACGTTTTCTTTTAAAAGTCTTTGTAATTTCAATGTTAATGAAGTGGGAGGGCCATAAACTACCAATTGTGAAATGTTCATGAAAGGGGTAGGCCAACATTATCTAGGGTCACAGTCGATTTAAATTAGACAGTCAATGCATTAAGCGATGAACATGTTCATATTTTAGATACATGTACAATATTTGTAAAATATAATATCATTGATAATAAGAACATACAGGGCATCGTTACGTAAGTAGCGGGCTGCGGGCGTTGGCAAGTGGCCTTGCGCGCGCGGGCGGCACTGTTGTTGGCAACCTTGTCGCGATGCCTCGCTTCTTCCGGGTCACCAAGGGCTGGCCTTTCAGTCTCAACTACTTTATGCTAACTACACTATTGTAGGCATCAAGGTCGAAGTCAACTTTTTTTTATTTACCATTTTATACACCGTTATAAAATTATCCTTATTTCTTATTATTTCAATGGTCTTGGATTTGGAAAAATTTCCAAATAATATTTGAAAATTTCCTAATGTTATACCAATCAATAGCTGATATTTACTTATGAGTGGATACATTTCCATCTATGCTTTCTCTATTGATACAGGAAGCACGATGTTTGCTAGCAACGCACTCAGGCTGTGGCTGTAACCTTGCCAGCTGGCTTGTTGGCATTGCGCAATTATTATTGCACCTAGCACGTGCAATAGCTGCCGCACGTGACCTTAATGCACGTGACTACTGCATTCTGTTATTTGTGAGTTAATCTAGCAGTTATATACTACGATACCATAATTAAAGTTAAACAAAAAGCTTTACAATGCATCCTATACAGACATTAATAATTTGTAATGGCCACGACAACAAGCCTAGAAAAAAAATTACACCAACCCCAAATGTGTGTTTCTGATGTGTGCCTCAATCGCTGAGCAGGTGGTGGTACTGTATGTGCATCCTCGCCAGGTACACACAAATACAACACTGTTTATCTGTAACAAAAAAAAAAAAAAAATGTAGAACCGAAATTATTTTCTGTGGATTTGCAGATTCGTTATAACTATAAGTAATGAAATTGTGATATCTGCGTTAGATAATCATCTTTACTACCGCTGGAATTTAAACAGTACCTAGAACATACGTAGAATCGAGCGATGATGCGGCGGAGACGGAAGCAACTCTAGGTCGTGGCCTTGCGCACACAGCGCGTCGCAGCGCTGGTCGCCCTCTTGTACCGCTACCAGTAAGCGCTACGCTCCATTCAAGGCGTGACCACATCACGTATTGTTAGAAAATATTTGCTCTCTTTGCGTCTCTTCTCATAAGTGACCGCATTTTTTACCTATTGTGTTTACATTTAGCTTGAGTTATTCTAAAATGTTTCCCTCTACTTTTAGTGTGATCAGGTGATCACTCATAAAAAACCTCTGTAATTATGTGAATCACATCTGAGGGTCGAGGGACCAAGTTTTCTTGACCGAAGTTCATAATATTCTACAATAATTCGCTCACTGTAGTAGTAGCTGTGTCTAGTGTTTACTTAGTTCATACCACTTTTCTGATGCCGCTGATACAAATTGGTGTAAAACTGATAAAATAGTAACCCTGCGCTAGTGAGCCGTGACGAGGGCGTGCGCAGGGCCGCTGTTGGCGTGTCTTGCCAAAGTTTCTTCATCGACCTTCTGCTCAATGCCACATTATTTCGGCCGAGTTGAGCTACATATACATTCATACATTACAACAATACAACTGTTGGTTTAGCGTCCTGTTGCTAAGCATTTCGCTTAATATAGCCTGGCTTACCAGGCTATTATCCCAATTGCTACAATTGTAGTTTCGTTTGCAAAATGTCAACAGTTTATTATGTACCTCTTCCAGCCCTGCTTGGCTAGTTTAAGTTAGTCTGCATCACGATTTCATAAGACTTGTAACTTACGTTTTACCAAATTAAAATAACTTAAAAATAGACACTTGGATAAAAAGTTTAAGACCTATCGATGCTGCGCCAAATCTGGCAACGAGGCTATATTAAGTGCAATCAAAAGTAGGTTAGGTCACGGGGGTATGAGGTAGAGGAGCGCCGGAGTGTAGGGGGGGAGCGTCCGCGAACTGGGTCGAAGCACCAGGGCCAAGGGTGGTATATGAAGGTTGCGCTTCTTTGTCTAATTTCATGACAATTTTATAGGAGTGGATTATTACAGAATCTAATCCTAAAATTAAATTGTTTACCTAAAAAATCTCAAAATCAGTATCATTTCAATGACACCAGCTTCACATGTTCGGAATCTTATGGGTTTAACATAGAAAAATATAAATCTAATAACTGAGAGCCATAGTCTGGAATACTGCATTGCTAAGTGTTTTTTTACAATGCCAATAAACTGTAAATATGGAGGAATTTTATAAGTAGTCCAATAGTAATTAATGTCCTTCCATTCATAGACAAGATATCAATACTAATCAGAACCGCCTTCATCGTTGTAACTCCTACACGTAGACCTTACAGAAAAAATATGGCGTATAAAATTTAAACTGCCATCAGTTGTTTTCACTAATCCGATGATTCGAACGGTTAATATGAACGAATCTGTAAGATTCTTATGTTGGCAGAGCAAATAGTTTATTTTAACATTGCTTCACCTTCCCTTGGTGCGGGTCGAGGGGGAGTGCGGATCGAATGTCGGTGCGCGTGTTTCACTTCAGGAGGGCGCCTCCCTTCCCTTCGCTGCACAACTGACCTACTTTCAGCGTTCGACAACGCTTTGATACATTTTTTTTTCCTAGTTTTCATCAAATAATAATTAATAGACTTACCGGGCTAACGTAACCGCCTAGTATAACGGAAAATATTTTATTTTCAAAAACTAATGACAAAGAATGAATAACGTTTATTTGGACACAGTTCGTGAAACACAAATAACAAAACGAAAAAGGGACAAAAATAATATACAATGTAGTTTAAAATTAGTTAATGATTTGATTATACGAGCAATGTTAACATTAAAATTCAAATAAATCTATATTATAATAGCTATAATATCGGTAATAACTTGAAAATCTCTTGAGTTCATCCGAGGAAATATGTATACGTTCAACCTGATATTTTTTATCCAATCAAAATCTTTATATAGCTGGTATACAATAATCATGCAGCTTGAGTAGTAAGTAAGAAAGTTAAACAAAGAAGTGGTTTTTCTCTATGAAATGAGGTTGATGGTTTTTATTTTCTAGGGACAAGGCAACACGCAAACGTCTTAATAGTATTCACTGATTCTACAATCAATTTTCGTCGAAAGGTTTTTATTTTCAATTAATGTCAAACTATTTTAAGAGTTGTGTCTATTATTATGTATATCTGAAAACTACGTATAACTTCTTAGTTCTTTATTAGTTACTATAATACTGCAATTTTGGTAATTAGTTAATTGCAATAATACTTCTTTCATTCCAGTAAAAGGGTCCCTAATATTCAAAATCATAATATCTTCGGAATAACCCTGTATCTGCTTATGTGTGTCGCCTGTAGGTACGCTTACACGTGCCAGTTCAGTTCTATGTGTGCAATGCAGTAGTTGATGCCAGTGTGCAGTTTTACCTACCTATCTGTGCATTTGCTTATAAAGCAGTGTTCATCATGAAAATATTCTGATGCATCTGTAGTTTTAATACCTCGTACAAGTAAAAGTGTCCTTACTATTTAAATGTTTTCAGAATAACCATGCTTCTGTCTTTGTGTGTCGTCTGTACGCTTACACGTGCCAGTTTATTTCTATGTGTGCAATGCAGTAGTCGATGCCAGTGTGCACTTGTACGGCATGTACAAGTGCACACTGGCATCGACTATCTATGGATGGCTAGGCATGGCTAACTATGCATTTGCATATATAGCAGTGAGTATCATGAAAATATTTTGAATATTCTGATGCATCCGTTTTATCCTAAATAAAACACAAATCTTGCATTTCCGTCAAGGAATAACAGTAAGAAATGACATTAACTTAAGCTATAAAGATCACACCATATGCAGAGTTGGTAATGCCAAATTCCTTGGACTAACCATTGACAATAAACTTGATTGGAAAGGTCACAATGAAGAAATTAGTAAAAAAAAATAGTAGTTCTTCCTACGCATTGTATAAACCTTCGTGTAGACTAGCGCGACGCGACACCGGTTATTGTTATACCGTGAAGTTTTCTTATACATTGTTTTGTTCGAGACGCGTAGCGACGTCGCGTCGCGCTGGTCTGCACGAGCCTTAAAATGGCCCCAAACGTAAATAGGGATACATTGCTTACTGCCTATCACGGACTTGTTGCATCGATCCTTAGATACGGCATTATTTTCTGGGGAAACTACACTAGAGATGTTATATTTATAATGCAAAAACGATGCATAAGATATTGTTTGTTTTTGTTCTTAAAATTACAGAGAGTTCAAACTATATTTTATTAAACATCAAATTCTCTCACTTCCTTCCTTGTATATAGAAACGGTATTATTTGTTAAAGAGTCCTCAACTGTTTCCGAAGTCCGATGGTTCCGAAAGAAGTTAACGTGATAATCGAAGACTTCGTTTACCTAGGGCTAAAACAGCTATCATGCGGTAAGAGTGTATTCTGCAGGGCCCCAAAATGATACAAGGTATCCAAAGATTTAAAAAACATGAAGAAATTTTTAATAAATAAATGCTACTATAATGTTGATGACTATTTAAGTGATGTACCTACTTTAGACATTTTTATTATTATTTTTTATTAATTTAACGTAATTATGATTTTTGTTGTTTGAATTATATTATTATTGTATTTGTACGCCTTTCTAGACAAAACATGTTGATACTATGTTTTAGTAATCGTTCCAACTGATTGTAAACCTACACGTATTTTTGACAAATAAATATAATATCTTATCTTATCCTTAGCTTCTTTTTATTGCCAAAAATTAAAATACAAATGTTAAAAAAGTGTACTATAAAAATCTAGATTTACTACTAACTATTATTTTTAGTTTATTAAAATCTTTATTTGTTTTGATATTGAAATTTATTGTGCTATTTCAGAATGCATTCGATTGACAGATATGTTGAAGCTGTAAAGTCAATATAATCTTATTATTAATTTTGGGATTATTTTTGTAGTGTATATCTGCCACAAAATCAAAGTACCTGTCTGAAATAGTACGATTGTTGCCGTTTTTAAATTTATTGAGGTATAATTAATGTAGATGATAGTCAAAATTACCGGTTTGCCGTTAGTTAAATTAAACTACCTGGTCTACGCTACAGCCAACCAGTCAAGAAAATATAAATTGACTACGTTCTTGTTTTATGTCTGCAAAGAACTCTACGTTGAACAAAATTATATTATACACCACTGGAATAGAGTTGAAGTTGGAACATAGTAGTTGCTTATAAAATATGTCGGCACAAAATGCCGGTTTGTTATTGCGCTGTCTCTTTCCACCGCGAAACGCCGCGAGATGATGATATTGATTTGTTTTCATTGCGTCTCTTTTTTGCCTATAAGCAACATACTAAGTCTGTTTCATCCGCCTGACCTTCCTTATTTACAGGCACACACACACACACGCTTAACACCAGATAAGTTGTTTTCGCGTCATCTCCTTCTAGCTCTAGAAACGAAGCGAACGAGGAAGACGCCTTTTAACCAGTTATGTTGCGTTACTGGCTGCGTGTTGCCGGTTGCCGGCCGGTACTTTTATGCGGAGTTGGTGAGTTGTGCTGCGCCGGTACTTATAAATATGATAATGTAGGCCAGTACCTACTGACGGGCTTTGTACTCTATGCAGAAGGAAATGCATTTGATGAAAAAATAAATCGATACCTACACGTTTTTATGTAATTTTAATTAAATTTGAGGAATACTTATCTATTATGTACTTATAATATACATAATAGATAAGTAACTACGAGTATATGCAATCAATATTCTCCAACTACGTCAAAATCGTATACAAGCGAAGATTTTTTTGTGATTGAGTCACAGAACAGATAAAAGAGGTATTTTATCTGTTCTGTGGATTGAGCCATCAGAGGGGTGGGTGGATGGAGTTGGATCCTCACGTGGCTACGTTTGGTGACTGTGTTTCAAAACAAGCTTTGTCGACTAGTTGATGTTTACAAATAAAAGCCTCTCAGAATCATGAAGTTGTTTAAAAAGTAAATTGAAAAAACCGTTTCCGTAAGCCATTTCCGTAACAGTAAGATAAAAATTTGCATTTAGCAAATCATAATAACTTCTAAAAAAAAAACTGAAACCAATCATTCGGATTTATCATTTAGTTATTTTAATTATGCACACTGAAAGACACTGGGTAGTTAATATTTTATTCGAGTAATATTCTATGACCTTATTTATTTTCATTAAAAGCTGAAAAATGGCATTGTATGTTGTTGAGTCGCACAAAGAAATTAGATGAGATGGCATGATGTCGATGCACGAGCGAGAAAGCGCACGCGGCCTGCACCCCATAAAGCCAAGGGACAACCAGGAGCACGGCAGGTCACTGAACTGCCGATGGTTTTACCCTTACGGTTCGACGAAACGGTATGAACGTCAATGTGATATTTGACCCCCCAGTGAGCAATTTTGTTTGGCTTTTTAGATACTCTCAGGTTAACTTTCAAACATATGAAATAACATTAAAACTGGATTAAATGTTAACCCGAACATAATAATTATCTAAAAATTTAAGAGCAAAATTTATGTAAATAATAAAAATCTAACTATGCATGTACAAACATATTACATAATTATTAAAAGTAAACGGAGATTAGAGTCTATGTGCTACAGGTGGCGTCGCGGATGCATTGAACTCAGGTCCAAAACATTCCCCTCGTTGGGCACCCCCGCCAGCGGCGCGGCGGGGGCGGGCGGTACACCCTCATCACTTCATGTTTTTCACTCAACCTACCTACACCAACACATTCACGTCCCAGAATGTGGACAGAACACATGAAAAACGCCTGGTGGCAAGAAACTACGCAGCGGACGTTCGCCTCATCTCAATGTGAGAAGCGACTTGCATTGACTATTGTTTGCTACCATCGGTATTTGTATCGCCGATGTCAATAATTCAAAGATTATTGGTATGTTTTGTAGAAAACTTTTATAAGTTTTATGTGGTATTTACTATTCTATTAATAAAATAATTTGCTTGTAAGCTACATAAACAAAATCTTTAGAAGCGCAAACACGACTTACACGTGACCAGGGTCAAAGGTCGCAAACGTCACTTGTCGTGTGTGCCGGCTGCGTGAAAATATGCGTCATCCTGATATACTAGAATTAGTCCAACCAAGAAGTAATTTTAGGTAGTTTCTTCTTTTTAAGCATTACGGATATTTTTCTTTCCAAAAATATTGACATAATTTGTGTAGAGTTGGAGTGATTACTTTACCCAATAATCGTTTTGTATGGTTAATTCTGTTCGTTGTGAGTCACATAAATATCACAAAGCTCTCGGATAGTGGTGAAAAAGATGACGAATCAGGCGCGTGGGGAGTCGCCAATCAGAGTAAAGCTGCGGCGCCGCTTCTTTGGTCACCGACCCCTACAGGTTCTAACGTGTAACCATTTCACTTTTTATTTCTATATAACAGGACCGGCCTGCCAGGTATATTTTGTGGAAGTATAGAAGTTAATGATTTTAATGTTTTTAATACTTTATTAATAATAAAATATTAGGGAATACTTGGCTTTGTATTTGAAGTATCAATTTAGGTTAAAATTGTTAAATATGCACCTTAAAATGGCTTTATTATCCCCATAGTGTTGTGATTTGTAATTAGGAAAGTTTGGGACTGGTGCGTTTTTTGCCTTTAGCGTGGAAAATGGATAATATCAAACTTTCAGTAGTGAATCATGTTGTTAATGTTTTAAAGAACAATTCTTCATCTTTGGATAAGTTCTCGCAGATAATTTCATGTAAATTCTTTAAAAGTTTTGGAACTTTATCTGGTGTATATTGTGCAATGTGAAACATTTTTTTTCACCACTCCCGCACGAAAGAAGTGTCTTTCCTCTACGAAAACAGTGAGGAAAGTTGGTTTTTCCTCACTGCTTGAACAGTGAGGAAAGTTGGTTTTTCCTCACTGTTTGAACAGTGAGGAAAGTAATGATCCCGTTCAGAAACTAACCTTGCCTGATTTTTTTATGTTAAGTTTTAAAGATATTTTAAAATATAAAGAATTATTTTGATTTGCTTTGTGTCTATTTAATTTATTTACCTATGATGACTGAATACTTTCTTGCTGGGAGTGGTGAAAAGTTTTGTATGCAACATGTGAGCAAGTTCATTTGCTATTCGTTTTGTTGAGTCTTTCGCTTACTCAGGATTGAAATTTATAATCACTCGCTGCGCTCGTGATTCTATTTTTCAATCCTTCGTTCGCTCAAGACTCAAAATCAAAACTCATAGGAAAAACGAACTTTCCTCACATGTTGGATAAATAACTATTATTCTACTGAATTGTTTCATAATGAATAGATCAGCAGAAAATCGTCAGCGTTTGATAACCACATCTTAAATTTGTACTGTTAGAAAATTATCACTTTCATTCATCATTTTCTTTTTTAAAACACTGATTTACGCAGAAATCGCTAGGGAGTATTTGACTTTATGTTAAAAGTACTTAGTAATAAAACAATAACAGGCAACTTTATAATACTGATAACTTCAGTAATAACACATAAGATTTGGCAGCGGCTCAACGCTTGCGAACGACGCGATTTAAGGGTATTAAAAGATTGGAACGCTCAAGGAATCTGGCGTAACAATATCAGACATTGCAATAAACATTATTTTGTGGAATGAGGAGTTTGTTGAACCCACGGGACTGCTCATTATCGCGTCTGATGAACTCGTCATGCCATTGTTCCAGCCGGTGATATTCGACGCTATAAATATAGGTATGCCATTTTGTCATTATGTAGTTCACATAAGCATATTAAACGTTCAAGTATACTCATGTCTAAGCTTTTGAGTAAGCACCAGTCATACCGGTACCATCGGATCTTAGGGTAATAGTTGAAACAATAAACGCGTCCTTTGTCTGTTTTTGTTTGTTGAAAATAGAAATTATGGTAATAAAATGGATAACAGACCTCATGAATAAAACACTAATTAGAATACGGTGACACTACGACGCCTATTCTGCTATTCATAACGGTACCTACCCAATGAATGAGGATCTATAACTCGCCACTGATGCCGCGATTGGCGTGGCCACCTACTGGGCCCAACTCATTTAACACATACATACATGTATCTACCATCGACTCGAAAAGATTAAGAACCCAATAATTGATTGTTGTTGATTGCACACAATGTAGGATCTGTGATACGGTATGACAACGTGAAGTGAAAAGCAAGTGAACCTTCTGGATTTAAAACTAAGTGTAAACATTTGAACTGTCAAGAACGGGCAGTGAACCGGCCGCTGTGTCGTTGCCCTGCCAATGCCAGTTAAAAAAACGCATTGCCTCCATCTATCTATCCTCTGACGCTACGAGTGCTACGACTCGATTCTGCCAGACGTGCGTTTGGATCATGAAAATCTACTTTTGATTCTTTGTACCTACCTGCTTTTACTATTACTAGATACGAGTAATGTAATATAACTAATACAGTATTTTATTTACTTGTGTTTTTTATAAATAATGCCGAATGATGTTATTTGCAAAAAGATTGATAATCATGATAGACAAGCGTTTATAGCCATTGATGAATTAATTAGTTGCCACCCACTTGGATGTCGCGTTGTACGCAAAATGGTAACTGTAGCACTTCCTTTGTTCATTTAAATTGTGCAAGGTGGTAGAAATAATTGCCCAATGTGGTTACACATCCATAATGGCCGTAACCGCAGCTGGTATTGCTGTACCCGGCGGATACTGGTCAATGTCTTGCACGGTGTTTTTGACCGCGCCAAGGTCGCCAGGATAGGGTACGTGAACTTTATGGCGCAATAATACCCGATTTAAAAAAAAACTTTCGCTGCAAAATAGGATTTTGATAGTTGTAATGAGGCTTTCGTGACGAAATTTCTCACTTATGATAAAATAACCTAGTGATATACGCAGGGTTATTACAACGAGGGAGTTGTGTGGTGTCAGGGCGATGACCCGCAGAGCGAGACGGAATGACAACAACACTGAAGTTCGTGCAGTAGATGCCGGCCGGTGTACGGTGTTTGCGACATTGTTTAATTTCGAATCATATTTCTTTTACTGTTTGAGTAAACTGAGAACAATATTATGTAAACAAGCATACAATAGCTTCTTTGTTGTGTTAATTTTATTTTTTATCTCGTAAACCTTTTAAATAAACTCAAAACATATTATGAGAGATGATAGTTTCGAAGTACAATTTGGTTTTTAATAAGTAAGTAATACTAATAAAATAAAAAAATATTTTATAGTCAAACTGTGTCCTAATCTTAACTTAAGGGTACGCTAGTCGGTCATTCTTACATTACTCGTCTGTTTGTCGATGTACGTTCAAAGCTAAATAATTAATAATTATATCAATTTGTCATTATGTAGACCTGTATGGAAGCAGAATTAGAAAAAAAACATTGGTTTGGAAGTTATGAGCGTCGAAACTTCCATATTTCAACACTAATTTTGATTCGTTTCGGGCGTAAATAATTAACTTATGTAGTACAAAAAATGGCAAAATAGAAACCGTACAGGGTTAAATAATCTATTTAATCGTTCAAATAATTTTCTTTTGAGTGAATATATCAGTAGTTTTTTCTTAATATCTCTATACGCCCAAAGGTCTGTTCATGAAATTTTACGCGCTTATTTTCGTTATAAATCATTGTCTATTTCACTAAATATATTAATAAAAACTAGATAAATAAATTCTAAATAAATAAAACGAAATAAATAAATAATTAGACTAATTAGCATGCATAATAGTCACGCCCACCAACGAGTTCGAGCCGTCGACTAGTGTACCCTTAATGCTCCCAGCAGCAGTTACAATTAAGGCGCTCGTGGATGGTTAAAACCTATTTTCGCTTTTATTGCTCAACTCGACTTTACAGAGTACGTATATGTAGTTGAACAGGCTCGGTATAGTCAGTATTATAGCAACTGTTCCAGTTATTTATTCGATCAATAATTTATCGAACGTATTCCCTGAATTGCTATCTACTTTGAGGGTATTTGCTTTCCAGTAACAATCACAAAACGCTTTGATACGTCTATTTCTATTCCTAATAAATTGTGCACGAACCTAACAATTTTGTTGATGTGCTTATTCGGACAAGATATTTGGTACGGCATGCGGCATTCAGTAACAAAAGCCTTTGTTCACAAATGATGATGACTAATTCCAGCTTTTGTATCTTGAAATAGTAAATACATAGTTAGCTATCTACTATGATTGAAATACACAAAAAAAATTGTTGCTAGTGAACAAATAAATTTTCGGCAACGGATCGCCTTACTATCCTGATCTACATTGATACCGTAATCGTATATATGTTATTTACTGTTAAATAATTACCAAAGGTATTTCCGCGAATGAGTCTTTGTTAGGCAGCTTAAAACATAAATTTTTTGGTTCTCAGTTTTACTATTCAAACTAGGTACGCAATTTACGTGGTCTAATGTGGCGATGTGACGTAATAGCGAACAATGTTAACTGCGCGCACTGCGTTGATATAAAACCGTGATAGCGTTAGCAACGCCTGGAGCGTGAATGTTCTGTTATCGACTGTTATATCACAGTGCTGTTACCTAATGTGTTTTGAATTAACGCGTAATTGGTTAACAAAGTGACACGTGTGATGACGGGCGGATATGTGCACGTTGGGCTTTGGCCTCTGGGTTAACTGCGCCAATGAGGGTGACCATCATCCGTATTCTATAGTAAAAATTATAACAATAAAATTACTATGAAATATACCATGTTTATATTTTTTATCTAACTATATTAATAGCTAAATTCAAAATTATTAATATTTTATTAAATACATAAAAGGTACCTATAGTACTACACTAGTAGTCTGAAAATCAAACATTACAGGATTAATAGCCAGATGGGTACACACCGAATGTAAACTGTCTTATACCGACCGGAGAGTGATCTGCGCGCTTCTAGTACCGCAATGTCTTCCGCGTTTTAAATATAGAACCCGAAGGTCGGAATATCATTCACGTTGGAACAACAGAAGGTTGTTTTAAATGCAACATAAACCTTGAAATATCACGCACGTCTGTTATTTTTTTCGGACAGCTATCTAACGGGCTCGGTGCAAACTAGTGAACAAGTTTTTTTTTGCATATATCCATATGGTATAGCTTAGCAAAGAAACAACGTACTCAAGGTAACAAAGGCTAAACAAACAATTACTATGGTGTTGGTGGGGCAGCGGTCACGTTGCGCACGCGCAACGTATTTCCACTCACGTGAGTTTCGACATCCTCGTGCCTTCGTCGTCAGTAAACTATCTATTGTATTATCAGCACCCTTATCGCTTTTACATATTTTTACATACAGATAGTGCACTCTTCTAAAACCGTTCTTACAACAGTATGTACTTATAAAGTCTGCTTTATCAATTTCATTAACAAGACATAAATGCAACTAATGATTACTTTAATGTTATAATAACCTAAAGTTTCGGCAGATTCTGGAATAGTATTAAAATCAGCAACCAAATTGCGTAATACACGATCAATCTTCTGCTTCATAACATAACATAACATCACGCCTTGTTTCCCCGAGGGGTTGGGCAGAGGTGTACTTACCTGTAGTAGGTAGGTACACCCACATTTCGCCAGTTATGTTTAAGTTCGAAAAAAAATCTGCTCTGCAACGTAAATAACGCAATGAATGTTGCTGAACTGTCAAAATGAAACAGATTAGTCTTAATCATTTAGGAAAATGTGTTACACAATTAGATGGCTTATCCAGTTTAAAGCTTGTGCGTTAAGGTTTGTCGCAAATGGGTACTCATTTTTGGTACCGTTTCAGATCTAAGTAAAAGTATCTTTTACCGATATTGAATTTAACTTATTTCATCTTTTAATGATGAAAACTCTCATCCTAGTATCTTTTGAGTAAGTATGTAAATAAAACTTTTCCTATGATGTTCAAAGCGTGGGTAATTTACAGTGTCAGACGATCTAATAAGTAAGTATGTACAGTGACCGTGAGCGACACGCGGAAGTCACCTCGACGCCTTGCAGATAACGATTGGTGTATTTTATCAGCGCTACGCGATAAAGCGACCTTCATTAAAGCACGTATCTACTGCAAGAATATTATTGTCTCCCTGTTTACGACGCTGTTGCTTCTTCCAACTAACTAAAAATAAGTAGGTACTTTTTCTATCACCGTAAAAATATTAGATTAATACTGCAACGGCTGTTTAACGTTTGTAATAAGATTTATTATTCGTTTTGTGTTGTTATAATTATAAATTATATCGATTGGTAATGAAAACTAACTTTTAACCAATCAGATGGCTATCGTCTTGTTATAGACATTGAGGCATAATAATATGATATGATAAGCTACGACGAGTATTCGTTTGGTAGCTCTATGTTCAAACAATCTTTGTTTATAAATGATACCGATAATACCATTGTTCAAAAGATGAACAACTCGCATAGCTTGTGAAAATACTCAAGAACATTATGTTTTAAAACACTATCTATAAATAAATAGGACCGCACGCTAGTGATGCATAATACTAAAATGCAGTATTAAGTAATATTTCAGATGTCCTATTTTAAAATCAAAAACCGTTAAACCGTCGTCGAGCTGTAAAGAGCTTGTTCGGTGTTTATTGATCTCAAGCGCTGCTATGCGATTTATTGCGCATCCGAGGTCACACGTGTATCGACAATAATGAAACTCGTGCAAAAAGTGTTGCATGCATGCACTCCAATATCTCGATTTTCCTTATCGCCAGTATGACTATAGTAGTTTTTATCCGGCAACTACACAGCAGGGGGCCATTTAGTGATATTTTCATATGAACATGGCTACCTAGTTACACAGGTTTCTAGATTAATAAAATAAGCGTTCACTTATTTCATTTTCTAGCCTTGATCGATTTATTTCAAGTCAGATCCACATGATATTCATGCCTATTTAGGGAAATCGTACGGGAGTGTTTAATCGATTATACAAGTGATCGCGCTCAAAGTGCGCGTGCTCTGTGATGCAACGCGCTTATTGTTACGCTCGGAGGTGGTGACTACGTCACGTCAGCGCATCGGTAGGTGGACCGCCTCGTGTGCTGAGCAGCTAAGCACGCAGATCTGTATAACAAAATGTGACAAATGCTGATAATATCGTGTTATCTGCTGACGCATTTGTTTGTCCACTTGTCAAATGCTGTCCCGATTATATAATTATTGTACATGTATGTGCGTGTCCGATTTCTTTAAAGTAGATTATTTTCTTGTCAAAATTAACGTCCACAGTTGATTGTGAACCTAATAATAACAGACCGTGAT
The DNA here is from genome assembly GCA_963853775.1 of Xanthia togata. Lineage (NCBI taxonomy): Eukaryota > Metazoa > Arthropoda > Insecta > Lepidoptera > Noctuidae > Xanthia > Xanthia togata. Next base: position 14,394,180 of record OY970793.1, read on the forward strand.
AGTTCTACCGGTAATTCGTTCTTGGAACGTATGGGTAAAGACACAAAGATAGTGGCTGTAAGCGGCTATCCACAAATGGATGGTCGCTATGCTATTGCCTTACGAATCCCTATGTAGCTAAACAGTGCATCATGGGAACTAGTTGCCTAGAGAAATACAATGAATAGGCTATTGTTACTAGCCATTATTACTTAGGCCTTGTAGGAAATAGCCTTATATCGTTTGTTAGGTACTAATAAAATGAAGAGTAGATATTATTTTTAGAGTAGATTTTATTTAGTAGGTAGGTATTATTTTTCTTTACCTATTTTTTTTTTGTGCAAAAACGGTATTTTTCATATTGTGACGAATACAGAATAAATATTAAAATTTGCATTGCATGCAGAATGCTGGCAAGGCCTTGCTTCGCTCTAATAGCTGTGTCCTCCGCCAAGGTCTGCCAGCTGACGTCAGGCTCTTACGCTCGGTAACAAGAGATTTTGCATCCAGTTATATTTATACTATGCAGTAATGCACGTCAGTTGCTAATGAACGCGACTTAAAAGACAATGCATTTGTTACAAGTAAGATTTCCGTTTATTTTTATTTTAAATCACGCAAAAGAACGAAACTGAGTTCAACATCTTTTGTGTAGCTGCATAGGTTGGTTTTTTCAGGTAGAAGCGATGGCTCACAGTGGGCAGCGGCCAGGCAGGCGTAAGTGGTGCGCAGGAACAGGTTCCGCACGGATCACATGTGGGCAGGTCACTGAACCTTGGGACGATAATCCGAGGAGTACCGACACCCGACGCTTCCCACTAAGTTCATATTGGACCGCAAGATAAAAAGAACCCACTGATTTAATACGTATTTACGGTTGCGTCTCTAGAATATTGTAAAATCCGTTACTGATTTAATTTTGCAGTATTTTTTTAACGTAATATGCGTGGTTGTTTATTTTTAGGTTTTTATTTAAATTATTTATTAGGGTGTTCGATACCGTATCGCAAATTGATACTAAATAATAGAACAGTTGGCAACAAAGCGTACCTATGTGATAATTCAGCACAGCGGCACGGCGACACATCGTCTGGGGCATGCCATTGTTCTGCTGCACCAATAATAGCCTGTTAGCAACGGCCAGCGTTTGCGTAGGCGCCTGCATGTTTCGATAGGTAATAATTTAGCAATGCACTCTTTCCAGGGACCGATCAAGTAATTAAACATTTCAGAATGTAATAATCACGTATTCAACATTGTGGGGTGCTATAATACTCGTATGTAGGTACGTTTTATTTTGACTGTACCCCAATTGCGTAATACACGATCAATCAGAATCTGAATAGTTTTGAAACAGATTGCTAATCCATTGCTTCATAAGTTCGAAAAAAAATCTACTCAACAACGTAAATAACGCAATGAATGTTGTTGAACTGTCAAAATGAAACAGATTAGTCGTAATTGTTTACGAAAATGTTTTGCGTAATTAGATAGCTGTTATCCATTTTCTGTTAGGTATAGACTATTTTTGCATTAATATATTGTCTTAATACACAAAGTAATAGTTTTGTTTTATTTCTCGCATCAATGTTTTGATTAAAAGGAAGTTCGTACTTAGCATTCGTTTGCGGAATTCTTCCATTCTATTAAAGAACAATAAGTGATGAGTACCTATAGTTGCGTATTCACAGTGAGTAAATAGCCGTTACGTAATTGAACAGAAAATATGTAATAGTAGAACGACGACGAGTCTCCGGTCCGCCCACCACAAGCATTTGGCCGCCAACAATATGTACACAAGGTTATAAACAGAGCGTGGGCCTGTAAGGCAAGCCAATACAATGCCCGGCACCTATTGTACGTTGTTTGCTATTTTATTCTGCGTATGTGACGATAAAGACGGTTGACAAGATACCGGTATGTATCGTATTTAGTGTTTGCCCAGCCAACCGCCCACTTATACCTCAAAATAGTCTATCTGAAAATTGTAAGAGATACCTACCTACCTTTTGCCCTGATTTATGTTTATGGCCCCAATGGACCTCAAGGTAATTGGTAAATAATGCTAGATATAGCGTAGATATTGAAGGGCTAATTGGTAAGTAACAGCTCGATGGTGGTGAAGTCCATGGAGAGGTGACCACTACGAAACTCCTTCGTATTACGGAGAACACGTCAAAACGTTGTCCGAGTCCCACTAGATTGGTTGTTTAAAAAATATCTATGACAATCTTTACAGGTTGTCAGAAGAACCAGTCAGACCAATAGTCAAACCTTGAGTATCGATACAGCTCAGTAATTAGATTAAATTGTCGAAGTCTAGTGGCAATCGCTCTAGGTGAAATATATGCCGCATCTTATTAGTCTGGAAGCCGACCCAAACTTAGTTGCTTACGTTGCGTTGGTTGATATGATGGGAAAGTCGCCAAAGCTTTGAAATCCAGACAATTAAATCCAGCATCTGGAGTCTGGACTAGTGTTATGTTCAAGAAGATTCATCTTAACCAGTTTCAAACCCAAGGCCTTGATTTTCAAAACTATGAGAATCTCTCTATAAGGACCTCTGATCAAATCACTAACATGAAAACATATACAACGTCTATGATGAGTTCGTAGTGATCGTGCATTTATTTTATAAGTAAAGTGGTGGTGCCAGCTGTAGACCATATCACATCATGTACGATACTGGAAGATACGGTTACAAAATCTACAATAAGACAAACTACAATGAGATAAAGAAATAGATGCATCCTGCTTGTACTTTTAACTTTTTACAGTTAACAGCAAACGCATAATTAAAGTGGACTGTATTATACCGTAACTGATTTTGATGATTTTAACACAAAAAGAATGCGAGCAGACTTCATCTCAAGACAAAATCTTTTCTTTATATGCGTCGAGTAAATTAGGTACTTACCAGTTTACTATAATTAGGTACTTACTAATTACCCTAATTACTTAAGACACGATCAATCGGAATTTGATTCGTTTTGAAACAAATTGTTAATCGATAGCTTTATAAGTTCGATAATAAATCTGCTCAACAACATAAATAACGCAATGAATGTTGTTGAACTGTCAAAATGAGTTGAACGAAAATGTGTTGCGTAATTACATAGGTAGGGTACCTTTGAGAAAATGGTTTACTGGGGAAACCATAAATATTCAATTACTCACAGCAATTAAAGATACGGTAGGATAGTGTGAGAAGACTTGATATTACAACAATTGATTGTTAGTTGATTATCAATATATTACTAATTAATTGGAGTGTAGAGATTTTAGTGAAATCAAAGGACTAAATCCTTTCTTTATGATCTTGCCATTGAGAGCTCGTGCACGTGCACGGAAACATAACAAAGGGCTTTACTACGCTATACTAATATTAATCAAGTAATGAAAATTAGGAGAGAACTATTTCTTAAGAGATGACAAGATCCTGGTAGAAAAGGTTGACTGGTAGAAAATGCCTGTGGCATTAAGTCAGCAACATAAATAAATAAGATCCGCTAACAACCGTGACGTTGTTTTGTCACCAACTCACTAAGAATATTTTAATAATAGGCAGTAACGAGAATCGTCATAACTACCTGCAATAAAGTATTGGCTGCGGTCGTAGTCACTCACGCAGTCATAAACATTTATGTCAATTTTACAATGGTGTTGCATAAGTGCGGCCGCAGAGCGCTGCGCCGCGCCTTGACATTGTACGACACAGTGAACCGCGCACGTGGATCGTAAATTATATTATATACACATATGATTGTTGCAGTCTCTTTAGTCTATCCAATAAACGACATCGCACGTTAGTGATTGCCATGTCGGACAATTGTATGAAGTTCAAACTGTGAAATATATTAGGATTTTAAAGACGGTCTGTAGTTGTAGACAGTCTGTTACTAGTCGCTACTAATGGAATTGCAATATAAAGTAATTATAGAAGATATTTGCGAATCGCCATTTATTGTAATAATTTATAATCCAATGTCATCTAATATAAAAGGAAACGGACTCTACCTAATTTGTTGTAGATTTTTTCCTAGTAGGAAATAAAACTGATGTGATAATTTTCCTTGTCTTCTGCGCCTTTAAGAGGTAATCCTACAGGATGCAATCTAATTTTGGTAAGGCAGCTTTAAAATTGCGCAGCAAATCTAGTTCTTTACAAGCTGTTATTTCTGTCAGTAAATTAATAATACTTCAGTTAATTGTGTGCACGCGAACAGCAATTAACAAATAGGTAATAACTTATATTAGCCCGACACGTGTCGCAAATGTACCTATTGTTTGTGTTGCACAGATATAAGTACCTAAACATAAACAAAGTGCATAACGTGTCAGTGACTTCTTATCTGACGTATGACTTTGGAATATTAATACCTAGTTGATTGTTATTTTAATGAGGCTTATTATCAAATTACAAAGTAAACTACTAATTCTACTATCAGTGATAAAGTAACTGGGAGTAGGTACCTAATATTTAGTTTTCCTTTTTGCAATGACTAAAGTGACAACGGATTTTCCTACGTGGTAGGTAGTGAACAATGTTATGCAACGGTCCACAACCGGATATCCTTTACTTGACATAAACATATTATAACGCATTTACGAGTGACGTAATCACGTAGCGCCGTTTACTTAGGTAGGATGCAGGTATAAATAAGAGTACAAACACCCGTTAGGTGAAACCTCTGTAGAAGTCTTACCTGGATGAAACAAGGGCCCAGTTTACTTGCACAAAAGAAATATATTTCTAATGATTCCTGATGTAATACTTAATGTCAACGAGCGAGTGAGCCTTGAAGTGCATCTGTGCAGATTAACTCAATGCTTCGTGGATTATGCGTCACAAAGGATCTTATAAAATGTCTTTGTCGTCGTGCGCAATATACCTACTACTAAATCCAATCTTGAATTTGATTTTCGGATTGGTTTGCAAGAAAACTGAAATAGCACTCAAAAGATTTCTTCATCTAAAGTCGAACTTAGCATTATGATAAGTAAATGCAACCCAATTAAAGGGAACTCTTTGTAATTAATTCGGTTCAGTTGATGCTGTTAAACTTAATGCTAGGCAACAATTTCTTAGGGTATCAGAACTAAGCTACCAGTTTTACATTATCAGAGAGATCAACATTCAAATTGTATTTAGTGAACATGCTAAATAAATAAACAATCTAAAGTAAGGCCATTTTAATAAGTACCATTTGACGTCTGCCAGTTTAGTGAAAGCAAATCGTAAGATTACTCGTATCGGTCATTATTACAATAAATATGTAATCGTAATTGAAAAAAGTTAAGCAATTGTGCAGTTCTAGCAAAACGAAAAAATATATTATTTTATGCCCGGCGTTACAAGGTTACGTTGTTGAATTTTGATAAATTGTCAAATGTTACCTATTAAAATGGCCTTACACACCGATTTTATGAATTAAAAATAATATCTAGTAAGTACCTACTTTTAAATCTAATCTTTATTTAAACAGACTTAAGTACCTACTTACGATATTAACTTTAAATTCGTAAATATTTATCGACTTTTGCTGTTGACTTGTACTCTCCCTGGGTATAGTCATCGCTCATCAGGAAATCCAGAGTGATATTCATAGAAATATTTAAATATACCTCCTTTATCTATAGTCTTCGTAATATGAAAGCGACTACGAAGTGTGTCACGGTCTAATTGAAGTCGTACTGGTTACTGGGCACGTTCCACACGACATAAGTACCTATCTACATAATTGAGTCTTTGGAACGCTATCGTCTCATTTCAATTTAAGCTTTAATATTAAGCAAATAATATGGGAAACGGTATAACAATCGCGCCTTCGTCGTCGCGTCGCGCTGGTCTGCACGAGCCTTAATGCTCAAGGGGCTGCGTTCGGTTTTCAGTCTCTGTTCAAATCAGCCATCTTAGCTATAATTTAGGAAAGCAGTTTTAAAAATAGAATCGAATGACTTACCCTTTTCTTACGCGGGTGGATTTCTTCATAATCCATAGCAATGCCTTCGTCGCTGAAGGAGGAAGGTGGGGGTGAGGGCGTGCCGGAGCGCCATGATGAGCCTGAGCTGCTGCTGGCTCCTGGAGACACTGATGATCGATCGCCCCATGCGCCTGCCACAGAAAAATACATTTACTTCGTAGTTCATAATTACATAAATCTTGTGTTTTTGAAAAGTCTGTTCTCGTATTTTTATACCGTCATAGTAAAACTAATTGCTTGGGTCACCTATCTTTGTATCGTTCTTTGGAAAGTTATCTCATATTTTAACTTTTGAATTACAAATTACAATGCTTGGAGTTACTTGAATGAATTAAATGTAATAAACTGCGAAACGGAACTTTGGTCAGAAACTTTCACTCACAAGAACGGCTATTTTCTCGCGGCACCCATGCGTTGGCGCATTAGAGCAGTCTCTGTTCTCTAGAGCTATCGTTAAATTTTATGGGTGGTGTGAATCGTCTTGAATCTCGACTATAATGTTGCGTAAGTTTTCCCGAAAGGCAAACAGCAATTTAAATGTGTGATTTTAATCTAAATGGTTATGAAGTAATTAACCGATGTAAATTACTCTGTTGCAAATACTACGAGATCGCACTGGGTACCAACTTCTAATTTCTTTTTTTTATTCTAGAGTTGCATCAAGTTTGCTTCTATTTTGAATTTGGCAAAATTAGTTGCCACGACCAACCCCAGACTTAAATCTTCTATAGGTAGTACCTACTTTAAAGAGAAGGGTTGCTGCAAATATGCTACTCGAAGGGTTGCTGCACATTTGGTTGTAGCTCATCATGAGAGCGCTGTTACACCAAATACCTGTCTAGACGGTGTCTAGACTACTGTCTAGACACTATCCACGTTTTGCAGATTTTATCCAGAATAGAACCGCTCCCTTAACATTAATAGTCAAAGTATTATTAAAATTAATAATTTTCACAACTAGCTTCAGCTAATGTCTTGGTTTAATTAATATGTAGTAGCTACCTTATTTATAATTGTTCTGTCATAAACAATACATTGAGAGAATATTACATGTTAATATGTAATTAAAATTGTTAGATTTAAAAGCAGTAGGTATTATAGTAACGTACAGTCAACGCTGTGTAAGTAAGTAAAGCCGGTATCTGTGCGGCATAAGCACAAGCGTGACGTAACAGTATAATGACGTAGTAATAAATGTGAGAACTGACGGACTACCGGTGCTGGCGATCAGCGTTGTCGAAGATTCATAGGCTATGACGTGTGTGGGCCGCTGTGTCCAACTTGTGCCATGTGGTGTAGTCGTGTGCGACTTACTGGGGCGCGGCGAGTTGGGAGAGCAGCTGAGTGACATGAGCACGAGGGCTGCATTGCACTCGTTCATCTGGTCGTCACGCTCGCCGTAGCCCAAGTCGCAGGAGCTGCTGGGCCCACGTTTGCGTGACCTGTAACAACGAATAATAAGAAAACATGATAATCCTGCATGTTTTTTTAATGTCAAGATCGGGTCGAAAATAAGTATGTATAATGTAAAACCAAAGCCTTAATGACCTTTATTCGTTAGTAGCTGACTATTTTAACGCTCTAGCTTAGTATTTCAATGTCTTCAATATGTAGCCAACTCTACTTTTACGATTTTGAAAATAGTTCGCTCCCTCAGTGTTTGTTAGGTGCTGTTCCGGTTTCTAATTCAAACCATATTATGACAAAAATATATCCAATTATTTAAACTTTATTGGCAGGAAGTAGTGAAAATAAACTGATAAAAATAATTGCAAATATTGCTAAACAAAAAACTAATGTATGCAAGGCTGTCTCCCAACTTTAACATTCTTTGGAAATAGTCGCATGAACTTTTATCATTCCCAAATGGTTCTCGAAAGTTACCGAAAAAGGTTCACGTCATTGAACAATCAACAAGTCTAGACTAGATTATTGAACTTAGCAGTGGCAGTGTTGGGATGGCGGCATGAAGTGACGCGAGGTCGAGGGGATGCGTGGGGTGGGTGCGTCTGTTGCGCAACCTACTTCGTCCCACAAACGATAGACATTTGGACAAGTCAAATAAGGACGAAGGTTTTTGCTCTGACCGATCACCCTGCGCCACCTTCACAAGTTATACTTCGTTCGGTCGTTCAACTCGACTCGTTCAGCGACTGAATTGAACGCCGCGCCCGGGCCCAACAACCTCAGCTGTCTCCGTCGCGACTCGCAACTTGCCCGCGTAAAACATATAGTACGATTATAACCTATTCAATTGACTTGTTTTCAGTAAATACTATAACTCAATATATTCATAATAAGATGTTTATATATTCTTTAACCCTCTAAATATACTTAAAGATTCATAATTTAAATCAAAATGTATCTCTCTAACCTAACGCATTACTAATAGTGACGCATAAGTAGAAATATTTAATAAGGCATGTAATCACATTTATTGACAGGTTAATTATTTAAAAGCAGGTTTTCATCAGACGTACAACCTACAAAATATTTTAAAAAATCTGTTCGTAGTAGTTGCAGGTATTCTACCGATTAACTGGTTTCTCGTTTTTACGTCAGCACCTTTGAATTATTGCTACATACAGCATTGATCCCTGATTGAACTTGAGTTCATTTTGGGAGGCTGTCGCCTCGGCCTTGACAGTCGGCAAGTGGCCCCGACCCTGCGTGATACTCAAGATCAGCGACCGGCGGCGGCGCGCGCATTTAGCTTTTTAATAACCTTCTTCGTTAAATACTAGTTCAAATTGCTACCCCTTAGGTTTAATAGCCCAGTTATAATAGCCAATAATAAAATTGATGCAAGGGTTGACGCAATTAAATGTCGAATGTCTCTTTTTATATCGGTAAAGACATGATATGTTGTGATTGGTTTTATATTCAACTGTGACCTTTTTCGATTTAAGATAAAACGTTACTCAGAAGTGAAAATAAATACTTGTGTCAGCCGACCTACGAACGCACCCTAGAAACAAGGTGTATTAACCTCGCGCCACAACGACCTTCCACCAGGTTCGTTATCCGATTCAAAACAGATAATACATTTTCGTAAGGGTGTACTGTAGGTCACTTTAACATTCGTCAAACAAGTTGTTTTACAGTTCAATGTATCCGCGGGTAATTGCGTGTACAAAAAATAAATAGCACAAATAGAAGTCCCATGAATAGTTTCAGTCTGCAAGGTGAAATCGTTTATAAAATAGCGGCTAGGTTAACTGACGGGCGACGGGGTCGATAACGTCCTGAGACGGCGACCGACACTTGCGGAGGTGACATTGTTTTTTTGTTCGCGATAATGGGGATGGTCGCCGGTCGGCGCGCCGCGCCGTCACATAAGCTATGTGACGTAATTTCCGGTAGTGACGTAACCAAATGTTATATTGCGAATGCTACGTACCGAGATTACTCATGACGAATTGATAAGTTTTATATTATCAGCGTACGGTCCATCGCTTTCTCGGTAATTCGTATTGTATCACAACGGAATGACGTAAAGAGCAGTGTTTGAAGGTGCTGTAGCTCATCGATCAATAGAAAATCACGTCACAATTTAAGAAATCTTTTGTAATAGTTAGCCATGGTCACCGGGCAGGCTGTGCGCGGCGGCGGCAGCTGTGCACACACTCGCTTCACACCACGCTGCCGTACTGGCCGTACTACACATGTTACATTGAGAACGACCTTGCCGCTAGTTGCCGGCTACCGTGCTACTGGTTCAGCACTGATAGCGAAAATATAATGCGAAGTGTGATAAAAATACCTCTTCATGTCATAAATTACGGTTACATAATTTTATACGATTTGATAAGAAATATGGTCCACAGTACTATTTTAGAATACAGACTACTTGATTCCACTAGAGCTAGAAAAACTAGAATCTAATAACCGATTTCACTTTGTGTGCGCGTTAGTTTTTTCTAACGAAGCACGTGAACACACGATACGCATGATGTCTTCCACCTACGCACTTCGCGAATGGTAGACATTCCTGAAACTACGCAGCTAGATAGATTATACGAAATATTAAATCTATCTCGCTCGCCCCCTCTTACATGGGGCGAAATGTCGGTGTACCTGCTACATACACCTCTGCCCAACCCTTCAGGCAAACAAGGCGTGATGTTGTTATGTTAAATCTATCTAGCTTCGTAGTTAATATATTACAGGCTAATGTAACATCCACGGATATCTATGGTAACATCGCAGTAAGTACCTAATACCTCTTCACTTCACATAGGTACCTTTTACAAGATTTCGCACAATTAACATAATAAATATTAATATGTTACCATAGTGCATATTATTCATAAAACTACTTAGGACTACGTATGTAAGAAAGTGAGAAGAATTTTTATTTCTCGCTTTTTAGTGGGTCTGTTTGTAATTTATTTATGTTAAAATAGCCTAATGTCAACTGCTCATCTCCTTTTACAAAATATAACTTTTTCGGATGCAGGGACGTTAATCGTCGAGGAGTTCTGGTACTTCACCAACAGTATGACGCAGCTATGCCCGAAAATACATAAAACATAATATATATATATTTTAAAACATCCGAATTGATTACCTCCTTCTTTTGGAAGTGGGTTAGAAGAGAATAAAAACAAGCATTATAAATATAATTTTGATATTGCAGACGTGACGTCTGTTAAAATTATAAGGTTCAGCCGTTTAGTAGTTACGAGGGAACATAGAGACTGGCATACATACAGGTCAAACACATAACTCTCCTTTTTTTGCTTCGCCGCAGTTAGGTAAAAACATTCACACTTACCATTTTAAAATAGCATTCAATATAGATAATTACCTACTAAAATAACTTCCTACTGGTTGAGTCAATGTCATTTATGATAATGATGTGTTGATTTGAAAAATAAACTGGAGACCTTCAGCTCACTCATTGTTTAGATTTCGTCAGAGTTTCGTTATAGGTTTGCTTGAAGCTATAATAATGCGTTTTTTGCCATGTTGATGTAGGTCGGGCGCGCGCTTTTTCTGTGTACAAAAACATAGATCCGTTGTGATCGAGCAGTATAGCGGCGCGGGCGACGGGCAGGGCCGCGCCGGCCTCGGGTGAGTCGGGCTACCCGCGCCCCTTCCCTATGCATGACCAAGGTCATATAGATACGGATTCGGATTTTGCCTGTCTAATGCTCCTGGCTGGAGGCTTTGAGTGTAGTGCTTAAGGCAGTCACAGGATTGTTCGGTTGAGCAGTAAATACCTTAGTGGTATACCTGCGAGATGCCATAGTTAAAAAAAAAAAAAAATGCCTGTCTAATTCAAATTCACGACTTTTGTAGAAAGCTACAAGTACTTCGTATTACATGGCTTTTTAATTTAATTTTAGCTATTATTATGCAGGTAAGTACTATACCTATTTATTAATTTACAATATACCTACATAATCATCAATGTAGATACTTAGTTACGCAATCAATGATGACGACGCAAGAATTACATTAGATATTTCTGATTAAAACGTTATTTTAAACTGTACTATGGTTGTTCACCGACATCTTTATTTCTTGCAATTTTAAGGTATCTTAATCATAGGAAGAATTGTGGAACTGAACCTCAGTTAAGCTTAGAGCTATTAATTTATACCTACCTCGACTCATTTTTCTGTGGATTTCAAAGAATAATCGCACCCGTGGAGAGTTTTTGTCCCCGCTGAAGTGTAATAACCTGCAGGTAGGTCGCCGGAAAGTCAACACAGAGGTGAACATTCCGGATGAGTAATCATGTTCCTTGTATATGACGTATACAGGTTTTATAGACGTCCTTTGTTCGATTTTGTTGGTGCAGTGCGATTCCGGGAAGTTTAAAGTAAGAAGATTCGTTTCTCAATTTCTTTGTTAGTTACTTTTAATACCAGTGAAAATAGTAATTAAATACTTAGGTTGCATAATGCCTACTGAATACATTTTTGTAACACTTTCTCGAGTTAGTGGCGGCATATAACTGCACCTGCCGAATGAGATAACGGGCCTCCTCAACACCAACGAAAGCAAACGTGTACCTATCCAACGTGAAAGTGCCGCCATCGCCCCACCACCGCCCGACGGCTTGCGCGCGCGCCTTCTCTTTACATGTTGCGCAAACGCATGCGGAATGTAAGTTAATGTCTTCTAACTTTATTTTAAACATCATCGGCGTCGTATAAAATACCCATAATTTGTTTAAAATCCAACAAACCTTAGTTTTTTTAATAAAAAGTTATTATTAAAGTAAGCTGTAAAAGGAAATGAAAAGGATAGCCATATTCAAGAAAATAATTCACCGATATTTTTCTCTACATATTGAATCTGAGGAATGTAAGTACCCACCAAACTCAAGCGATGTAGTCATTCCTTCTCATAGTACTCAAATGCCTCATTAGCATACAACAGTACCAAAAATGAACAGGACCTGCCATTTCAGACCTTAAAAGCGTGTCAAACTCATAATATAAACGTGTTGTCGTCACAAATAAAATATTACTAACACTCGATATTTAAAAATAAAATTTAGCCTTGCTGAGGTTTGAAATGGTTCATCTTGTACTTTTTATGTTTGGTATTTAGCGTAGATGAGTTACGACATTAAAAATTCCAATCGCCGCCTGACTGCAGATGCTGCTTTAAGACATTGCTTAGATACGTATAGAAATCATATCCTAAAACAGAGTCCATCTCATAGGTACTTATGCTTCAAGTCATTTTCGAGGCTACCAATTGATTAGGTTCTCCAATTAGTTGCCGCCTCGCCTCTGTGTAGCATTCGCGGATATCGCTGTACCTACTGTATTATTCTAGTGTGTGTGGCGTTCCATTTCGAAACTGGGTCACTGTGTCACATGGCGGCCGCGCCAACTACCAGCCGAATACGACGCCATCTTTGAATTTAGTTGATTCATGTACCAACAAAATCGTTACAATTCATTGTCTAGTCGCTAGAATTAAATGTTGGTATTTCAAAATTGTTATGTTTCATCCGAAAGGCGCGAATTTATACAAGGTAACGCTACTGCCGTTGTTGGTAGCTGACTAAAAGAAAATGAATGTTGGCAAACTTTCACTTTGCCATGGCCCGGTGTGTAATTGCGAAATTTTGTTCACGAATTCAATTTCTATCATCTTGCCTATCATTACAATAAAATAGAGAGAGCACAACGTGATCTCGTTTCATAAATGGTCAGCCTAATTACTAATATGCTACATCAGCTCATTCAATCAAATGTTATCCGGTTTTGTAGTTGCAATCTTTTGCAAGCTATCTCATAACTTCTTAAAGAGTTGGATAAACAGGTTTTATGAAATCACCGCCTCTACGTTAAATATCAACCGCTGGCTTTTACCTCTAACTACAGAAATAATTCCGACTTCTTGATTATTTTTATGGACTCGCATTGGCCTTCAACAGTTAGGTAGTGGTGCCGATTCTGTTGTTCACAAACTAAACTAAATTTAAGTTCAGTGCATCTTTTTCTTTCTATTTCATTAAGAAAAGGACAGAAGATACATTTTAGTTTAGTCCTGTCAAATTAATCAGCCCCTGACACTAATCCATACAAGTTTTGACATGATTAAAAACTTGCCCACTAAAATTACGTCAATTTACGTCAGGCGCTGATTAATTTGACAGGACTAAACTAAAATGTATCTTCTGTCCTTTTCATAATGAAATAGAAAGAAAAAGATGCACTGAACTTAAATTTAGTTTAGTTTGTGAACAACAGAATCGGCACCAGTATCCTTCATTCCGTTAGATTAGTCAAATGTTGTGACGATAGGAACCAACATTTGGATTGTCTTTTAACTAGCAGTCCGACATTTGTTTTTTTTTTTCGATTTCAATTATACGTCTATTTCGTTGGGGTTACAAACTATTGCAGAAAGTTTAAGTACCAACCACGGATTGATTTAATCTGTAATGCGACTGGCGTAGAAGATCTGAAAGCAGATCGTTCGTTTGAGCGTTGGTTTGGTTAGGTATTGTGAAATTTGGACCACGGTGGAGGCCTTGCCTCTCACCACGATCACGATGAAAAGTGAAACTGCGGTGTCGACGGGCGTCACGTCGCGCCAGGTATTTAATGCTGTTTTTTTCCGGTTCTTCTGCAGCACAATAAAATCTGCTAGCTACTAGCTAGTTACGTTCGTTTTATGAAAGTGTTTTATTTGCGAAATCTAATGAAGGGAATCATTACATATTTCATGAACATAGATGTTATTATAGCTCACTCGGAAATAAGTATTTGATTTTCAAGTAGGTAAAGACAGTGCTGTTGAAAGCGAGAGTAATTTGAGTAGCACTTTCCACTGCTAACTAACTACCTACTTCTATCCGCTAGTCATGTATTTTGCTGGGTTTGTAGTCGGTATTGGTAATTATGTAATCCGTTGGAGAATTTTTTAATCATTCTCACAACGTTGCATTGTCTGTCCCTGTTCGAGGCGCGGCGAGGGGCCAGAGGCGCGGGCGGCGGACTCCGGCCACAGAATGTAGGCAAGTGTGACAAGGACACGCCCGTACCTACTCCGCGCTAACACTTCCATCCAGTTTCTAACGTGCTCGGTGCGCGTTTCGCAACGCTCGCCCGCGCCCGGCCCCACTTCGCCGATGCACACTGCACACTCGTGAACGGATTACACCTACCTACAAGGTAACGCACAATACATACGGGCACCTAATGGCTGGGAGCCGCTGTTGGCTGTTAGTACTCTTTCTTGCTTAATTTGATTGTGCCCTTGACGTACAGCATCTTCGAAACAATAACTCAAAATTGATGAAGTCCTACCTACATACCTACGAGTAAATAAAATTACTGTCATAATAAGCTTTCGCGCGTTGTGTTTGTGTTCTTACTTCCTGTTGTTAGGCTAAACCAGTTTGCAAAATCCAGATAAAGAGATTTTGCAAGGCGGCGAGCGGCTATTAGAAATGCAGCGGCAGCGGCCTTCCTTGGAGCTTGTGGCGAGGTGAGCCGCTACCTCAAGGCGAAATAACATTGATATTTGTTCATTTCCCTGCTCTCCAACTGAGCTCTCCCTGATTTACAACTTCCAACGAATCGTGAATTCGTGACTACTTTGTAATGGACTCTTTTTTTAGATTAGGTTTCAGTAGTTTTCTTACAGCGTCCTACATACCTACCTACTTTTAGAGTAATTATTTTAATATGTAATATCGAACCTTTGATTTTGAATAACTGTTCCAAAGAAGACTTACCCTTGCATGTGATGTGAAGGTACTTCAATAATGGCAGAGGCACGGCGGCGGTCACCGGCCATATCTGCCAGTCTGGCGAAATCAGTGTCCACATCGGCCAATCTGGCTGACTTCCGGGACTCCAACAGCCTTATCTCATCTAGTCTTTTCTTTAGCTCGGTCCGCACCTGAAATAGAACATAGACATGTACACTACCGTATAGCAGGCTTCTATTCCAAGATAGGTTCTACTTAGTTATTAAATGAATACACATAATTATTAGGTACCTAAATCTGCTAATATGTTCCTTGTAACTTATACTCGTATAACTACTAGCTGCTGCCTAATTGGACCCTAATTCTTTTTCTAAAATAAAAATATACTAATCTGCCAGTAAAAGTCCCGTCAAAATCGGTCTAGACGTTTCGGAGATCAGCCGGAAGAAACAGACAGACAGACGTCCATTTTTAAAATTGTGTGTGTTACATTTATGTTCGCATACCTCGTCAAAATGTAGGTTTCGCGTCTTCAGGTTTGGTCTCTTAGTAAAAATTGTTTATAATTACGTGACTTTAAAGTCACGTGTTTAGGCATCGGTCATTAATTACCAGTCACCCTATATGTATACTTTCATATGCAAAAGCAAAATTTGAATAGTTAAGTACATTACGTCATTTTCACGAGTCCTTGGTCAAGCAAGTCATATCTTATGTTCACTCGAGCTGAATGCATTTCGCGTATACACAAGGTTAATAAGGCTACAAAATTTATATTGCAGTATTAACTTGAGTGTGTACGAACACGAGATCAATATGGCCGACCTTCGCACGAATTGTGATCGGGTGGACGAGTTGAAGTGACGTCATGACCGGGTGGAAATGGAACGGGATGCACGTTGCGTGTATTATAATTTAACTACCTCGATAAAACGAGGTAAAACTTATTCATTTAATAAAACCCAAATTACGGATTAATAACGATTGTTTTCCGTGTACCGTGTTTTGCTGATATATAAAATCACAGTACTTAATAAGTATTTAATGGAAATTCCTAATACGTACCTACTTGTCGCGCTAATGCCTCAGAACAGGAAACACACAACTCAAATACTTGCTCTGTAGAGGTAAACACGTTCTGACTCAAGTGTGGTAATCTAAGCTACCTACTGGAAACTGAAAAGCGCATTTATACTCGTATTATTATCTATTGAAATAAATGTGCTATAATTTTCCGCTTAGTGTAAGCTAAATTTTTGATTGACCGTATAATTCTAGCTTAACTAGTCGAGTTAAACGAAAGTTGTAATGATTTATATAGTAGAAACGTAGAAAATTAATAGAAGACTAGCAATGGTAATAGATAAAACATCTAATTAAACGCAATATCTAACTGAACGGCAAACCTTAGAACTTTTCGGGGGTGTAATGTAACATTACGCAAGGTAAAGGTTGCCCAAAATCAAAACGACTTTATTAAAACCTTTTAAAGAATTCCCATTAGGTATGTTGAAAAGTTGCGGCAATAACATGCAATATAATAATTACATGTGCAATTTTGCAGCGGGGAAGTCCGCAAACACGGAGTTTCCATATTTCCTCCATCTTGTCTTAAATATTTCATGGAATCGATTTATCAGCCATACGTCGTAGTTTATAGTATCTTAAGGTTAATATATGCCTTGAACTTGTAACACAAGTATTAGGAACTGGGCCTGTATGACGCATGTATACCTACTTATCACGCACTGGTAAAGTTACTCGTATCTCGGTCACACTCTCGGTCAATATGTGCCACGAGCGGCGAGCTGTCGACTGGTTGACATTGGTTGCGTTTTCGTCGCCGGCTTCCTTCAACGCGGCCACCTTCGTGATTGACACGTTATCTACCTACATAATGAGTGTACGTAGTACTTTTTTTAATATCTACACCAGTCGGCACGGATAACCTTGCTGTATTTAGCATCAATTTAAAGCAACGATTGTTTGTATCTACGGTTACGAAGCAGAATCATCATTTACGCTTTCGAACGAGGCGCATGATCAGCTAAATTAAGGTTTTTCTAACCAAGCAGGTTAATTTACATAAACTCATGCCTTCTTCCCATGGGGGTAGGCAGAAACTAAAGAATGCCACCTGCTACGATCCTTACATACTCTTTTTGCCTCGTTTACGTTCATACATCTGGTCATACACGCAAATACATCTGGTTAATTTCTCTAAATGCAACCTTTCAAAATTGCTCGATCGACATTGTATGGATACTAAATTATTAATTAATAATGAATCGAAATAGAGCTATTGGATTAAATATACTTGTGTGAAGATGGTGTTTCAACGGCATTCCCTAATGATCAGTACCTCAGAACATAAAAAATTCCTTTCTATGATCTGAGATCAGCACAGTTAGCGTTGAGCGCTGGGTCACTGATCACATAATACTTTCACTTTTACACGATTTCGTGCGAGTGTGGACGTGCCATGAGCCATGAGACGTGGACTGGCCGTGCCCCTCACTCGAGCCGGAACAATGAAAGTTGCATTAATGAGTCTTGATGATTGCTTGACATACTTAATGTTTTCGCTGATACGACTAATTAGGAATACCAAAAATGCTTGTAAAATGTCTGCTCTGTCAGTTCTGTGCAGAAAGGCTTCCAATTAGGTAGAATTTGAAAGAAATGACAAGTGAATGCAAGTACAAAAAAAAAAACTGGTGCGGAATTTCGACTCGTTTTGTTATGAGAATTAATTAGGTATATTGCCTATAGTTTTTTTATTGTCAGTATCAATCGGTAGTTCCGTTAGACGTGCTAAGGTGATTGGCGAGTCACTTACCAGCGTGGTTATGTAAAAAAGTGACAACTATTGCACAATTGCTTCATTCGATGGCGAAACGGACGGCTTTGAAATGCCAGTGAAAGTCGCCGAGCGACTTCGCTATATCATGATAACGCTGGCATGAGTATTATAGTGAGTTAGACATGTTTATTGCGTTTCATAGGTACTTACAGTAATATTTTATGTTCAGTTAATTTATTTTATGCTGAATATCGATTACATGTCAATTGAGGGAATGGTCAGCGATCTCCGTAAGCGATAAGCCTTTACTGTTTATGCACAACAATGCACTAACATTGCTGACTGCATAATCGGGCGACTGTTTGTGCTTAGAAAACCGGTCCGGTGGTACAGCTGCCAGTTCTGCTCATCTGGTGGCACCCACGATGATGAAATGCTATTTCATCAGACATGATAATGTATTTGAATACGTATGTCATGTCCTTGACCAAAACTCCTGACAAAATAAACTGCGTAGGAAATCTAATGGATAATTGTTTTAATTTAAATACTACTTATGGTATTTCATTCCTACAACTTCGGTAGGTAAGTACCTACAATTTGACGGAATTTAAAATGTCATATTATTAGATAATACGAAAATGAGGTTCACGGTCATTAACAACGGCCATTGTATTGTTGTCGGTAGTTGTGGAATCATTACCGACCATACAGAATGTCGCATCGTAGCTAATGTTTTGGTGTCAAAAAACTAATGTTAATTGGATTTTGATTTGCGTTCTTATTCGTTTGACCTCGTTTTGAATTAGGAAAACTAAAACCTAGATTTTATATAGGTACCTACTCTGACTATAAAAATTACTTATTGCATAAATCTGCGGTCTCACATTGTTAAAAAATATAATTACCGAAAGCCCAATACAGTTTAACCTTTCCCCAAACTAAGACTCTAGCTAGACTAGGTCGTTCGCAAATTTATCTATAATCTGTTTACGGTTGGTTTTTATGCGATAGTGGGGTGCTCTTGGCGTCTCAGGATTGCGAAAACTGTCCGCTCTACTGCACATCGATGTTGCCGCTGCGCAAAACGGATTACCCATGCTCGTAACGCCTCCTCTGTTTTGCAACGTTGCATTTTCTGTCTTTAATCACCAATAAGGAGAAAATCAGTTCCGTTCTAATCCATTTTACACTTATCAATGTCATTAAAGTGTGAAATTTTTATCATACCTATGCCACGAGTTTCTGCTTTATGTCGCGTGTAGTTGTACCTATAAAATTTATTTAAATCTATAATTACCTACGTTGTGCAATAAGAGGTAGAGGATTGTTCCTGATCAGCGAAAGCGTAAAACAGAATGACGAGTATGCGATCAAGTGGCATTGACGACAGCATTGAGTCAATGGCTGAAGCCGGCTGTAGAGGCGCACGAAGTACGATGTATGACGCGCGTGCGTGACGACACACGTTACGCCTGCGCCTGCGCCACTCAATACGACTCCACTAAATCAACATGTTTTTATCTACATACTTTCAGTAGTTCAGTACCTACCTAAACATTCGTGATTACGTAGGTAACGTACTGTAAAAACAAAATCAGAATAGTCTCAGATTCATTAGAAAAGGAGGGACCCGATTGACAATGGTTGTAACCATGGCACTCGACATTGTAAATGATTCAAGGCATCTATTGGGCATGTCCACCATGATATACGGAGAAAGTAGCGGTCGACATGGGATGGTGAGGAATGTACCTGCGTCAGTGATCGGTCACAAATGGCAGGACACACTGCGGCAGGCAGGACAATGCACTTCAAATTTATTACGTAGCAGTAACAGTTGAGAAAACAATAGTGTGCTTCGGTTACAACGACCGATAAAATTACCTTGAATTTATCTATTCAGCCATGTCCATGAATTAAACTGTAATGAAGCTACTGATAGTAAAGACCTACGTGAAGTGTGTGGGATTCAAAATATTATGCTTGCTGGATCTAATAAATGTACCATAAACTTAGAAATAAATATTATTCTATTCTATAAGTAGGTACCTATATCAAATGAATATGGAATGTTTGTTACCTCTGTCTTACCTACTTATCTTATCAATTACAGTTACAATTATTAAGCTAATGATAGGTTGGTAGGTAAAGCTGGTTTACAATTTTATAGAGGGTACGAATTAACCGTTAACATTTGTGATTTTAATTCTAACGCTGTATGTCGGACTCTAAACGAAAGTACCTACCTATTAGTGGAACCTAGAGATGTCGATTGTTCTTACATTAGATATTCAGTGAAGCTGCAGTTGAAGTCACATAGACACGCATGCATAAGCAATTCGGTTGTCGGCGGGCGATCGTGCACTAATAAATAGGTCAATAGCTCGACTACTGTCCGATAATCGGCCTATAGTGCCTCGGCGCCATGATTCAATTTACAAAGTGAACTTTTTGTCGATTTCTGCTCACTTTGAAGACTTTCTGAAATCCAATCGAATTTTTTAAATAAAATATTGTCACCTACATGATCCGCAAATTGTTCTATTTAGTTTACCTTCAGCCACGTTACATTGAACGCCTTCTATTGCGTAGGTAAGTTACTACGTAGGTAAATGATAGATAAGATATCATATAAATGTGGGTAGATATAGTAGGTACCTACGCAGTATATGAAGAATTAAATATTTCACGACGTTTGTCAGTAGTACTTTAGTAATAGTAGGCAGGTAGGTACAACAGTGGACTTCTTTAAAGTGCTTTCTCCTTTCTCAATGATTATATTTTTCACTTGCTATTGTCATTATCCCTTACTTATTTATTACATTCGTCTAATAACTTGATTGCTAGCAGCCGTATAATTCACACACTACCTAGCCAAGGCGAGAATTAAAGCCAAGACCGTAATGAATACAAATGAAGCGAGCGAGCGTCCTTTCTTCCACTTGTAAGTCAGTGAAAGATCACTGCTGGTCACTGTTCACTGAGTTGCTATCATGGGTACCAATAAATAATTAAATAGGCACTCATATGTGCTGCAGTATAGGTACATAACATTCTAACATTCATTTCTGAGCTGAAGCTAGAAATAGGCGTGTGGGCAGAAGTGAATCAACTTACACGTGCTAACGAAGAAATATTCGCAGATCTATGCAAATAGACAAGAGATACCTATTCCAACATGACATTTAAGTATCTGAATTATTTAACATATATTTTGCTAAGCTTTATCAAGTTCCTTCAATCACATACAGTTCGATACATTCAGTATCTACCATTTAAACCAGTGATATTACCTCTTCGCCTTTCGGCATTTGAATATTTTTTTTATTGTTTCGAAACAGCAGTTCATGAACAAGCTATTAGAAACGTTTTTTGCACTAAAGTGCCGCGAGTTGCAACGCCTAATTGTCAAATAACGTTCCAAAGATTCAGACTAATGTTACATAGAATTAGCGATTCCTATCGGATGTGTACGCTTAAGCTGATCAATCAATCGGCACGATGGCCTTGTATGATTGGTGAATACAAACAGTGTTGGTTGCAAAGCGGATGCAGTGGAAGCAGGCCACGCGAGCCGGCGCCGCTCGCGCCCGCCGCCGCGCCGCGCCGAACGCCCTCCGCAAAGTCGCTGCAACCGGCAACCTTGCCCCAAAAATCCGTGACCTACATTTTATACGTCAAAATGTAGCCGGTGTATATCTTGCAACCGTTCTCCTTGGAAAGAACCATTTAATTTGTTGGTTATCAGGCGTTTAATTCTACTTGACAAAAAATAAGAGCACTTTCAGCGTTTCCAAACCGTTAGTTCGGGTGTGGCAAATAAATTCATGCATTGCTTAAATTAACTAAATGACAAGGAAGGAAAACTTTATTCCTTTTCCTTTGTAAATGAATCAGAATACTACTATCCCTATTACAGCTTGCGTTTTGTATTTACGGGAAAATGTCGTCAGTGCTAACTAGGTCTGGCTCATCGATTGTGCAGGACGAACAGCGGCCTACTTGGCGAGCGCCAGGTCCGCGGGTCGCGATCCTAGCATCTAGGCGGCCCGGTTTCGCCCGGGTAACCTCACCGTGCTCTATTTTTGGATCTAGTACGGCAAAAATTGCTATACGTATTTATAGAGCAAGTGCAAATGGTGCCTAATGATGCTGATAGTTGTATATCATTAAATAATGAATAAACTGTAATTATAATATTATGTCCTTCGTTCTGTTCGGATGTGTTTGTTAATATTTTATTAAAAGGCAATTTGCGCGAGTCAATAATGAATGTCGGCCAGTTAGTCAATACAATCATAGTTGTAGGTATGATGTAATAAAAAATTCTATTAAATTACAATAAATCCGACCGACCATGTAGGTCAGCTTCTATCGTCGGCCGTCGTCGTCAAGAAATTGATGTTGCGTAGCGCCGACAATGATGCAAGCCGGTCGCGAAGCATGCCAGTATTTTATCTATCAAGTGCGAGATTGAATTTGATAGCTGTTGACGTCACAGTCCGTAGCAATTAGAATTCTAGGAACGACGTCATGACGCGTTGGCAAACGAAAGAGCGTAGGCGCGACGCGACGCGCGACGGTGACGTCACGGGCAAAATGTTACGGCTCGCCGCCCCCTCGCCGGGCACGCGGCCGCGCGTAGGCGGCGCGGGCGGGCGCGTAATATAGTCGACTTACACGTAAATAAAATCGCACTCTATTACGTAATTGAACGTGAAATCTGCTCAAGGACGCGTTGCCGATGTTTCGACATCCCTGACTCCCGGCGTGATGCTATAATCGCATCGTTTACGTGCGACGACGACGCTTAGAAAAGTGAGCGTTTCACCTTGAGATGCCTGCAAGCGTGGTTGCCTCTCTATTCTTAGATATCGAAATAGTGCTAAATATGTTCGAGGGGACAGGCGGCTAGCACGCAGGCGTCGTGACCCAACCTGACCCAAAAACGGATTGCGAACCACCGCGCCCCAAGTTACCAGTTGATAACGGATACGGGAACCTGTTCGCTTTACGCGGCCGCAGCATACACATCGCGGATAGCACCGTTATTCTGTTGACCTGGGATGAGCTAATAGAAGAGCTTTGACTAGGTACCTTATTTTATCCAAGAATATAGGCACAAACAAAATCTACGCTGCCGTAGGTTAACAGTCAACACCGAATTTTTGAATGAATTCATACTACTTCCAAAATGTGGCATGAGAAAGGAACATTATTTTTTACTATTGTCTAGTTTTCCGAGTGACCTTAGTAACATCAAATCAGCCATGTTAATAAATTTCAAATGGAATCCGTAATACTTATTGGTTTATTTTGATGACGTGATAATCGCTTAACCTTGCTGTTATATAGTTTAAAAAAAAAGGATTTAATCAAATGGATTTATTATTTTGGAATAGTAAAATAAAAACAACGCTAGTAGAGGTCGGGTTTCGAATACGGGTTGTGCGTCGCTACTGGTTCAATATCAGCAATTCTGGGTCAGTGGGTCAGTGGGTCACCATGTCGGCGCGGGCGCGGGCGCGGTGTGCTGGCCGCCTCATCATACGCTTGCTATTAAACTTGCTGTTCATACGAAAACTTTTCGAAACGTTACGCATACTCTGCATGCCGTCTATGCCCAGTCAGCTTTATTAATTTAGGACAAACACAATAAAAACTACAAATTCAAGGGCTCGTAACAAGTGACAAGCGCTTATTCAATTATCATGATCTCATTTACTTATTAATTTAACTAAGCACGCAGTGCATTGTTTGCGTTGGAATTCGGTTTCCTTCCTTCTCACGGTCTTCTCTATTCCATTGTTAGCAGACTTGTAATTTGACCTGTATGTTCAAGATCACACTAAAACTTTAATCTTCGTTTAGCGCCGACGCCGACACGCTGCATACAAATGTGGATAATATTGCGTAGTCGTAACTGTAGACTTGTGACACTCGCCCACGTAGTAACGGTCGCGGTGTGTTACTGTTACCTCAAACCCGAAAACGAGTTATTTTGCGATGCTGAGTCAACCAAAGAACGTGCGTGACGCCGAAAGCCAACTGTGAGGTATCCAGTTCAAAGGATTGCGAATTAGGACTCAAGAATACTGAGCTGATTTGAGCATTCATTTTTAACAATTTTCCATGCATTATTTTAACCCACTTAAAGTTGCAGATGTTCTAATTCAAATGACAAAGAATCGAGATTCACGCCTTGTTCTGCCAGCTGTTTAGATAAGAGGACATAAATCATGCAACTATTCCAAGGCGAATGCAATGAGGTCACCCACAAAGGGCCGACCTTGCCTTCGCTGCTCGTTCGGAGGACCAATATTTATAGCACAACAAAAATGTAACAACGTCCATGAAAACAATAAAACTATAATATATTGTCAAAACCTTAATCAGACTAAATCATTACAATATTCTGGAATTTCATAGTCCACATCGTTGACAACTGGATGGAATCGACCATAAACAATGTTTTAAAATTCGCAACGGTTTTCTGACAACATTAAATGGTCAATCATCTCTGTTTCGGCGCGAATTTGGGTCGAATACATTAGGCGAACTATTTTATCACCAAGCAGGGGAACTATCATGACAAGCGTTTATTAATATGTCAAGGATTGATATTTAAAAGTGTTTTTAATTAGACACAAGTGTGTTTTTATTACACTAGTTGTTAGATTTTTATTATAAATATTCGTTCTTCTTTCACTATTTTAGAAATCCTAATTCAATATTCTGCTTGTATTATTTATTAGGTAGGTACGAGTACAGCTACATAATATAAAATTTAATAGTTTGAAGATTACATAGGTTTGCGATTTAGATCTTTTGATTATGAGGATTGATTTACTATCAGGCCTGGGATGCCTTTAAAACACCCTTAGGTCGTTAGTGTTATTATCTATTCTGTGCTTAGTTCTTTGAATAGACGATAAGTATTTACTTATTTATACGTATTAGATAATGGTTTCTGTGGCGTATAGCCATTTTAGTAGCGTTGTAAAATTCTGCAAGCGATTTGAGATGGATTTTGACTTGTAAACGTAAAAATGCGTGAACGAAAGTGTTTGAGGTATCAAATAATGGTACACGTGATTGGTTACATTACTGAAGCATTAGCGATATTAATGTGAGCTGGCAAGGCAATATTAACTACTATTTATCATGCATAACATCAGCGCAGCGCGGCAGTGGACGATCGCGAGCTGAATATTTTACCAGTTATAAAATAAGATCAAACACGCAACAGGTTGATACTGCGTAGATATTAAATTTTAAAAGACTACTAATAGAAATAAGTGTGACTCCATAGTATGTTTTGCACCAACCAAGACAAAGTTAAACACAGAAAAAGTTTTAAGACACGTCCGGCTCGTGGCCTAAATCGGGCCCAGCACCTGAAGTAAGCTATCAGTCTCGCAACGTTCTGTGGTGTCTTGAACTAACAAATCTCTATCGGTGTTATCTTATCAACCTTGACTTATTTAGAAACTGTGTCACGATGTTACAAACGTGAAATAAAAGAAATAGATTCTTTGTTACTTACTAGTTTTGTTTGACATGGTTTTAATAACAAAACAAAACAAGAATGTCATTGTATAGATCTGTTCCAATAATTAAATAGTGTAGTTATAGACGCAGTTACAAATCGTCACGTTATTGTGGTCGATTACCTACAGCTAGTGCCGAGTGCGCCGGCGCAAGGGGCGGGTAGTTTTCTCTTCCCATGGTTTCTGCACCAAGGCCTATTTGTTCCGTTTGCGCTCTCAGCGATACAACTCACAAGGTATGACTGGAAATTGATTAGGAAAGCTTGAACATTCGTTCTCCTTTAACTTTAATGATGTATTGTTTTATTTTAAGAAGGAATTATTAAAATAGTAAGATTTTAGATAATATTGTTGTGTTGTTTGGTTTAACAGCAATATATAAACAAGTTACAAGTAAGGCGCGTTAGGAAAACATAAATAGAGTACAGTTTGTACAGTTGAGTGAAATTTGCGTCGCGCACGCGACGGCTCCACGCAACGGTAAGCGCCATGAGCGCAAGTGTCTTCGTTCTATCGAAAAAAATCTTAACTGGACTGGAAAATCTGGAAAACGCATTGATAATACGCTTTTGAATCATAACTACTTTCGCTAGCTATATAAGTTATGCGATATTAATTACATTGTTGGCAAATTATTATTGTCTGCTACCCCGACGCCGCGCGCCGAAGGTACGCTTTATATTGTTCGGACACGCGCGATAGCTTGCTATTTCAATATACACTCAGGGGCACATTTAACCGTCCACTCATTCGAAATTCCATATCGTTTGTTTATGTTAACTTGGGCTTTGACTACTAGGCGTAACTTTATAAGTGGGTATATCTGACATAAAGAAAACACATATCCCCGCGTATTTTTTTACTTTTGTGGTTTTTATTCAACAATAATCAGTTCAGTAGAAATTTGACAGTCTCGCCTCTCGTTTTGTGTGAAGGATAAATTTGTTTTACAACGTTGTCTTACCATTGTTTCGAACAAAACCGAGGTATTGAAGTACTGTTACCTTATTTACACTAAAATAATGCCACTAGACGTAGCTGGAGCAGCTAGGGCTGTGGCACTTGCAGACGCTGGGTTCAGCCAGCGTCGGATTGGACGAATGCTTGGATACCCACGAAGCACTATCCAAGATGCTATCCGGCGTTTCAGAGAGACCGGTTCCTACACAAGGAGACCAGGACAAGGTCGTAGACGGTGTACGTCAGAGAGAGATGACCGTTACATCGTCTCGAACGTTCTTCGAAATCGGTTCACAACGGCTTCTGAGGCTCGTAACCGCTTATTTGAGGTACGAAATGTAAGTGTGAGCCTAAGAACAATAAGAAGAAGGTTAGCAGAGAGGGATCTGGGATCATTTCGACCGGCTCGAGTACCACAGCTAACGACAACTCACAGAAGAGCGAGACTTGTTTTTGCTCGAGAACATTTAAATTGGACGTCAGAGCAATGGAAAGCAGTTCTCTTCTCTGATGAATCAAGAATCGCTTTACGAGGTCCTGATGGACGTCAGCGGGTGTATAGACGCCGTGGTGAAAGGTTTGCTGAATGTGCTGTGGTTGAAACAGTGGGCTACGAAGGAGGCTCGATTATGGTGTGGGGTGGCATTTGTTACGAGGCCCGTACAGAGTTGGTGGTCTTCGATAGAGGCAGCGTAAATGCTCATAGGTACGTGACAGAAGTCCTAGAACCACATGTGATGCCATTTGCTCCATTCATTGGCGATAATTTTGTTTTAATGCACGACAACGCTCGTGCACACACCGCGAGAATTGTCACAGAGTACTTGGACGCCATCAATATTCAGAGATTACCATGGCCAGCTCGGAGTCCTGACCTGAACCCGATAGAGCATGTATGGGACAACCTAAAAAGACGAATTCGGAGTCGAACACCAGCTCCTAGGACCATCAGTGAGCTGAAAACTGCAGCTGTTGAGGAGTGGAGGAACATTCCACAAAGCGACATCCAAGACATAATGGACGGGCTTACAAATCGATTACAAGAGGTGATTAGGGCCAGAGGAGGAAATACACATTATTAGTGCGATAATTAAGAGCATACTTTTTTTAAATTAAAATTTTGCTAAATGTCGTTTTTGGTCAGAAGACTGCATATTCGCATTTTGAAATTTTTTGTCTTGATTAAACCATTTCACAACTTACACATGTTTTATTTGTGTTCTCAAAGATTCACCCAAAGTAATTTTATAACAAAATTAGTTAAAATCCGATACAATTTTGAAATAATCGACAAAATGTAGGTGGCCGGTTAAATGTGCCCCTGAGTGTATTACATGCAATTTTATGCTAATGTGAATTCCACTCAGCACCAATAATTCATTGTGTACACCTCGCATCAACTCACATGCTGTTGTTGAGTAACCCTCTATTAAAAGGTGAGCTATAGAAATCAAGTCGCAAAATGGCAAACTGTTCAATAGTTTTTGATTACAGGTTTGATTTGATTGCGAAGGATGGACGGACTATTATTATTAGCTGAAGCTGTAACGTGACTAAAACGAAATCAATGAGTTATTAAGGTATTTTATTTTTTAATTACAACTAATACATTAAAAGTGTTACTTTCGTTGGTTTTTGTTAAAAGTTAGTTTGATAAGTTTTTTCAAGAATGTGGTGCTCATACATAGGTGTAACCACAGATTTTTTTTTCTTTATTGTATCTATGGGTGTAACAATAGTTGTAAGTAGTTCATGGTACAAGTGAATCTGAAACTGTCACTGTACATGGACAATGCAAGTGCGAGAAGCACTTTCACACTCGCCGCGGTCGTGGAGTGTGGAGCGTCACTCGATGGTAGCCTTAGCCGACGCCCGCGCCGCTGCGCCTCCCGCGCCGCTCGCCTGGCTCAACTCATTGCTCACTTCGGACCGTTTACAACCTCGGCTAACGAAAGGCGTTCCGCCGGTTACCGATACTGGGGAAATCGCTTTAAATACATTACGTAATTTTCATGTATCAATTCAGATTCAGATGCAGTCTTGTTATAGCTCTCCAACGAATATTCTAGACTATTAGGTTCGAGTTTCGACTACGACCACAAAAAATGCGTGTTTGCAAATTCAAACCATTAACTGCAATAAGTGTTCCACTTAACGGCGGACAAGCCTGCGGTAAGGTTAGCTGATGTTGGGCCGCCACCGGCTAACGGTATGTGCGCCGGCGCCGCGCGCACGTGAAAATAATTCTTGACGCGATTTTGTAACGAATACCGTTACTCGGTTCCGGGCCTGCCGGTGACCTTATTTCTCAGCCGAGCACTCTTTATTTTTATATCTTATAGCCTGACGTTATGATTTTGTAGCCGCTTTCGGGCTTTTGTTTTAACAAGCATGTTATTTGAAACATTATCTGTGACGGTGTAGTGTAGGGCTAGCCAGATGAGATACTTCAGTGCATCAATATTGTACTACATCTTTGTGTTAATAAGTCATGTAACACAGATGTTCTAGAAAAGGAGATAGGTACGTATTTAATATTAAACGAGTTAATGCAGTTATTCATTCATTACGTAATTCCCCTGTCCGGGTTTGCCGGTAAAATAATAGTTGTTTACGAACATGAATACAGCGGTGAGTCAGCGAGAGGTTTTGTTTTATCGTGTGTCGGTTCTGTACGTACATGTAGAGCGGGTTTGTCAGTGCTGACGCTTATGAGCGCACAGAGCGACACCTGGGGAATACCGCGCGTCATCTTTGATAAATCGACTGTTGCTGTAATTAGAGGTTTTTTTAATAATTCCTATCTCATTTTGGGTTTCTCCTGCATTTCTACGTCAAGCCGTATATGTATAAAGAAATAAGCAATTGAGTGGTGTCGTTCGATCGCGTGTTATCTATCAAGTTGTTTTCATGAAGTGCGCTGCTCTATCTACCACGGTGTGACGCAAAATCTGTTTGCTATACCTACATCATGGCTGGTATTGATGGCCCAGTACACCGGCATTCGAACAAGTAAACAAGTGCGTATCGCGCCGTTTACTTTCTTTTGTTGTGTGATTGTTTTTGTAGTTCTGTGTTTTAAATTAATGGTACCTACTTACATATTTTTGTTGTTCGTAGTTGTGTTTTATTATGGAATAAAAATATGTAAGTAGGTACCATTTTAATTTAAAACACAATTACTTAATTGTTGTTCGTAGTTGTGTTTTATTATGGAATATTATAAAATGTGAAGGTACCTAGTTGTTATAAAAATTATAGATTGTAATGGTATCATCTCTATCAATTGACTAAAGTGGCCGCGGCTCGCGCGCCGCGCGTCGCGCCGCGTCACGCTAGTATCGCGTGCTACGTCACTATTTACGAACAACG
Organism: Xanthia togata; assembly: GCA_963853775.1. Lineage (NCBI taxonomy): Eukaryota > Metazoa > Arthropoda > Insecta > Lepidoptera > Noctuidae > Xanthia > Xanthia togata. Next base: position 14,424,021 of record OY970793.1, read on the forward strand.
GCACAAGGCCTGCGCGCGCGCCTAGCTTCCTTATTGTTATTACTGTTGTAAAATCACTGCGCCACTACCTTCTTAATCTTGTCTTGAAAACGTTGAAAACAACTTGTTTTCGCAACCTTTCGCAAACATAAGTTAATGAGTAATCATTTTAATTGCTTTACTTCGAACGTTCCCGTTATTGTTGCGCCCCAAATTCTTTGTTGTTTAAAGTTATTTTTATTTTATGACAAACTCATCTCGGAAGTTTTATGTCACTTTTACGAACTTTATTTTTTGTAATCTTATTAGCGATCGCATAAATTGAGTGCTTTATTATAGTGGAAATATAAAAACGAAGGAAATGCCAGCAAAACCTTTATCGAGCCTTGACAAACAAATTGACGGTCTAAAATATTAAGCCGGGTCAACCGGCCAATTATCGACTGTAAATTAAATATAAATTTAATATTGTGTACAAATTGTGGTCGGTGATAAGGAGGCTGATGCCGATGACGCATGAAGCGCGCGCGCCGGCCGGCCGGCCGGCGGGCGGCGTCGGACAGTAACTGCGTACCTACTTTTAAACTGTGGCGAAGTGAGGAGTTGATTATTGTAATCTTTGGCTACCTACCTGTTACATGGCGCGCACTAAACTAAGCCCAGGTTCACACGGGCGTTATTTTATCACGGCGATTTTTTTTCGCGCTATCGTCATTTAACTCTCGGTATTCAGACGAGCATTGAGAATCCAACAGAGCGCATCACAGAGCGTCAAGAAAGCACACTGTTGGATTTTCAATTCTCGGCGATAAGCAGTGCTGTGCAGTGCTGAATAAAATAACGCCCGTGCGAACGTTGTCTTAGCCCAGGTTCGCACGGGCGTTATTTAACGACGTAACGTAATAAAATCGTGGCGGGATTTTATCGCGTACTGATTTCAACTCTCGGTTTTGAGCCGAGCGTTGAGAATCCAACGCGCTGCTGGGACGCACTTTCGTCCCAGCGGCAGCGCGATGAAAAAACACACTGTCGGATTTGGATTTTCAACTCTCGGCTCTAAGGAGAGCGTTGAAAATCCAGTGCTCGAAAAAAAATCGCCGCTACTTGTGAGGCCAGGAGACCACAAACAAAATTTTGGATGCATCCCTTGAATAATTAATTTTAATTAAAAAGCCACTTTATGACGCCATTTTTTAACGGAAATATCTAATAAATAATAATAATTATCAATTAAATAACATGTTTCTTGTATTGTATTTTCTCAAATTAACTCAATTAATATTAACTTTCCTTATGATAAACTCTACCCGAATACCTACCTATGCCCAGAACTGACTGATTATTTCAATGTTTTATTACGGCCTTGAGCATGCGGCACGTCCGCACTCTACGAGCCGGCCGGCCGGCTCGCCGGATTGAACGACGTGCGCGATTTTTTCGCGTCCGTGGAAACACAAGCACAGAACTTCGTATGTCTCATTAATTCAACGCTCAACGCCTAGCGTTGAAAATCGAACACCGCGCGATAAAAATCACAGCGGAAAGAACCGCGGCAGTGCGAACAGATGTACTATAGTCTGAGCGCAAGTGCTAGCACTTGCGCTGACTAGCACTTGCGCTCAGACTATATCAAAGAACTTCATTTCTGAGCAGTTTGAAAACAAAATTCCGTGAACACGATGACCACATCTGTTACCGTCCCGGTTCTATAGCGGCTGAGCGCTGCAAGCAGAAATAGTCCTTACGGTGTATAGATATGAACTTCTTCGATAGTACCGCTTTCTATTTGTTCCATTCCAAGCGCTGCACGAGATTTTATCCCGCGCGATTTTATTACGTCCGTGCGAACAGTCCGAGTAGCTTATAAAATTTTGCGCATGCGTATTCTAACCGACGCGACGCCAAATATGTGCTACGCAATAATCCGTGCCGAGTTGATTTCAACAAGTACTCGTAACTGTAACAGCGGCGACACGTGTACTCTTTGTTTATGACTGTTTATCTAGTCGATAGTGCATAGTGCGTCTTGTGCAGAGTGCGCCTTGCGCCTGTGTGCACCCGAGTGTATTGGTGTCGTGACCCACCGCTTTATCTAATCACTATTGTAGAATGATTGAAATACATTTAATATTTTCAATGATAAAGGCTTCACCTTGCGAGTGCTGGCGATTTTTTAGTGATCGATAATGTTATCTTTGCCCTTGATGTTAAGCTTCTTTTAATATCTCTACCGTTTAAATGTTAAATAGATAGGTACCTACCTATTATTAACAAAACAGTGCGTTTTTGAATTAGACAACATACGTAAGTCCTAAAAATAAATAAATTATAATATAACGAAAACACGAATTGTGTTAGGTAAACCCGTACCTTACCTACCTAACACACTTCATATTTTTCCTGTTTTGCCGAAGCATTAAACAGATCATATTATGTTTATTAATTTTGTGATCTGTTACAACAATACCTACAGCGTTACAATATTATGCATGCTACTCATAATGCATAGGAAATTATAAGCGTAGCTTCATGGTAACAATAAATGATGTCATAGATTTCAATAATTGAATCATGACCAATAGACATGTAACTCGGGAATGAGTGGAACTGATTTGTGAACGGTTTAAAGTCGGTAACGTGTAAGAGTGACCACTGGCGGGGTAGAGTCGCGCTCGCGTGCATTGTCTGTTGCGATAAGTTGCACGGTTGCGCGTGCGATGCGTCGGCCGGTGCACCGCGCACCACTCGCCGCACGTGGAGCGGGGTCAATAGCTCGCTCCACCACTCCGCCTACGCCTACACTATAACACTGCTCCGAACTGCATACACTACAAATAACCGATCACTGTCCACACGCACACTAATAAACGCTCCAATTATAAATAAATGCATATCCATCATTGTCTTCGCAAGTGTTACCCCGAACTATTTGTTATTGTTTTTGTAAAAAATATGCAGCATTAAATACAAAAATGGTTAATTTTTATGTTTCTCAGTCTCTTATTATTTAGCTATATCGTTGATGTCTTTTGATAGAAAATGGTAAAATGACGTCAAGGAACTCTATGTACAGTCTACATTTGATTTTTGATTTAGATAACTTAAATGTGGTGCTCAACTGGTTTTCTTAGAATTTATTATGTTTTGCCGTCAGCCTATATTTATTGAATGAATTGTTCTGAGAACTTACCTCATTAGTGGGCGAGTGGACCTGGACGCGTAGTTCGTCGGTGTCATAGTCGTGCTGCTTGACGTCAGCGTGCACTTCCCTCCCGTTGTAGGTGAGGAAAACTCGCTGGCCCGCCTGCAGGCGCACGCCCGTCATGCCGCGGAAGCCGGGCCCGATCAGCTCGGCGTCGCGGTACTCGCGGTTCTTCATCTTCACGCTGTCAAAGCGCACTGTGTAGCGAGTATTCGGAGTCAGGTTGATACAGTTGTTGTTCTCCGGGAAGGGCGCCGGCGTCTTCACCGCCTGGATCATCCCCGAGTAGTACAGTCCGTCATCGCCCAGTGCCGCGACGCGCGTCCCGATTATGGAGCGCTTCGCGAGCCGCTTGCCCGTGGACATGGTGCTCAGTCCTCACTCTACTACTTGAACACTTGCGGCCTCACACCACTGTCTGGTGGCCAGGAAAATTCTACTCACACCTTCACTTAAAAATTTCAAATCGCCCGGCGTACGCGTTTCGCGGGATAACCGTCACAGAATTTTGGAGAACTGACAGAATTTCGACGCGATTCGGCACGCTGTGCGCGGTCCGGCTCCTCAGTAGGCCGGGGCTGGTCGCGGCTCTCGCGTAGAAACATAATACGAGGGCAGGGTCCTCGAGGATCGGGACAAAGGAAAATCCTTTCGCGGTACTAAACTTCGTAACCGAGCTCACAGCGGACGACCTCAATAAGCGCGGTTCGAACACGAACTGGCTCGAGTGCGTGAGGCGCGCCGCGACCGGCGACACCGGCCGGCCGGCGAGCGGGAGCGGCGACCGCCCGTCTCGCTCCTTTGTTTTGATACTCAGCTGTTCGCGCGAGCGAGGCGACCGAGTCAACGGCCACGCGACTGAGCTAGACGGGTGCTCGGCCGCCCGCGATCTTCGGCCGCTGTTCGGGCGCACTCGCTGTGTTCAGCGGGCGGGCGGGCGGCACGAGGAGGGCAGCCGCCCACGGGCGACATTGAGGCGCGCCGGTTCGTTTCGCACGTGGAGCGCTAACGGGATTGCACAACGCACCGACGTCGCCCGTACCCACTGTCCGCGAACGCTTCATACGTGACACAGTTTCTATTCGGATTCGGGGTCGATTCAAATGTCAAGCAGATGCACCCACTTATGCAACGTAGTTAACGTGACCCAACTACGATAACGCACAAATTTTTAATTGATAATAATATTTGCACGATGATAATGTTTGTATCCTGATACTGTACCTGTTCGTCATAGTTTTGCAAAGGAAAAGTTGCAAGATCTGTTTCGCTTTTAAACATTAAACATTTAAAATATTCAGCTGCTTTGTTTGAAAGAATCAATACCTACTGAACCCACCCTTTAATTTATGGACATTGCAATCACCAGTCATGATTAAATGGTTTATAGTGTCTAATGAGAAAATTATTTCAACAAAATTATTTAATTTCTTGGTGTTAAGAGAAATTGGAACATCATGATAGTCGTGGATAAGCCCAACTCATGTATCTCTCAACACAATGACCACTTTCTTCGCTCCTCAGCTAAACACTATCACTACTCGTACAACATCTAAACAGCAGATTACGAGAACTATTTTGTTTGCATAGTGGCAGCAAGGTAGCAGCGCCATCTATTGAGAAGGCGAAGTAAGTATAGCCAAAGTATTTCGGCACCCTAATTACGTAACTTATGTTATATCATAATGGTGCCGATTCTCTTGTATACCGAACTAAACTAACTAAACTATCACTAAAATTCCTTACTTTTGGCTATGACTTGAGAATCTAAGCTATTCTGCAATAAAGTCTCTAAATTTAAAATTTATTTTAATACAATTCTAAAATCGAATTTGACAATTGCGACTCCACGTGATACATACTTGTTTGCCATAACCCGTGATTTTTTTTAGAGCCGGAGGTGCAGCAGTTGGGCAGTCTCGACGAGTTATACCTTTATGGAATTTTTCACTTTTTGTATAGAAAAGATTAAAAAAAAAAACCTGCGTCTTGAGTATTAGGGGTGTAAGTGTTTAATAAAGGGGGTCGAAATTTTCATTATTTTTACGGTAGGACACACCATTATCGAGCTAAGAGCAAAAGAAAAGAAAAATATATAGTACAGTACCTACTGTTTTTGCACCTGAAGTCGAAGTGTTCGTGTGAATTTTATTTCATGACAACTAATAATATTCCACACCATTTTTAGTGGTGATTAATAATGGTCAGAATTAGTTAGAAAATTAAATTATTAGGTGAAAAACGTCGAATTCAGAATAGCAAAATAGTCATTTTTACTAAATTAAAACCTCAGTGCTATCTTAGTGCTGTCAAGCTAAACTAAAGTTAGTTCTGTCACTTTAGTCTATTTCAGAATGGGAAATCATCGTTTGACAGGAATAAACTAAATTTTGGTTAATTTTTGAGTTGTTGTTGAGTCTAGTTTAGAGGCATTTGTGACAAGAGAATCGGCACTAATATGAATCTATTGATGGATTTTAATAATCTATTGCTTCGTAGATTATGTTCGAAAAATTTGTCTGCTCAATAACGTAAATAATGCAATGAATGTTGATGAACTATCAAATGAACAATGATTGATCGTGTGTTACGCAGTTTGAGTGCAGTTAGGATTCTCGAATTTCCTTAGCATGTTAACTTTAATGGTAGAATATACATGACATAAAATATTGATATTGCAAAACTTATTAGAGGCGATACCTAAGCAGTTGGTTTACTTGCCTGAAGAAGTTTTCACGCAATAGTACCGTTTGATATTCTGCTTTCCAAGGAAAAGTTATTGTAGTGTGTAAAAGATATTTGTATGCATAACTAATTCAGAAAAACGTGTAACGCCGGCTTAGTTAATAATCACAGGTACATACAGCACTTTGTTCGAAATTTAAATAGTGACCTCTTTCTTCATAACCTCAAGAATTAAAAAAAAAAAAAATGGTGATTTGTTACACAGGCTTCGTACAAAAAAAAACATAAACAGGATTGTAGCGGTTACACCTACATCGCCACATACGAACTACGCATCAAAGACATGACGTCACACAAATCCTGCATCGCGCAATTAATTAGAGTTTACCGCGCGAACGACAATACGTTTATTACTATCCGACATCAACACCTGGGCAGTTGCCCGCCAGAGACAACACCCGTCTGGTCGGATGATCCTCCCTTTTCTATGGTGGATGAGTGAAATTTATTAACTCCTGTTCCTCATGCCACTAAAGGATTTATAGAAAAAAAAAACAATTCTATCGTCACATGTTTAGATATGGCCAGCGAAACTGGCGCGCACGGGGGCATTACGTCACGAACTATTCATGTGCCTACCTACACCCTATGTTTATCAAGTTTATGGTCACATTTGTTTACGTTATGATGTTCAGTGTAAACACATTTACGTAACATTTGTCCCGACAAACGAATCTCATGAATAGAGGTCACTCTCTATTTATCAAGTGCGTGAAAATTTGTCTTTAGTAAACAAACCCACGCTGTCCGTAAGAATGGACTGTTATTAATGTGTGGACATTGGTGTGTGCGTAGTCGCAGCGGAAAAATGTCGAATTTCTTAGTTTCAGTTTAGCAGATCTTTAGTGTAGATATGACGTGGCATTCGTGTATGGTAAGTAAGTGCATCCAACCATTGGGGAGCTATTCAACAAAAACTGTTTCCGCTGGAACCACGTTATCCTAGTGGTATTTTTCCTACGGACTATTTTATTAGTACTTAACTCGTTCAAGGATTAGTTTATTAGTAACTTGTTCAAGAATTGTGTGCCCACCTGTACCAATCCAATAGTGGTACAGAACTGGAAATTTTAGAACGTTAGCTCTTTATACTGCACGGCTGCTTTTTTGTAGCCATTCAAACTTGGTCAGTTTATCCATGTATTGCGGTTGTTCTAGTATTTTTATTATAAGTATCTGAATACACTAAATATCGGAGTATGTTTTATTTTGCTTTTCCATTAAAAAGTCCTACAATCAGATGTCATACAATATAGTGGTCCAGTCGTACCTAGTAAATTATGTCATTGCTCATTAATTACTAAGAGCACATGAATGAAACTTGGCAGGACATTGTAGAGTACCAATAAACGTTATAAGTTAGGCTCTAGAATTCCTATTTTAATTACTTTGACCTAATAACCTTATTTTACTTTGACGTGTATATCTTCTGAACGGTATGTTTTTTTCATATTCTGATTTCACAAACATTACACAAAAATTCCAAGCAACGTGCGTAAAAAATTACATCTCTGCACTAAACGGTTTTATATGATTTTCATTAAAAAGCCAAACGTTAGCGCAGCGAAAACTAGATTATCTTCGCAGTTTTATGACACACAAATTTCATTTAAACATACACATTTACCTATCGTTACACACTAATTATTTAATGTATTTTTTTTTTATGTACGTCCATAGGAAAGAAAAGTGCCGCTAGGATAACGTAGTTCTAGCGGAAACAGTTTTTGTTGAATAGCTCTCCAATGTGCAATGGTTAGATGCACCATTTTTTACTTACCATACACAATTACAAGACGTCATATACACAATTACAGGACGTCATACACTAAATATCTGCTAAACTGAAATTTAGAAATTCGACGTATTTCCGCTGCGACTGCGCACACGACATTAGGGGCATTGTTTACTAACATTTTCTTTAGCTATTCAAAACATAACCCTTCCTTTTAAATCATATCCCTTGGGTAAAAATATTTTTCACGTGATATCTACCTATATTTTAAACATTTGTCAGCTTTAGTGACGAATCTGGGTATATATTAGTTTACAATCTAAAACTAGGTACCCATTTACCGAAACGTTCCCAAAATAAATTGGAATTACTTATATTTCCTTAACTGTAACTGTTCATTGTATAATTTAGTGAAATCTGGAATAATTAAGGTAGGCCATAAGGTCCGCCAAACGAGTCCGTTATGTTTCTGCTATGAAATCCATGACACTCGTGGTGGGACTGCACTTTCCATTTCAAACATTAATTTGCATCTAGCCTCTACCGGCCAGCGTTACGATACAAATGAGCAGTAAATGTCTTACGACCTCATTATTCTCGAAGTCGTGACTTGTGGCTGCTTCTAAACGAAATTCCAGGATTAAGTACTGAATAGGCTTTTGACAGTATCATGCAGCAAGGATTGCCTGTTACTAAATATGGATTAAAGCATATTAAACCCTAATCTACCCTGTAGTGTCCTGTCCAACGGCCTCTGCCGTTCGCCGAAATGTCTACAAAACCTATGGATATTATTGAAAACGAGCTTAGAATTTAAAAAGTGATGAAAAAAACAATTTACAAAGTACCTAGATTACCCACGGAAGTAATTAAGTTTAATTAGTAGGTAATGATAATGACAGATTGTTTTGAACCTCAGTACAAATAGCTGGAAAAGAATAATGTATTTAGCCTTCTGCAAATGAAGTTTCATTGCCAATGCCTAGTATTTTAAAATACTGCGACGGTGAAGGAATATGCTTTGTTCTGATAACGTTTAGAAATGCTAATCTCTAAGAGCATGTCACATGCTCTTAGAGATTTGCATTTTTGATTTGCACCCATACGGTGCCTACATTAGTCTGTATTATTTTAGAATTATTAACTGATTTTAACGAACCTATTCTAATTCCTTTTATAATCTATAATTATATTAAAACTTAATGATTTTGAAACAAAATATTACATCGCTAAGTCAAAAATAACAAAAAACAAACTAACATACCTAGGTACATTTGAGTGCAGATAACAAAATATCGTTGCATTACCTACTCCACGAACGAATGATATTTTCTCCTTTAATTTTACATATTTCCGCATGTAGAATTTCGTGAGAAATACGTGTCCAAAATGAAAATATATCACGTTCGATAACGACATAAGCGCATAGGCACGTAAGTATACCTTCATACTTCTAATAAAAAGTTGTAAGAATAAGTTACGATGGTGGTTGGCAAGGGCTGGATACTGCTATCTAATTGCGTAACACTTCTCCATAAAAGAATACAACAATAAAAAAAAAAACTATTTCATTTTGACAGTTCAACAACTTTCATTGCATTATTTACGCAGACTTTTTTTCGAACTTATGAAACAACGGATTAGCAATACGTTTCGAAATGATTCAGATTGTGATTGATCGTGTGTTACTCAATAAGGGTGCTGGTGCAATGTCTGGGTGGGCAGAACAGTAGGTAGACTTTCTTTCGATTGACAGTCGGGAATGTGATTAAGGGTGGCCCAGTAGGTATAAAATAAGATAGTTCGTGACCTTGCGGGAATCCATTGTAAAATCTATAGATGTAGATATATTTAGTACCTAACCTATTCCGCTTAACTATTCCTAAAGAGTCGTAAAAAACCCTGTAAAAAAATCGACACGTGTTTCACCTCTCAACGAGGCATCTTCAGGATGACGATTCACTTGTCGCGAACCAGAACACGGCGTGTTAGCACGCCGAGCACCGTACGCAGAGAAAATTAGAAAAAGTTTTACACATTAATTATTTAGGTACGATCATGACTCATTAGCAAAAACTCATTTTCTCTGAATTATTAATTAGGTACCTATCTATAGTTTATTTTTCATAAAACCTCATTATAAATTATTACCGGTATAGCACACGATCTTATCTGAGTAAAACAATTTTGTCATACCTACCATAATATTGCAACGATGCGTTTAATTAACAATACTATTACTTAAGTTAAATAGGTTGCAGACGGTGTAAATGGTGTTATGATAAATGGGCCCATTGAAAATATTACCTATCTTTAATATTAGGTAGGTAGGTACCTATAACGATTCAAGTGAGATCATAAATTATTTTAAAGCGTCCTTTCTAAGAATGTTTTCCGTCTTGCCTGTTTACAATTAAGTTACTACGAGTGCTTGTTGCTTGTTCGATCTCTAAATTATTTGCTAACTTGCATTTTCGCCAAATTCCTACTGCTACTTTTTAGTGCGTGTGTGCTAACACACTTGCCTGCTTAGTTGTTACCTTTCTTACTTACTTACTTGCTTGAGTGCATGTGCACTTGAATACCTACTCTTATTTTTGTCTTTTTGCTTACTTGTTCATTTTCTTACGTTTTTATTTTCTTTTTTTTTAAACTTACAGGATATTCAAGTATTGTAAGCAAGCTTGCGTGTGAGCTTATTTGCTTGCACTGTGGCAGTTCAATATTACGTTTGTATGAAAGCTTTTTGAGTACCTAATTAGGTATAACTACCGACAATGCTATGAATTATCAAAATTTTAATTAAAGGATTGTTTGAAAATTAATTATTATGAAAAGTAGGTAAGTAATTTATATTAACAGTAAACAAATAATCCGGTTATCTAATTACTTACCCATAAGTAAGTAATTATTTACTCTTATTATTTCAATCGTCAACTGATAAACCAAGTTTTCCTTTCGATAGGTAATATTTGTACTTACAATTCCGTTTTAATTTGCATTTTTTTGACGAACGACCGAATCAATATAAACATGTCTAACATTTACAACACATTTATTCAAATGGTTTTCACCATTTCAAGGTTTAAAGGGTTGAACCAACCAATAACTTCTTGTTTTATTACCAAAACAAATAAAAGAACTTTTCATTCCGTAAATATTGTTCTTTATTTTAATAACATGTGGTTTTATCAATCGGGTCAGTCGGGTAATCAACTAATTATATTTATAAACAAATAAGTAAACTTTAACGTTTTTAACCAAAGCTATAAATCGAAACCGTTAAAAACATAAGTATTGCGTAAATCAACTTTTGTTGGCAATACCTCGTTTGATTTTATTGCAATTTTCACAATAAAGTAAGACCACTTAAATGCTTTTTTAAGGTGTAATTTATATTTTATATATTATGCGACCTCGATAATGATTGCTTCATCAAATCATTACCAATCGTTACTGCAGTTTTAGACCTACGACAAAAAAAATGTTGAATTTGGTCAAACGAACATGTCCCGTCAACAAGTTTCAATGGCAATCAATTAGCAAGGCCAAACGAAAAAATAAACATTCTTCTAAGTACTTATAGGGCTTTATTATACGACTCAGTATTGAAACAATTATCATGACAACTGCGGCCACGTCTATTATAACGTGATCTTAATTAAAATCAAGATCACGAGTAAGCATGATTGATTACGTGTAGGTACCTGTCCACCGCCACTCCGCCACACGACACTCCGTGAACATAAATACCGACACCTAATAACTAGTCAATACATTATTAATTCATAAACTATTAATATTATGGCTGGTAAACTATTATTTGCATAAAGCTAATATTATTAAGCGTCGTAATTTAGACGTGTACCTATGTTAAATTCTGACCATATTTTCCTATGTTTTAACCTAGATTATGAGTGAGGTTATAAGTTTTAACGAAATATTCAAGTTTTATGCAGTGGTTTTATGTTAGAGATTCAATAGTTGGGATGATCACCAAATAAACATCCAAATAAACTTTCAAGTAACAACCCCATGATTTTTTATCACTTCCGTGAGATGGCAACAGATGCATAAAGGCACCTACACTGGACCAATAGTAGTGTCGATGTGGAAATATGTGTGGGTGTAGCTGTAGTTGCTTGTCTGTGTACTGGATCGACAACTTAAAACTAGGGGTGACTCCGAAGTTCTAACCAATGACAGCCCGGCAGGGTCACGTGGATTTGCTGTCTCGATCAGCTGTTATGGGAATGCTTACAAAAAATATCAACAAACGAGCCTCCTCTCGGCGCAGGTAACAAAGGAGCATAGAATAATAATAGCAGCACTTCAATGGAATCTCGCTCAGATTTGTTTGGGAAGAGACTTCGTACCTTCACTAAAACGAAAGTTCCAAAATTGCTTATAGCCTTTGTCTGTGACGTTAGACAATGGCGTCTTTGAGCGTTTTCTTTATACAGAAAAAAGCAAAAAGGTTCAAGTACAACTGATTACAGTTACTAGAACCTCGCCTTTGAACGTGAGTGAAGTTTAGTATAAGATGTAGAAGGGTAAGCTCTATTTTTAGGATTCCGTACCTCAAAAGGAATAAACGGAGGCCTTACAGGATGACTTTGTTTTCCGTCTGCCAACCAAGACCCTTTTGTAATGGCGATGGCGTGGCGGTCGACTGCTAAATAAGATTTTTTTGGAAATGGAATGTCTTCATTAATCGGTAGCATTAGGATGCGTCTGGACAACAATGTGGTGACGGATAAGTGATTAGTAGTTCTTCATTATCAATCAATACAGCTTAGAATTTAAAAAAAAAGTTCAATTACGACAACTACACGTAAGAGATTATTAATACATTTTTAATGATGATAACGATAAGCAAGGTCATTAGAGTCGTTCCGACTACAAATTCTGACGACGATTAAACAATAACAATTAAATAGATTGAGAACTTGTTTATTTTGCCATATTATGTCTTGTTCAAACAAAGGTAGAGACTTTCCGTTCAACGTTGGACACTACTCTGATCGACTTTACTTTGTAACAAAATAAAATAATTTTAAGTTAGACAACATCCAAAACAGCAACCCGCATCCGCAATCGCAGTAGACCGGGAAAAGTGGAAGGGAGGCCTTTGACAGGCTTATAATAATAACATCCAAAACAAGTTTTAATTCGAAATTATACTTATGTTTCTCAACCACGTGCCTACTATAGATATGAACGTTAGAAGAAGGTACTATCTGCTCTCGTTTTACTTTCGCTAAGCTTCCGGGATAACCGTAACCTATATATTTTGTATTCGTGAAACTTCAACACTTTCAACAGTCCCTAAAATAGTACCAACGTAGCAGCTTTCAACGTCGTCCATGGAGCATGCTCCATGGTAGATGTTCGCCGTGCGTGACGGCTAAAAAGTCCTCAGCATGCAATAAGGACGTCGGTATCTACTTGTACTGGTCATATTTGCCTATAATTCTATTTATATCCATCTATAGGCTGCTCAGAGCGAAAAAATGTGGTGTTACAAGTTTCCGCGTGCTAGCTAAATATATTGAATACGAAACGTATCGTAACGGTATGTACCTATAATAAATAAAAAAGGAGCTTGATAAAAATAGCACAATGGGAACGCGTGTTTCTAAAACCGCATGAGATAAGTTTAGTGTCCAGCGGTGCAATGGTAGGGCAAACCACGGTTGAATGTGATAACGATTTAGTACATTGTACTTTGATAACGGTGAGTGTTACCTATTATTATGTTGTGCCTATCTGTGGCTTGAGCCCGTCAAGTACTTGTCGATTTGCGGTTTGTGATTGTGGAAACCTTTCCCTCATTGTGATCAGTGTTACTTGTTAGACCACCAAATGTTCATTATAATTATGTAGGTAATTATATTTAAACGGTTAGGTTTCTATGACCTCTAAAATACCTGTGCTAAATACAGTCATGGACAAATTTTAGAGGAACAAAAAAAAAATTCAATTTCTCATGTTTTAATTAAAGTGCATACTGGCCATTAACATTAGTAAATGCTATTAAAAAAAAAAAAGTTTTGGAATGTTCTTTTTCCGAATTTCATTTGTTTTTATGTAATTATTGGGTAATAATGTGTTTTACTTCGAAAAAAATTGCCAACTTTTGAATTAGAGTTGGTTTGGTTAAAAAAATTGCCTTGACTGCCTTCTTTATCGTGTTAAGTGTGAATTGTTACTTCAAATAAACTGAGGATGTCAGATCTAAATACCACTCAAGTTGCTAGGGCTGTTACTTTAATTGAAACAGGGTACACCTACAAACATGTGGCCCAAACATTACGAGTATCAAAATCTGTGGTACACCGAGTTGTCAAGAGGTATCGGCAGACCGGACAGTATACGAGACTCGCAGGACAGGGTGTGCTTGACCTGAGTCAAATAAATTTATTTTCTTTCTTTCTTTTTTCTTTTCTTTCTTAGAAACCGGACCTTAACTTCTTCTGAGGTAAGAACGAAGCTCCAAGAAGTTCGAGGGGTTACAGTTAGCACAAAAACTGTGAGAAGAAGACTGAAATCGGCCGGAATAAATTCACACTTGCCTGCCAGAGTTCTTGCCACATCTCATCGAGTAGCTCGAGTTAATTTTTCTCGCATTCACGAAAATTGGAATGACGAAGCATGGAGTCAAGTTTTATTCAAAGATGAGTCCAGATTTTGCCTGAAGCCAGATGATGGAAGGATTAAAGTGTGGAGACGCCCAGGAGAGAGGTATGCTCAGTGCAACATCATTGGAAAAGAGGCGGAACCGGTGGAGGGTTATGGTATGGAGAGGTATTTGTATGGGGGTACTTACGGAACTCCGCGTCATTGAGAATGGGTCACTAGCAGCGGCGCGATATGTAACTGAGATTATGGAAGAAATTACAGTGCCATTTGCCCCTTATATAGGAGATGGATTTGTTTTTATGCATGATAATTGACGCCCCCATACTGCGGCTGGGTGCCGAATACCTTCGAGAAGTTAAATCAATGTTATGGGGTGGCTAGCGCGCTCAACTGACTTAAACCCCATAGAGCATGTATGGGATAAGCTTGGAAGACAAATTAAGAAAAGAATACCTGCCCCTACTAATTTGAGAGATCTTAAAAACGCATTACAGGAAGAATGGAACGCAATCTCTCAAGATTTTATCGATAACTTGATTAGGAGTATGCCAAGGAGACTGGAAGCAGTTCGAAGAGCTAGAGGGGGCAACACTAAATACTGATTATAGCCCACGGTATAGCCTATACGAAGAATTTATGAAAAAAAAAAATGTTAAGTAAAAATGTTTATTTTTTTCTTGATTTCGTTCATTTTTGTCATTTCATCGTTTGTTTTTTCGACGTTTGCAATTTTAAATTAACGAATAATAAGCAAAATCCAAATTAATAAACTTAATTGTCACAAATATTCATGTTATTTTGTCTTAATCACACTTTTTTTTGCGTTCCTCTAAATTTGTCCATGAGTGTAGGTATTATTTAAACAGCAGGCAAGTATAAACTCGTTCACCGCTGAGTTAGTTGACCCCTTAGGTTTTTTTCTTGATTTAATAAAGTTGTATTACATGCGTTCTATTTGCGGCAATCGGGACAAAAGCCTTTCTATTTAATGCAAGTAACAGCTATATCTATTGTAAGTAACAAGACACATTTCCTTTTAAATAGGTACCTACAGAAGAAAATACTTTATCAATAAAAACCTTGTTTCCATGCCAATACGGTAGGTTTACATTTACTCCCTCGCCCATGAATTATATTACCGCAATGTGTGACATGCGAGCACAAAACAATAGATCTAATGTGTAGAAAAATATACGGCCATTACTTAAGCCTCGTTCAGACCAGCGCGACTCGAACAATACAATTTCCAAGAAAACTTCACGGTATAGCCGGTGTCGCGTCGCGCTAGTCTGCACGAAGCTTTATTCTAACAACGTTTGTTGTAACCTCATTGGATATGATTAAAAAAACTAAAACAAATGAAAATAATGAATGAAGTGCAAATAAATCCCTAGTTTCTTACTAAACCTACCTATGAATTGAATAATATCTGAAGATAAAAAAAAG
The DNA here is from genome assembly GCA_963853775.1 of Xanthia togata. Lineage (NCBI taxonomy): Eukaryota > Metazoa > Arthropoda > Insecta > Lepidoptera > Noctuidae > Xanthia > Xanthia togata. The sequence goes on from OY970793.1 coordinate 14,439,770, forward strand.
CAAAAAGAGAATATTGGAGGCGCCGGGTATCGATCCCGGTACCTCTCGCATGCTAAGCGAGCGCTCTACCATCTGAGCTACGCCCCCGATAGTAAATATATCGAAATTATGTATTACGTTCTACACAGATTTTAAAATATACTGTAGGTAATTCCAAAACGATAAGAAAATCTAGAATAATCTCTAAATATTGTAAAAATAAAGGCGCTTTTCGAGTTTGTCTGTATGCCCGCGTTTTTCTTCTAAAATAAGCAACGGATTTTTATGCGGTTTTCAACGTCATTTTTAGATAATTTAATCCGGAAGGTTTATAATAGGGATGATGCCTGGGTCAAAAAGAAGAAAATGTATTTAGTCCGTCAGTCAGATAATAAAAAAAATATTGAACGTGTTTTTTGCTTTGTCATATTAATAAAAAAATACAGATAAAACGCATTAAAGTGGAGTGGAGTGGAGGTCGCAACGTCACAAGTAAGTAGTATAAAATTTACATACTCGTGACGTCCTGGCACATTTTAACTCAATTTAGCACCGTAATCTTTTGTTAACGTAAACAAAGAATAAATACGTTTTAAGGGCACACGTGCGTACATGTTGCGAGATCTTTGTACACGAATGTGTTCGCGTTTGTTGATTGGTTTCTTTTCTCTGGCGATAGCAACGAACGACATTGTTTCACTCAGCCGACGTACGAATTCAGCGTCTTCAATGTTCTGCGTTGTAGGCACGGAAATCGGACGGAATGCGTAGTGTTGTACCGTACGTCATTAGGGCTGCGCTGACGGAGGTATCAATTATGCAGGTGGTACGGTAAAGGTACCTATGGGTTGGTTCTGGTACTGGAGTAAGTGACTAGCTCTGTGTCACTACAACGTGTCCATTATTTTTTTATATACCTGAAGGACAAAAAAATATAAATTTGACGTTTTCACATGTCGCCACATTGCAACACCGTGCGAAGCAGGGGGGGGGAGGGGGTTGTTACATATTATAAATTATAGTCGGTTTTCGTGTTTGTCTGTATGTCCGTGTTGTTCGGCTAAACTACGCAACAGATTTTGATGAGGTTTTCACCAGCGTTTAGAGAATTTATTCTGGAAGGTTTGTAAGTAATATGTTAGTATTAATGTGACATAAAACTAAGAATTTTCCATGTTTTGTCAAGTCGTAAAAACCGTACGAAGCAGGAGCGGGTCGCTAGTTAATACAAAGAGGTAGATAAAGGGAGTTGGAGACCATTTACCGATGTCGTTAAATCCTATTACATTTTTTTGATGCTGTTATTTTCAACAGCAGTAAGATATTTTAATTATTTGATTATAATAACAATAGTGCCATTCTCTTTCTTGTAAGTTGGAGTTACACATTATTTTCGTGTAATTTGCTGAATTGACGCGGAATATAAAGACTTTAATTTTATTTATTGTATTTTTGTCTTAATAAATTGAGAAACGAAAATTTATGAAACGTACCTATTCATTTAAGATAGAAGTTTTATATCATATTAGTTTATTTGGAATACAATGGACACTGAATCAAGACATTAATTGCTTTACGACTTACGACTTTTTGCGTGAAAACTCAAGGAATTTAAAGAAATGATAGAACTGAAATAAACAAGTAAACATTTAACTTTTATTTTTAGTAATTTTAGCTTAAAGCTTTTAGCTTGAATGAAACAATGTGAATTTGAGCGTCAAAGTTCCATCGCCAACGGTTATTCTAGCAAACTGAGGTCGTAAAATATTTATAGTAAATTACACGAAAAGAAAAACTAAAATGTGTAACTCCAACTTACAAGAAAGAGAATGGCACTATCGTTAATCATAATCAAATAATTAATAGTTATTTATCCAACATGTGAGGAAAGTTCGTTTTTCCTATGAGTTTTGATTTTGAGTCTTGAGCGAACGAAGGATTGAAAAATAGAATCACGAGCGCAGCGAGTGATTATAAATTTCAATCCTGAGTAAGCGAAAGACTCAACAAAACGAATAGCAAATGAACTTGCTCACATGTTGCATACAAAACTTTTCACCACGACCAGCAAGAAAGTATTCAGTCATCATAGGTAAATAAATTAAATAGACACAAAGCAAATCAAAATAGTTCTTTATTTTTAAAAATATCTGTAAATCTTAACATAAAAAAATCAGGCAAGGTTAGTTTCTGAACGGGATCATTACTTTCCTCACTGTTCAAACAGTGAGGAAAAACCAACTTTCCTCACTGTTCAAGCAGTGAGGAAAAACCAACTTTCCTCACTGTTTTCGTAGAGGAAAGACACTTCTTTCGTGCGGGAGTGGTGAAAAATATCTTACTGCTGCTGAAAACTACAACGCCAACAATCATGAATTTGCGTAAAAAAAGTAATAGGATTCTATGACTCATAACTTGGCAATATAATATTGTTATAATAGTGTGGGTACATACTTATTATTTGGTTTTGGTGGCAAATAATAAGATGAATTTATTTTGGAATGGAACAATTTTTTTTTCGACGATGGTGATGACGATACTAAGAACTTTTATAAAAATTGTTTGATTCTGCGAGAGTGCCACTATGGAAGTATTGGCGCTCTTGAAAGAACTAAATTATTATTTTTTCTCCAGACTCGTAATCTGCGGAGATCACTAGCTTCTCCACCTAACTACGTACATACCTATTAACAGGCTTCAATGATTCTGTTGTGTAGTTATGTTGTCAGTAGTTTGATCAGGATGTTCGCTGGTGTATTAAATATTCATTAATTACAGTGCGTCCTTCATTATCAGTAATTAATGTAGGCGTAATAGTAAGGTGATTTAAATAACACTTCCTTTCATGTTTATATAGTTTATATTTTCAACACTGATAAATAAATACACATGAAAACAGTGTACCTATGTATAAAAATATAATTAACATCATTTATACCTACCCAAAATTTTAACAGGAAATATAAAAATTAATAGGTATAGTTGCGCCGACACTAAATAAATTGATATATTAACATGGCGATAACAAGTATAAATAAACAATTCATGTGTTTACTAATATAAAAATAACCTTATAATAATAAATTGATCAAAATCGTATTGTCGAAGCTTAAAAAGTTAATTAACCATTGATAAACTTAAACATGTACGAGAACCATAGGTACCATCGAAGAAGTTAATATCTATACACCGTAAGGACTATTTCTGCTTGCAGCGCTCGGCCGCTATAGAACCGGGGCGGTAACAGATGTGGTTATCGTGTTCACGGGATTTTGTTTTCAAACTGCTTAGATATGGAGTTCTTCAATAGTACCACTATATTTATAATAAAAGCATAATTTTGAGACCTATGTAACAGCTAAATATTAGCTGGCAACTGGCAAGTTAAACATTTTACTTAATTCTCATTACATACTAAATTGGAACGAATAAAAATCATTGTCTTCATTACAATTCATTCATACAAATTATTCATAACAGCGTCGGATTACTAAATAGGCTTTGTAACCGATGTGCCTCGTGCCTTATAGGGGCTCGTGACCACGGGCTAGAGCCTACGACCATAAAAACCACTGCCAAACTATCATCTTTATGGCTAGCTTGGCTATTGTTCGGAAATGAAACTTAGCGATCTAAAAACCGAGTTTGTCGGTCCTCAAAATATCTTTAATATTTCGCACTATATCGGCTCACACAGCCTTTTATTTTATGTAACAAAGGTTTTTTTGTTGCAGACATTCTACTTAGCAGCGAATGACTTTCGCTGCTTCACAATAGACAAAGCTTAGTTGATCATCTTTAGAATTGCCGTTAAAGAATCTCAATATAATCCGGTTTTGTGTATTTGTGTACTATCTAGTAACTGATGGTTTAAGGCTGCGTCTTACTGCGAATGGCCCACTAGTAGTTAATAAGAGGTTAGTTAAGAATAGGGATGATGCCTGGGTCAAAAAAAAGAAATTGTAATTAGTCCGTCAGTCAGATAATAAAAAAATATTAGACTCGTATTTTTTGCTTTATCATATTAATAAATAATGACTTAGATACAACGCATTAAAGTTGGGGAGTGGGGGTCGCTACGTCATAAGTATGTTTAAAATCTACATACTCGTGACGTCATGGCACATTTTAACTCAATATTGTATCGTCGTAATCTTTTGATAACGTAAAAAAAAGAAAAAATACGTGTACGTTATTTTTTCATAATCTATAAGACGGACAAAAAACATTTTTTTTGTCATCATCCCTATTATCTGAATGGTTTTATTCGAACATCAAAATGGGTTTTGACGATTCAGATTTTTGTCAAAAATATCGCGTATATTTTAGGTTCCAAATAACTCTTATCTTTGTTATACGACGCGCAAAACTTTTAACGAGACTACGTTAGTACTATTACTTATTCTGTGACGAGACTGATAACATATTTGGGCCACTGTGTTCTTGATAGTTTTTTTTAATCATATAAGTAGGTACGTATTATCTGAACCAGTAGCCTCGATGTGACTAGTAGGTAGATATTCAGCTGTCTCCCTCTAGCATGACGACTTGAGCTCCCTTGCCGACAGAGTCCCCGAGGTTGAACGGTGCAAGCGCTGACACCACGCCGTCGCGGGGAGAACGCACCACGTATTCCATCTTCATGGCTATGACCACGAATAGGGGCTGGCCTTTCACCACCTGAAGTTGAAATGAAAATACAATTTACGTAATCAAAATCTAAAGGTAACGTAAAATGACAAGTTACGTACAATAAAGACGTTTATTTCCTTTTTTACAGGTGCCGAACATGATGGAGCAAGGCGCGCGGTGGGCGTGCTTACGATTGAAATGCTTTGTAAATTACCTAATTATGGCGCTTGTAAAATGTCATGCCAAAATTGTGTTCAACAAATCAGTAGGGCCAGTTTATGGGCCCGATGACATTGACTCACTTGGTCCCCCTTGCTGACGAGTATCCTCTCCAGAACGCCGGGCGTGGGCGACGATGCGCTGTTGGCCGCGGCCGCCGCGTCTACTGTGGTGGCCTGGTATTTGGGTCGAGGCAACTCCACTATTGTTTGACCATCCTGTGACAAAAGCATATGAAATTTTGTTGAGTCGGTGTTAGCAAATCAAAACATTTTTCGAATCCTTTTTAGGGTTCCGTAGTCAACTAGGAACCCTTATAGTTTCGCCATGTCTGTCTGTCTGTCTGTCCGTCCGTCCGTCCGTCCTCGCTTAATCTCTGTGACCGTTAGCACTAGAAAGCTGAAATTTGGTACCAATATGTATATCAACCACGTCGACAGTGGTAAAATAAAAATTGAAAAAAAAATGTTTTATAAGGGTAGCCCCCCTATATGTAAAGTGGGAAGAGATTTTTTTTTTAATTTCAACCCTAACGTGTGATATATTGTTGGAAAGGTATTGAAAAATGAATAGGGGTTTACTAAAATCATTTTTGATAATGTCAATAATTTCGGAAATAATCGCTCCAAAAGTAAAAAACAATGTGTCCGCCCCCCCCCCCCTAACTTTTGAACCATAAGTTTAGAAAATATGAAAAAAATCGGAAAAGTAGAACTTTATAAGGACTTTCTAGAAAAATTATTTTGAACTTGATGGAAACAACAGTTTTTGTACAAAAATGACAAAAAGTTGTACAAAATAATTTCTGGACTAAGTTTGTAGTATAATCGTATAGGTATGCAAGCAGGAACACTTATTGTGACAGACGGGAAACTACGGAACCCTACACTGAGCGTGGCCCGACACGCTCTTGGCCGGTTTTTTTAGGGTAGCCGAAAGTGTCGCAACAATTTATTTACATGTTAGAGAGACGGAATTTATAGTACCCGTGATCTAAAAGTGACCACATAACAGTAGACTGTTATGCTACAAAATAGTTGTTTTTCAAGTAGATTTTGGGTGGTTGATTTTGTCAAAAACCAAGAAACACTTGTTTTATTTAAATCTGTTTTAAATAAAATAAATTATTTAGAAATCTTTTATGGGAAGGAAACTATAAAATCGTACGGAAAACTGAATGCGGGAGGCAAATTGCGGCGTGTTTTTGCTTAAAATAGATAGAAAGAGTTATCAGTAATTGTTATAAACATGTGCATGCACACTAAAGATACAGCGGAGAGCGAAGAAACCGATGCATACTCGTCTTCTGGGCATCGCAGTCAATGATTATTATGTTGCAGATAGATTATGCAACCTATTATGCCCCATATCCACTTGACATTTTGCGGCCGCGGCCCGTAATTACGTCAGAGCGCTCGAGCTTCGACAAAAAACGGCGCCCCGTCGCGCGCGGGTCGGACGGGTTCACAGATTATTTTTTTGTTGGCGTGTTGTAATCAATAGACACTTCAAGTAATTTTTTTGTTCAAGCTTATGAAAGACCCTTTCAAGTGGTGTCAAGTGTTTGTCTGTATTTCGTTTGTAATTTATTATACTTAGCGTTAAACATTGACTATAGTTGAAAAAAACAATATGTGAACTTTAAAAATTATTATTTCAAAAAGTAATTCGATACCATATATATTTTATGTGTTTTATTGATGGAAGGGTTCTATTTACGTACGAAAAAAAATTAAAAAACATACTTGATAGTATTAAATATTGATTTACAGGCATTAGCAGGTCAGGTTTTGTTGCCGACGGTGAATAAATAATCACTTAAATTAAATAATTTATAACTACTATAATTTTTCACTTAAATTAAAAATATTGGTACTATCTGAAAGAGAATGTAATAATGTAATTTACATGTAAGTATTATGCTGCTAGGTTTATACAATACAGTAAAATATGGAATTGAATGAAGGAAGAAGAAGGAAGAACCGCCATCAAAATTTGGTTTTTTTGGGGTTAACTTGAACAAAACATGTAATTTTGACTTCAATCTACTATTTTTTGTATATATTTTTGCTGAAAACTATTGTCGAGTAAATATTCAATGCGATAACTATTACTTTAGATACGGAACAGGTCTTAAAATTTTATAAATAATTAAGTATTCCGACAAAATTCTAAAACCGGTACAAGCACACGTAAAACCACTCATAATTTGAAATATACTTACCTTCAGGTTAAAACCCGGTTGCACACATATAGTCTGTATTATAATTACCCATTTTATACCATTTTATCAGTAGTTTATTCAAAAATACTCACCAATTCGTAATTAAATTCGCAGCGGTCGCAACGGCACGGTCACTCACAGACACAGATTCAACAACTGACATTCAACTTTTTTTTTTAAATCGAATTGAAGATAAAAGTAAAGTTTTGTCGTATTTTTAGCATGTAGAATTTAATAAAGTATCGAGTAAAAATGAGAAAATGGATTGAAACTTCATGGGATAGAATGAAATAGACATATTCCGACGTCACGCCGACGAAAACTCAAAAAGGGACTAGAGTCACTTGAGAACGCCGCAGTCAATGATTATTATGTTGCAGATAGATTATGCAACCTATTATGCCCCATATAAAATTACCCTGTTTTGTGATGTTATGGGAGCAACCTTTGAATCATACCTCATCATACACGTGCACTTGTTGCTCGTGCGTCAGTAGCCCCACGTTGCTCTTCTTGTCGCCTATGAGCGTGTCCAGTCTGAGTCCTCTCTCGGTGGTTTCAAGTGATGCTTCTACTTGTGATACAACACTGTCACATAATGTGTCCTTACCTCATCATACACGTGCACTTGTTGCTCGTGCGTCAGTAGCCCCACGTTGCTCTTCTTGTCGCCTATGAGCGTGTCCAGTCTGAGTCCTCTCTCGGTGGTTTCAAGTGATGCTTCTACTTGTGATACAACACTGTCACATAATGTGTCCTTACCTCATCATACACGTGCACTTGTTGCTCGTGCGTCAGTAGCCCCACGTTGCTCTTCTTGTCGCCTATGAGCGTGTCCAGTCTGAGTCCTCTCTCGGTGGTTTCAAGTGATGCTTCTACTTGTGATACAACACTGTCACATAATGTGTCCTTACCTCATCATACACGTGCACTTGTTGCTCGTGCGTCAGTAGCCCCACGTTGCTCTTCTTTTCGCCTATGAGCGTGTCCAGTCTGAGTCCTCTCTCGGTGGTTTCAAGTGATGCTTCTACTTGTGATACAACACTGTCACATAATGTGTCCTTACCTCATCATACACGTGCACTTGTTGCTCGTGCGTCAGTAGCCCCACGTTGCTCTTCTTGTCGCCTATGAGCGTGTCCAGTCTGAGTCCTCTCTCGGTGGTTTCAAGTGATGCTTCTACTTGTGATACAACACTGTCACATAATGTGTCCTTACCTCATCATACACGTGCACTTGTTGCTCGTGAGTCAGTAGCCCCACGTTGCTCTTCTTGTCGCCTATGAGCGTGTCCAGTCTGAGTCCTCTCTCGGTGGTTTCAAGTGATGCTTCTACTTGTGATACAACACTGTCACATAATGTGTCCTTACCTCATCATACACGTGCACTTGTTGCTCGTGCGTCAGTAGCCCCACGTTGCTCTTCTTGTCGCCTATGAGCGTGTCCAGTCTGAGTCCTCTCTCGGTGGTTTCAAGTGATGCTTCTACTTGTGATACAACACTGTCACATAATGTGTCCTTACCTCATCATACACGTGCACTTGTTGCTCGTGCGTCAGTAGCCCCACGTTGCTCTTCTTGTCGTCTATGAGCGTGTTCAGTCTGAGTCCTCTCTCGGTGGTTTCAAGTGAAGCTTCTACTTGTGATACAACACTGTCACATAATATGTCCTTACCTCATCATACACGTGCACTTGTTGCTCGTGCGTCAGTAGCCCCACGTTGCTCTTCTTGTCGCCTATGAGCGTGTTCAGTCTGAGTCCTCTCTCGTTAGTTTCAAGTGATGCTTCCACTTGTCGCCACTCGCCATCTTTGACTTTGACTCTGTACGAGTTGGGTGTGCGCTCGTATTGGACTGTTACTGTGAGATCTGCGAAGAGTTACACAATTATAGTAAAGAAAGATGAAAGATAAGAAAGATTTTCATGACTGCTTTACAAGTTGTTGTTCCTTTTCCTCAGTTACTGACGGCACGAGTGCACGACCAATTCAATATGTAGGAATATCAAACATTCTTCAATACTTTTATCCTAAGTGTTTAGACTTAAGAGTGGAATACTTTCAGTGACTTATGCTAGATGTGATTAATGGTAATGACACTTTCGATTAGTTCAATATTAGGAGGCCTATACACAGGAGTGGATATCACAACTTTTTTTTAAACATTATATTATGTATATTCACCTTTTTCGTCAAACCTCAAAGGGATAGTTTTCTGTAACTCATAATTAGGTCTCCACGCCTGAGGCTGCACCGAGATCCCCTTCCAGTTGTCACTCACAGTACTTGACAGTTGATTGCTCAGCAGCTGGATTGCGAAAAATAGCAACATGATACAGTCAAAATTCATTTATCCAGTTTCAAATAAAATTATAGAAGCAAAATTATAAATACAAGTATTTTACTGGATAATTGTTAACATTAAACAGCGCCTTGTGGTGAATTTGCATCATTCAGCAAGGTTCACAGACTGAACGAGGTAGACCGGTAACCGTTTTACTCATCATCACGTTCTAAAGCCCGCTTGCACCACAAATCACTAAATACTTTTAGCACTAAACGAATTTAAAACAGCTTTCTGTTTCTGTCAATCGTTTGGAAATGACAGAGACAGCGCCAAACGTATTCAGTCATTTGTGGTGCAAGTGCGCCAAAGTTTTCTGAGAACGGTAAACTGAGCTCAATTTTCCTATGTCCGGCATAGTGTGTGTATACTCACATATCCTAGTGCCGCCTGTATGGCTCGCTCCTCGCTCAGAACGGAGTCGCTCGGCGGGAACAATTCGATTTCATGCTGCGGAATGAACGAGGTGTGTACGTCGCCCGCTATGAATGCGCTTGCGCCGCTTAGGCGGAGGAGGAAGTTGACGTTAGTCTCTAGCCCAGCCACCTAAAAAAAGAAAGGTTATTTGATTCTTGACAGCTAACAGAGAGAGGCGCTTATAGCTACCAGAAGACCTCAGCACTCCACCAGTCTTTACAGTGTTGCTCAAACCGCTACAGAAAGATGTATCTCAGTAAATATGTACATAAAAAAAAACAGAAAAAGCACATTTATGGTTCACAAAAAACAATTACCATTATACCATTAATATACCATTGTCTATCATGGTAATTGTTTTTTAAATTGCAAAACTTTGACTATACCATTAATATACCATTGTCTATCGTCAAAGTTTTGCAATTTTACGAGAAGTACTATGATATTGTATGAGAAACTTTTTTTAGCTTAGCTCACTTACTTGGTATTCCGAAAGCTTTGCCCTGGTCTTGGCGAGCGCTTCACTTCGGTCGCGACCCCACACAACAAGCTTGGCGATCATGGGGTCGTAGTGGACTGATACCTCCTGTCCTTCTCGAACGCCTGTCTCCACCTGGCGAAATAAAATCCAATAAGCCAATTATTATAATGAAAATATAACAAATATAGTCCCCGAGTGCCTCTACTAATAAACGTAAGAAATAAATGAGTATATACTATACCCAGGAATACATACTGTTCTAGAGCAGAACTAGAGGTAAGTACTTCGTCAGTGTAAAAAATATAAATATTAGCAAATGAAACTCAAGTTCGGTCGACGTTTTTATAACATTAACCAATAACATTGGTGCACAAGAAAGACTGTTCATACCAACATTCCTGTTGAGTATTACCAGCTCCCTCTATCGGCCAAACGCGAAAACGCCGTTCCTACAAGACGACAACTTGCTAGTCGTTGACGGGAAAATTCACCCGTTGTTTCTGAGGTTACCAGTTGCATAGCTACTAAGGTGCAAAGTAGTGCTGGGCACCAGGGCCCGCGGTGTTTGCCCCTTCAGTATCCGAGCCGGGAGGTGGAAGTCAATAAGGCCCCAGCTCCTAAGCTGGGGCCTTATTGACTTCCACCTCCCGGCTGCTTAGGCCCTAGCCTGAGCCGGCGAAAGGGTTTTAGAATAATGTGTTAAGCTAAGAAGGAAGCATCGCGATCCAATAAAGCATGGGCCCCACAATTCATACTATGAATGGTCAAAAGAAAATCTAATCAATCGGAGAATAGCGAAAATATTAGCACCCCGAGCTAATATTTTCGCGCTCGGTACGCTCGCTTTACACCCTAGCTTGCTTTAATTCTTAAACTGTTCTGGATAAAGCGATAAAGTTGCTCCTAATTGTGTATGAATGGTCAAAAGAAAATTAACCATTCCGAGGCGGAGTGCTACAATTTTCGCGCTACGGTTACGCGATAGGGTGTTTTACTCTATATGAGAAAAAATCTAAAAATATATTGTTGAGATAGCTTAGGCAAAAAGCAATCGGAAAACGTTAGCTTTAATTCATAAAATAGCAAACTAAATTTTAAAATTCAATTCTAAGGTTCAGCTTTTTTAATCTGTTTCATAACACCATTAGATAGTAGTCGCCATGTTATTACGTCATACGGCTATGTAAACTTAGAAAGTTTTAACTGTCAACTATCAGCGTACGTTTAATCTATATAAATTTTTACACAGCCAACTGACGTCATAACCACAGAGCAATATGGCGTCCACTGCGTCCAGCGTTTTCGTCAAATTACGCGCGAAACTTGAAAATGGAAAATTTAAATGCATTTTTAGGGCACTTAACGATTGAATAAAATTGTTGTGATATTTTTAGTAGTTCATTAGCAATATAGAATCTAATTGCGACACTTTTCAAAAATGAGTGTAATACCCTATTATCAATTGATGATTTCATCATTATCACTGAATTAGTGCGAAGGCTAAAAAGGGTAAAACCTTTTGAGTTAGTTTAGTGGAGTGTAAGTGAACTTAAACTGTAGTGCAAGTGCTGGCTATTATAAAGAACACGTGAATCAAGTGTCTTCCAATTAACTTATAGTGTATAAGAAAGACGTTATTGGACAACTTCTTAATTTTATAGTTACTTAGCAGTTTAAGTTATATTTAAATTACTTATTAGCTAAAAGGCTAGATTGCAATGTGAAAAAAAAACCGGCCAAGGGCGAGTCGGACTCGCGCACGAAGGGTTCCGGACCATTATCTATAAATATTTATTTTATTCTGTTTTTAGTATTTGTTTTTATAGCGGCAACAGAAATACATCATCTGTGAAAATTTCAACTGTCTAACTATCACGGTTTATGAGACACAGCCTGGTGACGGACGGACGGACAGCGAAGTGTTAGTAATAGGGCCCCGTTTTTACCTTTTGAGTACGGAAACTTAAAAATTATCATTTCATACAAAAGTTACATTTAATTATTAATATTATCTCAAGAAAACAACAAAGGTTGATAAATTGAGTTCGAAAAAAATATCACGCTGGGGAGATGAGGGACAAGGGCCCAACTTCCAGTTTGGACCAGGGCCTCGGATCTGAAGTTACGCCACTGGAGGAGTACCTAATACACTGATATTGTTCGTCGAGTCGTTCAGCTCTTTAAATTCTGAGTTTAACTACAAGATTTCTGATAAATGCATGCACTGACTGGACAGGTCCACTTCTTCCTCAAAAGACCATTTCAGACACTGATCTACATGGACCTCACAAAATCTGATCAATATTATGTCTTGACTATAAAAGAGACTGTGACCTCTGAATTTGTTTCTGTGTTTCTTCTCAGAGTAGTTGGACAGAAAACTTCGACCGTCGGTGTTTCCTCTAGATTCTCATCAAGATCTAGAATCTAGAGGAAACAATAATATTTTAAAATATAGATGATCTAGATTCTAGCTAATAATAAATATATTTGACGTGTACTTACAGAAATAAATATTATTTATCACTGTATTTAAATCGTCTTGACCGACTGAATAGCCATATAATTCCATATTTTCTTACCCTAACGAACTCTTCTGGCACAGGCTGTGTGAGTCTATGTAGCGTCCCGGCGCGCGGGAGGAATCCCGCTCGTGGTTCCTCGGCATAGATCCGACACTCTACGGCGTGTCCTCGACGAATGATCTGCTCTTGAGAGAGGGGCAACTGTTCACCTGCCGCTACACGTAGCTGCCATTCGACTAAGTCCGTGCCTGCGAGAATTGAATAACTTAATAGATTTAATGAACAAAAGTTCATACTAAAAACAAACATCTGGATCTGCACCGGTGGCGACACCTATACGATTACATGAAGCACTACATATTGAGCTACCGAACGAGAAGTTGCAGAGGTCGCGACTGTGTCATAGACGGTATAATAATCCTACCCTACCTCTCGCAAGCACATTTATACTATGAATTTTAATTTTCTGTATCAAAGAACTTCCGGTAAAATTCAAGTATACATACCAGTGATCATCTCAGTGATGGGATGTTCAACCTGCAGACGTGTGTTCATCTCCATGAAGTGGAACTCATGTGTTTGACGATGTAGGATGAACTCGACGGTTCCCGCTCCGACGTAACCAACAGCTTTAGCAGCGCGGACTGCCGCCTCGCCCAAAGACCTGCGAGTTTCTTCTGAAATACCTGGCTGGAAAAGAAACGATACCTTTATAACTTTGTACCTATTGATAAAACACATAACTTCATGTTTGTTCTCCGGAGGGTTGGGCAGAGGTGTACCTGTAGTACACTCACATTTCGCCAGTTATGTTAAGTCTCATGTAATAGGCAATAAGCCACCGGGCACAAATCCAGACTCCGGGTTGCTAATTACAAGTTCGTGAAGAAAAAACCTCATAGCAATTTAGAGTACTTTCGTACATTTAAAGCAGGGACCGAAACCGGTATGATCAATAAGTGTATTTTTTTACAAGTATTTTTAAAAGTTACCTTCATTCTTAAATTGTAGTAATAAAAGGTTACCGAAAAAAAAAAATACACGTGCCGACGGCTTTAGTCAAAGGGCGCGCGCCCTCATCGTCTGTGTATATAATTGTCAAAGAGCCGAGTGCACCCGCGCGCCGGCGACCGTCGACCAATCAAGGCGTAATGGCGTCGACCCATCATGGTAATATGTATTATGTTATTATACCATGAGCATTGCGATATTCTGTTTATCGTAATCAAAGTAATTTTTAGGTAACCGGTATTAAAAATGTAACCTAAATAGAGGTAACATGTTTCTTCTTCTTGGTTACCCAGATAGCGGTAACCTTAGTCGCAGAAGTAACCAAAAATACGTGTACCGTAATTTATAAAGGTTCGGTCCCTGATTTAAGGAGCCTTCAAGAAACTTAAACGATCGCCTGCCGCACTCTGTGCAGTCAGCCAAGCCCATATACTGTCTGTCTAATCTTTGTAGCACGGCATGAACTATCCAAAGTGTAGCTCACGCTGACAAGATAGAAATATGATCAGGGTACGTACCGCTGGTGCCTCTTCAATGATCTTTTGATGACGTCTCTGAACTGAGCAGTCTCTCTCGAAAAGGTGGACAGCATTGCCGTGCATATCAGCAAATACCTGAGAGAAAATAAATTCCGATAACTTTTTTAATTCATTCAAAATGTTCATAAAAAAAAAAATCTATGATAAATAAAAGCATATAGATTTTAAAACTGTGTAAACATACCTGCACTTCCACGTGTCTTGGGTCTGTAATGTATTGTTCGAGAAGCATGTTGTCGTCTCCGAAAGACTTTAGAGATTCGCGTTTTGCAGACTCCAGTTGGGGCAAGAAATCTGCTTCAGTCATTGCTATTCTCATTCCCTGTGAACAAAACAGTGAATAAAAAGCGCCATCTCTGTATTTTTATGAAGTTGAATGAAATTTATTACATAGTAAAAGAAGAATACGCCGATCCGGTAGACTAGGCCACGAAAACTTGAACATGCATTCAAAATACAGATACCTACCCAGCATAATCGACAGGGGGCGTTATTTTACGTCATGGACTAAAATTTAATAAATTCTGAGGAAAATGTCGTGAGGAAGAGTATGAATGGGAATGGTTTTAAGAGTAGGGGAAGACCAAAGAAACGACGGACTGTGTGAAAGATGATATGGCTAAAAATGGGGCGACTACTGAGATGAGAAGTATGAAAGAAGAAGACGTGATGCTGCGCCTGCGCCGACCCCAAATAAATTGGCATAAGGGCAAGAGAATTGATGGACTAAAATATAATATGCAAGATCTAAAGTCTACAACACTTTGTCGTCACTATTTCGTTACCTTTCCACCGCCACCTCGAACAGCTTTTATCATAAGTGGAAATCCGATCTTTTGTGCTTCAGCTTGTAACTTCTCGATGCTCTGCTCCTCACCGTGGTAACCTCTCACGATGGGGACTCCAGCGGCCGACATTATTGCTTTTGATGTGCTGAAAGAAAATAAGTAAATAATAAGAAGTAAAATAATATTTTACTGAGAAAATTACATTACATTAAATTAGATTCCTCATTCCCAGGGGTATATTAAATAATAAAAAATCTAAAAAATAAAAAGAGCTATGGAGTAGACGAACTTCCCCCCTTTCTACTTAAGCAATGTGCAGACGAACTAACCCTACCATTTTATAAATTAATTAATCAATCGTTTGAAGAGGGAACCTTTCCCAACCAACTTAAAAACGCTCTGATAAAACCCATACATAAGAAAAATTCTAAAACCGACCCTAATAACTATCGCCCTATCGCGCTGCTACCAACTGCGTCAAAAATCTTTGAAAAGGCTATGTATGACCGCGTATACTCTTTTTGTGAAAAATATAAAATACTTGACGACTGCCAAAACGGTTTCCGTAAAAACAGGTCTACAACGTTAGCAGTCTACAAATACGTACAAGAGGCTCTAACTATTATAAATAATAAAAACTACGCCATTGGTATGCTACTCGATATGACCAAAGCATATGATAAGGTGCAATTTAAAATACTATTGGACAAATTACATGGGATAGGAATACGAGGAAAAGCTCATGAATGGTTTGCATCATAACTAAATGATAGGATACAGGTAGTAGAAATTGAATATTTTGATAACAACACAAATGAAATAATTAAAATGAGATCCGACAGTAAAGCAGTTAACGCGTCAATTCCCCAAGGAAGTGTAATAGGCTGCCTATTGTTTCTTATCTACATAAATGACCTTCCTAAAATTATAAACGGCCCATGTGTTCTATTTGCGGACGATATCTCTTTGCTCATCTCATGCCAGAGCGATAACAATATAAGCGCCAAATTAAATTCTCTTCTTTCTACAGCTGTAACCTGGATGGATAATCATAATTTAGAAATAAACGTCACCAAAACAAAACTAATTACTTTTCATCCCCATCAAAAATCCCCATTAAAACTAAATTTCATTTTTAATAATGCAAAACTGGAACAAGTAAATGAATTTACTCTCCTCGGTTTGTCTATAGATACCCACATAAATTGGAAATCCCATATACAGAAAATAAGAGCAAAACTATCAACATTCTCATATGCACTACGTGAAATTAAAAAAACTACTAACCTACAGACTGCACTTGTTACTTACTATGCATATGCCCAGGCATGGCTCAGCTATGGGGTCATGCTGTGGGGTAACAGAACAGATTCACTAACTATATTTATTTTGCAAAAGAAGTTAATTCGAATAATAACCAACATAGAACAAACAGATAGCTGCAAGCCACACTTCCGAAAACACAAAATAATGACACTTCCCTGTCTATATATCTTAGAATTATGTAAATTTGTCAGAAACCACCCAGATTTTTACACCACTTGCGAAGAAACACAAACAAGATACACCTTTCGACACAATAAAAACAAAATAAACATACCTCAATCCCGACTCAAAATGCACTCAACCAGCCCTTTAGTTATGTCCATAAAAATATATAATAAATTGCCAAATGAAATTAGAGAAGTAAGTAAAACAAATACATTTATTCAAAAATTGAAACAATTTCTGGAAACCAAGTCATACTACTCAGTAAAGGAGTTTTTAGAAGACAAAACGATTGCAAAATAAAATTATTCTCTCTCTTATACAGAAAACATTATGAAATAAATATAATCTATTATGGAATATAGAAAATCAAATATAAATATGAAAATATGAATACATAATTAATAATATAATAATAATCAAAATACTTCTGAGAAATTCACTACATTATCCATATAAATACATAATATCAAAATTACACCTATTTACACAAACGTAGTAATATATAATAATAATGTATAATTATATATATATATATATATAAATAATTATACACTCAATTAAACACATCTAATAATTAATTTATAAAAATATTAATTGCTTTAATTGTAACTTAGCCCTCTTCCTCTCTCCTAATTGTGCTGTGCCCGACAGGGTCCATATTGATCTTTTACTTTTTATACCATCTATGTAATACATATGGAATGCAATAAAGAATTGAGTATTGAGTATTGAGTATATGAAAATACCCCATGTATGGTGCGCGATTCTTGATAGTTTTCGAGTTACAAATTATTTTTAATTTCTTGAAAATTTTTGAGTCAACTTTTTTGTGATATTGTGCATGCCTACAAGTTCCGTCAAGGTTTTTGAAGGAACCAGGCAGGTCTTTTTTGTTGTGATAGGAATATGATTATGTTATGTCTGAAAGAATATTTCGTAACAATGAAAACTGCAAAAAAGAATGTGAAAAGCCCATGTAAAAATAAAGATAGTTTTTTTAAGTGGTTCCTTATAAAGTTTTTTTTTAAATAATTATAACTCGAAAACTATCAAGAATTGCAGAACATACATGGGGTATTTTCGGATACCCCTGGCCATGAGGAATCTATTTTTTTATGACTTCACTATTTGGATTTTGGACCACCCTATATAAATACTTCTGCAGTGGTAACGTCTATTGGATACAAGAATTAAATGATTTGGTACCTATACCACCAAGTTCCATTCAGATGGTTTTCAGCTCTAACTGCCAGAGCTAGTAGAAAATTATTTTGCACTAAAATGAAGCTTATGCTTGAAGAACTTATTGCTTTTTAATACACTTTTATTAGCTTGACCGGTATCTATCTTTCTATCTATGTAACGGAATCTTTTAATGTAATTTTCTTCAATGTCAATTTTAAATGAATACTAATTGATTTTTTAAGAACTGCTTGCAGTCATAATTAAATTTATTTTGAACCTGGTTTTGTACAAGAAGCAACTAATTGCTGTAATTAAACTGTATTTGTCCAGAATTATGTCTGTACTTACCTGAACTATTTAGCAAAACTCAAAACTCAAACTCAAACTCAAATCATTTATTCCAAATAAACCAATTACAGGTACTTTTGAATTGTCAAGGGGTCGGTCAGTCAGAAAGATGAAGCTAGTTGCCCATTCCAAAGCGTAGTAGGTTCCTATGGAGAAGAACGGGCAAGAAACTCCATGGACACTCTTTTAAATTAGAATATTGTTACAAAACATTGGTTACATCATTCATGTTGAAATTATACATGACATGTGAGAACAATGTAGTAAATCGTGCACGTTAAAAGCGACCATAATAAAAATATAAAAACAAAAATAATTAAAATAAGCCATGGCAGCTAAGAGATGACCAGTCCCCACTGACGGCGCCCGTTCACGAACATGACGCATGGATCAGCATCATTTAGCTCAACCATTTTGAAGGGAACTTAATGATCCAACACACACGCCACCACCAGCGAGACATTTGAGTGAGCATGACATACTCTCAGCCGCCAGGGTACATTCAAGTCAATGAAAGACGTACTCAGTAAATGTTAAAGTAGGTAAACAGTGCTCACATAAGTGCAATGCAATTATATAATACTAAGAGATTGAATTTATACAATGTAAATATAGTTTTTCAATCTTCAGCAGCTCCAACAATATTTTCCAATGCTAATCAATTAGTTTATGCGCCCTTGTGGAGCTGGACCAGCGTTGAGCCAAGCATTTTTGTCAGCGATGTAATCCCCCAACTTATAATATGCTTGGCAGCATAGTGTGCGTTTTATGCAAGATTTAAATTTCGTTTCATTCAATTGGGAGTATGTGGGAGGTATTTTATTGTAACATTTTACACAGTACCCCATGAAAGATGAGTCTACTTTAGCCAGTCTGAAACCCGGTTGAACTAATTGGTCCCTATTTCTAGTCCCATAATTGTGTCTATCACCTATTTTACTGAAAATACTTAAATTTTTCCTTACGTACATGATGTTCTCATAGATATATTGACAAGGTACCGTCATAATGTTAATATCTTTAAATAGTTCCCTTAGGGAATCGCGTCTGCGGAGGCCATATATTGCTCTGATGGCTCTTTTCTGCAGAATAAAAATCGATTCGATATCTGCAGCCCGTCCCCATAGTAAAATACCGTAAGACATGATACTATGAAAGTAACTGAAATAGACTAGCCTCGCGGTATCTACATCAGTAAATTGACGGATTTTTCTCACAGCATATGCTGCTGAACTTAGCCGTCCTGCAAGAGATGTTAAATGAGGACCCCATTGCAGCCTTGAGTCGAGCGTGATCCCCAAGAAAACAGTTTTATCGACGAATTCTAGTTTCTCCTTATTCAATACTATTTCACAAACACTACTTTTAACATTCTGCAAAGCAAATCTTATGCATTTAGTTTTTTTCCCATTTAATACTAAATTGTTAGCAGTGAACCAATTTTGGACCTGCAGTAGGGCGTTATTTACGTCGTCAAGATTTGATTCACGTCTATTTATCTTAAAAATTAGAGAAGTATCGTCAGCAAATAACACCATTTGTGGGTTGTTTTTTAATAAATGGGGTAGATCATTAATATATACTAAAAAGAGGAAAGGACCCAATATTGAGCCTTGTGGAACACCCATTTTTACAAACATGTTTCATATAAAATATTATGTTTTGCTATCGCATAATCGAATTTTAACATCTGTGGATAGTAATTAGCAATGTAGAATATTATTGTTCGAAAATGTTATTAGACTGTAGGTAAACCTTCATAAAATTAAATGAACTATTTTTCTCACCTTTTTATACCCATATCCCTGATAGCCACTGGTGGAGGTCCAATAAATACAATATCCTCACTGGCACACTTTTCACAGAACTCCACATTTTCTGACAGGAAGCCATACCCAGGGTGTATAGCTTGGCTGTTAGATTTCTTAGCCACTTCCAGGATTTTAGCTGCATTTAAATAACTCTGGGTAGAGGGTGCAGGCCCAATGTGGTATGCTTCATCTGCCTATAAATAAATAGACAATGTAGGCAGTTTTAATAAAAACAACATGTGTTGTTGTAAAATGGACCATGGGATCACATTATTAGGGTACATATTTGATTGTAAAATGGAATAAAATTGAGATTACAAAGACTGATTAGTGATTGCTCAGTTGGACATGATGTAAACTGTTGACATCTTGAAATAAAATGCAAACAACTACTTGCAAAGAATAATAATCATTACTTTATCAAAAAGTATCTATATAATTTTGCATGAACATAATATCAATGTTCCTACCAATTCGACGTGCATGGCATGTTTATCAGCATCAGAGTAGACAGCCACAGTCCTCACACCAAGCTTCCTAGCGGTCTTCATGACTCGGCATGCTATTTCACCACGGTTGGCTATTAGTACCTTGCTGATCTGTCTCCTACGGACTTCCTCTTTGAGCTGCTGGGCATGAGTGTACCTTGCAGGGTATTGTAAGTAGGGGGACACTCTGAAACATAACATTTGTTTATTGTATTTAGTTCAGAGCAATAATATCTATATTCAAACATACATAGGTGTAAGCAGCATTACATTGCTGGAAAACTAATATAAATGAAATAGATAAAAATGTCTGCAAATATTTTGTACTTTAAATATTATGCCATTAATGGAGAAGAAATAAAAGAAGTGAAAAACTTACCCATTTTTATACAGATGCCTTAAATAAGACATGTTTATTCTTAACGAGAGTATGATAGTAATTAAATCAGAGTTTCATAACTTATCTACTCGGTCTCAGATAATAGGTCCAATTGCGTGGTATGTTTTAAGATTACGTCGGTCGCCAGGCCCCTCCGCGGACTGATAACGCTGAGTAACGATACTATCGCCGAAATAATTATCATATTCTTATCAACTCATTAGCAATTTTGGCACCAAATTAAACTTCAGTCAACAATTTTTTGAAAGACTAACTAAAAGATTATGATGAAGGTATGGATATCCCTATCTAAGATAAAGGTTTATTTTGGATAAACAATATTTATTTACGTTGGAAGAAATGAAGAAAATATTATTTATAACAATACAAACAATTAGTACACAGACTACATAGGGATACTACGTATAATTAGTAGGAAGAACAATAACAAATAAATAACAATTAGTAGGAAGCGAGCGACAAAATAATGCATTTGTTAGAAGAGATGATTGATCCATTTAGCATACGAGTAAAAGAGATGAAAAAAGTTTCCCGAGTTTGACATCTCACGTCATTTTTTTTTAACGTTTTAATCACGAGCACAGAGTACTTTATTGAAATACGAGACGCGCACAGCATAGTCTGCGTACAAAGAAATCAATGATTCGAGACCGTTCGCGTAAAAATACTGGACAGCTGCATGTCTGGCAGCATTTTATGATTAGGATTTGATTTTCGATACATTTTATTTACTTAAAAGTATTGGTTTTATACATCGAGAACTTCTTTATTTGTGATCGATGCTTTTTTTTTCTATTAGAAATACTATCATAGAAAAATACAGCTCATTATCAAGACAATTATCTCTTTACGAAGTTATATAGATTTAGATGAGGGTTAATATCGGATTTATTGAGCATGGCTACACTTATCACAAACTGTCCTAGTGTTAATTTCCCGAAACATCAAAACAGAACAAAACCAAGGCAGCTTTCCGAATAAGAACATAATCGCTTACAGCGCTGATATCGATATCGATAATTTGCGTTCCGTTTAAGATATCACGATATCTATGCGTTGGCACTGGCGAAACATTCACTACAAAACACGTTGAACTCTTTAGTTTCTGTCAAAGTTCCATACAATATTTGACAGGAACTAGAGATTTCAACATGTTTTGTTATGATGTTTCGCCAGTGCAAACGCAGTTATGACAGCCGAGGGCTGTCGGCAATTCGGAACGCTCGTGAACGCGATCACAGTACACACTCAACGTCTAAACTTGCTTTGTCATATTTATTTGTGTTTATACCACAAATTTCATCTTTTTTGGTTAGGTGGCAAACAGTAGCCAGAAGCACAATTTCGAAAATGCCACGTTACTGTGCGTTGCACTGGCGAAACATCACAACAAAACATTATGAAATCTCTAGTTCCTGTCAAACATTATTCTATTCTATTTTTATTAAATGGCAAGCAAAGCCGATGTCGACTATTCTGCCAATGTCTAAAGTGCATTGGAAAAACAAGTGTGCATGAAGAAAAAAAATATGAAAATAAGAGACAAAATTAAAAGAAAAACAATATCTGAAGACACAAGTGAAATTCTGTCAAATTCTTCTGTTGATACATTTGAACACAGTGTAGATCTTGTTGGGTTAGTACGGGACTGAAACAAACAAAAAACAAAATAAATAAATATTGTAATTGTTAAAACATAAAATATACGCATACCACACACAGAATAATTTACAGTTTTAAGTTATTGTGACGGATGAAAGTCATCAGCGCCACGAGCAGTTCTGGAGAACAATGTGTTAACAAGGAGGGAAAGTTAGTCGGAAGAGGGATTTTAAATTATTATTATGGAACATTGACAGAAATTAGAGATTTCAACATGTTTTGTTGTGAATGTTTCGCCAGTGCAAACACACAGTTAGTTTACAGGTATGATGCGAGTCAAATCAAAACAGCACAACTGTCATTTTTGACTGGGACTGGTCATCTCTTAGCTGCCATGGCTTATTTTAATTTATTTTAAGTTTTTGAATGATTATTTTTTTCTTCTTTTTATTACGGACGCTTTTACGAACGTGCACGTCTTAGTACATTGTTCTCACATGCATAATTTCAAAATGAAAGATGTAACCAATATTTTGTATCAATTTGTTTTTATTTAAAAGAGTGTCCGTGGAGTTTCTTGCCCGTTCATCTCCATAGGTACCTACTACGCTTTTGAATGGGCAACTAGCTTCATATTTTTGACTGACCGACCCCTTGACAATTCAAAAGTGCCTGTAAATGGTTTAATTGAAATAAATGCTTTGAGTTTGAATTTTGACAGCGCTCACAATGATATTAGAATAAATCGGTCGGCGTTATCGCAAGATGGCGCATGACGTCATATATGACGATTCAAGGCACATCGTTATCGCGCCCTCGACTGGCCTCGACAATTCGGTACGGGTGTTGGCACGCTCAATACGATTACAGCGTAACTCGGAATGCACCCCAACATGAATGTTTTGATTTTGGTAGAAGAAAATGGTTTTTATTTGAAAGATTTACAGTTCATTATTGTTTGATAAAATTCAATTCAAAATTCAAAATTCAAAAGTCATTTATTCAAACTAGGCTGAGAATCAGCACTTTTCGAACGTCAAAATTACATAAGACAGTCCCCCAAAACGCCCACCCTTCACCACTTCCTAGTGCTTTTGCTGGGAAGAAGAAGTGGCGCAACAAACTCCCCAGCAGCACAGCTGTCTGTTCAGTTAGGAAAAAAAAATGATTCTATACAATAATTTATAAGATAATTTACATTACGCAAAATAAAATTTAAATTATAAATTAATAGCCATATGACAGCTAGCACACGCCAATATACCAACCAAAAACATCGAGAACTATACTCAAGCAGAAATAAAAATAACTAAACGTAAACAATATCTAAAAAAAAAAAGAAAATAAAGCCTCCAGGCATAAAGGGCGTGCCCGCTTACATAGAGCTGTAACTAGAAGTTATAATTGATAAACTAGGACCATCGAGGTAAAATAAATAATTGTCGAGGTCGCTAGCTAACCACATATTATAATACAACTCATTAAAAAAAACATTGTAATGAGTATGTCAACAATAAAATAAATGTACATAAAAAGTAAAATTATAAACTTTTATATAAACTCATAAAACCTGTCAGTAGGTAAACTAGTTCTGGAGAAAGAACATTTAAACATTGTCTTGAGTTAATCACAGCGACCAACTATTTTTATCATTTAAGTAGTCGTTGATAGAATAGTATGCCTTTGAACAAAGGTTGGACTTTACTTTAGTTTTAAACGCATTAAAAGGCAAATCTAGCAAACAAGAGGGTAGCTTGTTATAAAAGGTTATACCAAGCCCAACAAATGAGTTATGAACCTTATGAAGCCGGTGGGAGGGAGCACGTAGTTTATCCTTACTTCTAGTGTTAACATTGTGAATATCACTGTTTTTAGTGTATAAGTGTATATTCTTCCTAATATATAAGATGTTGGCGAAGATGTATTGTGATGCCACTGCTATGCACTGATATGCTATGCTATTGTCAATTGTCAAATCAGTACCTAAAAAAAAACAGTGTTGGTTGTGAAGTGGAACAAACAAACACATTTGAATTTGAATTGAAATGTTGTTTTCAGAATTTCAGTTGATTTGTTTTCAATAGCGTACATTTTTAATGCGTTTATTTAAATAAAATGGGTGTAAAAGGCCTATGGACTGTATTGACACCATACAGCGAGAAAAAATCGTTACACGAAGTGAGATCTCTAACATATTTTCTAATTTTAATTTAATTATTTAAAAAATGAAAAGGAATGGAAAAAAGACCATGTTTATGTCTTTTTTTCTTCACTTATTTAGGTTAGAGGGTCATTTTATAATTTCATGAAAGTGAAAACCTTTTAGTCCAACTGTAAATGCCTGATTTAACTCATCTAAGTAAGTCTTTTGCAGATACGAGGTGAAACTGTAGCAGTTGATTTATCAGGATGGGTTTGCGACAGTCAGAATGTCACAGAATATCATATCCAGCCGAAATTATATTTGAGGTGATTATTTAGCATGTAAAAACTGTATGTTATAGAAATAAGAATTAAATAACTATCATGTTTTGGAATCATAAACTTTATGTCAAACAGGACATCCATCATTCTATTGTAAATAATATGGTCATACTAAAAAATAATTTTTCTAAACTAGAAAGTAGTGGAAGGAATATGCAAAGGCAGTGAAATCATATATTTCTAATAATCAGTATTACAAAAGTTAGTTAGTTTTTATTCATATAATATTCATTATTCTCCTATAAAGGTGGATTTTTCCTTCACCGTTGTAGCTACAGGCAAACACCTAAGACTGTCCT
Source organism: Xanthia togata (assembly GCA_963853775.1). Taxonomy (NCBI): domain Eukaryota; kingdom Metazoa; phylum Arthropoda; class Insecta; order Lepidoptera; family Noctuidae; genus Xanthia; species Xanthia togata. Next base: position 14,465,035 of record OY970793.1, read on the forward strand.
TAACTTGTTGAAAAACTTTGATCTGCGTTCACAGATTTTGAATAAAATGTACAAGTCAGCAAGAAAATGGGTCGATTTCACAAAAAAAAAAAACATTTCCAATCGATCATGTTTCTTATAAGGATCAAAAAACGGTTTGACAAACTAAGGTTTGAATACTAGAAAAGTCAGAAATCGCAAAAAGCTTTTCCTGTACTTTAGGAAACAAATACCAACTTACATTTTTATGAAGCCACAAAAAAAAAATTAAACATCAAAAATTTAAATTTAAAATAGCAATAACTTCTTTAGTTTTTAATAATAATAAGATTTTTAATTATGTTTTTGGTACTGTTATTGCAGTAGCTATGTGCCCCTATCGGATCGGAAAGGGGTTTATTACATATTGTATATTAAAGATAATATTATTAAAGTAGGTATATTTTTATTTGGCTACTTTTCAGGAACCTCTTCTTCAGAACTGTATACCTGATATTAGCGGACATAAACCCTGTATTTGTGCTGGAGGGTGACGCACCGGAACTCAAGAGAGATGTCATGGCTGCACGTAATGCTATGCAGTTCAAAGGGGCAGCACCAAGATCTGAAGCTGCAGTCGCCAAGAAGAAGCCTGATGTGGCTAGGAAGCGATTTAAGAATGTTCTTAAAGAAGTAAGTAATATTTGAAAAGACTTATCATGCATAGTTGATGTATGTATGTAGAGTCCAAAAACATCTTAGAAGGGTCTACGAAATGTATGGGAAAAGTTTTTGCGATTTCTGACTTTTCTAGTACTCAAATCACTGTTGGTCCAATAGAGGTTTTTGATCCACAAAAGAAACAGGATCAATTGGCATCAAAAAAAGTTTTTATGAAAACTGCTCATTTTCTTGCTGACTTTACATTTATTTCAAAATATGTGAATGCAGATTAAAATGTCTCAAGAAGTTAAGGCCAGTCTTCTAAGACCGTTTTCCTGTAGCTACAACAGATAAGGTAGCTGCCCTTACTGCTCCATCTTAAAAATCCACCCTTTATAGATAACCAATATATTTTCAGAAAGATTACTTAGATACCAAACACGATGTATTCTTTTCTTTTTGTTCTGGTATCTATTTAAATCTGCTAAAAGCTGTCTACGTTGGATTTTATGTGACCTCTTATAGCCGCGGAACAACATGACACTTGCAACGATACCTCATTTGTCAAATATGACGAGTAGTTAATGAGTTATGAGGAAAAGGATAAATATGCATACATACCTGTTAAAATCATAACTTTCCTTTTGCTTTCCCGTAGCTGGGTAAAAAACACAAGTCATCTTTAGTCTTGCTTTAAAATAGGATGAAATTGATTGGAGTATAATAGTTTATTTGTTTTAAATTGTTTCAGTGTGAATCTCTCCTCAAGACTCTTGGTGTCCGTTGTGTAAAAGGTCACGGTGAGGCAGAAGCTACATGTGCACATCTGAATGCACAAGGGGTTTGTATTTATTTATTAATAAAAAAATAACTGCATACTTAGGCTGCACCCACACCAATAACACGGGAGTTTCCTGATGACATTCAATAATACACTTTATTGTAAGAGTGATTACCTAGACATCAAATCAATAGCTCCTTTGGTATCCTCGAGCGCGAGGTGTCGAATGCGTTTACATTTAAATTTCATAAAAACTCTTCTGCTAACCTCATCTCTGAGCCTCGTCTTACTGAGCTACTTAAAACTGGAAAAGAAAAACCATTTATAACTATTCTACAAATTGTATCATGATCAATATAGCTGAAAAACAGATCCATCTATTCGGAAATATTCTATGATGTTTTCAATCATTTATTTTCTATTCACTTTTTTTTACCTAACATTGTTTTCTTCTCTTTCATACACAGTTCGTTGATGCAGTAGTTTCTCAAGATTCCGACTGCTTCGCGTACGGCGCTAAGCGCGTGTACCGTAACTTTAGCGTGTCGAACTCGGCCGGGGGCGGAGCGCTGCAGGGCTCCGTCGACTGCTACGATGCTGACGCCATGTATAAGAGTAATGGTACGTTTTTCTTACTGTTGTATTACGAGCACTATTTTCACGGGACTTCAGTTTCTTTAATTAATCCTTCTGACACCTTTTAATATAAAAGATCCACAAACATTAAAACGCATGAAGAAAACAAGAATATAACTCTAAAAGGATCCATACATTTAATCTTTACATAGGTACTTAATTTAATAAAAAATAAAATATATATAGGTTTGTTTTTAAATAAATAGAAATAAGGTAATAAAACAATGTCGAAATCACAAATATTTATTTATTCAGTTATCAATCTCACAATAATCAAGACCTATATCACAATAATCAAGAAATCACTGCTAAATCTTATTTTTTTACATAATAATATATGAACAAGAACCATTTTGTAACTTTTTCTTAATTCTAGATATACCTACTTAGATATTTTGAAATGTAGAAACTAATTAACATACTTCCAAATAGTAAAATATAACATTTTTTATTAGATATCATAATATTAAATCAGCCTCCAAAGTTCTCAAAAATCTACATTAAAAAAAGCCTGTTTTTCTACCCAGAAAGTACCCTTGACGAACGTAACTCAGAGGCACATCGTTCAGGTCAGGTCTTCTATGTAACAAATCGTAGAGAACTTCATCATCGCCCGCCGCTTTGACAGGAATCCGAATCATAAATGTATTTCCAAGTTATCTTCAATTTCTGAATTCTTCAATAATATCTTCTTCCAATACTTTGCGATTCCTTGGTCATCTAAACGATTTTGCGACATATCTGCAAATAAACTTTTTTTTTTTTTAGTATTTGAAAATATGCGCTTAGGTACACTAGACGTCGCACAAGGATCGAAATGACCCATACTTACTTGACACGTCCATGCTGTCCAAGCGCCGCGCGCGAACCGGGTGTGGCGGGGTTTGCGGGTAGCGTACATGGTAACTGAAGGTACTGGACGCGACCATGCTAAGTAATGAAAATTTAAAGAGTTATGAGACAAGAAACGAAGTACTGGGTCTTTTCGACCGATGCGCGACTATTCGAGAGTTAAGCGGTACTGCATAAATTATACCGAAAACATAACTTCAGGTCCGTAAATAAAAGCAGTGCGGTATCGTTTCGGTATAAAGATACTCACATGCTAACACAGTTTACTTTAGCTTCAACAACAACTAATTCTAATTAAGGTTTTGGCCGCAACAAGATGGTGGCCCTAGCTCTTCTCTGCGGGTGCGACTATGGACTGGGTGCGTGTGGTTCGTCTATAACTACAGTCGTATCTTTCCTGCATACTGTCCCTGAAAACGATGTCATTCCAAGGTAAACTATACATACCGCATACTTATATAAACACGTAGTGAGTGTGGTGATCATTGGGCATTCCTTCTCTATACCACAAGGTGCCGTTTCTCTGCAATGAGTCTATTATGCGAGCCAGTCTTATAAGGGTGACCCAAATAACAATCATATAGAAAATACTTGCATCTCAGTAAAACCGGGCAGTGGTGTGTCAAGCGTGGTTCGCAATTGCATTAAAAACATTCTTTATATCCTTTTTTTAACAGACTATTATCATGGGTGACGGATCCCGAGCGCTATGAGGAAAAGAACCGTTGGTTGTCGGCTCCTGGTCGGTGCGATCGCTGCGGCCATTTCGGACGCACGCACAGCAAGAACGGGTGTCCCGTGTGCGTCACGCATCGCGGCTGCAACGATACTGGACACAAGTATGTATTTTGAGATTATAACATATTGTACCTATTATTATTATTTTCAGGCTGTGTTGCCCCACTGCAGGGCAACGGCATGCGTTTCTCTTAGACAGACTGTATGTAAGACAATTTTATCAAGCAGTTATTAAAAGCGAAAGGGTAGAAATGCTAAGGATGAATCCAGCTAAGGGTATCATCGTTCTGTTTTTCTTTATTCCCGTATCTTCGGTAAGAGCTGACGAAAGAGTAAGACCAGGGGCGGCAGTCTCGACATAGATAGCGATGGCTGTATGACTGAATTCAGTCGCAAAGTCGTAATGGCGTCCCCTAGACGCGCGCGACGTGCTTCAAGCACGTGATTTTTTCGTGCTTGTCAAGTAATTTAGACCGTCTAGCGACGCCATTAAGACTGCGACCAAATTCGGTCGTATAGCGATCGCTATACAATGTGGATCTGGACTTACGACATTAAATTAAAACGAGCACAGTACTAGTCCATAGAAAAATTTTAAAATACGAAGATTAGTAGTTAATGGAAAATTGATAAATTGCAATTTTCAAACAAAATAAATAGCAGAATCGACTGCATAAAAAGTAAACACGCTTTATCTACGAAAAGTCACTAACCTGTTGCGCGGCCCGATGCGGGTCGCGGCGGGGGGCGGCGCCTGCGCTGCGGTGCGGGGCGTAGGTGGACGTGGGTAGGTAGTTTAGTCGGAGAACAACAAATTAGCGGCATAAACTCACTAAGTTGCGCGTTGTTACTTAAAAGATCACTGGTTGAATAATTAATCACATAATATCACATCACAATCAGAATTTACATCAATAGTCAAATTTATAAATTTTCAAGGTTTCCACCGTTGTTCATTATGCACAAGCGACATCGATACCTAATTAACTACCTAATATTAAACTAACACTGAACAATAAGTCACACTAAATCGTCTTTAATCACAAATAACAACAATTTTTTTTCGCAAAATCACAACTATGCGCGCGCGGCTCGTCTCGTGATAAAAAAGTAGCCGTGTGCGCTCCTCAAAGGGCGCCGCTGCACTGACTGTGACGCGAGTCCCGAGACTGCCGAAAAAATTCCGCTCACACACACACTCGCAATTGTCTATGCACCACTAATGCATAATTTGCGTAAGTAATATTTCTTTTTCTTTCTAATTGATTGTAGTATTATTTTGTGGGACTGGGCGGGGCGCGTCAGAGTGGAATCGTATGACACCTTTCTCTGTCTCTCAAGCATATTGAGACGTAGAGGATAGAATCGTACGTTTTGCACAGGTTCTTGACCTTACAATTTTTACCTATTATTACGGACTCAGATCTACATCATGTTGAAAAATAAGAAAATGAAAAATAATTTCCTGTGGCTAAAGTATTCATTGGATTTGATTGATTTTTTGTATACGGGTAAAGAACATGACACTCTTTATGTGGTTTTGAGGAATGTCAAGCGTCCTGCTCCACATTGTATATGTCGAAACTGCCGCTCCTGCTCAAAACATTTTGAATTTTAGCCCGGAATTAAACGCATTACTAGGATTAATTTCTCATTGGTTAGAACCATGCTAATTTTAACACCACATTCCAGTTTCATTCCATGAACACACGTCGTGACTTAAGTTACCGACATAAGATCTAAATTGCAACGATTTATGCTCATGAAATATAACAACTGAAAATTCTTCACTTTTTCTGTTGTTTTCAGAACTAAAGCAGCTGAAGTGAAGCGTGAAATGTCACTTCGTAATCGAGCTCTAACGTGTGGCGCTCCATTCCCGGAGCCCAAAGTTATGAAAGAGTTCATGAACACACCACCAGACAAGATTGATTTGAACACCTTGAAGAACCCCACTCCAAGTCTTATACAGTTTATGGTACTTAGTTATTTGCAATAAATATAGCTAAAATGATAAATGAAATATATCAGTGACGGGATATGAACGGAAGAAGAAGTTGGTGTCAGTGGAAACTCACCTTTACGTGTATGATCGTATAGGTGCGTTTCCACTGTCACCAACAAATAAGTTGTTAATTTTCCTTTTGTGGACATACAACATCAGTTTTGGTAGACAGTAAATGTAAATTATGTATATTGATGTGTCATAACTAGAGATCGGATCTTCGGAACCATATTTACTTAAAGTTGAGGTGTTAGCTATTATGGAAAGCACTTTAGTATCGAAAAAAATCCGGGATTCCGGGAACGATAAATTTAAAGTTCTCATTATAGAATCGAATGTATATTTACTTACCTTCAGGTGTTAGCTAATATGGAATGCACGTTTGCATCGACCCCAAAAATCTCGCGATTCCGGAATTGTTAAATTTATTACTTTTTGACAATAGAAATGCTAGCTAATGTTGTAAAGTAGGTTGCTAAATTCACATAGCACATAGCGACCAACAACTCGGTTGCTTGAGTTTTGTAAAAAAATATTTACTTACAGTTGGCATATCAATTTTTATGTGTACACCGCAAATGTTACCTTCTTATGAGGGCTGATAAGTCATTTCCATATGATGTATCCGATTAGTTGTGGAGTCTATTAAAATCCGGGATTTACATTAAGATTTTTTTTTTATTAAGAATCCACTTCCATAATTACTTAGACAAGAATTAAATTTAGGTAAATATGCATCCGAATGTCCGATCTGTAGTCATAACTATTAATTATCGTTTCAGAAACTGATGACAAATAAATTGGACTGGTCAGAAAGATATTGTGTGGAGAAGTTCTTGCCACTGTTAACCAAATGGCACTTCCAGGACAATGTGCCTTGCAGAACATTAAAAGCTACACTTATAAAGAAGAAGAGAAATCCAAGAGGTAAGTCCCATAACTGTAAAAGCTGCTACAAACAACAAAGCCAACTTGCTAATCAGCTTGATACGTTTTAAAATAAAAACTTATTTTACAGGTGTCCCAAGCTTTGAGGTTGTGTGGGCCGATACTGAGGGTCAATATGAAGGACTTATACCTGATGATCAGTTTGAAGGTAAGTCGACCGCAGCACAAATTACACATACAGCGGTTTTAATAGCGGGCGACTACATAGTGACAGCCAATCTATCGCTACACTATTTGCGCTGTAGCATGGTGCGGGTAACAGTTTCAGTAACATTTCGTTTCACTCTTGAAAGTTGCCGCGATTTTTAAATTATGACTTAGTATTTCAGCTGTACCACATTCGTAATATATTAAATCATTAATAACTGTAGTAAATTAAATTAAACCCAACCAGAATGTTCTAGTCTACAAATAAAAATGAAAAATTAAGCAAAGTGTTATACGTATAACGTAACGCCATAGACGTTTTTAGTGATGGGATGTACTGCTACGATGGATAGTCGATATTTTTTTATATTAAAAAACGTATATTGTGCGTAGGTCAATTTTTATTGTTAAAAGGTCTATAATTATACAACAGAACATTTATAGGGTAAGGACAACAAAAATGTAGTCACGAAAAAAAAAAAAAAAACCCGATTTTGATTATTTTATATAAGTACAAAGAAAATTATGTAGCCATAAAACATTTATATTGACAAGTTTATACACGTAGTTACACTGCACAACTGAATAACACACTCATTTTCATAGAGAACTAGATCTATGCTGCGAGTATCGTTAGCGATAAAAATGAATTGCATAACGTCACATCCCTAGTCATGTGGTACTGACAGATGTCAACGTCATACAGGCAACTGTCACCCGCACCATGCTACAGCGCAAATAGTGTAGTGATGTCAAAGTCATGTATGGACGTGATATTTTGAAATAGCCAGCGAGTGACCCGCTATCAGAGTTGCTTCGTGTCTGCTAGCATTAGGGTCCACTGAAGCGAGCCCAGCAGGAATAGACCAATCACAATAGTTAAAATTCCCATGGCGACTCTCAACTCGTCTGTTATTGGACGATTCCACGTCTCCACTCAACTAGTGTAAGGCGAGTATGATCAGATCTATGAACGTAAACGTAGCAAAAGTCAAGTAAAGTAAAGTAAAAAATGGAAGAAAAAGCAGTATGTAAGGATCGTAGCAGGTGGCGTTCTGTAGTTTCTGCCCACCACCATGGGAAGAAGGTGTGAGTTTATGTGATGTGGTCTCTTCATTGTAACTCAATAATCCATGAATGTGTTAAAATCAAATAAATATCGAACTTGTTTTTTTCTAATTGCTGTGCTTATTTGTTTAAATCTATATTTGAAAATAATAATGACGGAAATTTTCACAGAAGATGAAGACCCAACAGTAGTGTGGACTACAACAGAAAGACAAGATTTGATGCGCAAGTACTATCCGGACATAGTGGAGGCCTACGAAGAATCCATTAAGAAACCTCCCAAAGAGAAGAAAACTAGAACTCGCAAGAAGAAGGAAAATGAGAACCCCAATCCTGACAAACCTAAAAGAAAATATAACAGAAAACCTAAAACGATTGAAACTGTTGATAACTTAAACACGTCTATGAAAGATTTAGAATTAAAAGCAAAGGAAACAAATACAAGTGCATTAAACGTCAGTGTAAATGTCAACAGATTAAAAAGAAAAATTAAAAACAATACGAAGAAAGGCCAGAAAACATTGAATAGCTTTATCGCAATTAAAAAGAAAAGAACTAGCAATAAACTAATGCAGTCTTTGAGAAAAAGCTTAAAAAACATGTCCTTGACTTGTGATGATAGTAACAACATGTACAATGTACCTTTTGATGATGATTGCAAATTCTCAGATGATCTGATAGATAATTATAAAGAAAATAAAGTAAACGCCCATTATTTAAGTTTGTTAAATAAGACTGAAGAAGGAACAAGTGATGGTGATATATCAGATATTATAGACAAGATTATTTCAAGGCCTCACGAAGTTAAAACGGCTAAAGTAGACAATAAGTTAGTTAGGCTAGTCTTTGCAAAATATTCTACACCTAAGAAAATGAGTATGAGGAAATCTATATTGACTCAAATCCATAATAATTGTTCTACGCCTAGAGATAGTCCAGTAAGGAAAAGTAATTTCAGATTCAGTACTAATAGTAAAAATAATTCTATGATTTGTAAAGTGAACACAAGTTATTTTTTTGATAAGTTGACTGAAGATTGTGATGCGTTTGAAATGTCTCTAGAACATAAAAGTGCTGTTTTAAACTTAGATTCTACTGTTGAATATAGTTTACCTCATGTTTGTTTGTAATAATGTTAAGAATTAAGTTTAAAATATACTCACCTACTAATTTTCAGTTTTTTTTTCTGCTTCTGGAATAAAATTTGAGCATAAGCATTTATTTCAATTAATCCATTTACAGGCAGCTAGTTGCAAGGACTAACTCCAAGGACACTCTTTTACAAAATCCAGGGTACATTATTCTTGTTGCTTCTTTATGTGAGAACAATGTACAAAATATAATCAAAAAAATTCAAAATATAAGATTAAAAATAAGCCGTGGCAGATAAGAGATGGCCAGTGCCGACTGACGGCGCCCGTTCACGAACATGACGCGTGGATGTAGGGAACCGAACGATGCAACACACTCGCCTCCATCAGCGAGAGATTTAAGTGAGCATAACATACTCGTCAACTGCCGGGTTCCCTCTATCTGGCAGAATCTTGATGCTCCGAAATTTATTTGTCATAACACACTTGGCATAATCTTCTTTAAACGAATATTTTAAATGCATCAAAATAATTTAATATAATTATTGTTTGGCCGAATGTTTATGTGTCCGAATTAACATTGGCATATTTTTAAGATGGCAGAATTTTATTTGGATGAATTGTATTAGCCATATTGCCATTTCTATAATATAGCATTTTAAATCTTAAATTAAATTAAAATATTGTCATAAAGAGTGACTCGTTTTAAATACCTGGGGCACTGGGTCACCGATAGGCTGTCGGATAACGCCGATTTAGAGAGGGAACGTAGAGCGTTGGCGGTCCGGTGTAACATGCTGACCCGCAGGTTCGCACGGTGTTCAAATTCAAATTCAAAAGTAATTTATTCAAACTAGGCTGAGAATCAGCACTTTTCGAACGTCAAAGTTACATAAGGCAGTCCCACAAAACGCCCACCCTTCACCACTTCCTAGTGCTTTCGCGGGGAAGAAGTGGCGCAACAAACTCCCCAGCAGCACAGCTGTCTGTTCAGTTAGAAAAACTTGATTCTATACAATAAGTACATAAGCAAAATAATTTACATAACGCAACACAAAACATTAAATTATAAATTAATAGCCATATGACAGCTAGCACACGCCAATATACCAACCAAAAACATCGAGAACTATACTCAAGCAGAAAGAAAAATTACGAAACATAAACAATATCTAAAAAATAAAATAAAGCCTCCAGGCATAAAGGGCGTGGCCGCTTATATACATATAGCTGTAACTAGAAGTTATAATTGATAAACTAGTACCATCGAGGTAAAAAAAAAAAATTGTCGAGGTCGCTAGCTAACCACATATTGCAATACAAATCATAAAAAAATATTGTAATTAGTAGATTATGTCAACAATAAATTAAAATAAAATTAAAATAAATTGACATATAAAGTAAAATTATAAACAATTATATTAACTCATTTATCCTGTCAGTAGTTAAACTAATTCTGGAGAAAGAACATTTAATCATTGTCTTGAGTTAATCACAGCGACCAACTATTCTTATCATTTAAGTAGTCGTTGATAGAATAGTATGCCTTTGAACAAAGGTTGGACTTTACTTTTGTTTTAAACGCATTATAAGCCAAATCTAGCAAAGAAGAGGGTAGCTTGTTATAAAAAGTTATACCAAGCCCAACAAATGAGTTATGAACCTTTTGAAGCCGGTGAAAGGGAGCACGTAGTTTATCCTTACTTCTAGTGTTAACATTGTGAATATCACTGTTTTTAGTGTATAAGTGTATATTTTGCCTAATATATAAGATGTTGGCGAAGATGAATTGTGGTGCCACTGTGAGGATACCGATATCTTTGAAAAAATCTCTCAGAGAAACTCTGGCACCTAGCTGGTAAATTGCTCGAATAGCTCGTTTTTGGAGGACAAATATATTTAGAATATCTGCAGCTTTGCCCCACAGCAGAATACCGTAGGACATAACACTATGAAAATAACTAAAATAGACTAACCGAGCTGTATCAACGTCAGTGTATTGTCTTACTTTCCTGACGGCGCGGGAAGTTCGGACGCCTACGCCAGGCGACCGAACTAAGCCTTCCCGTTAGGCTCGATATATGTTGGCCCAACTGAAGTTTGGCATCTACTGTTATGCCCAGAAAAACTGCCGAGTTTACAGTTTCAAGCACCTCTTTATCTAAGACCCTATGGGTCCTAGATTTCTAACATTTGGAAGGGCAAACTTTACACATTCGTTTTCTTGGCATTGAGAACTAGGTTATTTGTCGTAAACCAATCCGTAACCATTGAGAGTGCACTGTTTACATCGTCAAAATGTTGTCTATTCCTGTCTACTTTAAAAATAAGAGAAGTATCATCTGCAAACAGTACAACTTCACAGATATCCTTTAAATAGAATGGTAAGTCATTGATATACACTAAGAACAAGAATGGACCCAGTATTGAGCCTTGAGGTACACCTAACTGAACTGGTAGCCCGGAAGATTTTACACCATTACCATCTACACATTGCGACCTATTATTTAAATACGAATTTAAAACGTCGAGAGCTTCGTTTAGCACACCGTAATGACGCAGTTTACGCAAAAGCGTGTCATGGTGCACGCAATCAAAGGCTTTGGAAAGATCACAGAAAACTCCAATAGCATTTTGAGAGTTCTCCCATGCGTTAAATATGTGTTTCAGCAGAGCACCCGCATCTGTAGTCGAAAGACGCTTTGTAAAGCCATATTGTTCATTATGAAGGGCTATTTAAATTAAAATGTCTTAGCAGGTTGTTGTTGTTGCAGGTGTACGCGGTGCACGTTGACAGGTTAAAATAACACTGTTAAGGGCCTACTGCCAGTCGCTGTACACGTGCGCCCTGTGGGTCAGTTATACACAGGGCTCGTACAATGCTCTACGCGTCCCTAAAATAACGCGTTACGGGTAATACTGGGGTTGCCGCGCTTCTGTAGCGCGTCGGGGATGTTCGCGGATGCACGTGTTCCGGATTTCGGCTCGCTGCTGCGTCTGCGAATCGCATAATTGAGCCCCAACAGCCTCGTGGTGACTGTAGCCGGCATGGTGGATGGCCTTCTAATATCTCACTGGTTGGCGGCACACATTCTATTTATGGACCTTAAGCATAGCGTTATTTACGTCGTCAAGCTCCTATGCATGTCTGTTTATTAAAAAAATCAGTGATGTGTCCAAACACCATTTGTGGTCGGTTTTTCAGTAAATGAGGTAAATCATTTATATTAGGGGTTAAAGTATGAAATTGCCGATTTGTACAGAAAAATTGAAATTCGTTTTTTTTAAATTTAAATCTTATTTACATCGTTTATTTGAACTTGCTGCAGTCTATCATTCAAGTATGATTTTAAATCCGCAAACAGTCTTATATCAGTCGCTTCAGTTTTCCTTCGTTTTTGTCTTTCATCGGCAACGTTCACTCGAAGTGAGACGTAAATAATTAGTGAACCGATAAAACGATGTTGGGTTTCGACCACGTTTCAACACTCGGCATCTTTCAGTCGCCTACCGAATGATTGAAATGAGCAGATGGTCGTTCATTCCTGTCTTTTGTTGGTGCCTGTGAACGTGGAATGAAAGGATTCACTCGGGTGAAGCGTTTGATAAAAGATTTACTGGTGCGAAATCCTATCCTTTATTATTAAATGAGCAATATTTGTCACATTCTCAAAAACGGCTTTAACGATTTCAAGTTGCAATATAATAGTTGTTTATAGTTGTTTACGGGGGCGAAAATTCGTTTTCTCTATTTTCACCCGAGCAGAGCTCGGTCGTCCACGTATAACTGCAAAACAAGCAAATAATAATACTTAGACAACAAAATAAATAACAGACGCGTCAGAAGTAACACTTCCATTAGGAAAACCGTCCTTGCTGCTGCGAAATAAAGACGCTGTCAACGTCAAATTGTTACAATGGACGTGCGGTTAGCTCAAAGAGTATAGTAATAGTTAGTGGTTAGCTGTGCAACTGAGACCTGCCACTCAACTCCGCTCGATGATACAACCCACGGAGGAGACAAACCCTATAGGTATGTAGAATATGTAGATTCTACATATCAAAATAATGAAGAATTTTGTAAAATCAATGTATAAAAATGGCGAAGGATTTTTATATTTAAAGTCTATTTTTTCAAAACTAAGTGACGCGAGAGACGGGTTGTTCGTCGAACACGGTCGTTTCGGGAGCGAGCTACGACCCAATTTTTTTTTGCGAAAAAAAAAAACTCGGCACCTAAGGCAAGATCGCGTCTCGCTTGCATTCTTGAATTCAAACAGTGCAATGATACAGGTGTTTTATACTGTTTTTGATAATACTGTGAGGGGTCTACCTAAGTGCGTTCCGGACCTCAGGCGAGCGTTCCAGAGCATACAAGGAACCCAAGATAATCTGGTGAAATCTTTCTTTATCTTTCAGGGCCTTGCTCTGCAAAATCGGTATTTTATTTGATAGATTAAAGGACAACATCGCGAGCGTGCATTTGCAGTGGGGAAGTGCCAAGCGCACATTAAACTCTTATTTTCTAAAAAATCATATTATTATTATTTATTATGCGCATATTAAATACCTATATAATGGCATTATCGCTTTAGAATCGCATTCTAAAGCGATAATGCCATTATAGAGTTATTAGTATCGTATTTCGTACAAACTTATTTTCTCATAAAACTTCTGCAAGACCGCCGTACTTTCGTCATTTTAAGTCACTTGTTCATTTTGTACCTACGGTTTAATTGTTTTAGGGGCTAAATATTGTACCCAACTTTATAATAATGCGTGTGTGACAATTTTAATAATATTCTGTGTTGTTAATAGTGTTCCAAAAACGTTTTTTGAATACGGAGCTTTGTTTTGTGAGTGTTGCGTATTTTTTTTACGATTTCGGGCGCGCATACCTAACCACTTGAAAACGGAACTCCGTGCACTCGATCGATGACCGCATCTGCAGCTTGCAGCCCCTTTTTTGCGCCAGAAGTGCGCCCGCGCCGGCCTTAGAAAGGGCGCATAGCAATTTGTAATTTGACTTTTGTGATGCTCGCTATTTTTGTCTATTATGGAATGCTTGTCGAGGTATCTCAGTAAATGCGCTGTATAATCTGACTGGTGTGTTAAATGCGACATAATTTGTTTTTATCATTTATTATTTTTAGATATTACATAATCAAACATCAGTTTGAGTCTACAGTCATCAGTTCATCAGTTTCATCATCAGTTTGATTGTTAGGTGCATTGCTTGAAAAGGGGTTATACTCGAGTTAAGTTAAAACAAATATGACGGGTGGTTATCGTCTTTTTACGCTTTTAAAGTTTTATGGAAGTATTCCGGGTTATACCAAAAAAAATTGCTTATTTAAGAAATCTACTCGAATCTGGATGCAAATTTTATACTTTTCTTATTGCATGGAAAACTTTTCACAACAAATAAAAAATAACCATACCCTAGCCCAGTCCGTGCTTGAGCTGCGACCGGACGAAGGTATTGTTAAACATTTTCAATTAAAAAACGCACGGCTTTTGATGGCTCTTTACGGTCTTTTTCCTTTTTTATTTACAAAAATAAGAGCCTCAGCAATAATCTGATGCTGTAGTGCTATTAGTTGATGAGCGTAGGTAAGCGTTACTGTAGCGGCCGAGCGCTGCAAGCAGGAATGGTCCGTACGGGGTCCAGATGTGCGCGCCCGCGATAGTACGAACATAAAAACAAGAATACGGGCGACGCGGGTCGGAAGCTTTGTCTTATTAATTGTCTGTGCGGAATAGTGTGCATAATTAGAACTATAATACAATCGCGTCAAACTGAGGTGAACAGGGGTGAGCGGTTGAAGTTGTACCGCGTCAGAGCTCGACATAGACAACGAGGAGGACTTGATTAACCACGCTAGGAATAAGCCAAGCCAGAAGACAAAACATAAAAATAACGTTAGACAGAAAAACCGCAACCAAACGCATCAAGAACGTGCTAGCACATGCGCAGAGGCGCCGAAAACCACACCTGTAACATGCAGTACAAGACCAAATCCAAGAAAGCTGGCTGACCTATTTACGCATGTAATGGTAACCTCAAACAGGACATGACTTACTTCGACAAGGAAATAATTTTTTTGATGGACACGGCTGAAGACTGAGACAAGCTTAAGAAGACTGCTAGCGAGTTTTACAAGAAACCTGAAACGGATAGCAGCGAAATCCTCAGACAAAGACTTTGGAAACAACAAAGAGTTGATGCATCGGTGAAGCTGGACCTGAACCTGACCCGTCCATAGATAAAAATCACCCGTCTCTCCACTATTCAGTAAGCAATGGAATAGTGGAGAGACGGGTGATTTTTGGAAGGATGCATATCCGGTACGGCTCGTAAATCATTTCCTATCCTGAGGGCACGTCTTCCTTACTATTACCGCGCCCCCCGGTCTACTCCTTGATATGCAATGGCCTTTGTAGTCCCATGAAACATGAGACTTCATGGGCTAGTGCAAATCTTGGAGTTCATTCAATTTATCAAGTCTGGTTAAACCACGCTGGGATCGGTGTCTTCATTTCATTCATTCATATTTTTTCAAAACTTAGTGACGCAAAGTTAAAAGAAGGGATTATTATTGGTAAAAAATTACGCCTACTAATGAAAAACCAAATTCGGTCAAAAGTTAAATGATAAAGAACTTTGCGCACGGACATCATAAAAGGGTTTTTACGTAATCACAGAGCCGAAAACGCAGAACTCTTTGTGAACGATTTGTTAAATACATACAAAAATATGGGTTGCCAGGTGTCATTAAAAATTCACTCTCCCCATTCCCATTTCTCTTTTTTTCCTCCAAATCTTGTAGCTAAGTAAGTAAGCGATGAACAAGGGGAGCGGTTAAATCAGTATGTGAAAAGGCTTGAAGAACGGTTTCAAGGTCGTTGAGACGCAGTTATGTTAGGAGATTACTGCTGGCGTTTAAAGCGATAAGACGCTTCCCAAGACAAAGGAAATAAAAACAAAAACATTTTTTTACATTATAAACTTTACACCATAATTACACACAACAAAAAAGTCTAAGCAAGAAAATAAAGTATCAATTAATAAAACATGCAGTTTCTGTAAATGATGCGTGATATAATTAATGGACATTCCTGCTAATATCATGCGCACTTTTAAACTTTTTATTTTGTATTCTTTCCTTTTATTTTATTTTTTCTTTCTACTTGTGTGCCTTTTAGTCTGTGCCAAATAATAGTTATTTATCCAACATGTGAGGAAAGTTCGTTTTTCAATCGTAGCAAATGAACTTGCTCACATGTTGCATACAAAACTTTTCACCACTCCCAGCAAGAAAGTATTCAGTCATCATAGGTAAATAAATTAAATAGACACAATGCAAATCAAATAATTCTTTATTTTTTTAAATATCTTTAAAACTTAACATAAAAAATCAGGCAAGGTTAGTTTCTGAACGGGATCATTACTTTCCTCACTGTTCAAGCAGTGAGGAATAACCAACTTTCCTCACTGTTTTCGTAGAGGAAAGACACTTCTTTCGTGCGGGAGTGGTGAAAATGTATTTTTCTATCTTTCTATTTATAAAAACTGCATGTTTTATTACTTAATTGATACTTAATTTTTTTCTTAATAGAGTAGATTGGTATACAAT
Source organism: Xanthia togata (assembly GCA_963853775.1). Taxonomy (NCBI): domain Eukaryota; kingdom Metazoa; phylum Arthropoda; class Insecta; order Lepidoptera; family Noctuidae; genus Xanthia; species Xanthia togata. Next base: position 14,481,559 of record OY970793.1, read on the forward strand.
CTTTTTGTTATCGGAAACATAATACTGGCTGATTTTAAAAATAGAAACTTTTCGATTGTGTTTTGTTTTCATTAAAATAATAGCAAAGCAATTATTTTTTAAACAATTGCTAAATTATTATTTTTTTAACTCACTTTTATCATTTTGCGATATACCGTTTTTGACAAAAATTAGTGGTGATCATTTTTTATGTCATAGAGCGACACCATTTGACTGCTGATGAAATGCAGTGAGCTGTAAGAATGCTACAAACAGGAAGAAATCAGTCTCAGGTATCTCGGTATTTTGGTGTCAATAGGAGCGTGATTTATCGTCTTTGGCAGCGTTGCGACAGGGGGTCCTGCTGAGCAGCACCCAGGACGTGGAAGGAGTAGGTACAACTGCTCGACAGGACCTATACATACAACTGACTGCAAGACGTCAGCCGACGTTAACTGCCCGGGAGATAGGTTTAAAGCTACAATTCTCAACCGGTGTTGTTGTTAGACACCAAACCGTGAGAAATAGGCTGCATGAATACAGCCTACGAGCACGACGACGCCCAATTAGGTGCCCACCTATACGCCATGTGAATCGCGCCCGTCGAAATGGTGTAGGGAGCACTTGAAATGGAACCAGGAGCAATGGAATAAAATTTTATTTTGCGATGACGCCCGGTTTGGATTTAGGCCTGATACCAGAGTATCAGAGTGTCAGAGTGTATCGTCGTCCCGGAAATGCTGAACGGCTGAGATGCGTCCAGGAAGTGCACTCTTACAGTGGCTCCACAGTGATGGTATGGGCGGGTATTATGAAGAACAGACGAACTGAGCTCGTTTTTGTAGATGGCAATATGAACGCCGAAAGTTACGTTGAAGATGTCCTCGGGCCTTATGTTCACCCATTTACACAAAGTCTTGGCTCAGATTTTACGCTGATGCATGACAATGCGCGTTCGCACACAGCTCGGAGGACCAGAGAGTACTTGGCAATGGAAAACATCCGGGTATTGCTGTGGCCTGCACAATCGCCAGACCTCAATGCCATCGAGCACGCATGGAACATGCTCCCGAGACGTGTTCTAGAGAACCTGGACGGAGTGTCGACAACCCAACAACTGAAAGACTTGTTAAAATTCCATTGGGAGCAATTGCCGCAGGATCAGATTAACAATCTTATAAATTAAATGAAAAATCATTGCCGACAAGTTTTAAACAAAAGAGGCGGTCACACTTTGTATTGAATTACCAAATAATAATAAAAAAATGTAGTTATTTAATTTTGTAAAACATGAAAAGTTTAATTTCGTTTTAACTTTATTTTATGTTACGTATGTTACGGTAGGTACACATATTGTTAATTATTGTGATTAAATGAACAATTGAATGAATGATTTTGTTGCTTTAGTCACTAATGCATCAAAAAATGATTAGTTATTATTTAAGTATAAAAGAAATATTACAATACGAAAAATCAATTCAAAACCGTATATATGTTGCTTAGACTTTTTTGATGTGTGTATATTCTATTGTGTGCTAATACAATAATAATAAGTTTTGTTGGGACTTTGGCAGTTTTATGCTTATTATTGATAGTTAAAAAAGTTAACCCCGCGTCCTAACCGAAAGCGACTGTTGCGCGAGTACGCGATCGTCGCTCTCATGAATATGCCATACTCGCGCGATCAATCAAGTCGAGGCAGTAAGACGTTTTTCAGGTAAACGATACGCGATCGAAGTTCTAATATTATAAATAGAAAATATTTGTATTTTTTATCCTACTACGGCAAAGTCAAAAGGAAGGGTTATGATTGTATGTTTGTAATGAATAAACTTAAAACTAACGGACCGATTTTAAAAATTCTTTCACCAGTACAACGCTATATTATCAGTGAGTAACATAGCATAGACTATAATTTATAAAGATATCATGCGGGTGAAGCCGCTGGCGGAAGCTAGTACCAAATATAATCATAAAGATTAGGTATGTAGGTACCACATTAAGAGGTATAGATGAGGGAATGCCAGAAATACTGCCCCAGGACCCGACGGCTTACCTGGGAAAGCCTGGGTCCTGGCCTCAGAGGCTCTCGGGCCTCGACTAAGGGGGCTCCTAAGCGCATGCTTGGAGAGGGGCCAGTTCCCGCTTCGTTGGAAGACGGGGAAACTGGTCCATCGTGCTGCTCGACGAGGTGGGCAAGCTCTTTGAAAGAGTCATTGCCAGACCGCCTCGTCGGGTGGCTGGTGCGGGCGGGGCTGGATTTGGCGGAGAGCCAGTTTGGTTTCCGCAGGGGGCGCTCCACGGTTGACGCCATCATGCGTGTGCGAGCCCTCACGACGGGAGATGCGATGGCTCGGGGTGGGGTCGTCTTGGCGGTGTCTCTAGACATCGCCAACGCCTTCAATACCCTGCCCTGGAGTTGCATCAGGGAGGCACTCCGGTATCACCGGATGCCGACCTACCTCTGTCGTGTGGTCGAGGCCTCTGGTGGACAGGGCCATCATCTACCCCGGTCACCAGGGAGAGTGGAACCGGCGAGAGATGTCGTGCGATACCACTAGGTGCTGCGCGCCGACCTCCCCAGCGGCGTCAGCGTCGTCTGTTACGCTGACGACACGTTGGTAGTGGCGCAGGGGAGGTCGCACCAGGCGGCGGCTGAACTAGCGACACACGGGGTTGCGACAATCGTGGCCAGAATCCGGCAGTTGGGACTTGAGGTGGCACTGCACAAGTCCGAGGCCATGTGTTTTCATGGTCCTCGGAACGCGCCACCGTTGGGTTCGTAAATAACGATAGGCGGGGTTCACATCGGCGTCGAGTCGTCGATGAAGGACCTGGGACTCGTCCTCGACAGTCGGTGGAACTTCGTGGAGCATTTCCGACGTTTGGCTCCCAGACTGGAGCGGGCCGGGGCTGCCTTGAAGCGGCTCCTGCCCAATCTAGGGGGTCCAAACGCCTGCCGGAAGCTATACGCGGGGATCGTGCGGTCCATGGCCCTTTACGGGGCATCGGTGTGGGCGCGTTCATTGAGGCGGCGGCCAGCCCGCCGGTTTAACGCATCCCAGAGGGTCATGGCCACCCGGCTGGTCCGAGGATACCGCACGGTTTCAGGTGAGGCGGCGAGCCTCCTTGCCGGATTGCCGCCATGGGATCTGGAGGCAAAAGTCCTCGCGCATATGTGGGAGTGGCGCGAGGAGGCGAAACGTCGGGGCTTGACTCCGATGCCGCGAGAAATCGCCGCGGCACAGCGGACAGAGCTCCGACGGGATCTCATGGCGTCATGGAGAGTGCTATTGTCGCAACCCAGTGCTGGGCACGCCACTATTGCGGCGATAAGTCCCCACTTTGAGGAGTGGCTAGAGAGGCGCCACGGCGTCCTCACATTCCACCTGACGCAAGTCCTCACCTGACACGGCTGTTTCGGGAGGTTCCTGTTCGGCATCAGGCGGGAGGAAACGCCCGGGTGTCATCACTACGTGGATCGCCCGGAGGACACGGTGGAGCATACGGTGGAGGTCTGCCCGGCTTGGGCAGAGCACCGCCGTGTCCTCGTGGAGGTGATCAGTGGCGAGGATCTCTCGCGTCCGGCCATGGTACGGAGCGAGAGGGCATGGGAGGCCGTCACCTCCTTTTGCGAAGCAGTAATGCTCGCGACGCAGGAGGCGGAGCGCGTGAGGGAGAGGCAAAATTCGCGCCCTCACGCCCCTAGCCGCCGCAGGAGGAGACGCCCTGGGCGTCGGGAAACCATAGCCGATTCCCGGCCACCGTAGGCGCGGGCTTGCGGACGGTGAGCAATGGGTAGCTCACCGTCCGGTAAGGACCAGGCCCGGGTCGACGGCGCGTTGTGTTCCACGCGCGCCTCAAAGAGATGTCAGCGACTGAAGGGGTCCGATGGGACCACTGCCTGCCAGGGTTGCGGGAAAGTCCGAAAGGTACCGTGGTCCCCTGGCATTGCACAGGCAACGGAAGGAACACGGGTGGGTTTTAGTCAGTAAGAGTCTGACACGCCATCCTGCTGGATTGCCCACCCAAAAAAAAAAAAAAAAAAAGGTACTACATTAAGGACCCAAAAAGTGCGATGACTTTACGTAACAAAATATCAAATTCCATTATTTTACTAACAAATTAAAATTGATAATAACACTCACCATGATCCGCGTTAATCTTAGAAACTAAATAACTACTCGTTATAGCTTTTAGCTGCGGTTTGTTTGCCACAAATCCATTTGAAATGCTGATTGCTGAAAGCACGAGACCACGGCGACGTGTTCGCTCCCGGCTCAAATTTTAATATAATAATTCATGCTTTGTTATTATTGTGATAACTGTACCAAATAAAAGCAGCTGTCTGTTTTGAACTGCGTTTTAAAAATAACGCCTTTTGTGATTCTGTTTACAAGCTACTTAGCTAGCTATTTCAAGTAGCTTACGAATCTCCTCAGGACGTCTGTGCTTTTTCTTCTTCTCAGCATGTCGAAGGCAATCAAAATTAGTCGGTCCAAAATTTGGTTCAGAGTTTGGCACCTTCTGTCGCGTCCATCAGTTCCTGTAACGTGTAGACAACAGTACACGGAGAACATGATACTATGGGTGAATTTCACCATTGAAACTGAACGCGATCAGAACCGCGTTCAAGAACTGTCAGTTTAAATATCCGCAACCATGATGGCACTGGAAGCTCTTGAACACGGTTTAGATGTGTTCTTCCTAAGAGTTCCACGTTTGTGGACCACAGGACCACATAATTACGTGCTAAATAGCAGCAAAGTGAAACGAATAATCGTTTGTTATGAATGTGCGAGGCTGACACTTTCAACTCCACCCACTTGTCATAGAACTCCTACGCCATGCCGCCTATACTTATTGGAAGTGAACCCTCTGGGAGGTTTACCGGCATTACGTTTGCCCTAAACTTAACCATCGCGGGTGGTCAACGGCACTGGGTTTATAACCGTGCTATAAAACGAAGTAAAATTGTGTATTCAGGGGGTCTTGTCGCTATACGTAGTTTCCTTCAAACCTTCAAATTTTTTTGTGAATAAGTATTTGTAACAGTGAACAATAATAAATATAAAATAACTTGGATTTTTAAAACCAACGCATATACTATAAAATCTTGTTAATATATACATCAGATTTTATTTTTATTATAGTGTTTTCGCTAAAAAAAAACTACTTTTAAAATGAACCCTCCGCGAAGGCTTCCGGCATCCCGTGTGCGACTAGGTGAATCCTCCAGGAGGGTTCCCGGCACTGAACGTGTAGCTGCTCTTGCTGCGGTCAGTTGGTGGATGGAACATACTTTACCCATTGCCCTAAAAAACTCGCCAACCTTCATATTAGCCTACAGCAGAATCAGAATGACAATTGTCGTTACGGGTGTATTTTCAGAAACTTGAATATTTAAACTTTTGCGACAAAACCAAGCGATTCGCATAATAACTCAAAATAAGAACTTCAACTACAGCAGCGTACCTAGAAGTGACCATTAAAGGACTTGTCACACTATGCGTCTGCGTCCTACGATCAAATCGAACGCAGCCCGCATCCTATGTGAACATCATTTGCATTTTATATATATTTTATGTGCGAGAATTACGATCTGACTAAGAAGGGCTGCCCGGCTGCGGGAAGGCGGGCAGCGGGCAGTGGTCGGCGGCGGTCCGGACAGTTCAATTTTATGAAAAATTTGATAGCTGACCGGTTGCCGTGCCCGGATTACTGACCGGTTCGCTGACCAGTTGCCCTGACCATGATCCATCACATAGGGTGCGGGCAGCGTTAGAGTTGACCGGACCGCAGGACGCACAACGCATCCAGTGTGACAAGTCCTTAAAACTATAGTCACACATATCAAACGATAGTGTATAATTTGTTACCATGAACAATTGTACATTGTTCGTGAGTGAATAGAAATCCTGTTTGAAAATCAAGTAAATCTCAAAGAGATAGAATAACAGCGACATCCACGACTAATAAAGCTTTAATAGGAGTAAACCTAGGTCACTATACGTCTTTGTTTACTGGTTACTTTTGTTAATAACTTACTAAGCTCAAGTAGCAATCTCGTCTCATTATTTCATATTTTAACATAACATAACACCACGCCTTGTTTCCTCGAAGGGTTGGGCAGAGGTGTACCTATAGTATACCCAATACCCAAATTTCGCCAGTTATGTTTTTTTAAGTCCCATGTAAAAGGGGGCGAGCCTATTGCCATCAACTGGGCACAAATCCATACTCCGGGCTGCTACTGAGAAATTCCAGATAGAAAAACCCAATAACACTTTGCCCGACCAGGGAATCGAACCCAAGACCTCATGCTCAGTAGTAGCGCTTGCGACCACTAGACCAACGAGGCAGTTATTTCATATTTTATAAACATTTAACTACCCCCAGGCCCTAACTCTTACGAGAGGAGGCCTGCGTCCCAGCTGTGGGGACATTATAGGCTTATCATGATTACTTCCTATGCAATAACATAACAATAAAAACTTTTTACAAAAAAAGGTGTCTTTGGTTTTGAAATTTCGTTTTTTGCCACCGACTTCCGAAGTTAAAGTAATTTTTCACTTTGAAGTGTTTTTTTCGTACCGGCAAGCGCAGCGTAGGACGTCCACCCACAAGGTGGACAGACGACCTAATATAGGTCGCAGGAAGCCGCTGGATGCAGGTCGCTTCCAACCGGCCAATTTGGAAATCATTGGGGGAGGCCTATGTTCAGCAGTGGACGTCCTATGGCTGAAATGTTGATGATGATGATGAAGTGTTTTTGTTGGAAGTCGGTTATTTTTTTCTTTTTTTAGTTGTGGTACCTACACACGGCTACACATCAAGCAAGTCCAGTTTATGCTGATCTCGCATTGTATAGGATTTCCGTACAATACAAGGTCACCTTATACTGGAAATGTATAGCTTGATGTGTAGCCGTGTGTACCCACACAAATTCGAATACCACTACCTGCTATGTAAATAAACAGTGATGGGAACTTATTATAACATCATCCATATAGAATAAGTAGGAATTTGTGTCGTGGATTATTGAAGCTAACTCAAAAACTACCCCAGCAAAGTTAATAAAATGTATATGGGAAGAATGACCTACCAAAAAAAAAAAAAAACATCAAAATCAATTCATAATTAGCGGAGTAATCGCGTAAAAACATTAAAGAACAAAACATACGTTTTTCAAGTCGGTAAAAAAAAAATACTTTAATAATTTATAAAAATCTATTTACAATTTGTTTATTTGTATGCTAAACAGAGGATACAACATTCACAGAAATATGCAAACTTCGTTAAAATAATAGCGCAGTTGTTTTGTACAAATATTTATTTATGTTTTGAATGCGATTATGCAAAAGCTTTCAAACAACAAAAGGAATTAGGGACTACGTTAGTGTTTCGCCTGCTACGAGGCTACGAATTCGTAGCGCGGTCTACGAACTATACGTAGCTCCGTAGCTCTTTACCAGATTGTTTATAAACGTGGAAATGTATTTTAATTGTTGCTTGCAAAGTTTTAATTAGTTTTATATAGATATATTTTGAAACTAGTATAATTTTAAGGGGTGTATTCTTATGAATAATGAGAGCAACCTTTAACATTTCATCCCCTAAAATCGTTTATATTCTCATCGAGCGAGGAGCTTCATATTGATATTGTATTAGCCCCTTTTAACGTTTTGTAATTAAGAATTAATTAACCTAATCCTCTTTACACCCTACACGTTTTGGTTAATCAAAAAGGATCCGTGCACGTGTCAAAGTATCAAAAATGTTCCCTATTTATAACACGTTGGTGGATTATAATGTTTTACTTTTAGTGTGAATAGGTTTTAACACATTAAGCAACCAACTTATCATTAGACAAAATATGAATGGAAATGATTAAATATATATGGAAATGATTATATGTATTTCACATAAATATGTTGCAGTCAAATAACATCGGAAAAGCATCAAAACAGTAAGAAGCATTAGCCGGCAGCTCGCAGGAGGCCGACAGAGCCTCCGGCACAATGGATATATTTTTCCTGGAGTTGGCGTCACCTGCCGCGTTCCCAGGGATATCAATTTGCGCAGTTTTAATCGTTTTCGATCAAAACTCAGCTATTTTATTCGAAGAATTTAAATAGTTAAAATGTCAATTCATTGGAACGTTCTCTTTGACGTTATGGATTTATTAATACGTTAAGGAATATGTATTGATTACAGAGATTTAGTAACAAAGTCGTCTTCAAGAGTGTTTTTTTTTTATCTTAAATTTTTAGGAGGCTTTTGTCCACAGTGGCATGCCAGCCTCATCATAACTTAAACTATTCTAAACTACATCTACAAACACACTATATATTATTAATGTCTAAACAAATCAATAAGTAGGTTTGCTATCCCAGGTGAAGGTTGCGCTAAAACTTTAACATAAGGACCAATATCATATTCATTTACTTTTATTCTGCTCAACAGTGTCTCTCTTTCCTTCTTTGTCTTAGTACACTCCATAAGTAGATGGTGAACATCTTCAATCGTCCCGCATGTTTCACAATTGGGAGAATTCACTTTCTTCATCAAATAGCCAAATTTGCGGGATGGGTAGTGACCAGAGCGTAATCTATGAAACAGAACAATATGATATCTACTATAATATGTATTGATTACAGAGATTTAGTAACAAAGTCGTCTACAAGAGTGTTGATATAACTACTTTGTTGATTCTTGGTCGTCTTTGTTTGGTTTCTTATTTTCTAACAACCATTCAAGCGTCAGAACGACGACTGTAGTGTAGCTGAAGGTTGATCATCTCAAGATCGTAACGTGGTTCTCAAGCTTATCGCCCGGCGATTAGGTATCCGATTAACCTCACATGCGACGTTGAGATCTCTAGGATTTATACCCAATTCAGACAAGTTTACAACTGAGACGGTGTCTAGATTTACAAAGTGTACGTTGAGGACGATCGAACTGTAAAATGCTACGAGAAAGTCTAAATCCTTTTTAACCTCGTCACTGTGTTAGAAGGAGAAGCGTGGTGGGTTTGTTCACCCCTGCGTCGTCAGATCTCGGAGCCAATCGGAGATATTCGGAGGCTGTGTCGCAGAGCGCGCGCGCGTACCCGGCCGCTTCGTCATTGCGACGGAGGCTGTCGTGTGTCGGCGCTGGCCCGTGCGAGCGCTCGTCCCGCACCGCACCGCACCGCGCTGCGTCCGTGCATCACCTGAGCCGCCGTCAACGTCGCGCGAACACGCCCTCGTGCCCGGTCCGCCACGCCGCACGCTCACGCCGCCCGCACGCCGCGACCGGCCCGAGCCGGCTGTGCCGCGCAGTGTCTGTGCCCCTAGTCTAGCTCAGTGACCACGTTCCCGGGGACCGGCGATTCTGGCGCGATGTAAAGAAGCCGCGTCCGTAAATTTATGTGTAAGTGGATGCGTTGCGTGTATCATTAGTCCGCATGGCGATTGTCAACGCCGGTAACGATTTTCCGCAAGCTAACAGCTCTAGCGAGTGGCATTCGGAATAAAAATGAATGAATTACGAAGCAGCCCGCCCCGGGGGACCAGCCGTTGTATTTTAACCTCTACCCGGAGGGGATAAAGTCGCGCACGTGCGCTGTTGTGCCTGATCAAAATGAATACTCTCCTTGACTTTCTCATTGCCAAACTACACTCAATATCAAAAGCTAATGAATGATACTGTCCGCCAGCAGCAAATGTAATAAATGTCATCAGAGAATATAACATCGCCAATGTAACAGGTGTCGCTTATTCTACTGCGAGTGAAGCTTGACATTGAATCTCACAGTTATTGCAAAAAAAATCGATATCAGCTATTTACCACAGAATGTCATTTATCACACGTTGTCGTTTAAAATTTTATCAAGTTTTGAATTTTAGTAGACTTAAATCGGGAAGATTTTCATAAACTTACAGTCTCACACATACGTTGCTTTGTTCTATAAATAATACTAGAAGAACTTTTAGAAATTATTTATAGATATATAATAATATATATAATATAAGAGGGATCCAAATTCACAAAGAACAAACAGCTGAAAACACCGGCATTCACTGCTGAAGTAGAGAACGGTATTAACTTCTGTAATAGACAATTACTTCTAGTGAAAGTGATAAGGGAAAAAAGCCCGCGCAGAAAATGTAGATGAGAACTGTCATCAGAGGCGAAATCGAATGAATTTCCACAGGAGATGAATAACATTTTTGTTGCGAACGCGTGGCGGCTACAAACTGTCGAACGAATCTTGTGTTTATATTGCTCACTCAGCGGTTTACGCGAGGTTAAGGTACCTAAGAAAGGCATGTCTTAACGTAATATCCTTCGTAATGTTTTTCTTTCGAAGGTAATTTGTTTATCATAATTTTAATAGCTATTACAGTCTTCTTTATCTCAAACAACAAAGAAAAGACGTTGCTTCAGGAGAGGTTTCCTCATTATAAGTATTTACTTTATAAGCAGCAAAACGTCGCTATTATTTTGACTTGGAACGTTTTATTTAGGGTTAATTACATTTTATTTCAAAAATTATATTTCATTTGTAAATAGAAAACAAAAAATGTTTTCTATCTACAGCTAAAAGAAATATACAGCTTTATAAACATGAACAGAGGTTTTTCAAAAATACAGGAACATTTTACTGGGTAGCCAAACATAAACGATGAAGGCTTTGGGAGGAATAAATGCACTACGCTAGAGCGTTGTGGAACGGAATGTAGTTTAGTAGATTGTAGGAAAGTTTTTAGGCAAACAGCAAAGTGGTAGTTCACTGACCATCATTTAAGTCTGTTATATAAATGGAGTATCGACAGAGCAGAGGATCAGCTATTACAGAGTCGCCAGCGGTCCACTTTGGCTCCCATAAGGCGATCTATAATGTTGCATATAAGATTCTCCGAAGCATGTAACGACCATTATCTTTGTAAGTTATGAATGGTAGTAAGCTATAAAATATTAAGAGGAAAATCTTATTTTAATGCTAGCCAAGAGATACACTGGTCGTACAAGTAGCAAGTCATATATTTTGGTTTAATCTTATTAAAAGCGTCTCATAGTGTAAATCGATAGACAGAGTCAAGTCTGTAAAACGGTAATGTGACCGAGCAAAGCTATTTTCAAGATCGTTGTCGTATACGAGTATTAAGAGGAACGGCGACCACAATGGGCACAGTCAAAGAAAATGTCAGAATATGAGAATGCTCGCCGGATAACGGCCGAAAAGGTTTTTGGGGCACGAACAGCCAGAAGCGTTTAAAAAACTACTGTGAGTTGTGGAGAACGGACTGCGGGAGCGGAATGTGACGTAGGTATATGAGAGCATGTCTCGTTGTGCCGGAGTCTCGAACAACGAAAACATTTGGAGAATGAGCGCGCGTCACAAGCAGGCCGCTACAAATAAATGGCGCATGTTTCGCACGTGACAGTCGCTGAGCGCACACGACGGAAATTTCAACTGTTCAGTTTTAAATATTTTGTTCGCAATGCTTTGTGCATCCATACAAGCTGGTCATTATGATATTTCCAAAAATAGTTCTATGTCTAGGTACCGCACAGAATTTGTTTTAGCGCTTCGTACTGCCGTCATTCCGAGCGCAGAACTTTGTTGTAGGAATTTACGGACTCGGATAACATATTGCTGTTTTTGAAGGTAGTGAGAAAGGGAAATTTGTCTCGCGGCAATGCCTATTAATTTCTCATAGTTCAACCGAGGGACGGAAAGAATTTAACGTCTGTAGACTAAATGATCTTCAAACGTGCTCAAGCAAATATCTAAAGATCGCCAGGTTTATCTACTAAAAAGTAATATAGGGATCAAGGTACTACAGGTAAATGACGAATTATTGAAGGCAACTGACAATAACATACAACATGATTTTTTATGAATGTATGTCATTTTATTGAAGTTTTCTCGCTGGAGGCTGAAGGTGTGACATAAAAAATATCTCGTCCCGGTTATAAACGGCAAGGGGACATAAACAGTAAGCTCGGAGAAAATGTAATAAAAGTTAGCAGAAGTATTCACGCTGCGCTACCTACCTACCTACGTAGCTGTTCTTTAAGACGGTGATAGATTGTTTCTTTGTCTTCTTGAATTTGAAATAAATTCTCGGAAACTTCTCATTTTATAGTCAAATATCCAAGAAACTCTGCATAATATTCTGTACAATGCAGTTAGGTACTGCATTTTCGCTGCGTAGACACGAGACGAGAGTCTTAACAACCCCTTCACGTTTGTATATTTATGATTTCCTAGTTATTCTTACGTCGACTATCTAAGAAAGCTTTGTGGGTAAGCTCTTATCCATATTTTTACATTTCCCAAGAGTTCGCGTCTCCACAGACTATAGCGCTGTACAAACAAAAGCTCGCAATGTGAATGAGTTATCTCCGCAAAGTTTCATGTCCCACATTCTCTATCATCTTGTCAATGCGAACTTGGAATATTTCCTTCAATTCCTATCAGAGTCAAACTTCCTGAAATGTTTTAATTGAATCCAAGTACAATGAAGAGAACTAGCGGGCATGAAATCGATGGAAACTGTTCATTTACGTCCACGTTTTGGATTGGATGAAGTTTTCAAAATGACTTGTAGTTTTTGTTTTGAAAAGGTTCGTTTTCCTATTCAAAGCGTTCTACTGATTTTGATTAAAATGTTGCTTTTTGGTTTTCGAGACTGCGTCGTATTGGAATCTTTTGAGCGCTCGTAGCGAACATGTTCGAGTATTGATTCTCATGAATGTTAGAAATGCAAGAACATCATTATGCATTATCAGATTTACGTTTTCCGACCCACGTACGTTCTTATGTATATAATTTTGGTTTCGGGTTGCCGTCTAACCTGCGACCAAAATATTAGTAGGTATTTAGTATTTATCTATCGTCCACTACATCCCGAAAATGTTTCAAATACTCCATAACGAAAGGAATTGGATAGTTTTCTATCAAACGAACAAGTTTACGAGTAAATATTCGGAAAGTTACTTATTTGATTGAACCCTGGAGCGTGTCTCGTGAAAGATGAGCCTTTTTACAGTGGCTGACATCCATCCGAAATGATGATGAATATACACTTGAGTGAATGAAGTGCTCTTGGTATATTCCGTCTTGTACAAATATAAAACGTTGAATACGTTAAAAAATAGCCATATTTCAGCTGAAACTACTTAAACCGCGTTTAATAATGAACGTATTACTTACTTAGGTAAAGAACCTTTTTAAAGAACTTTAAGCGGTTATGGATCCATCAATACCTATAGAAGTTTATTCATTCAGCACCCTAATTGCGTTACATACTTTCAATCACAAACCGAAGATTTTGAAGAATAATTATTCCTAAAACATTGCTTCATAGGTTTAAAAAATTAGTCTGCTCAAATACGTAAATAACGCAATGAACGTGGCTGGACTGTCAAAATGAAAGGCATTGTGAACGATTGTCATTTTATGTGTGTCACACAATTACCCCGCAGCAGGTTATTTAGATACTTCTCCGAGATTTCACTTTTGCGACTTTGTTTCGACTGCCCGAACCTTTAATTTGATTTTGTACCCACATCATTTTAGTTATTTTAATACAGGATGCAATACAAATATACATGCATGCATGTCATAAATCTCTGAAATAAATTTTATTTAGAATCCTACTTCCTCCTTCTACAGGGGTGGCTTTTGTGGATCGGCATAGATAGCATAATTTGCTCACCTTAAAAGGGACAAAGCGAGAAATGAACAATCCTTTTATCTAATTTTACCCTGAAAAGTGAAGCTGAAAGGAAGAGTTATGAATTTATACACCCTGTATGCTTGTGACGTTTGGTTTTAGCATTTCATTTTTCTTTTTTTGAATGTAGGCTACCGAATATGATGAATGAGGCATCTAGTGAGGCACGGCCCGTTTCTTTTTATGTGTGTACCTTGCTCTTACATTCACTGAGAATGTTTGTTAAATATACGTCGGTACTTATAAAGAGCGTATTTGAATACAAGTGAGGAAATGAATATTTTTTTTTGTTTACAGATCAAATAGTAGTGTAACGTTATTCTTATGTAAATATGACTTGTTTTAAATAAAGTAAGTAATAAAGTAAGAAGTCCACTGCTGGAAACAGGCCTCTCCCAGGCTGTCCCACAAAATCCTGTCCTCCGCCTCCTGCATCTAGTCTGTCCCAGCCATCTTTTTAAGGTCGTTGGTCCATCTAGCTGGGGGCGTCCAACACTACGCTTGCCGATACGCGGAAATACAGGAATAGTGCTCCAAAATATACTTTGGTCTGTTACTTATTTACGCCGGTAGTTCAGACCGCAGTAGTTGAATTCAATAGACTCGCGTCATGTTCCGCTACTCGAATCGGATGCGAGTAGCGGAAAATGACGCGAGTCTATTGAATTGAACTACTGCGGTTTCGCTGCTATGGTTTCGCAGCGGAGGTGTGCAACCGCGGTTAAAGTATTAAGTCAATAAATTGACATATAAATTCCAATACGTATAACGTAGGTACGTATTTTTTTGCATTCTTTTCGATGAGAGTAGGTACATAAGAAAGTTTTCACAGAGAGTCTCACAGGTCCTAGCGCAGACGTACGAGTAAGATATCTTGAAAAATGAGACGCATAACTGAAACACGAACGAGTCTTGTGGAGTACTGAACAACTTGACTGATATTGCGATTAAAGTTCATATGCTCGATTATGGGATACTGGTATTTATTTATACTTTATGCAGTAATACCGCACTATACTTATACTTCCTATTTAAGGTTTTCTTTATCATTAAACTGTAGTGGGTTTCACAGATGACATGGTTAATGCAATCACTTAATCTCCCACCGCCACTAATTCATTCCACTAACCCAACAATATTTTTTAAAATAACATTACTAAATTGTAATTGTAAAAAAAACGACGAACATTTAGGTTATAAAATTAAACTCAAGTGTCAAGTGAAAAACATCTGTGACTTAAATTAGAAATTCTATTTTTTACATAAACTTAAATCCTGGTTGGTGATTTTTCAATGTTATCGAAACAATAATTGTTCGAAAAGGTGCAAGATTTAAAAATTGATAACTTCTAAATACAGATGAATGTGTTACTAATTCCCTTTAGTGAGTGATTACGTAAAAATTTAACCTGAACAGAGTTTGTTTACACTTTCATCCAGATACTTTTCGAACAGTCTATACACGTCTAACAGTTTTTTTTTGTTTGATTTTAGTTACCTAAAACAAGGTTATTCAACAAACTTCACAAACTTTCACTTTTAAAAATAATACACCTAAACTTCTAAGAATATAAGAAACTAGAGTGCTATCTAATTAAAATAAAAAGTAAAATTCAAATAAAAGATAATTATTTACGTAGATATACATTACACGTATACTCGGTCCTAGTGAAATTGTCTAAGCAAGTATATCCCAATCTAAGTAACAGGTTTATGTAGGGATGGAGTTAGTCCGAGTTGGTTCTAATAAAGGAACTATTGATCTGCCTCCCGGTCTGTCTTGTCCGCATATAGATCGTGTGCAGTTGTGTCCGTCTATTTGTAAAGAACTAGGTCCACACAGCTCTATTATGCACGAAGGATAGGCTGTCTATACCCATTCAAGGTAGGTTATATACTTGTCATTCTGTATAGATCTAATGAAGTCGGTTAAAAATTGGTGAGGCTTTTCATTAATAGGATAAACATAACATTAGGTTGGGATCGTCAGTAATAGGGTAGATATTTTTGAATGATTTTGGATGCCGTAGTTTTGTGTTCGTTAAATATTTGTTTATCTTCATTTGAGTTCGTGAATTCTATACTCATATTAATGAATGGTAAGATTCATTCTACAGACTATATTTTTGAACAAAGCAATAACACAAACCGATAAGGCCGCCCATTGTATATTTTGTAGTGTTAATTTTGTTTTTTTTGTTATGTGTTTTTGTGGTGTACAATAAAGTATATATAAATAAAATAAATAAATAATAAACATTAATTAATGTAGCCTTGTTTCTTTTAATTTCTAATTTGAAATCACTTCAGTAAGTGAAAGATTCATAATAAAAGTCGTGTTATATTTGACTGGCAGAGAAAAAATACCTACGTTAATACAATATTTAAAAATAAAATAAAATTAGAAGAGGCGTAATAGACCCTGTGAACACAAATAAATGCTTCTTAAAACGATGTAATTCAATTTAAATCCCAAGTAGGCACAATCTGTGACAACCGTTATTCCTGGGTAATTGAATTGAAAATGTCAACATCTGAAGAGCTATGTATAACATTCTAATGTCAAAGGTTAGCTAGGCTACGTTATTGAGGAAGTGAGAGTGGTATATAAACATAGGTGTTATAATATACTAGCAAGTATGTAGGTGCTTATAGGATGTAGCCCGAGGCTGCATTTTCATTTGGGAGATTCGTGAACCCCGTGTAGGAGATTATGTTAGACGAAGATCTAAGCTCCTTTGTGGTGTGACTGTTTTTTTTACTGTGAAGTAGAGATGTTACGGAGGATGTTTTATCGGAATTAGAGCCAGAGCCGGAGGTTTTAAATTTGATTGATCGGAGTCGGATCCGAAGTCGGAGTCGAAACCGGAGCCGGAGTCGGAGGCCGAGGTAGAAGAAAGATGTTCCATGTATTTTTTTGACTTCATATAGAAAATAACTTATCACAACAATTTAACTACTTAATACACTAGATACAGGAGTTTCCTAGTTTGAAGGGCAGTGGTCTTACTCTTTCGTAATAGCCATACCCATCGAATTTAAACAGCACTGATGTTTACCTAGGCTAAGTTTTGGTAAATAAATGATTACTTATACTTTAGAAAATTAACGTGATGCGTCTGACATAAGCAAAACAATGATCTGAGACTCCGAGCGCGAGCGTTTGTACGCGCTCCAGTCACGTGCATCACTGCGTGTCGATCTTTGGTATAGCCACAGACTAATACAGATAGAATAGAATAGATGTTTATTTCATTAGTTGAGAAAACTGTGTTACATGTCACTTATAAAATGTAATTTTACAAGAGCATTGGGGTATGCATTTTATTTTGGCGCATTTTGTCCGGGGAGGGATCTTTTGCAACCTATTGTTGAGATCTTTTCTCACATAATTGATTTATACAGAACAAGTGTGAGAAATTTTGGATTTAGGATCCCATTAGGTCTAGACCTAAAATTACTTATAAGCTAGGAGTGACTTTACGAGTCAAAGCCTATGCTGACGGGGGGGGGCCGTTCTCTTGTGGAGCGGTTTGCCTCTCTCCGATTTGTTTATGTATTCAATTTCGCCTATCCTGTTTGAGAAAAGGGATGGATTGAACTGTCCATATCTCGTATACGCGGGACCGGGATCGTCGAGGCCGCTGATCGTCAGTGAAGTGAGTTTGTCGATCATATCGTGGTGGAGATCGTGTGCTCTGAGATGCCACGGGTCTTGATCAAGCATTTCCCAGAGCGTTTTTGTTTCAGTGCGACGTGGGAAGGCACCTGCAGCTTTCAGTGCCATTCTGTACTGTCTTTCTAGTTTTCTCAGATTGCTCTTGCTGTATCTTGGTAGGACTTGGATCACTCCATAGTCGAGTACTGGCAAGAGGCACGCCTGTATGATGAGTAGTTTTGTTTCGACGTTCACTTTCGATCGGTACCCTATGATCGAGTTTAGGGCACCTCTTACTCGTTTTGATTTTTCTACAGTTTCTTTGGTGTGTTTATTCATCGATAGTCTCTTATCAAATATGACACCGAGGTATTTTACTTCGTTCTTATATCCAATACGTTCATTTTTCATTTTGATGTAATTTCTGTATCCGTTTGTATTTCCCAGACTAGGTCTTTTGTGGGAGAACATGATACACTCCGTTTTATCTACGTTGCATTGGAGGCCCCATCTCTTGTAGTAATCTATAATTTCCTCCGCTGCCCATTCTGCACGCCTGGTGGCATGATCTGGTTTCTCCGCTGCATTGAGAATGCACAGGTCATCTGCGTACTGAGAGAGCATCTGACCTGCGATTTTTTGCTTTGGTATGTCAGCGACGTACAAGTTAAAAAGCACTGGTCCGAGGATCGAGCCTTGGGGTACACCGTGTGGTACCTTTTTTTCTGTTCCTGTGGTTGTTCTGAATCTGCCTTTGGTTGTTCTGTTCGACAGATAATTTTCTATTATCTTTATGATGTTATTTCGGGCTCCAGCTTCGTAGAGTTTCTTTATTAGGCCCTGATGATTTATAGAATCAAATGCCTTGCTGAGGTCGGTCGATATCATGGCCACACTGTGCCCTTTCTCCAGGGCGTCGCTGATGTATTTGCCGGTCCTTAGTATTTGTGTTGCTGTGCCTCTTTGGCGGACAAATCCATGTTGGTGTTCGGGGATAAGTTCGTTGCTGACTGTGTTTATTCTCGAGAGAATAATGCGTTCGGCCCATTTGCCCATGATATTGAGTAAACTAATGGGTCTGTATGACTTTGGTTGTGTGTAGTCTTTCCCTGGTTTATGCAGAAAGATGCATGTGCTTTCTTTCCATCTTTTTGGGAAGTATCCCGTGTTGATAATGTAGTCCATTATTCGCTTGAACATAGCTATCATTGTATCGCCTCCCATTTTCAAGATGTCCGCTCTTATCCCGTCAGGGCCAGGTGTTTTCTGATTCTTGAATTTTCGAAGGGCTGTTTTTAACTCTGCGTGTGATGTTGCATCCAATGGTTGGAATGGTGTGTATTTCTCTGTATTTTCGTCTTCATGGGAGATATCGGATGTGTGAACGATAGCCGTGTCCACTAGCTTGTCGATAATCTCTAGCTCTGTGTTGCAATTATCTATAAGGGGGAGCCTTTGAGGTGGCTTTTTCATCGCTCTCTGTATACTCCACATTTTCTTTCTGCTGTCGGTTTTATCTTCTAAAACTTTGTTCAAAATTTCTTCTCCGTGTTCCATGAGTTTCTGAGCTAAATTGCGTTTTAGTCTGTTGTATTCTCTCTTTAGTCCGTTGTATCTGTATGTGAATCTTAGACCCCATGCGATGTCTTTTGCTTTATTTCTTTTGTCTATCAACTTTTGAATTTCTTTGGGAAGATTTTGTCTGTTGTCAGTTTGTTTGAGCGGTGCAAATTCGTTCAGTGTCTCTATTACGGCTTTTTCCAGTTTGGTAATCATTTTGTCACATTCTGTGTCTGTTTCGATTTTTGTGTTTGGATCTATTTTTGTTGCCAGAGAGTGTTCAAACTTGTCGCGCTTATCCTTATTCGTTTTGATGTCTTTGAGGTTGCGACTTAGTGGGATCTCGTAGTCGTTTTCCAAGTTTATTGTGATTATCCATGGTATATGATCAGACCCTATGGATTCTGTCTGTTTGCATGATTTTATTTCTAAATCTGAATGATTGTATGTTGTGATTGCTATGTCCAGTATGTTGTTGTTTCCAATACTGGCGGGTCTAGATGGCTGACCGGAATGTAAAATTCTACAGTCTCCGTTGTTGTGTATTTCTCGTACAAGAATTCCGAGACCTCTATCGACTGAACGGCCGAGCAGTTGCATCCTTAGGTTCATGTCTCCTATGATGAGCGCACTGTCCTCTCTTAGCAGTTGCTCGAATTCGTCAGACATTTCATTTTGATTTGGTATTGGGACGTAAATGCCCTTTACCGTGATGTATTCTCCAGTTCTGTGATCGGTGAAGACTCGAATGCTGCATCCTTCAATTTTTCTCTCCTCTTCACTGAAAGAGTCGATGAGTTTGGTTTGAGCCCACCTTATGCCTCTTTTGACGTACATTATGGTGCCTAGGTGGTTGGCTTTCTGTTCATATATTTTGTCGTAGTTTAGAATATTGAATTTTTGATCTATCAGGTTGATTTTGGCTTCGTTTATGATGGCTATGTCTACATGGTATTTCTGGACCAGTTGTTTTATTTCAGTGAATTTGTTTCTAATACCCTGCGCGTTGATGTGCAGGATCTTTATGTGTTTCTTACTGCCTTTAGTTGAGTAGAACATCTCTGAGTTCTTTGAATAGTGTCATGAGTTTTTCCATAGTTTTATCGAATATGGAGACTTTTTCTTCCCTGGTTAGTTGCCTGCGTGTCTGAGTGAGTTCACTCTCACTATTCGTTGCCTGTGCGTATGATATGCCCTTTTGAATCGTCGATCTGCGTATTGGAGATCTCGATCTTCTATTTGTTTCTGGTTGTTGTTTTGGTTTAGTTGCAGATGGGACGTTTATGTGTTCCTTTTCTGCTCGTTCAGCCTTTTTCTTTTGTCTCTCTATTGCCTTCTTGAATAGTGGGCACTTTCTCTGTGTTGCGCTGTGCTGCTCTGGCTGTACATCCTTACAGTTTGAGCAGACTTTCACCGATTCATCCTGATTATTTTTGATCAGTATGGTGGGTTCTATTTTCGGTGCATGGCATGCACTAGTTGCGTGGTTGAATTTAAAACAGTTTTTGCATTGTAGCACTCTGTCCGAGCCAACTTTGTATTTTTCAGGTCTTAGCTTGTGTGCACAGTAAAAGGCTTCTGTGGCGTTTTTCATACGTTCAGCGATTTCATTGTATGAGAGGTCGCCGCTGAATATGCATAGTTGTACATCGCTCGTTATCTTTTTGATATTGAGAGGGCGAATACCGATGCACTTTTCCATTTCGTCTTTTTGTTCTTCGACTGGATAGTCGTGAACCATATTTCTTATGATGACTTTCGTCGTTTTTGTTTGTTCCGCCTTGGGTTTCGGCGCTATGAATGCGAGATCTGGCTTGAAGCATTTGATGTCCTCGATTGCCTTTGCTCTTTTCTCTAAGTCGGTGAGTGTGATGAGAATGTTTTTGCTTCTCTCGTTTCTGACTATGCGGCCATGGTATTTATTCATTAATTTAGTTAGATCTCCTACGAGTTGGTCGCTCAGCATCTTTTTCGTATCCTTGTTGTCTTTGTATTTGTATCTCGCGTCCGTGATTAGTATCGGTGGTACGTGAGTGCTATTCTTTGTTGATATATTTTTCCCCGTCGGTACAGAGTCTTTAGGTGAACTGCTGAATGTTCCTGTTCGCCTAGTAACTTTTTTCGCTTCAGATACGCCTTCTCCCTCGAAAGGGTGTGGGCGCTTAATTGATGGGCTGCGCGATCTCAAAGAGTGGTCACTTGTCGATAACGCAGAGTATGAGCGAGATGGCACTATCACTCTTCTCTTTTCTTGGTTCGAACTATTTTGAAGCAGCTCAAACCGATTATGAGTCGGTATTGCCTCAACCACCGCCTCGGTTGTTCTAGGAAATTCGATTTGTTTCTGTATCGTATTTTTCTTAGTTTTTAAGTTTAGTTCACTCGACTTGATATGTACTGTGTTTATTTTTAGGCAATTGCATACATATTCCTCCTGAGCTGTGAACTCCGTTTGGGGAATCGCTTGTATATTCCTTTGTTTTTTACATTCCACACAGTTGTGGAATACGCTTCTTACTACTGTGTTTGCGCACGAGTAGATTTTATAATAAACATCTGGTATGAACTTACCATTCGTGTGACGATGGTTCACGAATGTGCAAATCTTTATAACACTGGTTTTAGTACACTTTTTACATTTCATTGTTTTTATTTTAGACTGTTCATTGGTCCATTCTAGAAAGTTTTTAATATCATTTTTGTGGGTACACTGGTTACACTGCACGGTAAAGGTTCCGTCTAAATTTGTTGAGATTTCTCTCAATGTTTCACACGTTACTTGGTGTTCCAATTGCACAACTAAAAGGTCCGTCTCCATTGTTGGAGAGTTACTTCCACTTTCACTATGTTCTAACTTGTCCGTTTAATACACTTATTATTCACTAAAAGTCACATTTTGCAGTGTTCAATAATTATTACGTATAAACAATAACACAATGCAGTGGAATATTCCGCTAGCCGGCCGTTGGCGGAGCGTGACCTTGACGCGACGCAAAGCGGCGGGGACACTCGCTAGACACGTCCGACGCGTACCGCGGTTCGCACGGTCCTCCCACTAATACAGATGTGACACTCCGCAGTTTAGGTATAAAGTTACAAGTACGTGGCGGGCTCGTCGCACTGTGCCAATTCAGTAGGGCTGCCGCGCGACGCCCGGGTCGCACGTCAATTCAATACCCACAAGCCACGTCGCGTCGTCCGTTCGTCGCAAGATATTAAAACTAAAAGTACTAAAATTAAGGAAACAGTATATTGCATCACATTTGGCTGCTTAAATAATAATAAGGATCCGAACCTCACGTTTTTCTCACTTCCAAAGCACACTGAAAGGTAAAGAAATGCACGTCTACCTATAAGTAGGTAATTAGTAATTAAGTAGGTATCTACCAAATGTTTTCATTAATTGTTATTCTTATATAAGTCACCCGTATTTACATAGTTAGAAAATTAATTATTATTAATAAAGTTAGTATAGTTAGGTACTTACAAGGTCAGGTTCAGGCTTTGATAAATATAGGTAGGAAAGTACCTATTTAAATAGTATTTTTATTTTGGTGGGTATTTACCACGGACTAACTATAACTATAACTAAATATTGTGTACTTAGTAAGATTTTGAGTATGTAGACAACATGGTATTCGTACATACTTTTTATTTGCCCAATTACGTAGGTACATATTAATAAATAATGGAGGCTAAACACACTATAGTACCGACCGCAGGCGGCAGCAGCAGACGACGCGACGCCCTGCGACTCTCAGGTTTCTTTTGTATTTTTAAGAAATCGAATCGAATTTCTATGAAGTCACCTGCGGTCGGTTAAGGAATGGTAACTTTAAAAATATAATAAACTAAGAGCTGACAATTAATTATCTAATTATTATTTAAATGATGACAAACCACACGTGGTCAGAAGGTATAAGAGTCACGCGATAGAAAGAGAAGCAACTTGTAGATGAATATAACTGTAAGTAATTAGCGTTGTGCGACTTGAATTGCACTTTATTGTGTCGTAGCAAGTCACGTTTTTATTTAAATGATTTTACAGAGTGTCCCATCTGTAGGTTATTAATCTTTGGTATAACTCCGATTCAAAATTATCGGAGCTGAAGTTTAGTCGGAGGTGTAATATTAATCGGAAGTTCCGATCTTTCGGAATCGGAATCGAAGCCCCGTAACATATCTGCTGTGAAGCAGTCATTAAACGAAGCAACACGTCTTTTTTGCGTCTCGTCAAAATTATCAATGACAAATTGCACTGCACAAAATGTAAAGTAATATTAGCCGGTATGAACCTATTGTATTCTATTAAGTGGTTCTTCAGTTATAAAATGGAACTACCAAACTGTAGAGTAGTTTGGTAGTTGGAGCGGTATTTGTATGCTAAGAGGCTTAACTCCCAGAACGTAACTCTTATAAAAGATTAGGAACACCGTGTAAAATTACTCGGCACTCGTCTGTTTTTAGCATACATTGTAATAAATACCGTGTAGTAAGTAAGGGGCCGACCATAAATTGCGTCATACGAATTTCATGATTTGTGGAGCCCCCCACCCCATATGTCACAGGTAATCATATTTGTGTGATGACCGCCTCTGGTGTGACTTCTCATATTTTGCAATTTTAAATAAAATTAAACCTCATAATAATATTGGTAATATTTTAAAGATTTTCGTTAGAGTTTAAATACTTTAGATTTATAGATGTGATGTCATAAAGCTCATCCCCCTTGTCGCGCGGTGTCACTGCTTGTTGACCCCCCCAACTTAACGTATGACGTGATTTATGGATGGAAGTAAAGTAACGTGATGGTTGTGTGCGCAGGCGGCGGTCGGTGAGGAGCGAGCGAGGGACACATGGCCGCGCCGTCCAGCTGATAGCATGCCGGCGGCGGCTTGCAGCACCGCCCCGACCTAGACGATCACACAACGAGCGCCACATTCACGGGTAGATATCATAGCATCATAAACATTGCAGTCCACAGCAGCTCATAGCTCCGAATAGTTGGGCAATGTCGCATACTTTACTGGCCTACTTTGTCTGTCAAAGCAGATAGAGCCCAAGTAACACAGACATGCTGAATAAAGTTTGAGTAATAGCAATTCACAAATGTTTACAGCTTTAAGTTCCATAACGTGTGAGTAAAGGCTATTGAAATAGCCAAATTCTGAATAATATTCTCTTTCGGCCTATAAAACTCTTTAAGCTTAGTAAAAGTTGTATAAAGTTGTCTATTTTTCTTAAAGCTTAGTTATAACTTCTATACCGCATATAACACAGATATTATTAAGCTTACAGCATTACAGATGACTTTAATTTGAAAAAGAGTGCCTGGGACAGCATTTATCTGTATAATAGTATAAGTAGCTGAATAAACGCAGTTATGTAATACTAATACGCAAACTTTACTCAACTTATTGCTTATGAAACCCCTATATGCTGTAAAATAGTGCCCTCGGCAGCTGTCTTCTGAATAATGGTGTAGTTATTTCTATTAAAAAGCTTGATTTTGAATAACCGCTTTTAATTTTTCTTCAAATCACATAAGGTTCCACATTTTATCAATTATTCAGCTACTGTATAAAAGTGTTTTCTGGGTTCTTTATAGAGCTTATTTCGGTATAATGGAAATAAAGTAATTCGTTTATGGCTAACTAACACAGATGGAAGCTGAATGATGTATTCTTATTCCGCAATTATTTGTAAAAGGACCATTTTTTATATAAGTTATACAGACTTTTTTTGGGTAGTAATTGAAATATGGACGTTTAAAACATTGTTTAACTATTGTGTATTATTGCACCGCGGGTTTGATGTGAACAGTTTGATAAAAAATGGAAAATAAATAATGGAAATCTAGAAGAACTGGAGGAATTCGTCGTAAAAGTAATTTTTGTAATTAGCTGTCTAATCAAACACATAATATAGTAACGTATTCAAATGTTGTTCAGATATTTGTACAGCCAGATCACTATTTCTCAAATAAAAGCTTAATAATTAGAAAGGTGTGACTTTTTATTCAGAGTTATGCTGTAAAATAGCTGCATGGAGGGCTTTTATCCAGCTTATAATGAATAGCCATTAAAACTTATTTTAAGTAAACTATTGAATCATTTGGTCTAACAAATGCCTCTTTTTAGCAATTAATTACAGTTAAAAATATAATTTATAATTAATTTAATGACTTTTGAAAGATAAAGCATTAGTTATTTTATCCTAAGTATTTTTTTCACATATAAAAGCCTTTATTTATGTCTTATTTACTTTCACTAAACTTGATTATCTAAGGGGCGCGTGAAAAATATTGAGGTATTTCTTAAGCTATTCACGATAAAATTACTTGCGCAGTAATATTTAACGTGTATCATGGTTATAATACATAATATCATTTAGTACCGATTCTCAGTTTCACCGTGCATCTCGTTATTGATTTTTATTCAATTTATTAAGTGTCAGAACAAAGACTCACTGCAAGATTAATAACCAGTTTTTTTCGACTTTACAACTTAATTCTTAATTTTGTTTGTAAAGTATTACGTAAATGAACTTAATCCGGAATAATTTCTTAATAACAATATCCATATGCATTTGTCTGAATAAATATGCATCAATAGCTGTATAAAAGAGATGTCAGCTTTTTTTCAGATGTTACTAAGCTAAGTGGGCCATTACTAAGCTATTAACCAGAATTTACATCGCTGTTATACAGACTAAAGCATTTAAAAATGTGCCCAAATTGCTTGAATAACAGCTGAATAGACATTTTCTCAGACACTATCCAGGCAATAGTTTCAGCTTATAGTTTTGCGGATCGCTATTACTCAAACTTTATTCAGCATGTCTGTGTTACTTGGGAGTCTTTTACGATTATCAAAAATATTAAAATTAAAAAAAAAAAAAAAAAAAAAATACCTACATGATTGTCATTACATGTATATCAATCGATTATATCGATTAAGAATATATTGGAGTTACAAGGCGAGGGACTCATGGCCGCATCGTCCAGCTGTAAGCACGCTGGTGGCGTCGCGTCGTGCAGCGCCGCCCCGACCTAGTTGATCACACAACAAGCGCATTCACGGATACATATAATATATTAAGTCGTCTTATATGCCTGTCAAAGCAAATAGGGTATTTTACTACAGTTACGAATGTTATAAAAACAAGAAAAAAATATCATAGAGCATAAATGATTGGAAAAAAAAACAAAAAGAAATCGATTATAAATTTAAAAAAATTACAAAAGCTTTCGATGTTAGGCAATTGTAGTTATTAATTCAGGTTCTATTGAAAATATGAAGTTACTCCGACGTTCATGTGTGATGTCGATTCGACAGCTTACAGTTAAATACGCTTAATAATCGAGCGCTCAGAATAGTTTTATAGGCTTTCACTGTTGTTCATCTTAGATGCAATTTTTAGAATATTTTGTAAAAATGGCTTCCTAGCCACAATCTCTCTGATTTTAACCCGTTTAACGGATACTCCTACCAAATAGTACTTCAATTTAGTTCATATTTTACCCCGCCGTAAAACCGAAGGAATAGGTACAATGTATTTTCGCTTGCTGTAATTTTAAAATTACAAGGCAATTTTTTCGTTTCTTATCAGTGGAAAAGAAAAATAAGTACGAGTAATATAAACACAAGAAAACAGTTCAGTAGATTTTCTGCTCGGGCGCAAAAGTTGATGTAAGTAATCTAGAGTAGGATAGGGGTGTATTGTGTTGTAAAGGCATACGGCAGTAAGGTTTAGTCGTCCCACAATTCAGTTGATTAGTTTGTACACTTGTGTAAGTCATATTTTTAATCAGTCCATTTTTGATCATGTCCTAATTAAAAGGCTTTTTGTGAAATCCTCGTGAAGCGGCGATGAAAGTTTAATAAACAATTCATGTTTATTTTAGTACCTAGGGCCTGAATCAATAACGCCATGCAAAAAGTTATGAATTTAATTTCGTAATTCCACTGTCAATGTACACTAATCGGTCTTAAAGTAAATTAGTAAACGATTTAATAAAATTCCGTTGGTCTTTGGTCCATTTGAATAACGAAGCGTTTATAACAGTAACTGGGTAGAATATTGATGGCCATACAGCATGTCCGTTGGTGTTCCTGACGTACGACAGATTGCTCTAATTCACAAACTTGGTTACAAGGGTCGCCGATATCGAATTATGTCCACAAAACTTAGGGCCACCCTTTTAGGTAGCTAGATATACAATGACGCTATAGTTCCCTTTGTTCTACAGCGGCAAACGCGACGAAGCGATGCGATTCGATATTATCAAACTTACCATTCAGTGAAATCAACTGCTACGACACGCGCTACGTACGTAGCACCGTAGCGCTACGAGGTGCTACGCAGTGCAACTCATATTTGTGACACTTGACTTTTGATTGTGACCTCACATCGTTGTTCCATGTCACACTGTCGTTCCGTGTGCATTCTCTGATCACCTAGGCTTAGGAACAGACCTTTTAACGAATAAAATAAACTGCACCCGCCTTGCAATAAATTTAAAATATGCTAATAAGCACTTAATTTTCGAAGATACTTTTGTAGCGTACTGTAGCACCTAATATAATTTAGAAAAATAATAGCATGCTAAATATTAATCAGTGAAGTTAAATGTAAGTTATAGGAATTTGTTTCAATACAAAGTAAAACAAACATGAAACCAAATCGAAAGTGACCTCACCAGATCTTGTGGCTCAATCCCGAAGTAGGAGTATGTAAGTAAGTGAGGGAACAGAGGTCCCTCACTTACTTATATAACTAACCAATAACAAAATATTAGTCTCATATTTTTATATTTTCAGGCAGACCGTATGTGCGCATGACTGATAACACAGACGGGCTATAATGAGTATTTCACATAAAAATAAAACGCGGCCTATTTGCGGAAAGCTGGCTCGCGCCGAACACCGATTCTCATGGGAAATTTTTGTCATTGAACAGAACTTCTGCTCATCGGGGAGTCGCTGTTTAACAATTTATGTGTATGTAGACTGTTAACACGTTACCTTCTCGGTTTCACTCCGGTAAATATAAAACATTCGAGAGGCAGTCTCACTGGGGCCCGGGGGAAATTTTGTCGATCATTTGTGTCAGCAGGCTGTGTACTTTATCGATACACGCGTTCGGCAGCTCATACCGTTTATCGTTATTTTGGGTGGAGCGATCCTGCGTGGATGATGGCTGACTGTATTTGGAAAGTCCTCCCGCAACTTCAGTTACAGTTCGAATATCTGTGAAGTAACATCGAAACAAACTCAGAGGTCACAGTCTCTTTTAAAATCCAGATATCTTAGTCAGATCATCAAGCCAACGTTAAAACGAATTAAAACATAATTATGAATAACATTTTTTTTTTCTGCTAGGTTAATTTAAGAACAATCACATCATTTTGATTTTTTGTAATGTGACATCACATTTATCACATAAATGTTATGTCACATCTGGTGGCCAACTGACATAAGTATTGGAATTGGTAGCACAAATCTTTTTTGCTTAGTGTTGAAACACTTACCAAAACGTAACGTAGATCCAAATAGGTATTCGTGGTATAGAGTAGTGTGTAGTTATCTTGCATCTCCACAGTCATATAGGTATGTATGTATGAAGTCAAGACTACAATTCAAAGGCAGGCTGACTTGGTTGTTTGACTGTTGATTTGGCTTTGAGAAAGCCTGACTGAGTATTGGCTGCAGCTTCCTGTTTATTTAGTAACAGTAAGTTCTAAGTCTAAAGCTAGCCAAATTTGACAGATGAATCTCTACCTGAGGCACTGTAAGTTCCAGTTGATAATACAGAATAAATTATAGTACCTTCTGGACAAGTCCCATATCAACATTATATGTTGACTAATATGCGATTTTGAAAAGTGACGATCGTATTCTGCTGATAGTTTCTGTAAACACATACGAGTAGGTTTTATGGTGATTATCACACTGTTTAAATTTTAATCGACACTTTGAAAGAAAACTAAAAACCAATTAGGACTTTTTAATTTTTACTTGATTGTGTTTGTACATGTATATGGTACCTACATATACAAGCACAACATTGCTCTCAAACAGTAAGATGTAGGTACTACTTTTTACAAAACTTATTGTTTGAGGGCAATGGAAATGGCTGTTCTACTAAAGCCCTTTGCTCAGCAGTGGGATAATGTAAGCTGACAGTAACAAGTAATTCAAACAGTTTATTCTGTGACTACAATAATTTCGTAAAAACAAACCACTATCGACCACATTTTATTGCAAGCAAGCCTACCTGAAGCCCTGATTACGTTAGTTAACAAAATAAGCCCGTCTTAAGCTAAACGAGTACTATAGGCTGTTGTGTTTATCAGAGCAGTGCACCGCAGTATTCTTCGGAAGGATCGTTCAAATCCCACCAAATTGCTAGTTTAGGAGCCCCAATATAATCATATATGAAGGATGTCGACGGATCAGTTCATGCGTGAAAATGGTACCGAAACCCGATAACAGAAATGATAGTAATATTTGCCCATTCGCCTTGTTCTTGTATAGAACAATAACGATAATGGTTGTCAGCTATCACCTCCATTGTGTTTCGTCAGACACTATGAATTAACGGTGTGGGCTCTTAGAATTTTATTACTATTAATTTAATATGGTAATGTCTGAATCGGTTATTGCTCTAAATATTTATTGTACCTACATACATTTAAAATTTTGATAATAAATAATGAGCCAATGAAATCATAAAATTAGCAATCATCCAATTAATTGTTATAAATGTCGAAATAATAGGGGTTAAAGTATGAAATTGCCGTTTTATTGTAATAGGTACTTCGAATTGACATAGAACCTTCATGGTTTGAGATTTTTGAGTGAAACTTTTTTCACATGGTACCTATGAAGTTCTTCTTTTAAAAAATGTGCAACATTTGATTATCAACTTTCAGTTGTTTTTTTTATTCAGCTTAGACAAGAAAGATAGATACTTAGAAAATTCAAGTTATTTTTGAATACGAGTTCTGACGCGGAACTAACGCTGCAGAAACAGCTCGCATTATCATTGTTGCGTTTGGAGAGGGGACTGCTAATGAACGCACCGTGCGATTGGTTTAAACGCTTTCGTGATGGAAACTTTGATTTGAAGAACGAACCACATGGAACACCACCCACACAGGTGAATAACAATGAATTGAAAGATGGTGGAAGCCGATCCGAGCCAAACTACCCAGGAATTAGCGGCATGGTTTAACGTTACCTTACCAACAATATTGACTCATTTGCGTCAAATCAATAAAATAAGAGAAATGGGTGCCTCATGATTTGACTGATCAGCAGAAAGAAACGCGTGTTAAAACTTGTGTTGCCTTGTTGAATCAATACATAAATTAATATTGGATCGAATTGTGACATGTGATGAAAAGTGGATTCTTTACGATAATCGTACGCGACAAATGCAATGGCTGACCCCAGGTCAAACGCCACAACAGTGTCCTAAAGCAAAGCTTACCAATAAAAAGGTAATGGTAACTGTTTGGTGGTCTCAGCATGGTGTTATTCACTATAGTTTTCTCCGATCTGTTCAAGCAATAATGGAAGATGTCTACTGTGCCAAACTCCCAACAACGATAGCAAAACTAGCAGTGAAACAGCCCCGACTCATGAATCGATCTTCACCATTATTGCTCCATGATAACGCGAGATCTCATACAGCACGAGAAACCGTTTTAACTCTACAGGAACTGCAATTAGAAACCATTCGTCACCCTTATTATTATCCGTATTCACCAGACCTCCAACGGACTACCATTTTTTTCGTGATTTGGATAATTTTCTACGTTATAAAAAGTTTTCTTTTCAGGAGGCAGTACAAAATGCTTTCACACAGTTTGTCGAATCTAGATCACGAGAGTTCTATCGCAATGGCATAAATGACCTTTCTATTAGATGGCAGCAATGTTTAGAAAATAATGGTAATTATTTTGATTAAATAAATATGTTACATACAAAAAAAAAACGAATTTCAATTTTTCAGTACAAATCGGCAATTTCATACTTTAACCCTAATATTTGAGCACAGAGTACGTAAGGAACGGTCATTCGTTACGTGTCTCATTTGTCACGTAGTTTGTACTACAACAGTTTTTCTTTCTTATTCTGTTCGCGGCCTCTGATTAAAGCCCACCGTTGCTAGGGTCGGACGAAGCTTATTAATTTTTCTAATGGAGCGGCCCACGGCCTCATAAGTCCTGAACTCAGGTGGCTTAGAGTTTCGTATAGAGTACTGGACTCGACCGGCCCATCAAACTGCCTTCCTACAAAAGTTTGTAACGCTCCCCCGACGCGCAGCTGTGTTAAACACAACTTTAAACGTAGACGCGTAATACAAAAAGTTAGTCACTTCCCCAAGGGAACCTCAAAAATAGAAACTCTATTAAGTTTCAAAATATTGTTTTGCTTTATTACCTTAGTGGGAATACACGCTGTTATATGCAAAGCTTACATGAGAGTACGCACTATATACGCAACGGTTTTTGAGTAGCTCGAGAATGTATTCAATAGTTGGCGGTGCCACTAGCCAAGAGTATCACATTCCTGATCAAATCTGAAACGTTGGATAATATTGGAAATGTTGATAGTTAACACAATAGATTTGACGTAGCGTACCTATTTGAGCGTTCAATACATTGTGTGTCTGTTTTATTACACAGATACAGAATCTTTTGAATATATTGTTTACACAGATATTCCTATATTTAGAAATATTATTTAACATAAGCCATCACGCTTTGTTTTCCCGAAGGGTTGACAATACACCCACATTTCGCCATATTGAATATTGTTTAAGTTTTCCGGTAGTGGAAAATGCACAAGTGGCCAGGTAGGCGTTATGCTCAAAGTGTGGAAGGGTATGACTGATGCGCCTGACATCCATAATGAGCTGATTCGACTCTACACACCGAATAATTATCTCCGTGGCAGAAAACATCGACTGCTAGGCGTGTCTTCGTGTCAGACAGCGGCCCGTGCTGCGTCTCCCCTACTGCGCGAGTACCGCACTAAATAAGTTCGTGGAAGCCAATCCACACTATAGATAGTGCAATCCACGACGACGCGCCCCACTCCACTCCGCTCCGTACTAAAATTAATATATAGTACTAAAATAAATTAAAGTACAGCTTGCAGGGGCCTTATTATGAAGTATTAATGCTATCATTATTCCATTGCGAAAAAAGGATGGTGCTAGCGGCCTTGTATAGCTCCGTCCCTCACTCACACTGGAATAATGGTGGCATTAATACGTCATAATACGGCCCCTGTACAGTAATCGCGGAGTGGGGCGCGTCGTCGTGGATTGCACTATCTGTACGATCTGTTCGATAATAAATTCACCAATTTAATGGTTATGTGCCTACCTTACTCGTTATGTGTTATGTATGTATTTATTATATATAAATTGATTTATGTAATTGGTTTCGTAAGCCGTGTAAATATAATAATTAAATAAATATGAAGTGTCATTATTTGGTTAAGGTGACGATAACTGACTTTTAATGATTTTATACTGAAAATGACGTCTAAACGAGTAGTGTTAATGATTTGGAAAAAAATAAATGTTAAATTAACGCGTATGTAATAACTTAATATAGGAATATTTGTAATTAGTAAAGTTATGTCTAACGCGGATAAAAAACTGAGAATCACGCAAAATCTAACAAGCATATTTTTCTGAAAGCTTCATTATTTTAAAGATAATTTAATTATTGATCTTTTAGTATACGTTTTTTATTCAAATACCCTTTGTTTTATGTATAATAAATAAATAATGCGTCTAGTTTGAGGCAGCGCTCCCTGATGGGCGAGTCCTATTACTGGCTGGACGTACGTCGCGTTGCGTGAGCTTAGTACAGAACACGCAAGCTAACCACTGAAGGTCACTGACATATATTTGTGTCTTAAATCTTAGTAAACAGCATATTGTAGGGCGTAACTCAGACCGAGAAGAAACACCAAAATATTCAACATTAATTCCTATTCACACGACAAAACGTCGTGTAACTTTTCGGTTGAGGGCTCTTGCTATGCATGAGTAAAATTCGTTCTGGCAACCGGCAACTTATCCTCAGGACATGCATGAATAAGTAACGGCATTTGTCGAAGAAAGTGAGGGATTTGCTGGCAGTTTAGTTAAAAGCGGTATACAAGCCGGCAGTTTTGTGTTTGCACAGGACGGCGTGTGACCTGCCACCTAGAGCCTAGCTCCACAACATCACATTGTTACTATTATTTGCTGGACCCGTTTTTCGTATTAGTGTTATAAAAATACAAAACTTGTGTACCAAGTTGGGCACACTACAGGCTCGGTCACAAGACATGTTTTCTAGTTAAAATTTAATTCCTCTGTAAAACAGGCGGATGTAATTAAAGCCACACAGCCCTTGTTTGTAGAGGACTTGAGATGATAATGTAAGAGTAAATATTTTTAACCCTTTACGTATTTCGAGCTAAATACCTAAAAAAACAAATAAAAAAACTAAATTATCGGAAAACTTGAGACTAGAGATGCCGATGCATTCAACCAGCTTTTATGACAAATCTTTTACAGTTCAAGCAGTACGGTTATGGAATGCCTTGCCCGTGTCGATAAGGCGAGCTCAATCCTTGTCCACTTTTAAAACTCTGGTAAAAACACACTTCCTCTCTCCTTAAACATCATCATTACATTTAGTTCCTTGCTCTTGTTTCATGTTTATATATTTATATGAATAAGTTTATGCTTTATGTATGTATGTACATATTTATTGTATATGTAGATGGTACACCGCTGACTACCTGCAGTATTGTCTCTCCTATTACCTTTAATCCATCCAAAGGTTGTCTGTAAAAGATCGCTTTAAGCGATAAGACCGCCCATTGTGTCACCCTATGTAAAAATTCTAAATTATGTCTGTGATTTTTATGGTGTACAATAAAGAGTATTCTATCTATCTTCAGTCTATCTAATACCTGATTTCTATTTTTGTACACAAGTAATGAGGCACGCTACTTACGCTTGTTGTCCGTTTTTGTTGTTCACTGTTGTACAGGAAGTCAGCTAAACATTACTAACGACTGCTCTCGTATTAGCTTTGCTCAGAACAACGTTTTTTTTCCTTCATTTGTATCATGAAAAAGAACTCGGTTGTAAACAGGAATAATAAAAAAAATACCTTTAATTTACTGGCGTATTACGTGAAATGTTATTCTTGGAAACAGAGTAAAGGTTATATTAATTGGCGGTTAGACACAACAGCGCTGTTGATTTGAGCTTCCAGAACTTAATGGACGTTTCAAATTCAATTTGGAACTGCGCGCGATTTTCGTTTGTGTTATTCTTAAAGATTCAGCTGTTGGGTTTACGCCTTTACATAAACAAACAGCAAATCCGAAATACACACTTAGAGAAAAATCTGGCGTTTCCAATTTGAGAGGTATCCCCGCGATACCCTTGCGAAGGGTAGCGTTTGAAGACAGCTATTTGATTTTTGTTACGGTAGCGTTTCTATCTGTCTTGAATTCAATGTTTCTTTGAGAATTGATAACAAAACATACTCGCAATTTGAGAGTTATCACATACCTACGTTTTACGTACGTTTATGTACCTTTCCGCTTTCAAAGATTCATGTAAGCGGTTATATTCACTAACCTTTTGCCAAAATTATTTTCACAGCTTATAAAAATATTATTTCGATCTCGACTTACTTATGCTCGGGTGCATCGTAAAATAAATAAACTAAGTTCCAATACTGCGACCGCGGAAATGGAAAAATACTTGCTATCCACCATTTATGGTGTATACTTTATTATTTTATACTTGGAGTGCGAGCGGAATGTAAGATTTGTTTTCTTGTGCAAACTGTAGTGGAACCGAATACATACAAGTTAAGTTGATAATAGAGATTTATGTCTATATTAATAACTAGATACAAAATTATCTAGGTCTCTTTAAACTTAGTTTGATTTATTATTTAAGATCTTACGTGAATTTTGAACTCACAAGCGAGCAACAATAATATTTGTGGAGAAATTCGAACGAAAAATATCGCAACAGTGGCTTACTAAAAGTGGAAATCTTTTCCGATAGAGAAATTGTCGACATTGACACGTTGACTATGAGCGATGTCGTGTGCCCTTTCATACTAACGTGTTCCGTTACTTTGGTGACTTTTGTGAGGTCCCGTAAAGAGGGCATTATTGCCAAGGAGCATATAAGAAGACAGGACTTCGGAAGATGCTGGGTACATGTTTAGGTTCGTGTATATAGAACATTCCTCATAAAGTACATATGTTTACGAGCAACACCGCTGTATAGTACATGCCCCTCGTAAAATGGAAACACACCGGCTTCATTATGCGTGTTACCTTCGACCAAAAGGCTTTTTCACAATCGAACTGAATTTAATTGCAAATTCGAAGTGTTTCTGGGGCTTTATGTCGTGGTAATATGTATTTTTTACGGAGGTACCTATAACTATTTATTACCTGTGTTACGTCGCTTTTTAAATATCAAATAATAAAATTAAAGGTACACTAAAGAAATTGTGTTGGCCAATCTTCTCAATGCGGAAAACATATTTGTGGCTGCAACCCTCAGGGCCAATTACCCTGAAAATGCCTCCGTGAAATTCAACCTTGTAGGTAAAGAGAAAAGCAAAAACAATTTGATATGATCACCGAGAGGGAATCTGGATTAATCCCGGCCTAAATCTATTGCTACAGTTTTCATTCTTCCTCAAAGGTAAGTATGAGAATTACTTGGTATACGCCCTAACATTACAAATTAGAGCGAGTAACATGACAAACAAATTACTTTGCGCGAATCCTGACTAACCAGGCGACAAAGTGATGTAACATTTCACATCTGACGCAATGAAACAGACCCCCGAGGCGTAAAGAATGCTAACGGGAGGCTGAAGGACGAGGGGTGCACTAACTTAGCGTACTTTACTGTTGACATGGAGCACATTTGTGCGCATACTATCACGAGATACGAGTAGTACGTACTCGTTTCGATTAGTTATCCACGTCATAGCTGCTCGTGTCTGCGTCACGTCGACGTCACGCTTACGTCATGCCATTTATGGACATGCAACCAAGTCTTCGCCCGGTCCATGACCGCGAGAGCGAGACGGTTATATGTAGCTACTTGTATTTTGAGATTCATGTTAAAACATTGTTGTTTCTAAACTAGTTTCCGAATTTCCCGATCCACTCGGCGTACCTTGAACTCTTAGAACTCGTATAAAAGAAAAATGGGATAAACTGGGAGTAAACAAAAGTTTTCGCGTTCATGGAAACATCCAGTTTATCTGTTTCGTTTATGTATGTTACCTGCGAGTGAAGCCGGACTCTAGCCCATAAAACAAAAATAGATTTATTTATTCGACGTTTGTGTGGGCGTGATACTGAATTATTTGATAGTTTATGGATGTACTGGGCTGCGGATTTGTTCGTATACATTAAATAGTTGTTGTATGAGGGTGGAATGTTGTCATATTGCGTTGTTGTTTTATGTAACTCAAGTTGTATAAGTGCTTTGTTCTGGAAAAGATTCTCAATGGCTATAAATGTTCTATTTCCTTTTCGAACGATCGTTAGTTGTACCTACACATAAATAACCTACGTAGTGAGCCCACGAGCTTTTTAAAGGCACTCGTGCCTTTAAGTCGATATTCGTGATCTATCTGGAAACTCATATCCGCTTAATTAAATACTAGCGCAGTAATCTGATTACAGAGGTCAGTGAAATCAACGTGTAAGTACTTACTAACCCAGCTAAATGTATTTCATACTTCATTTAATATGGATGCCTTACTGATACATTTAGGTAGAAATAGTTTCCGGACCCGTCTGTAAATTAATTCCATAAGAATATTATAATAAAAATAATTTGATAAGCGCTATTGCTGAGTCCTGATTTCGATTCCCGGGTCAAGCACAGTGTTATTGGGTTTTTCCATCTGGAATTTCTCAGTGGCAGCCCAGAGTCTGGATTTGTGCCCGGTTGATGGCAATAGGCTCGCCCCCTATTACATGGGACTTAAACATAACTGGCGAAATGTGGGTGTACTGTAGTTACACTTTCGGCCAACTCTTCGGGGAATGCAGGCGTGATGTTATTTATATATGTAGGTATGTAATTTGATAAGAAACGGAAATAATTTCTATAACTCGAACTAAATAAAATAGAATTTTTGGTAAAACTACCCGACAGTTTCCCTTTAAACTATTTTTCAACACTTTGTAACCGCTTTTAGGTTCATAATGCAGTGTATTAAACACGCGTGCTTTTTACTTTATATTACTGCACTAGTGCGGTAATGTGCTCACAGATAACTATTTACTAGTTGGAGGTGTTGTTCAGGTGTTTGTCGGTGGTGTGCTTTTTTAATCTCATCAAAGAGACTTCATGCCTTTTTATGCCTACCTGTAAGTAAATAAAATATTATATAAAAAAAAAAACACCGAATTACATATTTTTCACTACATACGAGTATTAACCTTAATTTGCGTATCCAAAACATTATTTTAAGTTTATTATATTTTTTACATAGGCAGTATAGCGGTTTTGCCAGTACCTTTATTAACAACTGCGCGCACGGAAAAAAACAACCAGCGCGCCATTTTCCATAAATATTTGTTCACGTTTTCGTTGTGTGGTTAATTATTATCAAAAATATGAAATCTAAAATAAGTATTGTCATCAACTGACGTTGAAAACTTTTTAAAAGAAGCTCCAGTACCTGGCAACAAAGGTAAGTTGACCTTTATAAATCTAAATGTATCATCTCAAGTTTTTTTTAAAAACGACGTATGAAACGAGTGTGCTATGATCATTACACACTCGAATTATATACCGCCTTGAGTGTGATTATTTTACCTTTTTATTTTGTTATTGTGTTTCACGAACTGTGTCCAAATAAATATTATTCTTTCTTTCTTTCTAATGACCAACATAGCACACTGGTATCATAATGTACTATTATAGTACTAGAGTTATATTAAACTAGCTGTTGCTCGCGACTTGGGCTGCGATCCAGGATGAAAAGTACCCTGCCTGTCTGCTCATAATAGGTAATACGGGCTGGTTTCCGCAACTCCACGTCAAAGCGCGTATTTTGCGTACGAGTGGGAAAAATCAGTCATTCGATCCACCCCAGCTCCTCAAAGAAGGCCAGCAACGCCTTGGTGTTACTGGCAATCTCGCGTAGGGTACCTGGGTTATCGAAGTACTTTGCCCTGTAAGTGGCGACCACCGGTCAGTTTAACAGCACATGAGCTGCTGTCTCGTCCTCCATGCAGGCTCTGCAGAGCGGACTGTCTGTGACTCCTATGACAAAGAGGTGTTTATTAAATGACCCATGGCCAGTTATAGCTGCTGTAACCGTACGCAGTTGTTGTTTGGTTAATCGGAGAACCTTTTTCGTGAGGCGGCCATCGATTGAGGGGAGTCTGTCTACCCATGTGCCAAATTTAATCCAAAACCGTTCAGCCGTTTGAGCGAGAAAGCGTAACCAACAAACTCAGTGTCGCATTTATAATATTAATTAGGATTTCATATTATCGACCCAGAATAGCCGGAATAGTTATTTCAGCCTTTATTCCTTGTTACGAAGGGAAAATTAAATTTCTACGCAAACCATTTGTGAATTCGATTTTATGTTTAACTAGGACTGGTACCTTTTGTATATTTGATATTGGAATTCAAACTGATGAAAACACAATTAAACTATTATGTAGGTATTTCTGGAAAACTTTAACAAAATACTGATGGAAATACATTGAATAGTCGGATTGATTCATCCAACAGGTATAAATATTAAAAGTATTCCGGAGAATTTGAGATAAGGTATCAACCGCTTCATTTGCCATTAGGCGAATAAAGAAATTCCAATTGAAAAAAGGGAAATCCGGATAATCAGATGGAATATAAATCAGCATTGGTGGGTCCGAATTAAGCGCTCAGAGCGATCCGCTTGGAGGCTTACGCTCAATTTCTACTAATAGCATGAAAATCAGCAGGAATAGGAGAATTCAGTGTTGCTTTAAACGTACAAACATAATATATCGCATTAAATTGATTTTACGTGATAGGCTTACCTTGGCTTCTAGGATTGAATGGACCATCAAAACGAGTCACAGTGTCAGGCTTTAGGTATTTAAGTTAGAATTTTGTTCATCGGATATGAGGTTGACCGATTCTAGTAGTGAAATCTGTTTATTATAAAAACTAGAAAAAAAAAACGTTTATTTGCCATAAACTTAATAAAAGATTTAATATTTGAGTTTTATAAAGATATATTCACAAAACTTAATCAACAAATTCTAAATCTTCTCAGCTTGATATAATTAAAGAAAAAACAAAGGCATACAAAAAAATAGGTCATCATCACAAAGGAACAAACATCAAAACCAAAAATTACGTGACGATAATTAATTACAAACGGAAACGAACTTGTTAAAATTCCAAGTAGGCATTAGGTATGGTAGGATAAACATTTGTAGGATAAACATTTTGGTATCCTTTAATTATAAAAAGAAAGAAGATTTATTTATTGGGACTCGCACAGGAAGACCACAAAGTGAACTAAACAAAAACATAAAAAAAAAATAAGTTTAAGAAAAATGAAAAAGAACAAGGTACACACAAAAATAAAATAACACATTTAAAAATAAGTGACGCAGCACTTTTTTCTGATAGGGCCCGAATATAATCTCGCTCTCACAGAAAAAGAAGACTAAAAAAAATATATATATAAAGTGTCCCGTATGGTCACCATACGGATCCCTTTATGCAAGTTGGCGCTACGATTCGTAATTTATACTTTAATCAACGGTCGCCGCTCAGCCCCGGATATGACTGACATCCGGTTTAAATCCACTGTGCTGCTCTATAATTTACTTGCTCATTTATACATATTTTATTGATTTTAGCTCTCTGTATTAGTTCTTGCCTTTTTTAGACTTTGTTTTACGAGTCAGTTTGTATTTAACCGGATTAATTGGAATAGATTGCGATTGTCGGAGGATCCTCCCTTTTCTATGGTGGATAAGTGAACTTTACACCCTGTTCCTCATACCCCTAAATTGGTGACCCCGACGTGAAGACTTCATTGGTGATCCCGAGTATGAACGTCAACGCAGCCTTCGTGCAACTACTTCAGCGTGACGTCACCATCATCATCACTCCCGCAAGCTTTCGTGAGGCGAGTCACACAGACAGCCAGCACCCTCCGCTTCTACGGGTATCCTGACCACCAACATGCAGCGAACGCGCATTCCTGGTCATCACCCCCAGCCTCATCAACAACCTTGGCACAGCACCTGCACTTTCGGCCGGTCTCACAAGCAGAGCTCTTTCTACCCTCTCCTGGTCGACGCTAGCAGTCAGCCACAACCCAGTGCTATATCACATTCGACTCACTGGATCGTAACGCAGCGCCACCCCCAATCACTGGGGAATCACCGGAGACAGTTCGACCTCCGGTCTTCGGAGGAAAGTAATGTAGCGGTTACACCGCCACATACGAACTACGCATCAAAGACATGACGTCACACAAATCCTGCATCGCGCAATTAGAGTTTACCGCACGAACGACATATATAAGACTATCCGACATCAACAGTCGGGCATAGTCGGCCCGCCAGACACAACACCCGTCTTGTCGGAGGATCCTCCCTTTTCTATGGTGGATGAGTGAACTTTACAGCCTGTTCCTCATACCCCTAAAGTATCACTGCTGATAGATTTTGGGACAGCCCGTTGTTTCATCACTGAGGTTCGGTTAGGTTCGCATGACAACTGGGGCTCGTACTCATCTCGCATTTGCTTAGTGACACCCTTTTATTTGTAAGATTGCTAGCAGTCCGATCTATTCTTGTTTTAAAATATTATTATTTCTTTTGTCGTGTATTTAGTGTTTTTAACAAGCTTTTACTACCTTCACTTGTAACTAACAATGAAATAAAATCTTGGAAGTCAAGTCAGTCAGTCTCCGTCTGTTTGGGTACCCAATCTTTGAGAATGCCGTTCCCATTTTTAAAGAGGTTAAATTGGAAGAGGAGGGAAAATTAAAAATTACAATGACGTTTCGGAAAGATTTCTCCAAATTAACATGAATTCACATGGCCATAACCTTAATCCATTATTGCTGTTTCGGCCCTAAATTAACATATATCGTTCGCACTTCCCATTTATGGAAACACTCATCTTTGAGACAATATAGACTAAATCATACATTAACTTCGATCTTAAATGTGGCCATGGACGACCGAGCTTGGGCACAAGCTACTCTTTCTATCCGTATGGGAGGCCTCGGCGTCCGCTCGGCGTCCGCCGCGAATTAGAATTTATATCTGCCCGAAAATCCATTTTCTCAGAGATGGTGGGATGGGCCGCTCTGCAGAGTAGTAGAACAATTTACTTGGCACTTGCACACGCTCCGCAGTAATAGCAGACTACTACTGCGGAGCGTGTGGGCCTGCTGACGGTGGGTAAGTGGGATTCGGGCATATTCGTATGGCCTCATGCACACCGTTATCGAACTTAGGCACTTTGTTCGACGACACTACTCTCCGCATAGCTGCTTCTCTGAGACTAGGAGCTCCTTGTTGTTCTCCTCATCGCTGTCACTGTGGTGAAGTTGTCAACAGCCTCGGACACCACGGCCTGTCTTCCAGCCGAAGTGCGGGTCACTTAGCGCGGCACGCGAACTTTAATGACATCATCCGACCACCTCTTGTCACCGTCGGCGTTCCAGCTGTATTAGAACCCAATGGCTTGGCACGCGAGGATGGCAAGAAACCGGATGGCATCTCTTAATTTCCATGGAAAGTGGGTAGTCCATTAGTGAAGCGGTGAAAGTAACCTTATTGGTAAATACATTTTCGAGCCGTTTGGGGTTGAAACCCTAGGGCCGTGAGGTCCGAGTGCTCATAGTTTGTTCAATGAAATCTCCAAACGACTGGTTGACACTTCCCGTAAACCAACGGCTGGATTTTACCTTGGCCAGAGGCTAAGCATTGCCATTCAACGTGGCAATGCCGCCAGTCTCTAATTCCAACTGGTAATGTACCCAAAATTACCAGTCGACG
Source organism: Xanthia togata (assembly GCA_963853775.1). Classification (NCBI taxonomy): domain Eukaryota; kingdom Metazoa; phylum Arthropoda; class Insecta; order Lepidoptera; family Noctuidae; genus Xanthia; species Xanthia togata. The sequence continues at coordinate 14,523,606 of OY970793.1, forward strand.
GTAATGCGGAGAAATTTTTCGACGCCATATTTTAGTTTGTTAATAGTTTTAGTTAGGTTTGGATATTATATTTTTAGTTTTGGAAGAAAACTTAGAATACCTATTATACAATAAAAAGCAATCAAGTTCGTTTCGTTTTGACCTGTTCTAGTGTATTTTACTCGATTATTTTTATTTCTTTAATAATTTTATAATGATGGTACCTAATATAGTTGAGTTTATTTCTGTAAAAAATTGAAAGTTAAGTTTGTGTTGTGATAGCGTCTTTTTGGTTCTCCTATTTGGTGATAAATAATTTACAGAAATAAATAATTTAACAATGTGGGTTACCCATTATGTACTAGTACCTAAAGTACTGTACCTAAACTAACTAACTCCTCTCGCTTTAAGGGCGTTTATCCTAAAGTTGGCAACGTCGCAAATAGCTGTCAAAAATTTACTTGATTTGGCAATATTAGTGTATGGAAATAAGAAATGTGGCTAACTAGCGAACTAGAATATTAATAATTAATTGCAATTTTATAATATTGAATTTGATGTTGTACCCGTTTTTGGTGTAAAAAAGGCATTTGGAAAATTATCATATACTTTTCTTACATCTAAAACTAAATATTCGGTGTTATGACATTAATTATTGCATTTCATAATCAATATTCTAATTCGCTAGTTAGCCATATTTCTTATTTCCTACGTTGCCCATTTTCAGAATAATCGCTCTTAGTCTTAATACCGATACTGTATTTTATTAAATTGTTACCCATTCGGAACCCGCATACTTCTTATTAATTTTGTCCATCATTTAGCTACCATCTAATGCTCCTTAGATTTCATCTACTTCGTCTATGAAGTAAGTAGCACGCGCCACGGAAGGTAGCGGTGAGTCGTTTCAGCCGGTACGTGCTTCAGGAAACACCCTATATTACTATACTACTATTATGAAATGCTTGCCTGCTGAACACGTGACGCCCTTGCTAGGAGTAAGTTTTCAATGAAAATTAATCACACATGTATGTAGAAATTCGAATCAGTCTAAGTCCATGTGGAATTTCAGCAACATGGTGCTAACTTCAGGAAACCGATCCTTCTTTGTCATAGTTGCAAGTTTGAATTGTTGTGGCTACTGAGTAATGGGACTCTGGTATATATACAAGGGTGTGGTTTTATGATGGTATTTCAGGCAACACTAGGATTAGACGGAGTAAAGGAAAAATGATAATTATGGTCACGGTATTTGACAGCAAATGCCAAAACAGACCTTTTTGCTTTTTGAATAAAGCGGCCATTTATATAAGTAATAGAACTCGCTTTTTTTTCGTAGTAGCCAATAGTCGCCAATAATATTGTTGTTATAGACCAATTCTGTAAATACCATTCTTTATAGAAAAGATTTGTGGCACAATGTGAGCAAGAAAAGCCCATAAATGATAATGAAGGAACTGATGACGCCGATTCATTGTAACCTCTCTCCCTGAGTTTTTGCAGTTCAAATGTTTTTATTAGGGTTCCGTACCCCAAGAGTACCAACGGGGCCTTGCTACGGCTCCGCTGTCCATCCATCCGTGTTTTAAACCGTAATTGGTAGACACTTGAAATTTTGACAGAGTGTGTACTAACAAATAATAAAAATAAATTAAAGTAAAAAATGAAACGGGGCATGAAAATGAAAATGATACATGAAAACTATGTCAATTTGTTTTTTGTTTTATATTGTACGGTGATACGGAACCCTTCGTGTGCCAGTCCACCTCGCACTTGTTCTTACATATATCATTAACTTCTTTTAATGGAACTGGCGTAGTTCCAACTCTAGGTTCAGGGGACAGAACTCTGTAGTCACTAATCAGTGACTTCCTACTTATTTTTATACTTATAGTAGGCTTTCTTGTTCGGGATATGAGTGTTAATGGCTCGAGTGGACCGTATATCATACTTCTTATAAGTATTAATAAATATTGTGTTACGTTTCACGCCTGTTTTATGTGGAGTAGGCAGAGATGTGGCTAATTAGTTGTGCATATTGTTGAGAATTGCATACTTAGGCTGGTAAAAGACTAGAAGCCCCATAAAAGCGGTTTGATTCCATTCACTGCGATGCAACTGAGAATTTGTGGTTAAAGAAGAAGAAGAAAGAAAAGAAGAAGAATATGTTTATTCTACACAAACAAAACGCACATTCAAAGAAAACCTACACAAATACAAAAGTAGCAAACAGCCTCGTATTCAACCAACAAACAAACGTTTGGAAATGTTGTTCATCGGACCAAAGACAATATTGCGTAATTACTGTTGTGACATTACGTACTCTGTGCAGCAGAAAGCGCAGTGCAGTGCTCTGCGCAGGCGTATAGCAGTATATCTTCAAGAATTAGCAGTATACGGTGACCAGTGTTAAATAGGTGAAAGCGTATTGGAAGTATAGCATATACTAGAACCAATACTTCAAAGATATGTGATATCTACCAGCCCGCTCTGGGCCCGCGTGGTGGATTACAGCCCAATCCCTCTCGAAGAGTCCTCTCTTTGAGAGACATGCCTCCTGGCCTGTATCTTAGCAGTGGGAACATTATTGCCTGATTATGTATTGCAAGTGTAGCAACCGCAACGTTTGTGGAGCTGCTTAAAGATAGCTGTCATGTATGCTATTAGAACCAAAGTGCCTGAAGTCGACCATTCTGCTACGCACATTCTGTCTTCTAAATATTTATAACTAGCGACCCGCCCACGCTCCGCACGGGTGTCGATATGGTAAAATATCGAGATTTCTGTGCTGTATCTGAGTTCAATATTAATGAAACATACACATTAATTTTCCGGAATAAAATGCTTTAAATTATGGCGAAAACTGCATCAAATTCCATTTTGCAGTTTAGAAAATTTAAGCAGTCACACAGACAGACGAACAACGACGAACCCGCTCTTGCTTCGCACGGGTTTTACGACTTGACAAAACGTCGAGATTTCTTCCGTAAACCTAACTTTTATAATAACGTATTATACACATAAACCTTCCAGAATAAATTCTCTAAACGATGGTGAAAACCTCATCAAAATCTGTTGCGTGGTTTAGCAGAACAACGCAGACATACAGACAAACACGAAAAGTAATATGTATAGATGTTGTACCCGATATCACGGGAATACCAGATTTACCTCCTGCAATGCCAGTTTGCAAAAAAGAAATTTCAATAATTTTAATGAAAAAAATGAGGCTTTCGTTTTTATTCTACCGCTCACGTACTTGAACCGGCTTTCAATTTAATTGAATCAACTAAGCTTTCCATGCTTACAATCAACATAAATAAATAAAATTGAGACACTTAATAATTAAACTGAAATAGTAAGAAAATTGAATAGAAGAGAAACGTGGCGGAAAACTGGGCAATAAATAAGAGGTTTACCGGTAAGTAATTTACGTTCGTAAGGGTCCGTTCACATTGAGATGCGATGCGACGCCACGCGATACTAGAATAATCCGGCGAGGCGATCTGCAGCGTAGCGCTACGCAGCTTACTTCGACATTTGTGTCCAGTTCGCTTTTGCACTCACACTAAAATATTATGAACATTTTTGTGCGGAAAATAAGTTTTTTTTCTTTATTTAATTACATATTTGTGTACCTACTACAAAGAAATAAATGAACAGGAAATGTACAAATATACTTCTTATATCTATAGTTTCTGCCAGACATAGTTAAGTTTTATTTTACATCGCCATCAAAAAAAGTGCGCGCGGCGTTGCTCGCGTCGCATCTCGGTGTGAACTGACTCTTATACTATCTTCAATATAAATGAACAATTTAATATCTGCAGTCCAAGTAATTGAGTAGTTTATTTGTTCGCAGCCGTACTGAGGCTTAGTTGTAGAATATTTGATGTAGTTTAAAGTGCCTCTGAATGTTCCCAAAGATTGTGGTCTGAGACTGTCGTGAATTTATTATGAAATGGTTGCTATCCGCGCCGGCTGTTCCGTTTTACTATTGTATCCTCTTTGAGATATGATATAAAGAGAATTCATGTATGAGAGATTCATCATCTGCCTAGCCTTTTCCCAACTACGTTGGGGTCGACTTCCAGTCTAACCGGATGCAGCTGAATACCAATATTTTACATGGAGCGACTGCCTATCTGACCTTCACAACCCAGTAATTGGGTGATACGATACCCCTTGGTAAGACTGGTTGTCAGACTTTCGGGCTTCTGACGACCCGTAACGACTGTCAAAGATCCACGAATGACAGCCGGGACCAACGGCTTAACGTGCTTTCCGAGGCACGGAGGAGTCTCGGTACGTAAAGATGGTCACCCATCCACAGACCAACCCCGGCAAGCGTAGCTTAACCTGACGGATCGACCCTTGCGGCAGTTATTACTTAGCCACGAGCTCCTCCGAGCTCCTCTCTCATGTATGAGAGATTATGTTGTGTATATAATAATAATAGGGGATATCATAACATAACATCACGCTTTGTTTCCTCGATGTGTTGGGCAGAGGTGCATTCTGCCAGTGATGTTTAAGTCCATGTAATAGGGGGCGAGCCTATTGCCATTAACCGGCCACAAATCCAAACTCAGGGCTCCTACTGACGATTTACAGATAGAAAATCCAATACTTAACACTTTGCCTGAACTGGTAATCGAACCCAGGACCTCATGCTTAGCAGTAGAATATCAGTACGGTATAAATGTATTTTAGGACCAACTTAAACATTTAGGTAAGGAATCATTCCAGGAAAATCTAACCATTATGAATGATTACTTACAATGATTATTAATTAAATCGGCTTGCAAGATTTCCCGAAAGACTAAGGATCGATCGCTTGCATAAAACAGTAGCGATTAATCCGGCTGTAGCAGCGGGAGAGAGATTAACTATTAATTAGTGTACCTTCAAAGGTAAATAGTCTATGGTCTGTTCCAAAATATCTGATAAAAATGTAAATAAAAGGATCAGGAAACGTACTTGTTGATGCCAATTTGTAGTGCCACTTACAAATTGTATGATTTGATTTGATTATTTGAATACTTACTCCTGCCATTCTAATTTTACATCAACTTAGGAGGAGTCCTCCTGGAGGGTTCACCTAGTCGCATAAGTATAGGATGCCGTGAACCTCGCGGAGGGCTCATTTTAAATGTAGGTTTTTCTTAGCGAATACAGCATTATAAACAGTGAAAATAAAATCTGATGTATATTTTACAAATGTTGTAATGTAAGTAATGTTGTATGTAAATGCGTTGGTTTTAAAAACTCCCGAATTTCTTATTGTTTTGTTCTCTGTTACAAATATTCACAAAAATATTAAAAGGTTGAAAACTACGTATAGCGACAAGACCCCCTGAAAACACCATTTTACTTCGTCTTACAGTGTTTTATAACACGGTTTTAAACCCAATGCCGTTGACCATCCGCGATGGTTAACTTTAGCGCAAACGTAATGCCGGTAACCATCCCAGCGGGTTCACTTCCAATATGTATGGTGGCATGGCGTATGAGTTCTATGAAAAGTGAGTGGAGTCGAAAGTGTTAACTTTACGTTTTAACGTTTATAAATAAACCCCAAAGTTGCTAATTCCCATAAGTGAGTGATTGCGTAAGAACATAATCTGAACAGGATTTATTTATACTTCTATCAGATACTTTTGGAACACACCATAAGGTTTATCTAATTGATAACCAATACTAAAACATGTTTAACACGATGTTGCAAGATTTTTACATTTAACGAAATGAATAATAAATTGTTCAGAGCGAGGTGAATGTTGAATATGTAAATATGAGTAAATGTTTCAACTACATTCATTTTGCATTTTCATTGTGCTCTTCATAGAAGTTGTAATGTTCACATGTCACCAAGTGAAGTGCTGCTAACCCACACCCACTTGATAGAAGCATAAAAACTTCGTTGTGCATGTGCAGATATTTTTTTTTAATCCTCAACGTGGATGCTCTTGGCCTGCATCTCACCTGATGGTAAGTGATGATCAGGCTGAAGGTAGAAGCGAGCTGTACCCGGAATCCTCAACCACAGAGGAACTGGCTATCTTACGTCTTACTGCCGAACAGGCCCTTCCACCAGAGCGAAGTGATTTCTTCTTATCTTGTTTGCATATATTGAAAGTCTTCTGAGTATCTTTTCCGAAATAATTAAACCTTGGTACTCATTTAAAAATAAATCATATAAATGGCGGAATGGACATAATTTTAAGACATAAAAGATTACTTTAACTTGAAAATATAATGAAAATGTTGATGTATGATCTGAATGATTATTATTGTGTTACCAATTAATCTATGAAATTCTATAGTTCACCTTTAACTCGTTTATTAATTATTTTTCATGCAATTGATACACTATTCTGTATAACAACTTTTTATGGTATAAAGTTGTTATGCAAATAAATTAAAATAAAATAAATTTAATTCAAACTATGATTTGTCCATTAATATTAGTTACAAAGGTCTTAAAACGATGTTAGTCATTATTTATAAAATTCAAAATACAAATAATAATAATTTAAAAAAAAAATGTGTCGTAATTAAGACTTTTTTGTCTTAAAAAGTTTACACAGAAAAGGGCATGTCTTCTCCCTAAAAGGTAATTTAATGGTATCTAAAATTGAGAGGGTCTTCGTTTTCAAAAGGCCTATTAGGCCCTTTTGTTTGACATTTTCAAGGATGTTCACTTAAATACGAATATTTAGTGCTATTGTCCAAAAATGCAAGCCTATTTTCAATACTTCAACTGAAAGCTTATACAACATGTCCCGGAATTAGAACGCACGCCACCAAACACCCCAATTAGAATATTATGTTATAATCATACTATAAATTAACATAGGTATATATATTATAAATTAACGTCGCTTTTCGTGTTTGTCTGTATGTCTGCGTTGTTCTTCTAAACCACAGAACAGATTTTGATGAGGTTTTCACCATCGTTTAGGGAATTTATTCCGGGAGGTTTATGTGTTACGTTACTGTTAAAGTTACGTTAAACTGAGAAATCTCGATGTTTTGTCAAGTCGTAAAGACCGTGCGAAGCTGAGCGGGTCGCTAATTATGTATACAACACTGTTTATTTAAGTGAGTTGTACGGATTTTAGGAGAAAATTGATATCAATCTGCCTAGCCTTTTCCCAACTATATTGGGGTCGGCTTCCAGTCTAACCGAATGCAGCTGAATACTAGTATTTTACATGAAGCGACTGCCTATCTAACCTCCACAACCCAGTAACTGGGTATTACGATACCCCTTGGTAAGACTGGTTGTCAGATTTTCGGGTTTCTGACGACCCGTAACGACTGTCAAAGATCCACGAATGACAGCCGGGACCAACGGCTTAACATGCTTTCCGAGGCACGGAGGAGTCTCGGTATGTAAAGATGGCCACCCATCCACAGACCAACCCCGGCAAGCGTAGCTTAACCTGATGGATCGACCCGTGCGGCAGTTATTACATAGCCACGAGCTCCTCAGGAGAAAATTGATATAATGTGACCAATTACAAATCTACGGACTCTCATATTCGCACACGTGTAAGGGTCTAGTGTGAAAGACGAAAGTGAAGTAAAGAAAGTGTGACTGTAATTTACGTAGTTTTAATTATTTTTAGGATAAATAATTATTTATAGTAAAAATTACAGTAATCGTTTCAGTAAACGATTCTGAACAAACTACTATCATAATGTGCATTAATTCAGTTACACATTGCATAGGTAAAATCGAGATAGAGGCAGTCTGAAAAGACAAGAGCATTGATCACTGTGCTTATTACTAGTAAGCGATTCGTTAGTAGGCTATAAACGTTGTCCTAAAAACTTCAAACAATATTGCTCTTATGGAAAAACGTTTCATTGTGAAACTGACGTATTGATAAGACGGCAACAATAGAGAGCGGAGCAAGAAAAACTGGAACAAGTCAGATTGCTGTCACAAAATAATTGCCTTCGTGCGAAGCCGACCGAGCCGATATTGAACACAAAGTACACCAACAACGGATTTATTTCTAAGGGCAAAAACTTTTACATCTCATGTAGAATACTGTTGATTCCGTATTTAAGTTAATTATATATCACTAAACTGGCTCACTACCACACCAAGCCTCTCTTGCAGGGCCACTTCAGTTTCAACCTTTTTCTGCCATTCGTGGTAACTGGTAGATCAGCAGCTACCTCACTACTAGTGTTAATGAGACAGTGTTTACATGCCTATCTTTTAACATAATATAACATAACGCCGAAGGGTTAGACAGTTGTTTTAAGTCCCATGTAATAGGGGGCGAGTCTATTGCCATCAACCGGGCACAAGTCCTGCCTCCGGGCTGCTACTAAGAAATTCCAGATGGAAAACCTCCTCATTCTCAGCAGTAGGGCTTGTGACCACTAGACCAACGAGCCAGTAACACGCAGCAACGAGGCCTATCTCAAAGATAAGAAAAACATTAGACGTGATCTTAAGTTAAAGTACCTAGGTTCTTAGGTATCTCTACGAAGTATGGCCACATAACAAACGGCCCAATAATCACGGGGATTCATAAAAACCAAATTATTTCGAGCATGTGTTGCCATGGCGTCGTAACAATGCTCATAAAATGGAACACATGTATAGGAATGTGAAAAAATTACGACGATAAATTTACTAAACATGTTATATAAACATTCAGGACTGGACTTTGGGGCTCTCCTTGCCTATATTGCCATTTCCTTCACCACAATTACACAAGGGAGGGATACATGCCTAAAAGGTGCCCAAAAAGATACACAAAAATGTAATCGTGTGTAAAAAAATAAGATCATCATAATATAGAACATTAAATTTTACTGCCTATCTGTTTTGGAGTAAATAAAGAAAACATAAAAGACATCGGCCGAAACCGCATTATTGGCCATTTTGTTATACATATTAAAGCAATATTTTCTTGTTTTATCTACAATGCATAAAACATGGTTCTGCCGCCATCTTTTTGGCTTAAGAGAACTTATTTTAGGTAGGAATATATGAAGTACACGTTACGTTGGTCGGCGCGGAGGGCGTTACCAAGTTTGTCGCCAAGTTTTGAAGTTGTTATTTGTTAACTTGTTATTGGGTGTACGTTTTAATAAGAAAAGTATTGCCAGTACTTAAAACAATGCAGTTTATTGAACTGATATAACTTTACTCAAAAATGCATGTAATGTGGTCATTATTTTGACTACCTTATTTGAGCAAAGTCGACCTTGCCGTTCTGTTTCAAGGAGCGGCCGGCAAAGTTTTGCCGGTCGCTCTAACAGGCCGGCAAAACACTGCCGGCCGCTATTTTGACGTTTCAACGTTTTAAAAAATGAAATGCAAAAAGATTTTATTTAAAACACAGCTGTTTGTATTTATAGAGATAGGTACAAAAAGATTTTATTCCATATTTGGCTTATAGTTCCAACTACCATTGTTAAAAAAAAAACAAAGAAGAAAAAAACAAAAAACAAAAAAATTACAAGAAAGTCGGTGTTGAATTTTAGTAACTGTACTTTTCATAATTGTCATTTTAATTAAATTTCTAGTTAATTAATATATATTTTATTGAAATTACTTGCTGGTTTTATTTAGATTAGGTACTTGCATTTTTGAGTAAAGCACTATACAAGCCTTGGCCCACTATGACTGCTTCGCTGGTCACGCTATGATGGCCTCGAGCTAGCCTAGCTACGCTCTAGGCCTTCCAGCTTGGCCATCATTGCAGCCCTTGCTGTCCTCGCTGTAAAGGCCTTGACCTACGGCCTCGGCCTTTATCTCAGCTCGTCCATCAAGTGCTGCACGCTGACCGCGCTGTGTCGGCCTGGAGCTGCGCTACGCTGCGCTGTCGGCAATCATCAGCGCGACCAGCAAAGTAGTCATTATAGACCGCGACAGTAATGTACTAAAGTTTTATGGTAAAAAATAATTGCTGAATCAGCTGTAAAGCCAACGATTATTTAACTCGCGGTGTTAAGATTTTCCATCGACACTATAAGGTCCCTGTGGACTTAGAATAATTGAGTCCGGCCAAATATATCGTAGTGGAACAAGGTTGCTGCGTTTTATTTAAACCCTTCGGATGGTGCATCCGAAGTCCTAAGCAGACCCTGGCTGGACATCATCAGGTCGAACAATGCCTGTAGAATTACAAGAACTTACTCAGTTCTAATAACGTTATTATTAAGTTAAGAAAGTAATTAATGAGATGAATTTGGCTTTAAACAGTCCGACAAAAGTTTTCTTTGTCTAAATCCGATTCGAAAATAAAGCTATATCTACATTACACCCAACCAGTACGATTTCCGCAAACACGACGGAGCAACGAATCGGCCATATTAGAGCACATAAAGCAAAATGTCGTCGGCGACGAGTCCCCAGAGAGTCGTCACGACGATCTAGCGCCGTCCTATCCTGAGCCTTATCATCTCGTTATTGGAAACCGAACAGACCTATCAATATCCAAGGCTATTTTTGTACCATGGTTTCATAAAAATCTGGTAAGTGGCTTAATGGATGAATCGTGTTAAATATGTCTGTTTCAAGAAATACATTTTTCACCTCAGCACCTCAAACAAGCAGGTTTTGCTGTCAAAAAACAGTGAGCAAAATTCGATTTTGCTGCGAGCGTGAGACAAAGTAACTTTTTAATTATTTTTTTTAAAAGCCGAGAGCAGTGTTGGGTCTACTCACAAAATTCTAAAGATTTGAACTTCAATTAGTTTTGTCACTTTCACTTCGATACGAAAAAAGCGAGAGATAGAAACAAATCGATTCGAATTAAAATACCTACTAGGCCCAAAAAAGAAACAAACAAAACGTTCGGATATACATTGCAAATCATCTGATAAGGTTTTATTTAAATTCTGTTTTATTTAATTTTTGGAACGAAGTTCTTGCGGCTTGCGGTAAGAGTGCAGTGGCCATAGATAATATTTCTGTGGCAGTGGCCGATATCGTCACGCGAAAAGGCGCTTGCGACTGTCTTCTTCTAATTCAAAGAGAAAGAGAGAGATAGTAAGGGTGAATTTGGTTGAAATGAAAATCCAAGATGGCGGATGCGAAAATTTTCACATTTTTCATAATGGGTGTCGTTTTCATAGTTTTCAAGGGTGCCAAAGCCGAACGTGAGGTCAAAATGTAAATCCAAGATGGCGGCTGCGAAAATTTTCAAATTTTTCTTCATGGGTATCGTTTCTATGGTTTTCAAGGTTGCTAAAGCCGATAGTGAAGTCAAAATGTAAATCCAAGATGGCCGCTGCGAAAATTTTCAAATTTTTCTTCATGGGTATCGTTTCTATGGTTTTCAAGGTTGCTTAAGCCGATAGTGAAGTCAAAATAAAAATCCAAGATGGCGGCTGCGAAAATTTTCAAATTTTTCTTCATGGGTATCGTTTCTATGGTTTTCAAGGTTGCTAAAACTGATAGTGAAGTCAAAATGTAAATCCAAGATGGCCGCTGCGAAAATTTTCAAATTTTTCTTCATGGGTATCGTTTCTATGGTTTTCAAGGTTGCATAAGCCGATAGTGAAGTCAAAATAAAAATCCAAGATGGCGGCTGCGAAAATTTTCACATTTTTCGTCATGGGTGTCATTTTCATAGTTTTCGAGGGTGCTAAAGTCGATAGTGAGGTCAAAATATAAATCCAAGATGGTGGCTGCAAAATACGAGGTGATGAAGATTGTGTAAAAAAAACCTTGTCTGATCCGAAAATCTGGGGAAAATGGGCTTATGGTACTGCAGTAACATTACAAAACAGTATTTTTTTTATTATTATTTATAGTAAAAAACGTTATTGGTATTTAAAATTCACATTTTTAGTTCCAAAATTACCCCAAATCCATAAAAAAAAATGCAAAATTCATAACTTATGACTTTTAGACACCCGCTAAAAGACGGCCGCCGCCCGCACCAAATGTAAAATTCGGTCAAATGCACCATTGAAAAAAAAATTAGGATTATTTTTTCTTTTTTCCTGAAAATTTCCACATAAATATGCTAACAGTACGATACCTAACAACACCCCACGGATCGGACAGGTTTTTTTTACATGTTGTATGTTCTCGCTGCTGAGGTGAAAAGTTGTATGTGTTACACGAGAGCAAAGTTATTTGCATCTCGTGTCTTTGAATCCCTCGCAGCGCTCAGGATTCTAACCTAGAATCACTCGCTACGCTCGTGATTCAATTATAGAATCCTTCGCTTACTCGGGATTCAAATTCAACACTCGCAGCAAAAAACGACTTTGCTCTCTTGTTGCACAAATAACTATTATATGTTTAAAGAAAGTATTCTCAATACCTATGTAACATACATTTTATCTGATACTTGATATGAGATTGTAAAAAAAAAATCATATACTATTTTGTAAAAGATGAAAGAAACCAGAGATTTCTTTGTTTCTCAGATTTTAACTATTTTTATGGCACTACGTAAAAACTGCAAAAAGTGCGACCATTAGCAGGAACTCTAAAAATAGCTGGCAACACTTCTAATGAAAAATATCGCTTTTATAACGTCATATTAATTTTTATGGCTCCCTTCGGAGCGGCCGTCTGCGCCAAACGACTGAATACATTGTTTTTCCTTTCGAATTCCAAGCTGAAAAATTTAACTAGGCTAATAGAAAAAGTTTTGAAGTCCGATAGCCTAGTAGAAGGATCGAGATTTAATATAGTTTTTTTTAAGCTTTCATGAAAATTAATATTCATTAATATAATAATAATTATGCTTAAAACGTATTGTTAATCTGATCAATCAATCTGCTAAAGCTAAACAATATCCGATTAGGGGTATTCAAGACATCTGGAATAATTTGTACATAATTAGGTACGATAAATTAGTAAAAATTGCATACATGTAGAAAGAGAGAGAATATACTGTAAACATCTGATCTCCTTATTAATACGAATGAATTTAATACCGGAGTATTAGGCTCTAAAGAAGTGAACTGATTCCGAATGAGTTGTTGAAAACTTGCTCGGAGGAAAGTTTGCTCCAATGCTGTTTCGAAGCGAACAAGTTGCAAGAGTCAACTGTGGAAAGCGGGCTATGTAGATGATGTGCTAGCCACCTATGCATTTATGCAGTCCTGGTACAATTTATGCTGGTAACGTTATTAGTGTAAGAAATTCCTTTTAGGATTTATTTTACACGTGCAATCCACTCCTTCTTCGCACGGATTTTAAGACCTGCCAAAACATTAAGATTTCTTTATTATACCTCTGGATTAAATTCTAATAATTATGATAAAAACCGCATTAAAATCCATTGAATAGTTTTTATAGACACGAAAAGCGACTTCAATTTATAATATGTATAGATTTACACTGGACCCCAGAAATAAGAAAACAAAGAGAGGCAGACCTTTCAAAAAGAGGGAAGGTAAATTTCTGAACGTAACGGGCAAATTTTGGGCAAGAACGGCCAGACTACGAGACGAATAGAAACATTTGGAAGAAGTTTTTACCGCCTTCAGCGGTCCTTAGTAGATACACAGAGAAAACATAAGTAATGAAGATACTAAAGACGTGTACGCACGAACAAACAAGAACATGGTGAACACGAACATCGAATACTTTGTGCGCCACAAATGTTCGTAGCGATCTAATTTAGAATCCATGGCTATTAAAGAAAGCGGGGTGGTGGAGCGCGCACTGTGTTCGTATAGGGTTCGTGTTCACTTTGCTAATTTACGTCCACATCTACCTACGAACCAAATGTTCCGTGTTCGATGTTCGTTTTTACTATGTTATATTCGTTCGTGTGTAAACGGCTTAAGACACAATACTAACAAAATAAAAGATTAAGTTTTTTATTTAATTACTAACACACTAACATGTCCTTAATAATAATTTGGAACGAAGTTCTTTCGCGGCTTGCGGTAGGAATTGACTGGTAGATATCGTCGCGTAGTGAAAAAGTGTTATGCCCGAAAAAGTCAGTTTCAAGGTCTCAAGTTTCAAGTGTCAAAAGTTTTTGGTTTTTTAATACAGACTTACAGAGGTACTCTGTATTAATACATAATATACAGCGAAAGGAATTTCGTTCTAACCAGGTGTCCCACGACAGCTGCTGACTTTTTATCTTTTACTCTAAAGGTGTGTCCAAACATTGAGCGGCAAGAGCGCGGCAGAACCACGCGGCGTTTGCAGGTCACATTTTTGCTGCACTTTAGTTAGGAACTTAGGACTAAACCAACGAATGTTTGCGCGGCAGTCGTCCAATCAAAGCGCGGCAGGCCACACACGGCAGCTGCGCACGATTGCCGTTTTATGTTTAGAAACAACTTAAGCGTTAAAACCTTTTATTTGTAATTGTAAGGAATTAATATTACTTATATTAATTCCTTACAATTACAATTAAAAAAAATATGAATAAGTAATATTAATTGTAAGGAATTAATATTACTTATTCATATTTTTTTTAGTTCGTTTGCGGATCTCCTCATTTCTGATTCGATCTCGCAAAGAAATACCGAGCATAGCCCTTTCCATAGCGCGCTGAGTGACCTTGAGCTTTCTTATGAGGCCCATGGTGAGAGGCCACGTTTCAGTTCCATATGTTATCACTGGTAACACAAACTGGTTGTAGACTTTCGTCTGACATAGCCCAACGGATTAGCAAGCTGAAGTGGCAGTGGGCAGAAAGGTTCTGGAATGTAGGCCACGTAACGGCAAGCGCAGCGTAGTACGTTCACCCATAAGGTGGACAGACTACCTAATAAAGGTCGCAGGAACCCGCTGGATGCAGGTCGCTTCCAACCGGCCGATTTGGAAATCATTGGGAGAGGCCTATGTTCAGCAGTGGACGTCCTATAGCTGAAATGATGATGAATGATGGTATTTTTTTTAGAATTACAAAAACATAGCGCTGTTAAATGAAAAATGCTTTAGAAAGAAATGTTTCTGTAGGTAGGCCTATCAATATTGTTTGGTCTATTTGGGGACATCCAGTTCAAATCGTTTATGAATGAGGAAGGGGGCCATTTATAAAACGCTTTAATGAGTAAGATAACTTAATAAAACAGAACAAAGTATTTATCTCTACCGGTAGCATTCCCTATTCGGCTCAATCATATTCACTTTGCTCGTCTTTGATGTCCTAAATTGTTGGCCCATTAGCTGTCTTAATACGCTCTTAATTCTTAATGAAGTAGCTTGATTCAGTTGTTTTACAATTAGAGTTGGTGTGTCATGTCAATCTTATGTTGTAAGTTACAATCAGTCAAAATGTTTACCGAACTGATACCTTTTTTTGACTCATTTGTTTTGACAAAAGTAGTGGTTAGATAAACGTTAGGTCCAAAGTTAGATGGGAATTACATGTAATATATACACACTACACAGTAAGCAGCACACTACACAGTAACTACACTCGAGAGCAATGAATCCGGGTCACTTAAAGAATGTTAAAAATCTCGGAAACTAAAAATGATAGGTTAATGCAATAAATTGTATTTAATAGACAATGTAATACTCCTTAAATGAAAGTAAAAAAAATATGAGTCACCATAAATTTTATTAACACAAAATTACATAAAGAAAAAAACTGCTGATCTCTCCTTAAAACAAAAATAGGAAACATGAAATTTTTGAACTTTATTACGATTTTCTTGAATTTTAATACTTCGTATTGCCTCCTCGTGCTTCCATTACTGCGTTTACGCGGTTTGGCATGCTGTACACCAATTTCCTTATACGATTTTGGGGAATATTCTCCCATTCCTCTGTGAGAGCAATTTTGAGCTCACGAAGCGTGATTGGGGGAGGGTTTCGTTGTTTTACGCATCTGCCTAGCTCGTCCCAAGCATGCTCGATCGGGTTGATATCCGGGCTGCGCGCTGGCCACTCCATACGAGTAATGTTCATCTCTTGAAGGTAGTCATTCACAATCCTACCTGTATGAGGTCGGGCATTGTCATGCATAAATATAGCATCCTCACCTAAATTGACCATAAATGGACCAACGTGATCATTGAGGATTTCTTCCACATACCTTTCACTAGTTAAAGAGCCGTTTTCTATGATCACCAGCTCTGTGCGACTTTCAGAAGAAATTCCGGCCCACACAAGTACAGACCCACCACTGTAGGCTACTTTTTCTTCGATGCATGCTTGCTTGAATCTTTCCCCTGGTCTTCGATACACTCTGTGTCTTCCATCGTGCTTGTAGAGCATAAATTTTGATTCGTCGGAGAACATAACTTTTGACCAATCTTCAATACTCCAATTTACGTGGCTCTGGGCATATCTTAGTCTTGAAATACGATGCCCACGCTCCAGTTTAGGGCCGTTTGCAGGTCTAAGGGGTTTTAAGTTAGATTCAGCAAGCCGACGTCTTGGACAGACGTTATGGACAGTAGTCCATGCACTTGGGTTACTTCCTCCGAGGCGTCGAAACTGATTTGTGAGTTCAGTTCCTGTAAGAAAGCGATTTCGAAGCATGGTGTTCACCAAGTATCGGTCTTCTCGTGCTGTGGTACACCTGGTTCTGCCCGTTCCTGGTCTGCGTAGGTTAGAACCAGTTTCTTCGTAACGTCGGAGAACTCTTTGTACTGTTGACAGCGACACACCGACAGTCCTGGCTGTATCGCGCTGACTCCGGCCGGTTTCCAGCATTGTAAGTATTCTGGTGCATTCTTCAGGCGTAAGCGACATAATTTCAGCTTGAATAATGAATATAGAGCACTATCAACATGGTTTATGTACCCACATAAATGACAGATTACAAACAAAAGCAAAACCAAATGCTGTAATTTCGTAGTTCCATCTTCGAAAGTGGCCCTTTTTCAAATTTGATTTTTTTATGATATAACTTTACAATAACTAAGAAGTTTTAATACCTTCATTTAAGGAGTATTACATTGTCTATTAAATACAATTTATTGCATTAACCTAGCATTTTTAGTTTCCGAGATTTTTAGGATTCTTTAAGTGACCCGGATTCATTGCTCTCGAGTGTATGTTAATTTTTATAGGCAACTGGCAAATCAAATCAGTGTTGCTAAAAAAACTGTTATTATGGGATCTGAAGGTATCTTACGATAAGCCAAATATACAAACGACATATCTACTTAACACTTTTAACGTGTCCCACAGTGGACCCCACTCTCCCTTTAAAAGATACTAGTTGTCAAATTGAATAGTCTGATCAGTTCGTTACGTGTAATGTTTCAGAAGTATCTGATGACAATGTAGGTAAACAAATGGATCAGAAAACGTACCTCTGGATGCCAATCTGTAGCGCCACTTACAAATTTGTAGCGCCACTTTCAAATTTGTAGCGCCTCTTACAAATTTGTAGCGCCACTTACAAATTTGTAGCGCCACTTACAAATTTGTAGCGCCTCTTACAAAATCTCTTCGTCGCCTCTTATTAAATTGAGAGCTTTGGTTTAATTATTTGAATACGTAAACCCGAAGTTCAAATTTAAAATCATTTTTTGACATTTTTTGTTTCACAATTGTGGTTAGTTTTTTAACCTCAGTTTTCGTCGACGCTTTTTCAATTACAATTTAATAATGTTATTCAAACAAGAATGGTTGGAAAAAGTGGTGAGATATAAAGTTGAAACCTGCTTATGTCGCACAGCGCTAATTACCTACAGTTTTCGCCTAGAAGTTGCCTCTCTATCGCATAACTCTCAGATCTTCTGACTACGGTACACTCACTGAATTGGCCCAGCAAGATGGCCCCGCCGCGTACGTGTAGCTTCATACCTAAACTGCGGAGTGTCCAATCTGTATTCATGTGTGCCTAAATAGGGATTTTTTACACTTTCATGAGATAATTTTGAAACCGACCATAGGCAAAGGATTACTATAAAGTTAGGACTAAGTAGGAGGTGAAAGAATCATTAACACGATGTGTATATTACAGGCGCGCTGGAGGGCGGCGCGCTGGGCGGCGGCGGCGGCGGCGGCGCGCTGGGCGCGCTGCGTTCCGCCGGCTCGCCGCCCGCGCCCAGCCTCGGCGCCAGCCGGCACAGCCTCATTGGTCAGTACTTTATGTTGCCCCTAGTGTTTGAATCAATTTCCTACCTATATTAATTTCCTACCTATTATATATTAAATCAGCTTCATTGGTCAGTACTTTATGTTGCCCCTGATGTTTGAACCTCGGCGTACGCCAGTCCAGTCTCATTGATTAGTACTACGCTCTTTGATTGAGCAATCCGTGGTATTTCCCATCTATTCTTTTGCACCTTCTCTAAAAAACAGAAACGTTTCCATCCCAGAGATAAACTTATACTCACCTAGCTTTACTCAGTCATTTTCAGATTATTCATTTACTTAACTTACATTTATCTACAGTGTAATTTCACGTATGAAAAATGTAACAAAGAAAACCCTCTCTAAAACACAATTTCAAAGCAACAAGTTGGTTCAATAAACTGAAATTCTAAATACTTTAACGGCGAATCTTGAACTTAAATGTCGACACTTGAGAATTCCTTTGATAGAAGAACTGCATACATCTGAAATTGGAACCATTCTTGATAAGCAATGATAAGCTCAGTCCTTACGAATTGAGGCTTTAACTTGTCGAGGACGAAATATGGGTTCACGAAAGAACGCGACGAATTCTCAGGAAAAAATAACACTATATACAATAATAAACTCTAGCCAATACAAATTAGATCATTACAAGTTCATGAAAAAGTTTAGGTACTATTACTGAATTTAAAACTTACAAATAATTGTATTTCAACAGAAATACTTTTAAAAACTTTAAAATAAAATAAATAAATAAAATAAAATATATAAGCTTTCTAATTTTTCATGTTCGTTGAACTCTGGCAAAATGGCGATCTGTCTATTCATTAAGGCCATTGATTCGCACATCGCTTCTAATCGATTAACTTTGTTTCGAGTTTACTACGTTAAGAGCCTTTCTTAGACAGAGTAAGTTGCTAATTAGTTATTAAGTACTGCTAAGGGTATGTAAGAGGCCAACTATTTAGGTAATTAAAAATGCCAGGAATGATTAACGAGGAATATTTTGGACGTAGCTAAACGTAATGTGCATACTTTAGGCGGTGGTTAGACGCGCTCTGTATAGCCGCTTTAATTTGGCGGCATAGTTTAATTAACAGGATTCCAAGTCGTGTTTCCTGCGGAAATTGATGAGTAGTGTTGTGCGAGGCGCGACGCGGCGCGGGCAAGGTGCGGGCGCGGGGTCGGGCAAGCTCAGGCAAACTCGTAAATCGTACCCACGTAGTGTATGTTGCCCATCGCTTGATTAATTTATTTACAGACAATCCGTGTTACTCTTCTGAAAACCGTTATTCAGGCAGGATCCTGTAACCCCGCCCCATCCGTATCACACTAATTTCTTCTGTCAGCCTCTGAATATTTATTCGTTGTTCAACTTACCCTGGTTCTGTGGTCGTGAGTCACACGCTGTAATCTATGTAATAGCTTGTAACAAATTAATGTAAGCCGCAGAACCGGGTGGGATCATCCGTTACGCGGTTTCCGTCTTTAGGAGTTACAACATTTCTCTTCGGTTACTGATTTGACTTACAAATGAGTTGTGATATCTGATATTAATTCTGCCATTTTTTTATTTCATATTCGAAAGAATGGTAGAACTGTCGATGTTTTTATTAGGTACTAGCTGCTGCCAGGGACGTCACCGCGTGGGCCCTAATTTTTTTCTAAAATAAAAGTAACTCTTTATAATATACGCTATCTGCCAGGGAAAGTCCCGTCAAAATTGGCCCAGCCGTTTCGGAGATTAGCTGGAATTTTAAAAGAAAGACAGCAAAAAAATTATAAAAACATTTTTTACCTACCGGTCATACTTTTATATGCATTTCGTAAGAAGCTATTATTTGGACATTACAAACAGACACTTCAATTGTATTTATATATCTAGGCCCCTATTTGCCTGTTTGTCAAAAAACAGCTTCAAACAAGAAATTCTCAATTTTCTTCGACAAACACCAGCTCACTTTGTAATTTTTCCTCGCTGATTCAATTTGCCCACAGAGTGGATAAGCTCGAACTTAAACAGAATCCAGAGAATTCTATCAGCGTTGTAAATTATTTTAAATACGTCATCGGCTACAGCGGGCTTGTTTTAAGTCGTATTATAATAGATAACCTAGAATTATTCATGTGGGACATTACATAGGATGGGAACTCGGAAACGGTTCGCTTACATCGCGCAAAAGATTAAGTAATTAAGCTTAAATATATTCATAACTCGCACTGAGTACTTATGATTAACGGATTTTGTCTAAATTGTTTCACGTTCATTTGTTAATGAATCATTATATGGAACTCACAATGGATTATTCTAGGTATTATTAGGTATTACGTCGCTGTCATAGATTAGAAAGTATGTATTAACAGCAATTAAACATATTTGCGAATCATACAGATAATTTAGTTCCGTGCTGAGTTCCCTTGGTACCAAAACAAACAAAGTCATTGTACTTACCTACTTAAAATCTATTCATTCCTAACGGAAAGAATTCGCGATCAATCAATTGGCTAAATGCCTATTAATAGATTCACTAATTCTGTATTGAGGGAAACGGGACCAACTCACATTGTGATTCTTAAGCCCCCTGTGTATTGTAGGAATATTATACCACTGATTGTCGCTTAGGGTTCCAAAGTTCTCATATATCATTCATTAATGTTTAATCTTATGGGTACCTTTGTGCTAAATCAAGCGTAGCTACGTTTTCGCATCAATGAAGTTTGAAGACAAAATTATGTTAGGTACTTGACAAATGAACATGAAATTTTTCAATCACAGGTTCTTAAAAGTCAAGAACACACTGCATGCTGCTAAATCCCTAGAATGATTGTATCAATAAATAGTGTAAAATAAAGTCACTTTTCGCGTATGTCTGTATGGCCAATTAGTTGTTCTAAACTGCACAATAGATTTCGATGCTGTTTTCTCAACACATTGTCAATGGGACCGGAAAGTAACCATCCTGATTCAAATTCACACAGAGTCGTCGGCTTAAGAATTTTTCAAGTCGTAAAAACCATGCGAATTAAGGGTAGTAAGCTAGTATGTATACAAAAAAAAAAAAAACTCTGTGCGATCTGAAAGAGTCACATACGGTACTACAATAACATTACCAAAATGTAACTAAAAAACTTATTATTATTGCAATTAAAAAGTTACTGCTGTTTAAAATTCACATTTTTAGTACCAAAATTACCCCAAATCCATAAAAAATTAGCAAATTGTCAACAGGGGTCATAAGTTATGACTTGTAGACCCGCTAAACGACGGCTAGCAAAACGTTCTTGACTACCACAGCTTTTAATGTTTTGGATCTTAAAAATATCATATAATGGCTTTGGTCAATCCTATCTTACTTGTTAATGCATTTTCAAACGCCTTATCAAGATCATGAGCAGAGATCTTATAAAAATGTCTCAAAAATGTTTACATGATTAAATCATATGACTTTTACAAGACATATCCCTATATTAGCATTCGTCATGACTTATACTCTTGCCTTATTTAGGCAAAAGTACTCAAGCATCAATTATGTACTAACTAATACTAGCATTTCCGTGTGTCATGTACTTAATTTTTGCAACGGTCTCAGTCAAGTTAGTGTCCAAATTTAATTTATTACAAAAATACTTAAAACTCGATTATATCGCTTGAAAATTTGCCGAAAACCCACATAACATATGACAGAAAACTTACCTTCGTATTAATATTTCACTTCCAACACAACGCACGTATCATTTATTCCTAATTGAACTAGTCCGGAAAGTAAATAATTTTTTAAAGGAATGTTTTTTGATTATTCTAAAATTCACAAAGTAAATGCTTAAAGATTCAAATTTTATCTCATATTGGTAGTATACGATTTAAACCATAAAGTTAATGCGCTTACAAGATAAAATCAAGACTAATTTAACACGTTACAATGATTTTAAATAACCAAAGAAGATCTAGTAAGTCTTGAAATTTGTGTCCGAATCGGGACTTGTTAGACACTACACAACCATTACAAGACTCATTTACCAATGCACTCGTGGCAAAAGAGCATTGGTGACTTTTATAAGACCAGTTTTTGCCAGTTGCTCCCGCGCCCAATGTTATTTTCTTGTTAATGTAATTCCCTTTACGACTAATATGAAGAAGTAGCCACCCATTCTCTGAAAGAATCCCTCGTTACAAAATGAAGTACCTAATTACCTACTCTATTGTTACCCATTTCATTCCCGCACTCGAAATTACTTTATAGGCTCAAAGTGTCCGTTGAACGCGACGTTTATGATTGAATTTGTAGCCCGTTCAGGTGTTCGCGTATAAATCCTGGCGGCAAACAAATCAATGATAGGTGTGTAACAGTGAATACAAACATTCTACGTTCGTGTGTAAACGGAAAGCTTGAAGTTGTGTCGGTAAATAGAAGCGTTCCTTACGGTTTTTTGCACATATCTTGGGACATATGAAATCAAAAAGATTGCTGGAACGTCACAATTTAATTTTTATTTTATTTATAACTACAATATATACAGGGTGGCAGGGACATCGACGCGAGAACTGTTACCATGGGTTCAGTACACGAATCTGATGACCGTGCATTGAAATTTTTTGTCGGTTTATAAAACAAAAGTGCTGGTCCATAGATTTTGACCACGTAGGTATTGCACTTTTATATGAAATGGCAAGGGGGTTCAGAATCATGTACTGAGTCTATGGTAACAGTTTTCGCGTCGATGTCCCTGCCTCCCTGTATAATACATAAGGTTAACAAAACTATGTAGTAATGTTGCAGTCCACTGCATTATCCGCAGATAAGACATATTTAAAGATCAGTGGTTACCACTAGACGAGCATTACCAAAATTAACAAATATTGATGCATGCGATGTAAAGAATAGCGGGATCTTGTAAATTGACAATTTGGTGTTAATGTAAAACAAATTATGACGTAGGTACCGGCCAACTGCCCTAGCATCGCTTGGCGTCCTATGTTTGCCTATAATGAAAAAGCTGTAATATCTTGTTCGTTTTACGTATATGGCAATCTAAACTTTGAGTTTTGTTTCGATTGCCATACAAGTAAAATGAAAAACATACATATTTTTCATTATAGGAAAACATAGGACGCCAGGCGAAATTAGGGCCGTTTACGGTACCCATTTTCTTCCAACTTATTGTAAAGGAAGGTAATGAAAATACCTTCGACAACTTCAATTGTTAAAATTCTTCGGTTTCTTTTCATGATATGTAAGTATAAGTACTACGTTCATAAAAAAATTATAACACTCAGTACTTATGCCACATATCGCAGGTGATTGGTGCATTTGATCAGTAATAAGATAACTGTTTCCCCAAGATAATTAATGAGCTGTTGTAGAAATACCTTCAGCAACATACTCTTCGTAATAAAATTCTAGTAACAAGCCTGCAGCAGATTAGATTATTTTTTCCTGTAGCTTTGGGGTTGTTGTAGCCCAACCTTTTGGAACGAAGTTCTATAATGCGGGTAGCGGTAGGAGTAAATTGGTAGAAATCGTCACGTAACGAAAAAGCGGAATGCCCGAATAAGTTTTTAGTAAGCTAAAGACTTATACTAGACGGCTCTTTATTAATAATACCATTTACCGAAACCGATTTTTTAAATTTAATTTACTTATATTGACTACATATATATAGTTGTTTTCTTATAAGTGTTATCTAATTATTATTATTTTCGGATAGACTAGTATTGAAGCAAATGATCTGAACGAGGATTGCTTGCGGAAAGTTTTGTAACGAAACCCCAGTTCAAATGCCTTGAAATTGACATATTTTCGTTGCGGACAATATTTTTAACAGAAAACATCTTTGCCCCGAAGCAATCGTGGCTCCACGACCGAAATGAGATTAAAGCAGTAATTTTCCGACGTCAGTAGAAATGACAAGTTACCGTAAATACGGTTATGGCAGACATTAAAATGTTATTTCCCGTGGCACGGGCCGGTCGCCAGATAATAATATAATGTTAAACCTATCATGGACGCTGATAGTTTTCACAATCCTTGATAATTATAGCCTGCACTCGTGTGTGACGTAACTCGAGTAAAAACGACGGTGTGAATTTATAGTTCCCGCGTGGCGAATTTATGAAATTAATGCGGCGGTGACGAGTCCGCCATTTTATTTTGTTCACTACTTTCGTCTCTAGAGTCACTACCAGCGAAAACACTATCGGTTTTCACATCCCATGGTGTGCGAAGTCCGGAAAACGATCAATATCAGTATTTGTTGGATATTTGCGGTTTTGAATAAAACTTAATTGTTCACTGAAGTGGGGCTATCCGTGTATTCGATAGTTATACAGATGTAAAAAAAAAAAAAAAAATTACATTCCACAGTTTTAGTCTTCTTTCAGTATTAGATTCTTTAGAACATATTGTATACGTTTTTGTGCTACGTAAAATTTTGGTTTCTTGATTTTTTCCTTCTTCCCACTTATTTTTCTCGAACTAAGAAAACATTAAAAAACGGCTAAGTGCGTATTGGACCTCGTACCACGAAGGGTTCCGTAGTTGGGATGTATTTGATCATTTATCTCCAGAACAAACTTAACTTTGTAGTTGAAAAACATGTTCTCCGATACGGAATGTATCGGGAGAACATGTTTTTGCAACTGCAAAAGTAAGTTGTTCGATTATTAATTGTAAATCATACTTAGCTATGATGGTTTTACTTTTAATCTCGTTATACATATATATAACGAAATTAACATTCACTTCAGTAGTATATACTACTGCCGATTTTTTCTCATATCCAAAACCAAAAATTTTGCTGGATTGTGAGCAATGGGTAGCTCGCCGTCCGATAAGGACCAGGCCCGGGTCGACGGCGAGTTGTGTTCCACGCGCGTCTCAAAGAGATATCAGCACAAGTGACGGGGTCCTCTAGGACCGATGCCTGCCGGGGTTGCGGGAAAGTCCGAAAGGGATACCGTGGCCCCTGGCAACGTACAGGCAACTGAAGGAACACGGGTGGGTTTTAGTCAGTAAGAGTCTGACACGCCCTCCCGCTCCGCCCAGAGCGAGAGAAGTTATTTGATAATTTCCCACCCAAAAAACGAACGACTTTTGCAACGATATCCCACACCATGGGATAGATGAGATTTATTTTTCATGATTTTATTTTACCACTTTATTGGCGTGATTATATTGTATAGGCCCATGCCAAATTACAGCTTTCTAATACTAAGAGTCTCTGAGCTAAGCCGCGGACAGATAGACAGAAAGACAGACATGACGAAACTATAAGAGATCCTTTATTACTACGGAACCCTAAAAATAAACTACTTTAATTTGTACCTTGAAACCGACACAACATTTCCGCTTATTACAAATATTCTTATTACCTTTATTATATCGAGACCAGTTGAGTGGTGCGCTTAGGGCACTCGTTCATGAATATTACCTTCAGAATTTAATATCTGGCGGGCAGCTATCGTGCCGGTTCACCGGGAAATACTCCAGACTGCACTTATCTACGTACGTCATCTACGTATGAGTACAGATACTTTGACATTATTCAATTTTCATATTTTTCCACCAGGGTTTCATAAAATATACGTGGTATATACAGCGTGTAACAAAAACCCTGTCCGATCCGGGAGGGTGCTGTTAAGAGTCTTAGTGAGAGTCTATTTTTGTGGTAATTTAATGGAAAAAAGAAATAAAACCGCCCATTTTTTTTTAATGAAGCATTTTAACGTTTAATTACATGGGGCATGGGCGGCCGTCATTTAGCGGGTCTACAAGTCATAACTTAATTATGACCCCTGTTGAAAATTTACCATTTTTTTATGGAATTGGGTTTAATTTTGGTATCAAAAACGTGAGTTTTGAATAGCAATAACTTTTTATTTCCAATAATAATAAGTGTTTTATTACTTTCGGTAATGTTATTGCGGTCCCTTTAAGCCCTTTTCGGATTGGACAGAGCACATTAGTGACAGGGATTCCATTATCTGTGTTTTTTTTTGTTACACATTGTTTAAATAAGCTTGGGGCAAAGTTACTTGGGAAATGAGGAGTTAGTTCTAAACGAGGAAAATGAAGCACCTTAGGTAGATAAATAGAATATTAAACTTTATTGTACACCAAAAATATAAAAAACATCATAAATCTGCATGATAATCCTTGTAAAATCTAATTTATGTTCTTTTAAGCACGATATCCATTAGATAATTGTGAATATAAACTGCATTGTAAAAATATTTTTTTAGATTGGTAAACGAGTCAAAAAGTGAACTAGTGCATTAAATATGTCACTGAGGACATCACACAGTTTTTTTTAAAACACCTACACCAAAGCCCGTATGTTCTTATTCCCGATCATGCGTCTCAGTCGGCACGTTAGCGCCACGAGTTCCGTATTGCGCCACAATCAGCATAATGCTCCGGATAGCCGACGAGGGGCTACGTGACAAAACGCTCAATGTCTCAATATGCACTCGTTATCTGTCGTCTGAACATACATAAACCATGTAAGCCGTACCTTGAGTGGTAACACCTTCAAGGCTGTGTACACGGAGAGATAAATTTGAACAAACGAATCTCATACGGAAACAAAGAAAGAAAGTCAATTTTATTTGACTCAGGTTATGGCGCACAATAAATACAAAATAAAAAAGTAGAAAAAAACTTAGTCTAATGATTATGTCAAATATTATGATAAATTAAAAACATGCGTGACTCCGGATATTTAATTTGTCTGTTGTCTGTCTATGATGTCTTGTTTATACCTTTTTACTTGACTTTTTTGTCGAAGTTGGGTTTTAGTTTTTATTCATGAGTCTGCATCTTATCAGATTGATCCGATCAGATCGCTGAACTAAGTTTTTTCTACTTTTTATTTTATATTTATTGTGTGCCCTTGGTTTTAGTTTTTAAAACTATTATTATTATTTAAATTATTTTGGGGTATAATATATAAATATTTGAAATGTGCTAAATAAGCCATTTTATTTGATATCCATTTTTTCAGTTCATGACTTTATGTTCTTTAGCGGGTGCCTAGTAAAAATGTGACGTCACATAACCAGCGAACAATCAAGGTGCTTCCAACGATACCTCATTTGTTAAATTATGATGAGAAGTTTAGAATTTATGAGGGAACAGATGTACAAACATACATACCAGTCAAAATCATATCCCTTAATTTTGCTTACCCGTAGTCGGATAAAAATAAGTAGTTATTATTACAGCCGTCGTAAACGTAAGCTGTAACAGGTGTGGCTGTTACGGATTTTTTACGGATCAGACGGATCTGAAGACAGAACTGACCACCTGAATTCATTCCATTCAAACTAATAATATAATTATGACTGTAGTTTATTCGATCAAAGGCAAGGCAATCTAGATTATTAGAAGCACTCTTCAATTTATAAAGAAAATTAAAGAATACGATACCATTTCGCCCTTCTAGATTTGAAACGATAAGCCCAACGAGACTAGAATTTGGTATGTATTATGTAAACGGTATTCTTAAGATTTTCCAAGGATTACTAAGGTATGTTGTGATTATACTTACTCGTATAAATAACGCGTACTTTTATTTTCTAAATGTCTTTTTCGCGGTGTACTTTTTCGTACAGATCGTGTGAGAGAATTGTTATTAGACATAGGAGCTAATTTAAATAAAAGGCAATACAACGATAAATATGCAGACAGTTCAACTACTTTTAAACCATGTTGTGCTGAGACATCAGATCTTTGTTGTCTGACTGTGTCTTTTACTCAAAAAGTTAATAGCACACAGTAAAAATAATGTTGAACGCATAGTGGAAAGATATGATTATTTATTTCTTGCTTGCATAACATACTCTTTTGCTGACTCTACGTGAAATAAGTACTGCACCTTGTGCCCGTGAGGCACACATTTAGTGCGGATGTGCTGAACGCGTTCAAAAACTGTCAGTGTACAATTCCATAATAATTTTGACACTGACAGCTCTTGAACGCGTTTTAGAAATGCTGATCACGTTCAGTTTCATTGGTAAAATCAGTCCTTAAACGGTTTCAGACAAGAGCAAACCATATAGATATAGAATTACAGATCAACAACCAATTACTGTAAATGTTTTCACATAAACTAAATAGGAACAAATGTCCCCCCAACGTGTCCTCGACCATGAGTGATTGATCGCGAGGACAGTTGGGAATCGCGCTGTCACGTGATGTCGGCGCTGTCAAACGCTGTCAGCCCGCGTTTCGGTGAGTTGTCCGGCCCAGCGGCTACAATGCCTGGTCAGCTAAAATATTGTTACTAATATGACATATTAAGTGCTGTAGTACGAATTTGACGAAATTGGGTAGGAAGGTTTTGTCGCGTCTATTGACAAAACCTTCCTGCAACAATTTCGTCAAATTTGTGCAACAATTATGAGGCATACTAAATAACATAACATCACGCCTGTAATCCGAAGGGTTGGGCAGAGGTATACCTATAGTACACCCACATTTCGCCAGTTATGTTTAAGTCCCATGTAATTGGGGGCGAGCCTATTGCCAACCGTAATGCCGGTAACCCTCCCGGAGGGTTCACTTCCATTATGTATGGCGGCATGGCGTATGAGTTCTATGCAAAGTGGGTGGATTCGAAAGTGTTAAAGGTTTCCTCACGATGTTTTCTGTCACAGATGTCAGTGATAGACAGAAAGTCACAACTTGATAAAATGCATCTCATAATCTTTTTTTTTTGCGCATAGTTGAATTTAACGTTTGCTATTGATAAACACGTTACTTAAACTTACTAGGTATAGGTCCATCATACAGGGGTAGATTGGTTTGTTACGGTAAATCCTAAGTGAGTGTTTTGTCTCTTTCTAGCGTTAAGCTGTCATATAAAGTTATCTCGGCCTACCACTCAAGGGCTTTTAACTAAATTGACTTACACGCAAGAGTACCTCTTAACTTTCGACATAATTTAGTATTCCTTTCTTCCTATGTACACCATAAAAGGTACAGATTTATAACCGTAACGCCTTAAGAGTCCTATTACATTTTTTCGCAAAATCATGATTTTTGATGCTGTAATTTTCAGCAGCAGTAAGATATTTTAATTATTTGATGATGAATAACGATAGTGCCATTCTCTTTATTGTAAGTTGGAGTTACACATTAAACAAATTCTTTACGTGTAATTTACTGTAAATATTTTATGAACTTAGTTTACAAGAAAAACCGTCGATGATGGAACATTGACGCTCAAATTCACATTGTTTCATTCAATTCTAATAAAAGGCTAAAATTACTATTTAAAAGATAAGTTAAAATATGTTTTACTTGTTTATTCGGCGTCGATTATATTCCAAATAAACAAAATGTTATCAAATAAACTAATATGATATAAAACTTCTATCAACAATAGATAAAATTAAAGTACTATATTCCGCGTCATTCCAACAAATTACACGAAAAGAATGTGTAACTCCAACTAACAAGAAAGAGAATGGCACTATCGTTATTAAAATCAAATATTTAAAATATCTTACTGCTGCTGAAAATGACAGCGCCAAAAATCATGAATTTCCGTAAAAAAAATGTAATAGGACTCTTGATCCCCAAAAGGTGTAAGCAGAGGTTCACAGTCCTTTTTTTATGGGTAATCATTAAATGACTTCTCCCGCTTTGGGCGGAGCGGGAGAGCGTGTCAGACTTTTACTGACTAAAACCCACCCGTGTTCCTTCAGTTGCCTTTCCGTTGCCCCACGGTATCCCTTTCGGACTTTCCCGCAACCCTGGTATCAGTCCCATCGGACCCCTTCACTTGCTGACATCTCTTTGAGGCACGCGTGGAACACAACGCACCGTCGACCCGGGCCTGGTCCTTACCGGACGGCGAGCTACCCATAGAGGTTTACAGTCCTACTGTTACAGTTTACCGACTGCGGTATTACGTCTCAAGGGGCGGGAAATTCCGGGTACAGTTCTAAAGTTAGGCCTGGTACTGGGAATTTTCTAAAGCTTACCACGCGGGAACGGTACATGTTGCGTAACTTATACGCCCCCGTATAAGTTACGCAACTTGTTCATGTTTCTGTTTTTTTTTTAAATTTAATTTCTGATAAGTCTTATTTCCTGAAAAATTATCAAATGATGCGAATAGTGATAACCTAAGCTTTACTTGCAAGTATCCATGTATTAACTTTCAGGAACCATGTGAACTTAATAATATTATTATACGAATGTAAAATACATTTAGGTTAAAATTTCCACGTGTAACGTACATTAATATATTTTTCCCTTCACGTTCCCCAAGTTCCATTTATTATTGGGTTTCGGATTAAAGTTAAATGAAACTCTTTGATACGGGCTTGTGAAAGTATCTTTCAGAATTACAAAACGGCAAGGACATAAAACGAATACATGTTGACTTTATAATTAAGGTTAAAATGTAAAACACATTTCTTTTTTATCAACAAATTCCAAAAGCAACGTCTCTGCGTCTGTCTATCCGTTATTAACTTGAAAACTACTTTTGCGTCCCTGTTTATTTACAACCATCCCACAATAAAAGTTACAATGTATCAAATTTGTATCAGAAAATCAATGATTAAAATTGATTACATTTCCCTTTTTCCCTAACACGCACATAAAACTACCGGTTTTATGTGCGCTCATGTAGCACAGCCCACGTCAAACCCAGCCGAGTATCTTAACATATTCGCTGTATCGAGACCTTCAGCCACGTGTGGTTTACGAGGTGGCGGAAACGTCCGCAACGGTTTTAATAAAAACCGCTTTCGCGCTGTCTAGCCGGCAAGCGGCGGTTCGATGAAATATGACGCCGGTATAATAGGTGTGCGGATAAGGGACGTAAAAGTTTCATGACGGCCACGCTCCGTCAATATCCGGGCGGGATACACGGGATGATCGGGCTGCGCAGTGACACCATTCGCCCGGACTCGCACACGATTAACTGAATTTTATGTTACACTAGCGACCGCAGAGCCGCACGTCACTTTGGTGGAACTCTTTTTATAAAAAACGTTTTCCTTAACTTCGTTTTGGTAGCCTACACGTTTGAAGCTGCGGTGGGGTGTTGCACGGTTTTTAACTTTCCCACGAAAAGTTTAAATCGTGTATCGCCATATCGCACGTAAAATCCAACAGAAACATTTATTGATAAGGTCAAGCTAAGAGTTCTCGTTGTGCAACATTATGAGGTTGAAGCTTTTTGGACTTTTGTACATGAAAGACTTGATGGAATAAAAATAAGAACGTTTTGCATTCGCGCCAAAATCTATCAAGACAAGCAAATACACCGTGAATTTCCATGTAGGGCATAAAAGGCCTAAAACAACAAATTAATGATGAAGAAGAAGTTTTGAAGCCGAAATACTAGCCATCATTGTTTCGAATTTGAATTCACGACCATTATATATATATATACTAAAGTAACATACAAAAAAAATGTAGGGTGGCTCGATTTAGGAGTTGATTATATTAGGAAAAACTTGCTTTATCTTATTATACTATAGCTTGTCTTGACTTTAACAGTCAGATATATTGTGAAACAACCCCGCGTGTATAATAAAACCCTAACGTGTGTAATGCTCTGCGAATGCCCGTCGAATGTCAAGCGGCTGCTGCGTGGTTGACATTCGATTAAGTACTGTTCATAGTGAAGAGATATTGACTCAAATATACACAAGCTTTTATGGGAGACAGTAATTTATAGATCTGCTTTTATGGATATCATATTATTTGAAGTTTTTTTATGTTTGATCGGTCCAATTTTTTTTAATGTGGTGATTATGACGCCCTATCGCATTTCTTTAATTTCGATAATAACAACGCTTTGTAAAATAACGCATAAACCACTGTGTCCATGCCTCTAGGTTCCACATCTCTGTACAAAAAGATAATGAAATTTTCCTAAGTCCTACATCACTGTCACCTGAAGTCACCTCGCTACCTGTTCTGAAGATATTTCAAAAGATAGTGGAAAATAATGACATAATATCCCGATAAAAATTGAGCGGGAAGTGAAAACTTTTTATGGGATATTCGCATGGCACATTTGCGACGGGCGATCTCCTGAAATATGACGGGAGTAACAGGTGTAAGTGCCCTGGATCAAGTACCGCTTTTTGTACGTCTACCTTTGTCACAGTACGGCTGATTAAAGATGTCATATGTGACATTTTTGGCCCCGTTTTATTTTATAGCTGGCCGGTCGGACGGTCATTTTGATATTTTGCCATTTTCGGATCAAATTATCAGAGAGTTGTTAAAGCTGTTCTTTTTATAGCCAGCTATTTAATTTAAGCATTACCTGCTAATTACTTCTAATTGTAACATTTTAGCAGCGTAGGAGGTGACGTTCTGTATTTTCAGCTTACCTATATGGGAAAAAGGCATCAGTTTATGTATGTACTATGTATCAGTTAATTTGCAAATAGGTTTGTGCAAATTGTTACATTAAAAATATCCATTCATCTTGAATGTTCCTGGCAGGTAAATTGGCAAGGAACAGTCAGCGCTTTGGCGGCAAGTACCTATCATTCAGGTCTTAGCAATTGGTATTAAGCCGTCAGTGAGCCGCACCGCTCCTGCGGCAGCCAGTTTCTGTGCGGAGAGCAATGGCAGACGACACATGTTCTACAACATAATGTATATTTGATTGCACAGTTTCGCCTAATTACGTGTATTGGCAATTCCCAAATGTATCGAATATGGACTATCAACTAGCTTAATACGACACTAATTATTGTTTGCTGGTGATATACGCGGCGGAAAATCTAGCTTTTCAAATACGCAATACAATATTTTCAAGTTAGCTAGAGGGTACAATATAAATACCAAGGTAAATGGTGCAAGTTCTCCCTTATACAAGCTTCATTTAGCACGACACGGGTGGCAGAGGGGCTGAAGTGAAGTAGAAAAAAGGTGATTATATATTGCTCAGGTCACATTAGCTAGCCGAGAGGTTCTTTTATAATAAAATTGTACTCTATATTTTTCACTGAACTAAGAATTACACGACCGGACAGTATTTTATTGGACTTCATAAATTGAGTTACTGTTAAATCGCGGTGTGTAAGTTTTGTGCCGCGTAGCAAGTTGCTACGCCGTAGCCGGTCTACGGTACTTTTCAGATAAACAAAATAAAAAGATGATTTTAGTGTTTTCGAGTAGTTTGTTGGGTTTGGTTTCATTTTAGAATCATTACCTATACCTTTTGCTATATACATCACATGAGTAAGGTTAGGTACAGTGCAAGTAGCCATGTGGTTACTTGCCAGTACTAAGACGCTTCATCAATCTCAATATAGATCGATGAGCTAATGTTTGTTTTGGGCTCCCAATACCTTAACCCGTCAATACTGATACTTACATTAAGTTTTGGTATCGGTTATTGTTCACCCCATATATTATGATAAATGGTAAAATATATGAAGTTACCACACAATCTGTAATAACTTACGACAACATCAACATCGAACAAGAGTAACATGTATAGATACGTTGTGGAAAAAATGAACCATTGTTCTTTGTGAAATCTATAAAGAAGGGAGGAAAGAGAACACCAGTGACGACGTGGTCACTGGTGTTCTCTTTCCTCCCTTCTTTATACGTACGTAGCCTCGAGGAAATTTAAGTCATTTTTAAACAAAGCCTCATTTTAACGAGAGAAGACTGGCAGGAAATATTGGAAAAATTTAATAGAGCGAATGATGCCGCGGGCAACGTCAGTTTATTACAACACAATTAGTTGGTTCGATGTCGCACAGCCTTTGAAGGCTCCTG
Organism: Xanthia togata; assembly: GCA_963853775.1. Taxonomy (NCBI): domain Eukaryota; kingdom Metazoa; phylum Arthropoda; class Insecta; order Lepidoptera; family Noctuidae; genus Xanthia; species Xanthia togata. The sequence goes on from OY970793.1 coordinate 14,557,362, forward strand.
CGTTCTGGCTATATTTCCAAGGGCGGAATAACCAATTTTTTATCTTTATTCTCCTTTTCAACGACAAATTGATTGTGCCAGGAACGAACATTATTGCCGGGAACGTGTTTCTATTTAACCGTAATATGTCAAAGGAAACGTAGATAGTGGCGGAGTGTCTTATTTAATTTATTGTGCAGGAAAAAGGATCACTTCTGGCGCAGGGACAAGAATTTGACCTATCACCGACCCGGTTGGAAAATGTCGTGGATTTCGACGTCGTGTCAGAGATGCCTTTTTCTTAGATTGGCACAGAGATCAGTTTTGGATAGGCTGAATTGTAGCAAGGCCTTGTTTGAGCTAAGTATGTTTAATCACTTAGATAATTGAACGCTTTTAGTGCATATTGTTTGAATTATTATTTTTTACTCAAGGTTTTTTAAGATTGAAGACTCGGTAAATCTTCTGCCATTTTGTCTGCCTAAGCAAAATGGATATTTACAACCATCCGTTTGTTTTTCGAATTTCCATGCTAGGTATTTATATTTATTAAATCAAATATTAAGACATATTATGTAGCTGTATGCTTTATTTATGTAAGCATAAGCATAAAAAGAATATAATGTTCCCACTCTGCTGGGAACAAGCCTCCTCTCCACTCCCTCAGTGGGCTGTTATCACCAAGCGGGCCCAGTGCAGGTTGGTAGATGTCACATGTTTTCGAATTTTTGGTTCTAGGACATGTCGGTTTCCTCACGATATTTTCTTCACCGTTTTGAGAGCAGTGGTGATGAAATTATTAACACAAAGTAAAGCGCCTTTCTGAGTTCGAACCCACGACCTACACTCCTAAGTCATGGCAGTTATGGGCACGCCACTATTGCGGCGATAAGTCCCCTCTTTGAGGAGAGGCTGGAGAGGCGCCACGGCGTCCTCACCTTCCGCCTGACGCAGGTCCCAGGTTCGGGAGGTACCTGTTTCGGATAAGGCGGGAGGAAACGCCCGGGTGTCATCACTGCGTGGATCGCCCGGAAGACACGGTGGAGCATACGGTGGAGGTATGCCCGGCTTGGGCAGAGCACCGCCGTGTTCTCGTGGAGGCGATCGGTGGCGGGGATCTCTCGCGTTCGGCCCTGGTCCAGGCCATGGTACGGAGCGAGAGGGCATGGGAGGCCGTCACCTCCTTCTGCGAAGCAGTAATGCTCGCAAAGGAGGAGGCGGAACGCGTGAGGGAGAGGCAAATTTCGCGCCCTCACGCCCCTAGCCGCCGCAGGAGGAGACGCCCTGGGCGTGGGAATCAATTGCCGATTCCCGGCCACCGTAGGCGTGGGCTTGCGGACGGAGAGCAATGAGTAGCTCGCCGCCCGGTAAGGACCAAGCCCAGGTAGACGGCGCGTTGTGTTCCACGCGCGCCTCAGAGAGTGTCAGCGAGTGAAGGGGTCCGATGAGACCATTGCCTGCAGGGGTTGCGGGAAAGTCCGAAAGGGATACCGTGGCCCCCTGGCATTGCACAGGCAACAGAAGGAACACGGGTGGGTTTTAGTCAGTAAGAGTCTGACACGCCCTCCCGCTCCACCCAGAGCGAGAGACGTGATTTGATGAAAAAAAAAGGGCAGTTACCACGGCCACCACTATTCATTTATATGTAACTTTTATTTATTTATGTAAGCGGATTTAATTAAAACCATATTCACTCAAGTAAACCTAGTTAGTTAGCACAGAAGAGAATTTTTCCCTGAAATCAAAGACATATCAAACATGAATTGAATGAATGAACAGTTAATTCCAGCTGTGATGACGTATAGTGTACCTACTATACGTCCACTTAACACAATTATCGGTACTGGGCAGTGTTCAGGGGATAATTATTCTACATGACCGGTCACAGAGAGTTTGGGCGATGTGCGTCGAGTACAACAAAGTGCCTGCTTCCAGGTACTATCGCATAATATGATCGACGCTTTATGATGCAGGTTTTAGTGCTATAGTGTAGAGTGTATTGAGTAATCGGTATTCAAAGGATACATAGACTAAATTTGCGAGGTTACAACGAAGGGTTTTTGCTGATGTGTACCTTTAGTACATCCAGTATACCCATTTTGATGTATACTTTACTAACTACGCCCCGCGGTTTCATCCGCATAAGGCTCGATCCCGTGAGAATACCGGAATAAAAAGTATTTTATGTCCTAACCCAGGTTATGGTCTAACCATGTGCCAAATTTCATCCAAATCTGTTTAGCTGTTAAAGCGTAACAAACAAACTCTCTTTCGCATTTCTAATATCAAAATATATAAAATATATATATGTTATACCAACATGTTAATAATCCTAAAAGAATAAACTTTTTTAGTTAATTAGGTACGAACTGTTTTGAGTGTTCATTAACCTTATTTCTGTCAATCATTCTATAATAGATAAATAAACTTCGGCTATATGTGATTTAAAAGACCTTGAACTGAATTGGGTCCTTGGTCCTAATTAAAACTCTTTTGATCGATTTAAATAGGTTATACGAAAAAGGTGTGACAAGATCTCCGGTAGCCGTTGTAGTAGGTTGGCATCACCCAAGTCTAAAAATAGCAACGAATATCGATGCAGGTGTGTCCCCGAGCTAAAAATAGCTTAACCCACTTCTTCTTGTGGGTGTTGTCAAAGGACCTCGCAGTTCCTATATCTTACCGATTGTTACTGGTTAAAAATATCGTTGTTATCATATAGGCACGTTTTTATAATTTTTAAATGCTTGGTAATTGTCGGCTTTTGTAGCAGTGTTGTAGCAGTGTTAGATCTAGGATTGTTGTTTGTGAGGGACTTGACTACGGAGGTTAGGTTTTAGCTAAGTAAACACTAAAAGGCACACAACATTTTGTTTTGCTTAATAAGCCTCCTTGGATTACTTTTCGCAAATTCCTCAATGTCTTCGTCAGGTTGTAGACTAGGTTGAGATAACTCGTTGAATATACATGGCGACTAAACCAGGCAGCGTAAATGGCAGAATGGCGCGTGGATTCAAAATTTACAAAACATCGTATAGAAATACGACTTACTGAAAATAGTGAAAAGATTGCTAAAAAGTTAAATTTGAATAATATTAAGTTAGCTTTAAGATTTTTCACGGAAGAACTCAAATGCTTTTAGGGCGGATTGAGCCCCCCTCCCCTGGAACCGCCACTTGTACAATTTAAATATATAGCTTAGTATAAAATCTCCACTTATTGAAAGACCTTCATGGAATTAAATAAAAGGTTGTTAAAACATCAATGATATGAATAAATAAAGAGGTTTAAAAATAGAGATCAGAGCTTGTTAACGAAGCTAATCTTCTTCATTTGAGCCGTTTGAGCGCGTCGTATAATAATATGTTGTTTTTTCTTTACTAGCTTTTGCGTGGGAAGAGGGACTCCGGTTATAAGGTTTTTTAAAGATTTAACTTCTATTTTAAGATCATGTCTATTAATTAGCTATCTATTTTTGCATTAAGAACGTTTATTCTGAAAGTTTGTAACGTTGCCAAAAGATGTCAAATATTTCTCTGTTTTGATTAATTTGGAAATATTACTGCATAAAAATTTAGGATAAGCCCTCATAAAAATGCTTGTTTACAAATATATAACTATATAACAGCACTCTAATTGCATTACACATTTTCAATCACAATTCGAAGGTCTTGAAGGAATTTTCTAATCCATTGCTTCATAGGTTTGAAAAAATGTCTGCTTAACAACGTAAATAACGCAATGAAGGTGGTTGAACTGTCAAAATGAACGGCATTGTGATTGATTGCCATTTTATGTGTTAGGTACGCAATTGGGATGATGCCTGGGTCAAAAAAAAGAAATTCTATTTAGTCCGTCAGTCAGATAATAAAAAAAATATTAGACTCGTATTTTTTGCTTTAGCATATTAATAAAAAATACTTAGATAAAACGCCTTAAAGTTGGGGAGTGGGGGTCGCTACGTCACAAGTATGTATAAAATCTACATACTCGTGACGTCATGGCATAATTTAACTCAATGTATCGCCGTAATCTTTTGATAACGTAAAAAAAGAAAAAATACGTGTACGTTATTTTTTCATAATCTACATTACGGACAAAAACATTTTTTTAGTCATCATCCCTATAACCCGCAGACTTGCTTGAAACTAAGCGCATTCATTTGTTTCTTACGTAATTTGAGAGCTCTTAACACGACAATTTCATTTGAATTATAATCTACTTCTAACCAAATGAAAACGGGTTTGTTATTTAATTAAACTTAATATACTTTCTTAGAAACTTAGTACTTACATATTTTGGGTAAAGTATATAACAAGTAAAAAGGCAAAACTTAACTACTATGTACTTATTATTTAGCTCTTTATGAAGGGTAAAGTAGTAAGGTATTTACGTGATAAGCTGGTAGTCGATTGCTTATGAACACAAAAATGCTCTTTAAGCCGCGGCGGACGTGGGAAAATTAACATTTTCATTGTGACTCAACAATGAAAGGGCTGTTGAAGAAAATTGTTGTACCTTTTGTGCTTTTGATAAGGGTTATTTAGTTAGATATTAGTAACAAGCACAACTTGTTCGTAACAAGATATTTTGTAGTTTACGATCAGACAGCGGCCCCACATGACATGGGACTCGACATGGTCCCGTCTTCAGGATACTAAATAAAACTGGCTATAAAAAAACCATACGATTTTTAAAATAAAACGTCTAGGTACACTTTTCCCGTCTAAAATTGGATTTCCGTAACCATGCTAGAGAGGGGGGATTATCTTACTTAGGTAACTGAGAAGTAAAACTCAAGACATTGAATGTTCTTATAGTGGAACAATCTATCACCGGCTAGCTAGTCTATAAAATTTCATTCAGTCAGCGAAGCCGTCCATACAAAATTTATATCTCAATGTTCAGTCGTTAATATTTATTTGAAGCAGTGATCGTGAAATGAGACAATAATTTCTCGTAAAGAGTTTCCCTAAATGTTTCAGAGAATATTTTGATGTAGAAACGCCCATAAAGTTTTATTAAGGCGAGAATATGCTTTGGACAAGGCGGGAGTTGCCACAAAAGACTTTATGCCTCAAGGTTGGCACCATTGTTAGAACATTTCGCGCTAAGACAGTGTCACCATCATTAAAGAGCTTTCTAACAACAGTGAGCCCAGGTTCACAAGGGCGGTTTTTTATCACGCACTGGATTTTCAACCCTCGGTGTTGAGCCGAGCATTGAAAATTCAAGAGTATATCGTAGTGCGTCAAAAAAATATACTGGTTGATTTTCAACTTACGGCACTAAGCAGCGTAAAAAAGTCTGTGTGGGTTCGACAGCTGAAAGACGCCTAGAAGACGATTCTCAGATTTATTGTAGACAAGAACGAAGGTTCCGCAGTAGTAAAATTGTTAATTGTACCAGGAGCGCATAGGTAGTTTAGTAATGCGATACCCGCCGGCAAAGCCCTCGACTGCGGAAGATAATCTACGCCCGCGCTCCGGTAAAACGTTTTAGTGCTTCGTGAAAAAGCTAGGTGTAGTCGATGGATAGAGGATTATGTTACAGAATAGATCAATTTGTAAACACGTAATTTGATATTATGATAAATATTTGGTCGAATATGTACCTAAAATTAACATTTATTGAAAATCTAAATTACTTTGCAGTTAAGCATCCCCCTTTTCAAGATGTTTTCAATGTCAATAGTTCAATGCCACAGCATCCTACTAAAAATCTCAAAAATGCTAGTCATATAACCTAAATAAATATCAATTGTAGGACACAACTGTATCAAGTCCTGTTATTGTGTGTGGCCTCAAACGGTGTAGTAACAAGTTGCGCGACGCTCATGTGCACAGACGTAGCAACTCCCTCAGGTGGCACTTCTTGACCCCATCTCTTAGGGATGATTGTCACCGTCTGTAGAACGACTCAACTCGACGTCATATTTTTCGCAACGCCTTGAATATTATACAATATTGAATACTTATAAAGTCGATTCAAATCGTTGTTTCCAATAGATGTTATGTCCACCTAAACGAATACCTATCAAGTTCATGCGAATGTAAATTAAGATGATTATAGTATGACGGTATGAACAGTACCATTAAAAAAGCATAAAAAAAAAAAAAAAACTTGTTTGTTTACGAGTTTGGAAACAAAATCGCGAACGCAGTACAGGTATTACAGTATAAATAACTAAATCTACACTATAAAGTTTAATGTATACCCAAAATATATTGGCTCTCTAAAACGCAGTCCCAAAGGAACAATAAAGACTGTACAACTGAATTCTGACACGTGATTACGTGTTTGGTTTTGTAATGTGTCGCACGACGCACATAGACGTCGTGACTGGTGACCTAACCCACTACGGAATAATGTTGAGGAGTAATGTTTGAGACATGAATTCACAGTTTTGTTACATTGCACTGAAGAAAACGTAAATTATGAAACAATCAGTCGTCATATGCCGAATAATAGTGCAAGTTTTACATAAAAATAAAAGCAGAGACGATGCACAGCATCTGTGAGAGACGTTTATAACTCCTGGTGACCACGATGACACTACGTGAGGATATGATAATATATTTTGAAAAAATAGAACCATATAAACCGATATGTATTCATTATACATATTAGGATAATTATATACTTTTAGCTATACCATCCAATGTAATCAACCTAAAAATATAAATATTTTACATCATTTATTACTTATAGGTAGGATAGGTAACGTAATAACCTGGATAATAAAAATAATCAGATTAACAACGATCAAGAGACCATCGATTTTATCTTATACCAGTTTAAAATTATTCGAGTCGTTACTCGTATTTGGCGAAGTGTCAGCTTTACCTATGATAAGCAGTTTACTATAATATTTTGTAAAAGTATTCGGTCTGCGCCATTACCACGAGAGAAGTTATCTTCGATTTAAAAAAATGCGTACCAATTCAAAGAAGCTTCAGCTTAGCGCATACTTCCAGGAGATGCAGAGATGCCTGGATCTTCCAGTACCTTGAATAGACACAAACAATGAGTGATTACATTCGGCTGCATGTCTTGGTCTTCCTAATTTCAAAATTTTATTTAATTGGACATATATTTTCGTTCGAATGGCAAGATAGTTTTCAGCCTGATTGCCTGTATGAAACCCTCTTTGACCCAAACACTGGGTACAGGATGATGTGATCATCCCGATCGATGTAAATATAATAGTTATTTGCCGAGACCCTGGGTAGAAATAAGGTCATGGACTCGTATTCCTGACGCTATCAACAAAAGACAAGCCGATCGACGTGACGCTTTGAACAAAGTAATGTTACTAGGAGTATTCGTCTGCATTCAGGTAATCAGTTCACTGGAGTCCCCAATAGGGAGCTTCTCTACTCTAAGCGATTGGAGGGAGATCTTTAAGAATATGTTGTACTAAGAAGACTGAATTCAAATTTTCGTTACAGACGGACACAGATTAGGCTTATAATTGCCTAATCTCTCTTCAATGAATATGAACGCTAAAAATCTAGTCAAACCAATATTACTGGGACAATTGAAGTCAAAATTGATACCATTTGACCGGCCAAGACCGTGCTGGTCTGTACTTAGTGTGGCCTCCGCCCAACTATATAATATATCAGAACAAGGACCTTTCAGCTTCTGACCAATTACTAATTATTTCACCCCACCCGCTATCTTCCAAGCATAGAGCTCCATGTCTTGAACTCGAGTAGGAAGGCCCGTGCTCTGATCAACTAGAACTCGAGCTAGGTTGACAATTCTCATGGGTCTACAGAGTATTTGACGTCGAAGATCCAGTAACCAATAACCTCCTTCACATTGGAGGCACATATCGCAAAATTGAATTAAAAGGTAACTGACGTGTATTATATTATCATCAGAAATAAAGCGCGTGACAACGATCTCTGGATTGCGATTTTGGTTTTTCACTTTGCTGAACCCCCATAACCCCCCTGCCTTACTCTGTTTGTTATTAAACACATTAGCCGGCCAAGTGTTATGTTGCTAAAGGTTAACTCAAACGGGGCGTTCAATTTGCCAACGCAATTTAACACTGCCAAAGGTGAAACTTTCCAAACTTGTGCCTCGCTCACCTTGCACCATCACCGTACATTAGTAAGTTTAGTTGAGCCAATCTATCAGTCGGCTTTGTACTTGACGGTTCGCTCAACTTTTTGTTATAAAACTGCCTTTTATAATGGCCGTGGCGGCAATCTGTTAAGCTGCTTTATATCTAGCATTAGACACTTAATAGCAGCTCCTTTTGTGTTCTCAGAGCACAATCTTAATTATTTATATCAACAGTGTCGCTATTTAAAAAATTTATTCACATTTTCATTCTTTGCCTTTATCGCAAATCTTTTAAACTTAATACCAGCTAGCTTTATTTCCAACAGCGCCTTTAGATTCAATTAAATCACAGCAAAAATGCCAGTCGAGAACTCCTGGATTAAGTTAAAGTGCAAAGGGCAAACATTATGAAAGTAAGAGTGAATGGTTATTATAGGCATGATAATGAAAATCACCGTGCTAGTGTGTCTGCGCGGCGCGGGCGGCCGGGCGGCCGGGCGGCTGGGCGGCGACAACAGCGCGCCGCGTATCTACTAATTGAATCTGGGAACTTGCCGAGAACTTGCCGAGACTCTCCGAACTTGCGCGAAATTTGATTAGCTCGTCATCTTTCTTTGAGCGGCGAGTTTAATTTTTTTTAACTTGGGATTACCTACCTATCGTGAAATTAATCATGACATCAGCTGAATCCCGTATAATGATACAAGTTTGGGTGCTGTCGGTAAACAAATTTTATGAGTCACCGCTGTTTTTGCTGATCGGATTAACTAATATAAATTGGGATGTTTTACAATGTCGTGTCTGACAGGGACTTTGTCATGTTGGGTTACTTTGCCTGCGGTGTGTAGTGTGTTATAATTGTATAATAGAATTGAAGAGAGCCCATTCTTTTGACAACAACTAATTACCTATTTTGTAAAGTGAGGTTATTTTGGTGGACCCAGAGAAGGTTACTTAGTCAGTTTAAATAAATGTGCAAACAAATGGGTCCCTGACTTATACCTATTAAACTGCTGAACACATTACCGTATTGTGAAAGAAATTTTGAGCCCTATGCTCGTTACATGGTGATCCATCACGAAATATTTCACCATCGCCGCTGAGCCCATTTGTTAGAACTTGTTTGGTACATTTATCTAATTACTTACTTGTAACTGGTAACACTCCGGCTGAGCCTAAAAGATTGTTATTTATTGGCGTTGTTCGGTCGAGCGCTCGTCGTGAATGGCGCGAACTATTCATTATTTTTCGTTGTACGAGGTAGCGCAGGCGTCAGTCTGTTACAGTAACGTGTTCCACCGGGCGGCGGATGCTCTGTTTTTATTTTATTTTTAGTTTCACACGAGGGCGCTTTGTAATACAAACTGTGGGGGAAATAAGTTGATGTTAATGCTCAGCGGTGCGAACACATACTTGTTTCACACTTTTACAGCCATTGGGAAAGCCGCCAAGTCGCCTCGGTCGCAGTCAGTGCCTTAAATACCCTTTGAAATTAAAAGAGGTTATCAAATGGATCTTTTGAAGATATACAAAACATTATTATAGATAGTATCTTAAATTAAATAGGTTAATTTATCAGGCGTTCATCCCGCTAAGGATATTTAGATGATCCCTGCTAATTAATTGCTACAGGTTTTGCAGTCCGTCGTTATCTCCCTCCAGAAAGTATTAATAAGAGTAATCAACTGGAATTAAAATGGAGTTATCGCTTTATGAGAATTTCTGAATCTTAAATTAAAAAGAAAGAAAAAATTATGGCGAAACACTAGAGACGGGTGATTATATTTTGTAAGTGCCATCAATGAGAGGAATGTTTTCATTTTATCTCAAGAGTACTTATGTAGGTATCTGCTGGCAATTCAGAGGTATTTGTTTCAAAAATATTATAGGAAAATAAAATACTCTAGGGCTTAACTGCTCGTTATTTTGCACCTTGTGTAGGTAGCTACTAATCATTTCATATATGTAGTTAGGTACTTAAATTCTTATTGCTGGTGATCGATATAAAAATGTCCCCTGATACAACAAACTTACGAATACAACATTCTATGAAGCCTCTTAAGCCTTCTTAATATTACCTGTATATTTTAATCGTCAAATGATGGCTCCTTTCAGGGGACTTACCTTGTATAAATAAGAAAAGAATTTGTACTCGCTTTAGTATCTAACATAAAAAGGTTTGGATGGCGAAAGCTTATCCTCCTATTGACAAAAACTCCGCATAAAGAAACGTTCGATAAATCTTACCTGTCATTTTCTATTACCTAATAAACGGTACGGCACAGATATGAATAGACATAAGCGTTTTTGGATTTTTAAGCAAACTGTTAATTTCGTTTATTTATTTATATCAGATAAAGAGATCCGTATTTATGTTAGTATACCTACTTAAAAATTATGTTAGTAGTTAAAGATGCCACAATAATACTATAATAACTAAAATAAATAACTGAAATAAAATCATATTGCATATGATAAATTAAATTAAATATCCGATTTCCGATTTTGAAATCTTTTTCAAAATCCGTTTTTAGAAATCGATTTCAGGAGACGCCTCCGGCTCGCAGTTTTGATTGTCTCTAGTAATATTGTTCGGTCGTGAGTGCAGCGATCAAAACTATCCAAACATAAACAAATTCCTGCTTACGCAAATCTACTCTTGCCGTGGTTTCGTGAAATCGGTTTGTCTAGTTCGGATTATCGATACGATTCGACTTCTGGCGGAAATCGGATTTTAGATTGGTTTTTATGTAGGTATCTGAATCATGTCTATTTATGAACCGTTTTATAGAAGAATACAGAGTTTATAAAAAAAAATATAATAAGATTTTAGCGTAGCAATAATAAGTTTTTATGGTAGGTACCCCAGGGAAAACTACGTTAGGTCGAAGAATATCCAATATTGAAAAGAGAACAAAACGAAGTCTTTTTTTATCATGTCCATAGATAATGAAGCAGCTGCTAAGTGCTAAGGATCTTGAATAAAACTGTCCTTTTTTCTACTTTATACTCTCCATGTTACTATGTAGGTATATGGTGAATTTGAATTATTTTAATTTAATTTTAATACTACCATAGTACCTACTGCACGTACAGTTTTGTAGTTGAAAAATTTAAGACATGCTATCTACTTACGCAACTCATTTTCGTAAACGATTACGACAAATTTGTTTGATTTTGACAGGTCAACAACATTCATTGCGTTATTTACGTTGTTGAGCAGATTTTTTAGCAATGGATAAGCAATTTGTTTCAAAACGATTCAAATTCCGATTGATCGTATATTATGTAATTAGGGTAATGATCTGCTTGTCAGCTTTGGTTGGATGACTAGTCTTTGTACCTTGTTCGGATACCTTGGTATTTAGTGTACGCGTCTCAATGCCTTCAAAAGCCACTTAGTTGTATGTAGGTAGGATCGTCTAATTTAAAATTGTACGCCCCTCCATTGCTTTGTTTCATACACATTTCAAATGTTTGTATAGTGGAGGGGCGTATAGATTTATAAAGGATGTCTCAGCAAGAACTTGAATTTTGAATTGCGCGCCATTTTCGACTGTCAATTGTTGAGTCAGCCATATTTTGTATGTGTTTAATTAAAACATGGACATTTAAGAAAATGGTGAGTTTTGAAGAACGATAGTTAATACTGAAAATCCATTATAAAAATGGGGAAAACTGACGATGAATTCCACAACAAAATCATCTTGAGCCTCGTCAGGCTCATTTGCACCTCAACGGCTTCGTTAACAAGCAGAAATCTCGGATCTGGGGTAATAAAAATCAAATCCACTAGCCTTTCAAGAAATTCCGTTACCTCCTCAAAGAGTGACAGTTTGGTGGAAAGGAGGCATAATCGGACCGTACTTTTTTGAAAATTATAAAATGTATACCGACTAAATATCGGACGGTGGGTATTTAACCGATATTTCGTTTCATGTGTAAATGTCATTACTACCTCTGTACGTATTAAGAAAAATATGTAAATAAAACATTAAATTAATATCTATATATTTTAAAGTTTTTAAAATTCAAGTTCTAAAGCACTCTTTATGAGACGATCTCCACCCGTGTATGAAAACGTAATGAAAAACCAATATAAATATAATTATAATAGTAGGCTTCAATAGGAAATTTGATTGACTGAAAGAAAATACTCTCAATATTAAAAATATTGAGTGTTTTCTATTTAATACGAAAGCAATATATCTTTTATTTTCTTATAAAACTCAATTGGAAAACTTGAAGGCCTTCCACCATTTTACATTGAAATTGATTTTACAGAAAGATAACAGTAAGTACGGTGCCTACTTACATATTGAATTTGGGGCTTCCATTTAGAATTGCTGTTCAAAATTAATTAACTCAATTGCGCGATTGGTGAATTGAAATGCTATTTGAATGTTGTTTTAGACGGCTTAATGAAACCTAAAATCTATTGAGGAGTCCAGCCCGACTCAGTTACGGACTTTTACTTGCGGAATATGTTTATGAATCTCTGAAATAACTGCATGCAATCAAATTACTTTTAAGAATTATATTTTTGAAGCTTTCTTTGCTAGGTATTACAGACGGGTGAACCTCTAAATCAAACATTGAGTAGTATAACAGACGGTGCAATTAATTTGGAATAGCTTCTCTCCAAAACAAAGAAAAGGAACAAAAAAGTTAATAAAACCAAATTAAACAAAGATAAAAAGGAACAAATCTCTGCGACCCCAAACGTATTTAGTTATACCCACTTTCTCCGTTCCGTAGCGGGTAAAAAATGCATTTTTTCAGTTTGGCTTCTTCCAGAACTTCGCCGTCCGCCGCTCATACTTTATTAAAATACAGTTGTGGACTGGGAAATGTGGGTGAGAGCGAGCTTTTGACGTGACTCATCGCGTAAAAACTGTACCAACTACAATCAATTCGAGACTTTTGCACTTATCCACGCCGTTCTTTTGTTGTTAAAAAGACTTTACCTTCATGCCTTTGTTTTTGTTAGACGTGTAGTAGCGTTTGCTTTGATACATTATTTCTTGATAGTGGCCTTCGGATTTAATAAAATGTAACAGGGCTTATTGTTTTTTCTAAATATCTTTAGTTAGTTGCAATGAGTTTCATATTTTTAACGTAGCGTGTCTTTTTAGATTTCAAAATGTCCTTTATTTTTCTTACTTACACAACTTTATACAGTCCATATTTTTCTTCACATATTAAATTTCTTGCGGGATCTAAGCAAGTCTCACTTTCCCGAGAAAGTGAGCTTCATTGCCCTACCCAATATTCTGTGGTCGTCGCTGTAAATTGGCTTAGGTACCTACATGGGTGCACTGACACGCGAACTGTGAGATCATTTTATGCTGTACACCTACACAAAACGGCTTTATACCTTCTGTATGATAACGTCGAGTCTTGAATTCTGAAGCAGAAAGCTTACTACAAAAGATATTGATCACTTCCCTAAGTTGAAGTTAGATTGAGAGACTTTTTGCGGAGTGAAGTCGTCGCGTCGTCTGCGTTTGTTTTAAAGTGGAGTGCAGTAAGTGCAATGGACTAGACCGAAAAGTTCTATCTATGTAAACTTGGCCGGCTCTAGTCTACATTGCAACAAGTTGTTAGTTCATCGACGACATCGAACATTGCAGACGTTTGTCAAAAATTTGATTACTGTTTTCATAAACCGATGTTCTTTTTTTTAGTGAGGTTATTTTTACTCGACTGACACAGAAGGAATGTTTTTATGAATAGAAAATGCTCGAGATCTAAAAAATTTAAATTGAAGATTGTTTAAAAAAAAATGTAAGTAATGACGAATCAATGTCGTAAAGATAAAAGTTTCTTGTCGTATTTATTCAAAGTGTCCGATTGTTAAATAAAACCTTTACTACTGGAGAGCCACAAGTGTCCAGATTGCGCGTAATAGAATACGTAATGTCCTTGGGATTGAAGTCCTCAGAGGTTTCTAGTTTTAAATAAAACAGTAGGTAGTTACATAAAGGTAGGTAAAAGGAAGGCCTTTTATCTATACCCTCCTGCTTCTGAATAAGTTTGACCACAAAATACATTATAGTTGGTACAATCCAACTATAATGTATTTTGTGGTAGTATTAATAATGTAAAAAAAAATTGAAATTGAATAACGGAAAACTTTTGGTGCGGCTGTCCGGGACGACGGACGTCTCAAGTTTACGCGCGATCGGTCACAAGCTGGCCCGGGCCCAGGCTCCTACCACGACGTGCTAACTCATTTCTCACTCAGTAAACGACCATTATATGAAGAACAAGAAATAAAAAACATTTTTTATCACTCGAATTCGAGTTTGACAGTCTTAGTAATAACGCTTCGGGGCTTTAGCCCGAGTCTTCTAGTTTTCTTGATTTTTCACGGACATTTTATTTTGTCTGTGAAATAAAGCGTGTAACTCTTTTGAAGGCGCAAAAAGTTTTATCTCTAAAAGTCGACGGAGCACAGAAAAGGCGACGGAGGAAAGTTTCTGGAAACCTTCACGTCACTTTGATGTCTTAGATTCAAAAGCCGATAAGATAAAATTTTTGCTTCGCATGAGATTTAACGATTGAATTCATTGCTCACCAAGCCGATTTTTTTTTCCATAAGGCCGTTTGCCCACTGCATCGTGAACGGGACGTCATCGAGAACGAGATGACGACGCCGAAGTAGCGACAGTACATTTAATATGACCGCATCTCGTTTCTCGTTGACATACCGTTCACGGTGAGGTGATTTTAATATGTTTAATATCACAATTTTTCAATCACCCCAAAACAATATCTTCATAATACCATCGGTTTCTTTCGGCGTATCTTATAAATAAATAATAAATAAATTCTTTAATTCACCAAAAGCCATCACAGTACAAGAACTAAAAACTAAGGGCATAAATAAGGCTTATTTTTTTTTTTTTTTTTCATTTTAGCATAATAATATTTTTAATAAGGAAGGTTTTGTCTGTGCAATTATGGACGAAGTTATGATGACGAACAATTACCGGAGATTCATTGTGAAGGACGGCACGGTTGAGATCTGTCGGGCATGCCACCGTCCGGGAGAATCAATCCGACACATTATCTCCGGGTGTTCTCGTCTAGCTAACGAAGAGTACTTGCATAGACACAACCTTGTAGCCAGGATTATCCATCAGCAACTTGCTCTGAAATACAGCCTTGTGGAATCGGAAGTACCGTACTACAGGTATGTGCCCGACCCAGTTCTCGAAAATGGAAATATCACATTGTACTGGGATCGATCCATCATCACTGACAGGACCATTGTTGCTAATAGACCTGATATAGTGGTGGTGGATCGAGGAGAGCGGCGCGCAATGATCATTGACATAACGGTCCCGCATGACGGGAACCTCGTGAAAGCCGAGAAAGATAAACAAATTAAGTATCTTGACTTGGCTCGCGAGGTTGTCGACATGTGGGATGTGGACTCAGCGATCATTGTGCCGATAGTCATATCAGCCAATGGCTTAATTGCTAAGAGCCTCGACCAACACCTAAGGAGGCTCTCGTTGGGAAGCTGGATTAAGGACTTGATCCAGAAAGCGGTACTCCTGGACACGGCTCGCATTGTTAGGAGGTTCCTCTCTCTGGAGCCCTGACCGCCGGTAGCTTGGACCCTGCTCCCGATACCGGTGGGCTACTATTTTTTATATTTTTAAATGTTTTTATATTTTCTTTTATTCTAATATTTAAAAATATAATTTATATGTAATAATGTAAAATAAAGGAAATAATAATTTTTAATAATAATATTTTTATTTTTTTCTCCCACAAAGTACAGATACAGTATAGAGGTGTTACAAATATTGGAGGTACTAGGACTTGTGAGAGTCAGGAATCCAAACTAGGATACCCTGTGCTATGGAATCTGGGCCCCCCTCGCCGAGATTAGAAATTATCACAAAAAATGGTAGCTCGTAATACATGTAGGACTATTGTAGAAAAAAAGAAACTAATAACATAAAAAAGGTAAGTACTAATAAAATAAAATCAAAAAGAAAAATAAAATGCGTGTGTGTGTGACGTGTGAGGTCTCGTGTATGTGGTGTGGGGTCGTGTGTGTGTGTGTGTGTGTGTGTGAGAGAGTAAGATGGTGTGGTTGTGTGTGCGTATAAAGGTGGATGAGTATACGAATGTGTGCGTAAAGGGATGGCGGTATGTATTTATAAAAACGCTAGATTAGGATAAGATTGTGAGCAGTTTTTCAGTTTTTTCATAATCGAGTTCTAAAAGCCACTGTGTAAGCTTCGTTTTACATTCTATCTTAGATAAATTAACAATTGCAACAATTGCTTATAACTAGGTCACAATCATTTTAATTCCCTGACTCCTAAACTGTGTATGTGAATGTGTCTTAGGAGTCAGGTGTATGTTTGTTTAAAAAAAAGATAATCGCTCCTTTGCTCATCCTTGTGTGCCTTAGGCGCTTTAGGACGTCAAGGATATGCAAAGTCTTGTCCGTATACAGTATAATGAGCCTTTAATGTTCCCACTGTGCACTGCGGGGTCACAGGCCTCCTTACTGTGAGACGGAGTAGGTCGTAATCCACCATGCGGGCCCACTGCAGGTTGGTATATGCCAAGTTTTAGAATTTTTGGTTCTAAGACAGGTCGGTTTCCTCACTATGTTTCCCTTCAACGTTTTGAGTGCAGTGGTGATGAAATAATTTTCACCAAGTGCATGTACCTGGTTTCGAACTCGAACATACTTGTTTCATATTCTTGTTTTTGTTGCCTTAAGATGATGATATAAGCTAGTTGTATTCACCAACGTTGGGTTGGGGCTGACTGACCAACAAGCAGTGGACACCTTAAAGACTATTTGAATAGAAACCCATGCAGAAGTAAATGTCTATAACTACCTACTGTTGTTTGTTTCAAGTATTTAAAGAGAATTTGGATAAATGGCGTCTGTTGGCGCGACCCATCTGTGGCTCCCCTTTCGACTTTACGATATAATTACTTACTGCAAACGTACAATCCCATTTAACTCAAAAGTGGTTTATTATTCTCTGCGTCAACATTTCAGATGTAACTGTTGGAGTGGATGTAGGCGATTCGGTTATACTTTTGAAATTATTTCACGAATTGACCCAATTTTTGCATCATTTGGGCTTTCTTCCTTATTACGAGTATGTAAGATGCCGTAGGTAAAAAAAAACGTGTTGCACTCCGGGAGTGCCGGCAGAAGTGAAAACTTGAATATTAACGTTGTGCATTTTTCCGTCTTACGAATTTTCGGTCAGGTCACGTGTCCTGACGCGAGTTTAACATGTTGTACCCATCACAAAAAAAATGCACAACGCTGCTAAAGAAGTAAAATCAGAAAGACTATATCCAGCTAGCTATAATGGACTGCTATATGCTGGCGATTGTCATATCAAAATGACTTTTGTTAAAAAATAAAAACCAAAGATTACCTATCCAACAATAAACTTATTTAAAGCTTGATAGTTTCGAATACTATAACTTCTCCATCTGTAGATATTCAAGCCGCAATGATCCGTAGTTTCGGTTTACAGGCAAATTAAAATCCACGTCGATTCTGCCGGGGCTAAGCCCTAGAGCCCTGGGTACAGATTTACCTGCAACAAATCCTAGACGCGTCTTATCGGCTTCTGGGCTTTAGCTGCCAGCATGACACAGCTTTGCATACCACGTCACTTAGTTTTGTAGTTACCTATATACTAAAAATAATGGTTATCAAGAATTGATTGACGACACGGTTGGCGCAGTGGTTAAGCAATTGACTGCTGCACTGCATGTCGCGGGTTCGATTCCCGCACGGAACAAATATTTGTATGACCTACAAGTAGTTGTTCCGTGTCTGGCTGTTTGTGTATGTGAGTTTAAATGTTTGTTAACGCACCCACGATACAGGAGAAATTCTTAGTGTGGGGGAAACGTTAAAAAAAAAACTGTTTAACAGGTTCACTGTCCACAGACCACATACGGTCTGTGGAGTGGTATGGAAGTCTCTCTACAGACCGTATGTGGTGGTGTGTGTGGTTCGCCGGTACAATTTCTAAGCCATCTGACACTATGGACGTTAGAAGAAAGTCTCTAATTTAATGCGGACTATTATATAAAGATTACACTATTATAAAAAGTGATGGGACATAGGGAAATACTCGATATTTTTTATATAGGTTAAGAAATAGTACCTGGACTTATGGACTATTCCCACTCTGGAGCCTGGACAGTGAACCTGTTAAATAACGGCAAGAAATATTAGTTGAATGATGCATTTTATGTGTTGCCATCAGCAATAAGATCAAATGCTTTCTATTCTCTATTATCAATTTTATTTTCCTCCAATAATAAATGGAAAAATGATAACATTTATTTGGCGACTGTTCATGAGCATACGCATAATCAGTCTATAATGTCCCCACTCCTGGAACACAGGCCTCCTCTGTGAGAGGGAGCGGGCCGTCATCCACCACGCGGGCCCAGTGCGGGATGGTAGATGTCACTTGTCTTCGAATAATTGTTAGGACATGTTTCTTCACGATGTTTTCCTTTACCGTTTTGAGAGCAGTGGTGATGGAATAATTTACACAATGTGAAGTGCCGGTCTGGGTTCGAACCCACGACCTACAATTCGTTAGTCACGGCCGTTACCACTGGGCCACCACTGGTCTAGACAGTTCATGAAACACAAAATATAAATACAAAAGTGGATATGCTTTAAAATAACAGTGTGTGCCTCACGGCTGCGCCAAAATGGTCCATTTCAGCATTGAATGCCACACAGATGCTGTCTGACGCTGATACAGGTAAAAATAGTTTCAAACATGATACGTCATTTTTATACTTATAAATAAATAAACGAGTAAACAAATATAAATAATTACAGTACTGGTTCTGATAAAAATAATAGTAATTACTATTATTTTGTACGTTTAATGACTTAACAGTTTTCCATTAAAGGTGATTGTGGTCGGGTTTTTGTTGTAGTCATGTAAGTACATAGCAATCTGCTAGGGGGCGTATCTTCAGTTGGCTTCACGGGCTGATATTTATGATAGGCAATATAAAATACTAGCTTTATATCTGAGTATAAAACTTATTATTATGCTAATGTACCATTTACGAGTTAGATACGGACCCTATTGAAAGGGTGAAGTTATATCATAGGAAATACCTACTTATTTGTGTAGATACGTCATACAGAAAAATGGACGGCGGTCGGTGGTAACACATCGACCTTGAACTGGCCTAGCGTAGTACGGAGATTCAATAGAATGCCAGGCCACTTTATGCTGGTTTTGTCACCACTGACGTGAGGCATACTGTAACTATGTGATCTGTGTGCTAAGTGGGAAGAAGAGAAGAATAAACATGCTAATATCATACAGTCGTAACTTGGCAAGGTTTTGGCGTATTGAGAATGAGTTTGCGCACACTAACAAAAAAATTCAACAAAAAATTTACACTTTTATGGCATGTCATTATTCTATGGTTATTGCCATAATTTATTTTTGAACATGTCTGTTAAGAAAAATGACCGAAAACGAATTCTGCGCATAGATCTACGATTCTTGGCAAGCTACGTCGACTATAAGTCACAAAATCACAATCACTTTCATTTAAACTAAACATGTTGCTAAATATGTAGTAACGTCAGAACGAAGAAAACACAATTAATTCATAATTTTATCATCAAAACAAAGTCGAGTATAAAAATTAATTAGCCCGAAGCAACAAAAATCTTAACAAGGCTGCGGTACGTCTAAGTTATTAGCGAAAAGAGGCGAAACCAACGACATAAATCATGTTGCTCCCACAGATACGTTCCCGTCTCCCGTCGACCCAGCGGGAGCGCCGAGTGCGGGTAGTTCTATCAAATTTACATTAAACTTCAAACGAAACAAGAAAATTAAGTCAAACTAAGTAAACGACATGGCTCTGAAACTTACACGTTGCCATTTTCGAGGAATAGTTCACGGCAATAATTATTATTAGCGAATTTAAATGAAGCCCTAATACGATTAAACGCTTAACGTAAATACCTTTCCCGCTATTTACGAAGCTTCAGCAAACTACTTTTAAGGTAAACACCGCAAGATTAATCGCTGTCGTCCTCTAATATTTTAGATAGGTAGCTCAAAAGATAGAAATCGGGGCATTTCGCTAACTTGCAAAGTATTTATTACGCGAGATATCAATCTTGTGGAATTCCTTTGTTCATATACAAGTGTGGGCGTGTCTTTTGTCGCTGAACACCATTAAACCGTTTGCTCGTCCTTCTAATTGGCGGTTGTATCTGTTTACTTGGATGTTGGATAGGGATCCTCGCACGTAACAGATTCTAGTAAATTTTAATGATGTGTTGCGTCGCAGTGCGGCGTGCCCCAGGCGCCGAGTTATGTATGCTACTATCACAACTGGTTGACGCCACGTTAGAGTACCTACGCCCCCCACGACGCTCACATAAGGTTGGAAGAAAAGGAATGCCCAGCAAGCTCTGAAGAACACAATCGATACATCGATACAGTATCTACCTATTTTTTTCTGAAGTTTCATTCGTAGAAAACTGAGTGGCATATGATAACTCCCACTTGAAATATTTCAATGAAGTTCATTATGAACGACTTTCGCAAAACCCACGAGTTCTAAGAATAAAATGCTCGATGAAATAGGCGAGGCAATTATTTAACTGAAAGACATGCATATACAACTTAATTTATGGAAAAACACTCGTGTCATAACGCATCATTTTACAGGTGGGTATTACAAAATACCGAAAACTGAAAATGCAATTCAAACGTTTACGCTTTTGAAAACAATTTTGTTTTTACCTAATTTGTGGTTTATTTAATTAAATTTTCGCATTATTTATATGGTATTGTGTGAGCCCCGTAGAGAACTAGAGATACGAGGGCGGTTGTTTGAAATATTAATAATCTTGTTACATAATACTCCGTGATCGCTTTACAAACTTTTCTTAAGATAAAGCTCATATACCAAACTTCTTATATCCCGGAGCTCGACTCCGGGATATAAGAAGTTTGGAAGTACGATGCAAAGGCCCAAAAGTGTATTTTAGCGGTGAAAATTCTGGCGAGAGGAACCCACCAAAATATGTTCTACTCTTTCCTATTGGCGCGGAAATAGAAAATTATTTGAACGCGGAACTACGCTTCCGAACTGGAATCGTTTGAGAGGCGTTCGGCTGATGTTAGTAGTGTGCCATTTCAATTCACCTTCTTGGCTTTGTTTTAGTTAGATTTGGCTGCATGGAAGCTAGTGCTTACCTACTTAAAAGAAAATATTCCTCCAAAGTTTTCCTGTACATTCGGGACAATTGCTTAACATCGAGCTTCGAGTGACAAATTTATTTCACAGTCCATAATTGCCTGTTTAATAGTTTCCATCAATATTAATCACGATTCGATTAGCATATTAATCCTCAGCAAAAAGTTACATTTAAATTATACAAGAATCCAGAATTACTCGGTGCTTATCGATGCGATGACGTGGCAAACTGGCAAGCTTATTATTTATTGGCCTTAAGCGGCATCGCTCGGGACCGCGTCGCCGTCGCGGTCGGCTTGCTGCTGACGACAGAATATTTTGAACGATGTTGACCGTATTTCCACACTGCTAACTTGATTACCAATAGTTTGGTCGGTTGCTTTATACTACGCTATAGTGCTCGTGTCCGTAAACGATCTGAACATATCGTTTTATGGAATCAGAACTTTAAAACGTTGGGACATTTAGTTTATAAACTAAATGTCCCAACGTTTTTGACGGAAAAAGTGCAGTGACCGTACTGCGGAGTTTCGAATTTCCACTCACATACTATTTGGTACGCTAGATATTTTTTGCTCGCATCGTATAACACTGCGCGGCTTCATCAATGCACGAATTAGACAATGAACATTTATTTAGATGCATGCATTTTGTACGTATTCAGTGAATAAACTATTGAAATAGGCAAATAAGCTACGCGAAAATGATAAGAACGCCCACAAGTCGCAGGTTTCCGCACTGCGACGCAACATACCATTAAAATTTACCAAAACCTCCGCCTGCTGGAATGAAACAATCCACGTACAATGTACATACATACATTCGTATTTACGCTACTATTTATGTACGGACGATATCGCTTTGCGCTATGACGTCATACTGTGAACATCGCCTTATAAATGGCTCCTATTAACTTGTTATATTACCCTCACGGCTACGATGTGATGAGCCTATTTCTGTGCCCATTATGTATGCCATAGTTGCGCCAGCTGCCCGATTGCATCGAGTTTTAATTTAATTTTTAGTTCGTTAGGTAACTTCTGAACGAAGTACGGAGGAGTTTCTTTTCGAACCTCGTAATTTAGACCGGAACTCTCAGAAAGTGGGCGCTTCAATGAACAAATCGTGGCGGGCAGTTTATAAAAAGAATAGGGACGCAACAATAGCCTCATTCGATTTACGCTTTATTCGTTTCGCAAGATGGTTCCCTTTTATTATCGTTATTGTTTCCCCATTGTTGAGTGGTTGGTCCTTTGGACCGCAGCAAATCGAACTCCTCATGAAATTCAATGTTATCTCATATCTTCTTAATTGGTTACATACAATGATGCATCACTCTTTAGGAGACGACTTGTCTGTCTGACGATAACAGTTTCAATGTTGAATATAATAGTACATTGTGATTGTGTAGGTATAATAACGTCATTGAATTAAAGTTAATGCTGTACACAATATCTCCGTTTAATGGACAGTTCTGAGTTGAAACATAATACGTCTTTAGGCTTCATAGAATGATCAGCTCACAAAGGACATGTGATATGCGATACGATTGTCATTAGTTGCGCGTATTGTTGTGCTGTTTCATACAACAATGTGTTTTGAATTTAATGATCACACTGTCAGCCCCAGTATTCCATAAATGTCATACAAACATGAGTATTTTCCTTTAAAGTAGAAGCAGTGTTAAAGAAGAAGCAGTTAAGATGTTATTTTTTTAAATTCTTAGTATTACCAGTTAGTGATCTGACTCGGTCCTCCAGATAATGGGGATGTGATAGAAAATATAAAGAAAAATCTTTTTAGTTTTTATAGAATGTAGGAATTATATGCAAGTGTACGACTAACCAATTTCAGCATATTTGCAATTTTGCAATAGCTCTACGGTCAGGGCTGTCATGCAAATATCTATTCAGTTGTAACGGGTTTTCAGAGACACCTGAAATTTCTTTCTTATTGGTATTTCTAAATTGAGATACCGTAGCCGGGCGGCTGTTGCTCTGAAATATTTATATTTAGTTAATCTGAATTTCTTGGACGGCATTTCAATGATTAATTAGTTGCTTACTCTGAGCTTAGGATATAAAAAATAAGATAATATAAAAAAATAAGTATGCCGTTTTAAGTCTGGAATTGTACCCGGAGACTCACCCCCGTTACACAGGACTGAAACATAACTGGTGTAGGTGCCTTTAAATTGTGTTATAACGGGTGTCAAAGGATGTTTAACGAAACCGCGAGTCACTGGTTCTTCCCGTCATGACGGCAAGAACAGTGCGTCGTTGCGATATTTTTTTTGTACTGGATCATATCAGAACCTTCTTGTTACGGAGTTATTGAAGGTACCAGTTCTAACC
This sequence comes from Xanthia togata, assembly GCA_963853775.1. Classification (NCBI taxonomy): domain Eukaryota; kingdom Metazoa; phylum Arthropoda; class Insecta; order Lepidoptera; family Noctuidae; genus Xanthia; species Xanthia togata. The sequence continues at coordinate 14,581,049 of OY970793.1, forward strand.
CTTTTGGATGTTTTTTAAACGTCGTCGTTCGTCCGTCCGTCTGTCACTAGGCTGAATCTCATGAACCGTGATAGTTAGACAGTTGAAATTTTCACAGATGATGTATTTCTGTTGCCGCTATAACAAAAGTACTAAAAACAGAATTAAATAAATATTTGAGGGGGGCTCCCATACAACAGACATGATTTTTTTGCCGTTTTTATAGTTTTTAATGGTACGGAACCGTTCGTACGCGAGTCCGACTCGCACTTGGCCGGTTTTAATGATATTAACTTAACTTTAAAATGCCGGGAGTTCATGTAGTCGCATATGGGATGCCGCCATGCCGGCAGCCCTCGTGGAGGGCTCATTTTAAATGTAGGTTTTTCTTAGCGAATACTCCATTATAAAGCGTGAAAATTAAATCTGATGGATATTTTACAAGATGTAATTAGTATATGCGTTGGTTTTAAGATCAAAGCATTTTTATTTTGTTCACGGTTCAAATATTCTCAAAACATTTAAAAGGTTGGATATTGCGTATAGCAACAACATAACATCACGCCTGTAATCCCCAAATGGTTAGGCAGAGGTGTACTTATAGTACACCCACATTTCGCCAGTTATGTTTAAGTCCCATGTAATAGGGGGCGAGCCTATTGCCATCAACCGGGCACATATCCAGACTCCGGGCTGCTACTGAGGAATTTCTGATGAAAAAACCCAATAACACTTTGCCCGTCCCGGGAATCGAACCCAGGACCTCATGCTCAGCAGTAGCGCTTGCGACCACTAGACCAACTAGGCCGTTATAGCAACAAGACCCCGAAAATTATTAATGCCGTTGACCGTCCGCGATAGTTAACTTTAGTCAAACGTAATGCCGGTAACTCTCACGGAGGGGTCACTTCCAATATGTATGGCGGCATGGCGTGAGTTCTATGAAAAGTGAGTGCGGGAGTCGAAAGTGCTAAATACCCCCACGACCTCTTAAGCACTATGTTTGGCTTGCGTTACATTGCTCGCTAACGTAAACTGCGATTGTTTCACAACAACAACAAAAAATCGTTTTCCAGCAATTATTTTTGTAAAATGCTATGCTACTTAATTTAATGTAAAGAAGGCGTAGATGACGGTTATGTGTTGGGTTTTTTTGTATCCTGTATTTTTGTTTATATCTACAGTTTTCTAAGTTGTATGTTTGTTTGTCCTACAGAAATGATGACGTGTCGGCTGGGCTCGCGACGGCTGGGCGGCTCCCGAGGCTCGCTGCAGGCCGGCACCGCTTGCTCGGCCGCCAGCGAGCTGGACCTCTCCTCGCGCTCCAGACGCGCACATAAAGCTAGGTAGCCGCATCTTTCAAAAAGTTTAATGATGGTACAGTAAGGGAAATTAATTGTTTATGAAATTGACACTTGATGTTTCATACAATCGTCAAAGAATCACAATCGTGTTGCAAGTATTTTTTTGATAAACAGTTTTCCGCTCACAATTTCTTTTTTAGCCCGATCACTTGATTAAGGAATAACTGCCACACGGGTCGATCCATGAGGTTAAGCTACGCTTGCCGGGGTTGGTCTGTGGTTGGGTGACCATGTTTACATACCGGGACTCCTCCGTGCCTCGGAAAGCACGTTAAGCCGTTGGTCCCGGCTGTCATTCGTGGATCTTTGACAGTCGTTACGGGTCGTGAGAAGCCTGAAAGTGACAACCAGTCTTACCAAGGGGTATCGTATTATCCAGTTACTGGGTTGTGGAGGTCAGATAGGCAGTCGCTCCATGTAAAATACTGGTATTCAGCTGCATCCGGTTAGACTGGAAGCCAACCCCAATATAGTTCGGAAAAGGCTAGGCAGATTGAATTAATTTTTGGCCCGGAATCTGGATTTGTGCCTGGTTGATGGCAATAGGCTCGGCCCCTTTTACATGGGACTTAAACATAACTGGCGAAATGTGGGGGTAGGTACTAAAGATAATACACCTCTGCCCAACCCTTCGTGGAATACAGGCGTGATGTTATGTTTATGTTATTAATTTCCCCGACTTAACTATTAACTTCAATTACAAGTATCCATCTTAACATGCAAACAAGTGAAGCAAAAAAGCTTGTAAAAAACAATTAAGAGTAATTTCATAAGCTAAGTAGGTGAGGCATTAATTTAAACGTTTCTTGTAGTCATCCCACTCAGGAGTTTAATAATTGTAATTCCACGGAGGAAATTGTGTGGGGTTATGCAAACATACAAGTGTATTTTACTTGTAAATATAAATATAGAAACTTCCGAGAACGAATCGAAACAAAGTTATGTGGCTTCACAATTCTGAAGGGTTGGGGGAGTGTATTATATATTATATATTTTATGTTATAATATTCATAAAAGGACATTTATCATAAAAGTGATTTCTCCCTAGCTTGTGGAAAACGTATCGCGCATTTTAATTTATTCGCACTTGTCCACGGAGTCTAAATAATTTTAAGCGCTCGCAACAGTGAACTCCTGACAGAATCCGACGCGAGATCGGATTTGACAAGCCTCCCTGTTGTGAAATGATTCGTTTGATTTACTAATCGTTTAGGCGGGCTCGGAGAGCACGCCTCGTTCTACCCAATAATTATTTCCATAGTTATCGATTTGTAAGGTAATAAGGTAGGTATCGAATTTTCCACTACATAAACCGGAGTTCGTTAACGTGGGACGTTTAAAGGCAAAAACGAAATTGAGTCATCTAGTTTCTAATTAGGTATCTTGCAAATAGTTGCGAAGGCACTTTTAATAAATGTGCCTAAAGCATCTTTCGATAGGAATCTTTCCCCACGAAACCGCCTTCTTATAGCTACATATTTTCAACGCGTAGATACCTACAAAAGATTGGAATATTGAAAAATATTGTTATTTTCTGGCCTTTACTTCAGGTATGAACAACTTTTGTTCGTAACTTACTTTTTACATTAACTTCGAGTTGTTCAGGCTAACAATATTTGACACAAAAAAAAATACGCTCCAATGATATCTGATTTATACATGTCATCGAGTTATCTACAAATTGCATAGCTTACTTTGTAAAAGTAAAGTATTATATATACTTTAACATAAACTTTATACAGAGTATTAAAAGTAGTTACAGACGCAGCTCTAACTTAATATTGTACGGACGAAGTGTCGACATACTTTTTGTGTTCAGCATTTTACACGTTTGGGGAGCCATATTACTTGATATCCTCTTAAACTGGATCTGTCAAACCGCCACGAGCGATAAAGGGGATCTATCGCGATCATAACACTTCCAGCATCTATGTATTATGGATCCCTTTTTTTAACGTCTCTATGAAATCAAGAATTATTACGTCCTTGATTTCTTTTTGAATTTTTGTGGAGGTTAATAAGATAATTTATTGGATGTGGGATTTAGAGGAATTGTGGATCATGATTTATGTATTTATAGGTCGTTTATTGCGGGGTTTGGTTGGGACTTGGGAATGGAATTGGAGAGACGCGGGTTAGTTTTATATATTCCATTTTGTCTACTTATGAATGGAATATAATGAAATCTCAAAACAGCTATTTGACACTTCCCGTGACCCAAGGTCTGGTTTTTATCTTGGCCAGAGGCTAAGCATTGCCATACAACGTGGAAATAGGGCCAGTCTCTTGGGTACATTACCAGTCGACAGCGATGCGGATGAATTTAACGACGCCATATTTTAGTTTGTGATTAGTTTTAGTTATAATTATTTTTATTAATTAATTAGTTATAAGTTGTCATGTACCAGTATATTTCTATCGTATTAATAAAAACAATATTTATCTAATAAAAATCAAGCAAGTAGATGTAGATTATGAATTTTTATATTCATTTCAAGACACACTCGAATAAAAAGATGCAATAAAAGAGCCTAGGACAGTACTAACGTTCTTCCAACTTACGCTAGTCCGATAACCGCGCTATTAACTTGATTGGCCATCTTGTGCCACGGCATGAAATGCTGTTCTTATGTCGACAACGTGAGGACAAGAGAAATACACACTGCTTTTGTGTACCTACTGTCAAAGCCAGGATGATTCTGAGTCCATCTTGAACTACAAATCATACACCTGTCCAATATTTTCATGGCGTATAATTCTCTTGATATAACGTGGTTAAACGTGCGCTGCTTCCATTAAGGCGACGGTGAAGAGGTTCGACGGCTGGCTCTTGTGTACCCAGGAACATAAGGACCCTTTTCTTAAGGGTAGCTTTAATCACGAGTGTTGACTCGATGAGCCTACGTCCTCCATCCTTGTGGGTGAAAAGACTCACGTAGGTACGTCAAATTTTAAATAAACCTTACCTTTTGAATGGTAGAACAAAACCTTGTTATGTGTGGGATTTGGAAAGTTCTGGATGTTCGTTTTGTTTGTTGGTTTGAATACAATTGTTTCATAATGAAAGAAAGTTTTGGTTGTTAACTTAAAAAGAAACTCAATTGTATGTTCTTTAAAAATAGAACTTTATGAAACCAATATCTGTTGATAGCTGCACCCCGCGGTTTCACCCGCATAAGTGTCGATTCCGTGGAAAAATCGGGACAAAAAGGATCCTATGTCCTAATCCAGGTCATGGTCTACCCATGTGCAAAAATTCATCCAAATCTGTTCAGCCGTTTTAGTGTGAAAGCGTAACAAACAAACAAACTCACTTTCACATTTATAATAGGAAGTATTTAGAGTGCCGCCAGCGGCACTTTATCACTATTGGATAAAGTGCCGCTATCGGTGGCATGATAGTGGCGCTTCCTCGGCTCGGTTAAAGTGCCGTAAGCATTGCATTGTCATTGTCACTTGTTATTTTGGTTGATTGTTGAGGTTAGTTCACCGCTCTTTGTATTGATTGAACTTTAGATAATTATATCAAATGACTGAATTTACGAAAAATTAAGTATTAAATGAAAATGGCCGTAAGGTTAGATTAGAACTGTAACCACACAACGCACGAGCCGAGCGAGCAAAGCGAGCGGTGCCACGGCAGCGGCCGGCGAGTGCCATAGGGTCCGTTTAGGCACAAGAGAATGTAATGTTTTGGGGAAGTGGTGTTTTACAGCGAACTAACCTCAACAATCAATCAAAATAACAAGTGACTCAGTGACAGTGACAATGACAATGCAATGCTTACGGCACTTTAGCCGGGCCGAGGAAGCCCCACTATTATGCCGCTAGCGGCACTTTATCCGACAGGGATAGAGTACCGCTAGCGACACTCTATACACTGCCTTTATAATAATAGTTAGTATAGACTGTGAGTGCCTATTAGATTAATGCCCGTTAAATAAAAGTACACTGTTGGATTTTCAACGCTAGCCTCAGCGCTGAGAGTTGAAAATCTAACAGTGCACTTTTATTTAGGGATTCATTTAAGTGTCACTTAGTGAAGGTGAAAATGGGCATTAGTCTATTTACCTAAACGTGCTGCTTACTAACGCAGTAGTACCTAAGTAGACTAAGTTTCGAGTTATGCTTTTCAATTCATAAAACAAGGAAGGCTGTGACGAATTGACGATGACGGCCATACTGCTTATGACGGCCTTCTGAAATACCTAATCATCAAACAGTCGGTTTAAATTTCCTCCGACTATAAAAACGCCATACCTATTCAGCTGAATAGAAAAGCCGATAAAGAGCGCTCAACTTAATCTGTAAGGAGTAGCTAAGCGCGAGCAGTTCGCGACAGCCCTGCTACCGGTAATATGAGCGAGCGCCCGTCGCCGCGGCAATACGACCGATCGCATTTTTGAACGCTTTAGGTATATCTCATTTTACGATACGACAGTTCTAGCACGGCCCTGCACGGCTCTGCCCCCACAGAGGTCGTATTGGGAAAACCAATTTCTACCGGTAGCCGCTCGCGTGCCACTAAGTCGATTGAACTTCAAACGATTCCTTCCGCCCGCAAAAAGTCTCATATCTGCATAACTTTTTAGATTAACACTGGAGACTTTGTGACTTTAGTATTTTGCTTTATGTACTGTTTTTAATATTACGTGGGAACGGATGCGCTGTTTATTGGCTTTGGTTCAAAAAAATATTCGATATCACGTTTATGGTTACAGGGCAAGGCATTTACGTAGTTACCTATTAACCTACAATTGTTCGCTAAATAATAACATAAGAACCTACCAAAAAATAAAGAACCATGAATAATGGTTTATTATTTTGACAAGTAAATATATGAATAACTGGTGCTTGGGGCCTACTTTTAAGGAAATAAGTCTGTGTTAGGAGACTCCGCAACCATTTTCACACATTTTATGGTCTTTAAATAATAAAACCATAAGCTCCCGTAGGTATTGGTCATCTACTTCAATATAAAAATGCACTTTTAAAACATAAAATAAATGAACGTTTGCCATAAAACCTCTTTATAGTGTTTTTACCAAATGTTTTGGCCATTTTATTCCGAAAAACAGTCCTAAAAGCCATCAAATAAAGATTAAAAATAAATGCGTTTTTTTCTTGTTTTAATGGCCGCTGAATTGTAAAACATGGCGCTGGTGTCCAGTGTCTAACTGCTGGTTCCGAAAAGGTTGCATACTTTTATAAATATGTAGTTTGATACAATTACTTTAAATTTATTTTATTTAAAAAAATATAGTTGAAATTAATTGACTCCTGACTGAGATGCATAGAAGGCATAAAAAAAAATACGTGTTTGTCATTGCTTTTTACTACATAGGTACACACCACGTATATAGTACCTACATACTAATTCCATAGATTTTTTTGCACACTGGCTGAATGAGGTTTTTTCCATAAAAAATAAAATTGACAGACATAAGGCAAACGGGCGGGAAACTAGAAGTTATTTTAATAGTGAATCTCAATTAATAGACAAGATAATTTTAATAATTTATTGCAATGTGGTAAGCCAAATAATATATCTAATAGATATCGTCTATTAAAGTGGCCACAAACATGATGTTACCGAAAAAAGCTAAGTTAATCTAAGTGAGACACTTAGTTAACTTAGCTATGATATATAAAAAAAAATGTAAGTTCACAACAACTTATTGACAAGGCCAAATGCCATTACAAAAATATTTATTAAGTGAATCAGGTAATAATGGTTAGAGGTTAGGCACATTATTTATTTATTTATTAACCTTATGTTGTTGGTAACCTATTGCTTTGAAAATGCTAAGCATTGGAAACATCATAACAAACAAACCTAATTTTTATTTCGTTTTGCATTGATGCTTGATGCGGATAATATTAATTTTATTATATTAATAATACGTTGTAAGTCAGTACGAATTTCTTTTGTTGGCTATGCTAATATTGCCAGCAACAGTCTTGCTTTGGTGATATGACACATTGATTTAAAAAAAAAACAGGAAAATATCGGAAATTATAATTTTGAACTATAAAATAATTGTATTTTTCTTTATAGTTCTGAAATATAATCTTTATTACCTAGATTAAAACTGTTGGGGGCGAGCGAGGCGCCGCTGCTGAGCGGATGGCGGAGTACACCGCACACGCCGCACGCGCCCGCCACGCCAGCGCCACATCACTCACACAATCACCTCGCACCGTCACATTGCAATGGAACCGACAGGTATAGTCCGAAATTCTCTCCTACTACAGTACCGCGCAATTATACGCTCGTACATACACAGCGTATAACTCACTGTGGTGCGGCATTAGGGTAACCCTGACTGGGTTAGCATACTTAGCTAGCCCGCTACGCATGCAACATCGCTAACACAATAACCTCGCACCGTCACATTGCAATGGAACCGACAGGTATGGTCCAAACTACTTACCTTCGATCGTACCATAAAATACATGCACAGGCTTTTAGTACTCACGCCGATAGAGTGCTACAGCATGTACAGCGGTAGCATACGTTTTAGCATTGTACGCTATAAGCGCCCGCCACGCTAACGCGCCAATAACTCACACATTTCTCATTGCAATGGAATCGATAGGTATAATTTATACCTCCATCCAATCAACTTATACGCGCCACATTGCATCACCGTCACTTATCTCAAGACACGCAAAATCAACATGATTGTTTCCTATTTTAATAACCATTTTAGGTGTAAAAAAGACATTTCGAAAGTTTCCAAATACTTTTTTTACATCTAAAACTAAATATTCGGTGTTACGATATTAATGATTGCAATTGATTATTAATATTCTAGTTCGCTAGTTAGCAACATTTCATATTTCCATACAGTAAGTATCTATTATTGCCAAATTAATCAAAACAGGTAAATATTTGACAGCTATTTCCGATGTTGTCAACTTTTAGGTTATGCCTTCTAATCAACGACAACATTAAAAAAAAACATTGCTACCTACGCTATTTGATTATACTAGATGAATCATAGGTGTAAACATAAAGCTATCTAAAAAAACCACATGTAGTGGCACATTTTATCGATATTGTAGCAATAATACCTACTCGAACAAAGCTAAATAAAATACTGTTTGACAGCTGATACGCTTTGACAGCTTTCACTTGTATTCCCTATAATGTTATTTGGTGTGCGTCAAACTACGCAAAATTGTATCGGAATTCGGATAACGTCTTTTGGCAGGAGTTACGATTTATGTTGTTTGTTTAGACATAGGTATACAAAAGTACTCTGTAGTTTAGACTTTTAATATTGGTTCTTAGATCTTTAGCCAACAATAAATGAAACAAAACATTTATCGAGACAGACATAGTCGAGGAGATAGATTAGAAAATTAGAAATATAAAACTTTTTCACAAAAAATAAAACCGACTTCCAAAAAAAACTTAGTGAAAAATAACTTTGATTTCGGAAGTCGGTGTCTTTGGTTTTTTATTTTCGTTTTTTGCCACCGACTTCCGAAATCAAAGTTATTTTTGGAAGTCAGTTTTATTTTTTTGAAAAAGTTTTTATTTTTCACTTTTTAGTTGTGGTACCTATACAAAACCCCAACAAAAACTTGAATACTACACTACCTGCTGTGTAAATTACTGTTACAGGAACAATTAGAACATCGTCCACATATACTAGGTGGAAAAAATACGTATTATTGAAGCTAACTCAAAAACCCCTCATCAGATCTTCACCAAATTTATATGGGACCACTTCTGAAGGTTGCCCTACCAAACAAAAAAAGAATCATCTAAATCAATTCATAATTGGCGGAGTAATCGCGTAACAAACATACAAAAAAAACATAAAACCGAATTGAGAACCTCCTCCTTTTTGAAGTCGGTTGAAAAGGAGTTGTTTTTCAATTGTGATTTAAACTTCAACATCGTTTAGATGTTCAAGTACTTACCTATATTTTAGGATAGCAAACGGAGTCAACACAGAGTCCCAAACACAAGTTTTAATACACCAACTGAGTAGAATACAAAATATGATTTAATACATACAACTTACAATCCAGTGATTTTACATTAGCCACTTATACGAAATGCACGCCATAACAATAAATTTAAAGTTACAATTTATTTTGAACGAAGTTATTCTCTCGTTCATGTGAATGTGTCGTCCCTGCTTCGTGTATGTGGCTACATTGTCTGGTCAATATTCGTTTAGTCTTTGTTTCACTTGGCTTGCAGTATCCAGTTTCAATATAAAGGAAATGTCTGTCTGGACAAAGGATAAGGATAGGCTATCATTTCTCCGAGATTTTGGTATAACAAACAATATTTTGAACAATTAATCTTCATTATACTACTTCTCGATTATGCATGCTCCAAGCCTGTGTAGTCGAAAGATAGTATAATGAGAGTAGATAATATTGGCTGCATTTGCTATTCGCTAGCCACGAAAAGCTGAGCTACCTCTTCCAGTTTCAGCTGAAAAAAACGGAAATTAATGTTTTTTCGTAACTGTACGTATGTCGGCGGCTCTCTAATCTGCACTGCCAAATCGGATGAACTAAGTAAATCCAATTTTGGCTGGAAAATTCATCCTAGGAGTAAATTCAACTTTTTATTTAATAAAACTGGATAGAAGTGGATTTGACAGTGTTGTTTTATTAATACGAACTTCGCGATAGTTTTCGTACTAATGTCAAACTCAAACCATTTATTTCAAATAAACCAATCACAGGTACTTTTGAATTGTCAAGGGGTCAGTCAGAAAGATGAACCTAGTGGTCCATTCCAAAGCCTAGTAGGTTCCTATGGAGAAGTATGGGCAAGAAACTCCACGGACACGCTTTAAAATCAGAATATTGTTACACAATATTGGTTACATATAATATAGAAGTACTTTTGTAAATGATAAAAAGCTCGTATTAATAAACAACTAGTTGCGGTCGCGTTTGCACAACAACTGGGAAAGTTAGCTAACAACTCTACTTTGGTAAATGTTGTTCACAAGTTTAGTGAGGCCACGATATCCAATTTATGTCTGCATTTCCATTCAGAGGGATCGCACCGAATCTTCAATCTGCAAGTTTTTTTAATCAACATTTTTGTATTATAATTTTAATTAGAATTCCAACTCAAAGCATTTATCTAAACTAATATTATAAAGAGAAAAGATTAGATTTTTTGTTTGTTACGCTTACACGCTTAAACGGCTGAACAGATTTAGATGAAATTTAGCACATGGGTGGGCCATGACCTAAGTTAGGACTTTTTATCCCAATATTCACACGGGATCGAGATTTAAGCGGGTGAAACTGCGGGGCGCAGCTACTTTTAAATAAACTAATTGTCAAGGGGTCGGTCAGTCAGAAATGGAGAAGAACAGGCAAGGAACTCCACAGACACTCTTCTAAATCAAAATATGATCACAAAAGTTTGATAAAATGCTCCAATTCCGCGAGTCCATAATACCTCAGTTTAAATTCACTCTTTGTCTCGCTCGCGGACTGAGTGAGAGCGAGACTAAACGGGGCGAGGGGAGAAGGCTCCAAAGCCCCGATAGTTTAGGTAATTTCTTACTACGGTGAAATAATGGTAATTAAAATAAAATCATAGTATCGGCTTATATTTAGTTCAATTATTATGCAAAGTTTCATGATCTAATTTGCAGTATTTTTTTAATACGGTTATTGTTCGATTTGGAGGTAACTGTGTAATTTATTTTCTGTCGAGAAAATTTTGTGGAATCGTGTTTTCGTCAAACATAGTAAGTGCTTAACATTAATCCTCAAAATTACCATATATTTATTTCAAAATTAATGCTGCAGTATTTTCGATATAACGGAGAATCATGCTAAGCAATTTGGGTATTATAGACTCATTATAAAGGCCTAAATAATTTGATTTGTTCGACGTAAATTTTAGTTAATAGCTTTAGATTAGATGATTTTAAGAAATTCATCTTACTTTGAGATTCAAGCTGATGAAAATGCAAAATAAATCTACTAATCTGACGAATTTTAGCACATCACGAGGATTGAAGAATCAATATTTGGTAGAATACCTAGCTTCTAACTATAAACACTATACTTACTGTCAAATAATTTGCATGTTTCAACTGTAATACATCGGGCGTCATGTTTGGTAATCGAATGTAGATCCTATCGGCATCATTGTATTGTAGGCGCTAGTATAGATATCCTGACGGGTCTCTGTCGAGATACCGATCCATTGAGCGAATTGTTCGCAGCGTTCGATCTGAGCCTGCTCAAGATAATGAAACTGGTATTATTGGGACCGCAATCTTGTGGTTAGGCGCTTTCACTGGCTGTCTTCAGTATCCGGAGGGTTAATTGGATACCCATCGACAGATATCGCCGCGGCGAGCCCTCAGGTGGTGAACGCGATATTCAATTATACCCCAGTCGCAATTACATACACGCGGGTAAATAAATCCTTGCCCGAGCTAACTCAGTCAATCGGAGTTAACTCCGAACAATCAGCTAATGCAAACAGCGATGCTTACATTTATCTTACACGGTCCGTGCCTGATACCTGTGTACATACGTTGTAAGCCGGGATGCTTAGCATAGGGAAGTAGGTGTCTTGTGTAAACGACTCAGTCGTTGATAGGCTTGCGTATTGAATCTGTAATGCATACACAGCCTACATACGTTACTAGCCGTGTTAGCGTACGGCTCGATTGATCGATATGCTGTCGAGATTGAACAAAGACTATTGTAATTAGCGTGTAACTAATACCTTATCTTAATTGGTACACGTACGTAATTATTTAGTAAACGATGTACGTACGTATCGTTTACTAAATAATTATGTGTGTTGCTATGAACACGCGTGAGGTTTCATTTGAACTTCATGTAGGTATGATATTTAAACCTAAAGTATTTCGTTTTTTATTTATATTTGTTTGTGGGTGATTAAATTTCTGTTTTGCCTTTGTTATAGCTAAAGGAAATTAACGCATTTAAAACAGTACGTACGCAAAATTACACCTATAATTATTAGCATGCAAACATTCTATGGAGTATCTTGCAGGCTAGTAATTAATAAAATTAATATCTTTTGCCCACCCCTTTCTATATTATAACAAGATATAGGTATAATTAGCGATCGACTACAACGATATCGAATAACAAAGGAACCACGGAACCATACGGAACCATAAACCTATCTGTCACTAACTTTGATATCAAATGAAGGCATGTTATCTATTGCCGCCATACGCACACGCTCTACGGCCCACAAATACAAACGAATATATTAAACCGCACATTGATATCCATGTATATAACGAGTAACTTTTTTAATGATCTCCTTTGTTGATTGTTCCCTACGTAATAAGTGTTCCGTTTACTTACCTACAATAACAACAACTAACAACAATTTTCCTTCATACATACATATACCTAACTACAAAGATGATGCTATAAGCCCTTAGCTCATGGGTTAACGTTGAGTGCAACTCTTATTAGATTTGCAGAGAGCGCACACATAATTTTATGTAGATTACTTCAAAGGAGAACGGATTTAACGTTGTGTACGTAATTAAGGCAAACTGCAAGGAATTAAGGTTAAAGGAGTCAAACGATATGGGTAATGAGATGGTTGATAGCGTGTTGTTGTCGGCAGCGGCAGCCGGGGCGGGCTGCGGCGGCGGTCCACGTACGCGAGCGGGCGGCTGCGTGCCGGCCCGCACTGGTCCTTCGTGTTCGACCCCGCCGGCCGCCTGTGCTACTACTGGTCCATGGTCGTCTCCCTCGCCTTCCTCTACAACCTCTGGGTCATAGTCTACAGGTTCGCTTTCCAGGAGATTAACGGTGAGTTATAAGGAAATTATACTAAGCATGTATAACCAATCCCATTTGTATCGTTCCTACTCATTTTCACTGTCGGATAACTTGAAAGCAGGCGCTTAAGTGGATAAAAATCCAATTTTGACTCTAGAGCTTATGCAAAAGACGTCTCCATTTAGATAGCAACCAAGATTAGTGACGACGATCTGGGGCTGCACCGACTTAGCGCACTCCGCGCATAGTTTCCGCCAACTTGCCCCGCGGTGAATTAAATTACTTACCTAAATAGCTCTTCTGAATTAAATGTTTCGTACCGGAGACAATGTAATATTTGGAAAGGTAACGTTTGGATGTTTCGCCGCCCAAGTTTCCAATTGTTTCATTACCACTTCACAGCTGCGATGAGTTTCAGCGCCACATAAAATTTGCGAGTCCCTTTCAAGTTCTCGCTTTATAGTATTGATCTTTTTGTCTTTAGTTTAAAGCAAAAGTTTCGATCTAAGTAAACTAATCCATTAGAGGTTTATTATTTGAAATTAATTTAATGGTAAGGTTTATTTTACGTTGGCGCTGATTTATTTGGATATGTAAGTGACTTGATGTGTTTTGTTCCAGGCGAGACGCTAATAGTGTGGTTTTGTTTGGACTACTTTTCTGATTTCCTGTACCTGGCGGACATACTGTTCCACTTCCGCACGGGCTACCTGGAGGACGGCGTGCTGCAGACGGACGCGGCCAAGCTGCGCGCGCACTACATGAACTCCACCACGTTCTACATCGACTGCCTGTGCCTGCTGCCGCTGGACTTCCTCTACCTGTCCATCGGGTTCAACTCCATCTTGCGCTCGTTCCGCCTCGTCAAGATATACCGCTTCTGGGCGTTCATGGACCGAACTGAGCGGCATACGAACTATCCCAACTTGTTTAGATCGACCAGTTTAATTCATTATTTGTTAGTGATATTCCATTGGAACGGGTGCTTGTACCATATAATATATAAAAACAATGGGTTCGGTAGTAAAAACTGGGTGTATCATGACACTGAAACTGCGGATGTGGTGAAACAATATTTGCAAAGTTATTACTGGTGCACGTTGGCGCTCACGACGATAGGTAAGTCTGAACTTTATTTAACTTTTCCGTGTCCTTTGTGTAGATAACTACGGCTTCCCATGTGATTCTCCCGTGTTACGTGTAACGGTGTTCTGTGACATTAGTTTTTATATGAAGATTTGGCGGGAAATGTTCCCGCTCGTAAGAGTAATTATGACTTGCCATCTAATTTTAGTTCCCTTGAACGCGAGAGCATCGCTAACTATATTTGAGACTCGTTTCGTGTGTAGCAAATTGCACACGTGGGTGCGCAAATTGTTCAAAGGATGCGAGTTATGATTTTAAACGCCTTATTAAAAGTGTGATTCAGTTATATTCGTGAAGCGAAGCAAAAACCAAAAGAAGCAGGGGCGGGTCGCTAGGTATACTAGTGACCCGCCCCTGCTTCGTATGGTATTTACCAACTTGAGATAACATCGAGATTTCTTTATTAAATGTTAATGTATTTTATACATAAACCTTCCGGAATAAATTCCTTAAATTATGGTGAAAACCGCATCAAAATCAGTTGCGTGGTTTAGAAGACCAATGCGGTCACACAGACAGACACGAAAAGCAACTGTAATTTTTAATATGTATTGATTTTAAATGTATAATCTTTACTTAGATTTGCTAAATAATTGTAGTATGCATTTTTTGTGTAATAATATTTTACAGACTATTAAATTTTCTGATCAATAGACCTCACACAAAGCTTATCTACACTTACTTGTGCCACAAAGGCTGAAAAGCTGAAACTAATTTTTTATAGTGTGTCGTCCGACGCACTAGCGAAGGATCAAAATAAATCCTTACCCAAACCATTCGTTCCACCTGCTGAAGACCTTCCCCGCCTGGAAATGAGTTGCCTTGGGTTACCTCGAAGTCTTTAAACTGACCCCGAAGCCAGGTTGGCCGAAGCAAGGAAAATTTGTTCAGGTGGAGAGTCATAGACGACTCCGCCTTGGAGTCTAAATGTGGTGCTGTTCCACAAGCGATGGGACACTTAACATCATGCCCTGTGTGTCCTATCAGCTGCACGTTACAGAAACTGATGGACGTAGTGATGGCGCTAAACACGTGGCCGAATTCCGGGCCGAGTCCATTTAGATTGCCAGCGACACGCTAAGAAGACCAGAAGACTTGAATTGATTAAACTTACACACTGTGTTCTGGGTGAAAATGAGTAAACAAAGATTTTATGTTCTGCCCAAAACTCTTAGTCGAAACGTTACAAAGTATTTATTTTTCTTAAGGAAAATATCAAGGAATGTTGAAGAAAAGGAACCTCGAATAAATCTCGTCCGTGTTCCTAATTATACAAAGATAAATTATAATTAAAACATGAAACTTTTTCCCTATCAGTTTATGTAACAGAAGAAGAAGTCACGTCTGGAAATATTAAAATGAGTGAGCCAGAAATAACAATGTAAATTGTTCACTTGGACGGTAACGAAGACCTGAACGGTTAATTAAATTTCATTGGTATACGGAATAGAAAGCGGCCAGGAGAATTAGTTTCATAGAGCTAGCAAACGTCAGGAATGACTGACGACCTGTCCAATAATACGCGCGCCTTCCAATATTTAGTGAATAACGCCGTAATAAATAACATAAATATCTTAAGAGAAATGTTTTGTAAACGATCACGCCGCGGTATTGAAAAAAAGTTTGATTAATGAGCCCTTATTTACGCTCCAGTTTTCCAGTTTTTTATTTTATAAGTAATAGTACCAGGGGGACCGAGCTCTGATCTGGTAAAAATAGAGAATGCTCATTTATTAGTATAGGATAGTTCATACCAATGCCATGTATAGTATAGACTAATTCCACGCTGCCATTCTAAGGCCATCTTGTTCTAAGCTTTGGCTGATTATATCGTAGATGCAGAATGCAGAATGCTTGGCTTAATGCTGGTCCTGCTACTAGTTAAAAAAAATATATTTGAAGAGTTGCTTCCCCTTTTTTATTTTGTCTGACTTTACGAATTAAATGTTTTAATTTTTTTATTTTATTTAACCAAGTTTTAATTGTTGTATACTAATTTTCTTTCTTTTTGGTAGTAAAATTCATTTGATCTCACAAAAACATTGCAAACTATAGTTTTGTATAATTCAGAAGCATTTATTATTTTATTTTGTAATTGTGAGTACCATGGAGCCGTTTATTTTGTTACTGTGTTCATGTGTTGTATGTTGACCTGAAAAAGCATGGCAGTTGAGAGTATGTGATGCTCGCTTAAATCTCTTGCTGATAGAGGCGAGTGTATTGGATCATTCGGTTCCATACAAAATTGTTGAGCTGGATGGTGCTGATCCACGCGTCATGTTCGTGAACGGGCGGCGTCAGTTGAGACTGGTCGTATCATAACTGCCAGGGCTTATATTTAAATTATATATATATATACAGGGTGTTTGGCGCATGGACCGACACAATTATTTGGGGGATTGGGAGCGTCATTTGGGAGGTTTCACCCAAAGACCCCATGTCCTAAGTGTCACGGTTATTGAGATGTTTTTTTTTGTTTTTTTCACAAAATTACCCGAAATCTCGCCTTTAAATAGTCATTACTTTTTTGTTTATTGTTCTAATTGCACGAAATAACTTTTATTGTATTCTGCAATGTATTTTTATTCTAAATAAATAAAGAACTTTTTTAAATAAAACTATGTTCATAATTTTTGGAAAAATCTAAAAAAATCATATCTTATTAACCGTGACACTTAGGACATGGGATCTTTGGGTGAAACTTCGAAAATGACCCTCTCAACTCCCCAAAAAATTGTGTCGGTCCATGCGCCAAACACCCTGTATATATATTTTTACATTGTTCTCACATATAGAAGCAAAAAGAATAATGTGCCCAAGATTTTGTAATATCTATATTTAAAAGAGCGTCCTTGGAGTTTCTTCCCCGTTCTTCTCCATAGAGATCTACGTTTTGGAATGGGCAACTAGCTTCAACTTTCTGTCTAACTGACCGACTCTTTGACAGTTCAAAAGTGCCTGTAAATGGTTTAATTGAAATAAATGCTTTGAGTTTGGGCAACCGAGCTCTGCACGAATGAAACTACGGAGAAAACCAAATTTCCCAGATATTAGACATAGCTAGATCGATTTTTCGCCTTCGTAAACCCCTATCTTGCAACTTTCATCGTAATCGTTAGAGCCATTTTCGGGAACGTGATATATATATTATGAAATCACGTTCTCAAAAACGGCTCTTACGATTGTATATAGATAATATAAAACTTTCTCGTTTAATATACTTATCTATATTAAACAAGAAATTACTTAATATAACCTTATGCAGATGAGTGGGCTGAAACGTCGTTAGCTGAATGTAGCTATATATTTTTTGGATACTAGATGAATTAATAGTAGGTAAAAGGAATCTGATAAAGGGATATTTTCATTAACTTATGGCAACACTAATTGAAACAGTGCAAACCTTTGTAATTACTTACACTGTAATCAATTATATTCCAACACAATGAATTGATGTTCAACATACTTGTCTAAGTAGTTACAATAAATAGACCGAATTCATGAAACTCATTAGAGATAAATTCCATCACTGTTGTGTTTCATATGTTTCATAAACACAAATAACTCGAATTCTCCGAAATCATTATTGTAGCAGAGATGTTTGTCAAGTTACAAGTATCGTTTTGGAGAAACTAAATGGAAAGCTTAAACAATATATATTATTGTTATTTTTAAGTTGAAGAGATTAGGTAGGAAACTCCTAAGAAACTATACACATATTAGATACGTTGGTTTGGATATCACTATCTGACGCATCAGAAAAACAGTTTTTCCTTAAACATGTAAGCATGTTTTCTACCTACTAATGGAGGATGGAAGGGAACCAAACCCTAAACAAACGAGGACGAGGAGAATACAGTAGAAAAAAAACAGTATTGAAAACAAACAGTATGGCCATTTCTCCCTAAGAGCGTTCATTACCTACCGCAGCCTGGGACGTGTCGTTAAACTAGATGGGCACAAATTACATGCCACCATTTTATTATAATGGCATAATTTATATTCATCAAAATCCCTAATAAATTGCGTGCATCACAAAATCAGGCTCGTGGATGTACGATACAAATGATATTTCGGGATTCAATCAAATAGCTTGTCAATTTCGTTCGGTTGTGTCGGCGTAATTAGTTGGGATTCGAAATTGAATGTCTACATCCAATATTATTCAGTTTGTTAGGTGTGTTTGTATTGCCAGTTTCGTTAGAGTCAGCGTCAAACATTTAATGTAAGAGTACCTATTAAATTTAAATAATAGTGCTACATGGAGAAATTGTTCGAGTTATATTTATTTGATTAACTGCCCAAAAGATAAATTTGCAAAACACGCTAGGAATGTAAGTCAATTATTCTACCTTTCTTTTAGTAAAATTTGACCATCTAATTTCAAAGTTTCAGCTTCTGTTTAGCGCTAGCAAGTGGTCAATTCAAATCTTTTAAAATGAATCGAAAAAAGCGGTGGAGATAAAAATATTGTGCTTGAGAAGTTCCCTCGAGTCGAGCACTATCGACTTGAAGTGTCTCCGTGGATACTTGTCCATCGTCCGGGCTCGTCTCGGCGCGACAAGTTGGCCTCGTGGTTGGACAACTAGTTGGCCGACTAGTTAACTGCCTTCCCTCACAATATTAACGCTATATTTTCACAAACAAAGCATCTATGAACAAATAAACAGAAAACGTGCCTGTTACGTATTGCTTTAGTGACGCACATATGAAAATTGGTACAATATTAGATGCAATGTTGCCTTTATAAACAGACATTGGTATCGTGACTGTTATTTCTGACTGAGTGATAATTAATGTTTGTAGATGTTTTGTCGTTAGTCGAGAAAACTAAGCTTGATCTGAAGCATCTTGTTTATTTTTTTAGTGTCCATCTATTTAGTTTGGTTGACTGTCATCACAAACAGTAGTTGGTTTACCGTTATTTCCTTAATTATTAAGCACAAAAACATTTTAATCAGCCCTTATTTCCACGACAAAAATTATAATAAAATACATTATTAATTAATCGTGTTTACCGAAGCCAGATACAACTGACCGCTTGAGTATATCACGTTACCAACTCATAATGATTAGCTGGTTTAATAACACAGTGGCCGACTCATCGCAATACCTACGGGATAGAGGGAACTCTCCCGGAGGTTGACACTTTCCGCCCATAAATACGAAGATAATTGCACGAGAGATACCGCTTATTTATACTGTTTATAAACTATAAATTGAGGCTTTCCGAAGAGGTGTTTTAAATTAGATTTTATTAGATTATGGTAATGTGCCGTTAATAGGGTGTTTGTTTACTCTTGGTTGTACGAGGGTCCACTTTTATTAATTGTGTGTGTTGAATTAATGAATGAAATTGTTATTATTAGTTTTTTTTAGTTTGGTCAGTGGGCCGTCTTAGGGGTAGAGTTCTTTTGCAGCTAGTGAAGGTTACTATTTGTGTGTGAAGATTTCAGTCACCTACCTATTTAGTAGGCTGTTCAAAGTAATACAAACACCCTTCCAAAACGATTGTAAACTAATTTTATGTAAGTTGTTAATCAAAAACACCCTGATCCCTTCATACACGTAATTCATTACGTAGCCGAAATTGTTAAAGTTACCCACGGAGCACATTAACAGCACACCTTTAGGCAGACATTAATAAGCTGTTACCTCTGATACACAGAATGTAAGAAGTACAATAACTTAACATTATTGGGTGGTCGTTCATACGCGAACTTTGTAACTCAGTTAAGTAGTTACCAGTTTCTAGCAGACGGAACTTTTCTCAGTAAACACTGTAAGTATTTCTTCACTGTTTATAACTAGGCACACCCCCGGGACTTGGCTACTGTAAATTATATATTTTTGTACGGAAATTTGAATAGACATTTGCAAGTGATTGCGAAACAAAGGAACAAAACTTCCTTTATGTTACAATTGAATTGTGTGTTTACTATCGAAAACTACTTTATTACATGTCTATTAATAAAGTAAAAGCACTGAAAATTTTTCATATTTCTTTTATCATTCAAGATTAGGTGGCAATGAACACAATAATAGCACAGTATTGTAGATATTCTAAAATTGTAACAAGTTTACGACAGCTGTTGTTATTAATACTTGCTAAGTATTAATAACAACAACGCTGGAAAGAGCAAGAGGTGTTTCAATGTAAAGCACCATTTCATTTAATGACCACCATTTTGAGTTCCGCGCTCACGAACACTTAAAACATTACGGGCAAGCACCATGCATTTATGGCTCGAATCTCAAAACGGCGGGTCGGTTAGAAAGCGTAATTTTTATGTATTAAACAAAACTGGTATTCTATAACATCGATTGTTGAAACCGCAACTTCAGGTGAAGGCATACAATTTTAAAATAAAATGAATGCCTACTCACTAAAACGAAAATGATAAAATTTTACTTGAAATGCGCTGAACGACTGCCATTATGTGGATGCAATATGTAAAGTAATAGGAAAAAATCGCCAAATTGAGTTCCATATTCAATGTTATGAACAATTCCTGGTCCCATTTTTATCGTTTCATTTTCATGCACCTGCTTGCTTCCTGCTTCGGTAGGGTATTCAAATACATGTTTTTTTTTTCAATAATGATTCCTATTTTAATATTTTAGCTAAATTCTGTTCAAATTCCAAATTTTATTAAACGTTAATAGGTACATTTTTGTAAGGAAATTTGAAATGAAAATAATGGATGTGTTGCGGGCTATCAATTTCTATACATGGGTATGCCTTAGTCGTGGGATACTAGGACAACCCTTGCCAGCGGCTACATTTTGGGTTACAGCAGTCGATAACCCGAAAAATATGGGATAAAGTTACGAAAATGAATATAACATACTGTCATGATGTTAATTTATAGCCTCGTTGCTATCAGCATCCTGTACATAATCAGAATACAATGAATCCAATGCATATTCATAATACGAACTCGCCGTCATAAATAAAGAACAACACAATAATTATATACAAAGCCGTACAATGGTCGTCAGGTAATGGGAAAAGTTTTAAATCAACAAATCCCGCATACCGAATGTGTGCGTAACTTGGCGTGGGCTATAAATTCGGTTTCGTGTATCGGTATCTGTAATCATCTCACCGTGAAAACTTAGGTGAGCTGTCAGTCCCTAGCAGCAGGTGGAACGACAGCTCACTTCAAGCTCACTTCACCTAAGTTTTCACGGTGAGATGGTTACAGAATAGACCGGCTGTTGTGCCGAGACTCGTTAATTATGAACATAAAATCAAAATACGTCTAATTATGGAGCAATTTTAAGTAAAGCAATTACAATGACTTGGGGTGATTCCCTTCGCCAATTTGAACAAGGATCAAAGCTTTTTATAAAATTATTTGTATCTTGGATGAATGAACGTAATTATGGTTTGAGCACGCCACACATAGTGCTGCTAACGATGGATAATGTATTTTTATGGGTATAATAAAAAGGTGTTACAATGTCTTGGAGACCGTTCCCTTTAGTGGCAATTGTTTTGCAAGCTTGCCAAGTGTAACGCCCGCAGTAAGCTCTAATAGCGTGTATTCATAGCCACATATTAAAATTGGTAACGATATAAAATTTTCCCCAAGTCATTAATAAATATCAAGAATCGTAGCAGAAATTGAATCATTTTTATGACAAAAGTAACGAGATTGAAAGCCAGTGAAATTAATTTAAAATGGAGCAGGTTTGTTAATTAAGCACTTAATGGCTAAAAAAATACTTTCACATCTTATTTGGGCTAAAGTAATTACGAGAGGTTGTTTATGGCCGTTAAAACTGGATAACTTTATTACATTAAGAATAGGCTTAGAAAAAATTAGAACCATTACAAAAGTAAAAATCTAGTGTTTAAAGAAGGCCACAAAAAAAAAACATTTTATAAGTCACATTTCGCAAGAAATTAATATACTTCATGCAAACGGTGCTACGAAAACTCGTAGCATGTTCGTAGCTTATGCTACGCCGTGCTACGAAACTTTTTTGTGTCTTGTAAACAATAAACGACAGCTTACGTGGCGTTTTAATTTGGTTTAATAACGTAATCCGTTAAAATGGGCCCCCGTTGTAACTGTCATATCTTGAGGGCCCTTTGTATCTGCTTATAATATCGTTGAGTGAAGGACGCTTAAAACACTCGTTAGGACATTTATTACGATAAGTAGGTATTCAACGAAAAGTATTTTGTTGTTGGGAAAATAAATTTACTGGTATAATTTATTTGGGCTTGATAGAAGTTTCATTACTCTAGTGTTGTTCCGGTCTAACAATAATGAGTTTACAAGCGTTGTGGTGTGCTAGAATCACTCTGTGATAATATAGTCATTAGTTTAGGTTATTTATTTATTGTTAATTGGTTTAGTAATTCCTTTTCTTCTACACTTAAAGATAAAATAGTATTCGATTAAATGGGCTACTCAGAAAATAACTGAACTAACTTTCCAAGAGAATGCTTCGCACGACTGGAAAATTTACGCAATTTAAAAAACAAAAAAATGCTATTTTCACATCTCCTCGTCACAGGTGGTGGGATAAAGTACATACACACGAGGCTTAATCTGACATTGACTCGAACGAGACGGAGGGATAAAAGTAGAGCGACCGCAGACTGTGAATATATTGTTTGCGCTAATATTTGCAGTAACGAACTGAATCAACATGAAACAGTCCTTTATTGGTGTTGTTAACAAATGTGTGTATTTTTATTAGTTTAGAGAGTTTTTTTGTTTTGCGTAGCAATTACAAAGGCGTTGTATGATTTGTTGTCAGCGAGCGCGGCGCGGTGACGTGGTGCCTGACCGCGCGCCTATTAACCACATCGTTATAACCACGTTATAACTATGACGTTCGTGCAATCTCACACGCTGTCCCTATTACTATATTTCATTTTGATTTTTACTTCACTTACTCAGTTAAATCTGCTCTCTGCTGCATAAAAATAAAGCATTGTGCTCTTTAGTTTACTTAATTTGTGCGCTGAAAAGGAATACTTGAAAACTTAAATAATTATTATATTATAATAACAGATACGACTCAACTTTATTGTATAAAATAATTACGCTCAATGTTTCTTTTTCGCTGTTTGGTGTAACCCTAGCAGGAGATCAATTTGCTTAGTTAAATCGCTGCCATTTGTCACTGCACATGTTTCGGGTTACTTGTGTGTCACATTTCGCTTGGCTTGGCAGCGCAGTAAAGGGAAAAAAGTGATTTGCCAGGATGGTTAGGTATTTTTTTGATTACGTGGTTTCTATAGTGCAATGTAGGAGAATTAAATACAGTCAAGAACCAACCAAGATATGCCAACTAACTAAAACTATTTTTTTACTCACGTTGTGTGTTTGCTCAGTAGCCAAGTCGTTGTTTAAAAAGTTATAACGCACTCATGAGTGTATCAGCTCCAATCAAGCAGTAAGGACGGCGTATCATTTGCGCGTCTGTCCTTAACTCGACCGAAAATTAAGGTTAAACAATGTTACAAGTATGTGCCTTTATTTGGATTTGCAGGTGACTGCTTTCATCCTTAGTAAACATGCTGCTTTTAGCATCGGCGATCAGTGATTTATTTGGTTTTCAGAAGCTTGACACAAAGATCACGCCAGTTGGTAATCAAATAGTGCAAATAGTCATCAAAACGCGATGCAGCATCTATTAAGTTGCAAAGTCGCCGAATGCTAATGCTTAAAGTAACATGTCTACTAAGGCCCTTAGAGATAACAAAATAGAAGAGAGTTTTAATATATTTTTATGTGCGCAGGTGACTTGCCTCGGCCGCGCAGTAAAGGCGAGTATGTGTTCGTGATCGCGCAGTTGTTGTTCGGCCTGATGCTGTTTGCCACCGTGCTGGGGCATGTCGCTAACATCGTCACCTCTGTCAGTACCGCCAGGAAAGAATTTCAAGGTAACTACTTCCATGTTCTATTCCTCCTTTGTATATAGCCACATGTTCCGTATAACTATACAGACCCATCCAACACACAGTGCGAGTGCGTGATTCGTCAGACCATGGTGTCTTAGGTCACCGTACACTTGCACCTTTGATGACGTACAGAATGTCACTGATGCCGCAATCAACATGTTCATCTACTGAACTCAAACAATTTTATAATATTCAATAAAAGTACCGTAGATACGAAAAGAAGAAGGCTTAGTACTGTTATTATTGCTTTGTCTTTATAAACACTCATCAACATATTTTCTCCACGCAACTACATAGATAAACCTGCGTGCTGCTGATAAACGTGAATATACACGTTTATCAGCACTTGCGTCACTAAATAAGCTCTCTTTATATGTGCCGAGATGAAAGTTCTCAATGTCATTGACACAATTCGACCAAAGCCGAGGTAGAAGCATTTATAGAAATGTTGAATACAATACTGTAGGTACCTACGTATTATCCGCTTAATATCGTTTTTTCAATCAGATTTTTCATAGTCAATACGTTCGTGATTACTTGATTTGATACGAGTATCTAATCTTCTTTTGCTTTTGTAGGAAATATTGGAATGTAATTTGCTCAATATTTTTTTATTTGCCCGTCATTATGTTATTATGGTTCCACTTGGGAATGTTTGTCATAGGTCGGCACAGTTCAAGGTTCCTGTTACTGTAGGCTCTATTCATACATATGTCGTTTCTCCCACACTTATCTCAGACGTAAGCGTTCCTCAGTCCGGATCTGACGCACACAATTTAGGTATGTAATATGAAAAACGTTTAAGGTAAGCCGATTACCATATAAGAAGGATTATGCAAAAATAAAACGTTCCGTATAAATGTGTTGTAGACAAGCTTTGCAAAGTTCTCATTTTCTGTGATGCATTAGATGGTTAACACGATATATCATGCGCACGTGTGAAAGTTCAATGAGCTTGGTCGGTTGTGGGCCAAGGAGGCTGCGCGGCGGCACGCGGCACGGCGCGGCGCGGCTGTCACATTAGCGTACTAAGCAGGTAGACGTGCCGCACGCGCCCGCACCCCGCGCCGCTACGTGCTCCCGACACCCAGCCTCACTCGCTCCTCGACCTTACGTCAAAGTCGATTTCACTAACAACCGTCTGCTCGATATGTTCAGCAAACTTACAAACGAAAGCTCTGAACAAAGTTTCCGACTCATAGTTCATTTACCTATCAAAACGTTTCTCTTTGACGTTTGCAAAAAAACTAGTTCAAAACTCGTTAAATTAACAAAAGAGACGTACGTAGGTAATCAATTCGTAGAATGGATAAGTCTAGCATTTTAAACACAGAGGAGCGGCAAAGTGTCAACAACTTTAATTAGCGCTGCAGCTCGGTTGAAAAGACAATGGCGCCGCGACGGCAGAGAGCAGGCTGAATCCGTGACCTTCCTCGGCGGCGCTGCAGTGAAATAGGTCAGCGGCTTGAATGCTATAAATAGCTCGGCGAAAGTCGGGCGCCGCGCCCCACCCCGCCGGGAGAGCGCGTCGTTGAGCGCCTGACATCGATCCGTGCTGCCACCGCGCGCTCCATCGCGCCCCATCGCACCCCATCGCCCAGCGCCCGCCCTAGCCTAACAATTCGACAATAATTGATCTACTTTACAACACTCGCCGCTGGTCACAACCACTCTGCAATGTTGCAAGGCAGCACTTCACATCTTCTACATCTTCAGTTACGTATGGCATGACAATCATATTCCTACTCCAGGTGCAGTAGCAAGAAAAAAAAATTTTTCTTGTAAAAAGTAAACCTTCGCAAGATTGTATCGAAATAGTAACAGATAAACCGGTCTACAAAATTAACTAAATATCATAAGTGTGTGTTACTTAAACAAACTAATAATTTAGGTAGAAAGCCCCAAACTCCGTGGAGTATTCAATCTGTTAAGCCAATTTCATTAACCCTAAAACGCTAGGTAGTATTCACAAGTTAAATAACTTGCGCGCCGCCGGTCGCTTACCCGTCTAATGAAATACTAGCTTCTTCGTGATACGCTCGTCACACGTCCGGTGCAAAATGCCTACTTGCAATCTCCCAGACACAATATCAAGTTTATTAACTTAGACGCGGGTTTCTAACTCTTAGCTCGGATTTTAGTAAGTAATGTTTGGATTTACACTGTCAGTGTTTTTATGGTTAATGCACCATGTGCTTATTTTGGTCTTAGCAATTCTTATAAAAATCACGAATTTTATTCGTGCGAACACATAGGAATACGCACGAACGATCCCAACCTTCCAACTACTAAGAAAGTGCGCAGAATGGGTGCGAATTAGTCGTACGTATACGTACGTTTAGTTCTGAGGACCGAAAACAATCCGAACTTGTTGGGATTTTTCGTGCGTTCAATGCGATATCACCGGAAAACTACCTATTTGATGGAGAAAAACGTATTCAGTGTGCGCACTCAATTCGTACGACACGGTCGTACGTTTACGTACGATACAAATTCATGTCCAAAGTGCGCGCGGCCTAAGCATGAGTAGACGAAAGTTTATTATGGTATTGTAATATCATTGATCCCTTGGGGAACGAAACTACGAATACTTATGAAAGCATGATTAGTTTACATTCTACGTCATTCGGTTAATGAGTACGTTCGAATATTCCGTGAAGTGTTCTCCGAGTTCAATAGGGAGTTAGAAGTTGTCGAGCAGGCGGGCGCAATGTAAACAATCGGTGCAGTCGCTCCTACAGTAAGTATCTAGTTTATATTCAAATTGCTGGACGCGGCCTGTCCTCAAATTGTGTACGCAGTCAGCGCTGTGGATTCCGACTAGCTTCGTTTGACTTTCAGGCGTTGCATTGTTGCTGCGTGTAACGTTAGATTAATGTAAATATTGGTTACATCATTCATGTTGAAATTATACATGTGGAAACAATGTAGAAAGACGTGCAAGTTAAAAACGTCCGAAAAAAAAAAAAAAAAAACAAGAAATTAAAATAAACCATGGCAGCTAAGAGATGACCAGTCCCCACTGACGGCGCCCGTTCACGAACATGACGCATGGATCAGCATCATTTAGCTCAACCATTTTGAAGGGAAATTAATGATGTATCCTGTATCTAAGTATATGATAATAAGGAAAACAGGGTGCATTCAAAAAAATACTTTTGAACTTTACAGTCAGAAATGGTTGTTATTGATTCAATAGAAATGTATCTTATATACATTAAAATATAGAATCAGAAAAACGTGCCATAATTTTCTCTTTCCAATTGAGGAAGAGGTTTCTCTAATTTATATAGAACCTCTGTTTCCAGCTGACGTATTTTGCTTGACGAAAACACGGAAACCTCGACAATAATAATGCCTTACTAAATAATCATGCCTTAGTTCTGTCGTTTCCCAAAAAGTGTGTTCTAACGTAACTAATGTAGCGTGGCTGGTCGCGCACGTGGCTTATTTCCGTTGGGCGATACGGCGCGACGCTGCGCTCCGTTGCGCTACGCTGCGCTGTGCGGTGCGGCGGCGGCGGCGAGCGGGCGGTTGACTCAGCCCCGCACACATTGGCGACCGCACTCCGCCGTCCCGGTACCGTGTTTGAGCAAGATTAAATTACTCCAAATGTCGGCACACTAATAACATCGCGTGTACCGGTACACTGCACGGCAAAGGGTATACTGTTGACTTGTTTTTGTGACAAAATGTTTATTGTTGACGCTACTTAGCAAACAATCAACCCTTTGTATCTGAGTTCAACATGGGTACGCGTGATCTCAGTTTAAATTTCGTCTCTCAAAATGAGTTTTGTGTGTTGAGTAGAGGTACAAAATATAAGAACGAAGTAGCCATCCAAATGGTGGCGATCTTCATCAACCCTAAAAGTTACGATTTCAATCAGTACCTATGTATTTATCACAAATACTTGCATGTTTTAAAGTTTTCATACTTTAAAGCCTACTGAACTGATCTCATAAGGTGCGTTGTCTCTGGCATCAATATAAGTATATAAATTAAAACCTGGACTTAGGCATCCGTGTTACCAAGCCACGTCAGTTGGAAAACATTCATTTTCGTTTAAATATTACAATCATTGTATTTCGCGGGCGCACTGGAGCGCTTGCCGCGTTTGAGGGATGTTCAAGCTATTAATTAATGTACGACGCATACAACACACACTTTCGGGGAATATAACTGAGGACTTTTGGTGAGCATTAATAAATAGTAATTAAAAATAAAATGTAATGAAATCCTTAAAGACTTATTATCCTAATTAGAGAAAAATATCAAAATATTTAAGAAACACGCTTCACTCTTAACATGTAAAACTACATTTAAAGTTAAGATTTGTCTTACATTTTCGTACATGTGTGATCTACTCTATTCTCAAAATAATCCACAGACACTGAAATAGACGTAACATCCGTTACACAAAAAGCCGAATAACTGGCTGTTGCAATATTTGCGGAATTGCTCGCCATAAATTAGGTTAAGAGAGTCATGCCAAAAGTTATTAGATGTTCTTGGTTTATTTTTATTTTCGAAACAAGCAATCAAATAATCCCGAGATAAAATAATGCTAGGGAACTTTCAGTAGGTACTGGTTTTATGAGTAACTGGCGACCTGCAGCGCACTGCACTTTATCGTCCGCATTCCAGCGTGAGTCATTGAATGAAGTTGAGCACTTCGCACCTTGCTCCGATACGCTTTGTGACAAAACCCATATCAAAGTTACATGTAAAACCCCATCATAAAGTTCGTGAACACGTTGAATACTAAAATTTAATATCGTAATAGTTCAACCGTTGGATTTTCCAATAAGTGGCGATTAGTGCTAACTTATTCCGAACACTTAAGAGCCACTTGTTACTGAAGCCAGTGATTAGGTGCAGCTCTTTATTCACGCTCACCTTTATGCTTGGCTTTGCTTCTTTGAAATAAGTTCTCGACTGTATAAATTTTGTTGCATTAGCTCATGTATGTACTATTTAATTGAGTTGCACAGCCTTTGTACATATTGACTACAATTGGACGCTTTGAGAACAAATATTTTATGTTCGCAGACGGAACACAAAACCGCACGCTCTGTATCAGTGTAAATTAGTTTTCATTTGAACTCGGCGTAGCATATATGATTTAATTTGCGGAGTCTTACTAACTGAGCATTTTAGTAATGCAAATATTGTGAATGTAGTGCGCTTTTTTGTGTACCTACTCTTTATTTCTTTTAAACTACTTCTTAGCATAACACATGTCAAAGAAACTTTTATGTGTAGAATATAGAGTGGAAACTTGTGTCACGGACGACAGATCCTTTTTTACCCAAGTTGTATAGGTACTCCTTGGGGACACGGAATGAAATATATCGCTTTACCGCACAATCACATCTCAACGGTTCGATACCCATTAAAATTGTAATGTAATGTGCTGGGATGTAAACTAGGGTAACATATCGCACAGGTATTATATAACATGCATAGCTCTATGTAGATAAACTTAATGCTCACATTACACGTCGTTATTGTGTGTTTGTTCTGAACTAAGGCTGTTATCTCAGGGCAGACATGGCAACCGGGTTAAACGGTTTTGGTAAACTTGAGATTGCAATTATTTCTTGCTAACATTAAGTTAGCACTTGACATACTAGGCTGCTCCACTTAGTTTAACTAACCCTAGTTCCCGGACGGCGACAGGTGAGATTAAGTGCGATCTACAAAACAGTATAAATTCATTTTGTCGCTGTGAAACTTTGTGACAAGTTGATGAATAATATTATCTTTTAGAAATTGAAATTTTGTTTTGAACGCTCTAGCTTCTACTTGAGTAATCTCTTCTTAATATCACGAAAGCGAGTCTTTGTTACTTAAGTCATTGGCCTTCTTATGCAACGAGATATTTATGATACTAAGATATTTATTTATTTAACAGTTTAAGTACACACGTATAAACAGACAAGAAGAAAGAAACAGAAAAATACATACAAAGTTGATGCTTATTTCTAAAGAAATCTCTTCCAGCATTCCTGCGATAGGAAAGTAGTTAATGAGATGTAGACAACGTGTGTAGAAGACAAAACAAAATACATAAAATAAAAACTTAACTATTCACTAATTAAATATAAACATACAATATGAGAATATACTTACATACATACTTCTAAAATAAATATCACTAAAATTTATATTCTTAATTATAATGTTGTATAAAATTAAATACAAATTATGTAATTATGTCGAAGTGGAAAGATTTTCTTCTTTCACTCTTCTTTTAACTGCAACATTTTGGCTGTCCCTAATGTCAGGTGGAAATGAATTCCACAACCGAACCGCGTGCACACTGAAGGAGTAGGAGTAGAAGTCGGTTGAGTGGGGAGGGGATTTAAGGAGATTTCTAAGATGCGACCTGCAAGGTGCATCAGAAGGACGGGCGTAGGAGAAGCGTTCCCGTTGATAGGATGACGTTTTAGGGTTGTGAGGGATGTTAAATAACAGACACAATATCCGAGGCTTTCTGCGAAGAGAATCGGGAGCCACTTGAGTATCTTTCGAAAGTTAGAATCGTGATCATACTTTTTAAGGTTACAATTAAAACGAATACAGATACGGTATAGTTGCGTAGGTATTTATTTTGTATTTTATTTATTTTAGAAGTATGTATGATTGTATGTATGTAAGTAAGTATATTCTTATATTATTTGTTTTATTTTATTATAATACTCGTACATAAAATCAAAACAATTCGTTTTGATTTTATGCATTTTACTTTCTCTCTACTCTTACACACGGTGTTTACATCTCTTTTTACCCTCTGTCCTATCGCAGGTTTGCTGGAAGAGATTTCTTTAGAAATAAGCATCACCTTTGTACGTATTTTTCTGTTCTTTTCTGTTTACATATGTGTGTAGATAAATGGTTAAATATATAAGTATATACAGTAGTATTATACAGTAGTGACATTTGTAAGACCTTGTTCATAACCATCATCGTACCGTTCTGAATTGGTTGATACGAAAACAATTGACATCAATCTATTGTAACTTTGGTTGATCATTTTTGCCTTTGCTGTGCAAAGACTAAAAGCTTTAACAAGTAATTTGAATTGTTATAGCGAAACTCGACGGCGTGAAAACGTACATGCGCATGCGGCGGGTGCCCACCCACTTGCAGGTGAAGGTGATCAAGTGGTTTGACTACCTGTGGCTCACGCAGAAGTGCTCCGACGAAGAGAAGGCCGTCTCCTGTCTGCCTGACAAGCTCAAGGCTGAAATAGCTATCAATGTACACCTAGATACGTTGAAGAGGTAACTTTTCGTTTCTTATTAATCTTCTTACTTCGATACCGGCATCTCCTTTCACTGCATCAGATAGAAATATGATATCAAATATGCCCATCAGAAATCGGAAATAATTATTACCCACTCGTACTTAACATCGACGTAAAAACCTCAAAAAAAAAAATTGATAGTCAGTCTTTCCACGGGGTATCGTGTTATCCAGTAACTGGGTTGTGGAGGTCAGATAGGCAGTTTCAAAACACTAATATTCAGCTGCATCTGGTTACTGGAAGAAGAAACCAACATAGTTGGGTAAAGGCTAGGCGGATGTTATAGGTATAGAAAAAGGTCAAAGGTCTAAAAATAGCGAAAAGAAGAATTAATATAAACTGCGTCGTTGGTCTAGTGGTCGCAAGCGCTACTGCTGAACATGAGGTCCTGGGTTCGATTCCCAGGTCGGGCAAAGTGTCATTGGGATTTTCTTTCTGGAATTTCTCAGTAGCAGCCCGGAGTTTGCATTTGTTGGCCGGTTGATGGCAATAGACACGCCCCCTATTACATGGGACTTAAACATAACTGGTGAAATGTGGGTGTACCTACTACAGGTACACCTCTGCCCAACCCTACGGGGAAACAAGGCGTGATGTTATGTGTAAAACTTGACTATTCATGCAAATACCTACATTTTTCAAGTTTGTCAAACTTTTATTTTAGCTCAAATTATTAGCGTTCAGCGGCAAACTGTTAGATCACATGGCGTTTTAAGGAATGAAGGCGATTAGTATTCCTTAGCGTATTCGAGGCATACAAATGTAATGTATAACAAACGAATAAATGCTGAGGGTTGCGCAACTGTTACTTTGGATCACATGTAGGTATTACAAATGCCATAAGGACGGTTTAAAATATAACTTATTTGATCTCTAATTCAACAATCTTATTGAGATTATTTTGGGGACTGTTCTAATAGAAATTACAAAAGTTGATGTTGGTCATGACAAAGGATTGTTGGAACTCAACTCGAAGGATAATGAACTTGTCACTATCGAGCAAATTAGTTCGGCGCCCAAATAGTCAGGCCATTTAATTTTATTATTTTATTAAGTTCAATTTCATCTGGTAATGGTGATGTGATTTTGAATTCAATTATCGAGTTTAAAAATCCTTTCAAAAGCCGATTCCGTATGAATAGTCGTAGATAGTTATGTAGCCATCTCACCAACATTTATGCAGCGTAACAGTTCAAGCTTAATATCCCGTGTTGTATAATTAAAAAGAAAAACATTCGCTTTTTATGTCCATGAATTATGCATAAGTGTTCGTTTATACGATCCGTAAATTTTTGTCGCCAAATGGCTCTTCTGTGCTTTCTGGTTTTCAGCTGAATTCTGTTTACGTACGTTTTAGAGTACCTGTATTCGTAATGTTTAATGTGTCAGCTGTATTTACAACATTAATTGGATGTAATACCCAAATACGTTTTAGGTAATAATATATTTTCAGACTGAAAAAGTTCGTGTAAAAGTATGACAGGTAGGCACTGAAATTTTCAGTACCTACCTGTCATACTTTTACACGAAAATTTATTACAAACATTTAACTTTGCGATTGTTACAAAAAAGTTAAAATTATAATATTTTCTTAGGGTGGAAATCTTTCAAAACACCGAGGCGGGCTTTTTGTGTGAGTTAGTTCTACGGCTTCGACCGGTTCTGTTCTCGCCAGGCGACTACATTTGTAGAAAAGGTACGTTTTACTTTTCTTGAGCTTCATACTTAAAATTTTACCTTCCGAAAGAGGAAACAAAATAAAAATAAAACATTTCCGGGTATGCTGTTTAAAATTGATATATTTTCCCTAGGCGAAGTCGGGAAGGAAATGTACATAGTGAACCGAGGCAAACTCCAGGTGGTAGGCGACAACGGGAAGACCGTGCTTGCAACACTCAAGGCTGGTTCTTATTTTGGCGAAATTTCCATTCTGAACATGGGCACGGCAGGTAAACAACTTGGTAAATATCGCCAGGGCCCGAGACGCCACGCCATTATTACACTACTCTGTATTCTTGAAAGTTTTGAAAAGCAAACGTTTCGAGGAGACGCTGCACTCAGGCCGAGGGAGCGGCCGCGACGCTACCAACAGGTTCTGGGACATCATTGTGATGACTGTTACCGCTGTCGGCTGCGCCTACTTACACACTGTCGTCACTTGACGCCTGCCTCGCTATGACGCACCCGACTAGCGCTAACTAGTTCGTGCTAATTGTATTAGGGAATGCTTTAAAATTTAAATTAATTTACAATTACGCATTGTAGATATGATTTCAGTTTTTTTATATGCTCTTAAAATATTCCTTTTCATATTGATACATACTTCAAAAGAAGAGATATTGTTGTGCGGTAAGCTTAACTACTTTTATTTGTTTCGAATCGGACTTCTATGGCTTCATCTAGATCCTCATCAAGGATTTGTAGCGTCTTGTGTCATGTGGTTTATTTGCATCTTAGTAACATCTCCTTTGGTTGTATTGAAGGCAGTGTCCCCGATCGCTTTGCATCCTCCCCGATTACCTCATATACTTGGCGTGACTTCTTGGTGCATGATCCCCCAATATTATTAAGTGTCACCTGCGTAAGATCTTATTATCATACCTACTATCGATTTCCGAAATTCTTTTTTTCTAACTTCAATATCCTATGCAATCTGACTTGTAGAACTGCTTAGTTCTTTTACGGATTTCATATATCTACTGGTTTTATTAATATATCTTAGCATTCGTATTTAAGAGTTTTTGTATTTTAAAGCTTTGTCTTGGTAATGGAGCACAAGAACAAGAACCCTAGAGAGATGGCTTCTTATTTTTTTTTTACGGTCAGTTATTATTTTTGAAATTGTAAACCCGATGTGACTCCGGATCCGTTTACCTACCCATCGTATTGTCTGAATTTCAAGGTAGTTTTCGATCTTTTTACTAAACAAGCTTTATTTTTAGTTCTTGAACCTGTGACTGAACTTCTCTTGTCATGTTTTCCCTGCCACCAATATCGGTTGTCCTGGTCTGGTGTTTCTTATGACCTGTTCTGTCTATGTGTGTATCGTGTGGAATGAGGGACTAGAACAGCTCATAAGGGGGGGACCGGACGCCGGTTGGCATGGAGTGTGTGGATGACACGTCGACAGGCAACCGCCGGACAGCATCGGTGCGATCTGTGGGTTACTCGGACCTGTTCGTGCTCAGCAAGAAGGACATGTGGGACGTGCTCAAAGAGTATCCTGCCGCCAGGGTGCGCCTCGAGGCAATCGCCGTCAAGAGACTCGAAAAATATAAGAAAGCGCCTCTAGAAAAAGGTACCGTTTGGCTAGTACATAATCCACGATAATAAATGTGCGTTTGATGAAGCTGAACATTATCCGAATCAATAGATAGTTTCCTAAAACAAGCCTTTATTGCTTGTATGGACTTGGTGAATTATTGCTTCCTGTTACATCCCTTTTCTGTTAATATTGAACACTGACCGAGTTAATATTTGTGTTAGTAAGTATTCTGTATTTTACTTACTTCTGGCGTAAGGAAGTTTATCGGTTTTAATGTGTGATTGTATTGCAGTGGCCATGGGTCGGTGCCAGTCGACCCCCGGGCTGGTGGAGACGAGCGGGCGCGTGCCCATCGAGGACATGAACCTGCCGCCCGGACCCTTGCTGCCGCCTCCACATCTCTCACACCCGCCTTCCTACCGGGACCAGCTTTATAGGTGCTGTGGCCTATTCAATATCATTGTCTTGTCCGCTGTCAAAACTCTTATAAAATACTATTCAAAATGTGTGACGAAAGCCACAATAAAAGATGGCCTGAGGTTGGACCCTTGCAATACTACTGAGTAGAGTGGTTTGTTATTGGACCTAAAACTAAAAACTAAGTTAATTATGCTAGAACCGATTTCCGAGTTAAAACTTGCGCCATGTACTTAACAATGAATCGCGTTTAAAATATTAATGCCTTAACTTTGTGGTAGAGGGAACTGTGATCAACCATTTCGAATGCTTTGGGACGAACAATTAACAGACTCTCTAAGAATGCAAAATTACCCCGTTTATTGAGCTGATTTATTGGTTATAAATTCTCTTGCTATTGTAATAATTATTCTGTATTTGTGACAGTTCGTCAGTAAGCCCCCTACGTGTAGCATCGCCGGTCGCGTCGTGCGCGTCGAGCGCGCGCAGCAGCGGCGCGGGCGGCGGCAGCGTGGCCACCGCGCCGCGCGTCCTGCTCGACTCGCACGACGTGCTCGAGTGCGAGATCAAGCGTCTGCGTGAGCGACTGTACACCGTCGAGACGGAGAATGCCGCCATGTCTGCTAAACTTAGTCAGCAACAGTGGGAAGTGGATCAGAGGTAACTGCAATGGAAGCATAGCAATACTAGTTGTAGTACCTACTCTAGGTGAGCGAGACTGCTTATTATCTTGAAACTAATGTATTGTGTGTCTAGGCTGCAAGAAATAGAGATGCAGATCTGCGGCGGCAGCTCGGTGAGCTCCTTGGAGGAGAACGAGCGGAACCGTGAGAGCATCATTTAACAGCGCGCCTCACCCGAGCGAGCGCGCCTGATGCCCATGCAGACGTTGCATCTCGCCGCCGTCTACTGAAAAATTGACCAATGTAAACCCCGCCCCCTAACCCCTACCCCCCACCCCACCCGCCTCGTCTTGTGACCTTGTGAACTTCGAAAGTACGATGAATTAGTGTTTTTATGAATAAATATTATTATGGAATATTTAAATACGAATTAACTTTATCAAATTTATATATACGTAGTATATACGACTCGCTGATATTTGACGAGTGTCGTGGAGTGAGATTTTGCCGAGACAATATTATCTTAAATATCGTTTAGGTATCGAGGTGTAAGTGTGCGTGAAGTGCGTGCGCGCGGTTGTACCGTTTTGTTGTGTTGCTGCGTCCTGCGTGTGCAGTGCGAGTACTTCTGTTCCTTTACTAGTGACCGTTGTAAGCTCTGTGTAATGAACTGTGTCTCTACGATCTAACCACTGAGTTTCTCTATTGATTCATGTTCAATATCGTGATTCTGTCTGTTTCCGCAATGCTATCTAGCAATGGCGAAATGTTTTCCTTGTAGAGTTCGGAAGTTTGTGTACAATGTTATTGTGTATCGTATAATCAATAACTGATACTGTGTGCCAAATGAAGGCCAAAGTGAATGTGCTGTGGATAAGATTTTTGTGTTAACTCATAATAGAAAATGTAATGGATGGTTTCTTATCCATTAAATTTGAGCTTTAATTATTATAAAAATCCCGGAAGACTTGATCATTGACCCATTTTAAGTGTTATGTTTCAATTAACCTGATCTTTGGTATATCGTAACAGTCTAGGGAATAGTTCATTCGTCACTAAATTTGGTATAATCTATGTATATTCGCGGAATAATATTATTACATTCTGAAGCAGTTTTGTCAGTTTTAAGAACATAAAACGACCATAGTATGTTGTAATTTGTTATATAAAATGGATTTAATACCTATAAAATAAGAGAAGTAGCTAATAACTGGTAATAATATCAGTTTTGGTAATATAAGATCAATACTGCCAAATAAGATTTAAGTAGATACATACAAAGTTTTAATGTAATGGTATTGAAAATCGACTAACAATGTTTTGTACTTGTATTCTTTCTATTTACTGTATTGGTTATGATAACGTCGTTATGTAACATCGATGTGTCTACATACATAAATTTTATTGTTGAAGCTTTTACAATAATAAAATATATTTCAGTAATTTCTTTGGATATTATGTGTTTTGAAATAGACCAGTACACAATATAAAGTGGTACCAAAAATATGAGAACAAACTAACTTAACTCAGCTCTAAGTAAATTGTAAATAATTATTCTAATATCTATGATACGTGTATGTAAGCTGTTTTAATTGATAACCGTTTATTTTGAAAGCAAAAGTTACCCGATGTGTATTGTTGAAGGTAAGAAGCGTGGCGTTGTTGTAGGCTCTCTGTTTGTGTTCACAGTACACACACACGTGCTCGTGCCGTGCTCGTGACGTGCTCGTGCTCTTGCTCGTGCTCGTGCTCGTCTCACGGTCATGTAACACGCTGTAGGGTGAACTGCCGCTCGTCTTCTCAGGTTCAGTTCATGCGTCGATCACATATTAGTTAGTTCGAATCGTACTGTTTATTTCCTAAACGCCCGAAGAATATAATAGATAGGCGATAAAATTTTTAAACTGTAAATAAAATATTTATTTATTGTTATTATATTCCATAAATTTTTCTTCTTACATATTTCTCGATTATAAAATGGTAAGAGAGATGCATTATGCAATTGAATACTTATATTTAACGAAAAACGAAAGTGCTTTTTATCATAATAACTAGTAGGTTTATGAGTGTCCTGTGAGATCTGCTGGCGGGCGGCACCGCTCGCTCGCGACACCAGCTAGAACCAATTCCTTTTGTAATAATTATTATATGTGCTAATTCTTTACCTCCACACGAAGCAGACATGTTCTAATGCGGTGGCCGTATATTATTTGTATGGAAATCGAAACGCGGTTCAGTAGTCTTGCAGTAACCAGGCTTGTGCATCTTAAATTGGAAATTCAATTATGTATCGCACATGATTCATTTTATTGTTAATAAAAAGATTATGATAATACGATTCGTGCTTTTTATTTCTCATAAACCTGAATATATTTAAGGATACCCGATCCCAAACTTTAGGGTGGAAGGAGAGAAGTCATTCACACGAGTGTTTATAGGTAAGGTAAGGATTTGTATTAAATTAAATGAGGAAGCGCATGCTCCGAAAGCAGAAACATATTGTAAAATATACAGGAAAGGGAAAAAACGAAATACAAAACCAAACGTTGGGAGCAAACGAAAAAAGGACGGAGCGAAAAAGATTAACATATCACGATTAAATAGGGTTATATAGGTACTGACACTCGAAGAAAGGAAAGTATAAAGATCTATGGCACTTGAATAGCTAAGAATATTTTACTGTAGACCTCGCAGCGGTGGCTGGTGATCTACACGCTTTGTCTGCCTAACAAAGGATATGCATAGTGATGTTATGTAGGCACGTTTGTTTGAATAAAAATTTGGTATATCTACCCGTGACCTTTGAACGAACGAACAGATAACGGTGATGCTGGTCTGAATAAATTGAACAGTGTAGGCAATTGGAGGCTTTGGTAAATTGGTAAGAATTGCTTAAATCTACAATATACACATTTACGATGTTTCTGACCAACATTAGATTTATATTATTATTGCCTATTAAATTTTGACGCCGAAAATTTTTCATTTCGGTAAACTGCTATTAACTAACGCTATCTTCACAAACCAGATAAATAAACCTTCAAAGCAGTACAACAGCTTGGTACACATTTTCTTCCTATATTAAACTTTTTAAGTCAATCTAAAGACAACTCAAGATTTATTGTATCGTCAGGATTAAATATTGATACAGATTTCGCAAGGAGCCCTCTGTAGATGAAAGATCTAAATATGAATGTACATATATCTACGGGAAGCTATTCAATAGAAAGAAACACTTTTGAGAGGGTGCCTACTTTGTGGGGTTACCGGGATTCCTACTCTTCGTTAATATTTGATTTGGTTATAACGCGCAATCCGCTGCGTTGCCGGGCGTTTGTTCATGTACTTTTATTTACCTACCCGTATTTAAGACGGGCTGAATAACTCTTTGTTATAAACTCTGAAAGTTTTCATGTCGTTGTTTTATTAGCTGTCAACTGTTTTAACGCGGTAATAAGTTTTTTTTTTGTGAAAAAAGGTTTCCACTCTAGGAAGCTTCTCTAGCTGCGTTGAGGAGAATTTTATTCTAGCTTTTCAGTGCGCAAGTTTCAGTTCTTACATTACTGGTGCGGCCTGCAATAGGGCATTGATGGACGAACGTGAAAATTAATATATATAACTTTGATAAGCTACCTTCTTGATTGCCATGAGACGAAGTAAAAAGTTCATTCTATTTTTAAATTATATGACAGATATTATGTATTTTCATAGTAATAATTTCCGGCCTACTCGCATGTATTTGACCAGTACAGCATTTTAGATTTATCTCGAAGAAGGTTGCCAAATGAATTAACTGAAAATTAACGAATTTCCAAGCATGTTTGAGAAATAAAATATTACAAAAGATTTTGTTTTTATTTTCAAACTGGGTTCCTGCTAACTCGTATTACGGTATAATTTTTCAACAACTTGGACAAACGTAAGTAGGTAAATTGAATACCCTACTACTACTAAGTAGGTAAACTTAAAGCTGGCTTCTTCCCGCGACTTATCCGCATGCTGTTACATAAAACATATCCTATGGAAAAAGCGTAGCTTTCAAACAGTTTTTTTTTTAAATCTGTGTAGTAGTTTCGAAGATTAACCTCTTAGGTACATAAAAATAACACACTTTTAGGCGTGGATCCAGTCCTCAAAAACGGTTGTGGTCACAGCCACCCGAAAATCGGCTAAGTGCGAGTCGGAGTACGAACTCTCTCATGATCGCTATAGTGCATTCCTACAAAGGAGATACTTACAAAATAAATGACGCCCTGACCAAGATTTTGAACAATGGTGCCAATTCTCTTGTACACCGGACTAAACTAACTAAACTGTCATCAAAATTCCTTACTTTTGGCTATGAGAATCTTAAAGGTATTCTGCAAAAAAAAAAAA
This sequence comes from Xanthia togata, assembly GCA_963853775.1. Classification (NCBI taxonomy): domain Eukaryota; kingdom Metazoa; phylum Arthropoda; class Insecta; order Lepidoptera; family Noctuidae; genus Xanthia; species Xanthia togata. The sequence goes on from OY970793.1 coordinate 14,621,247, forward strand.
AAAAACTAAATATAAAAATATTTTTTACACAACTTAAATAAAATTTGACAATCGCGATTCCACGTGATTGTACTGTACGCGTGTTTGCCCTACCACGTGAATTTTTATTAGAGCCTGAGGCGCGCAGTTGGCCAGCTTCGACGTGGAATTTTTCACTTTTTGTACGGAAATATGAAAAATTATTACCTACATGTTGAGTTTTAGGGCTTTATGAGTTTATAAAGATCGTCGAAATTTTCATTATTTTTGCGATAGGACACACCATTTTTGAGATATATACCCACTTATAAGCAAAAGAAAAGAAAAAATAGATACAGTACTGTTTTTGCACCTGAAATCGAGGTGTTGGTGTGAATTTTAGTTCATGACTACTAATTTTATTCCACACCATTTTAATCGCATTGAAAAATAGTCAGATATAGTAAGACAATAAAAAAAATTGGTGCAGAACATTGATGTATTAAAAGGGGAAACATATGTTACGCGCTAACATCGCAATCAGTAAACTTGGGCTCGGCGCACGACTACATGCACCGAAACTCACACATCTGTGATCAGTGTCATCTCACAGTCGCAAAGCTACAGTTATCGATAGACGAGGATAGAGATAGGAGACGACGCTAACGTGTGAGCGAAATCGCGTTAGCACCTCGCGCATTGTGTGCGTATCGTGTCTTTCACGCATGTTTTTAATATCTATCTCGCTCTCACAAATATGGCGAAGCAAACGTCAAAATATTATTGTAATTTTCAACAAATTAACATTTTTGGCTGTACTTACGAGTGGTAGGTAATCCCATGTGTCTTATTTTTCTTTCTTGCATTATTAAAGCACTGTTATTACAAAAAAAACTGAAATTTTTGAGCTGTGTGATCTACGATGTTCCGTGCGCGACTGAGTGCTGGTCCTACTCAACTACGGGCAATCCCGTAGTTGAGTAGGTCCAGGCACTGTGACTAAGTCCCGTATCTACCTCTTTTAATATATCAATGGTGCAGAACGTCAAATTTAGAATAGTAAAATTGCTATTTTCACTAAAGTAATAACTCAGTGCCATCTTAGTGTTGTCAAACTAAAATATATTTAAGTTGTGCCACTTTAGTCTTTTCAGAATGGAAAATAGTCGTATAACATGAATAAGCAAAATTTTTGTGATTTTTTGTCTAGTTTTGGCATTTTGACAAAAGAATCGACACCAATGTATAGTTCCACGTTGGCAAAGCCGTGGGGCGAACACTACATAGTAAATTAATAAACCTGTCAAATGCTAATTTGTTCGTTCACGAAAATTACAAAAGTAAATGTGTGTTTGTTTGCACATCACAGTGTCACATTTGGACTAAACTACTGAACCAATTTTGATAAAAATATTTGATTTCATCAAAACGATTCAAGTTAGGTTATCTATGTGTACGAACAGTATAAACTACTAACGCGTCAGCGCCACGCCACGCCACCAAAAAGGAAGACAGCTCGGAAGTTTTGGCGGCAATGTAGTGTTCAACCATTCCATGAAATAGTCGAACACTTCATGAAATGATCAATTCTGAGATCTGGCAACGACGTACGCACATATTATGTGACTCAACTTAATACATATGACTGAGTATTTAGTTAACGTACTAAGTGTCCGAATCACGCCCGATTCACTATCTTATTTTACTTTATTAAAGCAGTGGATTTAATATCATCAGCCTATCGACCTCAATAGACCGTGAAAGGGTGACGTCACAAGACTATTAGGGTTGTGCATGCCCATCGTGTCCACAACGGTGGATCCGAGCTTGCACACTTTAACTCTTTGTAAAATTAGTACCTATAGATAAGAAAATCTCACTGTTTAAATCTAAAAAACCTATAAATAGGTAATAACCTGAATGAATCCTTCAGTCAAACTTGGCAATAAAACCCGTGTGAATAATATACATAAGGTTTCAAACACTCCAATGGATCAACATAAACTGAAGCATTTTCATCTTGAATTCTGCATAGTATAATATGTTGATCGCCAATATTTGTATTTGATCGAATTTTCAGAAGATCCAATATTCTTTAACCGTCAACATAAACAAAGGACAGTCAGAACAAAAGTTAAAACCCCGCTACTATACATATGCGTAGGTATTGTATAGACAGGAGAGTACATTATGTATATAATGTGTTTTATATACACAATACAAACAACGCCTCCTTGAACTGGAAGATTTGTTCTTATTAAGTAACAACAACAGTACAACAGCAACAGTAGTGATTTTTAATTAGCAGGATTTTTTATTAGTACAAGTGGATCTGAAAACTTAAACCCAATTAATTACATTAATCAAGTGTGAAAACTTAAGTGGACCCAATTAATTACCTAAATCAATCACCTATGCTTACTACCGTTCCGCGGTACTTATACTTAATCTTGCTAGTACGATAGCAACCGACAACTAATTAGGTACAATTCCGCAAGTGCGAGTACAAGTCTTAAGTGGCAACCGATGTTTAAAGCCTCCACCCCATTTATAAAAAGCCTTTATTGCACTGCTGCATTTCCAGTATATAAAATAAGTGCCGTAAGTACAAAGGCCAAAATATTGTTGAAAACATTGCAGACGCACATTAAATACTAAATTCCTGCCGAGTCTTACACATAATTGGTGATTCCGTGCCTCGTGCAGGAATATATGTCTTTTGGAGCTTTCTTAATCCCGTGCTCGGCTTTTAAGGAATATCATTCGTCTGCATTCCTTCCGCTTAGGTGCGCTTAAATCTGAACCGCACAGCCTGCACTGTGCTGACACCCGCGCCATATATTTAGGGATATTTGCAGCACTCGGCTCTTTGTGCAATTATAACGCTCATTTAAAAAGCGAAAATTTCAAAAAAGGTAAAATGTTTAGCTGACAAAACGTACGTAACGTAGGCTACGCCGCAGTGGAGATTTTATTTGTTATTTTCTTTAGGGAGAAATAAAACCGCAAGAGGTATTACCATAGCCTGTATTAGAAATGTTTGAAGCAGAGTATCGCGATAAAGTGTGGAAAAGATTGAATGAGAAACGGTAGCCGCTTTTAGAAAACCTTACTAAAATAACCTAAACAATATTTAACGCAACCCGCGTAAATCAGGCTCCAAACGTGTTAATTTTAGATTAAAACATGAGCTGCTACTTTATTCATAACAAAAAAAAAAACAAATTGCTTTAGGGAAACGTGCAGACACCGAGTCACCGCACCGCCCGGGCAACGGCTTTCGAACAACTCCTATTTTTCTTCCCTTTGTTAGGCTTAGTTTTAGATTTTATATCGACTAAATATAATTCAAAACTCGGCTCGGAATCCTTCAATGTTATACGATATTGCAGCATGGTCGCCGGAGACGTGGGTCGAGCCTCCAACGAGCCGCATCCACCCAACTTTACACGATGCTGTTACTCACCTATTGAACGTGATTACAACCCAATCGTGTTTGTTTCTTTACTCGTTGCTAAACCCCACACTAAAACCGGTGAAATAAGACCTTCCGGTTCCGCTATCGTGAATTTCCTTTACTATGAGTACTCTTTTGAATTCAGACAAAATATAATCGATTTAAACATTTTTCATAACGAATTGCGAAAATAATTCCGAAGCTGATTAATTTTACACATAATGAGGGCTTTAAATTAATGTACCGTAATAAATAAACGTGAATGATTGAATAGCGTATCGTCGAAAATATTTAAATAATCCTTTTAATTAATTCAGCGATGAACGACTTCTGAATGAAATCGAGCTTTTCATAACATGCGATATGTAAATCCCTTAGGTGCGTACCTACCTACCTACTAGTGCGTTGATGTAAATAAGAATAAAATTGCTGCCGACTACAGTACGGTATTGGTTTTGATAGAATTGTATCCAGGTTTCATTTGAATGAATCTCTCTGAGAAGCTTTGCCGAGATCAATCGTTTTCAAATAAAATCACAAGAGCGGCAATCGTGAATAGTTAACGTGAAATAAATAAATCAATTTGCGTCGTGCTGAAAGAGTGGTTGTTTTCGAAAACAATTTGCATTTGTTTTGAATGAATTTCCTTAATACCGCAATTAATTTAGCAGTGTTCGGGCAGTACGTACTGTTTTCCTAGCAGAAGCGGTGTAATCACTGTGCTAGTGGTTTTATTTCACTTGCTGCCATTGAAAATCCATTAAAATTTTAATTCTCCCAGCGGCAGCGGTAGGGAAAGCGAAAATGTCGTAATAAAGCAGTAAAAAGTCTTTGCTCAAACAAAATTACTTAAAGCTACACTCGGTTGGCTAGAACTAATGCTTCTGCAAATATTGATTGTTTGCTGTGCGAATTATATATAGCCGAATATGTTGCTAGCTCCACATTTTTGGGGGTACCTACCGGCGTGTAATAGGGAAAAACATGTACAAGTTTCATGTTTAATTTGTGAGTCGGTGTTTCTCCGGTAAGTAATTTAGAACCCTTATTAATGAAACACTCTCGTGTGACCCTTTTGGATTGAATACCTCTTGATATGCTGATTGGATTACAAACACAAATCATGGGTTAGAAAACTTAAGATTATACATTCATTTTGACACTTGAGTGGCCTCTAAAAAAATCGTCAGTTTTTGATCACATTTGTTTTCTGATTAGTCGTCCTATTTACTATGACAGTCAGTCACAGGAAACAACTTGTGTTCCTAGTGTGTTACCAATTTTTTTTGGATGGGAATTATCAAATAACTTCTCCCGCTCTGGGCGGAGCGGGAGAGCGTGTTAGACTCTTGCTGACTAAAACCCACCCGTGTTCCTTAAGTTGCCTGTACGTTGCCCGGGCCACGGTATCCCTTTCGGACTTTCCCGCGACCCCGGCAGGCATCGGCCCTAGCGGACCCCGCCAGTTGTGTTACCAAACCCTGACAGTATAAAACGCTTCTACTCTTGTAACATTAATTCGACTAATTATGACTGTACTAGCATTATGGAACGTTATAAGGGTGGCGTTGTTTTCGATAGAGATCGAGTAAGCCTTTAAAGCGAAAATCGATCTGTTTTCAATAGCACTCGACTGGAACGTAATCGAGTCGAGTACGGTATGTTCGCATTTGATGATTTTATGAACCAAGAGTTAGTATTAATCGTTTTTACGGTGCAGAGCTGTCAAGAGCACGAGTTGCTTTGAATTTTGAATTTCCTATGAAGTATAAAACATTTTCTTTATGAAAAGCTGCTTTTTAGGGTACTGTGAGAACGGGGAAGAAACCTCCACGTTTCCTTAACTATACAGGCTGAAATTTAATTAATTTACAATATTTTAGATATTTCCAATAATGAGTTAAAATTCAGCCTGTATATCTACTAAAATGTGTTAGAAAAGGAATACACCTCATCATTAGTGTATATTTCCAATTAAGTAGCGAAAATCTCAGCATTTTAGTGCAGCATATCGCCATGTCTGCCTGTTTGAACTTGCAATTAAATCATTTTCAGTGTCATAGTAGTTATTTATTTAAAACTCTTTTTTCTCCGTTTCGCTATTTAAAATAAAGGACTCTTTGTACATTTCAATTATGATATTGTGTTATTTGTTCCAAACTGTACATAGATAGATTTTTTTACAAAAAGTCCACCCTTTGTGACCGCTCTTTTGTTTTCAGTTATTTTGCTAGTTAGCTCTTTCAGTGCCGGGAGCCCTCGCGGGGAGTTCATTTTATATATATTTTTTCTTAGCGAATACAACATTATTAACCGTGAAAATAAAATCTGATTTTAACAAAATTTATTAGTATATGCGTTGCTTTTAAACACCAAGTATTAAAAAAAAAAACACTGCTACAAATATTCCCAAAAAAATTAAAAGGTTGGAAAGTACGTGTAGCGACTAGATCCCCTAAAAACACAATTTTACTTCGTTTTACAGTGTTTTATAACACGGATTTAAGCCTAATGCCGTTGACCGTCCGCGATGGTTAACTGTAGCGCAAACGTAATGCTAGCAACCCTCCCGGAGGGTTCAGTTCTAATATGTATGGCGGCATGGTGTATGAGTTCTACGAAAATGGGTGGAGTCAAAAGTGTTAGATGACAACTGTGAAATATGTTACATCCGTAAGGTTGGAACACACGTGCGATATCTTTACATCATGTCTATTCCCTGTGGGGACTGGCAGGAACTACACTACCCACGTGTTACGACCTATAAAAGGTACTCCTTCTGACACTACCACATTCATAGATCTTTCCTCTTTCCATACATGTGTGCCGGATAACAGTAGGTACTCGAACCTGACCTTTCTGAAGGACAGCCCTAGTAAGGTCAGTGTATTGGAGTATATTCTGTACATTATGCTACCCAGTAGCATATTATATTAGCTCTTTGAAGCTATCAAAATGAGCATACTTGTAAAAGAACAATTTGAAACGAGGTTTTTATTATTTTATTACTAAATACTAGAATTTTCTACTTAGAATTTTATAGGAACTTGTGAAAGTTCAAGAAATTTTTCCTTGCCTATGAAGATATTTTCTTCATAGGTATTATTTTCTGGAAACTTTTAGGAAGAGATATTTTGATAATAGCTTACAATCTAAATACAAATAAAATAATTGATTTGACACTACTTTTATTTGTATTTAGATTGTAAGCTCAAAGTAATCAAACATCATCCGAGCATGCATTTCTCAGCATGTGTCCCGCCAAGCCTGAAGGGTTGGGGCTACGCTCTGACGTCACGGCCCCCCGGTGTCGGTATATTTAGTACACACTAAGGCCACTGGGGCCTGCAATAGTCGGAGCTTTATGTAACACCGACAAGACACACATTTTCTAGCTTTCCACAAAGGTCAAACGTTTTGACAGCTTTAATATAAGACGCGAATCAGAATTCATTGCGTCTCTACAAAATTCACCATTTGTTTTGGTTTTGCGGAATTGATACCTACCGTTTGCGTGAAGTTATTTTACGTAGATGATTATGATCACCTAAAGTGTAGGAAAACGATGAGCAGTTCTCTCAAACATCCGCATGTGCTGAGCGATAACTGCAATTGAGTATTTCCTTCAATCAAATCCGATAAAAGTAACCATCAAACTAAAATCCCTAAATGATTGTGCAGTTTGCTGAAAAACTACATTACCAGTTATTTAGAGCTATTCAGGACATATACAGAGCAATAAAACTTGTACATAGCCTTGACGTACTACATATATATTACGCCAAGGCTATGTACAGGTTTTATTGCTCTGCACCGCAATCAGCAAGGCAACAACCGGGTCCCTTGTTGGGCAACATTGACGTATGAGGAACATAATGCAGGTGATAGGTACTAGGTACAGGCTGACCTTTAGGCTAGAATATCTACATTTTGGCTTATTCTGCGATCCGGTGCGACTTTGTATGTATTTAGCCACCGATTTAAATAAAAATAATACCTTGTTACTGTCCTACTGCTGGGCAAAGACCTCTTCTCATCTAGGGAAGGCACGAGCGTTAATCATCACGCTTGCTTAAGGGGCCGTATAGACGGCGTCGCCATCCTCGCGCCGTCGCCGCTTGATTTTGTGTCTAAGCTGTGTATATGCAACGTTGCCAGCCCGCTGCCGCGGATTTTAGAGTGATATGTCATAATCAAGCGGCGGCGGCGCGGCTGCAGCTCGGTCTACATGGTTACGCGGCGCGGAGACGGCGCAGTGACAGTGCGGCGACGGCGTCGTGTCCCTGAGCACTAAGGCGGATTGGTCATTTCAGACTTATATTAGTTATAAGTCCAGGTTTCCTCACGATGTTTTAAGCCACCGATATTAGTGATGTCTAAGATAGAAATACATTAGAAAAATCACAATTGTGCGATGGATGGAACGAAACATTCACATGATTCGAATTTTCATGCTTGTAGTCACGTCGAACGCAATAAATAACTAAAACCGACTGTAACTGCAAATTCTATTAAATATAGATCTCAATAACGGGCCAAAAATTCACAAACAATGCTGCACAAACCGATACAATTTTCCGTTAAACAAAATATTCAATATCTGCGGGACCGAGTTACGAGTGTAGGTAATAGTACCGGTGGTGCCTCCACATATTTTCTCCAGCATCTGCTATCTGTTGCAACCGCAGGTATACTTATTACTACCGTTACTGGGAATCAATTTACCGGTTTCTCCGGTAGCTGAGTAACACAAAAAGTTGTGATGATAAAACTATTTGTTATGACAGCCTATCAATATTCATGTAGAACAATAAACAGCTAACTTATTGTCTTTAAGTAGATGATGAGGTTGTAATTGATTTAGAAATCATGTTTGGTGAAGGCAGTATTGAATTTGACATACGAGTATCATAATTAGTGATCAAGTTAATAAAGCCGGATTTATATTAGAGTTGTGTCGTATCGTGTCGTGACGGCTTCTGACGCAGTGTTAGCTAATCAAAACTCGTTGTGATTTGACGTAGACCTGAACATATTCGTTTGTTTGGTGTATCCCGCGTCACGTCACGTCACGACACAACACGACAGCGTAAAGTGTCAGTGGCTTAATGCTGCCTAATAAACTATTCAAAGTAATCCCTAAGTTCTTTATTACACTTCTTATCCCGTGTTAAGATTAGCCGGTTAGCATAGGCTCATAGGTTGGTAGCGGAGCCGACTGCCAAATTGCACGGGACGTACCTACGTACCGAAAATTTGGTTGTGGAGGCTCGTTTATTTCAACCCACTTCATCTTATAGGAAGTAGACCCTTTCTGATACCTACCTGATAATTAAAATAGTTATAGAGGTATGAGGAACAGGGTGTAAAGTTCACTCATTCTCTATAGAAAAGGGAGGATCCTCCGACCAGACGGGGTTGTGCCTGTTGCGCCACTTTACTTTACTTTACCTAGCTTGACGATTGATGTCGGGTCCTGGTATATATGCTAGTCGTGCGGAAGGAGGTAAAACGCTGTTTGCGCGATGCAGGGTTTTTGTGACGTCAGTGTGATGCGTAGTTCGCATGTGGTGATGTAGTACATTAACAAAGTGTGGTTTATCCTGTCTTTTATTAATCAAGTTCTATTAAAATATGCAAGAATATTTGCATTAGAGACCGCCACGGACAAACTTAGATTTGTGCAGTGTACCGTGTCAGTCTTGTCACGTTCGGACTGCCCAGCACAATGCAATTCCTTATACTATTCAATACGCATACGGCATTATTCTTACGAGTATTATTATGCATCCAAAGGTGGTAGAGACTTGCTCTTCGCAATTATTGTGTCACGATATCGTGTCTATTGTTTTGGTATTGTTTCTATTCTTGAAGGAACTTTCGTTGACCACGAAATGCCACGACATTTTTTAATAAGAATAAATGTCTCGCAGGACATTTCACACACTTCGTTTTGAAATAAATATGAACAAAATATTCTGTTTTTTTGAAGCCAAGTAACTGAAAAAGAAGAATAACTTTTACATTCTGATTGCATTAAATTTATAGGTACTACCTGCTGCCAGTTTCTTTAATAGTAAATATATATTTACAAACATTGTACGGATTGTACCACATACCACATAACAACCTAATTTTGGTTTTCAGACATTTTGTGAACTTGTCTGAAAACATAAAATTTGGTTATAATTGTTACGAATGACCCGCCTTAATATAATATACGAGCCGACCCTTTTGTAAGCTTTGAACATTTTTTTCCGTAAAAAATAATTTCTTTTTTAAAACCGATCCGAGGTCGGTGTGTGAAATTATGAAATTAAATACCTACAGCGGGAAGTTGCGTTACACTTGAAATACACTCGAGAGCAATGAATCCGGGTCACTTAAAGACCGGCCGGAGTCAGCGCGATACAGCCAGGACTGTCGGTGTGTCGCTGTCAACAGTACAAAGAGTTCTCCGACGTTACGAAGAAACTGGTTCTAACCTACGCAGACCAGGAACGGGCAGAACCAGGTGTACCACAGCACGAGAAGACCGATACTTGGTGAACACCATGCTTCGAAATCGCTTTCTTACAGGAACTGAACTCACAAATCAGTTTCGACGCCTCGGAGGAAGTAACCCAAGTGCATGGACAGTAAGACGTCGGCTTGCTGAATCTAACTTAAAACCCCTTAGACCTGCAAACGGCCCTAAACTGGAGCGTGGGCATCGTATTTCAAGACTAAGATATGCCCAGAGCCACGTAAATTGGAGTATTGAAGATTGGTCAAAAGTTATGTTCTCCGACGAATCAAAATTTATGCTCTACAAGCACGATGGAAGACACAGAGTGTATCGAAGACCAGGGGAAAGATTCAAGCAAGCATGCATCGAAGAAAAAGTAGCCTACGGTGGTGGGTCTGTACTTGTGTGGGCCGGAATTTCTTCTGAAAGTCGCACAGAGCTGGTGATCATAGAAAACGGCTCTTTAACTAGCGAAAGATATGTGGAAGAAATCCTCAATGATCACGTTGGTCCATTTATGGTCAATTTAGGTGAGGATGCTATATTTATGCATGACAATGCCCGACCTCATACAGGTAGGATTGTGAATGACTACCTTCAAGAGATGAACATTACTCGTATGGAGTGGCCAGCGCGCAGCCCGGATATCAACCCGATCGAGCATGCTTGGGACGAGCTAGGCAGATGCGTAAAACAACGAAACCCTCCCCCAATCACGCTTCGTGAGCTCAAAATTGTTCTCACAGAGGTATGGGAGAATATTCCCCAAAATCGTATAAGGAACTTGGTGTACAGCATGCCAAACCGCGTAAACGCAGTAATGGAAGCACGAGGAGGCAATACGAAGTATTAAAATTCAAGAAAATCGTAATAAAGTTCAAAAATTTCATGTTTCCTATTTTTGTTTTAAGGAGAGATCAGCAGTTTTTTTCTTTATGTAATTTTGTGTTAATAAAATCTATGGTGACTCATATTTTTTTTACTTTCATTTAAGGAGTATTACATTGTCTATTAAATACAATTTATTGCATTAACCTATCATTTTTAGTTTCCGAGATTTTTAACATTCTTTAAGTGACCCGGATTCATTGCTCTCGAGTGTATAATGAAGTAAATAATAAGCCCTTTGTGGTTATAATTATTGTGTACAGTAATAAGTGAGTAAATGGTAGATACATTTTTTATTAGCTGAAAAACTCCAATATCGTATTTATTATCACTTTTTAAGGAAGGTCGGTCGATATATACATAATTAAGTTATGATTGATGGTCATACATAAACATAGGTTTATTTTGATCTAGCTTTTGCCTGTAGTTCGCCCGCGTTATTTTCGGTAAATATCCCACTGGATCGTACTAAATTAAAATAACCATATGTGTTAATCCAGGTAATCTATGTATTAATTCCGTAATACATTGTTTTCATATAACTCTATTGGTCGTCGAGAGACGGCGTGATTTTATCCGACATCTTCAACAATCATCGTCATAGTTCAGCCAATTTACACAAAGCCTTAATGAAATATACATTTAAAGCTTCCTCATGAATCACTCCGTCCATTGGTGAATACCGAATGAAAATAGGTTCGGTAGTTTTTGAGTTTATCGCGTTCAGACAGACAGACGCGGAATTTGGTTCAACCTATATAATAATATCACGTAAATCAAACACGTGAATCTGCCTAGCCTTTTCCCAGCTACATATTATGTTGGGGACAGTCTTCCATTATAACCGGATGCAGCTGAATACCAGTATTTTACATGGGGCGATTGCCTATCGCCTCCACAACCCAGTTACTGGGTAACAAAGATAGCCCTTGGTAAGACTGGTTGTCAGACTTGGGCTTCTGACTACCCGTAACGACTGTCCAAGATCTACAAATGTCAGTAGGACCCGGAGGCACGGAGCGGTCTCGATATGTACCTAATGGATGGTCACCCATCATCGAACCAACCGCGGCAAGCGTACGCGTAACAGCCACATGGGTAGATTGAACGTTTAGGTACCTAAACTGCGATCTACCCGTGCGGCTGTTATTATTTTGCCCCGTAAATACAATTTTAATTGAACCTATGAACCTAACCTATATGTCAAATACTTTCATTCTGTACCCACAAAGGTAGCCAATTTTATTACTCACTATCTATTTTATGATCACGTTTCATGCCCAGAATTTCATCAGATAACATCACTAGAGGTTTTAAAACCACATGAGGTTTCGCTTTATTTTCTCTTGGACATCTCTTCACTATCTTAAACCCTCGAAAATTTATGAAGGTATTACATTCCTTATCTCCATCCTGAACTGCGAAATTATGTGTTTGTTACGGACCTATTATTTGGGAATATGTAGGGGAATTAATTAGAGAAGTGCTACATTAAATTCGTAGTTGTTCTGTAATTAAACTCTTGCAGAGGGACGTCAATTAACAGAATTATGATGGTGCATTATTGATAATAAATGATATTATTATTTATTTATGTAAATTGATTCAAAAAAACACTTTAACAAGTTTTTTTTTACATTAGTTTATTTCCTTGTTTCTGAACGGACTACTTTGAGAAGAAAGACCAAAACCAACTCAGAGATCACAGTCTCTTTTAAAGTCCAGACATAATCTTGGTTAGGCCAGATGAGGACCATGCAGGTCCGAGGGTGGTCTGAGTTGGTCTTTTGAGTTCTTTATTATGACCGAAGCCCGTATAATTTAGAATGGTAATATAGCATAGATTCAGATTCAGAAATGACAGATTTTATATTTCTCCTTCTTCTTTCGTGGCTGCACAAGCCATGTAGTAAAAATATATAATAACCAGTCAGCAGGTTATAATGCGGCTAACTGTCCAGGATGCGCCGGAGTAGTGCTTGATGCTGTCACTCATGGAGAGTATTTTATTGCACCCTTGTATTTTAGGGTTCCGTAGTCAACAAGGAACCCTTATAGTTTTGCCATGTCCGTCTGTCTGTCTGTCCGCGGTTTAGCTCAAAAAGTATTTTCACTAAAAAGTTGTTATTTGGCATGAGTATACACGTTAATACGCCGAAAAAGTGGTAAAATAAAATTTTGAAAAAACAATTATTCAGGGTACCTCCCCCACATGTAAAGTGGGGATGATAATTTTTTTTTCGTCCTTCTCATAGTGTGGGATATCGTTAGATAGGTCTTTCAAAAAATTTTAAGGACTGTTTATGGATTAAGTAAACCGTTCGTGACTTATCAAGCTTTAAAGTTCCAATTTTCATTAGAGTCAAGTGTCCCCCCCCCTCTACCAACTAAACGGTTGTAGTTAGAAATTCAAATGTCAAAGCATTAGCACTTATATATAACGAAGTTTAAAGGAAAACTATCACAGCTAAGTAGGCTTTACAGATTAACGAGTAATAATCGACCGACTTAAATTTGCAGTTTGAAAAACATGTTCTGCCATACATTCTGCATGGGAGAACATGTTTTTCAACTACAATGTTAAGTTTGTTCTTGGGATAAATTCATCCAAACTACGGAACCCTTCATTGTGCGTGGTCCGACACGAACTTGGCTGGTTTTTTAGGTTTTAGATACTAATCTCTACTGAAATCGAGATTAATGCTTGGGCATCCTTTACAATAGACTGAAAGTAAGGTTGTTGGGATGTCGACAGAAAGCAAAAAGTTTGTAAGATATTAACCGATTTTAGGTGTGAGAGAAATGATCCCACTAGCTCTGTAAGGGGCTCATTAGCTTAATGGATCGTGCGCGGGAGAGCGGCGTGCTGAACAAATCGACAACATTTACATCGCGGTCAGCCGGCTTACCGGCTCGCGGCTAATGGACCGGACTTCATATCAAATTGCCGGACTATACGGCACTGGACTGACATACAACCTGTACAGTAAGCTACTGTTTCTTGTCTTAAGGTTGATAATCGTAATTAAACACACGCTAGCACTGAGAAGCTGCTGAAACGTAAACGCGAGCTGTCAAAACTTACCTATTAGGTAATCAAGTAAAATGCTTAGTGTGGTTAGAATACGATCGTGGCAGTTTTAATAAAACACATTGAAAAAAATAGGCTTAAATTACTTTTGTATGACGTAAAGATACCAAACAAATATATCAAAACTGACAAAACACAGGATTCAAAACTTCAAACTAGAAACATTATGCAACAGAATGAACTCCTGCAAAGTTGAAATCGTGCAAGCTCGACGAGAATTTGTAACTATTCAATGATCTGAGAAAAGTGAAGATGGAAAATATTGAGTATCTACGAGAATAAATGGGAAGCTGTACCAAGAGCAGTGACTTGAGAGCATAACACTATTCCTGGAAACTCCTCGCTATGAGCTAATTAGTTCCAGCGAACCATATTGATATTAACTAGTTGGCATAAGAAAAGCAATACGATATTCAGTGCTTGTAACGAAATCGGTATTCATAATGAAGTATACAGGGTGTCCAGTAAATAGCACGACATACTGCAGGGGGTGATAGCTTGGGTCACTACCTATCAAAACAACACAATATATGTTCAGCAAAATCTTACATTTTTTTTTCACCACTGTAGGTTAAACTTATGTGATAAGAAAATAGTTCTGTGAAAATTTAAACAAAAATAGTATTTCTTGAAAACATTCTTGTCTTTGATAGAAAAAAGACTTAACAATGAGTAAAGTAACTATTCACGAATAATTTGATGTAAAAAAAAGTATTAGAAAAGGATTTTTTCATTACGAGATGCTTAAAAATCTGTTTCAAGGTAGAGATTTTTCGGTATTTCGGAAAATTTTGTAAAACTGTAAATCCGTAAGATTTTGCTGAACATATATTGTGTTGTATTGATAGGTAGTGACCCTAGCTATCACCCCCTGCAGTATGTCGTGCTATTTACTGGACACCCTGTATGTACGGATATCGGTACTCTTTTAAACAAAACAGTAATTATCTCGAACATAAAACGAGTCGACATGTACCTGGAGGTCGTTAGTTCGCCTAGTTTTTGTAACAATAACTCAGACACAGGAGTCAGTGGGGCGTGCCCAGTCTGAGAAAATAAATGTGTCGAAAAGCGAATTCCCCCGCTGTAGTTTCATCTATCAAGCGTCACGGAGATCGCTCTAAATTATGTCATTAGGCCTATTTGACGGACAGGGCCATCATCTACCCCGGTCACCAGGGAGAGTGGAACCGGCGAGAGATGTCGTGCGGTGTCCCACAGGGATCGGTCCTGGGGCCGCATCTGTGGGACATCGGATACGACTGGGTGCTGCGCGCAGACCTCCCCAATGGCGTCAGCGTCGTTTGTTACGCTGACGACACGTTGGTCCTGGCGCAGGGGAGGTCGCACCAGGCGGCGGCCGAACTAGCGACACACGGGGTTGCGACAATCGTGGCCAGAATCCGGCAGTTGGGACTCGAGGTGGCCTTGCACAAGTCCGAGGCCATGTGTTTTCATGGTCCTCGGAACGCGCCACCGTCGGGTTCCCAAATAACGGTAGGAGGGGTTCACATCGGCGTCGAGTCGACGATGAAGTACCTGGGACTCGTCCTCGACAGTCGGTGGAACTTCGTGGAGCATTTCCGACGTTTGGCTCCCAGACTGGAGCGGGCCGGGGCTGCCTTGAAGCGGCTCCTGCCCAATCTAGGGGGTCCAAACGCCTCCTGCCGGAGGCTATACGCGGGGATCGTGCGGTCCATGGCCCTGTACGGGGCACCGGTGTGGGCGCGTTCGTTGAGGCGGCGGCCTGCCCGCAGGTTGAACGCGTCCCAGAGGGTCATGGCCACCCGGCTGGTCCGGGGATACCGCACGGTCTCCGGTGAGGCGGCGAGCCTCCTTGCCGGATTGCCGCCATGGGATCTGGAGGCAAAAGTCCTCGCGCATATTTGGGAGTGGCGCGAGGAGGCGAAACGCCGGGGCTTGACTCCGATGCCGCGAGAAATCGCGGCACAGCGGACAGAGCTCCGACGGGATCTCATGGCGGCATGGAGAGTGCGATTGTCGCAACCCAGTGCTGGGCACGCCACTATTGCGGCGATAAGTCCCCTCTTTGAGGAGTGGCTGGAGAGGCGCCACGGCGTCCTCACCTTCCGCCTGACGCAGGTCCTCACCGGACACGGCTGTTTCGGGAGGTACCTGTTTCGGATAAGGCGGGAGGAAACGCCCGGGTGTCATCACTGCGTGGATCGCCCGGAGGACACGGTGGAGCATACGGTGGAGGTATGCCCGGCTTGGGCAGAGCACCGCCGTGTCCTCGTGGAGGCGATCGGTGGCGGGGATCTCTCGCGTCCGGCCCTGGTCCAGGCCATGGTACGGAGCGAGAGGGCATGGGAGGCCGTCACCTCCTTCTGCGAAGCAGTAATGCTCGCGAAGGAGGAGGCGGAGCGCGTGAGGGAGAGGCAAATTTCGCGCCCTCACGCCCCTAGCCGCCGCAGGAGGAGACGCCCCGGGCGTCGGGAATCGATCGCGGATTCCCGGCCACCGTAGGCGCGGGCTTGCGGACGGTGAGCAATGGGTAGCTCGCCGTCCGGTAAGGACCAGGCCCGGGTCGACGGCGCGTTGTGTTCCACGCGCGCCTCAAAGAGTGTCAGCGAGTGAAGGGGTCCGATGAGACCATTGCCTGCCGGGGTTGCGGGAAAGTCCGAAAGGGATACCGTGGCCCCCTGGCATTGCACAGGCAAGAGAAGGAACACGGGTGGGTTTTAGTCAGTAAAAGTCTGACACGCCCTCCCGCTCCACCCAGAGCGGGAGACGTCATTTGATGATTTCCCACCCAAAAAAAAAAAAAAAAAAAAAAGGCCGGTGACTCCTCCACAAATTATCTATGCGCGATTACTTATATAGCCATAAATAAATCTCTTGATTTTTTATTCGGTAAAATAAAGTTTATTGTTCAAAAATTGCACCATGCACATAGATTATAAATGACTGGTCCTCACACTTAGATTCCGTGTCGTGAGAACCAGGATCTTCCATAACAGTAAATACAAAACAATGAATCAATAACATAAAGTAAAACGAGGAAAAATATCAAATTAAAAAAATAAAAGGAAACAAAAAAAATCGTGTTGCGTGTTTGTGATTGTGTACGGTGTCGTATTCGCTGTCCGTGATTTTTCCTGAAAATAAAGGTGACCATTGGGTCATGCTAATTATTTTAATGAACACCGATGTCCTGACCTTTGTAATCGAAGCATAAAAAAATAATTAGTAACATTTGCATAAGTTAAAATCCGGTACATGAAAAAAATGGGAAAATGGTATATACGTTATTAAATAAAATGTGTCATCGTTTTAAAATTGTATATTAATGAAAAAGCTTGTGAAGTAAAGCGGCGCGCGCGTCACGAATGCTCGAACCCTGTCGGGCGTTTATTTTTAATTGCGTTCTTAAAAGTTTTGTCACAACTCTATGTTTCCAGCCCGCTACACAGAACCAACTTGATATTTTATATTAGGGGTTAAAGTATGAAATTGCCGATTTGTACTGAAAAATTGAAATTAGTTTTTTTTTTATTTAACATATTTATTTAATCAAAATAATTACCATTAATATCTATACATTGCTGCCATCTAATAGGAAGGTCATTAATGCCTTTGCGATAGAACTCTCGTGATCTAGATTCGACAAACTGTGTGAAAGCATTTTGTACTGCCTCCTGAGAAGAAAACTTTATATCACGTAGAAAATTGTCCACATCACGAAAAAAATGGTAGTCCGTTGGAGCAAACTCTGGCGAATACGGAGGGTGACGAATGGTTTCTAAGGTTAAAACAGTTTCTCGTGCTGTATAAGGTCTCGCGTTATCATGGAGCAATAATGGTGAAGATCGATTCATGAGTCGGGGCTGTTTCACTGCTAGTTTTGCTATCATTGTTCGGAGTTCGGCACAGTAGACCGTAGCCGTTATTGTTTGACCATATCAGAGAAAGCTATAGTGAATAACACCATGCTGAGACCACCAAACAGCTACCAATACGTTTTTATTGATAGGCTTTGCTTTAGGACACTGTTGCGGCGTTTGACCTGGGGTCAGCCATTGCATTATTCGCTTACGGTTATCGTAAAGAATCCACTTTTCACCACATGTCTATTCGATCCAATATTCCATTTCTGTATCGATTCAACAAAGCAACAGAAGTTTCAACACGCGTTTCTTTCTGCAGATCAGTCAAATCATGAAGCACCATTTTCTCATATTTTTTTATTTTATTGATTTGACGCAAATGAGTCAATAGGTATTGTTGGTAAGGTAACGTTAAACCATGCCGCTAATTCCTGGGTAGTTTGGCTCGGATAGGCTTCCACCATCTCTTTCAATTCATTGTTAATCACCTGTGAGGGCGGTCTTCCACGTGGTTCGTTCTTCAAATCAAAGTTTCCATCACGAAAGCGTTTTAACCAAAATCGCACGGTACGTTCATTAGCAGTCCCCTCTCCAAACGCAACTTTGATATTGCGAGCTGTTTCCTATTTTGCTTGCTGTTTTTTAGTTCCGCGTCGGAACTCGTATTCAAAAATAGTTCGAATTGTCGAAGTATCCATCTTTCTTGTCTAATCTGAATAAAAAAAAAACTACTGAAAGTCGATAACCGAATGTGGCACATTTTTTAAAAGAAGAACTTCTCAAACGATGAATGTTCTATGTCAATTCGAAGTACCTATTACAATAAAACGTCAATTTCATACTTTAACCCCTATTAGTTTATTCTATCAGTACACTCTGAGGGTGGAATTCATCGGCTGTGATTTCATAATAGTTATTTATGCAACTTTTGTATAATAAGGGGTATTAAAACACGAATAGTATCACATGAGTGTTTTAAAACCTAATTATGTACAGTTGCATACAAGACTTTATCTACACCCATCTCAGACCAAATAAATAAGGTAGACGGAGCGTACGCCAACAATGGCATTCAAATAAGTGAAGCGTCGTGTACAGAGTTGTGTGCGTGAAAGAAAAAAATGTTGCCACTAAAAACTTTTTATCCCAATTCTGATTGAATAATTATGATTATTCATGAAAAATAAATTCTTATAAATAAAACACTTTTTTACTGTTAGGTACGTTTAAAAAATAAAATAGACAAATTTTAAACACCTTTGTGTTGCGTTAGTTTCCGGTAGTACTGTCTTTTTGTATCCCGACTTCTGGATATAGTATCTAGTTGTGAAATGTGATGGAATTTTATATTTAGATACTTTTCAACTACAGTACGTATTCTTGATTTCTGCTTAACCTAATAACCTCAATCCACTTTTGTTTCCAATTAAGGTATCTTGGGAATCTAAAATTAAAACAGTTTGTTTTCAGTCGAAGTTAAAAAAAATATAAATGAATCCAAAAATGTATTTTACATAAAACTGTAATGTTGTAAGTACTTGTTTATAGAAATAATAATAATAATCACGCGCTATTTAATGCTATCGTCTCATATTGTATTCACGTTATACTATAACATATTTAAACACGAGTTAATTATTTAGGGATACCTATGTTTGATATTCAAAATAGATATATTTTCGTAATAGTTAAAAGCATTTAACCATTACGAAAAGTAATATTAAAATTAATAATCCCAAACATTGCCCGCGTTTCGGGGAATTTGTATGCGGATATACTGGTCACACCGACGACACTATGCGAGGTTTTGTGTTCCAAAAACGCTCTAAGAAATATTTTTGTATTTTTAAATCAAATTAAATCAAATGAAACACTTACTAGTGAAATGTAATCCCAGATGTTTTTTTCTAAATTACGGAATAGTTTTTACAAGCTTTTACGACACAGGAAGGCATTTTACAACAATTTGCGATTTCAATGTTATGACGTCTAGTGCGTTCGATGTCGCGCGTCGCTCTGGAACACGGTCGGCTTCCTATTTCAAATTTGGCTTCCTTTACCCTGCTTCACTCTGAGAGCGCCGCGCTCCGTCTACCTTTTTTATTTGGTCTGAGACACCCATGTTATGAATCCTCTTTAGAACGTTCTTAAACCATAGGGTGTTGTACAGTGTTGTAAGAACTCTATGTAAATTCTTGGAAAGTTTAATTGCTGAGTATCTAATACTTACAAACAAACTATGTATAGGACAAAAAAATAAACAAAAAAACGAAAAAAAAAGTACTTAATATTGAACACATCGAATAAGTTTTTTTTTTAAATTATGGCCTTATGGTAGTGAAACGCGCGGGCATGACAATGTTCTTTTTTTGAAAAGGAGATGCATAATGGAATCCAGTACAACATTATAACTCCCGTTAAGGATGCTATTATAGTTACTATGACACTAGGTGTTTTAATGTTGGCAATAAGCTAACTGTTTCAGAAACATAAAAAGAGGATTATATTTATAGAGCATGGGCGTAGATAAAATTAAATAAATGTCACTTTAACATATTTAATTTTCGCTGGAAACAACGAAATCAATCAACATTTCTTGTTGTTACAGTTTCATTATTTGCATAATCAGCTTTTCCCACTGCTGGGACACAGGAATCCTCTCTTCGAGAGGGAGTAATCTACCACGCGGGCCCAGTGCGGCGGGTTAGCAGCTGTCACATGTGCCCGAATAAAATGTTTGGTTCTGGGACATGCCGGTTTCCTCACGATGTTTTGAGAGCAGTGGTGATGAAATTATTTACACAAAGTAAAGCGCCTGCTTGGGTTCGATCCCACGACCTACAACTCGTAAGCCGGGCAGTTACCATTGAGCCACCATTGCTCTCAGTATCCGTATTTATCACCAATAAAAAACATACATGTCGGTATTAAATATCGAAATAGTACCTACTTGTATAAAACATCACTAACAAAACTACCTTTACATTTGACCTATGATTGGTAATAAAACATCACTTACAAAAGTACCTATACATTTGACCTATGATTGGCAATAAAACAACACTTACAAAAGTACCTATACATTTGACCTATGATTGGCAATAAAACATCACTTACAAAAGTACCTATACATTTGACCTATGATTGGCAATAAAACATCACTTACAAAAGTACCTATACATTTGACCTATGATTGGCAATAAAACATCACTTACAAAAGTACCTATACATTTGACCTATGATTGGCAATAAAACATCACTTACAAAAGTACCTATACATTTGACCTATGATTGGCAATAAAACATCACTTACAAAAGTACCTATACATTTGACCTATGATTGGCAATAACACATCACTTACAAAAGTACCTATACATTTGACCTATGATTGGTAATAAAACATCACTTACAAAAGTACCTATACATTTGACCTATGATTGGCAATAAAACAACACTTACAAAAGTACCTATACATTTGACCTATGATTGGCAATAAAACATCACTTACAAAAGTACCTATACATTTGACCTATGATTGGCAATAAAACAACACTTACAAAAGTACCTATACATTTGACCTATGATTGGCAATAAAACATCACTTACAAAAGTACCTATACATTTGACCTATGATTGGCAATAAAACATCACTTACAAAAGTACCTATACATTTGACCTATGATTGGCAATAAAACATCACTTACAAAAGTACCTATACATTTGACCTATGATTGGCAATAAAACATCACTTACAAAAGTACCTATACATTTGACCTATGATTGGCAATAAAACATCACTTACAAAAGTACCTATACATTTGACCTATGATTGGCAATAAAACATCACTTACAAAAGTACCTATACATTTGACCTATGATTGGCAATAAAACATCACTTACAAAAGTACCTATACATTTGATCTATGATTGGCATAATGCAACTATTGCCTACACAAGACTAAATTCCAGTGACACATGGATGTCACTACTATCTACTCCTCCCAAATAAAAATGGGAAATGGTTTATTATTTTAACAAGTAAACTTTAGCAAATAGTAATTGGAGCAAATTCAGCTGAATGGTCACTTGCAAGCAGTTCAGTTTCAGTTATAGTACACTTTAATTATTAAATCAACACTGTACTGGTCTCGCATTGTACGGAAATCCTATACAATGAGAGATCAGCATAAACTGGAAATGTACAGCTTGATGTGTAGCCGTGTGAACTTCTTTATTTATTTTTAATCTCACGTCACACCAAAATATTTATATCAGAATACAAAAGCAGTGCATTTCTTATCAACATAGGTAATGCTTGTTACATTTCGCATTCAATTTTTATCCTCTGCAAGCTGCTAAATCGGTATCGAGCAGTGGTTTTCGTTTTCTCTCCTATAGCATTCAATTCACACTTTAAAATAAAAATAGCAGGATTTAATTTGTATTGAATGCGGCAATTTGTTGTGATTGCAGCATTCAATATCATGTATGCTTCACATAAATATGTAGCCAGTCGGAACGTTTTAATTTTCATCAATTATTTTTCGTGATTGATCGGTCGGTTGTGCGTTTGGTATCTGCAATAATCTGCATAAATACTTAATGTTTTTTTTTGGGAGTTGATGTAGGTCATCATCACCATTTCAGTCGAAAGTCGCCCATTACCGGACATAGGCCTCCCCCAAGCAGCGCCACTTCGATCGATTCTGTGCATCCCGCATCTAGCAGTTGATGCTCAATAGAAAATATAATTATATTTTTTTAAATTATGGCAATGAATGATGAGAAGATAATGTAATGTAACATCGACTAGATACTACTATAAGATACTACCTACTACTTGACTGATAGATAATATCTTTGGCATTCATATTTGACACAAGTCCGCTTCGTACATTTGTATGTTTGAAGATTTAAATAAATCTTTATTAATACTTACTCGTATGTAATAAATGTGAAAGTGAGTTTGTTTCGCCTTTACGCTGAAACGGCTGAACGGTTTTGGATGAAATTTGGCACATGGATAGAATACTTTTATCCCGGTTCTACGTTCCCGTGGGATGATAACTGACCTCAACGCGGACGAAGCCGCGGACAAAAGCTAGCTAAATATAAAATAAACAAGGCCAAGCATCGATCTTAGCTAAGTATCTACCCACCCACAATCTACATTAAACATGTTTCAGCCACCAAATGAGTTTGCAATAACGAAAGTAAACACAGAACAATTCATCATGACAAATTACCTACCCTCGAATATATTCAAACAGGCCTACATTTGTGTACATTTATCGAAATTACCACGATTTGATTGAAAATGTGATCCTCAGGCTCATTAGTGCCAAAGGGAACCGCGGAGACAATAAATGGAGGACATTTGTTACTGGCTTCACCACCGTGCTCCATGTTTGTGAGCTCGTTTTGATCTCCAACCAATTATTATGTTCAAATTTCGAAATGCTTTGTTCATTTGTTATTGGTTATTTGATTCACGCCGTCTTCCGTCTGTAGGATTAACAGGCCGCGTTCACTTTGGACGCGTTTACGTACGAATTTTACTTGTGCGAATACATACGAATACGCACGAACGATCCCGGCCTTCCAAGTACTAAGGGAGCTTGAGTGCGAGTTAGTTTTAAGGTGTGTCCAAACATAGAGCGGAAATCGTGCGCGGCTAGCTGCGATTGGACGATTGCCACGCGCGAACCCTTCTGTTAAACGCAAACATTCGACGTTTTAGTCCTAACTAGAGATGTTTTCTGCAAACCCTTATGCGTAGGTATACGTACGAATAGTTGCGACGTCCGAAAACAATCCAAACTTGTTGGGATTTTAAAGACCCGTTGTACACGGCACGGTTTCTTTACGGTAACTGCGCCGTAGAAAAATCGTGTGATCTTTTATATGAAATACGGCGACGGCGCGGTGCCGTAGTACCGCCCGTGTCTGTCAACAAGCTTCCATACAACACTGACGACCGTGCCTACACACGGCGAAAAAACCGTAAATTTATCACGTCAAAAAAAACGTGTCTGTTTAAAGGGCCTAAGAGATTCATCATCATGTTATCAAACAAAGCACAATCAACACAGTGCCAAGGTTTACCCAACTTCTGACTGAGATAAATATTTCGTTCTCAATATACATAGTACCAACATGACATAGTAACTTATTTCCTGAAAGAGCAAATTCACTTACTCGACGCTATCAATAAAATTTTCACGATTTCCGCTTGAAAACCGTAAAACTTCACTCCTCTGACGAGTAGCTCCATAGCTCCACACTTCCACAGCTCCACTCAGCACATTATCTTAAGTTTGTTATCTACGTTTGTACGAAGCCTTTCCGTTGTTTCATCGGTTTCCCCTAAAACCATTAAAGTAAGTGCTCGCCCCATAAACGGCTCGAAAAACTAAAACCACGTTTATCATTTATCTTGCAAAGTGTTGAGTTGTGAGTGCCTCGCGATTACTCGCCGTGTTTAAACTAAACCACCGTTAACTGAAAACAGCCACGTATGGGGTAAATAATTCAGTCGTGGTGCAGCAACGTGTGCGAGCTACGGGCCGTAGTTCGTAGTTCTTACTAATGACCGCTAGTAGAATCCTGATCGTTAGTGTATTTGTTCAAGGTGGAACACCTTCCTCCGACTTGATGCGGTCACACGTCACTGACAAATGTTTGCGCATGTTTTACTAAGATGGCCTAAGCGAAAAAAAATGTACGGGCGGTTTAAAGCAAGTGAAAGCTTCTGAATAAAGCCTCGTGCAGACTGGTGCGACGAGAAGGCGCGACGCGACTCGAACAAAATAATTTCAAAGAATTCTACACGGTAGAACAATATCAGGTGTAATCATAAAATACATTTTAATTAGCAGGTGTGAAATCCACTACTAATTAAAATATATTTTATGATTACAAATGTATGGTTAGGTATATGCTATTATAAAATAGCAAAGAAGAAAGTATTTAATACCATTGAGCACATTTTCCAGACTGCTTTTCCAAATTCAATTCAAAATTTGTTAATAGGCTGAAAATCAGCACTTTTCGAACGTCAAAATTACATAAGACACTCCCCTAAAAACGCCCGCCCTTCACCACTTCCTAGTGCTTTAGCTGGGAAAAAGAGGCGCAACAAACTCCCCAGCAGCAAATGTCCAAAGTGACAACCTTTCCTGTAACGTTAGCCTCCAAAGTGACAGATTTTCCAACACACTCTTATGGCAATTTATATGTATAAACATTTAAGTGCCTAATTGATTATTTTAGAGGGTACATTAAAAAGTAAATGTTTACTGTCTACTGCTTTCAGAAAAGCGTCACACCCAATTAAAAGCTCATTAATTCTCAACGAAAAAATTCCAAAGTTGAGATTAAAAATTTAGAAACTTTTGATGTAATCTGTTTGAAGTTGGTTCAAACATTCTGGCTCATGTAGCAAGAATTCATGTTAATTGAATTAATCGCAGTTACAGTATTTCAGATAAAAAAGTTTAAAGTAACAATTGGGTAGTAGGGTAGCGGGTAGGTAGTTTGAAAATGAACCAATATTTAGTTAGCCAGCACCCAACTGCTTAGAAAAAGCACTGCTGAACTAATATCAAGATAAACGGCAAATTACTGCCATCAATTAGGTGTCAAATCACCATTTATTTTTCTATTACAATGAGGTAGGTGAGTAAGTAAAAACTCTCGAATAAATATTATTAATTTAAAAACAGTCTACTGAAACATCAAAATGTATTTATCAGCATCGCTGTCAACTGGTAATGGTGAATAGTCAAATATAGGTAGTATTTTAGCGAAATCCAGAAAAAGCAAGGCGAACCATGTGTCTTGTTTTAATGGAATTATACTTGCACTTGAAATTCTAAATTGAATTCTTTGCAAAACATGAACACAAAAATTAAAAATTACCAACTCAAACTATACTCCAGCTCCTGCGTGTCTAATTATAAGAGGAAAAATGTATACTAATTTCACAAAGTGTGCGTCGTGCATAAAGAATTCAGGACCCATGGTTGGTCGTGTATGGCGCAACATTCGGGAAGGCGCGTGGTGCGGTGAGCCGCACTGCGGCGCTCTCCGGCCCATCGACGAGGCGGCCCTACCTGCACCACATCTAATATGCCTCTTTGAAAAAGGAATGTGCTCCAAATTACATACGGCCTGAATTCTTCAGTTGACACTGTTGGAATAGTTGCGATAAATAAAATATCAAAGTAGGAAGAATTCGAAATAAAATCCTTCCTACACAATCATGAAAAATGCTACAAACTACATACCCTTTGTTGCAAACAGCATGATAAAATATAACTAATATGATGGATTTTTGTATGTGTTCTAATTTATCACAGAGTTAAAAATGGACGAGGAATTGCCGCCTATCTATCTTCTATCTATATCTATATACAAGTACTCATGAAAAAGGAAGAGTTTGTTTGTTTGAATGCGCTAATCTCTGGAACTACCCATCGGATTTGAAAAATTCCATTTGATTTCCTATAATAGGCTATTTATTAGCATCGATGTGAACCGTAGGAGCCGCGCAAAAAGAAAATAAGTCAGAACGAACGTAATATCGCGGTCGGGTGATGGGATGGGACGCGGTGGGTCGGGGGCCGAAATTTCACGCTGACTAAATAGCGGACGGAAGCTAGTTATTAACTAAATATTAACTAACATAGGTATAAAGACAGCACACAAAATGGCGTGCTTTAAAAGTCCAAAACAGCTATGAAATATCGGTGAACCAGAAAACATGTTCGCAAACCATCCACTGAAACTATATTCCGAATCGGGGCTTTTATTTATTCCGGGGCACTGTCAAGCTGTCACTTTTATGATATACGGCGAGGGTCTCACTGACCCGTAAAGTGTAGTTCAAGACATGGTAGTAAACGACAATCAATGTTACGTAATTAAATTAAATTTTAGAAGCGTGCACCCGTAGCGGTTTTTAAACATTTTGTTAACATTCCCTGCAGTAATTTTTAATTCAATTTGTTGAAGTTCCCGGGTCGCTGGTTAAAACCGATCGTTGCCGGTAAGTTAATTAAACTAGTTTGCAACGGACACTTTTTAACAGATTTGGAGCGAGAAGTTGCAGGCGACAACGAGTGATGCCGTGTCCTTGACGCTACAACCTAACAAGTCTCGAGTTTAAAAAGCGTTTTTTCTTAGTGGTACAAGATTTACCATATCAAAACGTATATTTTACTGTTATATTAAAACTTATTGGAGGGAGTATTCGCCATTTTACCTCATGATCTCAATAGTAACAATTGAAGTGTTTTATATGTAATTTTATTATGCTGAAATAAGTAAGTAAAATACACACATCAAAAGTGTCTAGGGACGTTTTAGAGTATCGACGCAATTGAGGATTATTATTTTAACTTTTTGGATCGTTATTGATTCTATAAAGTGAAATACACAATTTGAAAAAATAATTTTCTTTAAATTTTGATTAGAAATAGAAAATCAACTATTTATCAGAATTCCTATAAAAGTGTGTAAAAGCGTTTTTACAAAACCATTACAATTTCAGCATCGGAACTGAAAAAAAATGCATCGATATGGAGCGACGACATCATTTGACACGAGAAGAGATGATGTGAGCCGTCGGAATGTTGCACAAACTGGTTCCAGGCAACGTACTGTGGCTGTCGCTCTTGGCACTACACAGAGCGTCATAAGCCGCCTCTGGATACGCTATCGTATCACGGGCAGCGTGGCCGAGCGACATTCATCGTAATACGATCTCGCATCACCACTCGCAGACAGGACCGGTACATCCAAAATACTGCTCAACGGAATCGTACCATGACCGCCATGATGTTGGCTACGAAACTACGAGGCTACGAGCAAGAGAATATCTATAATGAATATAATAAATATAATGAGAATTCTGCTTTTATTTAGTTTTTTTTCTGTTACTGGGATCTTGCTTACTAATCATAGCCCAAAGAATCTACGAAAATTCACAAATTACGTCATTCACGATTATTTTACCAAAATGATCGTGTTTTTCTAGTAACAAGTCACTATTTTAATTAATTTTTTTTTAGATGAAGATCAGCAGAACTCTTTCGGAAAAGTATAAGGAACTATAGGGCTCACCTTTGCGCACCTAAATCAGTTATAAAATTTTAATTTTGGATAAAATGATCTGCTAGCGGAAGTTAGCAGAGCATATTTTCATTCGACTTTTTCAGGTAAAAAAGCCAGAACTATTTTTTTGAAGTATAAAGAACTCTAGAACTCACCCGCATGCCAATAGAACTCACATTTTTTTAGGCTCTGCTGGGAAATGATCTGCCAAGTTCACCCACATCAAGAATACTGGCGTTGTGTTTGCTTTTCCGAATTCCGATGAATCTTGTTTCAGTATGAGGCCTATTGTACGGCCGGCAAGACGTACTCGAGTTTGGAGGACCTCTGGACGTCAAGAATATTTGAAATTTTGTCAGGAAGTTCATTCATATGGAGAGGGAACAATAATGTTTAGGGCCGGTATTTGGATCAGTAGATGAACCGATCTCATTTGGATCAGGGGCAACCTCAATGATCAGATTTATGCGCAGAAGATTGTTTCAGACGTGATCATCTCTTTGCGAAGTTGGTCCGGTTGGGTGATTCGTTTCGACTTGTGCACGACAATGCACGTCCACACACGCTATAGCACTCGCGCGAACAAACACGCACTCTTGGCGATGCTCGCTTCAACGTTTTGCCGTGGCCCGCTCAATCGCCAGACCTCAACCCAATTGAGCACGCACGGGATATGCTCCAAAGAGCTCTGCAGACTATGGATGCCGTGCATATCCCACAACAATTTTTGACTTGTTAGAACGAACTTGGGCGGCCATTCCTCAAAGTGATTTTGATGAACTGATTTTAAGCATGCTAAATCGCTGTGATTGTATGATTCGTGTCAATGGTGAAAACACAGATTATATTTTATTTATCTTAGCAATAAAAAAAATTAAACATTTTTTGCCTTTTTTGCCATTTAATTGACGACATTAACTTATGTAGGTTAATTTCCCACAATTTGCAAAAAAATGTTTTTTTCTTAATTTGTTACAAAATATAGGGTTAAGTTGCTAACTTAAACATAGGAATTAAAGCGAGAAGCCAGTCTGGAAGACTAGATTTGGTAAATATTCATTAGATATTTTTTTATAGTAAAAAATGTACTTGATCCCTAGACACTTTTGATGTGTGTGTGGAACTTATTATATTTATATTTGAGACCTTTTATGTACCATATTTTATGCAAAATAAAGTATTATATTATTAAAAACAAACAACTATCGTTCTGAGTTTTGTCGTTTGATGACACAGACACTACAGACAGACCGATGTTTTAATTACGATGGGTGATTAATGATCAGTGATTTGTGATACAAATGTACCTTAGAGTTGCTCTTGTTCTAAATAATTAGCTTATTATACAAACCGATATAAAAGCAATAAAACGATTGGAAACAACCATAAGTAGATGCCAGCAGTTAGGGACTAGGTAAATTCATGGCTCCAGCAGAGGATACGCTCGTTACAGTCCAGCTGGATGATTTATCGTCTGTGGGAGGCAGCTCCTGTCCTTTGATTAATTGTACCCTAAGAGAAAACTATCGCGCCGTCTCTGTCACTTCATTTGTACCGAGCTTATCGAACTTATATTAATCATCAGTCGGTGCATGGTGCTAGTGTAGGCTGTGTTTATGAGGTGGTGCGTGGATCGCGCTTTATACGTGATAAAAGTCATCATCATAATCAATCCCTATCCTTTTCTTAACTATGTTGGAGTCGGCTTCCAGTCTAACCGGATGCAAAATTTTACACAGAGCGCTGATATAGGTACCTACTATATAGCTTAAAAATAGGGTAGGTATGTATAGATAATTCAATTTTGAAAATTTGGCTATAGGTATGCGTCTATTGTCAACTGTGGTAGCGCCGGATACTTTTATTTAATTTTCAACATATCTACGCTAATATTATAAAGAGAAAAGATTTATATTTTTGTTTATAATGAATAAAATCAAAAACTACTGGACCTATTTTGAAAATTATTTCATCAGTAGAATGCTATATTATGACTGAGTAACATAGGCTATAATTTATATAGATATCACGCGGGCGAAGCCACTGGCGGAAGCTAGTACTTACAATGTTGAAAATCAAATAGACGAGTCTATTTACGATTTTATAGGTACACCATTATTGTTAAAGTATCGCTTCGTATCGATGATTCGACTTGCACACAGTACGTAAGCGCGCACACAGAAAATTCAATTTACGGAAGAGTGTGAACAATGTTATAAATAACCGGCGCGCCGCACACGCTGTTATTTAAACGCAGCCTATCGCCTAACTTCGGCATCCCAACTTCCCCGATGTAGGGTGAGTGTTTCAACTTCCATGTATTATTCAAATCGTTCAATGATCGCGGGCTCGGCGGCTAAGCCGCTCGTTACCCGGCGTGAGCTGCTACGCATTCAGCTAATGGCACCATTTACCGAGATTGTCTGCAAGCCTCTAAGGCGGCCGCTAACTATACTGATTGGTACTCTGTTTCATAAGACTGACTCGAAAACGGCCGCCGATCTTGATAACTTTAACGCGCATTGATGTCAGGAATTTCGCTCGAGATTAAACAAAGCGGCCTATTGTCGGTACAGCAATGCGTTTCGCGAAGCCGTTCGTGCTAACAAAGGATACCTACATTGTATTTGAACCTGCATGTCTCTGTCTGCCGCCATGTTAACGAACACTCGCGCTCTAAACGAATCCTAGTTAATGGCCTCGTCAGAGGAACTTTTATAATTTACGGATGTCGTTTCCAAATCCCAAATGTAATAGCGGTTCCCGTGTCAAGCGTGAGTCGAACAGAGCGGGGTGATATATGTCCACACATCACTGCGCACACTATTATCACAGCGGACCATTGTGGCGTCGAACAACTCAAAGTTGGGTCGAGTTCGGAAATCTGAAATGTGTTCATTTTAATCTCACGGGAAATAATAATAGTACGCCGCGCAACCTTCGCCGCAACCTCTCCATATTAACAAAACTTTAATCTACCCAGTGCGTCCCGGAGGGGTGCCGCGCTGTAGCGAGGCTAAATTTTTGTGGCCAGTAAATTTTCTTTAAGTCCGTCTCGTGGCAGACAGCCAACGCTACCATGTGCTCCTAAAATCTCATTTTATTTCCGTAGTGGCAACTTTGTTAAAAACACATAAGCGCGCCGCCCTTATTATTCGAGCGGTCTGCAACTTGAGCACCGCTGCCGCGGTGTTTGCTCGCTCTATTTACAAAACAAACGAAATGTACTCAAGAAATAACTCATTCGAATTTATTCATACAATACATCTTGTACTAACAACGTAGCTCGTTTCAGCTGCAGACAAAATGACGGAGCATATTTCAGGCACTATCAATAACGTTCGCTGTGTATCGGGGTATCGTATCGCCCGCTTGTTTTGCGTTTTGTGTTCTTTATTTTGCTTGTGAACAAAAAGCTGTGGCGGAGTAGCTGAGCTCTAGTTACGGCAGAGCGGTCTCTTGACGAATTGCGCGCCGACTGTCGTAGTGTGCGGCGAGCCTGCCCGCGCCCGCTACCCGCCGCCCGCGCTTTTCTGGACGCCGGCTCTGCTGTCTAGACGTCACTCGGACGAGCCTTGTTCGTGCTGAAATGTGAATGCACTGTATTTTATATAACAAATCCATATATAGCACGTCCGAGTGAATGTGAACAGGTCGCTGGAGCGGCGGATTAGAATTTGATGAATGGAATAGGAGCACGGTTATGTGACGCTTTTCTCTGCAACGTGAAGGCAGCTAATAAAACTTACTTTATAATCATATAACAGAAGACCAGCTTTGATAGATTTCTTAGTTCTAGGCTTGCACAAAAAGGGCTCTACCATGATTGCATCATTTCGAAATTGGCTTTTGTTATCATTCAAAACAATTAACCTACATTTCTATTTAACGAATTAATATAATAGTATTCGTATCTGCTCAAGACAATCAAACTGATATCTAATTATCCATGCAGCTCATTGTGACTGTCCGACACATAATGACAGTGTTTGGGAATCTGTAATGATTTACTGCAATGAACTACACAAGTTAATTACCATAAATTATATGCCAAGCTATGATTGAAGGTAATTGGACTGGATACACAAAATAATCCTGTGGACCGCAGGTCCGTCCGTGTTGACGAAACACGCCCGATGACAGAATTTCACATTTAAATTTTAACCGTAAATTGTTCTCCGAAATATCATTTCGATGTTGCGTTCGCTGAAGGATATATAAAAGAACCGTGGTGACACACGCGCTTCGGAAAAGTACACTTTGCTGTTGTATGAAATGAAAAGATAGCGGGACCGCTCCCAATAGCGACGTCATTTTCATTTTAATAAAAAAAAGGTTTATTTTTCTGAAGTTTAATTAACGAAACCGGTTCTCTTTTATTCAGCGATGTCAAAAGGGAGAGCGACATAATTAACACAAACTCATTAATCATCCAGCGTGTGAGTTTTATTGTAACAGAGGATGCTATTGTCGTCCTTTTGTTATACCTAACCCTTTAATCGCTATTTAAGACTACCCTGAAATGAGGAATGATGGTCCATTCTTCATCGGAACGCGTGGTTTCACCAAACAGAAACAAATGACAATCTTTTTAGAATAGAAACATCAAAATACACATTTGATTATGATTTGAAAAATATGAAATCCGATAAAGCAGAGCAGTCGATATTGCAACAAGTGCTCCAAGTCTCGCGCAGTATAAACTGCTAAGTAGATAACTTTATGAAACTCTTTCGTAACAGACTACTAAGTTCGATGTAAGACAATGTAAGCCTATTCAAGCTGATATGCATTGAGATCTGAAAAACAAGGAAATATTGGATGCGGTAACAGTCTTGGAAGAAGCTGGAAAAAATATCAATTAATTTTTTTGATACATTTCTAGAACAGTATTCAGTATACTTGAGTAAAGTCAGTTAAATTAATTGTTTATTAAAACTACCAGCATAAATTTCCCGTATATTATATGAAATGACGTAAAGTCAAAGTCAAAGTCAAATAATTTATTTCAATTAGGCACAAAAAAGGCACTTATGAACATTTACAAAAAAAAAAAAAAAAATTGATTCTAGTCGCCCATTCCAAAAGGTAGTTTTCGTATGGAGAAGAATGGGCAAGAAACTCCACCGTTACTCTTTTAAAATATTTTCACAATATCTTGTATACATTAATTATATAATTATATGTGAAGACGATGCACCTAGAATAAGATTACTATACCACGATAGGTAAAAATAATGAAAAATGAAGGAATTACATAAATTTATTATGTGATAGATGCATGGTGCTCACTTAGTTACAAACATTGTAAAATTATACGATATTCCTAACATTTTAACAAGTACTTCTAATAATAAGTCAGTGTGTGAGTTCAACTAATCACAGAATATAAAATCAATGTTATAAAAAATAATATTATACAATTAAATGTGCAACCAGTTAGATTTTGTCTAGATTCTAAATTGTCCTATGGAGCAGGACCAGCATGTTTCCAAGCATTTTTATCTTGGATGTAATCCTCTAATTTGTAATATGCTTGTTTACAAAGTGTACTTATTATATGAGTTTTAAATTTTCTTTCATTTAATTCTAATATATCACAAGGTATTCTGTTGTAACATTTAACACAGTACCCCATAAAATATTTGTATTTACTTTAGATACTCGTAGTCTGAAAAATGGTTGATCTATTTTATCTTTATTTCTAGTATTAAAATTATGTCTATCACTTATTTTATTAAAAATATGTAGATTTATTCTCACAAACATAATATTTTCATAAATGAATTGGCAAGGTACCGTCATAATATTAATCTTTTTAAATAGTTCCCTGAGAGATTCGCGACGACTTAGATTATAAATGGCTCTGACAGCTCTCTTTTGTAAAATAAAGATGAATTCAATGTCAGCAGCCCGACCCCATAGTAAAATGCCATACGACATAATACTGTGGAAGTAACTAAAATAGACCAAACGCGCGGTTTTTACATCTGTTAACTGTCTTATCTTTCTAACAGCATAAGCGGCCGAGCTTAGCCGCCCGCGAGAGATGTTATATGGGGTCCCCATTGTAATTTCTCGTCTAGTATGATTCCTAGGAAAACTGTTTGATAAAAAATTCCAGTTTTTCTCCATTCAATATGATGTCACATTCGCTGCTACTAACATTTGGTAATTTAAATCTAATGCATTTGGTTTTTTTTATTATTTAGTACGAAATTATTAACCGTAAACCAATCTTGGACCTGAACAATACAGTTATTCACGTCGTCAAGATTTTGTGACCGTCGGTTTATTTTAAAGATCAATGATGTGTCATCTGCAAATAACACCATCTTTGGTTGATTTTGAAATAATTGGGGTAAATCATTAATTAAGCTAAAAAGAGGAATGGACCCTATATCGAACCTTGAGGAACGCCCATTACCATTTCAGACCCTAATGGCATCTTGTGCTTCTTCCCAAGCGTTAAAAATGTTCTTTATTAGGGTGACACCGGCGTCAGTGGTACAGCGCCCTTTGGTGAAACCGTACTGTTGGTCATGAAAGATGGAATTTTTATTAAAGTGACGTAACATTTGATTGAGTATCAACTTTTCAAACACCTTACTGAGAACTGGCAGAATTGACACAGGCCTATAATTGTTGGGTTCCTTACTATCACCGGATTCTAACAAAGGAACTACTTTACTGTGTTTCATGAGATCCGGAACGACGCCTTGGTCTACACTAGTGTTAAATATGAAAGCTAAATAAGGCGCAATGGTTTCGACAACAGATCTACAGACTTTTACAGACATTCCCCACAGATCTTCTGTTGATTTAATTTTAAGATCTTTAAAAGCTTTTATAACAGCCTGGGGGTTTGTATGCTGAAACCAAAACTCCAAAGGGCATGCCTTTACATTATTTCTAAGTAAGGCAGCAGAAAGCGCGGGCGAGGAATTTAAAGCTTCAGTGGTTTTGTGGGGAAAATTAGCAAAAAAGTTTTCAAATTCCTGAGCTATTTCTACATCTGAGTTGATGGGACCATGAGCAGTCTCTCAATTAAATTCAGTATTACGCTGTGTGTCAATTTTATTTATTTATTTATTAACACTTCAAGCACATAAATGTACAGAGGCGGATTTAATGCCACAGGCATATTCTACCAGTCAACCAAGGCAAACAGTGGTAGGTGCAATAGCGAGAATTGAGGAAAAAAATATTTATTTAAATTTAAAGATATACATGTATACCTATTAAAAACTATAAATATAATAAATACACCTAATTATATATAAATATAAGCACAAATAAGACAAACAATGGGAAAACATTACCGTGTGATGATACTGCCAGCTTCTTGCGAATGTGCTCGCGAACTTTAATTTTAAAAGATAATCGGTTGGTCGCCATCCTGATTTCCTGGGGGAGCGCATTCCACAGAGAGATAGACTGAATGAAGAAGGAAGAGTGAATGAAGTATGTGCGGTGAGTGGGACATTGAAGAAGACGATTGTGAGATGAACGTTGATTTCTATTGTGGTTCGCGCAAATGTACTGAAAGTGGGGGGCCAAATAACTAGGGGAAGAGGGAGAATCTAGAAAGGAAAACAAGGTGGTCAGCGCCCTTTGCTCTCTGCGCTGGCGTATGGGCAACCACCTTAGAAGCGACCGATGCGCAGAGACATGATCATATTTACGCAGATTGAAAACGAATCGAATGCAGTTATTGAGAAGACGGTCAAGTTTATCGAGGAGATCTGCATTCAGGTCATAGTAGCACACATCACCATAATCGATGATAGGGAAGACTAAGGACTGCACAAGCATTGTCTTCGTACTCGATGGTAATAAATTGTTCAATCGGTACAGAGCCCGCAGCGTTCCAGTAACCTTCTGGCTTACCCTAGCGACTTGAGTTCAGGGTACTATCAATGTGCAAGCCTAAGTCCTTCACGTCAGTGCTAAAAGGAACGATCGTACCATTGAAAAGAACTGGCAGCAAGGTTGTACCGTCCACCTTGCTTATACCGCGAGGACTGCCAATGATGATCGCTTGACACTTTGTAGGGTTTACGGCTACACCAAATCTATCAGCCCAGAATTTTATGGCTATCAAGTCCCTGTTTAATCTGTCGATAGCGTCAGGTAGTTCATCAACCCTTCCCTGACAGTACAACTGCAAGTCATCCGCATACAGATGATACCATTACATTGATGATTTGGTACAATTTTATATAATATTAATTTCCCTGAACATTTGTCTCTAAGATGAAAAGGTCATATTCAATATGCTATGCTATCTTTGAAAAGAAAAAGTTACAAATACTTATAGAAAACTTTCAATATATGAAATATCGCACCTACGAATAATTATTCAGCTCCACGTGAAAACCCGTCAATATTAACGCAAAATGTTTGTACTGCACTACAACGTGCAGCTGACAGCTTTCATCAGAAATTATAACAAAATTGCAACATTACAAAGAACGCTCAATAAACTCTCTACACAGATAAAAAGATTTTCGACAAAGTAAAAAAACAAAAAAGAATCGTTGAACATTTTAATTGTTTCCTCCTCTTATTTTTGCTAAATTCAATATAAATGAGTATTATCTTGACAGCGAATGCTTGGGGACACAAAAAGCGTGGCGTTATCAGTGAGGAGACGGACGCGGGGGGTTATTTGTCTTGTCTCGACTAACCGCGGCATGATAAAGAGTGCCTGCTCGCCGCCGTCTGCCGGCTGACCGCACGACTTAGTCCTGTCAGCTAGTAATCGTGACGACTTGCTAATTCACATTCTTTGGCTTGTTTTGTGCAGGAACAGGGTATTTAGCGTATTTTTTTTCGATTTTATCTGTAAAGTGGTACTGTGCCGGTCCTACCTATGGTCACTGACGAGTACAACTTTTGGCAAGAAGTAAATGTTTCCAAGGTATTTTCAATATGTCGGTATTGTTATATTTATTATTTGTTTACGAAGTTGGGTGTTTGGTAATTAAAGTAAAATTACAAATTTGCGAAATCGACGGTAAATACCAAAACCCGGAGAACCTCAAACAAAATTATGTGACCGCGACAGGAATTTTCACAATTTTCGCACCGATTCGAGAAATAAAGGTCGAACCGTCATTATCCGGGATAAAAGGCGGAAGCGGACATAAAGGGTTGACCCTATAGGATTTTGCTGATAGCTGTGTCGTACCAATCGCCCGTCACTGTAATACCTACAATAAAACAGGGGGCTTACATTAAAAAAATAAATTTAAATGTCTAAAAACGATCGGTAGGTACGAGATAAACCGGCAGTAGGTACGGTTTTGAACGCATCAAAATGAATTTTAACGTTACCCGGCCGAATAAAGTCCTACTATAAATTGGAAGATAGAAAAAAGGTTTTTATCAGTTACATACTGGACCAGTGGCAAAGTACTGGCATATAAATGAACATACGGTTTAATCAATTTCCTTTTTTGAATTCAGGTGTGGTTTCGGTTTTTATAAAAGAGCATGCGTTTTAACGGAATTTTACTATCCCTGTTTTTTCGTATTGATTTTCATGCTCATTTTATGCATGAAGTTTTTTTTTATTTTTTTCATTTACTGTTTTTAGGATATGGCGGGGTCGTGCACGATATTTTTAGTAGGTAAATTTTTACAACCCGTAGATTTTTTCTTCTTATAGAAAATAATTATAAAAGAAATACAGATTTAGTTGACAGGTTGTACATTGGTGACGATTCTCTTGTACACCGAACTAAACTATTACTAAAATTCCTTACTTTTGGTTATGAGAATCTTAAAGAAAAAATAAATCTCTAAACTTTAAAAATAAATCTGACACAACTAAAATAGAATTTGACAATGGCGACTCCACGTGGTACTTGTTTGCCTTAACCCGTGATTTTTTTTAGAGCGTCCAGCGGGTGCAAGCTCGACGTGTTTCATTTGTAATTTTTCACGGATTTTTTTTTTTGTATGGAAATTTTGAAAAATTATTAGGTACCTACATGATGAGTTTTAGGGGTTATGTGCAATGATATTAGAAGTAAAAAGACGTAGATAGGTTACCTACCTAACATTCTATCTTCAAAAACGGCACTATGTCACACTATTATATGACACGTGGAAGTAGGAGGGCATGTCGTATTTATCGGGAGCGAAAAAGAGACAAAACGAAGAAAATGTGGCTAATTAGCCAACTTTTGACGTGCCACTTGCGGAACGTTTATAACCTATCTACCTCTTTTTACTTATAATATCATTGGTTATGTGTATGTTGTATGTTAATAAAGGGGGTCGAAATTTTCATTATTTTGGCGACACATTTTGGCGACACATTTTGGCGGACACACCATTTACATTACTCACGTCCTCATCTTGACAACATAAACGATTTTTGCCACCGACTTCCAAAATTATTTTTCACTTAGCAGTGTTTTTTTTGGAAGTAGATTGTTTTTTTTAAATAAGTTTTTATTTTTCAATTTTTAGTTGTGGTACCTAACCCAAACAAATTCGAATACCACGAACTGCTATGTAGGTAACAATGATAGGAACATATTTTGTCATCATCAAAATAGGGAAAAATACGTATTAATGAAGCTAACTCAAAATCTCTAACAAATGGAAAAAAAAAACCCTCCACAATTTACGAAAATATTGATGGTCATACATAAAAAAACAAACATATGCTAGGAACATAGAACCTCCTCCTTTTTGGATGTCGGTTAAAAATAAAATAATGACAGCATCAAAGTGTTATAACGAGAA
This sequence comes from Xanthia togata, assembly GCA_963853775.1. Classification (NCBI taxonomy): domain Eukaryota; kingdom Metazoa; phylum Arthropoda; class Insecta; order Lepidoptera; family Noctuidae; genus Xanthia; species Xanthia togata. Next base: position 14,659,875 of record OY970793.1, read on the forward strand.
TTTAAACCTTCTTTCTTCAATGGCAAGTACTTAATAAGTAACAAAGCTGCATCGCAATTGCAGCGAATGTGAACCAATACCTCAATATATTTCACAACGAGCCACGCTAATGGATGACTCGGAGTATTGATCGGGACCGTTTTACTACCGAGACGAATGATGAAGTAATTACCTATTTATTTATTGTTTTCTCAATATTATTGTCAGCTGTTACTGTTATTTGGTTGGATATTAGAACTATACATGCTTTTGTAAGTATGTAGTTTTATGTATAGGTACTTGCTGAGATCGGTGCAGACAACTCAAAATCTGCAACATTAGGGACGATTCAAAGAAGTTACAGTACAAGAACGCTACGAGAATGATCTCCTAGCCGTAGCACATTAGTATTATAGTAAGTATACTTATACATTGTTGTTGTTAGAGAATACTAGGCACCTATGCATTGCGGACGAATTTTTTGATGCCCAATGAGCTGTTTTTTTACTTTTATTTTCTTATTTGTATAGTTAGTTAGTTTTGAATTTAGTGTTAAATTGTATATTGCATTGCTAATCCACTTTATCAGTAGTAGGTATAAATAGCTTACGAGTTTCTTTTTATTATTATTTACGTATGATAATACGTAGCAGATAATAAAAAGAAACTCGGAAGCTATTTAGCCATTGGATATCTCCAATGACTTCGAAGTGCAACGCGCTACGAACCTTTAGGCGCGTACTTGATGTTTTTCGTGTATTGTTTCTTGCATGGGTAGATATCGCCTGAGCCAGAAGACAGCGCTTTGTACATTTCTATTTTTATCATAATTATTTTTTTATGCTCCGTTTCCATTACCTATTTTCATCGTAGCATCGTAAATGTTTCCCTTTACTGTATTGATTTCATGAAAATCCGGGCCCGCGACAATTCTATCTCAAACAAAACACAATAAATGTATATCATAAGCATAACCAAGTTCTCTGCTTAATTTTAAAATAATTTACATTTTAAATTCATCCAAAATGCCGGTTTAAGTACAAAAGTAGAGGAAACTTTTGTTGAAGTATATATAACAAGTCGGCAAATGATGTGCAAATTTACGCCGTGACGAGACCGCATTAGCATAATGTCAGTATCATAACTTACCCGGGGAAGGCCTATTTGACGGACCCCGAAACCCCGGCCCGGGCAATATTGATGTTCATAAATACCCATCGTATTGTGGAAAATTTGTCCCATTTAAAATAAATACAAAACATGTAGTGAGAGCTAATGCAAGAGCGATGCCTTCACCATGCCTTACTAAGCAGTGTCCTTATTGTCCGCACACTTTACTTCAGTAGAACCGGGAATGCCACTGACAAGCTCGACTGACATGGCCATTACTGGCTACTTACCGGCTATTAGCGGGGCAAAAGTACAGTATTGACAATTCCAATTCCAAAGAAAGGAGTAGTGGAGTCATTGTGAGTTTATTTTAATTTAAAAAATTCGGCATTATTGCAAGATAAACTATTCCGACTTACTCTGATTACAAGACGGCGTAAACTTACCTACATTACAGAAGAAGAAAACAGCCTTGTTTTATAAATAAAAATTGAATACTGGTCATGGAAAATTACCAATTTGTTTAATAACTGCCACACGGGTTGATCGATCAGCTTTCTAATTACGCAACATATTTTCGTAAACGATAGAGACAAATCTGTTTCATTTTGACAGTTCAGTTTCATTTTGACAGTTCAACAACATTCATTGCGTTATTTACGTTGCTCTGCAGTTTTTTTTTCGAACTTACATACGGAGCAATGGATTAGCAATCTGTTTCAAAACGATTCAGATTCGGATTGATTTTGCATTACGTAATTAGGGTACAGGTTAAGCTACACATACCGCGATCCCTCCGTGCCTCGGACAGCACGTTAAGCCGTTGGTCCCAGCTGTCTTTCGTGGATCTTTGACAGACAGTCGTTACGGGTAGTCAGAAGCCCGAAAGACTGACAACCAGTCTTACCAAGAAGTATCATGTTACCCAGCTCCATAGGCAGTCACTCCATGTACAATACTGGTATTCAGCTGCATCTGGTTAGACTGGAAGCCGACCACAACATAGTTGGGAAAAGACTAAGCAGATTGTTTACCACCTTTTCGCATTTGTTCGATCTTTCCCTACAATTGTAAAAGGTCGCAAATACAATTGTTATAATAATATTAAGTTATCACCGTCTAAAGTCAAAAGCAGGTCGCCTCTTAAAGTGTCACCCTTCAAAACTTGATCCAACAATCTCTTTGATAACAAATTAACCTGTTACCTTCGTCATCTACAATTAGGCGCGCGTCACACTGAAGGCGGAGCGGAGTCGGGTTTGGAACAACCCTTTCTTGATCAGGACCCACCTTTTGTCTGTAAAACGGTTAAACTATTGTTTGGTAGAATTAGGTACTTATTTTATTTGTGCATTTAAAGCCGTCGTAAAACGCTTGTCTTTTGTCTTTATGTCTATTAGGTAGAGGCTATTATTGGAAATGTCTTCGGAAAATGAACATTCCAAATATTCATTCAAAGTAGGCAAAGTTAAGTCAAAATGTTGTATTAACGAAACTTAAAAAAAAAACGTGAATTTATAAATAAGTCAACTGAAATAATTGTCCATTCCTACACGTAATTTCCGTTATAGAATTATGTCATGTAAAAATTATGAAGAACAAACATGCAACAACAATACTGCATGGAAAAGGCTCAGATAAGAGTGGTAAGTGGAACTGCGTCACAGGACTGTTAAAAGCCGAGTAAGAACAACTTTCCAGAACAACCAATATTAGGAAATGCCACCTACATAAGCCACGCCTCATATCATTCACACCGATATCTAAACTAATATTGAAGAGAGAAAAGATTTGATTGTTTGTATGTTTGTTTGTAATGGATAAACTCAAAAACTACTAAACCGATTTAAAAAATTCTTTTACCAGTACAATGCTATATTATCACTGAGTAACATAGGCTATAATTTATATAGATATCATGCGGGCGAAACCACTGGCAGAAGCTATAGTCACTTATAAAGAACTTTATCCAAACTTACCTAATGGAAAAATGCGTCACTCATGCAGTCACTCAGAGCACAGCGGATGATATATTTGAGCGAGCGGTGAATGGCATAATGAAGTTTGTTAAAAACTACAAAACATATTCCAAAATAAGTCTCGGCAGTAAACCCTTGGTCTCCTCTCTATAGATATCCGTCCTTTCCATAGATTTGTTCCATAAAATAAGTCTTGTAAAATAAAATAAAAGTACATTGTTTCAAAAACACTAGAAGAAAAGGTGAGCTTACTCAAAATTGGGTTGTGTCGCATCAAACCTTTGAGTAATAGAGAGAGAGAGATATATAAAAAAGCATTATCAATAAGAAGTATTCTTCAGAACATCAGCCATTAGGAAATGTCACTAACATAAGACACGTCTCATGTGTTTATATCATTCCACCGTGCACCAATATCAGTTATAAAGGATTTTACACAAACTCACCTAATGGAAAAAAGCGTTATCCATTCAGCCACTCAGGGCACACGGATGATGTAGTGCATTTGAGCGAGCGGTGAATGGCGTCGCTGCAAGCTGTCAGTGACTGGCTCAGCTTTGTGCCTCCGATAACTTGTCACTGTTGCCACGCTCGATGGAAATACCACAGAGCTGTGTGGCATGCTGCATTGTTGTGCCATTTGTGACGTGGTTTGTCAGACTTTGTTCGGTTTTTAACGTGGTAGCTGGGTCAATTACGATTGCCCATGTAATGGTCGGTTTCTGAACTATCGCTTGTGACACCAAGAGTTTCGCCCTATTGACAAACTTGAAATGTCAGTGGCACAAGCGCCTTTCAAAACACTGATTGTACTGTGGCGTGATGGATATTTGGATGGATCTTGTGATAGTAGGTGGCTTCCCGGACGATCCGTTTTTTGTTGTCATTTTAGATTCAAATTATATAAAGGCATATTTACATCGTAATTTTTTTATTACAAATAGGTTACAGCATACCCACAGCAGCACGGAGTTTAGAAGTTGGCGGTGTGATACTCCCGTGCTTCGGAAAGCACGTTAAGCCGTTGATCCTTCGTCTGATCTCTCTCCGGTCGTGTCGGATTACGTGCCGTCCGTACTATGAGAGTATAATAATATATGTATGACGAAAATGGTGTAAAGTTCACACATCCTTCATAGAAAACGGAGGATCCTCCGACCAGACAGGTGTTGTCTACGATTGATGTCGGGACGTTGGTATAAATGTTATTCGCGCGGTAATAAGTCCTGTTTGCGCGATGCAGGATTTTGCGTGACGTCAGTGTGATGCGTAGTTCCCATGTGGCGATGTAAATGCCGCTACAAGAGGGAGGGCAGAGAGAGTACACCTGTGTTTGCGCACACACCTGTGCGTTATAATTCTCTCTTTATTCGAAGGCTAGTCCACGCTGAGATTGGCCACCACGTCGGTCTGGAGGACTATTAGCATACACACAACGTAATTATACGCTGTCTGTCTGTATGTAGGAATTAATTTGATAAACTAATTGTGGTTCAGTAATTGTGTTCGAGTATATTTGGCGGGGATTAGCTGTCAGTGTGTGGCCCGCATCGGTATTGTTTTAGCATTATGTGACTATGTTTGTGGCGGAGGCGCCCGTTGCGCAGAGATTGAAGCTATCAATATAGCATTAGGCTTTAAGAGTACTATAACGGCCTATATCTACGACCATATCTGGTACAAAGGCGGAGAATCAGACCTAAGGGTGTCTTCAGGAATAACAAGACGTCTTTGCTAAGTAGTACAGGTGTTTTTTTTTTATAAGAGCTACTGAAAGAGTTCGTCAAGGATATTAGTTCCCCTATTACCTACCTGGTTCTGTCACCATACAGCATTATCGGGATAATCGCAGGTATTCTATATTTTACGACTGGTTAATAAGATAAATGTAATGTAGTGTCAGAAGGTAATACTCATCATTGGAATCTACTACTTAAACATCATATACTCATGAATTGAGAACCTGCTGTATTTCAAACAATCGCAGCCTACCGACATCAGTTGTCACGTTATAATATTAATTATCATCTAACACCATTGCGGCAAGGTGGGGCACAATGTGACAGTTTGATAAATGAAACGTGCCGACCATGAAAATGCGTGCCAAGTTGTTGACTGTAGCCAACTGAAGGCAAATTGTTGCCTCCTAGTGTCGGGCAGTAGTAACATGACAGGCGTTTCAGGTATTAAAGGTTATAGGCCTTTTAAGGACCTCCAGATGGAGGAATTGCTCAAGTCCTCTCAAATATTAGTCAAAATAGTGATAAGTAATGACGTCATAAGAAACAAACGACGGCACGGTTGGCGCAGTGGTTAAGCGATTGACTGCTGCGCTGCGTGTCGCGGGTTCAATTCCCGCACGGAACAAATATTTGTATGACCTACAATTAGTTGTTCCTAGTCTGGCTGTTTGTGTATGTGAGTTTAAATGTATGTAAACGCACCCACGATACAGGAGAAAATCCTAGTGTAGGGCACCGCTAAAAAAATCTTAAAAAAAAAATCTTCTTCTTAAATCTTCTTCTCAGATTTACCGTGTAAAATTGAACTAATGTGATTAATGTGAAAGATTGTGAGGATGTAAAGGGGTTACCCATTCAAGCATAAACTGAACTTGAATGTAGGTTGCATTTAAATACTCCAAGAGATAGTCCATGGATCTTGGATTAACAAATAGGTGGAATATCCTTTCCGGTTCAGTTCATTAGTTGCTCTAAGATTCAAATTAAATTGAAGACAATTGGGCTGAGCAAGTATTCAATATTATGACCTTTTGCCAAGTATAATCTTACTTTAATGTTATAAAAAAATATTTAAGAATGGATTATTTTTAATAATGTAATTTTGGTAGTAGTCTAGATACTTGAATAACAAGGTTACAACGACAGAGAAGTACACCATAAAATTGGAACCAAAATTGAGTTGTCCGACTCATTCGTCACACAATAGTCTTGCAATCCATGGAAACAAACGTATGTAAATACGTAATAAAATCAGGGTTCTGTTTTTCATACCAAAATTTAAAAAAACCTATTTCCTGAAAATCTTCACCGTAAGAAGATTTTCATTTAACTCAATTCTTCAAGTCAGATTAAAACTGTGACTGCAAATAAGTTATTAGCCGGAGAATACAGTTGCCAGCTATTTTAGGATTTGTGAAGTAGTCTCATTAATTCAAGTGTCCGGAGTCCGGATTCCGGACAGTGGCGACAATTCCTCCCTAAAGCCGTTATAATAGGCGCCTTTGTGATTTTTGCTCCGTCCACCGTTCGCGCCGCCACCAATCCAAAACTAATTACCGGCTCAAGTGCAAGAAATTCAACAAGTACCCATTTACGAAACAGTTTTGTAGGTACTCAAATAAATGGCGAATTCATCGTTTAAAATGTACGAATGATTTTTTGGTCGGATTGCTATAAAATTGTTTGTTGAATGTTTCCGATGTTCGTCGTGATTAATACGGCTTGCTGAAGTATTCAACTTCAACATCAACTAGTTTTATTATTATTTATTGTGTTTAAAATTTTCCGCTGTTATCGAATTTATTTATGAGAGTTACAGCAACATTAAGATAATAAACAAATTTAAAAATCTTAATGTTAAACGCCAATACACTTCATTTTTGGGGTTCCGGAAGAAAACAAGGAACCCTCGTCAAGTCCGTCGGTGTAACTGACTATCCGCAGTCCGCAGCTCAGAGAGGCTTGGTACTAAAAAGTTGTAATTTGATTTTTTTTATAAAATAATATACATAGTAATTACGCCTACATGTTGTGAAAAAAACTTTTTTTTTTTTATTGCTCCTCCTTTAACTCCTTTTATTACAGGTAAATTGGGATGGTTGGTGGTTGGGACTTTTTTACTCGTCTCTTCCATTGTGTGTGTTTCGTTGAATAGGTCTTCTTAAACATATTGGGGATAAGTTATGAACATTTTTCGATTCGGGGATCCATTTGCGAAATATTAAGCTGTAAGTGGTAATTTTGTTATAGTCACGGTCCCCCCCCTACTAGCTAAACCATTGTTTTTGGATACACTGTTACTATTAGCCTGTATCATTCCACTGCTGGGCAATGGCCTATCCCCATTACTTCCAGTGCTTGCGATCCAGTGCTAATGGTGACCACTGGTCGTTTGTTTTATCCAGCTCGTCCCACCATCTTCCACGGGGTCACCGCGACGCCTTCTAGGTGTCTCAGGGCTCTACATTATTTTGGCCCACAGCTGATTGGGCATGTGGCAGACGTGGCCAGTTCGGTACCACTTCAACTCAGTGGTTTTTTGAGCAACGTCAGTAATTTGTGTTTTGGTACGCAGTTTGTTGTTGCGAATTTATTTATCGTATTTCTTACACAAATACACACAAGCAAATAGAAACAAAGAAAGAAAGAAAAATATGTTTGTCACAAAAGGTAGGATATAATGGTTTATTTTTAAAATAATAATTAATTACCTATGTGAAATTTACATTATTTGAAGTCTATGAATCTGTGAACTATTTGTAAATTCTGTAAAATTTGCATAACTTACAAACGTAAGCTGAGTAGGTCATGTCAAACCATCCGTTGTCAATGGAAGAGCTTCTTTGTGCGTTGGCATAAATGAAATGAGGTAAGTTGAGGTATCCTTTTTTAACATATTATTGTGAATCGTTACTTGGGACTTGTTAATTGATTAGCCCCGTTAATCGTTTGTGAAGGGTGGGCGTTTTGGGGGACTGTCTTATGTAATTTTGACGTTCGAAAAGTGCTGATTCTCAGCCTAGTTTGAATAAATTTTGAATTTAATCTGTCGCGCGCGCAATTAGCAGACACAATAGAATTTTATTGTTATCTGTCTCCAATATGAGACACCAGTATTATAAAGGTTAATATTGACTTTTGAATTTTTAATCGTCAGATATAAAATTGGACCCTGTCAGTCAAAATAGGTCAGTTTAAAAAGACTTCATTTTTGTTGGTGGTGGTGTTTAATCGATTTTTGGGTGACGTCTCTGAGTTTGGAAACTGTGACTACATTGTTGTATTGGGTTAACCTGTAAAAACATATGTAAGTAGTAATAGTAAATAAATAAATAAATTAATATTTATTTTATTCCCAATGACTTACTGAACATTCGTCTTCTCCCGTGAGATCCAAATACCTTAAAATATATAAGAAAATAAACACAATAAAATTATGACCGCATACATTTTTTCAATGCTCTTGTCTTAGGCCTGTGTTCTTATCCCCGGACCAGCCGGGTGGCCATGACCCTCTGGGACGCGTTCGGCGGCCTGCCCGCTGGTTGAACGCGTCCCAGAGGGTCATGGCCACCCGGCTGGTCCGGGGATACCGCACGGTCTCCGGTGAGGCGGCGAGCCTCCTTGCCAGATTGCCACCATGGGATCTGGAGGCAAAAGTCCTCGCGCATATCTGGGAGTGGCGCGAGGAGGCGAAACGCCGGGGCTTGACTCCGATGCCGCGAGAAATCCGATGCACATTGCCTGCCGGGGTTGCGGGAAAGTCCGAAAGGGATACCGTGGCCCCCTGGCATTGCACAGGCAAGAGAAGGAATACGGGTGGGTTTTAGTCAGTAAGAGTCTGACACGCCCTCCCGCTCCATCCAGAGCGGGAGGAGTCATTTGATGATTTCCCACCAAAAAAAAAAAAAAAAAATGCCTGTGTTCTTGTCTAAGACACTAATTTTAATATACAAAATATTTGTAATAAGTAGAAAATATTAGTTACACAAAATATTTGTTATACAAAACTGCAATTTCCTGGCGTTAGCCCTGCACTGGGGCAAAAATAGGCTGGAATTACTTATTTTTTATTTTTTCTAGACTATTCTTTCCTGCTCTTGGGCAGAGGCCCCCCTCCATCTTTCGCGTGCCCGGTTCCCCTTATTACAGTTTTGTATACTTAACAAATATTTTGTAATACAAAATTAGTGCCTTAGAATAATTGTTTGATTTTCCTTATAATAACTTCATTTTGATATGACAAGCAAAGAGTTAGATCATACTTATAAATATTTAAATATTAACTTGTAATTTCTTTCATCCGACTTTCCGACATAATTATAATTTATAATTAGTATCATAATTTCCGACCAAAGTTCCGTATATACCTAGCTACTTACACCCGGTTTCTGGAACGAACATTAAAGACGTGTCAAAATTAATATCGATCAAGTGATCGGATTGGATGCTGATAAATCAGTCAACCAATCACAGCAGTTGACATCCTCATCATCATAATTTCAGCTGAAAAATATCAACTGGTTGACATAATCCAACCCCAAGTACCGCCTCTTCAACCGGTTCTAAACTTCCCGCATCCAGCGGATTCCTGTGGCCTTCACAAAGTCATCGGTCCACCCGTTGTGTTCCGGTACGCGGTCGCAATTGACATGCATTGCACAATTTCTTAGCTAATATTTGATTTTCGTTCCAAAAACCGTTTGTAAGTAGGTACGTAGCTATGCTCCGTAGGTTCACAAACTGAGAGATGTGTCACTCTAAATTTCGTGAAACTAAATAAGATGATAGATGATCGTAGATGTGTGTGTATTTTAAATAGAAATTGATTTATACGATTTCGCAATCTTATAATCGTATCGTTGTTCAGCACTTTTACGGATATAAATGTTTTTACAGCTCAGATAGTCCACAAAAATATCCTAGATGTTATATTTTACTCACGTAGTCGCAGGCGGCCAAAAAAATACACATTATAGAATAAATTGTACTTACACATCGTAGGTAACACATTTAGTGTGGGCCCAATAATGAAAGAATTTTTTTCGCAGTCGCTTAAACCGTACTTGGTCTCTTGACCCTAATATGAAAAGTATTTTTTGGTTGACCGGGTGCTGAACTGTCAACCGCTTTCGCGGCACACAACGCGGCGAGTAAGGGCTCGTGCACATGAGGATGATTCGTGTTTTTCGACGAATCGTCTTTTTTCACGATTCGTTTTTTTTTTGACGGAGGCAATGCTTTTTGAATGCCCGTGTTCACACGCATCACGAATCGTGAAAAATGACGGTGACGTCTTAAACCTCGTATCGTTTTTTTTAAATCACGTTCGTCAAAATAATGAATCCTGTTTTTGTGACGGATCCGCTGACTGATCGTCCAAGACTGAACTCTAAATCACGAATCAAGTATGAATATCTATTCGGATATTTTGACGAATCGCGACAAAACTCGTTTCCGAATTCAATGTGAACGTGCATCCGTCATGCATGACGTATAGTTTTATTTAACGATGTGTGAATGAGTTTATTGTTGTATACTCGTAGCTGTTGACATTTACAACAATAAAAGTTACAAAGAACATGACGCACTTGGCCGATTTTTGTCTTATTAACGATGTTCACAAAAACAAAATAAAAGTAAAGAAATATTTCCCCGTCGCTGAGTTTTCGAGTTTGATGCGGAATCGGGGACTATAATTTCGATAGCGCACCAAAGCGTAAAGTTGGCGATGTCTAATGAGCAAGGTTTTATGCCGTTTGCTGCCGAACCATAAAAATGTTAATTCAACTGTGCCGAAGAAATGAAAAACGTCGTAAATACAAACGCGACTTTCTCGAGACTGAAACTGGTGTATTATATTATAGCTACGGAAATTGTATAGCTTACATATATAATACTCGCTTCTGCTCGCGACTTTGTCCGCGGCAAATTTCTTGTTCCCCCGACCCACCTCGTCGCGTTGCATTACCTGCCCACGCTTTACCTACTTCGGTTTTGCTTACCGTTTTTTCTGACTCTTTTCTTTTTGCTCGGCCTAAGGTTTCTTTAAGAATATGGCTATCAAATGTAAAAAAAAAACTACTACTAAACATGGATGTACCTACTGCATTATTAGAACAAGTACGTACTGTGGTCTGTGCATTTGACATAACGTTGACATTTCCCATTGCAAGCAGTGCTACCGCGAACTGTCACGATATTAAGCTTGCTGTCTAAGACATAGCGCACACTATTCGATATGCGACTGCGACAGCGACAGATCTGTGACTAGACGCAACGACGGCCTACGGCCGACAATTTTCATAAAATAGAATAGTGTTGGATACCTCTACCCGGCCCAAGAACGAGGGGGGCGCGGTCGCTATAAAACTACCGCAGGCGGCGGGTCGGGGACTTCTTGTCCGATGAAGCGCCAGCCCGCGCCGCAGCTGAGCGCGTAGCTTTAAATTCCCCGTCTAATAATAATATATCCGTGATCCAGCCTGTCCCATCTTGCTGTCCCCCCCTCAGCGAAGCCCTAAGCCGAGGTTCGTACCCCACAGGGGGTGCCCTTAGCGAGCGTTCGCCTAATTTTAATTTAGAATAGTTGCTCCTGGCTGGAGGCTTTGAGTGTAGTGCTTAAGGCAGCCACAGGATTGTTCGGTTGAGCAGTAAATACCTTAGTGGTATACCTGCGAGATGCCATAGTTAAAAAAAAAAAAAAAAAAAAAAAAAAAAAAGGGTCGGGGACACTTTTCGTTTGGAATACGTTGCGTGCGGAAGCGCTGCCCGTCGGCCGTTCGGTGTAATCTGGTAGGTATCTCTGTATCTCATTATTTTCATGTTGATTTCCTCGATTATTTTGATTAGTGATGATTTTGTTCCTCTGAATGTAATTTTGCAAATTCATGTGATTAGTTTTTAGGTTAATAAATAATTGTTTTTTTAAATTGTGATTTCACTTCTGTCCTAAGATCAGAAGTGGGATAACAATCGAACCCCAATTTAGGCCCCTTGACCAGTTTGAATTTCATAACAGAGGAACTTTGTCGTTACCCATGTGTGTGAATCGTTTATTTTTATTATTTTTTGGTGTTTGTTGTTTTGTGTACTATAGAACTTGTTTTGGCCGGTGAACATGCCTAACACGCACAGTTCACGGAGCAGATCACGTAGCAGATCGCACCGACGGTATCGTAGGCGCGATCGGTCGCGAGATAGCTCACGAAAACCTCGGAATAAGTCACGTAGTCGTCGCGAACGGGCTCCCTCTAGAGTACGATTGAACGGGACGCCACCGCTTGCGTCATACATTAACCAGAAACCGCGGTCTAACCCTGCAGAATCGCGAACGCTAGACACAATTTTATCCCGTCTGGAAATGATCGAGAACAAATTCACGTCTACCCCCATTCCGCAACCAGACACAACGGCGCCGTCTGTGGCTCAAGCTATAGTAGATGCGATCCACTGCATAAATCCGGGACGTTCGCATTACTTTGTGTCAAATTTTGACCCGTCTATCCATGATGTGGACTCTTGGTGTGATGAAGTGGATCGCGCACAAATAGCCAATGGCTGGAATGACAGAGAATGCCTATCACGCGTAGCCGGATGTTTAAAAGGCGACGCGAAAACTTGGTTGAACGAGTGGGTAACCTCTGATAGGTCGTGGAGTAGCTTTAAACGCGAATTCAAACCACTTTGCCCCCGAAAATTAGATTACGTGACGATACTTTTTGAAACGATGAATACGACGTCTCACAAATTCACGTCGTACGCTGAGTACGCGAGACGTACCCTGCTCCGCTTGCGCATTGTCAAGGGCCTTAGTGAGGAATTAATGACGCAAATAGTGGTCCGCGGCATAGACGATACACAGGTGCGGGCAGCGGCGGCCAACGCAGAACTCTCTTCAGAAAATCTGGTGTCTTTTCTATCTATATATGCGAAGCCAGATCAAGTGAAGGGTGGCTCAGCTAAAACTACGGCCTACCCTCTATCACGGAAACGTGGTACAGAACATGCAGATCCGAATCAGCATAAGACCTGTTTTAACTGTAAAGGCCGAGGTCACTTGTCTCACAACTGTCCTAAAAGATCTAAGCCGTCCGAGCCAGTGTCCAAAGTACGTCCCAACGTTCCAACCTGCACGTTCTGTAAAAAGATAGGGCATACGGAGGACGTTTGCTTTGCCAAAGAAAGATCGTCAGGACCCTGTGGTCCTGACCCTGTGGTCAGCAGAACAAACGGAACGTAAATTTTTGTCAGGATCCTGCGGAAAAAACAGCGACATAACCACCGCAGTGGTACACGGCATACCGGTCGATGTGTTAATAGACAGCGGCGCGCTTAATGTCTCCCTCATATCGTCCGACGTAGTAAAACATTTGTCTTGTGCAGTAAAACCTACTAAGTGTGTTTTGAAGGGTATTAGTAACCACGAAATTGTGTCCACGTCTTACGCAACCCTTACGGTTGAGTTTGCTAATATTGCACTAGAGGCCGATTTTGTTGTAGTACCAGCCGCCTTTATGAGTACACCCCTGATAATTGGAACTGACATTTTGAATAGGGATGGCCTAACGTAGTACATCAGAACCAAAGACCGACAATATCTCACACGCGCACCTGACAGCCAGAACACGTCTCATGTATTCACGGTCTCTAAAGAATCTAACATACCTATAGTTACGCCACTACAGGGTGCAGAGCGGGAATCTCTTAAGTGGGTAATTGATGATTTTGCGGAGTTTTTTATCACAGGCACGGCGACAACTACTGTCACTACGGGCGAAATGCATATCAATGTAACCAGCGATGTACCCATTACCTACCGCCCATATAAACTTTCAATTGCTGAGAAAATTAGAGTTCGCGAAATCATCAATGACCTTCTACAGAAGTGCATTATCCGAGAGTCCGAATCCGAGTATTCCAGTCCGATAATTTTAGTGAAGAAAAAGGACGGTTCGGACCGGCTTTGCGTTGATTTTCGTGCTTTGAATAGGGTGACTGTCAAAGAGCGATATCCACTCCCATTAATAGAGGACCATATCGATCGTTTAGGCGATAAAAACATAACGAGATACTCATCTCTTGACATGGCCTCTGGATTCCACCAAATTAAAATAAGTGACGAGTCAGTCCACTCGCACCGCAATCGTTACGCCCGAGGGGCATTATGAGTACTTAAAAATGCCATACGGTCTGACAAATTCGCCCATTGTATATCAACGCATCATCAACAAAACGCTGCGCAAATTCATTGACGCGGGACAAGTTCTGGTTTACATAGATGACGTACTGTTGATGAGCACCACAGTGGACGAAGGTGTCGACCTGTTGCGACAGGTACTTACGACCTTAACCAAGGCAGGGTTTTCGATAAATGTACGCAAATGTGTCTTTCTCACCACCGAGGTTGAATATCTTGGCCGAATAATAAGTCAAGGTCAGGTTAGGCCGAGCCCTCACAAGATCCAGGCATTAGTAGACTCGCCCGCCCCAGAAAATGTCAAACAAGTTAGGCAGTTCCTGGGACTGGCCGGTTACTTTCGGAAGTACATTGAGGGTTATGCAATGAAAACATTTCCAATCTCACAATTAACTAAAATAAATGTTCAGTTCAATTGGGGTCCCGAGCAGGAAAAAGTGTGACAGGAAATTATTTCGATTTTGACCAATGAACCTGTGTTAGCAATTTTTGACCCGAGTCTACCCACGGAGGTTCATACTGATGCGAGCAGCATCGGTTATGGCGCAATTCTTTTACAAACTCACCCGAACGCTAGTAAAAGAGTTGTGGCTTACTTCAGCCGAACCACTCAAGGCGCAGAGAGTAGATACCACTCTTACGAGTTAGAGACGTTGGCGGTTGTGAAAGCATTGCAGAATTTCCGACACTATTTGATCGGACTCCAGTTTAAATTAATTACAGACTGCAATGCTCTCAAATCCACCGAACGTAAAAAGGATCTGCTGCCGAGAGTTGCCCGCTGGTGGATATACCTCCAAGATTTTACCTTCGAGATGGAGTACCGAAAAGGGGTAATGATGTCACACGCCGATTACTTAAGCAGAAACCCCCCTCGTAAAGTGCTTCATGTCACTCAACATCGCAATTGGGCTCAGATAGCGCAAGCTGCAGATGAAGAGACACGAGAGCTTCTCCAAAGACTTAGAGAAGGCAGCCTAGATCCTAATCACTATGTTGAGAAAAATGACCTTCTGTACTATAAGTACACTCCGATTGGCGAGCAACCGCGATTCCTTTGTTTTGTTCCCCGGGGTCACAGACTTAGTTTGCTTCGAGTGTTCCATGATGAGCACAACCACATCGGCTATGACAAGACCTTAGATTTAATCCTAAGGCACTTTTGGTTCCCAGGCCTTAGGCAATTCGTTAAAAAGTATCTCGAACATTGCTTGATTTGCATCTCCAAAAAACGTGTGCCCAGAGCTCCACAACAAAATATAACTTCGTGGGAAAAACCCGATCAACCTTTTTCAGTTGTACACTCAGATGTACTAGGTCCACTTCCCGAGTCGAACGGCTTCAAGTTTGTTCTTCTTATTGTAGATGCGTTTACGAAGTACACGCTCCTTTACCCCATTTATAGGCAGGATGTAGAAGAACTTTTAAGAGTGTTCACAAACGCAGTTTCACTTTTTGGTGTACCAAAAATGATTGTAACCGACAGAGGCAGAATGTATCAGTCCGCTAGGTTCTTAGATTTTGTTAAAGATATGGGATCGGAGATACATTTGGTTACTGCAGAGATGCATCAATCAAACGGCCAGGTTGAGAGGTACGCCCGCACTGTACTGAACCTTCTTTGCATCGAGACCAATCACAAAGGGGCAGCCTGGTCCGAGACGCTGTGGAGACTCCAACTAACTCTCAACGTGACCAAGCAGAAGACGACTCAGGCATCACCGTTAAATCTGCTGGTGGGCACCGACGCGGCGACCCCCGTCATCAGGTCACTAGTCCGTGATGTCGCTTTGGAAGGCGTACAGCCGAACCGTGAAGCACAAAGAGAGTTACGCCGAGCCCGCGCAACTGATCTACTAAAACAAAATCAGTCTTGACAGGACGATTACGTAAACCGGAACCGACGCACACCAAAAGTTTTTAATGTGAATGATATGGTTTTCGTCATTAAGTTTTCGCAGGCAACTGGAAAGATGGATCACGGGATGCGAGGGCCGTACAGGGTCATACGCGCGCTGCCGAGTGG
Organism: Xanthia togata; assembly: GCA_963853775.1. NCBI lineage: Eukaryota > Metazoa > Arthropoda > Insecta > Lepidoptera > Noctuidae > Xanthia > Xanthia togata. The sequence continues at coordinate 14,675,910 of OY970793.1, forward strand.
GCGGTATGAGCTGCGCTTGTTGACCGGCTTCTATGGCAAGACGACGCAAGCTGCTGCTCAGTACATGGTGCTCTGGAAAGGGGAGTGGTGTCCTGAGACTTGCGCTGCATTCTTTGAGCGTGAGTGTGCTTGCGTACTATGAGGGGTCTGCATTGCCATAGAGGGTCGTGCAGATCTTGAGGTGAGACAATAGACGGACTGCGAGACGTCTACGTCAGGTAAACTGCGAGGTACCTGACCGGTCTCACGAAGAGTGGCGAGGCCACCCACGTACCTATAACGGATGTGGTTTCCGTATAACGTGTGTTTTGATGTGTAGAGGACGGACTGCGAGTCGTTCCTTTCGGTGATTTGGTAATCGCCCTACACGATGGGTCATGTAGAGGACGGACTGCGAGACGATCCTTTCGGCGTTAAATGCCCTACATGACAGTGAATGAACATGATATGTGTTGCATGATGTATGATTGTCGATGACATGAGTTATGATGTTTCTGTGTGATGAATGGAACTCTATAAAGTACTAAGATGATGTCTTGGTACCCCATAGACTATTTAGCTAGTCAGTTTATGTGTCTGATGAATGAAAGAAAAAGGCCACGTAAGGCGAATTGAGTGCAAGCAAAAAAAAAATAGGCAAATGTGTTTCCTCTCTGAGAGTCGTTAATCTTTCTCGTCGGTTTCACAGAAGACGACCTGACTGAAGACACCACTTCTGATCATCATGGTGCAGAGCTAGTCGCTGGGCCTTCCCGTCCAGCTGACGAAACCCATGGAACAGCCATGCTGAGCTTGCCGGACCTTTCCGATGCTGTCGAGGACGACGCATGATCAGGATGGCCGTGTTGGATACCTCTACCCGGCCCAAGAACGAGGGGGGCGCGGACGCTATAAAACTACCGCAGGCGGCGGGTCGGGGACACTTTTCGTTTGGAATACGTTGCGTGCGGAAGCGCTGCCCGTCGGCCGTTCGGTGTAATCTGGTAGGTATCTCTGTATCTCATTATTTTCATGTTGATTTCCTCGATTATTTTGATTAGTGATGATTTTGTTCCTCTGAATGTAATTTTGCTAAGTTTATAAATCTTTATAAAATTCATGTGATTAGTTTTTAGGTTAATAAATAATTGTTTTTTTTAATTGTGATTTCACTTCTGTCCTAACAATAGAATAATTTTTCTAATTTTTGTTTTGTTCAAATCTCCGCACACTTTGCGTCGAGTCGCAGACTCGCAACGAGAGGCTAGGAGAGTTGCACGCTCTCGCTACTTGTTGCAGCGACTAGACGCACAGTGCTCGCGAACACCCGACGACAGTCGCGTGCGATAGGACAGCGTCAGCCTTGCTGTGAGCGCGTACTCTGAACTTTCACCTTCGCATAATAAGCATCAAGGCAAGTGCAACTCCATATTCACTCACAAGATGAACAACACGACCGTCTCTCTCGAATGCTCAAAGAAAATGATCGCTTCATGCACGACGTCTACGGTAATGACTAGTCGCAGGCGCAAACGACAACATTACGTTTAGTCCCGGCGACAAGACGCAGTTGGAATCGCAATTCTGCAACTGGATACAGGGACCAGAAGCACAGTTTGCGCTGGCTCTTAAATTATAGACTAAATAGTAACATTAGTATGCAGCCTACGTCTCATTTGATGTTTGGGCTTCGAATTAACATAGTGCTTTTTTACTGTACAGATATTTAGACTTACTTAGGACAATGTTGTTTTCTAAACTTTTTGCGAATGACTAGATAAGCTTTCACTACATTACTAAACTAAGACACGATGAATCTGATTTCTAGATTGTGCTGATACCAAATTTAAGTAAACATATTTGGCAATCTAAACCTAAATTGCTTACCGAAGCTAACACAAACTTCTCAAACAAGACACAAAACTACTTATAGTTTTCATTCAAAATAAAATAATTGTCTATTATAACATTATAATAAATATTGCATCCTAATCTGAATATTTATAAATGTGAAAGTTTGTATGTTTGTTTATTTGTTTGTTTGTTACGCTTTCACGCTAAAACGGCTGAACAGATTTGTATGAAATTTGGCACATGGGTAGACAATTCAAAAATTCAAATTAAAAAATTAATTATTTCAATCCATATAAGATCATTATTATGTTGTATATTTGAAATAAAATAAAATATAAAAATAATCAATAAAATAATATAAAATTAAAATCATAAAATTAAATAAACATGATTAATAATACGCCTGACTCTAAGTCTTTTGTTTGTTTGTTATTAAATTAATCACATAACAATGGTTAATGTACTGAAAATTAAACCTGTTCGCAAATTCGCTCAGGATGGTGTTGGAACATCCCCGACGCGCTGCAGTGCCGGAGCAGCCCCAACAACACCCTGAACGCATTATTATACTGAACACGGAGAGCCTTGTACTGCTTCAGGCTATATTACCCCCACAGGCTGGCTGTGTACAGGAACGTACGAAACGCTCTGAAAAGAATTATTTTGACGGCCCCCGACGAACAAACCTACGAGCGATCATATTGGCCCTCACAGACAACGCCCTCCGCTCCTTATCGACGTCCACATCGTCCCTCAGCTCAGAGTCACAGTCTGTTGAATTCTATTTAACTTGATACCGAAATAATAGATGGAGCAGAGTGCGGGCGGCTCCGACGCCTGGCCCGAAAGACCATGCATTCACTCTTCTTTACGTTATAGAGCAAACCGTGATCCAACGCGTAACGCTCTCAGATGCCCAGCAACCTGGACAAACCACACACCGAGGTGCTTAGCAGCACCATGTCGTCAACGTAACTAATATTTTTGACACAAACACTGTCAATATGGCAGCCACGGGTGCTGCTGAGCTCCTCTATCAGTGCGTTCACGTACAGGTTAAAGAGCTTCGGTGAGGTCAGCCTCACCCCGCACTCCAACCTGTACGGCTCCGATAAAGCACACGACCATCGAACGACGCCGCGACGTTGACCTGGTTAAGATACCAGGGGGCCAATTCTCGATTTTAGAGATGGTGTCGAACTCGACAAAAATTTCTAATGACGTCATTTTTTCGACAAATTTTAAAAGTTGCTATTCTGGGTATGTCGAATTCGACATTTGTCGAAGGCTAACGTTAGAGTTCATGTCGAGTGCTTCTGAGCAGTAGAGATGTCATGTCGATTGTAGAGATACGTCATTTCTGAGTGAATTCGTTGAGTTTTGGATTGTACATTGTGTTTTCTTTTCTTTAATTTTTAAATAAAATACGGCTTGGCATCTCATACCTACTGGAAATTCGATTTATACTCTTTGATTTGTGCATTGTGTTTTCTTGAAACGACGACCTTCGCGCAAATAACAGACTCTGTAATTTGTGTACCCACGATTGGACTTGAAACCACTGAAAGATGGACGAGTTTATTAGCATTTTTATCTCGGAGTTGTTGGAAAGTGGCGAGCAACTGGCCAATACACGGCGACAACAGCGCACTTATCCCACCGTCGATATTTACGACTTGAGCGAAACAGAAGCATTAAAAACTTCAGATTAGATAAAGATTTAATAAGGGTTCTAATAGATCTATTGGCTCCTGTAATTCAGGATACCACGAAAATAGACCTGAAAACGAAGGTAAATAATCGTCTGCTTCATAATTTTATTAGTCATGTATAACTGTTCACTAAACTAACCTTACCCACCAAAAATACTAATTGCACACTCTAAAATACCTAAATTAATTATACAGTCAACTGTCAATTTGTCAAACTGATTATTTTTACACTAAACGTTTCGTTTTATACTTAAATAATTAGGTTTAGTCAGCGTTTTAAAACAAAATCATTCATTAACTCATAGCTACCTAAAACGGAACGTGCGTTTCTTCATAATGGTAACATTATCTTCACTCGACTCGACATTTTCGTGACATTTATTTCTATTTTGACTGAGAATACGGAATTCTGCTCAATTCGACATTTTTTGGTAGAGATAGAGATATTTTTAATAGACATAGAGATAGACTTACGATCTCTAACTCGAGATAAATGGCGAAAATCGAGAATTGGCCCCCAGTACTTGAACATTTCTATCAGTTCGAGAGGCATTGAGATGTTATATAATTTTTGCCATAATATCCCTTCGACTGTGGGAGGTCCGCGTCGGACCGTAAAAATTTGGATACCCTCTGTTAAAGGTCCTTTCGGGGGTCGCGCGTGATTACGGCGTGTCTGGTTAAAACGACGATATCTCCGAAATTACGTTAGTTAGCTCGCTACCAGTTATATTATTGGAATCGTTATTAAATTAGCTTACAAGATATGTATACATTAGTATAGTTTTGCCTTGTAATGTATTAGTAATTGTAATGTATGTTCAGTGTGAGGGAATATTTCCCAGTTTTTCGTGTTAGGGTCATTATAATTAAAAAAATAAACCATTACTTTAAAAAGTGTTTGTTAAATTTCGATAAATACACCCTATTTCACATAAATAAAACAAAAGAACACACCATCCTATACATTTTTTTCATGCCACAAGCAAAACAAAAGAATGACGTAATTTGCACGTGCGGCGTTCCGAACAAAACAATGGGTATGTTTACGGTTCTATTCTGAGAACGCGATAAGCCTAGTGGCTTGGGTTTGTTATTTATAATAATGTTTGGCCCTTAAACTTATTAAATTCAAAGTCTCAGCTGTTTGAAGTGTTTAGTTTAACAGTATCGGCTAACCGAACCCAACACTAAAAAACGGGCGCAAAAAACACCCACTCAAACTTTGGATCACTGTTTAAATTCTGTTGCCTAAATTTGAAATCTAAATCAACATTCTACATTTTGAAGATATTTACAAATCGATAGGCACATAAAAAAGGCATGCTGCCTAATAAAAAAAATACACAAATCAACAATCAAAACGAACAATTTCAAAAAAAGAATCACAAAAAACACAAGTACTTAAACAAGGATGATGGAAAATATGGATGCGGCCAATACTGTCACATTTAAACAAGAAAAATATAATTTTAAATCAAAAACATTTTACGTACTTGTACATAATATTATTATTATTTTAAGTATTTTAGCGTATATATTATGTATAAATTAGGTAAATAAAAAAAATAAAAAAAACTTAAAAACGAAGCAGTCCTCGTTGTGGTCTTCGAGTGAGAAGAAAAATTAAAAACATGTATGCCTTTCCTGTGACAGACAGACAGACAACGAAACAACAAACAAACAACCAATCTTATGTATATATACATGCACACACGAACACACACACACCCAGCTACTATATTTTCAGTTCCAATACGTTCAACAGTCAGACTCGATTTCAACCTCCTTTTTTGAAGTCGGTTAAAATCACGAATAAAAAAAAAACTCAAAAATATAAATATATAAATATAAAAAAATATTCGAATTCAAATCTCGGATGCCGCATCCATATTTTCTATGATCTATAAAATCGTACAAGATGGCGGTTTATCCCTGTTCGTGATTGGTCCGTTCGGACCGATGACTAAATGAAATTTTCATTTCAATAATTTCGCTACTAAAATACTTTAATATTATAATTAAACGCCTAATATCAATAATACGATACATAAACACATACGTAACAACCATATTTTGCATTTCTGCTAATAGTAATACCGCGAAAATACCACGAAATGTTCGTCGACCACGCTTCAAATGTTTTCCATGTTTGTTGAAATGACTATTTCTGCCCGAAATCTTTATGAATTACACTGTTTAAATAATCAAAAATGGTTATTACTTACCCAGGCATGTTATATAACTCGCAAACCACACACAGTACACTCACAATAAAATATTTTTAATATTTACGTAAACACGGCGCGCGTGCGAAATCTCGACTGCGGAGCGGGTGCGGGGCTCGTATGTTGTCAGTTGGTACCGCGTCATTCGGTATGTTACAGACTTGGACGGAGTTAATATGTCTTTCTCATTTCGTCTTCTAGACTCTGTGCAAGTTTAAACGAGATAGGCACAGTTTTAATATGCCATTTATGTCAAAATATGGGACAGATAAAAACACGGTCCGCGTCGGACCTGCCACAGACGATACCCAAATTTTGCCGCCCGACGCGGACCTCTAACAGTCGATGGGATATGTCATAGCTAACTAGGTCGAATGCCTACGAAAGGTCGAGAAAACAGACATACACTACTTCTATCGGAGTAGTCCTTGACAGTTTGCTTTAAACACAAGATAGCTGCCTCAGTAGACAGTCCGGTCAAGCTGTGTCTACTTTTATAATGTTTGTAAATATGTGAGCACCATGTATCTATATCTATCACATAATGAATTTATCTGTTGTTGCTTCTTTTATTTTTTTGCCTATTGTGGCATAGTAATTTTATTCTAGGTGCATCGTCTTCACATATAAATGAATGAATGAATGAATGAAAGGCACCGATCCCAGCGTGGTTTAACCAGACTCGATAAATCGAATGAACCCCAAGATTTGCACTAGCCCATGAAGTCTCATATTTCATGGGGCTACAAAGGCCATTGCATATCAAGGAGTAGACCGGGGGGCGCGGTAATGGTAAGGAAGACGTGCCCTCAGGATAGGAAAGGATTTACGAGCCATACCGGATATGCATCCTTGAGTAAGCAATGGACTAGTGGAGAGACGGGTGATTTTTATCTGTGGAAAGGCATCTTTTTAAGTTCCAGTTTTGTTGTTTCCAAAGTCTTCCTCTGAGGATTTCGCTGCTATCCGTTTCAGGTTTCTTGTAAATATCGTTAGCAGTCTTCTTAAGCTTATCTCGGTCTGTATCGGTCTGTAGCTGTGTCCATCCAAAAGTTGAATTCCTTGTCGGAGTTGGTCGAGTCCTGTTTAAGGTTGTCGTTCCATGTGTTAATAGGACGGCCTACTTTCTTGGATTTGGCCTTGTTCTGCATTGCTGCGTGTAACTGGTGCGGTTTGCCGTGCCGTGTGAACGTGTGCGAGATAGCACATCCTGCCGTCTTCACATATAATCATATAAATAATGTACCTATACACAATATTGTAAAACATTTTATAAGATTAACGGTGGAGTTTCTTGCCCATTCTTTTCCATGCGAAAACTACCTTGTGGAAGGGGCGACTAGAATCAATACATTTTTTTTTTTGTAAATTATTTATAATATTTGAAATAAATTATTTGACTTTGACTTTGAAGAACCAGCAAGCATTGTGGCTAGTGAGATTGGCCTGTAGTTGCTCATGTCGCTTAGGTCACTGGTTTTACTCTTCACGATTGGTACCACCACGGTCCTCATCATCTCTGCTGGTAAGTACACACTTATGTAAGTAAAGCAAGTGCACTTAAGTAAGTTAAGTGCGTACTTACCAGCAGAGATGATGAGGACCGTGGTGTTAGAGTTCTTGGCAGGTGGACGCTAGTACGCTTTAGATGCTCAATCTGATCTGATCTGATGCTTTGGCTGTCATGGTCAGGAGACTTTCCACGCGACATTGACTTTATCCCCCCGAACATCCTTCGCTGTGCATCTGATGTTTATCTTTTGTACATGTGACCCTTCCACACTGAATGACCGTGATTATACAATAACCTGGATTAGGACATACTTTTTATCTCGATATTCCTACTGGATCGAGACTTATTCAAGTGAAGCCGCGGGGTGCAGCTATTACTCAATAATACGTGTTCGCGGACATCGGAACGTATTGTATTCAGTTTAAGCAGGCTAATAACGAATCCGGTGTCTCGAAAAGCAGCAGGGCAAGTTATAATGATCGTGCGCAGTCGTCATGTTCCCTGTGTCACAGTTCGCAGTATATGTATAGTTAGGACTTATGCAGCGAGTATGTGACACTGATACTGTGCCATTTCCATGAATTAGGCACTCGAAACTTGCCCAATTATAAGCAAATAGTATTGCCTAGAGGGAAATTCAATGTGTAGACTAAATTCTTAGTACTTTGGCAATTAAGTACGAGTATAAAATCTTATAATAATTGCATAGGTACGGAGAATTTTGGCTTGTATATTTTGTATTTATTTATGTGATAGACTGAGTATTCAGAAGGTATATAATGTATATGAATGGAAGGAATTTAAAAGGAATGGGTACCAAATTAAATTCATTTCAACTATGTCCTAGGAATCCGATAATTTAATCGGTTATTGGATTATGAGCCATTTGGAATATCAGGTATTTGCGAAAGTGAATTTGTTACGCTTTCATGCTAAAACGGCTGAACGGATTTGGGTGAAATTTGGCACATGAGTAGATACCGCTCCGCTGGATACGAGGACACAGAATCGGTCGAAGTGGCGGTGCTTGGTGCAGCAGTGGACGTCTATCGGCTGAAATGATGATGATGAATGATGATTGGCATACGGGTAGACCATGACCTGGAGAAGAAAATAGGCTACTCTTCATCCTGAATCGCAGACGAATTCGCAGGCAACAGCTCGTTTCTAATATTATTACCATTCCGGCCAATCATTAAAACCCTGTATACACAGGCGCACAGTACATGTATATAAACAAACCACGGAAGTATTGGGCGAGCGTTTTCTCCAAGCGGATCACGTACCCCGGAGTGGACGGTGCGTGTCTCTGGAATAGCTAAGGACCAACTAAAGAATCTACTACACGTACGGACGAAACACATGAGTAACGTTCAACAGTACACTAAACTAACATATAGCGCTACAAGGTTCTTTTGGCGCGTGGTTGAAATTGGAACTAACGCCACCACCATCTTGTTTTTTCAAGGCATTTCACAACAAAAAATGCACAATATTTGCCAACATCGCCACCCTTGTCAACGTCATTCGAGATACAAAAGATCTTTGCAAAAATGTACATTTAGAAATGTTGAAAAAACTCCAGTAAGACACTCAGTTTGTAGTATGTATGTCTGACATCGGAACTGTAGCTGAAATTGGGCTGTAGGTGTAGAACCATCAGATTGTAAAGTTTTCCAAAAATGTTATTGTTTCTATTCAGACCTTAGATTGATAATAGACGTATCTCTATAAGGTCCAGGTGCCACGATTTCATTTTCAGAGAGCTTCAACCAAGAAGTGGGTGTTCAATTTAATATATAATAACAAAATAAATAGACGCTTCATTTAGCAAAGAGTAGGTTAGCTGCAACTTAGTAAATTATCTGAAAGTACGTTCCATTGCATAGTCTAGTGGGTGCTTGGTTATAAAACGAAATGTTTAAACTTAACGCTAGCGATACGGGAGGCCAACTATCTGCTCTCCTGGAAATTTTATGAATTTCTTTGAATTAGAAATATTCTGGTGTTTTAAACTCGTGTCTGATTTTCTAGTTCGATTCTTGTGTTAGCTCGAATGTGTTTTGGCTAGCATTCAACTTATCGCAGATCTTCTACGTTGCATTTATCATTTGATCAAATCTCCTCTGTTTATAGTTTTGCAAAATAATGAAAACAAACACCTCGTTGGTTGCAAACGCGACTGCTGACCGGGAAAATGGTAGATATTGGATTTTACATTAGGGAAAATCTTAGTAACAGCCCTATGTCTGAATTTGTGGCAATAGACTCGCTCCCTGTTTGAACTCCTGAACTGGCGAAATGTGCGAATACTATTTCACCTATTCCACATTTCGTCATCTACTCTGTCGAGGAATAAGTATAGGATGTCTTCTTATGTTGGTTATTATTAACAATCATACGAGCCTCTGATAGCTAAACCAACAAAGCACTATATTCTCTACCATTTTCAGTACAGTGACAAACAATAAATTAAATTCGTAATGAATTTCACTTGTAATTGAAACATTCGTTTTTACAGTAACAATATAAATCAAGCTTATTTAAAATTTATAATGGTATCGCGACGCCGCCGCTGCTAATCTTGTAAATTATGAAAAACAACGAGAAAGCTATAAATTGCAATTCTGTTACCCGACCCGGGATCGTAACAAGCCGGGCTTCACTAGCTGCTATACGCGCGGCCAGTCGCTCGCTCCTCACTATTGTCTTAAAACACATCGTAGTTTTATTTCCATTATTTCAAAGCTTTGATAACGTACCTTTCTAACTATTTTATTGTTTTAGTTACCGTTTCGGGAATCATTAATTCATTTCGTAGTTCATTATTTTATAGCAAATTAATAAACGGTATCCGAGGTAGGTATTTGGAATAACAGCGGAGCGTAAGGATTCCATTGTTTAGTTTTAAATTAATTCATTTTAGAGAAAACTGAAAAGTCGTGAGTTTTTAATATTGACATTTAGCGGTGTTTGTGCGTCTAAACGCACTCATGTTGCTGGAGAATCCCAGTGTGAAATAACTTTTACAAAAATTTCTGAATACAGGTTTTCAGTAACTCCGGTAACTATAAAAGAGATTTAAAAAAAATTGGACCTGTTTGCTATGAGATAGATCGGTTATTTTTTTGACATTTTTGAAAATACGCTCAGTCCTGATGTGCCACGCAAAATGTCTGAAAACAACCTTTTTCGTAATAAAATTACGAAACTTATGTACATTTTGAATATCAGTAATATTGTGATTAAACCTATTTTGCCTATTTTTTGTTTGACATAGCAGAAATGGGCTCCCGTAAATCTGGGACGTTTCTGACCGGTACTTCCCACGGAGTTGGGTTGAAAATCATCTAAACTAACGATTTTATATGGATTTGACCGTAAAACGATGTGACATGGTTTTGGTCGTGGGCTCTCGTACCACACTAAATTGTTATGGAATGTTTATTTTATTAATATCTTTTGAAATACTGAATGTAAGGATGTTGGATAATGTCAATATTAAGTAGAAATTTCTACTAAATAATATGGGTGCTATTGCTATCCAATTTGATCAGTTACTTTAGTAGCTACGTAACATATATTTTCTATAGACCGTCAGGATTGAGGAGCCACCTTAAACGTCCTGTAAGGCTGTAACTTTTTAAGAGTTTTACTACATATTCCAGGATCGGGCCAACACAATCGGCTAATTTACTACTAAGTGTTGGTAGCACCCGCGTTTAAAAATGAAACATGGCTCCTCAAACCATACGAACACAGTATGTATACCTTATGTACCTTCACATGATTAGAAGGCTAGCCTATTTTTTGGCCAAAGAATCAGTAGTGCCACACAACGTGGTAAAGCTGCCAGCCTTTTAGGCACTTTTCCTGTTGACAGCGATGCGGGCGAATTTTTGGAGCCATCCTTTTTTATATACTTACTTGTAAATATTTTGTTATTTAGTGATTTTATACCTAAGTATCCCTAAACATTTAAAAAATTCTAACTAATAAATAAACCTATGTACCTGTTTAAGTAACCTAAGTACGACCAAGATTTATATTTTACATCCTATTATAAAAACTATGCTATTTTTCGCTACATCGATCTCTCAATAAACAATTTACTTTATTTAACTATCCTTTTAAACCGCTCGGTAACTAGCGAGCCAGTAAAGCATCGTTACTACTAACTGCGTTACGGGAACGGAGCATGTAACTGTGCGTTGATCAGTTTACGGCCACATTGGTAGCCGACGGCGCAAGTTTTAATTCAGTTCGGCCCATCGGTCGCCGCAACGCGAATACAAAACCGCTTTTCATTACAATGCAGGCGAGGAAACTGGATTGGTTGATGAACTTGATGCTATACCTATTTTTTAAGTAAGATGTTCTTTAAGTACCTATACATAAGCCATTATCTACGCATACTCAGATGAAAGTGCTTGAAATGGTTTGTAAAAGGAATGCACCTATGTTTAACACTTTTGACTCTACCCACTTTTCATAGAGATATTGGCCATGTCTCCATACATGTTGGAAGTGAATCCTCTGGGAGGGTCACCGGCAGTACGTTTGCACTAAATTTAACCCTCACGGAGGGTCAATAGCATTAGGTTTGAAACTGTGTTATAAATTACTGTAAAACGAAGTAAAATAGTGTTTTCAGGGGTTTGTCGCTATATTGGCTATACTTAGTAACTCTTCACAATAAAATGCTTTAAAATGAGTTAGTTTTAAGATTTTAAAACTAACGCATATATGTACCTACTAATAAATATTGTTAAAATATACAACTGATTTGATTTTCACAGTTTATAATACTGTATTCGCTTAGAAAAACCTACATTTAAAATGAGCCTAGACCTAGAGTGAGCCCTAAAGGAGGACGACTCCCGGCACTGAACGTGTTAAACCATGAAATGAACACGAATCAGAAGAGGAAAAGTAGTGGCAAAATACTTTTCACCACTCCCGCACGAAAGAAGTGTCTTTCCTCTACGAAAACAGTGAGGAAAGTTGGTTTTTCCTCACTGCTTGAACAGTGAGGAAAGTTGGTTTTTCCTCACTGTTTGAACAGTGAGGAAAGTAATGCTCCCGTTCAGGAACTAACCTTGCCTGATTTTTTTATGTTAAGTTTTAAAGATATTTTAAAATATAAAGAATAATTTTGATTTGCTTTGTGTCTATTTAATTTATTTACCTATGATGACTGAATACTTTCTTGCTGGGAGTGGTGAAAAGTTTTGTATGCAACTTGTGAGCAAGTTCATTTGCTATTCGTTTTGTTGAGTCTTTCGCTTACTCAGGATTGAAATTTATAATCACTCGCTGCGCTCGTGATTCTATTTTTCAATCCTTCGTTCGCTCAAGACTCAAAATCAAAACTCATAGGAAAAACGAACTTTCCTCACATGTTGGATAAATAACTATTAATAATATTTGTAAGTTCCCTAGTTGATTTTCATGAACATAGCATGTCTACAAGAGACAAAATGGAGGGGTGTGAGGCTAGAGAGATAGGAGAAGGGTATAAGATTTATTACTGGGAAGCAATGAAAAGTGAAATGTTGTGGGTATAGTGTTGGATAGTGAGTTGAAAGAAAGAAAAAGAAGAAGCGTGTGTTGAAGTGTGAAAGACGTAAAAGAGTGAGTGATAGAGCGATAGCTGTTAAAGTGATTGTGGAGAGTTCGGTGTTAGTAAGTGTGTACGCATCCCAGTCAGGATGTGAGGATATCGTTAAAGAGATATTTTGGGAGGTCTTCGATCGTGAGATGATGGTTGTGTTAGAAAGTGAAGAAGTGTATTTGGGGGTTGATTTTAAAGTGCATGTAGGAAGACAGAAGGATGGGTATGAGATAGTGGATGGCGGTTGGGGATACGGAGACCGTAACACTGATGGCGAGACGCATCTGCAAGCTGTTTCTGCGAAGGCAGAAGCGAAGGCCTTGGCAATAAAAAATACGTGGTTTGAAAAGAAAAACCTTATTACTTACAAAACTGGCCGCTACGTGACAGAAATAGACTTTTTGCTGGTAAGACGGAACAGCCTAAAAAGTGTTAAAACTATTTAGTGTTGCGAAGACTTAGTCACACAACACAGACTGATAATAAAGGATGTACTGGCTTTTAGTGTCTCGTCCAGTATGAACAAACAACGGCGCCCACCCAAAACCAGATGGCGTGGTAGATAAAATTATTTAATTGAAGGATATGAAAGGAAAATCTGTAAATAAATGTTGGAAAGAGATGGCGGATTATAATTGTACAAGGAGAGTAGCAAAATATGTTTTTGGAGAGTCTAAAGAGAAAGGTATGATAAAAAAGGATACAAATGGTGGTGGAATGAAGATCTTCAAAAGATTCTTAAAGAAAAGAAAGTTGCGTTTAAAGAAAAGCAAGGTGTAGAAAACGGGAATGATAGTTTGAAAGAAGATAAGAAGAGGATTTATAAAGAATGGAAGAGAAAGGCAAAAAAGGCGATAGCAGTTTCCAGGGCTAAGGCGCAGAAGAAGTTGTATTACTCACTGGGCAGCAAGCAAGAAGCCAGAAGGAGCTTATCCAGATTACAAAAGCAAGAGAAAGGAGAACGACAGATATAATTCACATCAAGTGTATGAAAGATGAGGCTGGTAAGGTTTTGTGCAAAGATGACGAAATAAAAGAACAATGTAGGGTTTATTTAAACAAGTTAATGATCGAAGAGAATAAATGGAATGGTATGCTCAAAGAGGTACAAGTTAATATGGGTTTGAAGAGGGAAATTAGCCTGGATGAAGTAAGAAATGTGGTGCATAGTATGAAAAATGGAAAGGCGATGGGCTCAGATGACATTACCAATAAAAGTATGCAAGTGTTTAAAATAAGATGATGTGTGTGGCAGACTTTATTTTGCAATAAGTTGTTGTATGAAAGAGCGATCCTGTAAGAATGGTGCAATAGTTTACTAGTGCCCATCTTCAAGAATAAAGATAATGTACAGGATTGCAACAACTATGGAGGGATAAAGCTCATGTCCCATAGTATGAAGATTTAGTGGCATGAGGAACAGGGCGTAAATTTCACTCATCCACCATATAAAAGGAACGATCCTCCGACCAGACGGGTGTCGCGTCTGGCGGGTAACTGCCCAAAGGATGGAGTCGGGAGCTTGTACGGTAAACTCTAATTTTGCGATCCAGAATTTGTGTGACGTCAGGTCTTTGATGCGAAGTTCGCATTTGTCGATATAGATGCCGCCACAAAGGTATGAGCGAATTATTGAGTATTGAAAGAGATAGGGAAAAGATTGCTAGAGGAGAGTGAAATTACCCCAAACCAGTTTAGGATTATGTCACGTCGAGGAACACTGGATGCTACTTTTGCACTCCGCCAATTGTGCGAGAAGTACAAAAGTGCACACAAGAACTTGCACATGTTGTTCATTGATTTGGAGAAACGAGGTATACCTCGGGATGTGTCGTGATGGGCCTTGAAAGTAAAAGGTTTGCCCGGGAAGTATGTAGATTTAATTCGTGCTATGTACAGTCAATCTCGTACCTACGTTCGGTCGGCTGCTGGCAACACCAACGAGTTCAGTTCAGTTCAGCTTCCAACAAGAGTCAGCTTTAATTCCTTACATCTTCCTGTTTTATTATGGATGCTCTGACGTCGGACATATAAGAAGAGGTACCTTGGTGCAAACTGTTTGCCGACGAAACTGTTCTTGTCAGTCATGATGGACCTGAGATCTAGAGTAGTTTGAAGAAATGGCAACAGAAGCTAAAGAAAGTTGGCTTGAAAATCAGCAGATCCAAAACTGAAACATATTCTGCGTTTTCGGCGGCCATAGTACTCGATAGCGTGCTTTTTGCGGTCTGCTCCGACATTCGGTGTTTCGGTTCAATCATGCAAAGCGATGGCATAGTAGATCGAACTGTTAAGCACCGAATCTCGACAACCCTCACCCCAGTCACACCGTCCCATTTCACGCATAGAGAAAAACAAAACAATAAGCCTGTAAGCCCCGAAGGGCTAAGCAGAGGTGACTTATTGTACGGACATTTCGCCAGTTATGTTTAAGTCCCATGTAATAGGGGGCGAGCCTATTGCCATCAACCGGGCACAAATCCAGACCAGAGACTTACGCCTTCTTAATTAAGTCGTTTGCTGTAAACTAGGTACATTTTGGCTAAAATTTTATTCGCAGCCCCAAATTAAGATGGCATTTAGCCTTAGTTTCACAGGTGCCAACGAATAACTTTAAATCTATATTAACTGTAGTCTATTTGGCTCAGAAGTTTATTTTGGTATTTTTAAAAGCTAAACTTTGCAAGCCGTCATTTGTTCGTCAAGTTGAGCTTTGTTTCAGACGGTACAGATATAATTATACCCCTTTAATTGTTAACGTTGCTTATAGTGAAGAGACGTTTATACGTCAAAAAATGTAGACGGTAATATGTCGGAGTTATTCATATTGTTTTCTTTTATTCTATTGCGACAACTTAGCTTAACTTAAAAAATAAGGATTAATCATTACTTGCAGATAATATTGTTTATTTACACTAATGCTATAAATCCTCTATAAACGTCGTATTAAAACAACCAGTGTCATAGTAACCATAATATCATCCAAACGACGGTTATAATGTTGTATCTACTAAATTTCAGTATGCAACTCCTTTGCTTTTCCATTCCTTCCTTACTCATCAAACAGCCACATTCTCACTACCACAGCGCCGTAATTAAAAAAAAATGTAAAAACAATACTCATAATAATTCTATTATTACCTATAGGTACATAGTTTGTTTGTATTAGACACTTAGTAAATAAACTTTCCATGAATTTATATCGAAGAGTTCTTACAACACTGCACAAAATCCTATTATTTCAGAACCTTTTATAGAAGATTCATATCATTGGTGTAGATAAAGTCTTCTAAGCAACTGTACATAATAAGGTATTAAAACCATCATGTGATAAACGCACATTCGTGTTTTAATACCCCTAATTATACAAAAGTTGCATAAATAACTATTATAGCAGTAACGTAGCATAATCGGTCTCTAATGTTCCCACTGGCCTCCTCTTGGTGAAAGGGAGTGGGCCCTCCCGCACGGCCCGAGTGGTGTAGCCACGCGGGCCCAGTGCGGGTTGGTAGATGTCACATGCCTTCGATTCTTTGGTTGTAGGACATGCCGGTTTCCTCACGATGGTTTCCTTCACCATTTTGAGAGCAGTGGTGACGATCTAATTTATACAAAGTAAAGCGTCTGTCTGGGTTTGAACCTACGACCTACAACTCGTCGTTACCACTGGGCCATCACTGCAGTGACATAAGAAACGGCAATCGATCTATGCAGAGATTAAAACGACGAGAGATTAAGACGTCATGGCACATTTTAACTCAATGTATCACCGTAATCTTTTGATAACGTAAAAAAAGAAATACGTGTACGTATGTTTTTGACTGCCTCGTTGGTCTAGTGGTACTGCTGAGCTGAGCTGACTGCTTGATGTCCTGGGTTCGATTCCCCGGTCGGGAAAGTGGTAATGGGTTTTTCCATCTGGAATTTCTCAGTAGCAGCCCGGATACTGGATTTGTGCCCGGTTGATGGCAATAGACTCGCCACTTATTACATGGGACTCAAACATAACTGGCGAAATGTGGGTGTATTACAGGTACACCTCTGCCTAACCCTTCGGGGTATACAGGCGTGATGCTAAATAAAATAAAATAAATGT
Organism: Xanthia togata; assembly: GCA_963853775.1. Classification (NCBI taxonomy): domain Eukaryota; kingdom Metazoa; phylum Arthropoda; class Insecta; order Lepidoptera; family Noctuidae; genus Xanthia; species Xanthia togata. The sequence continues at coordinate 14,692,906 of OY970793.1, forward strand.
TTTAATAGGTTCTTAGTTAATTCGCAGTTCTAGCTTGGAGTCTACAACTGGGTTCTTATTTAATCTGAGTCGGTTAATAGCAATAGCGTCGCGTCTATTAAATAAATGGGACTTATCTATTGCTAGCAAAATATAGGTTTTCTTTACACCTAGAACTATTCCGTACCTATTGTGTGTGTTTTATTTTATTAGGTAATGAACATGTTGGAATTGTCACGTAAGTACAAATTACTGATAAAGTCAATATACTTGTTAACGCCAATCAGCAAGTTTGACTTCCTTTGTCTAAACTAACAACTAATATTATAAAGAGAAAGGGTTAGATTTTTTGTATGTTGGTTGTTACGCTTTCACGCTAAAACGGCTGATTGGATTTGGATGAAATTGGGCTCATGGGTAGACAATGACTTTAGTTAGAACATAGGATACTTTTTATCCCGATATTACCAGGGTATCGAGACTTGTGAGGGTGAAACCGCGAGGCGCAGCTGGTATAGTCACTAAAATATTTTGTGACCGTATTTGTCCGGTAGCTTTTTGAAATGTTCACTCGCCCGTAAAAATACCGGTGACATCACAGTCCGATCGGTCATGACAGGCCATGACCGACACTACTGATTCATCTTTGTGTGTAATGAAACCAGCACTTGAACTCGATCAGCGGTGGGTTTTAAATAAAACCTTCCGAGTTTTTTAAAAATTTCAACATGCTTTTTTCAACTTTTCAGCTCATACCACTGATCCCGAGCTCATTGCACAGAACACGCCTCTTTAAAGCTACGTCGGCGGAAAACCGCAAGGCGTTTAATTAGAACACAAATAAAAGGCAGCCCTCGCCAATCGTTGAATTTTTCAAGAAAATTCGTAGTGCATTTTACTTAGATTACAGCACGTGGAGCTACTTGTTCCGAGGAAACAGTAAAAATAGAAAACATGTCGACAACTATATTCGTTTCCCGGCAGCAAACCAATTCCATTTTTCATTTATTGAAAAATTTTCTTGAAACATTTCACCTGCGCCCAGTAAACATGAAAATTCAATCCGAGTTTCAGCATTCCCAAGTTAGATCGTACTACTCAATACTCGTATCTATAAGCAAACGTCGTAACACTCAAGTTACGATTTAACCATGCATGATTTTACTGGTATTATACATTTCTCTAAAATATTTGAAACGTATTATGAGCGTTCATCCAAAAAGTTGGCAACGTCGCAAATAGCTATCAAGTATTTAATTTGGCAATATTACTTTATGAAAATAAGAAATATGGCTAACTAGTGAACTAGAATAATAATTGATTGAAATTATATCACTGTATTTGATGTTGTAACCGTTTTAGGTGCAAAAAGGCATTTGAAAAATTTCTAAATACTTTTTTACATCTAAGACAAAATATTCGATGTTACGATATTAATTATTACATTTCATAAACTATATTTTAGTTCACTAGTTAGCCATATTTCTTATTTCCATACAGTAATATCGCCAATTTAATCAAAACAGCGAAATATTGGACAGCTATTTGCGACGTTGCCCACTTTCTTTATAAACGCTTTTAAAGATAAGCACAAACTCTTACAATCCAATCTAATATATTACAAGCAGTAAAACCGGGAAAGAAAGTCATTCATGCGCAAAGTATTATTTCCAAAAGTTGCACAGCATCCCCGTGCTTTCGACGGGCGCGATTTTATGGAAACATAGGCCGCCGCGAGTCGTCGGCACCTGTGTCCTGTAGGCCAAATGTCATCATGTCCTCTGTTCACTCATTCAAATTTATTCACAAGTTCGGATGCCGCGGGCCTCCCTCGCTTGACAATTCTCGACATCCGTGCCCTGCAGTGGCGCACGCGTCTATAATTTGAATCAACACTGTATAGTTACACTGCGTCGGGGAGGCAGTGGATGATCGATATTTATGCGTCGAGTCTTTGCCCGGATTTGTTTTATTTTTTGGAATTTCTCAGTATCAGCCCGGAGTTTGGATTTGTGCCCGCGGTTAGTGGCAATAGGCTCGCTCCCTATGACATGTGACCTAAACTTAACTGGCGAAACTGTACTATATGTTGGTACACCTCTGCCTAACACTTCGGGAATTACAGGCGTGATGTTATGTTATGTTTAAATGCCAAGGTTCACGACAGAAGTAAAATAAAATCGCCCACACAGAATCCTAATAAAATCAGTGCTTTATTTGAATATTTATTCCAGCTTTTTGAAAGGGCACCCAGTAATATCAAAGCTCAAAAATATGGCTTAGAATTTAAAATCAACAAATTCTTTTTAACATAGAGGGTTTCGCTCGACCAGACCCGCATCAAATTAAACCTTGCGTGACCCTTGAATCCAATTTAACTGTTCTACAGATATCTGCAGGCTGCTGGCTGAACATACATGTATTATATAAATAATTTATGTTCGCATAAATTACGAAAACATTTTCCTTTCACAACAAAGACTAATAAATTCTACAATATAAGATGGACGTCGTAAACGCGTCGTTGTGACATACTCCAATATTTATTGATGTACTGAATACATCGATTAAAATAATAATAATATCATGTATGTTCTGCAGGCAAATTGTCGTGGATTAGCCAATACCTTTATTGAGAATTAGATTCCAGAAAAAACACAGAAGTACAAAAAACAAGAATATCTGACACGTAACATTTTCATTGAAATGAAAATGTTGCAAAGTTCAGCCGTCAATTTAATGGAATTTAATCTCAAGTTCATAAATATACGAATGGATTCTTAAAATAAAAGGGTGTAAGTACCACTACGCGAGACTTGTTGTTTGGTAAATGTCACCGAACAAGAAGCCAGCTAACAGAGCGAAATAATAAGCACTTAACCTTTTAAAAATATATTGCAAAGTTATGTAAGAAAGATGAAATGAAATTTTACATGAATCCTTTTAGGATTAATCAACAGAGACATTAGGTATAATGAAATCAGTTCTCTACCTACACCGTGAATGAATACGGTAATATAGAACGAAAATGGTGAACATCGATAAGAAACTGAAAGTGGTCGATAGATATTAATATTAATAGCTTCCACTTATACATGGATCGTAAACACCACGGTGAACGGACATAAATAGAAACGTTTGAAAAGGCTTTTCTTTAGCTATGATAGAAAACGTTTCCAATGTTTATAAAAAAATATTTTACGATCTCCAACATGACAAACGTACAAATCGTCGTACTACATATCAATCTACTACCATACATAGAGGTACTATAAAATATAAACATAAACGTTCAACAGAAAACACAAGAAATTACAGCGCCTAGGAAAGTAATTTTGCAGTTTTTTGCCATTTCCCACACCTTGAGGTAATTCACAACTATTACTGAATTCCATTGAAAAAACATAATCGCGCCGAGTGCAAGACACCATATGGCCGCTATGGCCATCAACCATATCCAAAGACATAAATGGGCACGTTGTCGTCACAGTCGGAATACCTGTGCGAGCGGCGCAGGGGCAGCCTTGCCACGCGCGGGGTGTGACGGAGAGGAGGGGGAGAGGCACTCCCGCGCAACCTGCTGCCTCCGTCACTCCTCGCGGCCAGTGCCTCGCCCGCGCATGCTCGCGCCCATACGCGCACAAAAACACACTACACGAACACTTGTGTGATCTAAACCTTCAAAACAAACGAAATACTAGTGCTAGCTCAGTGAAGTGACAGAAAGATCTTGTGATGTGCCTCTAGTTATTTACATAAAAGGTAAACAGTGTAGTAAATGCTTTGTTTTATACATTATCCTACTGTTCTACGATCAACAAGGGCATTTGTAAGTTGCTATCCAGTTTAGCATTTATATACGTACTTATCATGTCTGTACTAAAATTATCGTTGTATTATGGCATTTTTTACTATGGAACTCGGTGTACTATGACATCGTAGTAATATTCAAAGCAGGTGCATCTGATTTTGTGAATGAGTCCGCTGAAATTGCGACCGTCCGGTCGTGGCTTGCATAACATGTTAAATGGAGTAGTGTGTCATCGAAGCCTGCTCATTCTGACCACATTGCCCAAGTCGCCCAAGCACAGAAAGTGACAAATATTACCAAGTGTCGCGTTAATGACATCATGCTGTATAATATGTTCGCACTCCACCCACAGCGCACGTGCCGTGAGCTTGTACTAAAACAGTGATTTATGACAATTAAACAATACGACAATGAGCTAAAATTGAGGAAAAAACCTTATACTTTGTTCTTGCTAGAGATACGAGTATACACAACCGAGCAACGTTATTCACACGAAGGGTAAAAAATACAAAAACAATCTTGATTTTTAAGTTTTTGTTCGTAAACGTGAATGACACTATAATGTCGAGTCACATTACCGACGTATGCATATTCTTCTGTTCTTCACTTTACCCAACATTACACATGAGCTTAATATTATTTGTCATCTATAGACGTAAAAATATCCCTGATACCTAAAATCCACAATTATATTAATTTTAATGTTTTAGTTAAGATTTCTTAAGCAACAGGTACAACAAAACATCGCTAGGTATCAGTATTAGTAATGAACGTTGCATATTAAGAGAACCATGGACAAATAGCTGGTAAGGCAGGGATAATAATTCCATAAAATATTGATTCAACTATTTGTGTTCCGAATTCCACAATAACCTCCCGCCTGGCTGGTTCACACATTGTCAAAATACTTCATTCCGTATCCCTATTTACCAATGCCTCGACTAAATGCTCTCGATATTAATACAGCAAATTTTAAGGGACACCCTTAAAATATGTCATCTACAGTGTGTTAAGTTTAACGCAGGATATACTTTATGTGAGCGTAGGACTCTTTAAATGATCAACTTTTACCACTACATGAAACCAACACTGAAATCGTTCTTTTTCTAAAATAAAAGTAGCCTCAGTTACTCCTTAGTCCAGCCGTTTTGGAGATTAGCCGGAACAAACAAACAAAAACACAATTTTTGAAAAAAAATGTTTTTGTATACCGTTGTTATTATATACCGTATATACGATTACTTTCATATGCACACAGACACTTCAATTGTATTTATTTGTATGTATGAATAGATAACTCGACAAAATGTTGGGAACAGCTGATTTTCTTTTTCTTTTTCAGAGTTGGTGCCATAGTAAAAGTTGTTAATTTTCATGAGTACTCCCATAAAGTATGTCTCTCGTTTCACCGAACACACTGTGTACCTATATTTTATAAGTGTAAAGTAGTATATATACAACATAGATAGGTTTTTCTTTCTACGTGGCTAGCCGGCACATTATCGGACGCAGCCAAGCACGAAACAGGCGCTAACCAGGCGCTTGTTAAAAATAAAATTATACAATTTTAGCACCCCTCGGCTTTATTCCTTTTGTACACACACTTCGTTTACGATTCAAGAAAAAACACCGAACTGAGGTCGTTATTGTACCTTTAGATATTGTATTGTTGGCAAGATTGAAAAATTTACGAACAATAAGTAAATCTGCGGCTTCGCTCCAAACGATTTTCCTTCGTTTGGGTGAATTTATATCGATAACGGCAGTGTTTGATGTGAATTATATATATTAATACAACGATAAAGCGGAGTCTACAAAATACACTGTCAATCTGCGTCAATAAAAACCCCAAAAAAATATTTAATGGACAAAATATTTTGCAAAATGCATTCGAATTATTTTCCTCAATCAACAAATTATTGGTTACATACAAAATCAAATGGGACGACCGTAATTTATGCTTGGTCACCACTCACCATATTTAATTAGTCCGCATGTCACTAGATGAATATTTTGTGGGCAGTAGTGGTCAATTCAACGAGTACTTAACTGCGTTACAGCATAACACACCGTCCAGTAGTGTCGGTTGTATCATAATGACGTCACATTTGAACCGGTCATGACTTTTGCTAACATACTGCACATACATAGCACATTGGCAAAACAGACTAAGTAAAACATAGAGTTAGTGTAATTTGTCGATTACGTGAGTATAGATGAGCTGAAAGAAATGAGAATAAGTTGTGGTTAAACCAGTACCCTTAATGCGTAATACACGATCAATGAGAATCTGAATCGTTTTGAAACAGATTGCTAATCCATTGCCTCATGAGTTCGAAAAAAAAACTGCTCAACAACGTAAATACCGCAATGAAACCAATTAGTCGTAATCGTTTACGAAAATGTGTTGCGTAATTAGGGTACTGGTGTTGTTAAATGTTGATAATCGCGTTCATCAACCGAATATCTAAATAAATTACTAACATGATCATCTGCTATTGACTGGGAGCTAGAAACATCGAAGAAATAATTATTCTTACACGTGGAACTGGTAGCGGGCATTAATTAATTAAGCAAAAAACAAAATATAAATAATAATATTACGGATACTGAGATTCTGATTTCTGAGAAAGATACTATTCTCGTCACCATATAAAGATTGATCTCAATATTACTGAGAATGAGATTATTTTCACCGCCACTGAAAGTTTGTTGCTCTGATGGTTGCCACAGTTTTATATGAGTAATTTGAGCTCAGAATGTTTAAACTAAAGCTGAATTTGACAGTAGTAACTTGTTTAACTAGTTTGTCATGTTACTTATTTTTGCGAATTGCAAAATTATGTACCTACTGTATCAAAGTATTAACGGACATTTGAGTGCAAGCCCAGGTTCGCACGGGCGCCGGGCGTATTTATGCAAGCACTGGATTTTCAACGCTCTCCTCAGCACTGAGAGTTGAGAATTTAACAGTGTGTTTTCTTGACATGAGCATTGAGAACCCGACAGAGGTTCTCAGCGCTTGGCTCAATAAAGAGAGTCGAAAATATAGTGCGCAAAAAAAAAACATCGAGATAAAAATACGCCCTTGCGTACCTGAGCTAATGTAGCAAGAGCTCTAAAACTTTTAACAATGGCAATCCTTTTAAGGAGACGTGTCTAGTCACCACTGCATAAAACATTATTGATTATTACATACTCGTATAACTATGTAATTAAAGCAATCAATCAAAATATTGACAATTGACTAGATTTTTTGCGTTGAAATCCATTTAATTAGCCCTCTATGAACTACTTAATTGCTGATTTAGCATTATGATCAAAGGTAAAATAACCGTCCTGACCAAACCACAGCTTAAGTTATTAAAAAACCGGTCAAGTGCGAGTCGGACTCGCACACGAAGGGTTCCGTACCACCGTACAATATTTTGCAAAAACGCGTTTCTTGTATGGGTACCCCCATTGATTTTTAAATTTATTTTATTTTTATTATTTGTTGTTATAGCGGCAACAGTAATACATAATCTGTGGAAATTTCAACTGTCTAACTATCACATTTCATGAAATACAGCCCGCTGACAGACAAACGGACAAAATGTGCTATATATATTATAGTCACTGGCACGTAACTTGGTAAGAATCGTAGATGCGTAGAATTCGTTTTCACTTGTTTCTGTAAATTATGACAATAACCATAGAATAATGACATGAATTAAATGTGTAATTTTTTTTGGGCACTAAGTGTATCTAAACAATGAGTTTCACAGTCTACAAATAAAAATGCAATCAAAACATAATTTCTAATTAGTAACTATTGGCTACTTTGCCTAGTCGACTGATTGGCAAAATCCAAAGTTAGCTCACCACTGCTATTTAGACAGTTTATTTTTTTTGTATTTTGTTATTTGTTGCTTTCAAATACTCCTATGCACTAGTAGCATTGCCTGTGTTTTAATTTATTGTTGTATTGTCGTTCCTGCATTCGAAAAAATAATCAGCTGTCCCATAGAAAACTTCAATATCTACTCGATTCAAATGTATGGGATACAGATGAATATTTTTTCGCGATTACGGTATTGGTCCCATGGAGAAGGTATTTCAGTTTAATGGTCTGTACCAGACCCTTAAATATGATCAAACATATCTGATACACGCTGTAGAATGGGAAAAAGACCATCCCCTTAACACTCCCAAGTCTAGGTTTACAACCGTCTAGACTATTGTAAACTTAGTACGTAAATAAGCCAGCTTTTATTATTAACAACAATGACCACATCACGGGTGGCTGCGCCGTAAAGAGTTCTTTGAAGACATTGAAGATTACCTAGCGTGACCTGAGAACAAATGGGCTTGTGTTTTACATCTGATGTTTAAATATACCTATACTCCATTTGAAATAAGATTAGGCATTTAACTAAACCTTTTTTACAGTCCATTCAACCGATTTTGACTTCTATTGCGTTGGTGGCATGACAACGCAGCTGCAGTAAACATTTGGTATTGTAACCACTTTTTTGCTTTTAATGCCATCTTTATGTCTACGGTATATAAGTCAAAATCAGTTGAACGAACTGTAAAAAAGGTTTGATTAAATGTCTAATATTTCAAATTTAATATAGATACACCTTGATGCTATATGTAGGTATTATACATCTAGATCTGTTCTGGAATGTACATAGTAAAGATTATAAATTGGTTGATATGAATACTCGTATTTTATTATTTTAACATAGAGGACAGTTTTAGTCATGGATAAAAATATGTTCTACGCATTATAACGAACCAAACTGTTGAAAAATTCATTGCACCAATTTAAAACCGAGAGTGACAGCACCATCCGCTTGCAGTAGGCACCTGTCAAAGTGCCTACTGTGTAATGGTTACACATTATACCTACGTATGTTAGCCGGTAAACACGTGGATTACGGATTAACTAAAGTAATTATAGACATAATCCAAAATAAAAATGGTAGCTATTTTACTTATAAGTAACGTACCTAGTAGCTGACTATAAACTGTCCCACATGATAAGGCTCCCACAAACAGGCGCGACGCGACAGTGCAACGCGACAGCGCGACGCGACAGCGTAACGCGACAGCGCGACGCGACTCTAATACAACAATGTCTAAGCAAAACTTCACGGTAGAACAATTACTAGTGTCGCGTCGCGCGACAAGTCCCGCCAGTCTTTACGAGTCTTTTATTTGTTGTCCTTCGCGGTAATAATAATAAATAATAACCCCACCGATGAATCTCTACGTTGACGTCGTGAAGGAGCTTGCGCGCTCCTATGTACCGGTAGAGTTTACTTTTCAGAAACAGGTCTAGGGTGAGGAGCCAGACCAAGAGAGATACATAAATCCGCAGTAGCGACCCCACAGACCCTATCTCCTGAGAGAAGTCTGGTTCCTCATCTCTGGCTTGCCTTTATTGGCCGGCTTGAGTGGAGATTTGCAATAGCAAACGAGTTCGGAGGAAGAAAGTATTCCAGTAAGACTCTGGTCGTATCTTGAGCGTACTTCCGGGATTGCCCTGATAGCCGTGGAATACCTCTCAACTCTCAGGAAGTGTTGCCCCCTTGCTGCTACGTCACATGTGTTAGCGACAGCTTCCAATAACTTTGGTTTTATCTGTCCATAAATCCTGAAAGATGAAAATAAATTTATTTGACCCTTATGCAGACCAAAACAAAAAACTGAAAATACTTAAATAGTATTGTGTGTTGCAATAGTCCTACGTCAACCGGGGGTTGTCCTTGGGTGCACTTGCATAGTGCATACAGCGATAATCGTCGGTTGGTGCTTCATTTAATTAAAAACGTTTAACGGGCTTCTGCGAGTTGGATTCGGCAACTCGTACGCCATTCAAAGGTCCAGGGGTCCCGAGAAATGTCAAATACAAAAAAATAATACCAGCCTATTATTTTCCAACTTCAGAGCTAAAGCCTCTTTTCAAACAGAGAAGGCACGAGCATTGATCATGTTAGGGTTTATGTGAATGATAAATAAGAAGCACCACAAAAGTACCAAACCAATACCTAAATTGTAAAGAAATGATTATTATTATTATTCAAGATTTTTCCTACAATATAGACTAGTAAAAAAATTACCTAGTTACTTCGTCAGCGTAGGAAGAGTGCGTGATATGCGTGATATGCGTGTGCGCTTGAGCAGCGCGCATAATGACGACAACGGAACGGAACAGCACCTCACTTCCTATATATGTACACGTTGCTTGATGGATGTACATAACAGTTCAGTCTTGTATATTATAAACGAGGGCATTAGCAAATACAGCGTGTATTTACGATATAAGAATGGTAATTGTCTTTTGATGACGGGAAGGGATGAGGTAACTAATTTTTCATGTCGAATAGTAGGTAGATAGTCCTTCTAGTCGAAATGAACATTAGTTCAGGCAAAAGCGAAATGAAATCACAGTATTGTAAAAATGCAAATATGCAACAATTTATTGAATATACAATATTATACCATACAATAATAGGGATATCAACAAAAAAAAAAAAATTGTCCGTCTTGCAGATTATAAAAAAAATACGTATACGTATTTTTTCTCGTTTTACGTTACCAAAAGATTACGGTGATACATTGAGTTAAAATGTGCCATGACGTCACGAGTATGTAGATTTAATACTACTTGTGACGTAGCAACTCCCACTCCACAACTTTAATGCGTTGTATCTAAGTCATTTTAATTAATATAATCCTAAAGCAAAAAATACGAGTCTAATATTTTTTTATTATCTGACTGACGTACTAAATATAATTTATTTTTTTTGACCCAGGCATCATCCCTATTGTAACTGTTGGTTTGTGCAAAAATTTCCTTGCGAAATAGGTGCTCACACGTATTACTATAATATATCTAATTTGTTAGTATGTCTGTTTATTTGAACGCGCTTATCTCTGGAACTTTATGCATTTGATTGCCTAATTCTTGGGGAAGGTTAAAGGGCTACTTAACATTACGCTACAAGTCTTGATCCGAGCAACAAGAAAAAAAGTCAGGAAGAACGCTAAGCGAAAACGAAGTAATAGCGCGTGCGGGCGATGCGATGCGACGTGGTGGGACGGGGTATGAAATTTGGCTGTTATTTTACTTTATTGATATCTTACGACTTCCACGCGAACGAAGACACAGGCAGAAGTTAATACCTGAGGTCTTTACCTATTATGTAATTGGAGAATCTATAACCAGCATTTTCAGATTTAATTATCTGTGGATTGGCGCGCAATTCGAAATTCAAATGAATTTTATTCGAAAGACGTGTTAATTTAATTTCAATTTCAATCATTTATTTTTAGATAGTTTTTTGTTTTTGTGACATTGTGGTAGTTTTTGGCGCCATGGATAAACTGAAAATTCGTACAATTTTCGAATATGAGTTCCTACGTGGAAATACCGCGGCGCAAACAACACGAAACATTAACGACGTGTACGGGCCTAACACTGCTTGCATAAACACGGTCCATTATTGGTTCAATCGTTTTAAATCTAGAAATTTTGAGTTGAAGAACGAGCTTCGCGGTCGGCCGGTAACCATTGTCGACAACGACGAATTGAAGGCGATAGTGGAAGCGGATCCAACTCAATCTACGGCTGAGCTTACTGCGGGCCTTGGAGTTAGTGTCAAAACAACATTAAAGCACTTGCGTCAAATCGGAACGATAAAAAAGCTAGATAAGTGGGTGCCACACGAACTAAGCGACCAACAGCGAGATTTACGCGTCAAAGCTTGCATAGCACTACTGAATCGGCATAGAAACGAGGGAATTCTTAATCGAATTGTTACCTGCGATGAAAAGTGGATCCTGTACGACAACCGTAAGTGTTCGTCTCAGTGGGTGGACCCGGGTACAGCACATAATCGGTGCGCAAAAAAAAAGTTTACTCATAGGAAGATGATGGTGACTGTCTGATGGACCAGACTTGTACATCACAGCTTCTTACCGAATGGCACAACAGTGACGGCAGATGTCTATTGCCAAGAATTGCAAACAATGATGGAGAAGCTCGAAATTCAACACCCGAGACGCAGTACAAAACGCTTTCGCTGACTTCATTGCCTCCCGTCCGGCAGACTTCTACAGCAAAGGGATAAACAAACTGCCATCAAAATGGCAAAATTGTATAGATAATTTGGGCCAGTACTTTGATTAGAAGAAATAAAAAAAAATACCAAAATTTTTATGTTTTAAAATGATCATACAAATCTCCAATTTCTTAGGTAAAGACCAGGGGTTAAAGTATGAAATTGCCGATTTGTAGTGAAAAATTGTTTTTTTTTTTTTTAATTTAACATATTTATTTAATCAAAATAATTACCATTACTATCTATACATTGCTGCCATCTAATAGAAAGGTCATTTATGCCTTTGCGATAGAACTCTCGTGATCTAGATTCGGCAAACTGTGTAAAAGCATTTTTGTTCTGCCTCCTGAGAAGAAAACTTTTTATCACGTAGAAAATTTTCCAAATCACGAAAAAAATGGTAGTCGGTTGGAGCAAGGTCTGGCGAGTACGGAGGGTGACGAATGGTTTCTAATTGCAGTTGCTGTAGAGTTAAAACGGTATCTCGTCCTGTATGAGGTCTCGCGTTATCATGGAGCAATAATGGTGAAGATCGATTCATGAGTCAGGGCTGTTTCACTGCTAGTTTTGCTATCATTGTTCGGAGTTCGGCACAGTAGACATCTGCCGTTATTGCTTGACCAGATCGGAGAAAGCTATAGTGAATAACGCCATGCTGAGACCACCAAACAGTTACCATTACCTTTTTATTGGAAAGCTTTGCTTTAGGACACTGTTGCGGCGTTTGACCTAGGGTCAGCCATTGCATTTTTCGCTTACGGCTATCGTAAAGAATCCACTTTTCATCACATGTCACAATTCGATCCAATATTCCTTCATTTCTGTATCGATTCAACAAGGCAACACAAGTTTCAATACGCGTTTCTTTCTGCAGATCAGTCAAATATGAGGCACCCATTTCCATTTTTATTTTATTTTATTGATTTGACGCAAATGAGTCAATATTATTGGTAAGGTAACGTTAAACCATGCCGTGCCGTGCCGTGCCGTTATGCCATGATTGATTGAAACCATGCCGCTAATTCCTGGGTAGTTTAGCTCGGATTGGCTTCCACCATCTCTTCCAATTCATTGTTATTCATCTGTGTGGGCGGTCTTCCACGTGGTTCGTTCTTCAAATCAAAGTTTCCATCACGAAAGCGTTTAAACCAAAATCGCACGGTGCGTTCATTAGCAGTACCCTCTCCAAACGCAACATTGATATTGCGAGCTGTTCCGCGTTAGTTCCGTGTCGGAAGTCGTATTCAAAAATAACTCGAATTTTCGAAGTATCCATATTTCTTGTCTAAGCTGAATAAAAAAAACAACTGATAGTCGATAATCAAATGTTGCACATTTTTTAAAACAAGAACTTCGTAGGTACCGTGTTAAAAAGTTTCACTCAAAAATCTCAAACCATGAAGGTTCTATGTCAATTCGAAGTACCTATTACAATAAAACGGCAATTTCATACTTTAACCCCTATTATTTAGGAAGGAGTCACGATTATTGACAATACATGAAGATGCTTGCTTAGAAGCCTTGGAGTTTATGTTTTCTGTTTTATAAACTCCCTAAGTAGGCAAAGTAGACTATCCGACATTTGAAGCTACTGAGTTCTCTAAATTCTAAACAATAGCGATCAATACAAACAGAAAGTTGTCAAAAAGTTCTTCATTTCATCAACAAACACTGAAAATAAGGGCGGTAGGTACACAACAAGTTTGAACAGTTTAGACCCCTCTTTAACTGCCGCATTTCCATATAAATATGTCCTGACCCTAAGGTCTGAGCGACATTGAGAGAGCAAGGAAAAACAGGCTTTATGATTCATCTTACTTTATTTGTAAAAATAAATTTCAATTCTCGAGTCTCTACTTTGAACGCTGACTTTTTAGACTCGGATGGAAACAGAAATATCATCGCCCGTCTAGCCTTTTTTAATCAAAAATAGGATTGATTTCCGGTAAACATATTATTAAACTAGGAACATTATCCCGTTTACCTCGACAGTGGCAGAATCAACATCAACAAAATGGTGCCATAAATACCAAAATTAGTGTTGGAATATCAACAGTTTACGCGGAGTACCAAATTGCCGTTGATGTTAGCCACCCAATAACGGGCCGATATAAATACCTTATTTTGAAACATTTGCAAAACTTTTCCGGAGACCACACACAAAGAGAGTGCTTTTAAAGTGCCTTTAAAATACGAGTGACGATATGCCTAAGTCAATCTGGCGCATATTTGGCATTCAATCCAGTTAGTAAACATACCAATAGGTAATCTAAGCCAAGGCTATTCTTGTCAAGTTCGTACTGTGCACAAGAGAACAAGAAGAATGTATCGTATGTTTGTTGTATTCATATGCTGGATATTCATGAAACAAGATTTCATAACATAACATCACGCAAAACCTTTTCGGAATACTAGAAACGAAGACTGCTTGCTTTTAAAGCGCCGTTACGAGTCACGATACCAAAGTCAATCCGGCGTATCAGAGTAAACCCTGGCGGTTATACCAACCTTGCTGACAACCTATATGGATAATCTAAGCCAAGGCTATTCTTCTATAACTCATCTTGAGAGAGAAAGAATAATATATCTATGATTTGACAACTGACACTTGGCTCTTGGCTCTTGCAAACAATGGTCACAGATAGAAGGCTTAGCTCGCAATCGCAAATCAGTTGATTCGAGTACCCGCTAAGTGTAGGTTCTATTGATGCATAGATCGGTAGGTAGATACTTATGGTTAGTGTATCACGACATGTGATCAATCTACGTCGCCTGTCGTAGGTGTTCAGAGCGAATAAATAACATTATGTATGTAGAGGAAGAGGAAGGAGATGTACTCGTACTTACTCTGACAATTATTTGTTATTGATGAATAAACGATATTACGCTGACACGTGGCGTCATAATAATGTCTCTGTCACAGTAAGATGGTTGAAGCCGTGATTTAGTTATATCCCATGGAATATAGCTATATACCGTATTATACTTATATGAAAGCGGTTAATAACTGTCGGAGTGCCCTAATTTTGTTACTGCGACCAATTTCAACGTAGATGGTCATAGTTCTTACCTAACCTAACCTATTTGGTCGGAGAGCCCTAATAGATAAATTTACTAGATCGTGCTCGTATCATAGATATTTTTCTAGTAAGAAAGTTATGAACCGCTTTTATATAACTATATTACGGTGTATAGGTATATCCCTAGATATCCCCAGGGATATCTCGATTACTGCGACATCTGTATGTTGGACATAACAGTCCAATTAATATCTAATAAAATAAAATAACACAATAAATATTGTTGTATTGAGGAATGTTACTGAGATTTTGGGATTAAAAGCATCCATGACTGTTATGAAAATTTTCAGTAATTTACGAAATTGAAAAATTTCGAAATTGCCTCACGATCTACGACGATTCCGTAGCTAATGAGAATGATAAAGATTGTGAGAGCACGATTAACCTTTGCAATATTTATTACCATATCAAACCTTTGTTACGAAGTAAATGCTACATTCTGTGTAGCACGCACACTATTCTATTACGTTTAAGATCTGTATGCGTGCCATAATCCGATTCAAATCAGCGCAGTGGGTGGCGAGCCTCATCGACACCCAATACCAATCGACCCACAGCTAACCTTTTTGTAATAAACATGCAATCAAATAGCTCGTAGGAATTTACAACAAATTACAGTTCCGGGAGCTAGGTCGAATATTCAAAGGAGATTTCCGTTTGAAAGATTTCGTCAAAAGGTTTTGGTACCAACATTGACTAATTAATACCTCAACCGACAACGAAGCGCACTCGCCCAGCGGACTTTTCCTGGAATACCTGTTACTTCATACGGGAAAAGAGCAAACAGATGAGAGTAATAGGTAACAGTGAGGCACCTGTATTTTTTAATAGTCTGATGCAGGTAGGACTTACCAATACCTAATATACTCGTACCTATGATTTTTTTAAAATCTCAATGCATCTTGTATCGCTTTTTCAAGCCAAATTAATTAGATCCGGTTTCACCTCATTAACGAAATACGTTTTGTTTTTAATATTAATAAATTAAGGAATTACTAAATCTATGCTGAAAACTAGTCAGCTTTAACACACCAATCAAGTAGAAGTATGCAAACTATATATTTCATAAAAGAAAAAAATATAATATCATTGTAATTAATACTAAAAAAACATGATTACGAGTTTTCCTGTTGTGCACTTAGTTGGTCATCATGAAAATTCTGAACGGTACTCGAAAACACTGGAACATCTATCAATATTCATGGATATCTTAACTGACAGCCAGTTAACGTGGAAGGCACAAACAGAGGACATTTGTAAAAAACTAAGTAATTACATAATTTATCAAAAAAAGTTAATCTGCCGACAATACTGGTTGTCTACGATGGCTTAGTTGTCCCAAAATATTCCACAAAGAAGATAGAGAAAGTAGATAGGGTACTACTTTCTGTTTTGTAATATTTTGGGGTAACTGTAGTCAACGAGTATTTTAAAAGCCTGAAAAATAGTAAAGAAAGCGCATCAAATGAGGAAGGAAAAAAATGCCGCTTTTTTGTTTGAAAATTTTCGTAATAGTCCGAATTAGGTTTTGATGGAAAGAAAAATTGGAAAAGTTTCCCGGAAATTTTTCGAATGAACTAAGTTTTTATAAATTATTTAAATGTAGGTACTTTTGCATGCCATATTAAGATAGGATGTACCATGGGTTCAATACAAACTGTAACAACAGATTTTTGTGCCTACATAAAAATAATATTCTATTCTAAAGAAAGAGAAAGAAAATATAGAAAAATAGTTCTATTCGCAGGTTTTACCACTTCCTATCAGGTGGGATGAACTTTAAAAAGCTTTGATTTTATTAAATCACAAAATTAATTTATAACACTCTTTCGGACTCCTTAACGAGCATGAACGTCTTATTTTTTATACGAATTAAGATAAGCTTCAGTCATCACGAATGATTTATTGATATCTCCACGCATTGTGGGCGAAGTAGGTAAGTCTTGTCGCCTCATGACTGTCCTTGTTGTAGGTAGTTATCATTTAATTAGTAATCATTACAAGTGGAATGTGTGTGCGGCACATGACTCAAATTCATTGAATACCTAGTAGCGACAGATAAGGTCTGGATGAACAGCTTGGTAGGGGCTTATTTCATATATAGTCTTTTCCAAAAGTATCTGACGAAAATGTATACAAATGGATCAGAAAACGTAACACCACTTTATCAAATTCAAATTATTTATTGTATTCTTGTATACCTTAAAGTTGTTACAATATAAGTAAGTTCCAGCATGAAACCCAGTTAGGGCACGGGAACATTATAATAGTAATTATTTTAACATAATAATCCAATAATTGTTGGATAAAGTGGTGAGATATAAAGTTTAAACCGTCTTAATGAGTGACTGCTTAAAAATTTTACCTGAACACTTTCGTCACTTACTTTTAGAACCGACCATACTTGATGCACTGCGAGAGGACGAAATGATTGATTGGTAATGCGCATTAAACACAAATTTGCATTCAAATGTTTGATTAGAATGATGCTAAAAATCGCAATTAAAATATACACCAAATGTTCTGTAAGCGTGATCCTTCTATCACTATGATAGAGTTTGAATGTTGTTAAAAAATAATCTAGCTTACTATTTAATAAAGGTATTCAAAGGTATATTTATATATTTAGGCTCCCCTACTGCCCCCAAAGCCACCATTCCCGGTACAAAAAAAAAAAAACATAATATGGTCCCCAAGTCTAAACACGAAAATTCAAAACCTGCTTCTTTAGAGAGTGAAATTATATTGAGCCAATACCGGCCAAGCTACGATAATAATAAGATATAAATCAAGTTCTAATAAAGCAAAATAAATTAAGCCTTGAGTCAATAATAAACAGAGACAAACTAGTCCTTGTCATTATAAATTCCTTCATTTTATAGTTGTATTGTTTACTTCAGAGAAGCTTATGTTTTATTAAGTCTATATATTAAACATCAAGAATACATTATTGATCCTTAGCGATAGTGAGGAATTCCAAATGATTTACATCTTTTTGACGATTACTAGAAAGTGAGTTCTTCGATAGGCTCCCCCCTATTACATGGGACTTGAACATGGCTGGCGAAATGTGGGTGTACTATAGGTGCACCTCTGCCGAACCCTTATAACAGACGTGATGATGAGATCTAGCATAATCCTAACTAAGAATATTATAAATGCGAAAGTGAGTTTGTTTATTTGTTTGTTACGCTTTCACGCTAAAACGGCAGAACAAATTTGGATGAAATTTGACATATGGGTAAACCATGATCTGGATTAGGACATTGGATACTTTTTATCCCGATATTCCTACGAAATCGAGACTTATGCGGGTGAAACCGCGGGTGCAGCTAATTATAAAATCAACGTTACAACGTACCCAGCACACAACATAGGTACCTAGGTGCATAATTTGAGCTAAGTATGGGATGCATTAATAAAGCCTCTACGAGTAACGATACTTAAATGCTTCCGATGCACCTTACCAGCTACCAAATACCTCTAGATCAGAGGACATACTACTCGTACACCGTTACCAAATATGGACTAGCTAAACATGTCACGCGAAGAAGCTGAGTATGACTAACATACAATTAATAATTTAAGTACATATTATAAAGTTCCTTCAATTAGATGAATCACTGTTCCCCTTCAAGAACCAGTTTACCTCATCCGATGAATCGCAATCAGCAGTTTAGCATAAATTGTACAATGGTGTGCTTACGACCTTACATTTCTGAGGTTTAAGTTAATAAGGTTGTATGCCTACTGACGTAAGTGTTACGATTGGTGGATCGTCTAAAATAGAGGTGACGATAGATCAGCTGTGCTTGGTACACTTGGTAGCAAATACTGCCCACTATCTTTTATATCTATACATATTATAAAGTAAAGTCGCTTTTCGTGTCTGTCTGTGTCCGCGTTTTTCTTCTAAACTACGCAACGCATTTTGATGCGGTTTCGATCATCATTAAGAGAATTTATTCCGGAAGGTTGTTGTGTATAATACATTAACATTTAAGTTGTGATATAGCATAAAAATCTCAATGTTTTGATACGTCGCCCCATGAGTACATTGCGCCCGAGCGAGGCAGGGGCGGGTCGTATCTGTTATAAAGTTATAATACGAGTACAATATCTTACATAATAATATCGCCGGTCCGGTTTAAACGCGCAGCCCACACCTCGCACAGCCTCCTATACATTCATTGTTCTCTTTTGTTGAGCTTCATGCTTGATTATTATGTACGTTTATTATGTATTGTACTGAATCAATACTTAATGAGAGATGTATAGATGGATTGGTAGAACATTTTTATGCTTGGCTACTGTTCCCTGACGCTTAGTAAGTGACATAATATCTATCGCGTTTTTTCTATCTAGAATTTCTCGTTAGCAGCCCGAAGTCTGAATTTGTGCTCTGTTGACGGCGTTAGGCTCGCCCCCATTACATGGGACTTATACTTTACTGGCGAAATGTGGGTGTCGGTACTACAGGTGCACCTGAACACCTCTATCGTGTCGGAATACAGGCGTGAGGTTTATATATAGGGACCCGGAACCTATGGGTTGAAAGGAATAATGTTATCTACTAACAGCATCATTAACAAATGCCTTAATATACTCTGAAGAATTAAATCTGCTCTACGTTTGTTATCTTAGGTATAAAATCACGCGGCGAAGATACGAGTATTCACTTTTAACCAATAAAGGTACAATTCCGTAGCCGATAGCTGGCGGCTACTGCAGGCCACGGTGTTGCTAGCGAAACCAGTCGTGTCGCGGTGACACGTCGCCTGCAGTTGCCGTCTACTGTCGGCTACGGAATGGTACCTAATCTATTGGTACAAGCAAGGAGAATCGAGCAAATTAGGTACGTAGATAAATCAATTAATGTGTAAAAATGGAGAGCAATGGACATAGAGGCTAGAAACAAAACGGTGGTCCGATACAATGATCAAATATCCGAGCAACTGGAGATGCCTTGCACTGTAAGCGTAAAGATGGAAAAAAAACTTTAACCATTTGAAACGGAGTCTCGATTCTCAGCAGAGAGAGACCGATTAGACGCAGGAAAAAGAGCTGTGTACAAATTATTGTACCACATTTTTCTGATATATTATTCATCTATGTCAGAACCACACACGAGTCAAAGGGATTTTTATGCATATATGTAAAATAAATAACAAAACTCTGTTTCCCCTGTACTACGTGTGTCCTCAGTATCGTGTTCAGTGCAATATGTTTTTGCGAGCGCAAATTTTTATGTTTCACGTGAATGAAATCGGACCCACGAACGCTTTAAATTTATTACCAAAATATTTGTTTTGAATTCTCTATGAAAATTTAACAAAATATTGTATCATGACAGTGACATATGCTTCATGAATAGATACAAATAATTATTATGTTTTACTTGCTGTATAAAAATAATCATCCTGTGATTGGAAATTCGTCACGCAATCTGCAAAGCCTACTAACGATTATTCGGTGAATATAAAATAACATAACATCACATCGCCTGTAGTCCCCGAAGGGGGCAGCAGAGGTGTACCTATACTTAGTTCACCAACGTTTCGCCAGTTATGTTTAATTCCCATGTAATAGAGGGCGAGTCTATTGCCGTGTACTGGGCACAAGCCTGATTCCGGGTTGCTAATGAGAAATTCCTGATGGAAAAACCCAATAACACTTTGCCCGACCTGGGAATCGAACAAAGGACCTCATGATCGGCAGTAGCGCTTACGATCACTAGACCAACGCTGCAGTAGGTGAAAATAGTCTATAAGAAGAAGTCAGGATTCAGTTAGACTTCATAATTCTGGTTGATGATTTATTTACGTGCATGTTTTTGGTATTTCCGACAAGTGTCATTCTCATGAAAAAGGGTGCCGGAAATTAGTCGGCCATCCTCGAAAATTCATGAATGCCATTAAATGCGTGATATTGGTGCCATTTTATTTCCTTGCATTGTTTATGTTATGATGAAGTAAAGCTACAAATACATTACTCACTTATTTCCTATTTGCATAATGGGAAAATGAAACATTTTCTTGACAATGTAATTTTCTTGTAAATACACGGGTAATTTAAGAGCTCGATGCACCTGGCGGCTGCCAACTTTAGTTACGAAAAAAGCTATTTCTTCGTGTCTATAAAAATTTTCTTCTAAGGCAGCGTCCTAATGGAAATCGATAATCACGCGAATACGAGACCGTCGCATACATAAATGTCACTTTATTTTTCGGCGAACCGGAACGCGTGGTCGCGCCGACAGAGGGCGCTTTCCGGTTTCCTGAACGAAAAGTGTTAATGGACGCTGAAAAATGTAATCAATGAATTTCGAACAGAGATAGAGCTCAACTCATCTCATAATGACATAGATTTTAATATGGCACTGCTAATTATTATATAAGACAAACAGATGAAACACTACAATTGTTTCCGGGTAACAGCAGATTTCTCCGAATCTTGGTTTGCTAAGTCGAATTATTTGTGGAATCTCAGGCACAATTATTCCTAGTTGCTTCGAAGAAGTTACCGGTTTGCATATAATTTTTAACCGACTTCAAAAAAAGGAAGGTTATTATTCATACATTTCTACATAAACATCTTAAGCTATTTAAAAACAATAAAAGTTCTAATCGTTAAAAATATTTTTAGTGATCGAAGGTTTAAACAGTATGACGATGTTATGCTATTGGCGAGGTGTATGTAACAATCATCAATTATTCAATTTAACTGTTAATTAATTCTACTTCTACTCACTCAGAATCAGGAAATCCATGTCAGGTCAATAACGACTAAGAAGCAAAAAGGAATAACCCTCTTTGCTTCGGGATCTCATTTATTGTCCCGTTTAGCTTTGAGCTTTGAACTTCTCCTTACGAGTAGGTATATCAGACCTTACATCCACCTCATCACCTCCCAACTATGTTGGGGTTGGCTTCTAGGCTAACCAGATGCAGCTGCATGAATACGAGTACTTTACATGGAGCGACTGCCTATCTATCTACAACCCAGTTACTGGGTAACATGATTCCCCTTACCTCCAACTAATACCTAAGAATTTATTGAACGTGGTGCAGCATCCATTAAGGATGCTGCACCACGTTCAATAAATTCTTAGGTAATCCACGAGATTTTCGATTTACTCACCCCTTGTAATTAGTCAGAATATGCAGTCGGATTTTCAACTGTTCATTTTCAAAGAATAATGTGTAACAATATAGGAAGCGATTTGATTTAAAAACAATGAACGAGTTTAATCTGCAAATGTGTTACAAAGACCATTGTGATGTTACACAGAAAAAGGTTGAAACGCTGAGGTAACAGCTTTATTTATTTTATTTATTACTTTTAATTTGAGTTCGGTTTCAAAATACAACTCAGACTTCTTCTCTTCTTCTTCTTCAGATCTTCACAAAAACACTGTTTTATACGTTGGTAGTAGATTTATCATTTAAAGCGAAATTAGAATTTATTGGGACAGAGATTTTGACTCATTATACTTGTCCGATGAAGCGCCAGCCCGCGCCGCAGCTGAGCGCGTAGCTTTAAATTCCCCGCATAATAATAATGATATATCCTTGATCCAGCCTGTCCCATCTTGCTGTCCTAGCTCAGCAACGACGCCCTAAGCCGAGGTTTGTACCCCACAGGGGGTGCCCTTAGCGAGCGTTCGCCTAATTTTAATTTAGAATAGTTTTGCTCCTGGCTGGAGGCTTTGAGTGTAGTGCTTAAGGCAGTCACAGGATTGTTCGGTTGAGCATTAAATACCTTAGTGGTATACCTGCGAGATGCCATAGTAAAAAAAAATAAAAAAATGACTCATTATTATTATGTTCGTGTAAACTATTGGTCTGATTACTCTGAAACGTCCTGTATATATTTACGTTACTTAATTATCAATAACAAATAACCCACTTCCAGTAAAGAACTATCATTTTATGCCCGTTTTCACCGATGATCAAGCGTCACTTAAATGAATTCCTAAATAAAAGTGCACTGTTGGATTTTTAACGCTAGGCACAGCGCAGTGAGTTGAAAATCCACAAGTGCACTTTTATTAAGGATTCATTTAAGTGTCACTTAGTGAAGGTAAAAACGGGCATCAGTGTATCAAAGTAGCTAGCAATAGAGATATGTATGAAAGTAAACAAAAGTAAATAAGTAAAACATAAACATAATAAATAAAACAGAACGACAGTTTGCTTTGAACACGTTCACTGAATAGGGACGCGGAGACTAATTAGTGCGTGCCAGAGCTTTTGCGATGTTATTCTAGTTCGAATAATTGCAGCAGTCGTGCAGAGGTCCTGAGACAGGAACGTACTCTGCACATTAACATACCTACCTAAGAATGGAAGCTTGGTATATTTTCTGCGAAAATGCAATTTATGAATTAATGACTGAGAGATTCTACATCAAATATTTACGGTGAATTAAAAGTTAAATACAGCGGTATTTATTTACCATCGGCAAAAATTACGAACTTCCATACAAATTTGAATCCCAAGCCCCTTTAGGGGAAAAATCTTCAAAAATACTTACAAAAGCAAACCTTAAAAAAATACAAAATCTCGTGCAATTAGACTTAGTGGGTTTAGGGTGTGCGTGCTCTGTCAGTGAATTAATGAATTTAAGATTTTTATTAAGCAAAAGATTTATTGAAATTAGTGTAAAGAATCAGCATTTTAAAACGTCAAATGTTACAAGAATCGGCCCCCAAGACGCCCGTCACCACTTCCTAGTGTTGAGCTGGGCAGAAGTAATGTCAATAACTACTTATCTTTGTTTGCCAACGTCATAAATATTTATGACGGTTTTCTGAGCGTTATGACTTGGTAGTCAAATAGGTAAGAGATATCATAATCGGTCATACTTATTTACTATGCATTCAGAATGGGAATGGAGCTCGATAGGTTTGTAGTGGTTACACCGCCACATACGAACTACGCATCAAAGGCATGACATCACACAAATCCTGCATCGCGCAATAAGAGTTTACCGCGCGAATGACATATATATACAGTGATGACTATTGCACTGAAACGTTGTCGCTCACAATGTGCCTTATCAGAAGGTTAAAAGTCACCCAAAGGGCAATGGAGAGGGCTATGCTTGGAGTTTCCCCACGTGATCGAATCAGAAATGGAGAGATCCGCAGGAGAACCAAGGTAACCGACATAGCCCAAATGATTGCCAAACTTAAGTGGGCAGGGCACATTGCTGACAGAACAGATGGCCGATGGGACTGCAAGATTCTGAGGTGGCGACCGCGTACCGGAAGTCGTATCGATGGAAGGCCTCCCACGAGATGGACCGATGACCTTGTGAAGGTCGCAAGAATCTGCTGGATGCGGGAATTACAGAACCAGTCGAAGTGGCCATACTTGGGGGAGGCCTATGTCCAGCCGTGGACATCTTTCGGCTGAAATGATGAAGATGAATACCTACCCAATGTCTAATATGTTTTGTAGCTACACATTGAGACTGTAGACAATTAAATTAATTGTGGAAGATACATCTTTTTGTGGCTGACTGCACCTACCAACTTCATTTGAATGTGCGCCGTTCCATACAACGTCAGAATTTGTAGAGTTATTTGATCACTTCTAACTTAGTCTACTACCTATATTACACAAAGAGTCTTTTTTAATCATTTATGGATAAATTATTTGTTTAAACTTTCTACGGTGTTGCCAAAACAATATTGACAATTTATGGTTATACTTACAAAGTTTTCAAGACAAAATAAAAAATATTATGCGTATTTTTACCTTGCCCGACGTTAATTTTAAAACAATTGACGGACAGGAGTTATTATACCAAACAATATCTATAGACGAGAAACTACAAGTGACTAGATATAGATAAGGCTCGACTGAAGATTTTTTATTGTGGTCATTATATTATATTGTTTTCTATTTAAGTCACCAATAATTGCTGCATAATGATGTATTGATCTAACTTGAAATTATAATTGGCACAATAAAACCAGTGAAACATAACGCGATAACTTTACTATTTTTCTATTCTAATATTATCAAGAACGGAAAAGTTATCTAACAAACTGCATGCTAATTGTAATTATATGTTAATTCCATTGCCATTTCTCTTCGACTAGTCGACAGTTCACGTGTTGATGGAGTCAGAGGGCTGGCTCATTCCTTGGTCAAAGAATTTGCATTGCCATTAAACATGGCAATGCTGCCAGTCTTCTGGGCATGTTTCCCGAGTACTTCGTCGCCTTAGTGTCTTTTTATTCTTGTAAACTTACTTATTTACTCATTTAATTTACTACCTTGTGTAAATAGTTAATTGTTTTATATTGTATCCCTAGTTATTTTTTTATTTTTTTTATTTTTTATTCCTATGCTGTCCTATGATTGGGCTGCCGTTTTCTTGTTATCATTAAATACCTCACCAAAGTCGACCATCAAAAACTTACTTATGATGATATTACCAACACTACATTACTGTGTTAACAATATTATTATATGAGAAGGCCTAGAAAAACCCTTACATAACGACCGACATAATCATACATAACGGATTCGAATGACATACAATTTACACCACAATTTACAATATTTCAGTATGTCCATACACGGAGCGCGCGGGTAATATAATCATTCTGGCTTTGTTTTGATAAAAATATAAATCATTTTTATTACGTATCATATTGAAACGGTGTGGTGGTCATTACACTCAAACATACAACAAAACTGTCAATGAATACTTTTAAATTCTTTGAGTTCCGAGTTTCTGTTGAGGTTTGTCTGTTCGTCACATCTTTTCGGATAAACTACCGAATAGACATGGTGAAATTGACCGTTATGAAAGCAGCCAAATTCGCAATCGAGGTCATAAACCATTCAGGCCAAAATATAGATTAGAAAACGAAGTAAATTCAGCGTCTACAGCTCGGTAAATGCACAAGCTCATAAAGTTACTCTCGTCGCTATAGTCTCGTCAGGTTTTGTCGGGAACTGTGATCAATCAAAGGCGAGGTGACAATGCGTCATCAATCTGCTTAAAACTTCAGAGCCGTCCAGACTGGCGAGAGCAACGAGTAATGTGCTACAACCCCAGGTCATGACTACTTAGACCCATCAATTTTGCTATCTATACTTAGGAAGAACATACTTTTCACATTATTGAATGGGTGAGGGCGTTTGCAAGCTCTCAGTTTCTCTCATGAGCGATTAATTCACTTGATAAAAGTACGTATATGTAAATAGGTGATTGACTTAATTTATTGTACTGTTGAAGCGTGATTAGGATTCCTATTATTCCTAATCAATATTCTACTTACGACTGACTCTCTGTATAGAAATTTCCATTCCTGACAGTCAAGCATTTACATATCCTATAAATTCCATACTTATGATATAACCATCTTTCCAGATGACAACGATGTGCTGTGCCAAAGAAAATGAAGTGATATTAAATAGATGAAACATAAATAACTGATAAGTTGTGATCATGGAGGGGGTGAGAGTGACACATCAGGGGGTGCGGGCGCATTCAGCCGAAGGCTCAGCGGGCCGCATCACCCAGGCCGGCCTTGCTGCCCGCAGTCCTGCAGGGACGGCCGCCAAGGGCATGGCCATTAAAGGCCACGAGGATCTCTGGGTGGAGATACAGGCCAACACCTTCAAAAATTGGGTCAATGAGACCCTGAAACCAGTGAATATAAAGGTAAATACCGTATTAATTGAGTTAACAGTTTCACACAACTTGCTACGCTGATTTGTGGGTAGTTTTCTAATGAACAGCGTGTTATCGACACTGATTTGTTTGATTTTATAGTAATCGCTGTTACATTGTTATTTTGAATGCTTAGTCTTTGAGAATCGACCATGACATTTTGATGCTTCTTAATACAAAATTAGCGTTTAATCATTACCTTTAGGTTGCAGACTTAGTCGAAGACCTCCGAGATGGAACCGTACTGTGTGCGTTAGTGGAAGCTCTTCAGGGTCGCAAGTTGAAGGGCTGGAGTCGCAACCCAACGAACCAGCATCACAAGCTGGAGAATGTCACCACAGCGCTGCAAGCCATTGAAGACGATGGCGTAAAGCTTGTCAACATTGGTACGAATCACTTTGGTATAATTCTACTTTAAATTCACTCCTGGATTAAGACCAAGACCACGGCTGAACTACAATATTTGGATTCGAGTACAGTTTTACATATAATAGGCTATATTATTATATAATAATAGGCTTTAAAGAGTCATGTTAGAGAATTCGACTTCGAATTTCGAATTGAAGTCATAGTTCTTCATTTTGCCAAACCAATTGAAAATCATCAATCATCTTTGCCTTTTGGTATTCCCAAATGTCCTGCCTAACCCCACTTGATCTTGTAATCCCCTTATTTATGAGTAAGTCAAGGAATCTTAAACTTTCAAATTGAACAAAATTTTAACTCTTTGTCTTCTTTTGTTTTAGGTAACGTGGACATAGTGAATGGGAATTTAAAACTTATATTGGGTTTGATCTGGTCACTCATTGTTCGGTACCAGATCGGGCGCAGCAAATTTCCTCCAAGGTAAAGTTTTATTTTAGTTCAATGCTAATTATTGTTTACTTAACGGTTACAACCGTACTAACTGTCATGCATAATATAATTATATTGAAGGTTGTTTTTCTATCATAGCAAAAGAATATAGTTTTAGGTACCTGCACCTATTATTTCAATCTAATAAAGTATGTTACTAACTCAAAAGAATAAATACATTAAGTATCCGGAAACCAACACAAAACATAATAAAAAACTTAGAAAATAACAAAGCGAAATCTTCACTAGACATCGAACAAAAACTAACAATGCATAGTAATAAACATGATGCAGTACCCAACAGATGCGATAAATTCAGACAACGATGCAATCACGCGACGATGTTGATGTCATTCGAACGCTTGAATCAATAAACCTTGAGAAAAACTAACTGTATCTAAACAACAAAACGTTTATTTGGTGTTACACCAATTAGTGCGACACGCCTGCGCCGCCGGCGCGTCGGTCCATGTCTCGAGACTGCATTTAAAATAAACACACCTAAGATACGCTCAGTGAGCTTGCCTAACAGTCCCGGTATTTAGAAATAGTGTCTAGTTTTTCACAGACTCAAGATAATTTATTCCATCTAAGTCTCTATTTAATCTTTCCCCTTAAATGTACTCGTTACGTACACACTATGAGTCAACTTACCAAGTGGAAAAGGATATCTTCAATAATTCATTTCCGTTCAAATATTTGTACGCAATCAAAGGAAGACATAAAGCTGTCGCGGTGACGAAAGAATCCATGCCATCTTCGCTATGCGCGTCGAATATTAGAAATTCCTTATATAAAATTTAAGTTGCTCAATCTTCTCGCTTTTATGGAGGTTCGATATGAAATACTAATTGGAGCTGCGTTCTAAAGTTGAAACTAAGATCGAAACTGGATAGTGGTGTGCCCTACGGTGCTGGCGGCAAGTGACTGGCAAATTGCACGTTTATTGGTGTTTGATTGCAGAAAGTTGATGCTATCGTGGCTGCAGGCGGCGATGCCAGAGTGCCGCGTCAACAACTTGACGACGGATTGGAACAGCGGGGTTCTGCTCTCCGCCTTACTCGACTACTGCAAACCCGGCATTTTCCCGCACTGGCGCGAACTCAGTTAGTATTGATTATGACAGATTTCATTACACCGTACAACGTTCCGAGCAGTCTTTAAAAGTAATTGGAAATTCTGTAAGGTCGCAAATTGATTTTATAAACATTAATAGCCAGCCGTTTTTACTTTGTAAACTGTTGCAGATACCGCGGCAATCTTCAATCTTATCCAGTGCAGACTTTTGAACAACTTTGTTTGCTTACAAAAGTGAAACAATCTTGCATAAACCTTGCAGTAAATTTCTGTACATCCTAAGGTTGTCTGCTATTGGTGACAAGGCCGTCTTTTGTACTTTTTTTTTTTTTTTTTTTAACTTTGCCCCACACTAGGAATTTCTCCTGTATCGTGGGTGCGTTTACAAACATTTAAACTCACATACACAAACGGCCAGACCCGGAACAACTAAATGTAGGTCATACAAATATTTGTTCCGTGCGGGAATCGAACCCGCAACACACAGCGCAGCAGTCAATCGCTTAACCACTGCGCCAGCCATGTCATCATACTCTTACATCCAATAAATATTTGTTTGTGTATCCTTAAAAAATATTTCTCATTGCTAATCGATCTACTAAGCACGTAAACAACTGTGATTGCAAAATCATGCAAAATATTTCTTACAGATCGCCACGAAGCCGTGGAGAACTGCCGCCGCGCGATGAGGCTGGCGCACCGCGAGCTGGATGTACCCATGGTCTTGGAGCCAGAGTACCTGGCCTCACCCTGGCTGGACGAGCTGTCCGGCATGACATACCTCTCCTACTTCATGAAGCCCGAATCTACAGGGTTCAAGACCACTCTCGAATGGGTCAACTCGCGGTTGGAGAGAGGGATCACTAATTTTACAGTGAGTTTAGGATTGGTAGTTTTTAGGGTTCCGTAACAAAATGGCAAAAACTAAACCCTTATAATTTCGTCATGTCCGTTTTCACTCTGTCCGTCTGTACGTCGGTCTGGATGTTCAACAGCCAATTTAGTTGGAGACTGTTTGCACTAAGTATATCAATTAAAATTTAAATTGAAACGGTTTAGATTTGTGTTTACCGCAATAAAACGTATTTTATTCCTTACTCTTCTATTCTGTGCACCACTAAACAATGGTGTAGTAATATTGCAAAAAAAAAATAATTAGGGGTGGCTCACCCCACCCCATAAAACCGAAAATAGACAAAAAAAAACTATACTCATAAACGTGTCGTTGGGCCTCTTAATTAAAAAGTTTATGGTGCTCTTAAATGGTTTTTTTAATAATTAATATCAATACTTTTTGAGATTGGCATATTTTCGGTTGCAACCGGCAGTAATATTAACGTTATAGGTATTTCATTTTTTTTTTCGAGAATTCTATGAAATACAAACAAGCGATCGATAAGATCAATGATCTATACTGTCCAATCCTAACCTGGTGTTATTATTATCTGTGCCTGTGGCATCCAAATTTAGAAATGTCGGTAAACTATGAGAAAAATTGATTTCTCTGCTATTAGATACCCTTTAGGGAAAATAGGCGTGTCACGTGATAATTTCGAAAGGTTAGCTTTCTTAAATTAACGATAAAAGTAGGCGTTAAATTATCGTTGCCAAAGGCATGTTTTTCTCATTCATGTTAACACAAGATTACGTAAACCCAATAGGTGAAGGTAGCTAACGCAAATCTTAAGTTGTTGTAATGGTTAGTGCAAATAATTTACCGAATACCGAAGTTATTTAGTCACGTTTTATTACAAACTAACTTTTGCTCCCGGCTTTGCCCCCGTGGATGTCGGAGGTTATCAATGTATGAATTCCGTAAAACATTGTTTTCATATAACTCTATTGGTTTACGCGGCGCACGTCAGTAAAGCGAGAGTCGGCGTGATTTTATCCGACATCTTCAACAATCATCGTCATATTGCAGCCAATTTACACGAAACCTTAATAATTACATTTAAACCTTCCTCATGAATCACTCCGTCCATTACTCAAAACCGTATGAAAATCCGTTCGGCAGTTTTTGAGTTTATCGCGTTCAGACAGACAGACGAGGCGGGATGACTTTGTTTTATATATGTAGTGATGTACTGAAGTGATTTAACGATGGCTCGTCAAGTTAAGCAAGGCCTGGTCTCACGATAATCTGCCTAGTGATTGAAAGATATGATTCACAATGGTCTAGGTACACTTAGTGAGTTAGTATTCTCATATTCCACTTTTCTCTCGGTTTCCATTATTCAAAATTGCTCGGGTTATCGCTAATTTGATTTATAAATACATGCTTGGATTTTACCGGGTCGGATATTACCTACCTTTGCATCTATAAAAATATAACTGACTAGGTTCTGCCCGTGACTTTGTCCGTGGCTATAGCCTTCCTCAAGAATTGGGCTATCCAATGCAAAAATATTTATTCAAATCTGACTGGGAGTTCCAGATATTACCCCCTGCATACAAACTTACAAACAAACAAAAAATAATAATTTAATGTTTGTATAAATTAGCTTTTGCCCCCGACTTCCTCCGAGTGAAATTTCTTACATAAAATATATCCTATCACACTCAGCAATATTGTAGCTTCCCATTCAATTTGGGACTCCAAATTTTTTACCTTTTTATAACATTACTAGTGACTAAAACTATCCTATCTTACAAGCTGGAACCAAACCTTCTCAAAATGTAATTAAAATCGGTTGGGTGGTTTCGGATATTAACGTGTAGGTACGAACATAGTGGCACGTGATTTTTATATATTATGAATTTATTATATACCTAATATCACTTGACAACTGATTTCCACTCCTGAATTGATGAAGGGTGGGTTCATATGGGGGGTTCGGTTTTTGTAGGTACACACGGCTACACTTCAAGCTATACATTTCCAGTATAAGCTGACCTCGCATTGTATGGAAATCCTATACTATGCGAGGTCAGCATAATCTGGAAATGTATAGTTTGATGTGTAGCCGTGCGAACTTAATTTTATACTTTAAAAAAGTGCTGATTCTCAGATTAATATAAATAAATTATTATCTTCGAAACTGGAGTTAGTTTAATTTGTTTTTATTTTCGTCAGACGGACTGGAACGATGGCCGTGTTTCAAACGAGCTGGTCAGATCTATAGGTGGTCCAGCGCCGCCTCCGAGTCGGTTGCGAAGAGATCCTGCGCGCTGGGAGGAGAACAACCAAATGGCCATCGATGCTGCTAAAAAAATTGGTAAAAGAAAACATTATTTGAAAAGAGAATTAAGAACTATTTTCTGTATGAATAATAACCTAACACTATATAAGCTTGTTAACATTTTATTGCTACAAAAATACGCGTAACCAGAGCAATACATTTCTAACGTATTGGTCGACAGGCCTCAAGTAATGTGACGTGTGAATATGTTGAAAATAACACTCACTAAGCCATAAGTGCATGGGCACTTACGAAACGTCAGAAGCTAGGTGGATTCAATGGGAGAACAGTGCAAGTCTGTCAACAAGTTAACAAAATAGAAAATGTTCAACAAATCGAAATATCTATTTGTAGAGGAGGAGTTGGAGGAGCAATAGAAATTGAAAAATAACTATTTATTTTCTTTCGGATAATTTAATTTAATATCGAATAAAATAGGAAGGATTTTCTAAGTGAGTGTACGAATGCATATTTCTAAACACCCCTTAACCTAAAACCAGATGACGGTGACTCAACCTCGCATAGTTCACACCTTACAACATTACGGTAATGTTTATGGATCATGTTTCATCGTGTTCAATGGTAATTTAAATGATCACGGTACTCATCTGACATAGTAGTGGTGGTTATTAATTACAATGATTGTCTGATTTATCGCACGAGCTCCCAATGAATTACAGCAATATATTAATTAGGTACATTCTAAATATTTGAGGTAGAATTACAAACAGCATTGATCACTAAAATTTCAGACTGAAAATGGTAATTCGACAGTTTTCACCGGAAATAAACATTTTGCTAAAATTGATAGCTTCAGTTCTGCATCATAAAGGTTTCATTCCAATTATTAATGTATCTTATATTTCAAAACCTACGTTCGTCTTTTTAATGACTAAAACGGTGAAGGAAAACATCGTGAGGAAACCGGCATGCCTGAGAGATATTATATATATACTCGACGGCATGTGAAGCCAAGTCAGAGGCCCATGGGCGGCATACAAACTTTGACACCAGGTTAGCCACTAACGATACGAACAAGAAAGAATGATTGCCTGTATGAATTTAGGGTTTAGTATTAATTTATATGTATATAACACGAAAACTGTAGCCGCACCAATAACATGTTTTCCGGTCCAATGTATTCTGAATTCTCGTATTCAGTAAGCTTGCGGTTTTCCTGAACATTCTTCATAATAGTCAAAAGAATCCTTCAAATATTTTACTTGTATTGTCCAGGTGTACACCCAGTGTTATCAGCGCGTGACCTGAGTCAAAGTGACGTGGAACACCTGGGTGTGATGGCATGGGCCACCCAGCTTCGGAACGTGCCTCCTCGACCCCCAGTACATGACATGTTGAGAGTGGCATTAGATTCCACCTCTGGCAGAGTTGGAGAAACTGTAAGTAAAATTTGTCCTCTTTTCCTCTGTTTCTAAGCGACGGCATCTCAAGTGGTCTGTAACAATTTCTGGATACTATCTTGGCTAATGCAGACGTCGAGCAATTACAAAGAGCACTCGCACGCTGTTAATTCAAATATCACTTTTATACGTATCCGTTTCTAACACGCATTTATTAGCTTGACCTGTATCTAGTTTAAAAAAAAGATGCGAAATTTATTAACAGACAAATGTTATTATAATATAAGTGACTTTTTGAATGACACTACTTTATAGGCACTTGGATTAAAGTGCCTTTAATAATTTAGTTTTAGTTTGTAATTTAGTTTAAATTTTATTTTTTGTAAATTCTGTAAATTTGTACGCCTTACGGGTGAAACATATACGTACGAAATTTTTGTGACATCCTGCATGCCTAATTTGCATGTATACGCATGTTTAGATAAATAAAATTATTATTTATCTTTATCTCTAGCTATCTATCTATCTATGTATGGGAATTTTTATAATTTTCACCAACTACACGACGTCCGATTAACTTGAAAATTTTCACACGTATCAAGGACCGATGACAATACAGTAATTTCATAATTTTGGCCGTTGATCTGATGATGGATCCAAGAGGTAGACCGCAGGACTATACAGTGGTGGCTATTAGTAAACCCTTCTAGTTTCATATTATTCGTTATACTTAATGAGTCCAATAGATTGCACTTGGTGTTGAGGGTCCGATGATGGAGCCAGGAGCTGGATAGTGGAATTCTTTAGCGGCTTCTAGTAAATCGGTCAAGTCATAACTTCGTAGACTTATTAACAAAATAAATAAAAAAAACAAGTCATATATTTAGGCTGAGAATCAGCACTTTTCGAACGTCAAAATTACATAAGAAAGTCCCCCAAAACGCCCACCCTTCACCACTTCCTAGTGCTTTTGCTGGGAAGAAGAAGTGGCGCAAGAAACTGCACCCCAGCCGCACAGCTGTCTGTTCAATTAGAAAAAAAATGATTCTATATAATAGTATGCAAAATTATTTACATTACGCAAGACAAAACATAATTTAAATTATAAATTAATAGCCATATGACAGCTAGCACACGCCAATAAACCAACCAAAAACATCGAGAACTATACTGAAGCAGAAATAAAAATAACTAAACGTAAACAATATCTAAAAAAGAAAAAGAAGAATATACTAGACTAAAACGCGCTTTGTTTTAATTAATTAAAAGTTGGTACACCAGCTAAATGCGCTCCACACTTTTTGATTTAAACAAAGGATGTAATAGAAGTGACAAACTGCATACCTAGGTCTTTTATCGTAACTAATACACTTGTATTAGTTACGATAAAAGACCTAGGTAATGAGACCTAAGCAGTTTGTCACTTAACGTAACGTCATGTCAAGTTAAAAGCGTGTATTATAGTTTTTTTTAAACTATTTTTTTAATTTAATGTACCAATCGGACCCACCATGAACTAAGATGCATGAAAACAAGCAAAGCAAGTTAAAGAAACAGTAATTAAAAAACAAGTCAAAACTCGTCTTATTAGTTAAATAAAAATACTTCGAACATTTTCTTCAAGCAAAGTAACGTTGAGTTAAAAAAAAAAACTCCAGCCATTTAATAGTCTTTCAAGAGTAGATGGCTAATTCATCTGGTTTTTATGAGTCGACATCAAACGGGAAAGCGGAAGCCTTATGAAATTCCCCCGATGCAAGATACCGTCTAACACAGCCCGGAAGTGCCCCGGCTGATTTATCCGGCACAAGTGAACATTAAGAAGAATATTGCTACTCAAAGAAGATTCAAATCATGATATTATTTTAGGAACGACAAATTAAAAATATAGAAAACATTTTTTTTTATTCGTGTTTTTGTAGATATTTTCACGTGTTGATAAGGCTAGCCTCGTAATGTCTCTTATATTCTGTTCACCGTTTCTTCTACAAAAATCGACTAAAAACGTGACAAAAGTTAAACGCTTTGAACTACTTCTTTGACTTTGAATTTCATCAAACAGCTGACCAAACATTCGCCTCAATTCACTCACTCGCTTCCCTTTTTCAGACGTACATTAAGATCGAGAGCATATCCAGCGAGTTATCCATATCTGAAGTGAAAGTGTCTATTGTGAATCCTCTGGAGCAAGAATCAAGGTTGAGACTTGATGCTCGTGGTGCCGGCGAATTTGTCCCCGAACATGCTGGCATGCATGAAATCGTGCTCACCGTTGATGACATTAGGTAACTTTTATTATAATTTTATGACAAAGGTAATAAAGTGCTTATTGTCTACAAAGTCATGCTATTGAATCACCTATCGCGCCCAGTAGAGGTGTGGTATGCAACGTACACAAACGTTTGACATTTAACGGTAGCCATTATTTTGATATAGGTACATTTTAAAATTTTGTTCTTTAACTACACGTGTCCGTGCATTCAAAACGTTTAAACATTACGTCATACCGATGTTAATACAGAAAAAAAGAGTACTACAAAAATAAATTCATTGCTGAACTACAAATATTTTTATTACAGGGTCGATGGAAGATACTTCTTCCGTGTTCTCCCAAGACTTGTAACTGTCCCACCACCAGGCATGGCGCCGTGTGCCATAGGAAGCATTGTCGAAGTACTAGTCAGTGCTACAGGTATGTACAAGTATATACTATAATATATAGGTACTTGGTGCTACAGCCGGAGCAGAGCAAACACGATAACATCGCAATGTCCTTAGCTCATGCATGTACAACCGCTCCTTACGAGCAATTGACCTTTAGACGCCAAACGTTAATGCTACGTACATGGTTTGTAATAATGGCAGTGAGATGTAGGTAGATTGACACTGTAGTAGAATAGAAACAGGTAAATACACAGCAAGATGCTTGTAGACATATTCCTGTATGAAATTCTTCTGATTTTTAGTTAATAATATATTCTTCAGTTTTTAGGATTCCGTAGGTACCTCAAAAGGAAAAAACGGAACCCATATAGAATCACTCGTGTGTCTGTCTGTCTGTCTGTCCGTCTGTCACAGCTAATTTGCTTCGAATCTAATGGACCGATAAAGTTGAAATTTGGTACACCGTATGTATTTTTTTTAATTTTAAAATAAATATCTTCGTATCATTTATCTCCAAAACTACTGAGCCTAAAATTTAGATTACAGGAAAACCTATAATAAGTATATGGTCTTGAAATAACATGGTAAATCACTCAATATTCTGCGTACAAACTTACATTTGCAGTTGGAATGTATGGATGAACAAGTTTGTTCTTGGGATAAATTCATCCCAACTACGGAACCCTTCATTGTGCGTGATCCGACACGCACTTGGCCAGTTTCTTCTTTTCTTGTGGTTAGTGACTAACCTGGTGTCAGGGTTTTATAGCCGCCGATGAGCTTCTGACTTGGCTTCACATGCCGTCAAGAAATATCTCTCAGGCATACCGGTTTCCTGACGATGTTTTCCTTTTCCATTTTTTGAAGCAAGTGTAAATTACACAAAACGCACACGAATCCGAAAAGGTGCGTGCCTTGGGTTCGAACTCGAAACCTATGACTTCGCAGTCTGACGGTCACAACACTAGGCTATCACTGCTCAGTTAATAATCATGCTAGATAACAGGATTCATTTCGAGTAGTTCTTATAAAGGGGGCAAAAAAGACTACTCCTCCTTCACCCGAAAGTGCCGTAATAATTGGGATCAGGAATTAAGTCAAGTGAATTGGTTCAGGTTCGAACTCATGACCACCACGCTCGCTTACCAGTTCAACGCCTTACCCTACGATCTATTTCCTCTTCTTCCTTTGCTATTATAACTTATTGATCCCTTGACGCTTATTCACTTTAGGAGCACCTAGAAGAGAGGACGTGGACGTCACAGCTCACTCTCCAAGCGGTCGAGCAGTACCGCTGGAAGCTCGTCATCCACCACCTTCAGCCCCTGGCACAACCGCATCCAGTGCCACCTTCCAGCCTGACGAGGCGGGCACCTGGACTATAGCTATCACTTATAAGGGCGATCATATTCAGGTGAGAGCGGGAAAAATTACTGTTTGGTTTATAAACCGCCGTACAATTCCTTCTCTATCTTGGGTGCGTTTACGCCCAGGTCCTGTGAAAACTCCGTAGGGCATACCAAAATTTTCTTTTTTTTAGAGCCGTGAACAACCGACAATTTATAATGATTGAAGGACTGAGAAGCGTCGCCCAGTTTCTTCAAAGAACTCGATTTCTGGATCACAGATTTAGATTTCTTGATTTGGGCACCAAAAACAAAATTTTGATTCGGGTGATAACTTTCTGAGAAAATAATATGTGCCTACATCATATAAGTTACTTACTCTATTTTAGGGAGGCCCCTTCACCTGCGAAGTCTTCGATCCCCACGGAGTTCGATTGAGCCCTGGAGCTCTCGAAGGAGCTGAACCCCTCAAGCCTCACTCCTTCGAGCTGGACACCAGTGGCTGCGGAGTCAGGGGTGACCTTCAACTGGACATTGTTCACGACAAGCGGAGTGTCATGTGCGCTCTTGAGAAACTGTCGGCCACCAAATACCGCGCTACTTTTATGCCTAAGGCGCCTGGAAAACATAGGGTAAGATTTGAATATTTAATATTTTTTAATATTTGACAAGTAGGTAATTGCAAGCCTAAATAAAAGTGCGCTGTTGAATTTTCAACGCACAGCTCAGCGTCGAAAGTTGAAAATCCAACAGCGCGCCTTTATTAGGGCATTAATATAGGCCTCGCCTAGTGTAAGTAAAAACGGGCATTAGTTATTAAATAACAGACTGCTTTCAATTCAGAATTCCATGAAATTCTATTAAGAATTCGCGAACGTAAACATAATTTAAAAAAATAATTTTAGCAAAATAAGCAACCCATACAAACGCCTCAAACCGTAGGTACACATTTAGCCGAAGATGCATGATTTGATGGTAACGAATGTCGGTCACTACCAATAATTACGAGGCGAGTTAGAAACTAGGGACGGAAACACACTCGACGGCATCTACAAGGCCCTAAGTCTACATCCTTACATTGTGAACTTAAGCTGTAATTACAAATCGCCTCTTAGATTGTCCAAGTATCCAGCAGCTGGCTTCTCAACTACACTGTTCTGTAATTCCAGCTGTACATCTACTTCAACGGGTACGACGTGCACGGCTCGCCACACATGTTCCGCGTCGGCTCCCGATCCAAGAAACCCCGTGACAGTTCCAGCCCGTCTCCGGCTTACGCGAGGATATCTAGTCCAGGTACCGAACTGTATGAATGCATGTAAAAGACAATACTATGATACGCTTAAAAGCGATCAAACAAATTATATGATACTGCGTAAAAAATGATGGCATTAATTCTATAGATTCGCCTTTGTCGGAAAAAATGGCAACTTTGTTCACATGTGACATTGCTGTTTTAATACTCCTGAAACTCTCTTGTAGGAGTTCTACCATAAAATCTTTGGATATTGATAAGCTTAGTTGTCTTTGTGATTCCTGTAAAAAAAACAATAATATTAAGTACGAGTACATCTCAATGTATCTAACTTCAATCCCTTTGTTACAGTAACACGTTTAAGATCAGAGAGTCCAATGAACCAATACAATCTATACGAATCAAACACTAAGCACAGTACGAGCTCAATGGACCGTCGCGAGGAGAGACGTGATTCTACTGATTATTACAAGCCCTCCTACGGATCCGACCCGAAAGACAAAAATTACGACGTGACCGACTCCGCATACTCGACATCAAAAGCGACGAAAAAGGAAACGTACGCAAGATATGGCTCCGAGAGTCCGAGGAACAGGACAGCAAGTCCGATAACAACAAAACATTTAGGGAACGGCTCTCGGTTGGACGTCAATAGGTCTGCCAGTCCGTATCGAGCGAGCTCGCCGTATCGGGCGACGAGTCCGGTCGGCCGGACAACGAGCCCTCTCGCCAGAAAAGACAGCCCTCTGAACAGAACGGCCAGTCCAATTAACAGGTGCGTTGTATTCACTCATGCAATAATGGACCTCAATACCTCAGTATCACGTATGCTAATTAATTAATTTATATTTAAAGCTCGCACGAAGCTGGCTCGTATTTACAGCGTAAATCAATTTTCATATAGTTTTCAGCGCCGTATTGCGGTATTCCTATAAATATAATTCTATGGCTTTATTAGTGCATGTGTACAGCTTTGATTAAACACATTTCAGTAAATACTTTGTACTCCGAAATACCTCATTGATCAGCCCCATCCTCCGCTTAATTAAATTTAGTTTTTCATAATTGTAAATACTAGTAATGAATACGAAATAATGTGGCTTATTGACAATTATTTCACAGACCAAAATGTGTTTTCGTCTGTGAAATAATTGTCACAAAGCTACATTATTTCGTATGTGTTATGAAAATGCGCACCTACGTCATAAAACTGTGAAATAACTCATAAACATATCAAATATATTACCTGTCTGAAAAAGAGTCATCCAAATAGGAACGATAAAACAAAGTCTTTTTATATTTGCATGATATAATATCTATGTACTTCATAGAACTTTATACAAAATCTATGAAGTAACAGATTTCGATTGGGGTTCTCTGTTTTTTGGAGATTTACTTGAGGAATCTTTGGCACTATTACCTACATTAATTCCCAGAGCGAAACCGGGGCGCGTCACTACAATAGTTTAAATTACTTCTATGTTAATATACACATATCGTTTTATTAATATTGTACTATTGAATCAAACAATGAACAAAAACATAACACACTCTTCAAATAAGCGGTTAGTGCAGCCACAGATGTTTGTCTAAAACGGATTTAATTCGATATTAGTTCCACAACATAGGACCAAATAATTATCTATTAGATATCTATTATCTATATAAATTATATAAATCAATTGCCATACATTAGTCTCGCATAAACTCGAAAATGGCTCGATGGATTAGATTTTTTTTTCTGGTCGCCTCACTATAGGGTTAGTTTAGAAAAAAAGGAGAAGCCCAAAGGAACAGACGAGACATCAAAATTGAAATTTTGACAGGACAAAGTCTGACGAATCAGCTAGTTTCAAATAAATGTATTGTAAAATATTTTCAGAGTGAGCAGTCCAACAGATCGTTACAGTCCTGTGACGACCACGAAGCGTGTGGTCGAAAAGAGGTCGAATTACAAGATGTACAGTTCATACAGTGGGTCCCAAGACAACCTGGACCAAGGCAGCCCACTCTCCTCCCTAGAGGGAGACCGCGCGAAGAGGCTCGGCAGCCCCAGTAAGATACACGACTTCATTTACATAAAATTAGCGTTTAGACTAACTTTAGTACGAATACGTGTACGTACGTTATAAACTAAACTAGACTAAATGTTTCTTTTAATTAATAGTTTGGTATAAGCTCTTAGTTTATGCAAATAGTGTAATAATAAGTACCTGTTCTAAATTTCTATTATAATATCTATATTAAAGCTTTTATTTCGTAAAGTAAGCAATACGATAGCACTTTGCTCGTACGAGATAACGTACGCCTTATAAATCAACGACCCGGAATTTGTATATGACAGCTGACCAATAGAATAGCAATGGTATGCAAATACGGACTCCACCTTTAGTAATATCACCTCTTTTGACTCTAAACTTTTTATTTACTTACTTCTGGTTTCTGAAAGAATTGACAAACTGCAGTGATTGGCTGACTGAAATAACTCAGCCAAATGATCAAACAAATAATTTGACAGGATATTGACAATCGATCAGCTGATTTTGTTTTGACAATCCTTTCAGAAACCGGGTTTAATTATAAGTTTAATTAATAAAGTTTATTTTTCTTAGGCACAGGTGATCCTGGCGGGAAATCTTATCACCCTCGACGAGACTGGGATAGCGTAGAAAAAACAAGACAAATGATGAGCGCTAACAGGTAAGTTATTGATAATATGCCACACAAAGGAAACAATGGAAGCATGATTAATGATACTGGAGTAGATATTTGGCGCAGTATTACGGGTAACAGAATAAGTGCCTGACCTTCCATCACTTAGAGAGACATCCTATTAGAATGTCTCTGTATTTTATTATGAAGAAACAAACGCTTGGTAATTGCTAGGAAGTTTTTTGCTGCTTCTTCCTTCCGACTTAAATACAGGAAGTGGTGAAGAATAGGATTTTTGAGTGATTTCTTTTGTAACTTTTGAACCTCAAAAAGGTGCTGATTCTCAGTCCAATTTGAATAAACGATTTTTTTTCCTCATATTCAAATGCAAATTGTAACTGGGTGCTCACTGATAACAAATCTGGAACAGTTGCCCTAATTTAACTTGATTTAGGTATTATATTTTCCTTCAAATATTATCGAAATGATCAATTCAATAGTCGATTGAATTGACTGTCTCTAATTGACTTTTGCTACAGAATATAATAATCCTACTATCCTACTATATATATATATATTGTATAACCAGTTCAATAGACTGCTAAAGATTTATAGCTTATGTTATAATAGGTGTAATTTACTAGTACAAGAATATTTGGCAAAACTCAATTATACGGACACGGAAAAAATACTAGAAATATTAAAATAAACTTAATATTATTCTCTACCTTATTTACTTTAATATTATTCGTTAATTTATTTAAACTTAATATAATATAATTTAGTTTTAAAATAATACTACCTACTAATACTTACCAAATTAATTACTTATCATTATCTTCCTTTATACTTGAATAAAAAAAAAAAAATATATTTATATATTATAAATGTGAAAGTTTGTATGTTTGTAGACTCGAAGCAACAAAATATGATCTAGAGGATTATGTTGCTTCGTGTCTCATTAAGAAACTTTATATATGGTATTTTAGAAAATTCTAGACACATTTACCGAGGGTCCTTACTAGCTGTTATTCATAATACCTTCTCAATCACGAGATAATATTTTATATTTTTAAGGATTGGCGCTAGTGGACCGTTTGGCGCCCTCTTAAGTTTTCCTTTCGTTGTAAGTGATATTATATTGCCCGATTTGTGAACTATTAGACCTTATTGGTGTGTTGGATGTTCTTCAGAAAGGTCACGGCGTGCGTGTCATGTATGAACGTAAACTAAGCAAAAGAATCGTATCAGGTGGCGTTTTTTGAGTAGTTTCACGCACGCCTTTTATCGATGCCTACCCCCATCGGAAAAAGGCATATTGTATATTTATATATGTATTTTTTTTAACCGTTTGTGTGTGTAGCCTCGAGTCTCCCAAAAGCCCAACGGAGCGCCTGCCCGGGCAGAGCACCCTGGACCGCGAGACGAAACGCAACACGCAGCTCAACAAGTTCACCGACTACTCACGAGACTCCTTCAACAGACAGCTCGACCGGTTGGCCGATGATCGGGACTCTGACAACTATACCAGTCGGGTATGTACCGCTTTGTTTCACTAACAAGTAAAAGGTGATTCAAGTTTTTATTAGGTTCTATAGTGTCTAAGAATGTGACTCTTGATAAGGTGCTAGTGAATCCTTTAAAAAAAATGTTTGTAATAACATACCTACCAACGAAATATCTTGTAGGAATGCTTAAAATGCATTTGATAGCTATAGAAATAAGACAGTCATGTTGGACACTTGCAACTTTCCAAATAATTACTTACTGCTAATTACTGCTTCAGGAATTTTTGTCTTAAACATTAATAAAATTGGTATTCGTAAACATGTTTGAAGCTTCAAAATGTAAACATAGAAAATTCAATATGGTGTGTAGTTTCCTGGTGATCTGAAAGTAGGGAATCTAATTACAGGGTGGCAGGGATCGACGCGAAAACTGTTACCATGGATTCAGTACGTGATTCGGAACCCCCCCTTTTTTTTCTTTTTTTTTGGGTTGGAAATCTTCAAATGACTTCTCCCGCTCTGGGCGGAGCGGGAGGGCGTATCAGACTCTTACTGACTAAAACCCACCCGTGTTCCTTCAGTTGCCTGTGCAATGCCAGGGGCCACGGAATCCTTTTCGGACTTTCCCGCAACGCGTTCAAACGGCGGGCTGGCCACCGCCTCAACGAACGCGCCCACACTGGTCATAAAGGGCTATTTCTGAACCCCCCTGCGTTAAAATATTTCGTGGAGAGTTGCTTTTTCGAAAACAAAGTCGCTTTTCGTGTTTGTCTGTGTGACCGCGTTGTTCTTCTAAACTACACAATGGATCTTGATCATTTAGCGAAAAAAAAAAAGTTTTTTTTGAAAATGTATGTGTAGGTACTATACATTCATAACTCCACTTACAATTATAGTAAAAAATGACGATATTTTGTTTTGTCAACACGTAAAAACTGCGTGAAGCAAGGGCTGGTCGCTAGTATAAAATAAAAGATAACTCTTGAACTTGTTTTAAGTTTATTTTATGATTCCTTACGTGACCTCAAATGTACCTATCGCAAAATAGTGTCAAAGTAAGAACGAGAAATGTACAGTTGGCGTCGAGTTTAAAATTAAGTTAACTATTCACTGGCACGATACAGTACAGTTCCTACACGAATCACAACATGTAGGATGCCACAATTAAGGACGCTACAGACTGTTTTCACTGGCGCATTCAAATGAACGTTACGTTTGTAAATGTAACATACAAACAATACCATAGAGTCATACAATATACAGGGTGATTGGAAGATGGGTGTAAAGCTTTAAGGCGAAGAGTACAGACAATTTAGAACCATTTAAGCCATGGTTGTCTTGGACGAAGTCTTACCATTTTTTTTATTATTAATAAGTTTAAAAAACGTATTGATACAAATTTTCTGAACATTAAATGTCTGTAAAAAATGTCTAATGTTCACAGAAGCCTAAAAAATGTTTTGCTTGATTGCTTACACATTACTTTGATTAAATAAATAAAAAATGAACTCATATATCATTCAATTTGGCCATAATTATGCAGTTTACATACAATTTTGGGAATTTACGAAAAAAAAAACAAATATTAGGTTAAAAAAATTGGTAAGACTTCGTCTGAGACAACCATGGCTTAAATGGTACCAAATGGTCTGTATTATCTTCGCCTTAAAGCTTTGCATCCATCTTCCAATCACCCTGTATAATTAAGGATCACAAATACATCAGTAGAAAATGCGTTTTTCGCTAGCCATTTTCATAATACTTGTTCTAAATATGCTATGGATTTTCTTACAAAAATGCTCGATGGCAACGAATACGATTACAGTGACTGTATCCTATATTGCTTGATAATACTGAGCGACTATGCATTGTCAAACGCAGTTTTGTGGCTACTCCTGTAGTCATCGAATTGATTAAATAATTAAATATATATCTACATATCTGGCGATAGCATGCTGTCTAGCAAAGATAATTAATATGTTGTAGATCCTTTTCGTAGTAGAATAAACTTAAGTTATAGACGACGTTGAACCGAAAGATATAAATATGTCTAGACAGACAGTCAAATATGTAAATTCGTCGAAAAAATTGCGTCCTGCTTTTGGCCGCTAAATGCACGCACATCTGAAAAGCACAATGACGAAGCGCGAATGTAAGACGTAGCTGTCACGCATGGGTAAGTAAGAATAATGATATATTTTTTACAAAATCACTAATATTTACAAGATATAACAACTG
The DNA here is from genome assembly GCA_963853775.1 of Xanthia togata. Taxonomy (NCBI): domain Eukaryota; kingdom Metazoa; phylum Arthropoda; class Insecta; order Lepidoptera; family Noctuidae; genus Xanthia; species Xanthia togata. The sequence continues at coordinate 14,737,725 of OY970793.1, forward strand.
AATCTATAATTTTATTTGATATAATTATTAGTTAACATATTATACGATTGATATAATTTTAAAATATTTTTTTTTTATAAGCATAACATACATTGAATATGATAAAAAACGTTAAAATCACAAAGCAAAATTACATATATACACATTACAAATTTACAACTTAGTCATATTATTGATAAGTTGTAGCCTGTATAACTTCGCTCGCTCGCCTTCTCGCGTAAGTCACTGTTCTAACCTAACCTAACCCAAATGATTCACCAAAAATAGAGAAAAATAGAGGGGATTTGGTGCTCGGAGGCCGCTGCCGCGTCACGCTCGCTTCGCTTTCTCGCCTTCGCGCGTCAATGGTCACTGTTCTAACCTAACCTAACCCTAATTATTCACCAACAATAGAGGGGATTTGGCGCTCGGAGGCCGCTGCCACGGCACGCTCGCTTCGCTTTCTCGCCTTCGCGCGTCAATGGTCACTGTTCTATCCTAACCTAACCCAAATAATTCACCAACAATAGAGGGAATTTGGCGCTCGGCGGCTGCTGCCGCGGCACGCTCGCTTTGCTTTCTCGCCTTCGCGTTAATAGTCACTGTTCTAACATGACCTAATCCAAATGATTCACCAACAATAGAGGGGATTTGGCGCTCGGTGGCCGCTGCCACGGCACGCTCGCTTCGCTTTCTCGCCTTCGCGCGTCAATGGTCACTGTTCTAACCTAACCTAACCCAAATGATTCACTAACAATAAAGGGGATTTGGCGCTCGTCGGCCGCTACCGCCTTAGCCTTCTAACGTAACCTATCGGAGTCGGATTGCTCTGAATCGGAGTGTTAACCATAATGATGGTATCAATATATATCTATTTAAGACGATAGACCTAATGATTTTCGATTAAATATCTAAACATTATATCCAATAACGTTATACGAAATAAGTTTTAGAGTATATAAATGTTATATGTAAAGAAATTATATCAATAGTTGGTAGGTATATCTCACGTTTATTACACCTTGAGAACGTTATTGAACTGAAAATATACCTACGTAATAACTGTATATGATATGAGACGCACCCGTCACACCAGCATAACATAGTTGGCTTGTTTGCTGTAGTTATTTTGCAGCATGACCACTATCTAGACATATAAATAATCAAAGGCATCCTTATAATTTAAAGCTGCCGTTGTAACGCCCGTCACGCAAACTGCAACCTTACAACCCATCTAAACGCCCCAATAAAGTCGGTCTGCGAACACCCTTACAAGCTCTGCTTGTTCGAACTGAACCCTTACATAATAATAAGTAAGTTTAGAAACAAGTCTGAACTATGTAAACAGAGTGCGTGACTTCCGTGGTTATGGGACGTTATGGCGTCACTTAGGTTGCTCCGTCCGTTACAATGGGGTAACTTCCCGTCATTAAGATTACGACCATTGACTTGGCCGTCAGTTTTAGTGACTTCTCGAACAGAAGTGGTTTAATTATCATAAGTTCATGGGCATGACATACCACCGTGCCTGTTATGCCCTGACAGAGTAAGCATAACTTTATAAAGATGTCTGAATGTATTGTACATCCGCTATTCTCCGGTTATGTTATTACGTGTAACAAAGGCGGCCTAATTAATGATATAGACTATTTTCTATAAATCCCGTATTTCGATATCTTCAAAAAAATCCTAACTGGGGGTTGCTATGAGAATTTCCTAATGGGAAAATCCAATAACTCTTCATCCTACTGTGAGAGGAATTTATGAAAGTATTGTTAACCTTCTTTTATATAATTTTTCATGTTTATATTTTTTATATGTTAATGTTTGTTATAATTGTCTCTTTTATTTCTATAATTTAAGTTACTGTAATTGGTTGTAAAACAACCGTTGTAGCTAAATAAATAAATGTGGGTACCTGAGTTCACACCAACATTTCGTCAGTAGCGGTATTAATCCCATGTAAAATAGAGAGAATCCCATTGAACATCCAGGCTGCTACTGAGAATTTCCAAACAACCTGCAAAGGGGTGATCCTATTGTCATCCACAAAGGACAATTCGGAACCCTACTAAGAATGTAGTATCAAAAAGCCCCAACAAACCCAGGCTGTGCGCCTGGTTTTGAAAGCCTGATATTTCTATAGAGACCAAATTTAGATTCTGTAACGTTTCCACTGCCGGGACACAGGCCTACACCTCTCTGTCACATTGAGTGTTGATGTTACATTAGGTATAACTTTTATATTTGGTTCTAGGACATACCGGTTTCATGCTATTCGGTGCCATGTTTTGCATTACCCCCTTAAAAGTCTAGATGTACTAGGTACAGGAACAACTATAAGAGTGTACTTACCTACGTAAGTAAGTGCAACACTACAGAATATTCATGTTCTCACAACTTGTTACAATAAAAATAGCAGTAGTCTAGTTACATAATATAACGTTGAAAATGTCTGCAGCACCATTCGCAATACATTCCGTTTATAAAAAGCACTTGATAGTGTTTTCTTCGAATTGCAACCCAGCGCACCTCTCCAGCCTTTTGAGAACTGCTTGGAAAAGTTGTCAGGGTAATATTACACAAATTGTACACGAATTTAAGAGTGTCTCTTGTTAGGGGCCTTCTCTCTGTGTCGCAGTTGCTAGATATTAATGTTAACTTTTACATTTGCAAGTGTATCTCGACAAAGAACTTCTCCGTTTCTTGAGAAAGTATCTAAGGAATATTATATTTAGTTATAGCTTTATCAACTTTTCGAAAAATAATAGGTAATATTACTAATAGTCTAGCCGTAAATTGAATAGTTGACATTGCAGTCAATACAGTCTTAACCTCCAGTCCACAAGAAGAATTTGGAAGTTGGCGGTGTGATTCCCCTGTGCCTCTTGCTCTTGCGGTCTTTCTCCGGTCGTGTCGAATTGCCGTCTTATCAGACTATGAGAGTAGGTAAGGGAAGAGAGAGTGTATCTGTGTGCACACAACACTTATGAACTATAATATCTCCCGCGTCGATGGCTTGTCTTCTCTGAGATTGGCTGCCATCACCGAAATTCGGCCTGAAGGACTATTAAATCAGGCCTGCTATCAACTTTTTCGTTACATGTAATGTCATGTCATGGACTCATGGTTAGGTACACGAGATATACAATTTTTTACAAGATTTCGTTTTGTTGCAGCAAGAGTTCAGTAAGCACGAGGTACGTGAGAGTACGTACGTGGTCCGCGACTCTTCGTACAGCAGTGTGGAAGAGAAGCAACAACAGCAGCAGTCTTTTTTATCCAATAGGCCCCCCCGCGACCCTGCCGGGGGGGCCCACACTGAAACGGACGCAGCACACGCTCGTTTCAGGTATAACATCATTGATCTTATATCCACATATATCTGTTGCCCGTAAACAAATGTAATGATGTATAAACTGCAAAATATCATTATTCACTGTTCGACTTGATTGTACAACTTTGCTCACTAATAATATCAAAGAACCTTTGAATAATAACGGCATAATTTATAAAAAATCAATACCATTGAACTAGACAAAAGCGCTTTACTCGTATTCTATCATAATTTTGAAAGAATGCACTGCATGCCATATAAAATATTACAATAGCGAGATAAAATATTACAATGAAAGACAGCATTGAACAAGTCTTTGGTCTTTTATCAAAATATAAAGCTGTTAAACTGCAGAGAGTTGCACTATCGTATAAATTCACTCCATAGACTATTTTTCTTCATAATAAATTTAATTTTATGCTACAAAGAAAGTTTTTATTTCAACAATGTAGAACTTCGCTTACTTTTTCATTTCATCGTCACCTGCAATTGTGTATTGTATACAACTTTTTGTTTAATTAGCAAAGTAGCCATAAAAAGTTCAGCAGCATTTACTTTTAACTGGTTGTAAACTACGTTTTTTGTTTGCAGACCGATTCAAAGGGATAACAATAGAGGTGCCAAAGGAATAGTTGTAAAACCATCGCAGAAAGGAGTTGTAGGACAACCAGTTGAATTTATAGGTAAGTTCACATTCCTTAACGTTACACCTCTTTTGCCTGAGTTCGAACCTATTATACTATGATTTCATCACCACTGCTATCAAAACGGTAAAGGAAAACATCGTGAGGAAACCGGTACGTATGTCTGAGAACCAAAAATTCGAAAACATTTGACATCAACCCGCACTGGGCCCGCGTGGTGGATTACGGCCTACTCCCGCTCACAGAAAGGAGGCCTGTGCCCCGGTAGTGGGAACATTATATATATATATAAAATAATATAAACATATAATATAAAATTAATTTTCAGAAAAAACACATTTAAGGTTCACAAAACAATTTTCCAACTAAAATTAATATTACAGAAAAAAGTGTATCGTTGGTGCCTGTACTAATGAATGAAAATCATTGTATCACAGACACCAGCGCCTTCCAATATAGGTTACATAGTAAATTGAATATTCGAACGAGCTTTATAGTGAACTAGCAAAAATAAAGGAAATCAATTAATATTATAAACTAAAATTAAATTAAAATTAAGCTACTTATTTACTTAATATATATATTTACTACTATACTATACTGAAGAGGGTACACAGAGGTGTTTCGTACACACACATTTCGCCAATCCCATGTATATTAGTAGAGGTCGAGCCTATTGCCACTAACCGGGAAATCCAAACACTTGTCTGCTACTTAGTTCTCAAGGGAAAACTCTAGCACATTGCTGACCTGGCAATCGAACTAGGACCATACTACCAGTTAACCAAAAATGAGGCAGTCAAGAGTTAGTTAATTAAGTTGTTTATTTTTTGTTTCAAATACTTACAACTATGGTAGAGGATTAAAGGTTTGGGTATGTGCCAATAGGGATGTAGTGTTGGGAATTGGGGTAATTTTAAATACAATTTAATTCTAAAGTTAGGTCAAACACACCGTTTTAATTATGACACAGGGTGTTACATATATACCGAATTTTTTTGACATATTTTAGGAAGACATCGATCATTTGGGTTTATGTATAATTTCTATGAACCGACGTAGGATTATTTCACACTAGCGACCAGCCCCGGCTTCGCACGTTTGCAATTTACATTTGAAGACGGTATTCTATTCACGACACGTTGTGCTCAAGTTCCGATCAGTAACCTAACAAAAAGTACTAGGCTTGCATACATTCAAGATAGTATTTCATTAGTAGGTTTTATAAAGTACTTTTTTTGTTGTATTCATATATTATCTACACATTCTACCATCAGGAATCATGTTTTTCCTTACCTTTCAAATGGTGAAACATTTTTTTTTAATAGGAGCTGTGGTTCCGTAGATTAACCCTCCACAAACTCATAAAATTCCCTCTTTCTTTTTTTTGTAATATTATAGTATAGATAAGAGACTTGAAATCAACAGGAAATATCTTCATTAGATACGTTAACACTTTTGTTATTTGAATTTAGCAAAATTTTATTTTGTTTTTGTACTGTAGCAAATGGATCTGACTGCATAACGTGATAATAAGCATCTTCTACTCATTACAACAGCGGTTTGCATAGACCACGGATATCTATGGCATATACCCATATTTTGTAGAATAAGTGGAATTGCTAATAGGTAGGTGTCAATGTTTATCTTATCGGCATTTTTATCATAATTGTTCGAGAATAAAACGAAAAGTTTATTAACAAAGAAAATCTATCTTCTTGGAATCCTTTGCAATATTTGGGCTACTCTCTGCCCGCGACTCAAACTCAAACTCAAAGCATTCATTTCAATTAAACCTTCTATTTACAGGCACTTTTGAATAGGGATGATGCCTGGGTCAAAAAAAAGAAATTCTATTTAGTCCGTCAGTCAGATAATAAAAAAATATTAGACACGTATTTTTTGCTTTATCATATTAATAAAAAATGACTTAGATACAAAGCATTAAAGTTGGGGAGTGGAGGTTGATACGTCACAAGTATGTATAAAATCTACATACAAGTGACGTCATGGCACATTATAAATCAATGTATCGCCGTAATCTTTTGATAACGTAAAAAAAGAAAAAACACGTGTACGTTATTTTTTCATAATCTACATTACGGACAAAAAACATTTTTTTAGTCATCATCCCTATTGTCAAGGGGTCAGTCAGTCAGAAATACGAGTCCGTCCATCCGTGTCCGTACGTCCGTAATAAAAAGATAAAAACAATTCAAAAATTAAAATAAGCCGAGGCAGATAAGAGATGTCCAGTCCCTACTGACGGCGCTGGATCAGCACCGTTTAGCTTAACCATTTTGAAGGGAACTTAACGATCCAACACACACGCCACCACCAGCGAGACATTTGAGTGAGCATGACATACTCTCAGCCGCCAGGGCACATCAAGTCAATGAAAGACGTACCCAGTAAATGGTAGATTTATATAAGGTACATGGCTCACAGTGCGCGCACATGTGCTATGCAATTATACAATACTAAGAGATTGAAGTTATACAACAATGTGACAATTAAAGAACTGGATATAATCAATACTATAATCTTAGAAATGAGAAAATAGCTCTGTCTATGTTCCTGTGTGTGTGCGTGTGTGTGTGTCTGTCTCTGTCCTTTTGACGCCTAAACCACTGTACCGATCGTTATGAAATTTAACAGATAGGTATCTTGAGACCTAAAATGCACAATACGAAGTCGCAGACAACAGCTGGTTTACTATAAACAATTTTCAGAGTTACTATGTATATGCCTTTCTGCGCCGTCTTAAAGAAAATCATGCATAGATTTCAACTTTATCAGTCATGTTGTAATTCTTGGACTCAAACATAACTGGCGAAATGTGGGAACTTGTGCCCTACCCTTCGGGAAATACAGTCGTGATGTTATGTTGTGTCATAATGATGCTTCTAATTAACGGGTAATTCGTCTACACAGTGGATGGAAGTATGGCGGGCCCCGGCCACCTCGAGCTAGAGGTATCAGGGGGCAACGGAGCCCTGGTGGCCAGCTCAGTGCGACCGCTTGGGAGTCACAGGTACGCGGCCGCGTTCACACCGCGACTGCCGCGACCCCACACCGTGAGAGTCACCTTTAATGATGAACATGTACCTGGTAAGTTTTTATAGCTATCTTTCCACATAGATAATTTGAAAAGAAGAAAAATATTTGATTTCAGTCTGACCTACCTTTGCGCGATAGTAAGAAAGCACCTTTTACCACACCTTTTCCAAAATGAGACTTAAATACTTAATTTCACTAACAAGCTCTTCGGCAATGTAGCTGTCATATTTCAGCAAATAGCTTGGGAGGTGTCTCGAAATATGACAGTCTGCAGAGCCTTTTGAGGAAAAAGCAATCCTTCATCGTGGCCAGGGGAGGTTTTTATTTAGGTAGGCTAGATCCTGAGCCCATCTTTTTCTATAAGACATACTGTAGGTTGACGACAGCTGTTCTCAAATTACAAGTACGTATTTATACAGCCTTAAGTTGACACCTGATAGACACACTGAATGCCGTCGACCTTGCCGGCAACAAAACAAGTTGTGACCAAGCTTAAGGTATTTTAATGACAATGAGAAAATGTTTTGGAATGTGCTTTTGCAATTAATTAACCTTCTGGATACAGGTTGTTATTATTAGGTATCCCAGACCCATCTCCCATTCATAATTCCAACGATGATAAATGGTTTAACGATAAGTTCCATTCAAATAATCCCAGCTTGAACTTTTTGGAACAAACGCAATGGAAATATCATATTCATATTTCATACAAATATATAGATCAGATACGCTCGAGGAGCTAAGTAATAACAGCCGCACGGGTCGATCCATCAGGTAACGCTACGCTTGCCAGGGTTGATCCGTGGATGTGTCTTTAAATACCGAGACTCCTCCGTGCCTCGGAAAGCACTTTAACACGTTCAGTGCCGGGAGCCCTCGCGGAGGGCTCTTTTTTTAAATGTAGACAAGATTTATTAGTATACGCGTTGATTTTAAAATCAAAGCATATTTTTTTTTAAATTTTATGGACGGTTACAAATATTCCCAATAATTTAAAAGGTTGGAACGTATAGCAAAAATACCCCCTGAAAACACAATTATTACTTCGTTTTACAGTGTTTTACAACCAGATTTTAAACATGCCGTTGACCATCCGCGATGGTTAAATTTTGCGTAAACGTAACGCCAGTAACCCTCCCGGAGGGTTCACTCCCAATATGTATGGCGACATGGCGTATGAGTTCTATGAAGAGTGGGTGGTGTCGAGAGTGTCAAGCCGTTGGTCCCTGCTGTCATTCTTGGATCTTTGACAGTCGTTACGGCTCGTTAGAAACCCGAAAGTTTGACAACCACAGTCTTACCAGGGGATATCGTATTACCCAGTTACTGGGTTATGGAGGTCAGACAGGCAGTCGCTCCATGTAAAATGATGGTATTCAGCTGCATCCGATTAAACTGGAAGCCAACCCCAACAGAGTTGGGAAAAGGCTAGGCAAGACTTTATATACGCGAACTTTATGCGCTGAATTCTGAGTAAAGCGCAACGTGAAAATCACCTTTCAAAAGAACTCAGTGCAGCGTTTGCATTAATTAAAAGAAGACATAAACTCGTAAACCTACGAGCAGAATTTCGCAAAGCCTGCCGTAGAAGGCTAGTTTATCTAAGAACACACTCGCTGTATAAATTGTATTTGATTACCGGAATACGAGAACAAAGGAGCGAGCGGATCACACCAGCAGGCAACATTGTAGGAAACAAATCAAAATTGCAACAATACCCTGTTGCAGTACCTACGCATTGTTTATACCTAGCTTGTACTAGACGACTACATTTCTTCAGCTACAACGCCTAAGCTTCTATTTTCATCTCGGAGTGGAATATCAAACGACCATTTTATTTTTAGATTTTCTTTTAGAACATTTCTCCCGTTTATTTCCGATTATTATTTCAAATGCTTCGTGATGAAACAAACTAAGCAGTAATGGGTATTTAAGTCCATTTCAAATTAATATCTTCCTATCAGGATATCGTTAATTCATTCAGATTTTGAATATCTTGAAACGAATCTTAAAAGCTGACACCAAATGATACAAAATAAAATGGAGATATCTAAAATTTTACAAACCTGTTGGTTGATGAATGGCAAATCATTTAGTGCTAATGCAGCAATATAAATCTTGAATGGAAATTGATCTATCAGATCCTTGTTACTGAGACGTCGGCGTAGTTGCAAGGAGGTTTTTTCCGTCGAACTGAGTTCAGTTAATTGCTCTGATCCGTTGTGCAAAGTGGGTGTTATGATCTTGTAATGATATCCATGCTAATAACGCGATTTCGTAGATTTCTTTTTTCTGACAAAGGCCAGTATTTTTAGGTCATTTAGGTACCTAATTAATTATCTCTCTTACAAATCACGATCTGTTAGTATTTTGTTACATTCATTACTCGTACATATAGAATCGGAAGTATAAGAGATAAATAGGATTTCAGGCAGACTGTAGCAGCTGAGTCTGTTTTATAATCTAGAAATATGACTAAAAATTAATCAACGGTTGAGCCCGAATTTATCGTTAGCCATTGCTAAAATTCTATTAATAATATTTTATCAACGCAATAATTATTACGAAAATAAATCTAATAACAAATTCGGACAGTCCGTTAATTACGACTCGTAGATATTATTGCTAAGAATTACTTGTATAATTACTTGTTATTCTTCTTTCGTCGTCTAATTAGTGATTATATCGAAAAATAGCACGTGTATCACTAATCAGTTACACAAATATATGAAAAGCATACTTATTCAATTACGAAAAGATGTAGTTAGTATCTAAATAACTGATAATATGACAATTTGTGTGCAGTGAATCCTATGCGAGTTGTGTATAGCTTTCTATTTCTACATAAACAGGTATTGTGATGTGTTTGCAAAGAGCGTGTAATTTCGGCATTACTGCCCGGCGAGGGGAACCGGCCAGGGGAACCAGCCAGGGGAAACAACGCACTTAGAACACTACCTCGACCGTACACAGCCACGTTAGTGCTCAAGAAAGTGTCAACTTGACACAACTTTCGACATTTCTAATCGCTGACTTTCGCATAATTGACGCTAATTCTAATTTTCCTGTTTCAAATAATTAGTAGCTTACTTTAGTCATTTAGTCATGCATATTTCAATTAAAAAAATGGATGGAGTGGCCCGCTCGCAGCCCAGACTTAAATCCCATAGAACATGCATGGGACGAGCTCGGGAGATGCGTGAGACAACGCTCTCCTGCTCCCGTTACCTTACACGAGTTAAAGAATGCGCTAGTGGAAGAATGGGCAAACATAGACCAAAATCGTATTAAAATTTTGGTTTACAGCATGCCACATCGTCTTAATGAAGTGATACGGGCTCGTGGAGGATATACAAAATATTAAATTGAAAAAAAATCAAAAACTGCGAAGTGTATTTTTGTTGTCATAAGTTAGAAGCGAAATTTTCTTATTTTTTTGTATTTAATTAAAGTTATATAGTGTACAAAACGTGTTACACTTTTTTATATATTATATTAATCAGTCATCTACAATATACTATAGTTTCGCAAATTAGTCTTATGTATTTAAGAAACTATCACGCATTTTATTAGCGACCCGGAATTTTTGCGATCCAGTGTATTTTTTAATATATATATACGAATTTATGTAGCAGTAGACTTTCCCATTAGTGGCGGGTCTCCATCTATAGTTTGGGGTTATTTAGTCACGGATCCGTGCAAGGTGATGATAAGCTTTTTATCGAAAATTCTTTGAATAGGTACTTGTATGATCTATGTTTCTAAAGTTAGTAAGTAAAACAGCATTTCTAAAACGCGTTCAAGAGCTCAAATCGTTATGGTATATATATAGTACACTAACAGCTCTTGAACGTGTTTAGATGTGCTGAATATTTTATGCAGATCTCCATAAATTTTCACGTAAGTACCCTACAGTCGTACTTAAATAAAAATGTACTTTCAGAGTTTTCATAATAGTCAAATCATAATAAATATAAAGTATGAATAGAAAAGATATCGGGCATATTCTAAAAAAAATCTATAGTAATATTCTTGTAACAGAAAACATAATTCTTGTTCTTGAGCTACGCCACGTGCCATAGTCTCGCGTGCGTAGCATCGTGAATTCGTGAGTTTCACGATTCCTATTTTGAGACATTCATAGGGATTATTTTAAAGAATTATTTGTAATTATGCTGTATCCAGAACCTCTTGCTTAATCTCTTTGAATTAAGTTGGAGGGCAGTAGATATTGCTCGTGCCGAATTAAAAAGAGATCCTGTAACACCGAATGACTCAACCACATACATAACAATACGTACATATATGTACACATTACGTAGGTACATGCGTAAACCACGCAGGTCGTAATGAGTAGGCACGATCGCGTGTCAGTGCGGCTCGGGTAGTTTCATATTATCGTGTCGCGGTCGAAGCCAACTGCTTACCTACATCAATCATGTAACTAGTGCTTAGCTAGAATCATAATGTCCGGTCTGAATGTGAGGAATGATTTGGAGATTTATTGATTTGACGAGAACGTCTGAAATAAATATATTTAATTGACTCTAGGAGGAGTCACGTCAAGTGGTTCTATTGTGTTCGTTCAGGAAAATTCTTAAAAGAATTTGCAAAGCTTCTTGGATATACATAGTTTGAATGAACTCATCATAGGTATCCTTTTGTGTTGAATACCTACCTATTGACAGGGTTACAGGTTGTTAGATCATCACTATTATTCGAATCACCATCGTCATTTTTGACTGCCTCGTTGGTCTAGCGGTTGCAAGCGCTATTGCTGAGCATGAGGTCCTGGGTTCGATTCCCGGGTCTTTCTATCTAGAATTTCTCAGTAGTAGCCCGGAGTCTGGATATGTGCCCGGTTGATGGCAATAGGCTCGCCCCCTATTACATGGGACTTAAAACATAACTGGCGAAATGTGGGTGTACCTACTGCAGGTGCACCTCTGCCCAACCCTTCGGTGAGGCAGGGCGTGATGTTATGTATGTTATCAACCTGGCCCTTAGCCACAATATTGACAATTTTCCTATCAGATATATTTATTTATTTATATATACTTTATTGTACACCACAAAACACATAACAACAAAAAAATTAACACAACGGACGGCCTTATCGCTTTCCGCGATCTCTTCCAGGCAACGTTGATATTTATGTATGCTTTTCTCCGGATGTCATTCATGTGGTTCATGTCCGTTACTATTCCAGAATCGGTGAATAGTTTGAAAATAGAAGCCCAAACCCGTTCCAAACTTAGAACCTACTCTTGATCTACTGCAACAAAATAAACAGGCCAAGGGGTGGTCTTAGCTGAACTCAGTACAAACTCCTTACAAGCTGTGTATTCTGTGTTTTGTATACAACACCTACGGAACATTATTAAGTTGTACTAAGCCGAGCTTGAAACTACACTACGGCATTATACTCGACTCACTGAAACTACAATTATAAATTCAAGACGTTTTAATTGTTATTGTTTTGTTAATTTAAGTTGGTACAGTCGACTGCACGTTCTAGCGACCCTAGTGTAGTAGGTACATAGTTTTGATAGGATAAGAAGCCACCTTATACGTTAAGTTTAAGTTACCACTGATGTGCGGCTTACTGTACCTAAGCTAGAAATGGGAATGGTACCCTATGAGCTCAATGGCGTACATACGTATGGCGATATTTACCTATAGTGGCTCTATCTATAGTAATAGGTTTATCAAATAATATTATTGTTTTTTTATAACGTAAAAATAAACCATATCCATTCCTTATTGTACTGGAACAAATAGCCGTAGAGAAAACAAACATTTGAACCCCACGGTACCTGCGGGAATCAACACCGCAATCGGTTTCATAGAAAGTTAACCCTCACTCACTGCGCTAAACATATAGTGGACGACTCAACCTATATTTTGTGCAATCGCTATCTAAGAACCGCATTTCCAATAAAAATCACTTGTTAATCACTAACTAATCGTGAACGCGTTAAAAACGCGAGTTTACAAGTACCCGTGCCCCAGTTCCGACGATGCCGAGTCGACGTCGACTGAACGCTAAATGCGGTAATAGAAGTGCATACAAAGCCTTATCCTCAGTCTCTTTCGTTTCTTGGGGTAATGAGCGAGCGAGAGGATCGCCGTCTCATGACAGTGAAAGGGGCCGTTGTTGTACCGAGTGGTTAAAAAACTTAAAAAGTTTGTTGTAGATTTTAATCAAGTTGATTTATTAGCGGTAAATATTATAGTTCGGAAAGCAGTCGAATCGATTTGCTTAGGATAGATACCAAATAATACTATGCAAAAATTATGTAAATTGAGAATATATTCAAGGAAATTGATACCTAGATATTCCAAACTCCTACGTCTACAATTTACGCCATATGAAGGTGTTTATGCACGTAATACCACAGTTAAACGTTCTCGTACGTGTTCCAAAGTAGCGTGTAAGCTGTGCAAGTTGTTCCCGCTTTAGTGCCGTTTGTCAACGCAAGTAGGTGTCGTTTAGCGGGTAACTAGTGAGTAGTGACGTCATGTCACCACCATATTTCCTGAGATCCATACAAATTGCCCACGACTTGACACACTTGGAACTGCTAACAGAGCTGCATGAAACATGTCGAGCTCATTATTTATGTTTGTTTGCATAATTTTCTTCTCCATGATTTTGCTCTGGGGACGCTTCGGTACGTTATTAGTCAAAGGGTAAATCGCCATTACTGTTATTGTTCGTAACTCAGATAAAACGTGGAAATACCACTGCCTGAACCTTTATTAAAATCTCACGACGTAAAACATTAGTTCGCAACAAACTTTTTTATCTAAGTATAGGTACTTGTCTGAAATAATAGCTGCTAAATTGTCCTCGGAAAAAACAGAAAAACAATAATCAAGTGGGTGTTGACTAGCCCAATCCGGCGCGACGCCGGCAAACTGGTTGTTTTGCTACCACTACGTGTAGGCTCTCGAATTCCAACCGCCATTTTGAATACCAAAGTGACGTCACGCAGCTGGGCGCGGGCGACTCTGCGCCTGCGCACCGCCTGTCTGACATTTGCGTCGCGTTCGCTTCCGAACGAGGCAATGCCTCTGAACCATCAAAATGCATTATCGCCGCGTATTCTGTCGCATATGTGCTAAATACTAAACACGTAACACAGTGCCTCTCTGATCTTAGCGTTGAACAAGAACAGTTGAGCTTGTCTTCATACAGACTCCATGGTGTGGTGAATGTTCTATGAAAGTGTTATTGTTGTGATTTCTTTTCGTCTGGTCAGTGCAGTGCCCTACATAGTTGTCGCTAGGGGGACGCGAATTTGTCTCCGGAGGTCGTGTCGCCCTCGATAAGTGAGTTTATTTGCATACCTATAATGTATTCGTACATCCGTATTGTAGTGTGGGCGCGACACGTCATTTGCAACCTTTGCGCAACCTTTTTGAACTAATTGGATCCTGCAGTAGCTACCCGTACAGTTATCCTTGTATAAAGTAATGATTTCATCTCATATTACTAAATGAAACTAAACGTGGGAACGAGAACGGCAAATACACAAACTTTTTTGCAAGCTCCATTAAAGTAATTTAGGTACGAATTTCCATTGACGTCCAACGAATTTAGGGTGGGAGGAGGGTGGGGGGGAGGGGGGAGGGAGGGGTACTACCCCCCCTTAAAAGAAAAAGTTGCGGAGCCCCCCCCCCCTTTTTGAGTTTTTTTTATTTTTAATTCTGAGGAAATTTCCCTCATTTTAGGGATTAAAATTAATAATAAGTGTAAAAAACCAGAGGGGACCCCCCCTTGGGGGAAGGGACGTTCCCCCCTACAGAAAGGGGGACCCACTTCATCAAAAAAAAAAAAGGAGTGACACTGATTCAGAGGGATTTCTGTATCTATTTTGAAACTGCAACTTCTCCGGCACTGCGGGAAGAACAGCCTCTACGCCCTTGCGTAACAAACCGCAGGCATCCATCCTCGCCTCCGCAGCTTCGGCTTGTTGGTCGCCTTCGGCGACCAGCCTCAGCCGCTCTGGCTCGTCCGATGCCTACGGTTTGTTACAGCAGGCGGAGGCTGCTCTCCCTACGTGCCTCCGGTTCTATAAAAACACTCTAGGGGTAGGACAGACTCGTACCAGGTGGAGTCGGGGTCAATCAATTCGGTTCTGTGACATAAGTTGAACCTAACCTATTTTTTGCGTCTGTCTTACGTTTCGTTCCACAAGCCGGCAAAGACTGTAAACACTAAACATTATAATTTTAATAGCTCGTAATGAAAATAGCGCTGTAATTTAATGACAAAATTGATTTTCAATATTTTTTTTCTCAAAAAGTACACGACTCCGCGTGTTGAAACTTTGCGTGAGTGCTTATAATAAAGTACCCTTTCTGTAAAAAAAATATCAACCTCCAACTCGTTGGACGTCAATGGAAATGTATGCCGTAATTTAAGTAATACTAAGCGATCGCCCACATAGTTTTAGATTTAAAAATATTAATCTTCTAACTGCGTCCGTATTTCCATACGGACTCAGTTATTAGATTAATATTTAATTAGAAGTACCCCATAGAGAAGTTATACTCGTATGACAATGACAAGGCATGTTTTATAGGTACTGCAAAAGGTTTTACACACCTGACCTACATGTCAACATGTAACAGTAAATTAATTCAGTTCTACGCACTGGATATCTACGATTAGCACAGTGACAGTTAGATGCACCCTACAGGTATCTATGGGTATGTCCGTTAGGGATCTAGGCTACGTTTCGCGCCACTGGCCACATACAAAGCACGCACCGTGCGTTGAACTCTTTTATAAGGGCCGCTTCTCACGCACATCCCTCTGGTTCAGCCAGACCTAGATGTACGCAATAAACACGCTTTAATTCTAAGTAGGTTAGTGTAGGTATATTAAGTAAAAATCTCTTGAACAGATAACGGATGTTAAGTTTTTATGGACAACACTCATCCAACCGATCGCACGCCAGTCCGATGTTGCGTGACTCTAGCAGCTGTGTGCAAAAACTACCCACAAACCTGATCGCTATCTGTAAATCTACTTCGAATTGAATATCAAGTGTGATTTGTATTGTCTAACTGAAGTATTAATGAGGTTTAAGCAATTGGAGACTTGTAGGCCGTAAGTAGATCCCTCACATTTAAAAAAAGTCTGCCTAGCCGTTTCCCAACTATGTTGGGGTCGGCTTCCAGTCTAACCGGATGCAGCTGAATACCAGTATTTTACATGGAACGACTGCCTATCTGACCTCCACAACCTAGTTACTGGGTATAAATACGATACCTCTTGGTAAGACTGGTTGTCAGACTTTTGGGCTTCTGATGACCCGTAACGACTGCCAAAGATCCACGAATGACAGCCGGGACCAACTGCTTAACGTGCTTTCCGAGGTACGGAGGGGTCTGGGTATGTAAAGATGATCACCCATCTCAAGCAAGCGGTAGCTTAACCTGATCGACCGACCCGTGCGGTTGTTATTACTTACCCACTACCTCATTCACAATATGATGTTCAAAACTGCTTGCTTCATATATTATTGCATTAATTTTAAATTCCATTAATAAATTACTTCACAATAAATACATTTTTCTTCTTTATTTCTTTATACATTTAATATTCAATGAAAATTAAAATAGAACTTCACACGCGGTTACCCATCATAAGTTAGCAGTACCCGCCTTCCGCCCACATCACAATAAAACTGAGCAACCTAACATTATTTGCTAAACTACGGTTTAACTAACTACGGTTTTATCTCGCGTTATGAATGTAGTGAAAGCACTTGCAGACGTAAACGTTATTTACTTGCATAAGTAAAATATTCAAGCATATAAGACGTGTGGGTCTACGACTTTCTTCTTATGTAATTGTGCTCAGAGCTCGGAACAGAAATGGTTTGATGACTGACGGAGAATCTTCTTCTATTTTTAGATAAAGCTTTTCCTTCCTTCCTTCTTTTCGTGTGGTTAGTTTCTAACCTGGTGTCAGAGTTTTAAAGGCGCCTATCGGCCTTTAAAACTCATGGCGTCGAGAAATATCTCTCAGGCACGCCGGTTCCTCACGATGTTTTCCATCGCCGTTTTTGAGGCAAGTGATAATTATACAATACGCACATGAATCCGAAAACTCAGAGGTGCGTGCCTTGGGTTCGAACTCGAGACCTAAGACTTGGCAGTCTGACGGTCACACCACTAGTCTATATATTTGTTACTCGACGATCAATAATTTGAAGATAAAAATCATAATGTTAGGTAAATTCACCGATTTCTTATGAATAAAACATTTTTTACAAGTTCTAGGGACAGGCTTTTGACTGCCTCGTTGGTCTAGTGGTCGCAAGCGCTACTGCTGAACATGAGGTCCTGGGTTCGATTCCCAGGTCGGGCAGTGTCATTGGGTTTTTCTTTCTGGAATTTCTCAGTAGCAGCCCAGAGTCTGGATTTGTGCCCGGTTGATGGCAATAGGCTCGCCCCCTATTACATGGGATTTAAACATAACTGGCGAAATGTGGGTGTACTATAGGTACACCTAGGTACACCTCTGCCCAACCCTTCGGGGAAACAAGGCGTGATGTTATGTTATGGGACAGCAGCTAATGAAATCTCCAATTATTCTCAATTTATTGCACAGATATAATTCCTATTCAAATATGATAGATGATTATCATTTAAATTGATACGACCAACGTGTTTTTAAAAATCTTAAAATTGTAGCAATAGAAAAGCGGCCAAATGCGAGTCGGACGCGCACACGAAGAGTTCTGTACCTCCGTACAATATTTAAAACTCCATATTTTAATAAATAGGTACCTACTTTAGTTTAAAAAAAACACGTTTCTTGTATGGGGACCCCCTTAAATTTTTAACTTCACAGTATTTGTTTTTATAGCGATATATTCACTCTGTGAAAATTTAAAGTGTACCTATAACGGTTCAAAAGATACACCCCTATGACAGATGGACGGACGGACGGGCAGACGGGCAGCGAAGCAGTAATAGGGTGCAACCCTAAAAATTAAGTTAAAAATAGTCGCCCGACATTGTATTCGTCTCGAAATATGTCGTAGTAGACTGAACAATATAATTGAACACACGTAGGTGCAAGATAATGCACCTCTATCAAACCCTTCGCATTCTCAAGCGTGACGGCTGTTACGTGAAATCACAAGCCGTCTCAGTCAGGTGATCACAGCATTTGAAGTTATGGATGTTATTTAAGAGGACAGCTGTAAGCTCGCAACCGGCGTGCGTGTATGACCAGATGTATGAACGTAAACGAGGCAAAAGGAGTATGTAAGGATCGTAGCAGGTGGCGTTCTGTAGTTTCTGCCTACCCCCATGGGAAGAAGGCGTGAGTTTACGTATGAATGTATGTAAGTACCTACTAATACATTTAGAACTTTTTGTGTCCACCAGAAGAAATTACAATACCTACTTAACAAGTTTTTTTCACTGTTTGGCAATGACCTCCGCCAAGTCCTCCCAGGAACTCTTTTCCACACCATCTCGAACCAGCCCTTTGTTTTGCCCAATGTCAAAACAATAATTATGCTTGCAAAGTGCTTATTTTAAAATGATGAGTGACAATATTTCAGTCATTACGGCTGCAACTCATTCACTTAAATTATGGAGATGCCATATTTGTCATAATAACCGCTTCATGCGATTTGAGTTGAACGCAACGTGTTTGAATTTGGAATGAATAATAATCCAATCGTTTGTTCATTTGTTTCGTACACTATTTAGTGATAGGTAGTGACGAGCACTATTTGGTGATAGTTAGTGACGAGTAGTATTTGGTGATAGCTAGTGACATGGGTACGACACGTTACGTAATTATAATGGTAATTACCGGGTAAATATTTGCTACTCAATATTTATGTACTGTTGTGTAAAGCTCTTAGTGAATACCAATCGGAACATACGAGTATGTACTTATACGTGCGTGCTAAATATAATGATCTTCCAATTTCAAAAGTCTAACCAAATTAATTCTGTGGGCAGTACCTAACCAAATTAATTTTTCTACCAACCTATGGGGTTCCCTTTTGCAGACAACATTTACAGTAACTACAAACCTGCAGTACCTAATATCTTTGTGACACATACCATTATTAAACTAGGTAGTTTCCTACGGCTTCGCTCGCGTGGTGATTGGAAATTTTCCCACGGGAATGTACTACCGTGATAATAAGTATCCTATGTCCTAACCCAGGCCATGGTCTACCCATGTGCCAAATTTCATCGAAATCTGTTCAGCCGTTTCAGCTTGCAAGCTCAACAAACAAATAAACTCACTTTCGCATTTATAACAACACCATAGCGAATCTTATCTCGTATCACTTGGTAGAAAGAGACCTTCCCAAAAATGACTCAATCTCACGCCCCAACGCAAAAATACCTAGGTAAGTATTCTGCACCTGAAACAAAAGATGGAGAAATGACAATAATATTTTAAACAGTTTATATAGGTATCTTTAATAATAATACCAGCCTATTACTGTCCCACTGCAGGGCAAAAGCCCCTTGTCATACAGAGAAGGCACGAGCACTGATCACCACGCTTGCTCAAGACGGGTTGGTGATTTCAGACTTATATTAACTCCAGGTTTCCTCACGATGGATGTTTTCCTTCACCGATGTCAGCTATGTTCAAGATAAACTCGGAAAGTACAAATCAATTGATAAAGTCACATTGGAACCCATAACCTCGTGCATGAGAGGGCATCACGGCAATATATCTTTAAAGAGTGGTTTTATCAGGAACATTGTGGCAAGGGGCGCTGCAACTATTGCAAGGCAAGTTAGCGTTTCTCTCGAGTGTCGGGTGTCGAGCCGCGGACGCAGGACTCGGGTTGCAGCCTCACTGCTCCTGTTCCAGGGAAACCTCACTTTTTACGCGAGTTTAAACGTCACTCGGAGCAATTTTTTTTTTTTTTTTTTGCAAACTCAAACTCAAACTCCGAGCATTTATTTCAATTTAACCCTTTACAGGCACTTTTGAATTGTCAAAGAGTCAGTTGCACTGTATATTACTGTGTAAAAAATAAAAAAAAATTGCGTAGCGGTGGAAAAAATATTGTAACGGTAATTTTAGGCACAGCTTTATTGTAACGGTGATACATAATTTCAATTCAATATTTTAGAAATTAGCATAAGATTTATGGCGTAAACCCATAAGTTACGAACACATGCCTCTGTCACGAAAGTGAATATTTGTTGTTCATCACATAATTAAATTTTTGATTGCATCCCATGAGTTATTGATTTATATGTTTATTTTTTTAATTTTCATGTTACTGTATGGTGAAAATGTTAATGAAATAAATGGCCCTACAAATCACAATAACGACTATTTTAATAGAATCAATAAATCTTGTACAAATGTTGGAATAACACAGAGAGTTGTCTACTCATCCTCTGCAGTAATTTATTAAAACTGTATGGGCCAAATGAAAGTCTGACTCACACACGAATGATTCCGTACCACCGTAAGTACCATCGAAGAAGTTCATATCTATACACCGTAAAAACTACATATTTCTGCTTGCAGCGCTCGGCCGCTATAGAACCGGGGCGGTAACTAATGTGGTCATCGTGTTCACGGGATTTTGTTTTCAAACTGCTTAGATATGAACTTCTTCGATAGTACATGTTATATTTGACACCACATATTAAAAAAAAAATACTTTAGTAAAAAAAAAAACGTTTCTTATGCATCCTCATACAAGAAACCCCCTTTATTTATTTACTTTATTTTATTTTGATTATTTGTTGTTATAGCGGCCTTATAGACTGTGATTCCAGTTCAACCTATAACGGTTCAAAAGGTATATCTAGCCCTGTGATACACGGACGGACTATAACTATATACTGTTATTCTCAGTAAGTAAGCAATACACCAGACTAATATGGCTGGTTTCAAATAAACCAGCACTAAACGGCAGGAAATAGATAGTTAACAAAATTGTTAAAGTATTAAAGTTATTACATCATGTTGATTGCGAACCATGATTGGTTTTTCCTGTATTTTAGCGCTGGCATATGGTATACATACCTACAGCCGCCTAGTAGTCACGGCGACACCTGCACGGAACGGGTTAACACTGCACATCGTTTTCGAAACTACGGAGAAAAGATTTCCACCTCTATTTTTATTGAATATTCAAAATGAGAATGAAATCCAAGTCGAGCCATCCTGTGAATTAAATTAGTAACGGTCCAAAGTGTTCTCTAGGAACTAACTGTGAATCTTGATTATGATTTTAGATTGAAAAAACCACATAAAATTGCCGAATCCGGTTCAATTTGATCGACATTGTGCGTATGAGTCATTTCACTGCATATTAAAGTCCATACTTTGCATACAGACATGTTATAGCATCAATGCGAATTTCGATGCAAATATTTGGTAAAATATAGACGATTTGTTTATTCAAGTATATATTTCCATAATTTACTGGACCGTCTACAATACATAATTCGCACGAACTGAACCGCAAATATTCATCATTCATAATTGAACGTGTCGTAATATTTGTCGAGTGCGGATGCGATGCAGGTTGTAATGAGTAGGTCCATCAAAGGCTGTGGACGGTAGGCACGAAGTTATCGGAGGCTGCGACCCGGCTGGACAAGTCGAGAGCCGAGGACAACGGGCTGCCCGCATTAGCTGTCTAAATACCTTTCTACTTGATGCTGTCACGCGTACATCGATACCGCACTGCGGCGGCGATGCGCGGAAATCACTCGTCTGACTGAACAATCGCTACCTTTTGTTTATATATTTGGAGAGAACCAATTCGTTTATTTTCAGACACAATAGTTATATCAGTATCGCATGTAACATAATCTGTTCCGCATCATTGAACATACAAAGTTAATTTACACCTTTGATCGAACTGCGAAGCATTACGTAATGTGGTTATGAAACATAAATTAATTAACGATATTTGTTGGCAAACGATGTGCAACGGAAGCAAACAAATACTTCGAGTTTGAAATACTAACAAAATTTTACAAGTTTTGATCAAATTACATTAACGTTCTCGGTTTATACGATTCAGTGAGTGCGCAGCCTTATTTAATAAGAACACAATTCTTTATTTGAAACTTCTTTTAGAATTCTCAGGGCTTTGGTATTTAGGTCTAAGGAAAGTTCGTTTACATTATACAGCTGGTGAGTTAGTGAAGTCGTACTACTTGAGTGCTGCGTACGCGCATGTTTTACACATCGAATAGGTAAAGCGTTCGAAACCGTTGATTGCGCGAAGTAGGGTGAGGCTGGAAGGAGGTCACCAGACGAGAACGAGACGTACCAGACGGGGCGCGGGCGGAACAATACCAAATCGCTCAGATACAATACCTTACAAAGTTACAATACATGAACCAGCAAATTGATGGAAACTGGAAAATAGGTGTGGCCGTAATCGCTATTATATTCGGATAGCACGCCTTCAATTGTCTAGGGAATGCTTTGTCTGAACTTATCAAGTTTAGCAGAAAAATATATTGTTCATTGTGTGTGGAATGATAGCATCACTAAGACAAGGTAATAGCATTATTCTGATCACTTAATTTCACTGTCTGCAGCATACTGCAGACTTGATAACTCTCCATCCGCAAATAGGTACTACTTGCAATACATTTACTTCATAGAAACTCCTTACAAAGCTAATTCCACGTTGATCGATCGTGTCGTCCCGAAGGAAACACCAATGGGGGTGAAACAATAGAGACTATACTCGTGACATCCGCTAGCCTTACCAATATAGGTAACGAAGGAACTAAAAGATCGACTTGCGCATTTTTACTTTAAAGTAAAATGTAATAAATGATTGATTAATGTTTAGTATTTTAATTTTATTTATTGAGGGATAATAAACAACTATAACATAATACATACGGTTAACAAAACTTAAAATAGAAATGTCCACTGCATTATCCGCAGATAGACAATTTAAAGATCAGTGGTTGCCACTAGAAGAGCATTACCAAAATTAACAAATATTTTGAGATTTAAAATAAATTAGTTAGATACCTACTAAAAGATAGTTAGCTAAAGATATTAGCTACAAAACCAAATCAGATCATAAACAATATAATTTAATAATTGTAATAGGTAGAATCAATATTATAATAATTATGTAATTTACACTAAGTAAATATATAATTCACCAAAAATGCTTATTGTATATTATAATGTAATTACATAATAATTGTATAATTATTATAATCTTAATTATTTGTAGGCGAATCGATTTCTGGAGTTGTCGATTCACGTAAAAATAAATTAACTTCGTACGAATCGCCTCAAGAATAAATAAAATTATTTAAAAGTGTCTATTCGCCTGTTTCGGGCGAGTAAATTAGGGTATTGGTGGTGTGCGAATCACCAATAAGCCACCAAAAATTTCAGTGCCCGTGCTTGTCTTAATACTGATGGATGTGTCATGAAATTTTAATGCAAGCCTACTAACCAATGTTTTACATGTTAGCAAGTAAATAAATACAAAATAACTAAACAAACAGTTAAAGCTGTTCCATCGATTGCCGCTGTAGAGGATAAATGCTCAACTTTCTGCCCTATAAACCCCTAAGGCAAACAAAAAGCGATCTCGGTGTTTGGACGTTTTCTTGAATAGTGTTCATGAGTCTACCTTATTTTTGTATGTATGTAAAGTGGAACCATATTTCCATGGTTTATACAAAATTTGTAGTCGACGCGGAAAAAAATATTTCAATTGCTAAGGGCCCGTACACACGTACCACAACCACACCACATCGCAGTGACAAGTGAAACAGTTTCGGGTGTTATGACCAAATGCCGATTTCTTCGTAAATGCATCATTTGTAAAAGGATTCGGATACATTTAAATAAACTATTGAATAAATGTATTATGTTTGTATGCAAAGTCGTTTTGTTTAGTCTTTAGAGCCTCGTAGTCACATTTAAAATGACCAAGATTAGTCACACTCATAAATTACAAGTGTCACTGTATTACAGTTGCTCGACTTTATTTATACAAAAGAAAAAAATACATTTAAGTAATACATTGGCCATGTTACGAGTATTTTCGAGTTACATTCTTCTTAAAACAAAAAAAGTTGTTTGATCAACTATAAATTAATTATCAATTAATTTTGATTTAGCGAGCGATTGTACTTTTTTCTGGAGCAATCGAATCGAATCGAAGTCATTAGTTCTCTCAGTGACCTCATACTCTGAACTAAATTAATATCTTTTATAATTACCATACTTTAAACTAAAGATCTGGGACTTGTAATTAATATTATTGAAATAGCTGTTGGACAGAAAATTCCTACAAGGAATTGTTTAGTAAGAAATGTAAGAATCTAAAACACATTAGTTTTTTACTAGTTAAAATTTCAGTTATTTAAGGAAGCTAAAATAATCATGAATCTGTCAAATTTATTTAATAGATTTTCAACTTTACCACTAAAGCGTAAGGTTCAAAGTTGATTGGGAAAATTTGACAGTTTCAGGTAGGTCGATGTGCTGGCGTCTGTGCCTAGGTATTATAGGAGCTCGTTGCGGTACCGGGTCAATAAAACGCATATATATTTTAATAATTCTTAGTAAAACTACTTAATTTTATCGAGACCGGAGTTGTGCCTTTTAAATATCAATTAGTGTTCTTCTCTTCTTAGATTCACTTATTAAACTGAAACTCAAAGCATGTATTTCAAATAAAACATTTACAGGCACTTTTGAATTGTCAAGGAGTCGGTCGGTCAGAAATACGAAGCTATCCATTCCAAAGCATAGTTCCTTATGGAGAAGAACGGGCAAGAAACTTCATGGACACTTTTTTATGAAAATATTGTTCCAAAATATTGTAGTACGAAACATTTGTGAAATTCAAAATTCAAAACTCATTTATTCAAATTAGGCTGAGAATCAGCACTTTTCGAACGTCAAAGTTACATAAGACAGTCCCACAAAACGCCCACCCTTCACCACTTCCTAGTGCTTTCGCTGGGAAGAAGAAGTGGCGCAACAAACTCCCCAGCAGCACAGCTGTCTGTTCAATTAGGAAAAATAAAATGATTCTATACAATAAGTACTTAAGCAAAATAATTTACATAATACAACACAAAACATTAAATTATAAATTATTAGCCATATGACAGCTAGCACACGCCAATATACCAACCAAAAACATCAAGATCTATACTCAAGCAGAAATAAAATAACTAAACGTAAAGATTATCTAAAAAAGAAAATAAAGCCTCCAGGCATAAAGGGCGTGTTACAGTTAATTACTAATAACAATAACAAAACCATGATCAGCAAGACGACCAGTCACCACAAGCAGCACCCGTTCACGAGCTTAACGCAAAGATCAGCCATTACCCCCTCGCCATAGGTGAAGGTCGGTAGAATAGCCATGCAGACAAAACCTCTACAGTATATTAATGTTTTCCCGTAGAAAACATTTTCCACACCGGCTTCGGTTATAAAGACTACTGTTTCTTCATTAGCTTTAAACATGGATGACCACAAGTCAATAGCTATCATAGGTAAGATTACCTATCTCTGTTTTAAATCAAGAGTCATTAAAATCTTATTTATCCTAACTTATTAATATTATAAATGCGAAAGTGAGTTTGTTTGTTACGCTTTCACGCTAAAACGGCTGAACAAATTTGGATGAAATTTGGCACATGGACAGACCATGACCTAGATTAGGATATAGGATACTTTTTATCTCGGGTATTTAGGGAGAGTTACGTGGGTGCAGCTAGTACATAATAATCTTAACAATAGGTAAATAAAACGATTTGATTAAGCTTACCCACACCCAAGCAAGAATCAACGACTGTATTCTTATTATTATACGATAACTTGTTCACCTTGCACTTATCGTGATCCACGTCATAATTTATTATAATTATCCTAACCACTAAGCAGTTGATTATATCAAGCATATGAGTTAGGAATGACTTCAGAACCATCCGTAGTCAGTACAAAGTTACAATGAATGGCTCGAAACTTCATTGTAATAAAAATCTTGATAATGTTAGTACAAGTACCTATGTAAAGAGAACTCATATCCTGTCTCGTTGTGTCGAAATTACATTTGCAATTTGCATTGCTAACGAGTAATTTGTAATTACAAAATTAGCAGATATTTCATTGCAATTTGTGTACTAGCCCGTTTACATTTTATTTATGAATTATACTGTCGAATGATAAATTGTGGTAACTTGAGCGGATATTTCGAGTAAATACTTTCAAGTTATTCATTGACACCATGTATGAGTTCCCTCGGTTGCGAAATATATACATTTTATGGTAAGTTGATAGTTCTGGTTTGTGGTTGCGATAACTGTGTTTACTAACAGGCCCGAAATTCAAGTTTACTTTGCAAATTACTTAATCATTTGGTGTTTAAATATTCGATTTATTCGAATACCGTTTAATATCCAAACATTCGAATTGTCTAGAATGTTTATTTTAATGCAAATTAACAAAAAATATATTCATCATTATTAGACAATTGAATAGTTGATATGATGGAAGAATCTTGGTAGCAAGCAATTGGAAAGTCGAGCAGTAGACGCGTTTTTTTTTACATAGAAATTAACTTTGATTCTTAATCAAATTAACTTTGATTCATAAAGTCGTAAACAATTACGACAACTTTGTTTCATTTTGACAGTTCAACAACATTCATTGCGTTATTTACGTTGTTGAGCAGATTTTTTTTCGATCATATGAAGCAATGGATTAGCAATTTGTTACAAAACTATTAAAATTCCGATTAATCGTTTACTACGTAATTAGGGTACTTAATGATTTTGTCGACGGAAGAATAGACAAAATGACAGAATGTGATCGTTTATCTGTCATTTTGTCTATTTTTCCGTTGACAAAACCCGTTTCTATTGTGCTCATGCTAACCGTGCTGGAAGCCCTAATCACAATCACAATGAACGGGTCCTCCCTGTAACTGAAACAGATTACACTACTTCATCCCACTTGTTAAAACATTAGCCACAAACTTATTATGTAACCAAATTGAGATGTTATATCAGCCGATGTAATAAGTGTAATACTAATATAGTATAGTTTGCGAACGGTCGATCATACTCCGTTGTACTAGCTCCCTCGAGCGTTAAGATTTAGCGATAGTTTGTTAAATTGTTACCGTCGTATCGTGAATAACTTTCCATTAACTTTCGTAACAACAAAGGTGTAACAGCAACATAGTTTTACAGCAAATCGCTTCTCGCTCCGCCATATTTACAAATGTCTTCCGTTTCTGAACGAGTCTGCACGAATGAATGCGTGCACCTAAATAACTTATATGTAGTACATACACGTATTTCAACGGAAATTGTGCTAGAGCTAATGTCCACACATTTTCTCTTGTGATATCACGCTTCACATTCTTAGAAGGGATAGGTAGAGGTGTATTGTAAATATGTACAACCGTGGACATTTGCGGTGAACCACTTTTCACCCTACACACTTTTCAACATTATTACTAAGGGCATACCCTTAGTAATAATGTTGAAAAGTGGTTCACCGCTAGTGTCCGCGATGGTACCTATTCATTTGCCCGGTGTAGGTAATTTACCGTATGGGAATTACCTAACCGCAAAATTGGCAACTATAGGTACGCAGACCGTTGAGTCTCTCCACGTTCAAGTTAATTCTAAATGATCTTTTTAAATGTATCATTACGACCGAAAAATATCAAATGTCCAAAATCACGATTAAACTAGTGTTAGAAATTAATTATTTCAATGATTTACTGCTAAAACAGCTACAAACACTTAAAACAACTTCCCGTAATCAGAGCAAGCCATACATTCTTTGATCACCAAAGTGGCTAATTTATTAGACATTTTTATTTCAGTTTTCGAAAGACCAAATCAATTTCTAGCCTAAGCTTTGCTTTCAAAAATAGAAGCAACACTATTTTCTATTACTTAAACAAGTTTGTACCGTTAGATAGCTGATTCACGCATTAATAGGCGTGGACATAGCCTTACTGGCCATAACACGGTATAATCCCACTAGTGAACCTATTTTGCACCAATCGGTAATTGACTACATACCTAATAAACATTTTTAGGTAGACGGTTTTTTTTTTTGTCTTGTTTCAACTA
The DNA here is from genome assembly GCA_963853775.1 of Xanthia togata. Taxonomy (NCBI): domain Eukaryota; kingdom Metazoa; phylum Arthropoda; class Insecta; order Lepidoptera; family Noctuidae; genus Xanthia; species Xanthia togata. The sequence goes on from OY970793.1 coordinate 14,765,886, forward strand.
TAAATATGTTAACGAGCTTGTGGCAAAAAAGAGCAATTTGAAGAATAATTTGCTAGCGTAGAAATTATCTTTGATAAATGTTTGCTATCTGAGTTAACATTGGTTTTGGCAGCTTATTACCAAACAACTTACTATGGTACGATGGACCCCTATTATTCGTATTTGGCCCAAATGTAAACGCTCTAGGTAAGTAGCAAATTAAAGTAAGGCCATTTTAATAGGTAACTAACATTTGACAATTCATCAAAATTCAACAACGTAACCTTGTAACGCCGGGCATAAAATAATATATTTTTCGTTTTGTTAGAACTGCACAATTGCTTAACTTTTTCAATTAAGATTACATGTTTAGGCAATGATATTAGAAGTAAAAAGACGTAGATAGGTTACCTACCTAACATTCTATCTTCAAAAATGGCACTATGTTACACTATTATATGACACGTGGAAGTAGGATAGCATGTCGTAATTATCGGGAGCGAAAAAGAGACAAAACGAAGAAAATTTGGCTAATTAGCCAACTTTTGACGTGCCACTTGCGGAACGTTTATAACCTATCTACCTCTTTTTACATATAATATCATTGTGTTTAGGATTGTAATAATGACCGATACGAGTAATTTTACGATTTGCTTTCACTAAACTGACAGACGTCGAATGTTACTATTATAATTGTCTTACTTTAGCTACTATTTCTAGATCTAATAATAATACACCAGTGAAAACTGAGCCTAAGAATACAGCCTTAGTTTATCTACAAACCAAAAATGTATGGAACAGCTGATATTTTATCGATTACTGGCAAAATACCTTCAGCTGCTTCTTACATTTTGTCAATTTATGTGACCACAAAATCCTACTGAGAAACCGTTTTTTTTTGCGATTTCAGATTGGTATCTTAGTATTTTTTTTAATTGTTTTTTTATTGATACCTAATGATGAGTACAATGACCCCTTAAAAGAAGTAGGCTAAACAAAAACTAAGGAACGCAGAGGACATTGTAGCCATCGCGAGCAAAACCTGAATGAGAGTGTCGCAGGAGCGTTGGCACAAAAGAATAGAGTCCTTGTATGCTCACCAGTGGAGCTGGATGATATGGAACGCATAATGTTTTATTAGTTACCCTTGCTACAACAACTAGTAGCCGAAATGCAATTTTATTCAATCTCACATACCTACAATATAAATTCAAGGTTAAATAACTAGTTTAATATGCGTAGGAATGTGTTAGACAATGCGTTAGTAACATGCGATTTATTTCAATAATGACACATTATATGACAAATATAATCCTTGTTTATAGACAGTTAATAAGCCTACATGCTCCATAGATCTGATTAAAATATTTGTTATGTTAATTTATCAATTTACATACTAAAATATGGCTTGATAATGATGATCTGCCATATGGTTATAAAGTAGGTACTTACTAAGTAGTTTTATGAATCATACCGTCATTACAACATAACATACATCATTCTAACATAACATAGCATCACGCCTGTTTTCTGCGAAGGGTTAGGCAGAGTTGTACCTACATGTATACAAGGTGCAGGAGACGACAATATTGGTAAGACATGACGTTCCCAGTCTGCAAACAAAAATTCAATCAGATATATCCAACCGTTTAGTCACTAAAGCTATTCGCTAATCGAAAAACCCATAGTGGGTTCATCTATTGACTTTGTTTGAAAAAAATACTTTTTATTTCGATGTTAGGAATAACTTGGTAGTTCCTAAATACTCATATGCATTGTTATTAGTACTAATATGTATTGCCAATGTTTTCACTTATTGTCGTATTGTCGTCTCCACAATGTATAGTACTCATTTCGCCAGTTAGATAACAACCTATATTTACATTCTAATATTATAATGCTAAAGTGTGTTTCTCTATTTGATACGTTTTTACAGCTGAGCAACCGAAATAAAAATTTGATAGGAACGTAGCCTAGAAAAAAGTCATAGAGCATATGTATCTTAGACGTCTGCTAAGATGTGGGAAACTATTTAGAAAGAAAGCAAATACATTTATTTGCGCTAAACATGGAAAGAAAAAACCACTGACAAAAAAATAAGTTGGGGCTATTTTGCCCCAACTTATTTTTTTGTCAGTGGTTTTTTCTTTCCATGTTTGCGTCACATCCACGCAAAACGGCCATCGCTCAACATAATTCCGCGACACAAGACAGAGCCACAGCGCTGGTTTTCGGTGACAACCGGCGTGCACCAAAAAATTATACTATTGAGACTCCTAATATCAAAATATAAAATAAAGAAAACACAAATCAAATCAAAAATATTCCCAAAACAGGGTTTATAAATATAATATTCCTATTGGCAACATTACATTGGCATTTGTAAATTGTCATGTAAATCGTAATTCTCTACTAACAGTTGACACAGAATGAAGTCTACGCGACTCACTATTACGTAAAATATTGGTCACAACAGAAGAAGTCACTTGGAGCTGTTAGAGAAAGTTGACAAACCGATTATTACACAATAATTAAGTCTAATCTATTACATTCAGCGAAGTTAATTGTTCGATAACGAGCCATTGCTTCTATTCTACTTATAACTTTAATGGAATGTTATTTTGAGTATTTTTTTATGTGTAATATCCGTGGTAATATCTTTTCTCTCGCGTTCCTACAATCAAAATATAAAAAAAATTAAATAATCAAATCGGTGGGAGTGATTTCGTGAAAAGGGACAAAGGGACGGAAGTATGTCACAGGAAGCTGGGGAAGCGCGCGCTATTTGAATTGACCAATGAGCGCGCGCTATTTGATTTGACCAATGAGCGCGCGGTGTTTGATTTGGCTATCAGAAACGACCTTGTGAGGGTTAATGTTGCTTATTACCACGATGAGATGTCAGATGTTACACATCATATGCGACTGCTGTAAGGCTCGCTCGTTTTTTACGGTTCCGTACCCAATGTGTAAAAACAGAACCCTATTACTAAGACTTCGCTGTCCATCCGTCCGTCCGTCAGTCACTAGGCTGTATCTCATGAACCGTGATAGTTAGGCAGTTGAAATTTTCACAGATAGTGTATTTCTGTTGCCGCTATGACAACTAATACTAAAAACAGAATAAAATAAATATTTAATGGGGGCTCCCGTACAACAGACATGATTTTTATGCCGTTTTTATAGATAATGGTACGGAACCATTCGTGCGGCGAGTTCGACTCGCACTTGGTCGGTTTTTTTAACAGTCTGCCTAATTTGTTTAGTTAATACTTTGGTCCTGCTACGCAAATAGTCTGCAGAATCCTCAGGGAGTTCAAAGGGCAATAATCTACAACATGTTAAAAAAAAACCTCATAGATTATATAAATATCTATTTACTTAGGTAATTACTTCTAGAATAATCGAAAGATTGATGATTGTTGGTAATAATCTTATCCACTCAATAATATCCAGTGTTTGAACACAACCATTATTTACGCCAGTCCACCGTTAGAGACCGTTCCAGTGGTCACAGCACGTAATGAAAAAAACACCTCTATAAACCAGAGACAACTTGTAAATAATATAAATGTATTTTATAATGGCCCTCTTTTATCTCGGCTGAATCTCGGCACAAATGAACAGCAGCACTCACGGACCTGTCGTGTTTGTAACGATGGTCATGACCATCCCTCTCGAGGAATAAAGAACTTCTCCAATTTAATCACTCACTTAAACTCGAAATTCTTTTGTATATTTTCGGTTTTTCGAACAAACGTCTTGAAGAGCCTTGATAGATGTTTTTATTTTCGAACACACAAACGATTCATTATTTAAAACCGGTCAAGTAGGTGGGTTAGTCGGGCACAATTGGGATTTCGTACCAAATTACAGAACTGTTCAAATGAATCTCCAATAGCGCTCATATTGGGGTTTAATTGACTAAGTCTGGGACCACAATAACGGTCAACGCCAATGCCCATTATCGCCATAAACAACGCGGTAATTATTCCGATAATTAGGTATAGCGATACGACGACTACACTTTAATGCTCAACTTGAATGCTCATTTGCCCCCACCCGAGTTATCGCCTAATGTCAAATGTCAATGTGAATGCCGTTGTCAAATTCTCGCGATAACTTGTGGGTGACACCTACGGTTAACGTCCATCATCGCGATAATCAACGGCGTTTCCCGTTGGTGTGGCCCTAGCATGATAGATAGGCCACAGATCTGCCGTTCAGTATTGAACAAAGTTATACCTACGTTAGAGTAATTATTAACTCACCTCATGAATATAATAAATTTATTTTTATATACTTAGTTTTTTGTTTTTGTGACATTGTGGTAGTTTTTGGCGCCATGGATAAACTGAAAATTCGTACAATTTTCGAATATGAGTTCCTACGTGGAAATACCGCTGCGCAAACAACACGAAACATTAACGACGTGTACGGGCCTAACACTGCTTACATAAATACGGTCCATTATTTTTTCAATCGTTTTCAATCTGGAAATTTTGAGTTGAAGAACGAGCCTCGCGGTCGGCTGGTAACCATTGTTGACAACGACGAATTGAAGGCGATAGTGGAAGCGGATCCAACTCAATCTACGGCTGAGCTTGCTGCGGGCCTTGGAGTTAGTGTCAAAACAACATTAAAGCACTTGCGTCAAATCGGAAAGATAAAAAAGCTAGATGAGATTTACGCGTCGAAGCATGCATAGCACTACTGAATCGGCCGGCGTAGAGGGAATTCTTAATCGAATTGTTACCTGCGATGAAAAGTGGATCCTGTACGACAACCGTAAGCGTTCGTCTCAGTAGGTGGACCCGGGTACAGCACCTAATCAGTGCACTAAAAACAAGATTACTCATAGATGATTGTGACTGTCTGGTGGACCAGTACGGACTTGTACATCACAGCTTCTTACCGAATGGCACAACAGTGACGGCAGATGTCTATTGCCATGAATTGCAAACAATGATGGAGAAGCTCGTAATTCAACAACCAAGACTAGTCAATCGCTCTTCCCCATTGCTTCTCCACGACAACGTGCGAGCTCACACTTCACGACAGACCATCGCAAAGCTGCAAGAGTTACAGCTGGAAGCTCTCCGTCACCCACCGTACTCACCGGACCTTGCCCCAACAGATTTCTACTTTTTTCAAAATTAGACATTATTAAAGTGGGAAAAAATTCAACACCCGAGAGGCAGTATTTCGCTGACTTCATCGCCTCCCGTCCGGCAGACTTCTACAGTAAAGGGATAAACAAACTGCCATCATAATGGCAAAATTGTATAGATAATTTGGGTCAGTACTTTGATTAGCTGATCGTCGTTGAAAAAAAATATATTTTAAAATGATCATACAAATCTCCAATTTCATAGGTAAAGATCTAATATTTATACACCCATTTATTTAATTACTTACATCAAAACATGCTAGAGGTACCACAATCTTCTCATACCTACGAAGGTTTTAATAAGGTCAGCCGATTACAATATTTATTTGCCGTTTATCATTTTCCGTTACTCATATTCGCATGACCAGATTCTTCAATACTATGTAACGAAGCAGTATGGGCCAGTAACGGCCCGGCCCGAGCTGAGCAGGTGCGGCGATGGCCAACCTACTACGTGTACTCTTAAGTACCTACGCAATTATACATGGTTTATTCGGTCATGGTCATTTAGTCGATTGCCTGCTAAGAATGTGTAGGCCAGGGGCTTTTGTTGAGTTAGGGATTGAGTGAAGAAGATGGGCAGCATTGAAGAATGCCTTCGGATAAATAACCTACACGTAACAATATTAATTTCATACAAATAAAACAATATCTAAACGGCTGACTGACAGACAACAAATGACGATAGAAAAATATTCCGAAATAGCAGAAAACTTTTCAAAACTCCACCACTGCTGAGAGATCAAACGATGGTTTACGAGTATGTTTGTTCCTAAAGGTAGCTACAGATAAAGTCGTGAGTAGCAGAGTAGGATAGGTTTGTTCTGTAGGACTTACTGGGAATGAAATCTTCTAGATACAAATATCATACCGTGGTATAGATAGTGCAATCCACGACTCTCGACGACGCGCCCCACTCTCCGCTCCGTACAAAAGTACAGCTGACACAGTAATCGCGGAGTAGGGCGCGTCGTCGTAGATTGCACTATCTGTATGCAAATAAACAAAAACTACCTAACCGAACCTAAAACGTTCCACCTAACTAATCAGTAATACTATCCAATAACTCTACGATAAGTTCGATAACTAATCTAAAACAAAACAATAGCGCGACGAACTTGTCTCTATTGAAGCATCTTCCCACATGTATTATTAACTAGCAGTCGAGGCCGAGGTCGCCTCTAATAAGGAAGGGTTATGTCAGACAATCATTGCGATAACTAACCTCGCAATGTTTTAGAAACTTTAAAACAATATGAAACCATCTTATAATACCTAGAGGTGTATTTGTGAAGGAGCTCGTCCAGGAACACACTACGTCAGGTTCACCTTCACTTTAGGGAGTCATAACATGAATTACAAGCACATGAAACGTTCCAACTTAGTCTTTGGGGCGCCATAGGCAAAGTGGGCATTCCTGATGGTACTATCGAAGAACTTCATATATAAGCAGTTTGAAAACAAAATCTCGTGAACACGATGACCATATCTGTTACCACCCAGGTTCTATAGCGGCCGAGCGCTGCAAGCAGAAATACTCCTTACGGTGTATAGATATGAACTTCTTCGATGGTACCTATGTGGTCACCGTCGTTGACCACATGTGGCTTGCCCGTTTGCCAAGAAATGTAAACTGTCTTGCCTTCACAATGTTGAGATTGGCTTAAAATCTGGATATCTGTGACCCCTGACCTCCACCAACCGGAATTTGGGAATACTGGTATTATAACGACGGGTATTCTAATACCTACAAAGAAGTTTTGTAATTTTATTTTACTTCTTCTATTATTGTTTGTAAAGAAACACATGAAATAAGCGCTCAATTATAGCAAGCGCATTAATTAAAGAGAGAGCGTCTGTAATTAATGCAAATTAATAGCCATTACTCTAGCTAGACCACCGCATCGATCAGGTGAGGCCGGCTGTTAGGCTTTCGGTTCTCTGAGTGCCCATAACGACAGCCATAGGTATTCGCATGACAACCTGGACCGACTATCCAAACGATCGCTTCCGTCTCGACAGGATTTATGAATGGCGCTCCCACAATATAGCTTACCCAAAACACGCTCAAACACATAGCAATATTTCACAACAAAATGTTTATTTTCTCACCGGTAAGGTGTGCCTGCAAACTGCATGGAATGTGTGGCCACAGGTGATTGAAAAGTTTCAACTGTCTATTTTCTAACTAAACGACCTCGCTGCAATCGGTTCCGCCATATCGACCTTTGAAGTTTCGTAACACAATTCGCCTATTGTTTTAGCGAAACTTTCTTATGGTATCAGAATAAGGCTGCTTTTTTAGACAATTTAACAGTTGAAAAGTATCCCAATAACGACTTAAAAGATAGTTAACTATCGTTAACAAATCGATCATAAAAGTTTTAGTATCAATTTGCATCGTTGTGGCATTGCGGGTATTGCAAAACGTTTACTGCTGGCTCATACGTTGAATACTTCCATCCTACTTGGAAACATCTGCAGGAGTATTACTGTAATTAGTACCTATGCTTGTAAGTACTCATTTGTGTTTACTGCTGCATAAAACCGCACATGTGCAGTATTGTGCAGGTCTTCAAACGCGTAGTTTTCATGGGTCAGTTTCAGGTGCGAATCATTATGAACAAATTGACAACTTGATTAATAGAATCTCCTTGCCTATCATTCTGCTATCACGTTCGTTCAAAGAAACATGCATTAGTCTAATTTACTTGCATAACAAGGAATAAATAATCAGTTTTGAATGAAGAATATTTTTTTGTTAATAATTCAAATGAATTATATAGGTAATCCCCAACATTGCATACCTACTTGACTAATTTTTATAAAAAGCGACCAAATTAATTTAAAAATTTGGAGTACTAAGATGGCTTAATTCAATATGTAAAGTTATCCAAACTTGAAGAGCCAAGTTATTTCTGGAAATCGGTGATATTTTTTAAATTACCTTAAAAGTATTACAGATGCACCTGACAATAGTAGAACGAACTGAAGCATGTCAATATGCCACAAACTTTACAAAAACTAGTCGTAGACGCCTCCTGCAGTCACAATAAAATATTCAGGGAATAGGAAAAGATGTTTTATATGAGAAAGTTAGCCATAATGATATCTATTACGCGCTACCCGCTGGTGCCATCAGCCACTACATTTATCATGAGTGTGTGTCATTATACCCGTGCCTGCGATCGTTCGCGCCCCACGCTGGGGACGCTTTATCAGTTTTCTTATACTCCATGTTGACATTTATTGTGTACCTATAAACTCGTCATTCGATTTGCACTAAATAAGTGCCTTTCCGTCAGAAAGTAGGGCATCCCTTTATTTTTGTACGGCTGCTAAGAAGGGCTAAGATTTTTGCGCGAATTTTTTCTTGCTACATAACATCCATACAGCTGAATGTATTTCAAATATTCTATGCAGTAGGTATCTATTTACATTTACATAGTATTTGGGCCAAAATTTGTTAGGTGCCATATTGAAGATTATGAATAAATAGTGTTAGGTACCTACCTCTGGGTAGCTCGCCGTCCGGTAAGGACCAAGCCCGGGTCGACGGCGCGTTGTGTTCCACGCGCGCCTCAAAGAGTGTCAGTCTCCTCTTTCTTACCCAGCAAAGCTAATCGAAATATCTGCATTACAACATTGCTGGCTGTAATAAAACAAAACAATATTTTTCATCCCACCATCTCGGAAAGAGTATTTTTAATCTTCAGTATCTGAGTGGAAAAGCCGTTTTTATTCTCTAGAGGATAAAGTAAATTGAATTTAGAACATCGTGTGCACTAAGTTTGTGAATTAAAAAAAACATTAAACCTATTTACTGCTACCTCTATGGTGCCGAATATATCATACAACTTTTTTTTAATTTGTTAAAAACTCAGACTCGGAACCTTCTTGGTGTTCTTTTTTCAATTTGCTTTGTACGCGGTTCTTTACGCGGCATTTTTTCACGTCATTGTTAAACCTTAGGTATATTAAAAACAAGAAACTTGAAAACAAGTGAAAAAACTAAAATGAGTGATTCTAGCGACGAGGAAGTTTGCTTGACGCCAACAGAATTGACTGAAACTGTTAATAATGCGCAAATGAGCTTTTTTTGCATTTAGTCATTTCCTCGCTGAGGTGGAATGAAAAGTTACGTGTTGCACTCGAGTGCAAAGATTTTTCACCTCGTGCTCTTTTGATTCCCTCGCTAACGCTCAGGATTCTAATTTTGAATCACTCGCTGCGCTCGTGATTCAATTTTAGAATCCTTCGCTTGCTCGGTCATCAAAATTGAACACGCGGTTAAAAAGCAACTTTGCACTCTTGTATAACAAATAACTATTAACTGTAAGTTTTCTTTTTTCTCAGGATCTCCGTGGAAGGTCGAGGTGATGGCAGGGCCGTTGGGCGGCGGCGGAGGGGAGCCCACTCGGCTGATCCCTGCCAGAGTACCAGCCGTCTTTGAGATCTCCACCTCAGCTGGAGAAGCTACCTTCAGCAAGAATGAGGTTAGGCTGCCTATTCTATAATTATAAAAAAATATATGTATAAAAGTTTTAATTAAAATACTTAAATGCCTATTAGGGCGGCACCAGACATGGAAGCAAAATTAAAAGATTTTTGATTGCTTGTTTGAGTACTGCAAGACGGGATGGCAAAGTGTAAAATAAAAACCCATGTCGGACGCGACTTTGTTAAATTGTTATTTGTTGAATTTAACTTATTTGCCTAGTTAAGTACTAACAGCAAATAAGTTCTATTGTTTACTAACATCTAGAATCTAGTTGTCTGTAGAATAAATAAATAATATATATGTTAGTATTTGCAAATTTGAAGCTATTTCTGGCGCCAGCTTAAGGCGTTAAGTCCGACTCTATAAATAAATTAATTTTAATAATCATATTTAATTGCGAAATTGACATTTATTTAATCGACTTCAGAAACGTACTGCGTTTTTTGAAAGTTGAATTTGCACGGCACCTACGAAAACCTACGTCATTTAATTATAGAGGTGCGATGTGCTATCGAATGCCAGTGTTTTCACAAAGCTCGATGTACGATGCACTCACTTGTACGATGTGTATCAATTTAACGCTTCATTCAAGGATTGCGCGACATGTAACGCATTCGGTGCGGAAGCTCTGAAACTGTAATTAAATTATTGAAATTTTTGTACTTACCTCTGTTTTGACTGAAGGTACCGTCAAATACAGTTGCCAAAATACAGCTGAAATGTTAATTCGTTTCGAAGAGCACCGTAGCAGTTTATGACACGAACAAGAACAAATCACTGCGGTCTTGTAAAAGTAACTATGCCATGTAACTTAAACTAATATTAGAAATGCGAAAGTCAGTTTGTTTGTTTGTTTGTTACGCTTTCACGCTAAAACGGCTGAACAGAATTGGATGAAATGCACATGGGTAGACCATGACCTGGGTTAGGACATAGGATACTTTATATCCCGATATTCCCTCGGGGTCAAGACTTTATGAAACCGCAAGGTGCAGCTAGTTTATTATTCATAATTTACAACAAAAAAAACCTTTCCTATCTAATGAGACATCATTATCACACAGACATCATTTCTCCTCCCTTTGATCCATCCAAAGGTTGTCTTTAAAAGATCGCTTTTTGCGTCAAGACGTGTGATTGTGCCATGTCAACCTATGTAAAATTTATACATCTAAGTCGGTAATTCATATTGTGTGCATAGTATAGGTAGAGTATTCTATTATATTTATTCTATCATCATAAGTGCCATAATATAAATTAATAAATTGCGCAGTAGGTAAGTCAAACATAATAATATGAGTTTGTTGGTATTTCAAGCTAATTAATTATGTCATTTTTATTCAAGGTTGGCGTAACAGTAACAGCTCCGTCCAGAAGGCCAGTGACCTCGCGGGTACTGGACGTGGCGGAGCGACCAGGGGTGTACCGCATCGAGTTCACTCCTGAAGAAGTCGGCACACACCTTATCGATGTAAGTAGGACTTTGGTAGAGAACCTTAACCAACTACTACTGCATCTTCTGGAACCTGCAGTATTGCGTTGCTTGCAGTCAGGATTAAGCCCTAACTTTAAGTTATGATGACACTGAGGATCTCCTGCTGGGTAATTTACATTGTTAAGGTAAAACACACATATAAATATACATATAAATATAAGTCTATTTCTAACCATAAACGGATGTGTACTGGTTACACCTCTCTCTTTCTCACTACACACACCCTACACCTACACACCACATACGCACTCACACACATCCTACACTTACTCACTACACACAGACTTGGACCCTACATTTATTCACACAGTTAAACGTTTTTCATTTTCTGTTTTCTTTTACACCATTTGCTTATTGTTGTAACGTCCCGTTTTATTATACTGTAGCTTGTCTTGTTTGCTACGGAGAATCACTGACTCCTAAGACACAGGCACATACACCTAGTTTAGGAGTCAGGGAATTATAATTATTGTGACCTAGTTATAAGCCTTATATGCTCTTAGTTTTTAGTTCTTATACTGTGATGGCTTTTGGTGAAATAAAGAATTTATTTATGATCTGCCAGACAAACTACACAAAACAAGAATGTAACAAAGAAAATAAAAAATGGAAGTCGTCGACTTCAGAAACTGTAATTAGATTACACCTATTTTAAATATACGTCACGCTTGTAGACCTTAACCTTATCGGGAGAAATTAATTTTCATAAAACATGAAATGCACTGGTCTCACTTATGTACTTAATTAGCTATATTGTAGGTAGGTACACAATGTATGCAGCTCATACATAATTTACATGAAACTGGCATGCAAGGTAAATTCACTCTAGCATCCATGCATATTATTTAGAAAACCATCTTAAATACTTATCACATGAATCTAATATTAAAATCTAATAACATTATTAAGATCATCAGCGAATTAACATTCTCCCTACGCGTTACATAACCTTGCTAAGATGCATTTACGTATTTAAATGTGGCGAGAACCTGTCCCGTAACAATAATTTTATACAAAAATTATAGCTATTTATAATATTTTCACGGTTGGTTATCAAAGCTTAAAGTTATAAATTAGCATGTATACGAGTAGGTATATACAACTTTTCCTAATGTTTTGATTTTTAGAAACACCGATTGAGTTTCAATCACTCAATCACTTCAGCCCATCGCAGGCCATTACCATGTCTCTGTAGTGTTTTATAACATTTATTTTATGAAGTGAAAACTTCATAAAATAAATGTATTAATTTGTAAGTGTATTTGCGCTCTTTCTGAACACGACGAAACGGAATCTTAACACGCTCGTTTCGGTGATGCTGTATCGCGTATACTCGTAAGTTTTCACTTCTATCGTTTGGTTATAAGCACACAACCTCGTTTTAACCCCCGACGGATGGAAAAGAGGGGTGTTTTAGGTTTAAGTTAAAAAAAAACTTAGTATGTCTGTCTGCGCCATCGTATCTCCCAAACGGCTGAACCGATTGTGTTTTTGTTTGAAAGGTGACTTGATCGAGTGTTCTTAGCTATGATTCAAGAAAGTCGGCTCAGCCGTTTGAAGATTATCAGCTCTTTTTTAGTCGATGAATGGATGTGAGCATCTTCCACAGGTCTGATCAATTTTAAATTTGGTATTCTGTTACTTCAATGATAATAGAAAAGTATTTTTGAACTGATGCTGCAGCATCACCTGGAATTTGTAGAATACCCAACTCCCGTGCCAACTTACAGCACAGGTATCGTGTTTGGGCTCATTGGAATGCTCTCAATAAATAGGTTATAGGTTAGATGGTTAACAGGGTCCGGTGATGGATTAGGAAAGAGAAATGAGGAAACTTATGTGTCGAGGATTTTTTAAATTTATTCTTGTTCAATCAAGTCGTTTTTTTCCTTTTTTTCTTTCCCGACAATACCCAGTCATCCACTTAATGCATTCAGCCTGTCCCAGTCAGCTTTTAAGTCATCGGTCCTTCTAACTTGGGGGGCGGGGGGCGCCCAACGCTTGCTGACTGCACCTCAACTGACTCTGTACTCGTCTGTACCAACGACAATCGAAGAAATTGCAGAGTTTAGTATCAGCTGAACCCAAAGTGGTTCAGCTGATACTAAACTCTGCAATTAGTTCAACAAGAAATAATAATAATAAATTATTTTATTTAAATTTAATATTTAAAAAATAAAGAATTCATTGCATAAAAAAAATCACATTGCACTGCATACATTAATGGTTGACATAATTCTATATATTATCACATAGGAGTACAATAATTTTAAACTCTATCCCTTAAACTAGGTCTAGCCTGTATCTTAAGAGATAGGGTTCAGCCATTGTGTTGGACTAAATTAAATACCACAGCAAGTGAAGCCAGCGACGATGTGGTACCTAAAACGTACCTAAATGAAAAAAAAAACTAAAACTACAGAGGTATGAATCGGTTACGTACTTTTGAGGTGTGAGTGTGGTGTATGTGTATAGTATGGTATAATCCTTATTATTTCCATACAAATGTTTTATTTTAATGAATTGTTCCAGGTCTCTATCGCAGACGACAAGCTGGCAGCAGCCCCACTGGTGGCCAAAGTGTACGACGCCAGCCTTATCAAAGTGACGGATGTCGGCAATGCGGTGGTCGGCCAACAATGCCAGTTCAGAGGTAAGCAAGATCTACCCTTACACCCACCTAGAGCTGTTAAGGCTATAGCCTGGCCTTCGGTCGGTGATCCTCAGCCAAATTGCGTAACACAATCTCGAATATTGTAACTGTGACAACTAAATAAGATTTAGATCTTCCTCATATTTGGCCATTAGTCATTATCAGGTTGAGCTCATCCTCATATTAATATGTAATTTGCCACTAATAAGTATCCACTGCTATAGTGTTGAAACATGGCCACCACACGGATAGAGAACAGAAGCAAATTCGTTGCTTAGAAATAGAAATACGTGGCCTCCCGTCCCTACGCCGTAATCCCAACTTTCCCAACGCCTCTAGGGCTTTCTACGGCGTAGGCCCTACACAAGACAAAACATTTTACAAAAACTGCGTGATTTTCAATGGTAGGTTCAGATTTCAAAAGCAAAATTCTCCAGTTCGAAGTAAATTCTCTTAAACCCACCGAGCACGGTGATTATGGTATTATCCCCCCGGAACATAAATTATAGCGTCTATGGGAAGAAGGGGAAATTTTCCCCAACGAACATTTGAGAACCAAGGGGCCGTTACGTGCACTCTCTTACCATAATACCTCTAACGTCTACAATTGGTTAGCTATCTAGATTTTAATTTAATTGGCTATAATAAATTTTCTTAATTGCCCCAAAGCTGCTTTAGCGGAAATTGGTACCTTGGTGGATTTAGAATGATAGCATACCAAATTAAATAATAAGTATTTAAATTGATGTAGAGATTATTTTAGCGTCGACATGAAAAACATTTTTTTTTAGAACAGTACAAAGTTTTATCTGATCCATCTAAGTACTATTGTTGATGTTCTACATACAGTAGGTTACACGACACACCTAATAAACGACACAATTCGTGTAATATTCTATATCTATTTTTATACATTTAGGATAAAAAAAACAAAGTCTTTATAGACAAAAACGGGTGTAGATTTTGCCTACCTAACTGTGCGTGTGCACTGGCGAAACATTCAGAACAAAACATGTTGAAATCTCCTGTCAAACATTGTATGGAACATTGACAGAAAATAGAGATTTCAACATGTTTTGTTGTGAATGTTTCGTCAATGCAAACGCACAGTAAGAATAAAACAAACATAGTAACTACCTAGGTAGTACCCACTTACACGTGATATTAACTGAAAGTTTATTTCTCCAGTGGACGCCAGTGCCGCCGGAGAAGGACAGTTGGAAATCTCAATAAACGAAGGCGAAGTTCCGAATCACGTGCAGGTAAGCTCGCGTCATTATACTCATAATTTGTAACTTTAAATGAGGCCCTTCATTCGCTTTTCAAACTTTAAATTGGATTTTACTTTTTACTTTTTTTTGTCTGTGACTATGATTCGATAGTTAAGCCGATTTATAGGGAATTTCGGAATGTCTTCTACCTAAAATGCGGCAAAATTATTTTAATTAATGGTAACGAGTTCTTAAAATGGAATGTCGAGCAAAATAACTCTAAATAATCCTTCATAAATATTCATAAAATTTGTCATTGATATTCAACTATTTAATATTAATTGCGAAATTAAGGGGCAACATCACCACACTTCTTCTTCTTCTTCTTCTTTCTTCTGAATTTAAAAACTGATTGAGCCAATGAGCCGTCATGCGTGACGCCAGGCAGATGTGAAACTTCGAAACTATTTTGTTTGGAAAATATGCATGAAAGGATTTAGCATAACCAAAAACAAAATATTCCGATTTTAATTATTTTTTTAACTTTATTTATTAAATACTCTGCGAAAGAGTGGCAGAGTTACGCTCGCGTGGGGACGCTGTTCCA
This sequence comes from Xanthia togata, assembly GCA_963853775.1. NCBI lineage: Eukaryota > Metazoa > Arthropoda > Insecta > Lepidoptera > Noctuidae > Xanthia > Xanthia togata. The sequence continues at coordinate 14,781,502 of OY970793.1, forward strand.
CATCAAAAATAATTTATAAAAACTTTTTCACAAAAAATAAAACCGACTTCCAAAAAAAAACACTACAAAGTGAAAAATAACTTTGATTTCGGAAGTCGGTGTCTTGGGTTTTTTATTTTAGTTTTTTTTGCCACCGACTTCCGAAATCAAAGTTATTTTTCACTTTGTAGTGTTTTTTTTTGGAAGTCGGTTTTATTTTTTGTGAAAAAGTTTTTATTTTTCACTTTTTAGTTGTGGTACCTACACAAAACCCCCACAAAAATTTAAGGTAAAAGGTATAATAATTAGGTTCATATTGCTTAAATATCAATTTCAAATTTTATACTAGGTGGTTGGCGGAGGACGATGCCTCGTGTTCTGGCGACCAGAAGCTGCGACCCCTCACCGGGTGGACATCAAGTTCAACGGAGAGCCTGTGCCATCTTCTCCTTTCATCTTCCATGTTGCTCCAGCACAGAGAGTCACTATAGACACGTCGCAAGTTGGTAAGTGCTCTGGTAATTTAATAATTTGTAGGTAGGTAAAAGTCAAGTTGGCAATAGTCTCGCCGCTTATTACATGGGACTTAAACATAACTGGTGAAATGTGGGTGTACTACCTATGGCTGCAATGGGGTCTTCATTTAACATCTCTTGCAGGGCGGCTAAGTTACGCAGCATATGCTGTAAGTTTAAAAATATTAACATCATGACGGTACCTTGTCAATATATCTATGAAAACATCATGTACGTCAGGAAAAATCTTATTGTTTTCAGTAAAAGAGGTGAAAGACAAAATTATAGTGCAAGAAATAGGGACCAATTAGTGCAACCTGATTTCAGACTGGCTAAAGTAGACTCATCCTTCATGGGGTACTGTTTAAAATGTTACAATAAAATATCTCCCCACATAGTTACCTACTCCAACTAAATTAAACGAAATTTAAATCTTGTATAAAACGCACACTATGCCTAGCATATTATAAGCTGGGGGATTATGACATTGACAAAATTGCTTGGTTCAAAGCTGGTCCAGCTCCACAAGAGCGCATAAACTAGTTGATTAGCATTCGAAAATATTGTTGGAGCTGCTGAAGATTGCAAAAACTATCTTTGAATTGTATAAATTCATTTTATTATTATTATTTAATAATTTGTATGCCCTAGTGGCTGATCATGAAATGAACATTATTAGTATAAAATTATGTAATGAACACCTGCATGTAACCCATGTATCACAAATAAACGATTTGATTGATTGATTGTGACCATCTTTATAGCTACCATTTACTGGGTACGTCTTTCATTGACTTAAATGTGCCCTGGCGGCTGAGAGTATGTCAGGCTCACTCAAATGTCTCGCTGGTGGTGGCGTGTGTGTTGGATTGTTATGTTCTCTTCAAAATGGTTGAGCTAAACGGTGCTGATCCATGCGTCAGTAGGAACTGGTCATCTCTTAGCTGCCAGGGCTTATTTTAACTTTGAATTGTTTTGATTTTAATTTAGTATTTTAATTTTTGAATTGTTATTATCTTTTATTACGGATGCTTTTTACGTGCACGTATTTCTACATTGTTCTCACATGTATAATTTCAACATGAATGATGTACGTAACCAATATTTTGTAGTTAACAATATTATGATTTAAAAGAGTGTCCATGGAGTTTCTTGCCCGTTCTTCTCCATAGGCACATAAGTACCTCGTGGAGGCGATCGGTGGCGGGGATCTCTCGCGTCCGGCCCTGGTCCAGGCCATGGTACGGAGCGAGAGGGCATGGGAGGACGTCACCTCCTTCTGCGAAGCAGTAGGTAATGCTCGCGAAGGAGGAGGCAAAACGCGTGAGGGAGAGGCAAAATTCGCGCCCTCACGCCCCTAGCCGCCGCAGGAGGAGACGCCCTGGGCGTCGGGAATCGATAGCCGATTTCCGGCCACCGTAGGCGCGGGCTTGCGGACGGTGAGCAATGGGTAGCTTGCCGTCAGGTAAGGACCAGCAGTGCTATTCTGTAACCATCTCACCGTGAACTTAGGTGAAGTGAGTTGTCATTCCAACAGGGTGAGATGACACTGACAGCTCACTCCACGCTCACTTCACATGTTTTCACGGTGAAGTGGTTCCGGGAATCGACATGTAGGCCCGGGTCGACGATGCGTTGTGTTCCACGCGCGCCTCAATGAGATGTCAGCGAGTGAAGGGGTCCGAGGGGACCATTGCCTGCCGGGGTTGCGGGAAAGCCCGAAAGGGATACCGTGGCCCCCTAGCATTGCACAGGCAACAGAAGGAACACGGGTGGGTTTGTGTCAGTAAGAGTCTACCTACACTAGCTTCATATTTCTAATTACAATTCAAAAATGGTATTAATTAAAATAATAGTAATTGAAATAAATGGTTTGAGTTTGGGTATATGTACCTATTTTAATTGTATAAAATTTATTATGATACAACTAATATCATAAATTTTATTAAGTACCTTGTAACGTTACATTTTCCCGGGAGGGGGAAAATGTAAGTTCAGCGAGGAAACTGTCACCAGAACTGGAGGAGTCCCGGCTTAAAAGAAAAAGTAAAAAAGAAAAGGTAAAATAATTTAATTTTAAATAAATAAGGCCAGGGAAACCGGGGTAGAAAATTGAAAGTCCAGGTTGTGAAGAAAAGAGGCTCGCAGGTTGTGAAGAAAAGAGGCTCGTAGATTGTGCAGAAAAGAAGCTCGTAGATTGTGCAGAAAAGAGGCTCGTAGATTGTGCAGAAAAGGGCCTCGAGTCAGGCCTCCACGTCGCCGACCTCGGAGGGGCAGGCCGTGGTAGAGAGGACCGGCAGAGGGCTGAGAGCTATCAGCGGTCGGCGTCACAGGTTTGCACGACGTTATCCCACGAACGATGTCCGGTGTACAAAGACGCGTAGACTTGAGTTTCGAGTTTGAGTTTTCTTCCAGCACAGCCCCCGCTATCAGAGGGCACAGTCCTCCCACCGAGCGCTATCTACAAGACCTCCTGCCAAGGCGAGCCCAAGAGTAAAACTGGTCTGCTGGCCCCGGCTCCCTTCCTTTTCGGATCGGTTGTCATTTCAAAGTTTTAATGTGATTCTAGAACATAAAAGAATAATAATTTATAACAAGGTCTAATACGTATACAACCTAACCTACCGGCAGCTCTAGCAATAAATTAAAAATAAAACCTAGGCTTGTCATTATCTGACATTACAAAAAGTAAACAAACATTCGGAGAGCACTAGAAAATCTAAATAGCTCTGAATATAGAGGCCTAGGATTGCTTAAACTACAGACAATGGCCATGCAGATAATTGGAGAGAACATATAATATCTAATTAAAATAGCCAAAACGTAAGTAAAAAAATACGAACATTACAACCTATCTTATAACTTGTATGAGCATGCTTACCTACAAAAGTTAAAAAAGAGTAGGTAATTGGGTAGATACCTAATAGAATAAAATAAAATAGAAGGAGCTCGTGGCTAAATAATAACTGCCGCATGGGTCGATCGATCAGGTTATGCTAATCTTGCGGGGTTGGTCTGTGCATGGGTGACCATCTTTACAATACCGAGACTCCTTTGTGCCTCGGAAAGCATGTTAAGCCGTTGGTCCCGGCTGTCATTCGTCGATCTTTGACAGTCGTTAGGTACGGATCGTCAGAAGCCCGAAAGTCTGACAACCAGTCTTACCAAGGGGTAGGTATCGTACGAGTATTACCCAGTTACTGGTTTGTGGAGGTTAGATAGGCTGTCGCTCCATGTAAAATACTGGTATTTAGCTGCATCTGGTTAGACTGGGAGCCGACCCCAATATAGTTGGGAAAAGGCTAGGCAGATTGATTGGGTAGTAGAATAAATAGGTAGCTTTATTTTACAAGTCAAAAGTAGGTACAACAGACAGATGAACCTACCTAACCTTTGCAATTTCTATACTAATGTTGTGGATTGTGGACAAAGTAGGTTATTCAACGACATAGGTACCCGCTATTTGAAACCTAAAAACTGCTCCTAACCTAAAAGAGCGCCTTCCATATAAGTTTCGCTTATCTCCGCAATTGGTTCGGGGTGGCGCTTCGGTCAATAACCAGGATTGTAACTGGTCAAATTCCTTCAAAATATTGATTGAAAAAGCTATAAATTAACTAAAAAATAAAAGATTTTTTTCTTCTCTTAATTTTCTGTCATTTTGTTTTTTTTTATGGCTGACTAGCCAGTAACGTTATAATAAATATTTTAGAAACGCTTATTTTAAGATAGGCATTTTTATTGTTAAGCAAATACATTGTTTTTGTAAAAAAATACGAATGGCTTGTAAATGCAAATAAGTTAATGCAAACCGCACGGTTTGTTTTACCTGTGACGCTTCCAATCGATTGACAACAAACATTTTGACATCTGTCAGGACAATCATGTTAGTTTAGGGGGGGGGGGGCGGGAATTTTAATTAATTACTCAAAACAACTGCAACATACTAGATTAATTATCGTCTAAAAAGTAGTAATTACAGTTACGTGTCATATTTTTGTTCCCTAGAATTGATTCCGGTGGGTGAATTAGCATCATGTTCAGTTCGAGTGGAAGGGTCTGCGGGCGGCGAGTTAACAGTAACGGTTCGGGGCCCAAGGGGCGAAGTTCCTGTGCGATTGACTGGAGACGCCGTCACCGGTCTGGTAGCTAGTTTCACCCCGAAGAATGTTGGACCTCATACGCTCACCGCACAGTACAACAACCAAATAGTACCGGTATGTTTCTAATTCATAATATTTATTGTTTACACAGTTTTGTAAACAACAACAATCATCAAGTCAAATATTTTTATTTATCAGTATGCTATCAGTGTGCTTTCAAATATTTTTACGATTCTTGATAAATATCAATTCACATAACAATCTAGGTCAAAATTATTAACATAACACCGTACTACATTATTGTATTTTAAAATTGTTTTTCCGCCCCTTTTACGACCCACTGACCACTTTTTCTTAACAAGTACATTGTTATTTCCAGGACACGCCATTTGTTTGCAAAGCATACGACAGCAAGCTAGTAAGTGTGAGTGGAGGTAATGCTGCAAGAGTTGGTGTACCGGTACAGTTAGCAGTTGATGCTGCACAAGCTGGGGAAGGCAATCTTGAAATAACAGTTGCTGCCCGAGGATTGAATATTCCAACACAAGTGCATCCACAAGTGAGTATTCAGTCTTTCTGATACTTTGAGAGGTTGTGACAATAATAATATTTAACGGTGGATTTAAAACATTAAACTGTTGTTTTCTTTTCAGGGAAATGCCCGCTTCATGGTATCTTTCACACCAACAGAAGCATGTGAACATGTTGTCAATGTATCTTTTAATAAAGTGAGTCATTTAACTTATATCATTAGGAGTTACACACAAACAGTAGGTACTGTTGTAATGTCTGCATAATCTTTTTAGATTATAGCAGCTCAACCAATGCCTGTAAACATATGTAAGTCTAATGCTGATTTTGGGGTTTTCAAACAAAGGGATGTTCTTGACATGCTTCCCATAGTATCTGTTTTGTAGTTGTTTTGGGGTATTATTGTATAAGAGGATAAAATTACAGATAAAGAGATAATAATAATTATGTGACCTATCAAGTTTGTTTGTCTTGGTCTGACCCGCAGAGAAAGAAGAAAAACGATGAACAATCTTATTACATAAAAGTACAGTTTTTAACAATTTGACAACTATTCTAGATGCGCGTCCCTGGCTGCCCGCTAGTTATTCAAGTATCAGAGGGCGGTGGCGGCGGGGCTCGCGTCACAGTGCCCGGGCCGGCACCATTACACCAGAGCGCCGCGCTCATGCTGCACCACCCCTCCGCCTCGCTCGATCAGATTGAAGTTAATGTTGAGGGTAAGGCCTTATACCTATTCTGTATAGATAACGCAAGCTCAAGTTTTTTAACAAGAAAGCAGTGTTGATCAGGATTTATGTGTAAATTCTTTGATCAAACTACTAGTAGTGGTTAACCATTGTTTCAAATGTTAACTCAAAGTGGATTTTTGTTTTGTTGATTTTTATGTCTTGCTACTTGGATAAAGTAAGAATATTAAGATAAAATAAATGCACAGCTACTTATGCTATGTACGCATGTTGATTTAACAGCACATATCTCAGTGTATTGCATATTGTTGTAAACTTTTACACAAGCATTTTCTTAACAACAAAAAATATAGTTAAATATATAAAGTGTCTTTGACGTAGATACCAAACAGGTTTATTTATTCCTGAACTAATATAAAATTATATAAATACACACATCTACTAGGAACCTACACAGATGTTGCCCCGACACAGCCCACTATTGCACCATGTGGCTTTTCCTAATGTAACATTACCTACCTCCTTGCTGTTTGCTTTATAAGCTAGGAAATGTATCATAATTTAATTGGCTCTTTTTTCCAGGGTGGTATAATAAATGAAAGAGATACAAATAAACACTTTTTGGATACCTATCTGAAAAAGATTAGACAAAGAATGAGGGGATTTTGTAGGGCATGGGAATCAAAGGAGTTTAATAGAGGAGAAATCATAGTTTATTACGAAGTACTTAACATTCAAAAAAATATCATAAATGCTTAGCCGCACTAACAACTTCACTTATAGCTTAGTTATTAGTACTAACAAAACTAACTACAAATATTACTTTAATTATATAAAATTGTAGGATAAACTAACAGGTAGTCAATTATGTTCATAAAAAAACAAGTAATAAGATTTCAGTTTACAGAGAATACTCAAAAATAACATGACGACGTAAACGTAACATTCATACTTTGATAAGCTCATCCGCTTCGCCCTAACTCCTAACATCCGTTCGCCGAGGGGGTAGGGCGCGTTAGGGCGGGGCGGACACTGAGCGGGCGCCTGCTGCAGGGCCCAACGGCGCGTCCGTGCCCGCGGCCGTGGCGGCGGCCGGCGCCGGCCAGTTCCGCGCCGAGTTCGTGCCGCGCGCCGTGGGCGAGCACCGCCTGGGCGTGCTCGTGGACGCCGTGCCCCTGCCGGCGAGCCCGTTCCATTTGAAGGTAATGGCTTTGCACATGTGCAAGTAGATGGCAGCACTGTCGCATACATTATTGTGATATTATGGAAATACTTGAAACGTACCATGAATTATCGTTAATTATTTTCAGGTGTACGACGTCACCGCCATTAGAGTTAAGGATGTCACACATGGAACCGTCGGAAAACCAGTCACATTTTTAGGTAAGTTTCAAAAGTTACAAAATTTCACTGCTGTATATGTTTGAAATTGAATTCACACTAAAAGGCATATCCACAACCACTACAAAAGGTTTTTGAGTAGAGCCTAGTGTTCATGAGAATACCTGGTTTTGCTGCTAATCTCAAACTCTACCTTTTAGTTTCAAAGTCAGCTTTTGAGACGTTTGGAGTAGCTTTTCAAACTCCTGCATAGCTGAGGATAGAATGTAACGCCCAGGATATGTCCACAGTGGAAACCATGGCAGCGGGTCCCGGCAACTTGGAGGTGACAGTGAACGGCGGGCGCGTGCCCACGGCGGCGGCGGCGCAGGGCGCGCACACGTACGCCATCAGCTTCACGCCGCGCGACCCGCGCCCGCACACCGTCGAGCTGCGGTTCAATGGCGATCACGTGCCTGGTAACTATTGCATTGTTATGTTACTCACTAAGTTTCTTAAATAACTGTTTTTTTTTTCAATAATACTGCTATTTTTTCTATTTTTTTTGCCTAAAGTACATTGAAAACTTTTATTAAATAAAACCTATGAGTACTGAAATGGATTTTATCCATGTCGAATACAGCAGTGCTATTCTGTAACCATCTCACCGTGAAAACTTAAGTGAGATCGGAGTGAGCTGTCAGTCCCTAGCAGCAGGTGGAATGACAGCTCACTTCACGTTCACTTCACCGTGAGTTTATTACAGAATAGACCGGCAGTTCCATTTAGTATCGCACCCGAAACCCAATATGTAATGTGACATACAGATAGTGCAATCCACGACGACGCGCCCCACTCCGCGATTACTGTACTGTAAGCTGTACTTTAGTATGGAGCGTAGCGGAGTGGGGCGCGTCGTCGTGGATTGCACTATCTATACCTATGTTTCGCAACTAAATTATTATATTCTGGGATGAAGTCTGAGTCTGCAGTGAAGGCACAATACGAGCATGGAAAAGAGCTAATAGGCGTATGTCCCACTCTTTCTCCGTACAAATAACACCATCCCTCTAGAGATCCCACGACGCTTATCGTCCTATCACAGGATTTTTTATCGATCCTTATGTTCAAATTGTGTTCCCGCAGGTAGTCCGTTCGTCTGCCATGTGTCAGCACCGGCGCGAGTCATCGGCGCTGGTTCAGGCGAGTCTCCGGACAAGGTGTCAGTAGGAGAAGCGTACACCTTCAGCGTGGACTCGCCCACCTCGCCGCACGTTGAGGTGCTCGGGCCGGCCAGACGACCCGTACCTGTGCAGGTTTGTACCTTAAAGTCTATTCAAATCCTTGTTTCCAATTAATGTTATTTCCACTTAAACGAATATCAACTTTATGTTGGTGAAAATTAAATTGATTTCAGAATTACTAGTACGATTGAAAAAGTCATAAAAATGTTTACTCAAAAATGCATGTAATGTGGTCATTATTTTGACAACCTTATTTGAGCAAAGTCGACCTTGCCGTTCTGTTTCAAGGAGCGGCCGGCAAAGTTTTGCTGGTCGCTCTAACAGGCCAGCAAAACATTGCCGGTCGCTATTTTGACGTTTCAACGTTTAAAAAAATGAAATGCAAAAAGATTTTATTTAAAACACAGCTGTTTGTATTTATAGACATAGGTACAAAAAGATTTTATTCCATATTTGACTGTATAGTTCCAACTACCATTGTTAAAAAAAAAAACAAAGAAGTACAAAATAAAATAAAAAATTACAAGAAAGTCGGTGTTGAATTTTAGTAACTGTACTTTTCATAATTGTCATTTTAATTAAATTTCTAGTTAATTAATATATATTTTATTGAAATTACTAGCTGGTTTTATTTAGATTAGGTACTTACATTTTTGAGTAAAGCACTATACAAGCCTTGGCCCACTATGACTGCTTCGCTGGTCACGCTATGATTGCCTCGAGCTAGCCTAGCTACGCTCTAGGCCTTCCAGCTTGGCCATCATTGCAGCCCTTGCTGTCCTCGCTGTAAAGGCCTCGACCTACGGCCTCGGCCTTTATCTCAGCTCGTCCATCAAGTGCTGCACGCTGACCGCGCTGTGTCGGCCTGGAGCTGCGCTACACTGCGCTGTCGGCCATCATCAGCGCGACCAGCAAAGTAGTCATTATAGACCGCGACAGTAATGTACTATTGAAGATGAAGCGCAAACTGAACTTTATGAGTGGTTCTTAAAGTGGTTTTACAAAAAAAATATTGTTCGAAATTCGCGAACGCAGTATACAGTACTTACTTATATTTAAGGAAGCAAATAATACTCCAATCCGTTTGTGGAAAATTTACTGTCGTCACTCTCTGAACAGTTACCGATTTGTTTTTGAATCCTTCTTATTTGACATGAACTATAACGTAACATCTTACTTGTGTAGGTATCTGCCGAAGAGACAATTGGTGAAAATGAAGCCAGTAAAAGGTACACCATCTCCTTTGTACCAGTCGACGTTGGGGATCATAGTATTGAAGTAAGTACTCCATTAACTTAAGTTGAGCTATTTTCATATCCCCGAGTACAACACCCCTGACTCCTTAACAAATTAAAATTCATTAATTTGCATAACACAGGTTTAGGAGATTTAAAAACTGATTGTAGCAAATTTAAAACTATTCTTTAGTACCTATTCTTTTCTAATACAAAGCTGTAACAAAAGTAAATACCTAGTGTTTTGGTGTGCAATCAAGAATATTTATTTATAAAAACTTCCAAGAAATACATATAAATAAATCATGAATCAGTCAATCTAACCACATTCATTCACAGGTGCGAGCGGGCGCAATGGGTGGTCACGTGGAAGGCAGTCCGTTCCTTGTGAAGGCATACAGTGCGGCTCGAGTTAATGTCACTGATATCTCGCCTGGAATCGTCGGAAGACCTGTGTCTTTCACTATCAACGCTTCACATGCGGGTAAGAACCTTCACCTTTCATAATATTAACAAAGAGGACCTTTTTTTAAACTTCGCAGTTGTAATGGGTATCTTTCCCATAAACCTATTCCATATTCAAAGCCTCTCAAACACATTTGTTTACATACTAGCTTTTGCCCGCGGCTTCGCCCGCTTGGATGTAGGATTATACCCCACGGAAACGTACTACCGGAATTACATACTCATACCTCATTCATTCGGTCATTGACTCATACCGCTGCGCACGTTGCCGTCAACCATAATTATTTTGCTACGCATAATTTTGAATCTGTGATATCTTTTAAACTATTCATTTAAATTATATATTGTCGAGGAAAATTTTAACCTAAATTAAATGCCCAATTTAAATAACATTTATTGGATAAGGATTAATAAAATACCGGTCAAAATAGCTTCGGAAATAACAATTAAATTTTTATCATATTCTGAAAGATAATAATGGTTACTGTGGATCATCCTTAGAAGATAGACATATGCCATCCCGGACTTTTTTGTTGAACTTTTTAATATGTACAATTCCCTAGAACATACATTTTAAGTATCTCTCACGGTTTACGCGGCGCACGCCAGTAAAGCTCCACGGTCGGCATTTTTTTCCGACATTTTTACAATAATCGTCTCATTTCAGCCAATTTACAAAAAAAAAAAACCTTTAATGAATTAAACACTAAAACCTTCCTTATGAATCACTCCGTCCATTGGTGAAAACCGTTTGAAAATCCGTTCGGTACTTTTTGAGTTTATCGCGTTCAGACAGACAGACAGAGACGCGGCAAGGGATTTTATTGTATAATGTAATGGTTTGGAAACTAAATTTCGAATGCAGAATAATATGTAACATTTTGTTTTGTTTGTATTAGGTGCCGGCAATTTAGAAATAATCGTGGCTGTGAACGGGAGGAATGTGCCAAATTATGTACAAAGTGAAGGAAATGCCAGGTTCAAAGTAAGTAAAAACATGTTACAACAGTGGTCACCTGCAATAAGTTAATTATCCTAAAATATGTCGTTGTTTAAAAAAGATATTAAAAAAATATTTGTCTCTTCTTTTTACTTGCACGGCTTTCTAGAGGTCTCTTGTTTATGTCGAGCAAGGGCCAATAATGCATTAGGTTTATTTCTAACCATTTTTTCTAAGGAAATTTACCAATTCTTAATTTTTCGTATCGACAATACTTGTTTTTAATCCTAGAGCCTAGTATGAGACCACTTATTTCACTGTGTTACTACTGAAAAGGCATCTCTCAACCCATTTTATCCTTTTCCCAGGTAAACTTCAAGCCAGTAGAAGCCGCCCCGCACACGCTCTCCGTCCGGTTCAACGGCCAGGCCGTCCCCGGCTCCCCCTTCTCGTGCGCCGTGTCCGCGCCGGCGGCGGCGGCGGATGCGCGCGCGTCCGGCCCGGGGCTCGTGTCTACTCCAAGAGCGGAACCGGCTGAGATACAACTTACTGGGTTTCACAGTAAGTGTATTTTAATATTAGGGACAAATTGATTGTGTTTGTGTGTAGCTTGGTTTTGTGAGTAAAATGATGACGCCTTGTAAGTCTAATGAGTCTATAAAAATACTTGATGATATTTCACAGACTGTAGACATACAGTGATTAGTTCAGTCGCTTTGCACGGAGTATTTGTAATGTGACTAAATAATATGAACGCAGATTAGGGTTTACTCTCTCTGGGTCTGGACACGAGACCAGTAAAAGGACACTAAGGTGGCTGAGCTGTCAACTGAACTGACTCAAATCCGTGTCGTGGTTGGAGTCCATCTTATTTATAAATAGTAGCAAGACGTCACGGAGTGTTGTAGCAAGTCTGCTTCGTTACTACAGCTGCTGTTATAACGTTGGTAACTTTATTACAAATTCCTGTCGTGATTAATTTGCCTGCATCTAATACGGTACATTTATATAATATTAGCTGCGCCCCGCGGTTTCACCCGCATAAGTTTTGATCCCGTGGGAATATCGAGATATTTTTTTAAATCTAAATCCATTCAGTAGTTTTAGCGTGAAGAAGAAACAAACATACACACTCACAAACTTTCGCCTTTATAATATTAGTAGGATTTAGCATGCCATTGATACATTATTCTGTATAGGTAAACATGTGGATATTATATCAAAACAAAACTGTAACAACTTTATACCACGTTTAAAGCAAATAAAACTTATCAATCTTATCTATACAGGGTGTTTGGCGCATGGACCGACACAATTTTTTGGGGAGTTGAGAGGGTCATTTGCGAAGTTTCACCCAAAGATCCCATGTCCTAAGTGTCACGGTTAATAAGATATGATTTTTTTAGATTTTTTCCAAAAATTATGAACATAGTTTTATTTAAAAAAGTTCTTTATTTATTTAGAATAAGAATACATTGCAGAATACAATAAAAGTTATTTCGTGCAATTAGAACAATAAACAAAAAAGTAATGACTATTTAAAGGCGAGATTTCGGGTAATTTTGTGAAAAAAACAAAAAAAAACATCTCAATAACCGTGACACTTAGGACATGGGGTCTTTGGGTGAAACCTCCCAAATGACGCTCCCAATCCCATGACGGTCCATGCGCCAAACACCCTGTATATCTCAAATTATGAACGATACCTTTGTAGAGAAAGTTTATATTTAGCAACTAGATTCAATACTGCCTGTGATCCATTGTTTGTGTCGCAGCATTGTCTATGCGAATGTTTATTATTTGGGAACATATTCCGTCAATAGTAGCAGTCAAATGACGGCGCGCGACCGACGCGGCGACGTTGCATTAATTTGTTACTCTGGGGTGGTGTAAAATGTCACTGTACGTTGCTTTAAACAAGTTAGCATTAAAAGTGAAAGATCCTAAAAGCGTCTTTAAGGCAGCAGCAGCTGAAAGTATGTGATAATATACCGATCCGGCCGATCGTTTAATTTCTTTATCAAAAAGAGTATATAAAGATATCGAAAGAGTAATTTAAACAAACCCCTAAATCCAGATTTGTTATACCGACTGATTTTGAACTAATTGGCATCCTTTCAGGGGGTGAAACTCCTCATAGATATGAACAACTTATATAAACTATAAATGCCAACTCTGAATAATAGCGATAACGTTATTTCAGAGTTGGCATCTGTTTCAGAACTTTTGATTGGGTGTAAGTACTAGACTTTTGGATTAAACAGCATATTATACTACTTAAAAAAAAATACAAATACAACTTTTAAAATTGTATACGTTATTCATATGACTACTTTGATCTCCTAAAAGAATGCCAATGAATTCAAAGTCACCCTGTTTAATCAAAAAAAATCGACCATAACATCTTCAATTCCATCTATTCCCTTAGCAGGCGAGCCAACAGTATACGTAGCGGGTCCAGGGGGCACCAACGTTCGGTCGCGACTCTCCTCGACCAGCGAAGGCCGGTACACGGCGACTTATACGCCGGAAGCCGTGGGACGGCATACGGTGCAGGTGACGTGTGCGGGCCGGCACGTGCCCGGATCGCCGTTCACGTGTAACGTGTATGACGTGCGACGGGTTAGAGTTACTGGATTGGGGCCGGGAGGTATGTATTTCATTTTTTTTTTTGGCTAAAGTCATTGCAAATCATGAGCGCGTCATGTGACATATATTTCATTGAAGTAAGTTTAATTAGATTGCAATACTTATAATTCTTATAAATCTTTATCGAATTAAGTTCTTACAGATGTAATTAAAATTTCTATCTCCCGACTATAGTAAAGCCGGCAAATCAAAATAATGTAGTTGGCACGAGAGTACTGTCAGACTTTGAGTTAAGCCCCCCGTGAACGGTCGCGACTCGAATCTGGTGGAACAATTTCTATGAAAACTTCTCGGAAATTGGTATATTGGTGTCGCGTCGCGTCTGGGTGCCTTTACCGTAGACAAACAATATTTTTGGGACTACAATTAAAGACATTTTGTTATCAACGTATATAACGATTGGTCCCTTTGCAGAACTTGAGGGCACGCTAGAAGGGCTCAGCTTAGATGAAGGTGTGGACGAAGAGCGAGGAGTGGAAGTAGGCAAGCCGGTGACGTTCAGCGTGGACGCGGCCGGCGCGGGAGAGGGCACGCTGGAGCTCGTCGTGTCCACACCCTCCACTACTGTGAAGGCGGAGGTTTGTAGCCCAACCAGGGAATAACAATATAAACTTTGAACTTAAAAAAAATGGAGATTTAACATCCGAACACATACCCTGTCACATCGTGTCTGTATGGCGGTCAACTCAAATAAAGTTACACACGCACTCATTTCAAGTAACTATGCTACCCCATAATCAAGTGTAGTAACTTGAAATGGTGAGTTTAAAATAGTATGTAGATTGTCTGTCTAGGACGCAAACAACTATTTTTAAGGCGAGAGTGTTTCTTTGAATCCAGAGCGGAGCGAAGGATTCTAGACCTTAAAATAGTGTTGCTCCCGAGGTGAACAATCTACTTTTTATCATCCTCTATGAGAAAAAAAAACGTGTGCGGTCCGACCCCCATCTATCACGTATAATTTAAAACCAAAACAATATTTTCGGAGCCGCCATTTTGGATTTACGTTTTGACCTCCTTATCGGCTTTAGCACCCTTGAAAATCATGAAAATGACACCCATGACGAAAATTTTCGCAGCCGCCATCTTGGATTTTCATTTTGACCAAATTCACACTTTCTCTCTCTATCTTGCCAGCCTGTTACTTGTTCATATAATATTCGTGATTGATTGATCTCTTTGGGAACTTTTACTAACAATATCCACATTCCAAATTCAAATCACTTTTAGTCCCTAGGGATTAAAAAGCTATTTAAGTCCCTGTTTACGGATAATAAATTAGGTCTTTTTAAATAGATGTGATAAAAAAACATTTTTTTCACTGATTATATATCTATACCAGTCACGTATGTGAAGTTTCTCCAGTTAATTTAACTTAATCGTCTATACTAAAAACTAAAAAAGCTAAACGAATTTAAAACATCGTTCTATTTCTGACAATCGTTTGAAAATGAAAGAGACAGAATGATGTTTGATAAATGTAGTTGTCATAGTAGATGTAGTTGGGTTAGCTAAACGCATTTAGTGATTTGTGATAAAAGTAGGCCTAAATGTACTAATCAAACATTAATAAATCCACCAGGTGGTAGCGGTAGCCCGTGGTCTGTACGACGTCACCTTCGTGCCGGTATCGCGCGAGCCGCACCGCGTCTCCGTCACTTTCAACGAACAAGCTGTCCCTGGCAGTCCCTTCGTGTGCCGAGTCAGCGAGCCACACACTTATGTTCAGATTGGTTAGTAGCATTTTTTTGTTTTAAAATTAGAATAAAGAGAATAAAAAACATAATAAAAAAAAAGGAAAAATGTTGGATTTAGTTTCATCTATTTTTTTCCAACACCCGCCGCGTATGACTGTTTCAGGGAAATTGAACAATTTTCTCTTTTAACTTTTTGCTATTTAAACGAAATTTTTTTTAAATAGATTTTCCTGACTTTCTCTTGTTTTTCCTCTGCAGGTGGAGTAGCAACAGTAGAAATAGACGAGAATCTATCAGAAGTGGAAGTTGTCTCACCAACGGGAACTCGTGTCGCCGAAGCACATTTGGAAGACACCGGCCTTCTCACATTCCCCGCCAGTCGCGTCGGCAGATACGTGGTGCGCAGTGCGAGGGGGCCGGTCGCTGACGTGGAGGCGCTCGACGCGTCTGCGGTCAAAGTGCTGTCCATTGGAGACGCCGTGGTGCATCGACCGGCCATACTTACTGGTAAGTTTCCATAGTGTTGCCTGGTCAATAGGGCAAATCACAAAATAGATAAGCTGGTATCCTTGACAAAATTTTGCCGCACGCTTCACCTCAACAGTCGCGCGCTTTACTAACGTGCGTTTACGTGGGTCAGATTTCTGGCCCAAAAGTCGATTTTGTCCTCAAAAAATCTCGCTTAAACGTAAAAATAATGTTATCTTCTTTAACGTTTTTTTTTTTTGTTCCCAGTAAACACCAACGGAGCAGGCAACGGCCGCCTGTCGGGGCGCGTGACGTGCGGCGGCGCGGCCGTGCCGCACTCGGTGCGGCGGCGCGGCGGTGCGCGCCAGGAGCTCGTGTGGCACCCCGCGCGCGCCGCGCCGCACCGCCTCACCTTACTGTGGAGCGGCGCGCCTGTGGCTAAGGAGCCGCTCATCGTCGATGTGCAGCCGGCGCATCATGGACAAGAGGTACTGTAGACTCATCACTCGGTGCGGCGGCGCGGCGGCGCGCGCCAGGAGCTCGTGTGGCACCCCGCGCGCGCCGCGCCGCACCGCCTCACCTTACTGTGGAGCGGCGCGCCTGTGGCTAAGGAGCCGCTCATCGTCGATGTGCAGCCGGCGCATCATGGACAAGAGGTACTGTAGACTCATCACTCGGTGCGGCGGCGCGGCGGCGCGCGCCAGGAGCTCGTGTGGCACCCCGCGCGCGCCGCGCCGCACCGCCTCACCTTACTGTGGAGCGGCGCGCCTGTGGCTAAGGAGCCGCTCATCGTCGATGTGCAGCCGGCGCATCATGGACAAGAGGTACTGTAGACTCATCACTCGGTGCGGCGGCGCGGCGGCGCGCGCCAGGAGCTCGTGTGGCACCCCGCGCGCGCCGCGCCGCACCGCCTCACCTTACTGTGGAGCGGCGCGCCTGTGGCTAAGGAGCCGCTCATCGTCGATGTGCAGCCGGCGCATCATGGACAAGAGGTACTGTAGACTCATCACTCGGTGCGGCGGCGCGGCGGCGCGCGCCAGGAGCTCGTGTGGCACCCCGCGCGCGCCGCGCCGCACCGCCTCACCTTACTGTGGAGCGGCGCGCCTGTGGCTAAGGAGCCGCTCATCGTCGATGTGCAGCCGGCGCATCATGGACAAGAGGTACTGTAGACTCATCACTCGGTGCGGCGGCGCGGCGGCGCGCGCCAGGAGCTCGTGTGGCACCCCGCGCGCGCCGCGCCGCACCGCCTCACCTTACTGTGGAGCGGCGCGCCTGTGGCTAAGGAGCCGCTCATCGTCGATGTGCAGCCGGCGCATCATGGACAAGAGGTACTGTAGACTCATCACTCGGTGCGGCGGCGCGGCGGCGCGCGCCAGGAGCTCGTGTGGCACCCCGCGCGCGCCGCGCCGCACCGCCTCACCTTACTGTGGAGCGGCGCGCCTGTGGCTAAGGAGCCGCTCATCGTCGATGAGCAGCCGGCGCATCATGGACAAGAGGTACTGTAGACTCATCACTCGGTGCGGCGGCGCGGCGGCGCGCGCCAGGAGCTCGTGTGGCACCCCGCGCGCGCCGCGCCGCACCGCCTCACCTTACTGTGGAGCGGCGCGCCTGTGGCTAAGGAGCCGCTCATCGTCGATGTGCAGCCGGCGCATCATGGACAAGAGGTACTGTAGACTCATCACTCGGTGCGGCGGCGCGGCGGCGCGCGCCAGGAGCTCGTGTGGCACCCCGCGCGCGCCGCGCCGCACCGCCTCACCTTACTGTGGAGCGGCGCGCCTGTGGCTAAGGAGCCGCTCATCGTCGATGTGCAGCCGGCGCATCATGGACAAGAGGTACTGTAGACTCATCACTCGGTGCGGCGGCGCGGCGGCGCGCGCCAGGAGCTCGTGTGGCACCCCGCGCGCGCCGCGCCGCACCGCCTCACCTTACTGTGGAGCGGCGCGCCTGTGGCTAAGGAGCCGCTCATCGTCGATGTGCAGCCGGCGCATCATGGACAAGAGGTACTGTAGACTCATCACTCGGTGCGGCGGCGCGGCGGCGCGCGCCAGGAGCTCGTGTGGCACCCCGCGCGCGCCGCGCCGCACCGCCTCACCTTACTGTGGAGCGGCGCGCCTGTGGCTAAGGAGCCGCTCATCGTCGATGTGCAGCCGGCGCATCATGGACAAGAGGTACTGTAGACTCATCACTCGGTGCGGCGGCGCGGCGGCGCGCGCCAGGAGCTCGTGTGGCACCCCGCGCGCGCCGCGCCGCACCGCCTCACCTTACTGTGGAGCGGCGCGCCTGTGGCTAAGGAGCCGCTCATCGTCGATGTGCAGCCGGCGCATCATGGACAAGAGGTACTGTAGACTCATCACTCGGTGCGGCGGCGCGGCGGCGCGCGCCAGGAGCTCGTGTGGCACCCCGCGCGCGCCGCGCCGCACCGCCTCACCTTACTGTGGAGCGGCGCGCCTGTGGCTAAGGAGCCGCTCATCGTCGATGTGCAGCCGGCGCATCATGGACAAGAGGTACTGTAGACTCATCACTCGGTGCGGCGGCGCGGCGGCGCGCGCCAGGAGCTCGTGTGGCACCCCGCGCGCGCCGCGCCGCACCGCCTCACCTTACTGTGGAGCGGCGCGCCTGTGGCTAAGGAGCCGCTCATCGTCGATGTGCAGCCGGCGCATCATGGACAAGAGGTACTGTAGACTCATCACTCGGTGCGGCGGCGCGGTGGCGCGCGCCAGGAGCTCGTGTGGCACCCCGCGCGCGCCGCGCCGCACCGCCTCACCTTACTGTGGAGCGGCGCGCCTGTGGCTAAGGAGCCGCTCATCGTCGATGTGCAGCCGGCGCATCATGGACAAGAGGTACTGTAGACTCATCACTCGGTGCGGCGGCGCGGCGGCGCGCGCCAGGAGCTCGTGTGGCACCCCGCGCGCGCCGCGCCGCACCGCCTCACCTTACTGTGGAGCGGCGCGCCTGTGGCTAAGGAGCCGCTCATCGTCGATGTGCAGCCGGCGCATCATGGACAAGAGGTACTGTAGACTCATCACTCGGTGCGGCGGCGCGGCGGCGCGCGCCAGGAGCTCGTGTGGCACCCCGCGCGCGCCGCGCCGCACCGCCTCACCTTACTGTGGAGCGGCGCGCCTGTGGCTAAGGAGCCGCTCATCGTCGATGTGCAGCCGGCGCATCATGGACAAGAGGTACTGTAGACTCATCACTCGGTGCGGCGGCGCGGCGGCGCGCGCCAGGAGCTCGTGTGGCACCCCGCGCGCGCCGCGCCGCACCGCCTCACCTTACTGTGGAGCGGCGCGCCTGTGGCTAAGGAGCCGCTCATCGTCGATGTGCAGCCGGCGCATCATGGACAAGAGGTACTGTAGACTCGTCATTTCTAAAAGGGGATACAACCGTACCCCACTTAAAAAAAACTTAAGACCCACTTATATTTTACTTTTTTTCTAAGTCTCTTTATTTCTGCCATTGACGGTAACTTTGTTCGATAAAGTACTAAAATGACAGCTCTTACACAAGTTAAAAAAACCAATGAAGAATAGAAGGTCGCTGAAAGCATAGATTTGAAATTATGAGAGTAGAAAGTCTTTTTATTTTTCGTCATTCATGACATATCGTTACCCATCAGTTCTGAGAAGTTTCACTTGTCAATTCACCTTAATCGACCTTTTATAATTTACAACAATTTCTTCCTCTCCAGGTGGCTGCCTCTGGCCTAGGGTTATACCAGGCGCAAGTGAACAGGGTCGCATCCTTCAGTATCGACACCCTCGGTCGACCAGCTAGAGAGTTTGACGTCGTAGTATCCGGCCCTGGATCTAGAGCATTACCTGTGCGGTGTTATCAGACGAAGTCGGGATTGTTACAAGCGGAATATACTATCACTGATGTTGGGCAGAGCACTATAGGTAATTTTTATTTTTGATAATAAGGTAAAAATCAAGTAATGAAAAAAAACTAGAAGTGGGCGTATCATACGCCCCGATACTGTGTGATTATAGACCCGTTCCATGCAAATACCTACCACATTTTTTTTTTTTAATAAGGCCAATTACATTAGTTAAAGATAGGTTCTATGATATCTATAAAATAAAATTGACCAAGCGTTCATGCAAAGCAAGGTTTGATTTTTATTGTTTCTATTGTTTATTTCAGAGGTACTACACTTATCAAAACCTGTGTCTGGCAGCCCTTACACCTGCGAATCTTTTGATTCAAACAGAGTCATCATTTCTGGATTACCTACAGGAAATATCATAGCACAAACACCCATAAATTTTACAGGTAACTAAAATAATGATCAAATTTATCTTCAACTAAGTTCATATTGAAAACGTTGTCATCATTTTGTCCATACACCAATTTATTTTAAGTCTATCATATAGTATGTCTTTTTCTTCTATGCAACCCGTGCAAGTTAACTAGACACCTGGCGCTGTGACCTCACTCGTACAATACTGTTCTGAGGCCGTAGTGCGAGTTTCTTTCAACCATCTCGTCTTTACGCATCGACCGCGTTTGGCGCTCCGATTGGCCCTTCACCAGTGAAGGCCAGTGAAGGGCCAATCGGTGCGCCGAACGCGGTCTATGAGTAAAGTCGACACGGTTAAAAGAAACTCAAACTAGGGCCTTAGTACAGTATGGGGCCGCATTTCAGCAAAGTGTTTAAGATCTTTTCAAATCATTCATTCATCATGTTTCCAATTGATGTTATTTCCACTTAAACAAACATCAACTTTATGCTAGTGTAAATAGAGTTGATTTCAGACAAAAAGTCATAAAAAATATGAAGTTGATGTTTGTTTGTATGGTGCCGTAGCTCAAACTGAACCTTATGTGTAGGCATTACAGTTGTTTTTCCTAAAACTTGTTTTTGTTTACATGTTTGGCAAATAAATTGCGAACGCAGACTAGTTAAGTCGTACTGGATATACTCGTACATCTTCACCAGACGACATCGCAGTATTTACAGTACGCTGCTTTTAATGTGGCACATTGAATTATAGAAAAGAGTTTTTTTAGATCATCATCGTCTTTGGAGCTCACACAAACTTAGTCGTCAACCTCTTTCGATGTGTCATATTTACGTCCGGATACTGTACCCTAAATTTTCTTTTCTATATTAATTATTAGGCTCTTCAACAATGAGTACACTATTACTTTACATTTAGTACGTTGCAAACTTAAGTCTAATCGCCTCATTACTTAAAGAAAAGCACAGCAAGCACTACATTATGCGCGTATATTAACACAATTAAATAATTAAAACAAAGAACATCGATAACTAAGATGTTTTTTCAATATATTTTTCCAGTTGACACAAAAGACGCAGGTGTAGCGGAACTAGAAGTGATATGCGAGGCTATGGGTGAGCGTCGTATTCGTCTGCCAGTCGATATAAGAGAGGATGGCAACACCTATAGAGTTCGTTTGCGGCCTTCAGTGCCAGCACACTACAGAATTTATATAACTTATGGAGGTAAATATACTAGAGTTCAATGTAAATCTCATAACCGCTTACTTACCTACTGTCAGGTATGATATTTGTCAAACGGAATTGACCACTAAAAGAACCATACTAGGGCCTTATTATGAAGTATTAATGCCATCATTTTTCCAGTGCGAAAAAAGGATGGTGCTAGCAGGCTCATATAGCTCCGTCTCTCACTCACACCGGAATAATGGTGGCATTGATACGTCATAATACGACCCCTGACCCTTCTTATTTTCTTTTACATTGACATTCTCGCATGTTCCTTATCTGGTATCATGACGAATAAAAAATAACAGTCGTTTCAAAGAATATTTGGCTGCAACCAGTTGTCTACATGGCCATATCCAACCTTATTTTTTGCAACCTTATCCCTAGTGCATTAAGGTGAAAATTTAAGTAGTCGACCCTACGACCTACCGTGCATGACCTACCGTGTATGATTACCTGCTTAGTCCGTCTATCTACATAACATCACGCCTTGTTTCCCCGAAGGGTTGGGCAGAAGTGTATCTGTAGTACACCCACATTTCGCTAGCTGTGTGTGTCTATCTAGTATTAACGCAAATGTACTCTCTTACAGGAGCAAACGTATCAGGCAGTCCAGTATCTCTAGGCGTGCTAAGCGGTAGAAGCAGCAGTGTAGCGCGCTGTGCGGGCACGGGACTAGCTCACGCGCACGTCGGCAAGGAGGCCGCGTTCACCATACATTGTACTGAGGACGCGCCGCCCGTAGTACAGGTAAATGAGGACTTATACCGTGGCTAGACCCGTTACAGAATTTGAAATGGGGTTAACTAAATTGTGTAACAGACGAGTTTCAAAATAATGCGTCTAAATACGAGTAAATATGCGTTTTGCCTGAATTTTCTTCGTTGCTCTTCGAATTTGCGCATCTATCATACAGTTAACAGGTGCCAATCTCCAATGTCTCTGGGTACACCTAAGGGTGTTTTCGCATCTGGCGTATGTTGACGCCGTGTAGACGCTGCGTGAATTCAGCGTACACGTTTAACAGATGTCTACGCAAGATGCGAAAGTGCCTTAAAAAAATCTTTTCCATTTCCTTGTTTATCTGACGATGTGAAACTCAAACAAAATTGTTTCTTTCAGGTCGAAAGACTAACCACAGACGACAAGGAAGAAAGCACAGAGACTGGTCTGCTAGAGTGTCGAGTCGTAGCTGGTGCCCCTAAAGAGTGGCTCTGTGCGTACATTCCGCTAGTTGTGGGACTGTACGAGGTCAGGATATTCACGTCGTCTGGACCACTGCCGGGGAGTCCCTTCTCTGTTAAGGTGAGCAATAAAACCTATACTATCAACTTTATTACTAGACATGAGTTAGTTTCATAGTGGCTAAAAAGATTGAGTAGTCGTACGATTTTTTTTTTCCCAATCACACTTCACCGAGCCGAAATAACTCTTTCGTTCTTCCAGTCTGTCTGTACATTGTCAGATTCTTACAGCATCATACATACCTCCTCTATTTTGACGATACCTATAAATTAAAGTTTAAATGATAAAGCAATACTTACATAAGTGTTATACCCATTGCCAGGTGATAGACACATCGGCAATCTTGCCCGTGGGCGGCTGGGGCGCGGACGGCGCGGGCCGCGTGCGCGCGCCGGCCAAGCTGGTGCTGGACACGGGCGGCGCGGGCCCGGGCGCGCTGGAGTGCTTGCTGGCGGGCAGGCATCAGCGTGAGTTGTAACCTTACGAGTACTACTGTCTTTACCCTTCATAAAGCTTATC
The DNA here is from genome assembly GCA_963853775.1 of Xanthia togata. Lineage (NCBI taxonomy): Eukaryota > Metazoa > Arthropoda > Insecta > Lepidoptera > Noctuidae > Xanthia > Xanthia togata. Next base: position 14,804,568 of record OY970793.1, read on the forward strand.
AAATAAAATCGCACTAAAACTGACAAAAAAATTAGATAATCACTAGAAGAGGTTTCTAAGTTGACAACGCTTGATTTCTGAAAGGCGATTCAAAAATAATCTGTTATTTCTACATAACATAACATAACATCACGCCTTGTTTCCCCGAGGGAAGGGAAGAAAAACGCCACTTTGCCCGACCTGGGAATCGGACCTCATGTTCAGCAGTAGCGCTTGCGACCACTAGACCAACGAGGCAGTCTGTTATTTTCGATGTCTAATATCCTCTCGCTTTCCTGCAATTTGTGGGAAAGATTTCGTGAAAAGGGACGAAAGTGTGTAACAAGAAACCGGGTAAGCGCGCGCTATTTGATTTAACCAATGAACGCACGCGATGCTAAAATTGGCCATCAGAAACTACCTTGACGAGGCCCCGCCTCTTTAGTAGTGCTTATTACCTATTACCAGGGTGAGATGTCTGATGTTACACATCAAATGCGACTACTGTAAAGCTCGTTATTCAACATACAACATGAGTGTTCGATGTTATTTTAACCAGTTAATACGAGATTTGCAGATTTATTTATCAGAGACTTACCGGTTCTTTTCTGGAACCGAGTGTATCTCACCTGTCGAGATCACGGAACACGTGTGTGTAAATTTTTACGCGGTTTCTTGAGTGTCGTTAAATTCAGTCTAATTATTATTACTATCGTACACTTCCTATGATAAAGAACATAATGAACAGTTTCTTGTATCTCTTACAGGCGTAGAAACAGTATCCGGCCGTGCAGTAGTGACCCTGGCAGGTGTCGAGGGCAGTGCGGGCGGGGAAGCAGAACTAGAACTAACGTACAACGGCGCGCTCGTGGGCGGGGCCCCGCGCCGGGCCCTGCTGGCCCCGCCGGCCAGCGCCGACCGCGTCACGCTGGCCGGCCGCGGCCTGGCGCACGCCGCGCCGCACGCGCCCGCGGCCTTCACCATCGGTGAGTGCGACCGCTCGTTGGCACTAGTGCAGCAGGGATATTCTGTAACCATCTCACCGTGAAAACTTAGGTGAAGTGAGCACGGAGTGAGCTGTCAGTCCCTAGTAGCAGGTAAAATGACAGCTCACTCCACGCTCACTTCACATGTTTTCACGGTGAGGTGGTTACGGGAATCGACATGCTGCTCTTTGTGAAGGAGTTCGTCTAACAAAGTGCTACCGGCAAAGCTATTTCTGCCACTAAGCACCATCGCTGACTGATATACCTAATTTGTCGATAGTAAAACATTCAAATTGCGAATAGCATTCATATATTTTTTCCCGTGTTCTAATACACGGTATTAAAATAATAAAATAAACAATTAACGAATAAACAAAATAAATTTATTTATTTGTATAGTTATTTAGTCATTCAATTTAGTGTTAGATTGTATAAGATTTGTCATCTATGGTTATAATATCGACTTAGAATAAATAGCATCATGTAAACACTAAAAAGTTCTAAATAAGTATTCACAAATAAATAGCATAAAAATTGTTGCAATATAAACCAACCTTGATAATACTACGTTTTCTAATAATACATTCGAACTATGTTCTGGCCACGGGTCGTTGATCAAATAGTATTCGTCAGGTGATACCTATCTCTATGCATTGACATGATGCTATAAATTAAAACAACAAAAGGTACGGCTGGAATGTTAACTTTTATTTAAAAAATAATATTGTTTATGATCAAATAACGTCACTAGCATAAGTGGCTTCATTTAATGCGATAAGCCTCATCGCTACACTATGTAGTCCATATATCAAAGGTTCCTTACAAAATGTTTACATATTTGCAAACAAGGGGCACATTGTTATTATTAAGCGATGCGTTCAAGTAGGCACTTTAATTAATTCATTAAACTGAAGTGTTACAATTGTAAAATATATATAGTTTCAGAGTGAGATAGAATAGATATCAGTCTGTAAATTTAAACATGTAATTGTAAGACTCCGTGGCGCAACGGTAGCGCGTCTGACTCCAGATCAGAAGGTTGCGTGTTCAAATCACGTCGGGGTCAAAACTTTCTTTTTGTGATGTTTTTTTTTCATATCATCTCCACATTATCAGCATGAAGGTATAAATTTGTATGAGGTAAACAGGATTATTTAAATTAAATTAAAAACTTTATCACCTTTTATTCTATTTTAGGAATCAGTAAAATAGCAGAGATAATCAACAACGACCAAAATGAAATAATTACCTACACTTTTGCTTACTATCGTCGCTGCGCCATCCCTTGTGATAATCTATTTCGCAATACTGCTAACACCTGTGTGCATAAATCGTTTACTATTAAATGAGCAATATTTCTAGCAAGCTTAACTTCTAGAAATAATAAACAGAATCCAAATCGAGCCAATAACATCGGAGGTATGGCAAAAAATGTAAAGCAAGGTCACAAACGCTACTCAAAAAATTAAAATGGAATAACATGAAAAATATTAAAGATATACCCCCATTTTAAAGTTAATTTTGGATAATTTTAATGAATATTCAGAAAAATCACACACACACATCACATTTCATGCCCATGGGTGGCATTGTAATTGTAACCACGTTCTCGAAAATGGCTCTAACGATTTCGATGAAAGTTGCAATATAGAGGTTTACGGGGGCGAAAAATCGATCTAGCTAGGTCTCATATCTGGGAAAATTCGTTTTCTCTATTTTCACCCGAGCAGAGTTCGGTCGCCCAGGTAGGTACTAAACATTATTTGGTTAGTAATTTTAGCGGAACTTATTTGTTTAGGATCTCCAACAAAAGATAATTATACACAATACGTAAATACTGGGCAACATCAGGTATCAAGTATATATAGTCCTTCACTTATAGGAGACCACAGCGGCACAATAAAGTTAACAAGTACTAGCATTACTACCTCATCGTATCACATTACTAAATGGATACCATTTTATATTATATAGAAACTGCGTACCTACTATAACATCATTCAAACTAAAACTAAAACTGCATTTTTAGTCCTTATAGTTGAATCTGCTTTTAAGGTCTTCTCTCAACTTCACTGGAAACGCAGCCAATAATTCTGCCGTCCAATCCCGAGGGCTGGTTGAAAAAAATAGCAAAAACTTATCACATTTGTGGATATGTTTAAAAATATATTCTAAAATAGGATTTAGACGACTCCGCTCCGCTCCACTCTTTTCCGCTTCTGTGGAAATGCGCTAAGGTTTCCTGTACACGACGCCGGAGTCGCACCGGTGGACCGCATATTTGTGTATACGAATGAATATTGTCCATGTGCCGCACCGCCGCGCCGCCGCGTAGATTTCACATTTTCATTCTGAGATGTTCTGATTTTTTTTCACCTTCCGCCGGAGTCGCACCGGTCCGGCGTCGGTGCGGCTCCGGCGTCATGTACAGCAAGCCTCACTGATCAGAGGCTTGCACTTGGGTATACACTATACATCATTAGTCTTTCAAACCTTTTCACCATGATACTAGACGAGGACTATATCATACCGTTCGGTTGCAGACGGCAGCGCAGCGGGCCCCGGCGCCCCGGAGGCGTCCCTGACGGGCCCCGACGGCGACAGCGTGCCCGTGGCGCTGGCCGCGGCCGGGCCGGGCCTGTGGCGCGCCAGCTACACGCCGCGCCGCGCCGCCGACCATCAGCTGCGCGTGCTGTGGGCCGGCCGGCTCGTGAAAGGTACGCGTGATCATTTTTGGGTTCAAACATTACAAAGTTATACACCGAATTATTTAGAATTAGATGCACTGAGTAGAACTCGTCTAAGCTGAAATGACGCGCCCCACTACCGCATTTAGCACACAAGCAAATTTAAAATTAAGTAGTGCGGCGCGTCATTTCAGCTCACATATTATTTGCGTTAATTTCATCTTTAAGTTTGTGTTTTTAATTTAAGATTTTTATTTTTTTGTTACATTATAATATGTATGTACTCTTACATTTTCCAAATAATAGTAGATTGTTTGCCAAGGGAGCAAACAACTATTTTTAAGGCGAGAGTGTTTTTTTGAATCCAGAGTGGAGCGAAAGATTCTAAAGTAGAATCCTGAACGCAGCGAGGGATTCAAAGTACGTCACTCGAGCTTAAAATAGTGTTGCTCCCGAAGTGATTTCATCACCCTCTATGAGAAAAAAAAACGTGTACGGTCCTACTCTCATCTCTCAAGTATGATTTAAAATCAAAACAAAATTATCGCAGCCGCCATCTTGGATTTACATTTTGAACTCTTTATCGACTTTAGCAGCTTTAAAAACTCCTGCCTTCACGTCTGCACCCTCAAAAACTATGATAACGACACCCATGATGAAAAATTTGAATTTTTTTGTAGCCGGCATGTTGGATTTACATTTTGACCTCACTATCGGCTTTAGAACCCTCGAAAACTATGAAAACGACACCCATGACGGAAAAATTTAAAATTATCGTAGTCGCCATCTTGGATTTGTGTTTTGACCTCACTATCGGCTTTAGAACCCACGAAAACTATGAAAATGACACCCATGACGAAAAATTTGAAAATTTTCACAGCCGCCATGTTGGATTCACATTTTGACCTCACTATCGGCTTTAGAACCCTCGAAAACGATGAAAACGACACCCATGACGAAAAATTTGAAAATTTCCGTAGCCGCCATCTTGGATTTACGTGTTTTATTTTATTTTTATTTTACCTTATTGGGACATAAAACAGTTACACATTACAGTAAACGAGTGACAGAATAAATTAAAAAACTAGGTAAACGTGTAACCCACACCAATGTCCGCGAAATAATGGTATTATAGTTACTTTAATACGTGCGTCGATTTTACAGAAAATTAAAAAGTACTCGTACTGTCTCATAGGTATTTTAGAATAAATACCTATAGATATAAGATGGCTATTTCAAAGATGCAATAGCCATCCTTTTAAACTTAAAGTGTGTAAGCGCGAAAATATCTAAGTCGATGAAGTGGGTGTTATACGTATCTACAATGCGTCGGAGAGACGCCCGTGCACCAGCGTGAGTTCTGCACCTTGCGGTGTGAAACAGCCGAGGCACACGCGCCTCTCGACGCATCACAGTTCTTGGTACAACGTAACATAAGTTATTGGTGATATCTGGACAATCGAACCTGTTATTACAAAGACCATGAAGCATCATGTGTTGACCTCACTATCGGTTTTAGAACCCTCGAAAAGTATGAAAACGACACCCATGACGAAAAATTTGAAAATTTTCGTCATGTATCGTTGCCGCCATCTTGGATTTTAATTTTGACCAGGCTTGTCCAAGTGTGAAATTCACACTTTCTCTCTCTCTTTCTTGCCACCCTGTTAATTGTTCATACAATGTTCGTGATTGATCTCCTTGGTGATTGGAACTTTTTCTAACAATATCCATATTCCAAATTCAAATCTACTTTGCTCCCTAGGGATCAAAGTGCTATTTTGGTCCCTGTTTACGAAGAACAAACTAGCTCTTTTTGAATAGATGTGATGAAAACATACTTTCTTTATTTCTACTTTTTTTCTGCCCATATCCATAAGTAGGAAAAGCGCAAAGCAATGTCCGATTCTCGTCAGCCTTTTTCTGATAGACCTTCTACACCCCCATTCTTATGCTTCTCTTTTGCAATAACTATAACGTTGTGTGTGTCACCTCAGGCTGTCCCCTGACGGTGAACGTGTCGGCGGGCTCCGAGCGCGGCGACGCGGCGCGCGTGGTGTGCTCGGGCGCGGGGCTGGCGGGCGGCGTGCTGGGCCGCGACATCCGCGCCTGGCTCGACACGCGCCGCGCCGGGCCCGGCGAGCTCACCGCGCACTGCAGCGGGCCCAACAAGGTAGCCACATACACAACATGTCCCAGAATTAACGCACACCATCAAACACTCCAATTAGAATATTATGTTATAATCATATCATACATACCTACACTGAACTTTTAATATTATGCATTGTGTACAAAACATTATTTATTAAATTAGTTATAATGATTGCTAAAGAAAATTGTGGTCGAACACAGCCGCACACGTGTAATGGTCTAGCGAAGTAGGTACTTCGTCCGTTTTGGTTTATGTAACCAATGTAGATACATTTTTCGAGGATTAAGTTACTTCACAAACTTTTAAAGTGTTTAAAATACAGATGGTTTTAGTTCATACCCAGATTTCATGCGTAACGCCTACCCTAAACATTATTGATGATAATCGTGTAAAAATTGACATCAAAGATACCTGATATCCGCTCTCAACACAACGAGGGCCTGTAGAACTAACCATCTCTCCTTCGTTTCCACATTTCAATGAAGCACTCGTTCAAATGTGGAAACCGAATTTTGTGCAGATTACTTAACCTATTGTTTGGCATCTAACCATGTCTAATTTTCCCAGGTCGCGTACTGTGAACTATACGAGCATGGAGACGGCACGTTCACGCTGAACGTGAAGCCAGCGGAAGCGGGCCGACACATGCTGAGCATACAGTTTGCTGGTGAACACGTGCCCGGCTCACCTTTTGTGCTCAAAGTCGCTGGCGCTCCCGACCCTTCGAAGGTATGTTTTTGATAATATTACTGTTCAAATAGCTAGCAGAATCATCCCGGATTGAAAAATAACTTTGGACTTGTTTAATCGCGCGGTACAGTGTGCATATTATTATAACACGTCAAGTGTACTAATGAAAAATAATTATATATTATAATAAGAAATCATTAAAGACTAAACGTTAATTATAGAAGAGTAACTTTTGGGCCAATTTAGATTACTATTACGATACCGCGCCCCCCGCGCTCTTTCCACCGCCCCTAATGACGCTCAGTCCCTTCCCGCCATCAGACCTCATACCGCTAAAGAAACCTATAAATCATCTACTGCGCAAGTCAAACCAAGCGGTGTGTCAAGTCTCGTGTTTATTGGCACGGATTGCTATCGAAGAACTTCATATCTAAGCAGTTTGGAAACAAAATCCCGTGAACACGATGACCACATCTGTTACCGCCCCGGTTCTATAGCCGCCGAACGCTGCAAGCAGAAATAGTCCTTACGATGTATAGGATGATATGGAGTTCTCAGATGGCACATGGGGAAAATAATGCTGCTCATTAACGAAAAATTGGAAAAGACGATGAAATTATTGTCAGCTGCTGAAATTTTATCGTCTTTTCCAATTTTTCGTTAATGAGCAGCATTATTTTCCTTCCTTTTTATAGGCTACTCTCCTCTCGCACTGCCAACATCGGCTTTACCTACTAATAGTGAGTCTCTTACTCTATTCATCCCATTTTCCAAAAACACTTATATTGTAACATTCCACAGGTCCGTGTATACGGTCCGGGCGTGGAACCAGGCGTGCTCGCGACGTTCCAGTCTCGCTTCCTGTGCGACACGCGCGGCGCGGGCGCGGGGCAGCTGACCGTGCGCGTGCGCGGGCCCAAGGGAGCCTTCCGCGTCGAGATGCAGCGAGAGAGCCAGAAAGATCGCACTATACTATGCAAAGTGAGTGTAAACTGTCTTAACCTATGGAGTGGTTTTCATTTGATTTTGTGGGGATGAAAGTGACCCTTGATAAACGGTTGGAAACATCAGTCGAGTAATTTCGTAACACTTATAATGAAAATGCATTTCATTTTGATAATTCAACAACATTGAACAACGCCAACGCTTGATAAACGAGTACCATACCTCTTCAACAGATTGCCTGCAGATATTAGAAGTGAGATTTAAAAAGACACACAGACAAACCGTATAACCGGTGTAAGAAGCCTGAAAACTCTTCATAAATGAATAATAATAATTAATTGGTTCATTTAGGTTGCGACCGATATGAAGCTATGAATTATCAATTTCCTTTAAAATCCTTCGGACTGCCATTTCAAATGTTTTACGCAACCAGGGTACTGTGTAGGACATTAAAATATTAGCAACTCAAATTGAATGGCGAAAGCAACAACGGATTAAAGCGGCTCTCAGAAACTATAATTATTGTGTACTAAAAATAAGAAATCTCAATATAGCGTTAGATGTTAATCGAGTTTTCGACGGAAGGTAAAATAGACGTTGGAATGGAAAAAATAGGGTCTCTTATCTATAAGATTAATACCTAAAACTTTGTAACTACCATCAGATTATCGGACAGATTAAAATCTATTTGTTATGAAACTGAGCTGGTTAACTGTTGCTGTGCAATTCAATCAACTACACATAATTTAATTATGCCTCTATAGAACAAGAGTGTTATTAGTGTGTCACCTTGCCCTTCTGCTTTCTTTCATCTCTATCATCTCAGTAGTCACCCCTATTCTACCCATATTTTATATACAATCGAGCAATAATTTATTTGGTCTTCTTACTATTCACATTCTTATAGTCCGCGCGACTGCTAGTCACCGACGGGGGGTGAGACGGGGGAGGGTGCCATTGACAAAATTGGCACACTGAGTTAGCTTGGCCGTTGTTTGCGCCCCGCCTCCCTGCTCACATACCTCAGGCGGTGACTAGCAGTCGCGTGCGGACTATACGTGAAACTTTCCTCACGAAATGTCCCTGTCTTTCGCCTCACATGCCCGACAACCAATTTACTTACTATCTTACTTATACTTACGTTAGTAATTACGATAGTTAATAGTAAATACTAAATAATTTAGATACGGATCTTTTAAGTCGAACAATCCTTCTATCAACAATCAATCTACCAACTTATCATTGTATCATAATACCGTATTTATGTGTATTATTATTGTAAAAAACGTGTACCTAATTGCGTTGCTTGCTGGAGAACATGTGCTACAGGAAGGTTAGTCCTTCCTGTAGCACATGTTTATAATGCAGAGAACTGTACTTTTGTTCCAATAACTTAAATAAGCGTAATTTCCCAATTATTACACGGCAGTTTTTTTTTTTTGTGTAATGTGCATGTAACTCCGAAACATAGGGTAATTGTGATCAAGATGACATACCTTTTGTTTGGAGGCGAATATTTGATTATTCAAAGGTGATAAAAAATAATTGTAAGGGTACACATTAAAAACGTTTATTTACGAAGCACAAAAAATATCTTGACACTAAAGAAAATTACAGAATTGAAACAAATTAACAAAAACACCAATCTAGTCCAAGTGGGTAAGCTGACACAATGTCAGTCTAAGTCGAGATACCTTAGTTCTTGCAGCAACGCCAGCACATAGATTGTGCGAAAATCGCTTACATAGCTGGCAACATACCCAATGCTCTCCTGGCTTCAATTTGATATATATAATTCGTTGCAATAAAAGCATGCAACCGCGTCTTGTGTAAAATCTTCCACAGGATCAATATTTGAGTTATCTAGTCTAGCACGCTTCACTTGCTTTGAAGCTCAACGCTCTTGCGATTTTCTTTCTTTTTTTAGTTTGGACTTGGTTTTTAACTTCATCCATGATGACATACTATCTTCTATCTTAAGTCGACGGTTGCTATGTCATCTTACCCTTCGAGGTAAACAATATTTGCCGCCTTTTGTGACTTAAAGCTTTGAGGTTACTTAAATAATTGTTCGATATTCATAGTTCATAACAAAGTAGTTAATACAGCAAATAACGTACCTGATACATATTTATCGGCAGAAACACTTTCAACACAAAAATATTTTTGAGTTAAATCAAAAACATTGCACACTACATCCAAAAAACGCAAGGTCATTAAAGTTTTGAGTGGTGATGTCATCTGTGAGCCGACATGTAAACGCCATCTAGGTACTTACTTGTGGCGCGTATAGTTTATCAGATGTAAGCACTTTGTCATCTTACCCGAGTATGTCATCTTAAGCACAATTCCCCTACCTATGGCTTGTTCCAAAAGTATCTGATAAAGTGTAAACAAACCACGTGCAGGTTAAATTCTTACGTAATCACTCACTAAAGGGAATTAGGAACACATTAATTTGTATTTAGAAGGTTTTATCATATCTCACCACTTTTTCCAGCAATTATTGTTTGAATAGCATTATCAAACTGTAATTGGAATACCATCGACGAAAATTGAGGTTATAAAATTAATTTCAATAGTAAAATCAAAAACATCTTAAAAGTGATTTAAAATTAGAATTTCGAGTTTAAGTATTCAAATAATCAAATCAACGCACTTAATTTGTAAGTGGCACCACCGGTATGTATTCTGATCCATTTCCATCAGATACATTTGGAACAGACTACCATTTTCAGCAGTTAGGTTTAAAATAGTAGTTTCTGACACCCAGAATCTCGACATCATCAAATAAGTTACTAGATATAAGTTCTTAATTAACCTGTCTATTGCACACAGTTTTCTCCCACCGAGCCCGGCGACTACCGCGTGGAAGTCCGATGGGCCGGCCGGCACGTGCCCGGCTCGCCGTTCCCCGTCATGATCTTCGACACGCAGGAGGAACTGCGCCGCTACATGCAAGCTTCTGCCGCTTGACACCACACATGACCCACTGCTTACACCTACGTCACTAGACTGCTACAAGGATATTTTGGCGCCTGCATGACATTGACAGGTGCTCGTTGTTGGTTAAGAGCGTTTATACAGAAAGTTGGCAACGTCGCAAATAGCTGTCAAATATTTCGCTATTTTGATTAATTTGGCAATATTACTGTATGGAAATAAGAAATATGGCTAACTAGCGAACTAGAATATTGATTATGAAATGCATTAAGATCATAACACCGACTATTTAGTTTTAGATGTAAAAAAGTATTTGGAAACACCTAAAAAGGTTACAATATCAAGCAGTGTTATAATTGCAATTCATTAATAATATTCTAGTTCATTAGTTAGCCATATTTCTTATTTCCATAGTATTATTGCCAAATTAATCAAAACGGGTAAATATTCGACTGCTATTTGCGACGTTGCCAACTTTTTGGATGAACATGAATTGATGATGCTCACATGATGATGTCACAGAAATTGTATTCACAAAATGAAATGGCAATGTTAGTTCCGATTTTGGTCACCTGCCAAAATATCCTTGTAGCGTTGTATTTGTGTAACTACCCAACTTGCAGAAAATAATTATCTCGCTTTAGATTCTATTCAGGGAAGTAATAGTGTTAATTTGAAATACCCACATAATACCTATCGATTGTGATCGTTGGCAGCTTGTTACAAATGAATGATTTCTAAAAGTGGGTACTTGTCTTTTAACATAACTTCTCTAAGGTTTATAATGTTATCATACTATATTTCACAAATATTGTCTTCAACAAATTAGATGCCTTATTTTAAGTAAGATTATTTTTTTCTTCATTAGTGGTCGATTCGATCAGAAGATACGATTCATTGAATCTAACACATTTTACACGTATTTATATCGTCTTATAATATTATGATATTGTAATCTGTTACTTAGGTAACGCGCACGTAATCGTTATAATCCGAATCATACGCACTTACGATTAAATCTGAACGAACAAAACATTTTATATCGGAAGTAAAGTGAGGTTTATATTTATTGTATTTTATCGGTAACATAATGAATTACTGTTCTAGTAGTAATTCCAGAAAATGTAATAATCCGTCCATGTTTTGTTTATAAGGTAGTGTAGGCAAATCAGTAATTCCTGCAGTTGTACGATTTTCTGTAGAAACCGCGCCATCATCGGAATAAAGGTATTTAAATGATAAATTATAGTCTAATAGAATCTCTGTATTTTTATAAGTACATACATTCTAATGCAAAATTCTAAATGTAATTTTAGAGATAAATGCATAATAATTTGTTTGTTAATATTTATTAATAACGACATTTAGTTTTACATCATTTAACTTAACTATTGTAACTAACGAGGTATTTGTTCATTGTTATTACGGGCTCAGGTTTGATTAACCACACCGATGTGAATTTGAGCCCGTAAGCTGCTGAATTATTCAGTTACTAATTGTTAATAAATTGAACTTTATAAATATGGTAGTTTTGTTTTATACAGCTAGTCACATATTCCCCAATTTTCCATCATAAAGGTACGTACCTGCCTATCACATTTTTATCACTCAAAGATATTAGATGACGACATTAATCGCATGAACTAGGTACATAGATAAAAAACAACAAATTTTTTAAACAAAATATGGCCTAAAATTATACAAGTTAAGGCCATATTTTAAAAAAAATCGTTGCTTTGTTATCTAGTATAGGTATATAAGTTTGGTCGAATTCGCCCTCAAGACTGAATCTATCAGCTGCCGCAGTAGACGCCCTGGGCGTCGGGAATCCCAGGCCGATTCCCGGCCACCGTAGGCGCGGGCTACGGTGAGCAATATGTGACTCAGGTTGGCTGGACAAATCTTCAAAATAGCTTGCATTTAACTAGGTCAATAGGTCACTTTATGTGACGGCTAAACACCCTTATTTCAGAATTTGTGACGCTACAGAATCTTAGATAATCGATCGAAAACGTGTCCAGCCATCTTGAAAAACCACTTAACCACTGTCCTACATAAAACCTACAATATTGGTTACTCTACTGCAGTGTTTGTATGGAAAAATTTAAATGGTCAATATCTTTGAAACTACGCAAAGTTTCTCCGTCACAATTTCAGGTTATCATTATCGTCCCCGTCACAAAATTTTGAACACATTTCGAAGGTCGTAGATCATCAGGGAGTGGAGATACATGTGTCCAGCCATCTTGAACTCAGGTTGGCTGGACATTAAGTTTTTATTAATTTCTCGTAAACCCTTACATGTGACGCCATAAATCAAACGTTATTACTGTCACACATTGCGTCACCAAGTATTAGTAAAGGAACCATATTCGAAAACGCCCCCGTTATTGAGATTCGGAAGTGCCAGCCATAAGTTTTATACGTAAATTCAAGATGGCTGGACACAGATTTTTGCATTTTTCTACTAAACCACTGTACTTATCACAAAACTTTTAGCTCGGTGCCCGTCACAAATTTATGTGACGTCCGTTGATATGCAAAAAGTCGTCAAAATCACTTCCGTTACCGAGATTGAGAGACCAGCGAAAAGTGGTTTTTCAAGATGGCTGGACACGTTTTCGATCGATTATCTAAGATTCTGTAGCGTCACAAATTCTGAAATAAGGGTGTTTAGCCGTCACATAAAGTGACCTATTGACCTAGTTAAATGCAAGCTATTTTGAAGATTTGTCCAGCCAACCTGAGTCACATTGAGCAATGGGTAGCTCGCCGTTGCGCCGTTCGCAGCACAACTGACGGGGTCCGCTAGGGCCGATGCCTGCCGGAGGCGCGGGAAAGTCGGAAAGGGATACCGTGGCCCCTGGCAACGTACAGGCAACTGAAGGAACACGGGTGGGTTTTAGTCAGCAAGAGTCTAACACGCCCTCCCAGAGCGGGAGAAGTTATTTGATAATAAATTCTCCCGCAAAAAAAATGGCTGATTCTATCAGTCATATAGTTTTTATTAGGGTTCCGTAGCCAAATGGCAAAAAAGGGACCCTTATGGATTCGACATGTCTGTCTGTCTGTCTGTCCGTATGTCACAGCCACTTTTTTCCGAAACTAAGAACTATACTGTTTAAACTTGGTAAGAGATGTATTCTGTGAACCGCAATATGATTTTCACACAAAAATAGAAAAAAAAAACAATAAATTTTGGGGGTTCCCCATACTTAGAACGGAATCTCAAACTTTTCATCAACCCCTTACGTGTGGGTTATCTATGGATAGGTCTTCAAAAATGATAAAAAAGGGACCCTTATGGATTCGTCATGTCTGTCTGTCTGTCTGTCCGTATGTCACAGCCACTTTTTTCCGAAACTAAGAACTATACTGTTTAAACTTGGTAAGAGATGTATTCTGTGAACCGCATTAAGATTTTCACACAAAAATAGAAAAAAAAAACAATAAATTTTGGGGGTTCCCCATACTTAGAACGGAATCTCAAACTTTTCATCAACCCCTTACGTGTGGGTTATCTATGGATAGGTCTTCAAAAATGATATTGAGGTTTCTAATAATTTTTTTTCTAAACTGAATATTTTGCGCGACAGACGCTTCCAAAGTGGTAAAATGTGTGTCCCCCCCCCCCCCCGTAACTTCTAAAATAAGGGAATGATAAAACTAAAAAAAATAAAAGATGTAGGTACATCGGTAGACTTCCACCGAAAATTGGTTTGAACGAGATCTAGTAAGTAGTTTTTTTTTAATACGTCATAAATCGTAAACTATTATTAAAACATCGATCAAAGTTACAACGAACTACAAGAACTTTTATATTATGTTACAAGTGCTGCTAAGAACCCTTCATGAGCGAGTCCGACTCGCACTTGGCCGGTTTTATGTGGAATACAATTTGCCGCCTGATAGTTTGTGTATGAAAAACTCAAAAATCGCAGGATAAGACATACCTCTTAGTACTGTAAGGTCGCCTTTTGCAACAACCTTTGTTAGCACTGGAGGAGTGCTAACAATACCACAATCTTATGCGGGGGCGTTAAATAAGAAATAATATTATATTTTTAGCGTTTATTTCACTTATCCGCACCTAATATGTCACTGTTCTTTTTACGAAACAAGACCTCCCGCCTGGACATGAGTTACCTTGGGTAACCTGGAAGTCTTTAAACAGACTCCGGACCCAGGTCGGCCGAAGCAAGGAAAACCTGTTCAGGTGGAGATTCATAGATGACTCCGCCTTGGAATGTAAATGTGGTGCAGTTCCACAAACGATGGGATACTTAACATCGTGTCCTGCGTGTCCTGTCAGCTGCACGTTACAGGAACTAATGGACGTTGGTGATGGCGCCAAACAAGTCGCCGAAATCTGGCAAAAAAACTCTACTAGCAAGATAAGGTAGATAAACAGTGTGTTCGCTCCAATCGATTAATTTCATTAGTCGAACTCTAATTTTATTAGATTTAAGATTACCTTCTGGATATCTCCAAGTGCAACGTTTTTACGATAAAGATCTAATTGTAGCGTTTCCAACACAAAAAAATAAACAATACTCCTACGAAAACTATAACCTTTCTTTGTTTGTTTATATAATGTCCGGAGGGGAGTGATGTAGGAACTTTAGCTGGTACTGTGAAGCATCGCAAGATACAAGACTCAGCCCACTATCGACCTCCGGTCTCCGGAGGGGAGTGATGTAGCGGTTACACCGCCACATACGAACTACGCATCAAAGACATGACGTCACAAAAATCCTGCATCGCGCAATTAGAGTTTACCGCGCGAACGACATATATAAGACTATCCGACATCAACAGTCGAGCAGTCGGCCCGCCAGACACAACACCCGTCTGGTTGGAAGATCCTCCCTTTTCTATGGTGGATGAGTAAACTTTACACCCTGTTTCTCATGCTCCTAAATCGTAATTGCTTTACAGATAGTGCAATCCACGACGACGCGCCCCACTCCGCGATTACTGTGTCAGCTGTACTTTAGTACGGAGCGGAGCGGAGTGGGGCGCGTCGTCGTGGATTGCACTATCTATACCACCCTAACGTTGAATGTCACGAGCACGTCATTTTAATCTTAATTAATATTCTAAATGCGAAAGTGAGTTTGTTTGTTACTCTTCAACCGATCATTATGTTTGCATACACGTTGTCCGGGTAACAGAAAAGCACATATCTAAGTAGTGTACCCTTCATCAAGAAAAAAAGTACTGTTCCCGAAGGATAGACACTGAGCGCGAGCGAAACCGCGGCAAAAGGTTAGAATATTTGCTTTAAGATCAATGTATTAGATAGATTCAACCTTAATGTAGTTTCAATATACTGTTTTTTTTTTTTTTTAATTGTTAAGCAATTACGAGGACAACTAGGTACACCAACCATTTATATTTGAGTAACGAATAGAACTTATGTATATATAGAACGAAGACATATCGGTCTCTGTGTTCTTGATTTCCTCGATTAATGCAAGTCTGTCTAGTCGAAAGTGACTCCACTTTCGCTTTAACCTTTTTAAACGCCACGTTCGGATATAGCCGACAAAGGAAAACGTGCCAAATACGCCACCGCATCGTCGTCTACAGCCGACAAGAAAACGACATTTTTTAAGTACAAAATAAATATACTAAATTAAGTTTTCTGTTTTTCTTTTTCCTATTATTTAAAACGACATTAATGAAATATTATAAAATGGCACAAATATCTGGGGCCCAAGTCTGCTATTTTTATAAATTCGTCATTCCAACACGATCCCATTGTCATTTTCCTAAAAAAACGTAATCTGCTAAATTCATAATGGTCGATCATTGGTTGATCATTGTATTTCACAAACACGATACTCGTGACGAATTAAAAGAAATGATTGCACTATGAAGTTCTCATGGTAGGTCACTAATCAAAGGAACTGTTAATTTTTTTCCAGATTACCGCCTAAGTCAGTCATTCATTTTTCATTATGTACGAGATTACCAATAGATTCCATTTCTTTCAATGGAGTGTCAGTGGCTGACCATTGGAAAGTCATAATGACGCCAATATGTTAGTAGATTACCAAACTTGTCAAAATCAACAATTATGAAATCAATGATAGACCATTCTGACACTATTGTAATAGCAGACTTGAGGCCCTGTTCATTACTTACATTTTTCTAGAAAAAACAATCATCAAAAATTGTTAATCGAAATCCGTACAAAAGTGTTCTTCCTCACGCCACACAGTCGTCAAGACACGACAGCTAGAGATGGGTAAGTAAGGTACCTAACTTATATTTCAAATTCATGAAATATTTTATTAAAAGTAGATTACTTATTACTTCGACAATTTTTTTAATGACAACTATTCGTAGGTATTGCATATTTATAAAATTGTGGAAAATAATCATAATTGATATCCATAGATCGATAGTTTACTGTCCACTCTCCAATTTACCTCCTTTGGATTTTAACCAACCAAGACCTAGCGACCCACGAAATGCGGCGTTCGCAAGACTGGTCGATTTTTTATTATATCCCACAATATCACATCCCTACTCGCATGCGAGGAAGTTGTCAAAAGTCGTGCTAGCCACGCATGCCAGAGTCGGGTCTTCCCGACAGCGGATGACGTCACGAACGAGATTAGTGATTTACCTTATTATTATTTGATTTATTCGTTTGTAGTTCTAATGTCTGTTTTTCGGTTGTTTAGAACTTTGTAACTGGTGTTTAATGATAGTATGATACCAAATAGGGTCAAATTAAATAAAAGAATAATGCAACGAGTAATATTTTATTAAAATATTGAACGAAAAGTAATGATTAATTGGTTATCGATAAGATGTTGGAATCCCTATTTTTTTTGTAGGTAGGTGCTGAATTTGTGGCTTGGCGTTGAAGGGGTGCCGAAGCGTTTACGCTCTGGCGTTCAAAAGGTTTAAAAAAATGCTACTTCTACAAATCACAGTGAGTGGGGTTGGTATGTATGTGCAGGTTGGTATCTGAAAGACACGGTATTCCTAGATGGGTACACGTTATTATTAATATTAGATCTTGGGACTCTACTGGAGAGCTGCGTACGCAGCGCGTCCAAACTCTGCCACAGCTGCTGCATTTGACCGAAGATTATCACTTCGAGGCGCTGGACCGAACTATGGAGCTCTCCTGAAAATAGAAAATAAAAGGTCTTATTATAACTATGTGAGAGGTATTCGATAAAGATAACTTGCTAGATAATATGTCGAATCTAAATATCCCGACTTCGTTGCCCCAAATAAAGAAATTCTTCATTATTGTCGCTTGTGTAGTGTCAACGTGGCAAAAATGAATTTTGTTAGTAACAGTAGCAAGTAAAACAAAGCGGGAATCAAACCCGTGATACTTAGCACAGAAACCTAATTGCCCCACAATTGCGCCGACAGATTCGAATGTTCCAAATGTTTGATTGTAGGGAAGAATATCTTGAAAATGTTAAAATTCTGCGGCATTTTAGTTGCTGTCAAACCTCTCGCAACTGCCAATCACGCATTTTCTCGGGGAAACAACTCAATGAATCAATGTGTTGTGTGTAGGGTAACTATGTGCGAAATTGCAGACATGAATTAGCTGACGGTGGCGTTGACCGCATATGTCTGTCTTAATATCTACTCTTAAATAAATGCCACCTCATTGTGTTCGTCTACCATTTTAAGTGTCCGATTTTAATACTTCAATCAATGGTAGTATTGTGCCCCAGAAAAAAATCGTATATCATACAAAACATCACGCCTATTTGTAATTCCAAAAGAATTAAGTAGAGGTGTACCTATAGTACACCCACATTTCGCCAATTCTGTTTAATTAGTCCCCTGTAATAGGGGACGAGCCTATCGCCATCGACCGGGCACAAATCCAGACTCTGGGCTGCTACTTAGAAATTTCTGATGGAAAAACTCGATAACACTTTGCCCGACCTATCGACCGATTCGAAAAGTAGCCCTTGCGACCATCAAACCAACGGGGCAGTAACGAACATAACATGCATTATGACCAAGATAGACTTACTGGAAGTAACAACTCCATGCAGCCTCCTTGTAATAGTCGCGTTGGCTGTAGCATTGACTTCCTGTGTCTTCACGGAGCACATGGCGCGAGCCTCCTCACGCGGCCCACTGCCGTGGTAGGTCGAGTTGTGCACCTCGACGTAAGGCTTGCGCTGCAGTTGTTCGGGGACATTCGACAGCGTATAGCTTGGGCCACGTGCTGCGAAAATGCCGGAAAATGGAAAATACTAAGATTTTTTGGATGATTTTGAAGTCTATATAATATAAGTAAGCCAAAAATCTTACAATAATTGTATTTATTGATATAGGTAGTCTATTATTATCTTTAACTAATGCAATTGGTCTTTGGCCATTTTATATTAAATAAATAAATATATTGATAGCAGTTTACTTGATCATTGGAAGCAAAAGACATGCTATGGCATCCACTCAATCTACGTCAGCCCTTGAACCGCTCTGTTGGTAGCGATTATTGTCCAAACATATCTAAATAGAAGACAACTCTGGTAGCGAGAGTCGATTATAAGATTAATAGATAAGTTACGGACGACGGGATATACCTAATCTACAACAGAACAGACATAGGCTAAGGCCTAGGTCTAGGTACATAGGTTAGGTTAGATTAGGCTACACGTACTTTAGGAACTCTGCAAATGCTTCAAAACTAAAACAATAAAATGTTGGTAAGTGCACCTCAGAACGGCTGGACCGATTTGGAAAATTTTCGTAAAAGTCCGAATCAGGTTCTTACGGAAAGAATAAATTGAAACGTTGCCGGGAAAATTGGAAAATTCGGCAAAAAACTAAAAGTTATTTTTTCTATAGGCCTGCCAAAAACATACCACACAGTTACAGTAACAGTTTTTAAATCAGCTTGAAATTTTTGGCAGGACAACGGCTGTCGGTACAGCTAGTAAAAGATCAGAGAGTCATCTGCAAAGTCATCAAGTTTCAAAACTAATCTTAGTTTTGGCTAGCTTACTTGAAAAAGTAGGTATAGGAACCTACCTCCCTGAACTAATGCATTGTTTAATTTTTGAATGAGCAGTCTTTTTAACACTTTCATAGAACTCATGTACTCCATGCCGCCATACATATTTAAAGTGAACCCTCCGGGAGGGTTGCCGGCATTACGTTTGCGCTAAAGTTAACCTTCGCGGACGGTCAACGGTATTACGTTTAAAACCGTATGAAACACTGTAAGATTAAGTAAAATACTTGTTTTCAGGGGATTTTGTCGCTATACGTAGTTTCCAACCTTTTTTTTTTTTTGTAACAAAACCGTGTAAAAAAAAATGCCTGGATTTTATAATCTTATTAAATTATACATCAGATTTTATTTTCACGGTTTATAATGCTGTATGTGTATAAACGCTAAGAAAAACCTACATTTAAAATAAGCCGCAGGCATCCCATACGCGACTAGGTGAACCCTTCAAAAGAGCTCCCGGCACTGAACGTGCTATCGTGAACGTGATAATGTTAGAAATATAGTATAATTTTACAATGTTTGTAAGTATGTGAGCACCATGCATCTATCACATAATTATGTCATTCCTTCATTTTTCATTATTTTTACCTATCGTGGTATAGTAATCTTATTATAGGTGCATTGTCTTCACATATAATTATATAATAAGTGTATACAAGATATAATGTTTTTTTTTTTAAAAAGAGTAACGGTGGAGTTTCTTGCCCATTCTTCTCCATACGAAAACTACCTTTTGGAATGGGCGACTAGAATCAGTTTTATTATTTTTTGTAAAGTTTGACGTTCAAAAGTGCCTTTTTTGTGCCTAATTGAAATAAATTATTTGACTTTGACTTTGACTTTGACTTTGACTTTGACTTATCACTGTTATTACTAGGTAGGGAATTTTGTGTAGGTACCAGACGAAAGATACAAACAGTGTAATAATTTTTAATAAAACGTTGTGTTTGTTCTAAATGATCCCCAAAAACTTGTTAGAAAAAAGTAGGTCAATCACTTAACAGGCATCTGTAAATTGGTCCTGAATTCGATGTGGATAAGAGTAATAGACACCTATTTGTTCCGCTCTTGAACATGATATGGAGTCAAGAACACGACGATTTTATAGCTGTTAAAATATCATTACCTATATATCATTGTTTTGAGTGTATTTTTTCTTTTTAATAACCGCCGATTGCACAGACTTTTAAATCCTTTTTTTATTATTATTCTGTACACAAGATAAAAGTTTCATAGAACTCTCTTGTTTACGCGTGAACGTTCTAAAGATGGTCACAATTCAACCACCATGCAGGAAATGCAATGCAGCGTGGTGCGAAACTTTGTAGGTTCATAAAATATGAGAAAATCTAAAAATCTTTTAGATTGTTTTAAAGCACACGTAAGTAAATGGTCAATCCTCCATCGTAGACAAGCCCAATTTTTTTAGAGACTAATTGATTTTAATCATTCCGCGTTGTTTTTTTTTTTTACAAAAATAGTAAGTAATAGTAGTAACTTTACATGTAAAATAAGCCTGATAACAGTTTTTTTTTTTAACTTACTGTGTTGATAGTACGTCGGCGCCGTTGTAACATGCGAAACTATCGCATACAAGAAAACCGAAAGACCCAAAAACAGTCGCCACATCTTAATATTTTTTTAAGCACTTAACTATACTTAACTTTTTTTTCACCAAAAATTCATATCAAAACTTTTTTCAGTTTAAATTTCGAATTCGTTTCGCGCGTTCTAAGGAGGTGCTCGACTCTCTATGGTATCACGGATCAACGTGTACTGCACGAGATGTAGTCGGCTCGCTGGGAATAAATAGTAGTCATACATTGACGAAATATTGTCCAAAAGCTTCACAATACACAGATTTAATTACTTTTGAGTGCATATAGGCTATAGTAGTCCATGGGGTGAATGGTCTAATGCATACTCTGGTACCTGTACATTTTTAGGGTTCCGTACCCAAGGGTAAAACGGGACCCTCTAAGACTCCGCTGTCTGTCTGTCACCAGGTGTATCTCATGAACCGTGATAGTTAGACAGTTAAACAAATACTAAAAACGGAATAAAATAAATATTTAAGTGGGGCTCCCATACAACAGACATGATTTTTTAGCCGTTTTATAAATAATGGTACAGGACCCTTCGTGCGCGAGTCCGATTCGCACTTGGCCGGTTTTTATTTATAAATCTTATTATGCACCATGAATAGCAAACTAGCCACTATTATGACTATTGTAAATATTGCAAAGCATTGCTAAGCGATTAAACATTTTCAAAGGCTACAAAAGTTTTACATAGTTATGTGTAAGTCCGACTAATTGGAACCGTGCACCTAGCTTCTGACGTTTCATAAGTGCCCATGTAGGTTTATGTGAAATTTTTGAAGTATACATAAGTCTTTATGTAAAGTTGTTCACCCAATTTACTTACTTACCAATAAATTCCTGAAACATGTCTGTCTATACAGAGCAATGATTCATTAGGCATGTTTAATTAAAGAAAATACTGAATTCACGTGAATGTTAAGGAAAAAGTGAAGGAATTTGAATAGGTACCTACTTACTACGTTTGAAAAAAGTACATAAAATGAAATTTCGTAAAAAAAAAATGGAAGATTTTCGAGAATTTAGATTGAGCTTTATTTCTGTAAATAATTAAAAACACCGTTCTAAATAAGGTAATAATTTGCTACGATTTCTCGTAGCATTTATTCGTAGCATCTTTTCCCCCATTCGCTACGAAACCAGCAACGTTATCGTAATTTCCTCAATGGCCTCTACGGCGTAGTCACAGTTTCCTTCTCAATAAACAAACATACCTATAAAGGGCCCGGCAACAGCCGACCTCGACCGAAATAACTCGGACAGGGAAACAGACACGAACCAAAATAATTTATTGTTCCACAACACCTGCTGGAAACAGCGAGTATACTGTCTAAAAAAGCGTTAAAGCTGATTAATTGTTACCACACATATCTACCTAGATTAGTCACGTTAGCACATAGTGTAGTACATACTTCTTGAAATAAACAGCTATAGTACGTAATCTTTATAAAGATAGAATGGTAGTTATGTATTTACCTACTCAATAGGTAGGTACCTATGTAAAATTTTGAAAAAAGGCTCGATTGACGCAGCAACTGATTGATTGACCGGCTGCACTTTCAGTAGCGGCTTCGATTACTTACCGCTCAGTCAATAATTGTATGCTCTCACAGATAGCTAGCTTTCGAAGGTTTGATTTTTTTCATGGGAGCAGGTATGTATGTGTGTGTAAATGAAGCCACTCATCAATAAGGCTAGCTTGTTGATTGAGTTTTTTTTAAATTACACCTGTGATAATGGCCTTAAAATGAAAGTATGATGAACGTTTCAGTAACGCCTTATCAGAGCCATTAACAGTACAACAACATAAAAAAGTTGATATTCAGTTAATTACTAGTAGTTAATCAAACAGATTTCTAGGGATAGGTAGGCTACCTACAATTACCATAAACGTAGAAATGTATTGCAGCTAGTTTATTATTAGTATTTTTACCGTATAAAATAACCCAACGTCTTCTTGATCTTCTTCTTCGCGACGTCGGTGGTAGCGCAGAGGATACAGAGGGCAGGATAGGAGGTGGAACATAGTTTGCGACATAGCTCCATATCCCACACCCTGCAGCCGTTCCGTTGAGGTAGCCCCACTTTACTCGTACGAGCACCCTAATTGCGTTCAATCACAATCTGTTTAATTTTGACAGTTCAACAACATTCATTGCGTCGTTTACGTTGTTGAGCAGACAAATTTTTCGAACATATGAAGCAATGGATTGGCAATATCCTTCAACATCATTCAGATTATGATTGATCGTGTGTTTCACAATAAGGGGTTTATTTATAAACGTTGCTTAAAGTTAAGTAATGATTAGCAACCATAAACCAAAAACTATCTAACCATAAATTTTTGACGTTCGAACGTCGCTTAACTTTAGGCAACGTTTATAAATAAACCCCTTTTTTTTTTTTTTGTGTTGGAAATCATCAAATGACTCCTCCCGCTCTGGGTGGAGCGGGAGGGCGTGTCAGACTCTTACTGACTAAAACCCACCCGTGTTCCTTCTCTTGCCTGTGCAATGCCAGGGGGCCACGGTATCCCTTTCGGACTTTCCCGCAACCCCGGCAGGCAACGGTCTCATAGGACCCCTTCACTCGCTGACACTCTTTGAGGCACGCGTGGAACACAACGCGCCGTCGACCCGGGCTTGGTCCTTACCGGACGGCGAGCTACGACGCGCCTACGGTGGCCGGGAATCCGCGATCGATTCCCGACGCCCGGGGCGTCTCCTCCTGCGGCGGCTAGGGGCGTGAGGGCGCGAAATTTGCCTCTCCCTCACGCACTCCGCCTCCTCCTTCGCGAGCATTACTGCTTCGCAGAAGGAGGTGACGGCCTCCCATGCCCTCTCGCTCCGTACCATGGCCTGGACCAGGGCCGGACGCGAGAGATCCCCGCCACCGATCGCCTCCACGAGGACACGGCGGTGCACTGCCCAAGCCGGGCATACCTCCACCGTATGCTCCACCGTGTCCTCCGGGCGATCCACGCAGTGATGACACCCGGGCGTTTCCTCCCGCCTTATCCGAAACAGGTACCTCCCGAAACAGCCGTGTCCGGTGAGGACCTGCGTCAGGCGGAAGGTGAGGACGCCGTGGCGCCTCTCCAGCCACTCCTCAAAGAGGGGACTTAACGCCGCAATAGTGGCGTGCCCAGCACTGGGTTGCGACAATCGCACTCTCCATGCCGCTATGAGATCCCGTCGGAGCTCTGTCCGCTGTGCCGCGATTTCTCGCGGCATCGGAGTCAAGCCCGTAGAGCAAGTAAAATGAACAAATCTATCAAAAGTGGTGTACGAAAGATGTTGTTTTGCATGATTGGCAAGTTCAACGAAAAACAACAACAGCGTGATGCCGCGTTTAAACAAAAACAAGAATGTCTACGTGTGGTGTTGAATTTCATAGGTTAGTAGACAATATTATTTTGATACTTTGAACACCTACCTATCCAGTCGTCTTAATAAAATTTTGATTTATAATTTACGTATCCTTACAAATAAGTTACTTTCGCTTTTTCGTATTGAATAAAACTAATTATATTCATTCGTACATCGCATCAGTCAACGTATTCATTTTAATAACATCACCTATGTTTTACGTATATACTCATAATGAATTTTTGCTGTATTTTTGTTGGTAATTTATTATTTATTATATGCTTTATTGTACATACAAAACGATATATAACAGAGGAAAAAAAAACAATTAAAATACATACAATGGTAATTTTAAAACGATTAACTTTCTTTAACAGAGAATCTGCAAGATGTCGAAGGAGTTGATGAAATAGTAAGAACTATTGAAAATCTCACTGAATTAGAGCAGAAAGATAGGATAATAACCCAGAATCAGTACTTAGAAGAAATAACTTCAATGACTGGTAAGTTTTTACTATACACTGGTGTTTTGAAATTATGCCGAAAAAAACCTTTGCATTTACGTAAACCAAGAATTAATTACATATTTTGTATATCTTCTTTGCAGAAGTGAGTGTCAGAACACTAAAGAGAGTAAAAAGGGAAGGTGCAGTAAATGAAGGTGTCTGGATTACCCCGGGGAAGAAACGCCCACGGAAACCTACTGTGTCTAACCTAGATAACTTTGACATAGATGCTATGCGTAACAAGATAAACGAATTTTATATTGTTAAAAAACAAGTTCCTACACTGAGGACACTGTTGGTGGAGTTAAAAGAAAGTATTGATTTTAACGGATGCAGAGAAACTCTGCGCCGCTTGTTATTAGCCAATGGCTATGAATTTAAAAATAATAAAAATGAGCGTTCTGTATTAATAGAACGCTATGACATATCTGCTTGGAGACATAGATTTTTAAGAACTATAACAGGAAAACGTGATGAAGGCAAGCCAATCATTTATTTAGATGAGACTTATGTCCATAGAAACTACAAGCCTAAGAAGTCATGGCAAGGTCCTTCAACTAGTGGTGCAATTGAAAATGTTTCGACCGGGAAAAGGTACATTATAGTTCATGCTGGATCAGAGAAAGGCCCCGTACCAAACTCTTTGTTAGTGTTTAGTACTAAATCAAAAAATGCTGATTATCACCATGACATGAATGCTGAAAATTTTAATAAATGGCTTAAAGAAAAACTTATACCAAATTTGGAAGAACCAAGTGTAATCATAATGGATAATGCTAGTTACCATTCGGTAATTATAAATAAGGTTCCGAACACACAAACACGTAAAAGTAATATAAGAGAGTGGCTTCGTGATAATGGAATTCAATATGAGGACTACCACACGAAAGCAGAGATGTTGTGTATTGTAAAACGAAATACGCCTAATCCAATATATTAAGCTGATGAAATTTTAAATCAATGTGGTCATGAGGTGTTGAGACTTCCACCCTTTTTTTTTTTTTTTTTTTGGGTGGGAAATCATCAAATGACTCCTCCCGCTCTGGGTGGAGCGGGAGGGCGTGTCAGACTCTTACTGACTAAAACCCACCCGTGTTCCTTCTCTTGCCTGTGCAATGCCAGGGGGCCACGGTATCCCTTTCGGACTTTCCCGCAACCCCGGCAGGCAATGGTCTCATCGGACCCTTTCATTCGCTGACATCTCTTTGAGGCGCGCGTGGAACACAACGCGCCGTCGACCCGGGCTTGAGTTCCTTACCGGACGGCAAGCTACCCATTGCTCACCGCCCGCAAGCCCGCGCCTACGGTGGCCGGGAATCGGCAATCGATTCCCGACGGAGACTTCCACCCTACCATTGTGATTTAAATGCGATCGAGCTTGTGTGGAGTTTGGCAAAACGTAAAGTGGCTAGCAAAAATATTGCAGTTACTACAGCTGCATTACAAGAAATAATTAAAGATTCATTTGAAAACGTAAGTTCACAGGATTGGAAGAAAATTACTGATCATGTAATACATGTTGAAAATAAATATAAAGAACGTGATAAAATAACAGAAGAAAATTTAGAAAGTTTTATTATAAATGTTGGAGACAGCGATACTAGTGACAGTGATGAATCTTTTGGCATTGAAGTGTTAGAATCTGATTTTGATTACGATGAATAAAACTAAGTTATTATGTATGGAATATTATCGTATTTTATTTGTCTATTTATTTTCGGATTCCGCTCATATTTACCTCATATACTAACACCTATACCAGATCAATAAATCCTTAAAATCCCGTTACAAACCTGATACATATAAAAAATTAATACATGTGTAGATAAATTCTGTTTCTTTATTTCCCTAACATAATGTTCTTATACTGTCTATATATAGGGTTTTTCATTAAGAGCGCTCGAACTTTGAAATGAAATAAAACAACCTGTTTAAGTGATATTACTACAATTTTTATAACATTTTAAAGAATATTCAATGACATTATGTGTGGAAAATAATATCAGCCAAATGGCCACTGCGACTCCGCTGTAGATGGCGTATTTGTTAGAACTATTCTAAACGCAACCTTTTTTCGTGATATCTGTCGTTTGATTCTGACAGATGTCCCTTCCGTCCGTTCAAGACTTTGTACGAATGTTTTATTTGCTTTCAATAATAAATCCCATAGTAATCTCTATAAACCTTTCTTTTTTTGTCTAAATATCCAACATGGTAGCAGAGCGTGGTTAATAACACTTGAAAACGCTCGTATTTTAAACAGATTGACGAAGAAAATCGGTAACTATAGAGTATTATCACGCCGTCGGCAAACATTGGAAAATGGCTTCTTCATCACAATACATGAATTCCATTGAGAAGCTCAAGGGGTCAGAAAATTATTCAACTTGGAAGTTCTCGATGCGAATGCTATTAATCCATGAAGAACTATGGGAATTTGTTGAGAATGACGTGAAAGATGATAAACAAAAGAAGGCGGAAAAGGCGTTGGCACGAATTGCCCTATCAGTTCAACCAGCAGTAATTCCATACATTCGCTCGGCAAAAACTGCTTATGAAGCATGGAATAACCTGAAGAAGGCGTACGAAGGTCGCGAATTGTGTAGAAGACTAGGTCTTCTCAGAAGTTTGTTTGGCACAAAACTATGTGATAGCAGCTCGATGGAGGATTACCTCAACAAAATTAAGGAAGCCTCACATCAGTTGAGTGAAATTGAGTCACCTCTAGATGATGAATTCGTAGCTGTTATAATGTTGAGTGGTCTAACTGAAGACTTTGATCCGCTGATTATGGCCATTGAAAATGCTGGTACAAAATTATGTACTGAACTTGTCTCGGTCAAACTATTGGAAGAGACACGGAGACGAGAGGACAAGCAGGATAGTATAACCGCACTGATCACTCGGAAGCAACCAAGATGTTTCAAGTGCAAGCGTATTGGCCATTTCTTGAAGAATTGTCCTGATAAACAAACTACAGGACAACCTGCAACAGAAAAAGACACACAGAGTCACAGCCATGGTCGAGACAGGAACAAGCCGAGAACTAAGCCAAAGGACAAGGCTCTTGTAGCTGCTCTGTCTTTCAAGGTGAATAGTGATGTGTGGTATATAGACTCCGGAGCCACAAACCATATGTGCAATAATGAAAAACTAATGGTAAATAACAGTTCTAATAAAACTGTTGAAGTGAGTATTGCAAATGGAGAAAAATTATTGACTGCTGGAATAGGACAAGTGAAAGTTCATTTAAAAAAGGGTGTAAAGACAATAAGTGATGCATATTACGTACCTAATTTAAGTACAAATTTATTGTCAGTCAGTACAATGACCAAAAAGGGTTATATAGTTACTTTTGATAGTAGTTCATGTACTGTTTATGACGGTTCTGATGTTTTAGCTACTGGTACTCAAGTCAATGGTGTGTATCAACTCGACACTGTGTCAGACAATAGCTGTGCTGAGGATAAGGAAAATACGTCAGGGGCAGCAGCAGCGGTAGCGGGCTCGACATCCCAAGATACGTGGCACAGACGTCTAGGACATCTCAACTCAAGGAGTATGAAGCTTCTAAAGTCAGGTATGGCAACTGGTATTAATTATAGTGCGTCTGAATATAAACAATGTCTAACATGCATTGAAGGAAAGCAATCTAGATTACCTTTCCCCAAGAAATCGTATAATAGAGCTACAGATGTGTTGGGTTTAGTGCATACAGACCTATGTGGCCCTATTCAAACTCCATCTCTAAGTGGTGCTAAGTATGTGTTAAGTTTCATTGATGACTATACAAGAAAACATTTTGCTTATTTTCTGAAAAACAAAGATGAGACCTTTAAGTTTTTTCAGAAATTTAAGATTTTTGTAGAAAATGAAACTGGAAACAAGTTAAAAATACTTAGAAGTGATAGAGGAGGAGAATATATGAGTTCAAAATTTCAGGATTTCCTCAAGTTTAATGGAATTAAACATCAGAAAACTATACCTGATTCTCCACAGCAAAATGGTGTTGCTGAACGCTCTAACAGAACTATCATGGAAAAAGTCAGGTGTATGCTGCGAGATGCTGGACTCGGTATGGAATTCTGGGCTGAAGCAGTAAATACTGCAGTCTATCTGAAAAACCGGAGTCCAACTAAGGCAGTTCCTGGCACAACTCCAGAAGAAAAATGGAGTGGAACAAAGGTAAAACTAGACCATTTAAGAATTTTTGGTTGTATTGCATATGTCATGGTGAAAAATAGAAAGAAACTTGATCTTAAGAGTAAACCATACATATTTGTGGGATATAATGAAGAATCTAAAGGATATAGACTCATTAATCCGGATAATCCTAGGAATTGTGTCAATTCTCGTGATGTTGTTTTCATAGAAAATAAATGTTATAAGAAAGAAATGTCACATGATGAAAAAGGTAATCAACAGCTGCTTGTTGATCTTAGTTTGAATCCAAATGTAATTCAACCATCGGAATCGCCTATTGTGAGTTCTGACATATCTGATGACATAAGAATATCACAGAATACTGAACAAAGAATAAGCACAATCACACTAGAAGATTCCGACAGTGAAAGAACAAGTGATGAATCAGATGATCGCTTGGATCCAACTTACCTTCCAGGAGAAGATTCTGAGACAGAGTCTCCAGAAGACTGCAGCTATGATGATGCTTCTGACTCTCATTTCATGACCAACTTCGTGACTATAATGGAATACAATGATCCTGATGAACCTCAAACTGTGGCCGAGGCATTAAATGGACCAGAATCAGATAGTTGGCGTAAGGCGATGAGTGATGAGTATAATTCTTTTATTAAAAATAAAGTTTGGACTCTGAAATTTGCCGCCAATATTCTGGGGCCAACTTTCGTTAGCCAGACTCTAGCAGTGATAGCATAGTGATGTGGCCGTCGGACTGCCAAGTCATAGGTCTCGAGTTCGAACCTAAGAAGGCACGCACCTTTGACTTTTCCGATTCAAGTGCGTATTGTATAATTATCACTTGCTTCAGAAACGATGAAGGAAAACATCATGAGGTAACTGCCGGTTTCCTCACGATGTTTTCCTTCACCGTTCCTGAGAGATGTTTCTCGATGGCATAATGTGAAGCCAAGTTAAGACTCTGACACCAGGTTAGTCACTAACCACATTACAATGCAGCAGCCTGTATTTCCCCGAAGGGTAGGGCAGAAGAACCTATAGTACACCCATATTTCACCAGTGTTTAAGCATGTAATAGGGGGTGAGCCTATTGCCATCAAACGGGCATAAGTCAAGACTCCGGGCTGCTACTGAGAAATTCCAGATAGAAAAACCCACCACTTCAACAATAAGTACCTAATATGAAGGTATAATAATCATGCACACCCATGAAATATAGAGTGTAGAGTACCTACTTGCGTTTATCTAAGAAACGAAAACATAAAAATACGTAGGTAGATATACGTTTCAGAATGTTGGCGCCGCTATGAAAATAATGACGAAGTCGTCTGTTCTCAGACGTTTCATCATTGGCACGTTTGACATTGGTGCCAAAAATGTATTGTTTATGTATAGTCGACCTCGTAAGTGGTTTACCGCTTTTGATAAAAACTCCCAGTATATTGAAACTTCACGACGAAGGTTGAAACACCTGTCACTAGTGCGGATTTCACCAATGAAACTGAACGCGTTCAGCACTTATAAACCACGTTCAAGAGCTGTCAGTCTCAATATTCCACAACAATTTTGACACTGACAGCTCTTGAACGCGTTTTAGATGTGCTGAACACGTTCAGTTTCATTGGTGAAAAGAAAAATAAACCATATCGTTTTATGATTTGCATAAGTGACATTCGACCTTAGGGTGGTGTGGCAATTACAAGATCGATTATACTTAGGGTACATACTGTCAGTACTGCTTCACAGTAAGCAGCAGCAGGAATTTACTAGTACCTAAGTACTTTGTTAGGTTTTAACACGGTAAGGAGTAGGTTTAGTTTCTCAACCACCTCCCTTTTACCTTCCTTACTTTAGTAGTCCTCCTTAATCTTTTCATGATTTTCATTTGATAGTATCGTGTTCTGTTTCAGTCAGCATTATTCAACTAATACTCCACGATCCCTTTGACTCCAAACTAGATACAACGCTTCATAAATTAATCAGTTACTTTAATTACAACGCTATTTCCTTCCGTTACGCCCTACATCCAGTTCTAGATGACCTATATAAAACCGATCACCGACCGTCAAATTGAGCATAAAAAATAATTTTACAGTATGTGTCAGTCACTAATTGATTTACGAGTTCCATGATGCTCTCAACTATTACTGATGTCAACGGCTGTTTGTCCACCATGATGTGTTTTTGACATCTGGCGTCGCGTGCGCCGAATCGGAACGCAAATAATACAGAGCGATAAATCTCAGCCGTAACTATCGATGAAGCAATCGAGTCGACGTTTGTATAGATGCATTGATATCACTCATAGGTGGACAGACATGACAGATGTATCCTCTGTGTTGACATGATTTGAGTACAGTACCTAAGTATATCTACTTGTGTTCTCTAGCTATTCGCAGCTCCGTCCGTGTATCTTTCCGACATGAAGAATCCGATAATTTCAGAAAATTCTAAGTAAAAGAGGTCCTTCGGTTCTTAACCTTTTATCCTAATTTGTTTGAATTAGGCCACTTTCTTTATGATTTCCCATCCCAACCTTGAAATTTCTTTCCGACAGGACAATCAAATATGTAATCTAAATTCCATTGGCTATTTTTCTGTAAAATTAGGAGAAGTGGCCCGTAATTTAGAAAGAAGCGTTGATTGGGTAATGTAAACACTCTATTTAACAGTTGTTACGAGTGAATGTCAACTTATTAACCCGAACAAACATTTTAATAGTCAAATGGGACATAGTTTACTAATAAACCTATGCGTAAGCGTGTGCTAGATTTTGGAACATAACTAATATTATTGTCATTAGTTACAAGGACGAACACGTTTATGAAAAACCAGCAAAAACTCGTAGAAGATTTCGAACACAATAGGAAAGGCTTAGGAAAGTAGAAGCTAAGGGGCTGGGAAAAGTGTTGGATAGTTAGGTACCTACTGACCTACTACCTACCAACTGTATAAGTCAGTTGTATTCGGCTATTGTATAGACACTAGAATGCGTTATTTAATTAATAAGTATAGGTACCAAGAGACTGCCTCTCTGCTTAACGTTTGTGGACTACGAGAATGCCTTTGAATCGATCGTGACATGGGCTGTACTGCAGTCTCTTCAACGGTGCCCGAGGTGCAGAAGTGTCTTACGAAAACGCCATTATGTCAGTCCGACTCCAGGACTAGACCTCGAAACCTATCATTCTGCAGCGAGGTGTGAGACAGGAAGACGTTATCTCTCCGAAACTGTTTACCGCTGCACTGGAGCATGTCTTCAAGGTTCTGGACTGGAAAGGGCTAGGCATCAAAACCACAAACCTTCGGTTTTCCGACGACATAGTTGTCATGGCTGAGACTATGTAGGACCTTAGTACAATGCTTAATGACCTCAGTAGAGCTTCCGAAAGAGTGGATCTTAAAATGAACATGGACAAGACAACGGTCATGTCAAATGCCCATATAACCACTCTCATGAAGATCGGGGAAGCTACACTCAAGTTGTGAACGAGTATGTTTACCTAGGGCAAACTGTCTAGTTAGGTAGGTCCAACTTCGAGAAAGAGGTCAATCGTCAAATCCGACTCGGCTGGGCAGCGTTCGACAAGCTACGCAATTTCTTCTCATCCCACATACCGCGTTGTCTCAAGACGAGTCTTTTACTAATGCGTGTTGCTAGTAATGAGGTATGGAACTGAAACGTGGTCGCGCACAATGGGCTTTATTAGAAGGCTAAAAGTCACCCAAAGGGCATTTGGAGAGGGCTATGCTTGGAGTTTCCCTCGTGATCGAATCACAAATGAAGAGATCCGCAGGAGAACGAAGATAACCGACATAGCCCGAAGAATTGCCGAACTTAAGCGGCAATGAGCAGGGTATATTTCTCGCAGAACACATGGCCAATGGGGCCAATGTGGCGACCGCGTACCGGAAGACGTAGCGTTGGAAGGCTTCCCACAAGGTGGAGCAATCACCTTGTGAAGGCCGCAGGAATCCGCTGGATGCGGGAAGCACTGAACCGGTCGAAGTGGTGGTTCTTGGGGGAGGTCTATGTCCAGCCGTAGACATTTTTCGCCTGAAATGACGATACCAAGAGGTAAGGTATACCTAATTGGTAACTGGTAATATATATATGGACATCGTGAGGAAACCGGCATGTCCTAGAACCAAAAATTCGAAGACATGTGACATCTACCAATCCGCACTGGGCACGCGTGGTGGATTATAGCCCTCTCCCTCTCATTGAGAGGAGGCCGTGTCCCTGCAGTAGGAACGTTATAGGCTGATGATGATGAAGATGATGAATATATATGGGCTGGTGTATACGGACAGGTCAAAGCGCGTATTTTGCGTAGGAAATCCCTAATAGAAATCCCACCAATCAAATAAATAAGTAATCCGCTTCCGCCATGCAATATTAAATTCCGAAAGGTATAATATATGATGATATGTATAATAAATTATTATTTGACTTAGATCTAGCACTGAAATCTCGATGGTTTGACGTGTCACCATTGCACCGTGAGAAGCAGGAGCAAATCACTGGCCAAAATCTACACTAATATTACAAAGAGAAAAGATTTCGAAAGAGTGGTCGCCAGCGCTACTGCTGAACATGAGGTCCTGGGTTCGATTCCCAGGTCGGGCAAAGTGTCATCGGGTTTTTCTTTCTGGAATTTCTCAATAGCAGCCCGGAGCCTGGATTTGTGCCCGGTTGATGGCAATAGGCTCGCCCCCTAATACACTTAAACATAACTGGCGAAATGTGGGTGTCACTACAGGTATACCTCTGTCCAACCCTTCGGGGAAACAAGGCGTGATGTTATGTTATGTTTTGTTAAGATTTGTATTTTTGTTAGTAATTCAAAGCTCGAAATGATTGATTGATTGATGATTGTTGCATTATATGTATGTTCCAGATTATTTATTAGATTATTGAGATTTCTGAGCTATACATCTTTGTTGTTCACGCTGAAGCGACTGAACCGATTTTAAAGTCTTTCACCAGTAGATTACTATATATTATCAGATCACTGAATAACATAGGCTACTTATAATTAACTAGCTACGCCACGCAGTTTCACCCGAAAAAATCTCGATAACCCAGGTCATTGTCTACTCATGTGCCAAATTTCATCTAAATCTGTTCAGCCGTTTTAGCGGGAAAGAATAACAAAGATGTATATACCTCATAGAAATCCCAATAATCTACATAATAAACAATTTGCAACACACATACCTAATGCAATAATCATTACGTACCTATTTATCCATGACATAATGAATGTAATGAACTAAAAGATAAACATCTTCGTTTTTAGAAGCAAATGTAAACAATTACCTCGGTAAAGAGCTCTCGGGACAGACGGGAGCGGTGAGCGAATCTAAATTGTTAGTTTAGTTGTTTAGTTTAGTTATAAAAAAAACATATTTTCTAGGCCATTCAGGTCAACGATCCATTCATATGTCTATCGTAGTTTTCGACATAAATGACTCAGTGGACCATAAATTAGAATGCCTTTTCAGCGAACACAATCTGTCTCGACTTTTATGGTGATATGTTATGCAATGTCACACTCTACAATAGTGCTATAAAATCCTAGGACAGGGATGGCGAACCTTTTTAACCAACTTCTTTATCTTTGTGTCGCTGGCACAGTTATAAAAAAAAAATTGGCCCAACTTTGCCACTTCCATGACGTTATCGGTGGCAGCGCAGAGGTCACTTTGGCTGCATGTTATGGAACTCAGAGGGCAGGATAGGAGGTGGAGCATAGTTTGTGACACAGCTCCACTTCCACACCTTGCTGCCGTTTCTTCGAGGTAGGTACTTGACCCGGTTCGATTTACAAATTCCCACTTAGGTGCGAATACGCAGCAGCGAAGACAGGGTTATATAAAAAATATATATATATATATATATTTGCATGTGCGTAATAATTAAAAGAGAAAATAACTATTAAGCCATATGCCTCCAGTGTCTGTGAAAATTTTGGCAAAAATTAAAACAGAACGGAGAATAGGCAACGAACTATGTAACTGTCCCAAGCCCCAATAGCCATAAGATATATAGGTACCAATGGAAAGAGCTTTTCCAGAAAAACGTTTTTTTATCTCCGCGACTTTTGCCAATATTTTTAGTACTTTTGGCTTAGTAATTTTCCGAATAGTCATTTATGAGACAAATTTCTAACAATTGCAATGTAGTAAATTCAAATTTAATAAGGTAAAGGTTCCCATCTGTCATAATCTGCCTAGCATTATCCCAACTAAGAGAATATTGTGGTCGGCTTCCAGTCTAACCGGATGCAGCTGAATACCAGTATTTTAAATGGAGCGACTGCCTATCTAACCCCACAACCTAGTTACTGGGTAATACGATATCCTTGGTAAGACTGGTTGTCAGACTTTCGGCCTTCTGACGACCCGTAACGACTGTCAAAGATCCACGAATGACAAGCGGGACCAACGGCTTAACGTGCTTTCCGAGGCACGAGACCCGTCGTCACGAACCGACCGCGGCACCTTCGATCGACCCTTCCAAGGTAAAAGTTTAAAAAGGTATAATTTCAACTAGTTCTGTATTAAAAACCCAAAATATAATCCTATGTTTTTGGAACGCTCCAGTGCCCAATACCCTGAATTTTCTATGATATCTATGGTCACATGGCATAGGTTGGCCGTCCCTGCCCTAGGCTCACGAAGACGGGTGCGCCGATCAACTCATAGATATGCATTTAAAACTTTTCATCTTTAAATGGTGTCAAGGATGTGGTACAATAGTCTAGTCCTCATGGGAAAATTAATTCAATTAGTTTAGATACGTTTGATGTACGATTCGACAATGGTTGGTGGAAGTATAACGTTGATTGAGTCCTATGTTGACCGTGAAAGACTTTGAACCCTGTCCCATTCCATAACAATAGTTTATTTTGATCAGGGGCCGAAACCAGTATGATTATTACGGGTATTTTTTTGGTTACAACGTTTATATGAAAAACGACCAATTGGAACCGTGCACCTAGCTTCTGACGTTTCTTAAGTGCCCAAATAGGATTATGTGAAATAAAATATTTTTAAGTGCTACCTTTAATTGAATATTCTTTTACGCGTGCCGTCGGCATTAGTCAAAGGGCCCGCATTGCCGGTGTGTTACCTAAATAGAGGTAACATGTTTCTTCTCCCTGGTTACCCAGGTATCGGTAACCTTAGTCGTAGAAGTAATCAAAATTCTTCGATACCTGTAGGACCGTAATTTATAAGTAAAGGCTTTCAGTCCCTGGTCAAACTCAGGCACAGCTGTAGTTTGATACAGCACTTAGCCACAGCTTCAGCCTAATCTATTCAATATTAGAGATAGGTACACCGAGCATAAAAAGCCATTCTAGTCCTTTTAATATTTAAAGATATCTCTAGTAATATCCAAAGATGTGATCTAAGATGACTCTAATGTTTAAAAAATATTGTTTTATTGAAGTACATCCGTTTAGACGTTCCTAATGAGCAGGATTTGACTGGGGGACGGGTTGCACTCCGGGAGTGCCGGCAGAAATGAAAACTTGAATATTAACGTTGTGCATTTTTTTTTGGAATGGATAGGGAATAATTTTGCACCGGTCTACTCTCCCTCCGTCTTACGAATTTTCAATCAGGTCACGTGTCCTGACAAAAAGTGCATAACGCCGCAAATGAAGTGTTCACTGCAAAAATACAACATCTTAATAGTGAACCCCCAAGGAGTAGGTACCTAAAGAATATTTAATTATAAATAACTAACTGATAAAAATCATTGGCTTCAGAAAAGTTTTTGCAATCTTACGGATATCTCGGAGCTTGACTTTGTTTCCAGTTTGAATATTCGGTAGTGTTAGATACCTACCTACATATACTGGTATCAATATTATGTCGTAATTGTTTATTTAATAAGAATTGTTGCCAAATACTACAAACATTTATCTAAAACAAACAAATTCAACTAAAAAACAGATAAGTATACATTTAATCAGATATAGAAATCCGAATTTCGAAACTGCAACGATAAGGTTTCCAGGTTAAATTATGGTTTATTTCACGAAACGTGGTATTCTATAAATAGACGTTGCATGTAGCAGAAATCAAAAGTATTCCATTATAAATTCATTTGTTTATTTAATTTGGTCAGTTCTTTAATTCAAGTTCTATAGTTGTCCTGTCGCAATCTCGCAATCGCCTCTTCTATTGGTTTTAAAACTGAGAGTTTCAAGTGCGTGTAAAAATGAAAATTCTCATTTCATTTTTAGTGTTGGTTATTGTTCTAAATGAAAACGTCAGTTGCTATGGTAGCGGTGGGTACCTCGTTTAATTTATGGTGACGTTAAGGTCAAACGGTCATTAGCCACGATTATTGAAGTTCAGAATTCGTTGTGAACTTTTTTTTTCTGACTTTCACGCGTTTCTAACCACTGTAGGTATTTCAGCCATAATGATAATTGACTATCGGAAACCGTGCTTGCTACTGTGCCATCCTATTGCGAATAACCTGCCTCTGTTACATCAACATGAAATAAAACAATTCCCTTTATCTTTTACATGTTTTCCAGATGCCAGTCCCACCAGCAACAGGCAGTTTACCCCTGAGGCAATGATTCACCTCCTCTCGGAACAAGTGAGAAACTTGATCAGGACCGGTGATGAAGCTAATGGAGTACCAGTTCTGGATCCCTTCGATTTTGAGTGGAGACAACTGAACTTGGCAGCAGGAGAAAAGTTTAGGTATTTGAAAGTTAACATCACCCTTTTCTTTCAAATTAGCAGACTCCAATGCTTATTCTTCACAATACCTTGATGGATATTCTTCGCCTGGTTCCTTTAACACTTTCGACTCCACTCGCTTTTCGCGATTTTCGCTTTTTGCGATGCCGCCATACATATTGGAAGTGAACCCTCCGGGAAGGTCACCGGTATTACGTTTGCGCTAAAGTTAAACCTCGCGGACGGTCAACGACATAGGTTTTGAAACCGTGTTATATAACACTGTAAAACGAAGTAAAATTGTGTTTTCAGGAGGTCTTGTCGCTTTATTTAGTATCTCTGGGGGTATTTTCATGTACTAGTGGGGACGTGAAATAATAAAAAAATATAAAAATTAAGAAAAGTAAAATAATTCGCTCTGATCCCGTGTCCAACCTGTTAATTTTTTTCCGAATATTTGTAACCGTGAAAATTGTTTCCCACCGCTCAAGTAGTATTTCAGAGGTGGAAAACGATACTAACACCAAAAAAAACGAAAATAAAAATGCTTGGATTTTAAAACCAACGCATATACAAATAAATCTTGTTCAAACTCAAACTCAAAGCATTTATTTCAATTAAACCATTTACAGGCACTTTTGAATTGTCAAGGGGTCAGTCAGTCAGAAATATGAAGCTAGTTGCCCATTCCAAAGCGTAGGTTCCTATGGAGAAGAACGGGCAAGAAAATCCACGGAAACTCTTTTAAAAAAAATATTTTCTTACAAAATATTGTTTACATCATTCATGTTGAAATTATACATGTGAGAACAATGTAGAAAGACGTGCACGTAAAAAGCGTCCGTAATAAAAAGATAAAAACAATTCAAAAATTTAAAATAAGCCGTGGCAGATAAGAGATGACCAGTCCCTACTGATGGCGCCCGTTCACGAACATGACGCATGGATCAGCACCGTTTAGCTCAACCATTTTGAAGGGAACTCAACGATCCAACACACACGCCACCACCAGCGAGACATTTGAGTGAGCATGACATATTCTTAGCCGCCAGGGCATATCAAGTCAGTAAATGGTAGCTTTATAGAAGGTACATGGTCACAGTGCTCACACATGTGCTATGCAATTATACAATAAAAAAGAGATTGAAGTTATATACAATTCAATTAAATTCAGCAGCTCCAACAATATTTCCGAATGCTAATCAATTAGTTTATGCGCCCTTGTGGAGCTGGACCAGCGTTAAGCCAAGCATTTTTGTCAGCGATATAATCCCCCAGCTTATAATATGCTTGGCAGCATAGTGTGCGTTTAATAAAAGATTTAAATTTCGTCATTTAGTTGTAGTTTATGGGGAGGTATTTTATTGTAACATTTTAAACAGTACCCCATGTTAAACAACAGATTTTATTTTCACAGTTTATAATGCTGCATTCGTTTAGAAAAATACGACCAGTGAGCCCTACAGAAGGGCACCCAGCATTGAACGTGTTAAGTACCGTTACCACTATACAGTTAGGTAATAATAGGTAATAGGTAATACGGGCTGGTTTCCGAAAATCCACGTCAAAGCGCGTATTTTGCGTACGGGTGGGAAAAATCGATCATTCGATCCACCCCAGCTCCTCAAAGAAGGCCAGCAACGCCTTGGTGTTACTGGCAATATCGCGTAGGATACCTGGGTTACCGAAGTACTTTGTAATGTATATATATGCTGTAAGTGGCTACCACCGGGCAGTTTAACAGCACATGAGCTGCAGTCTTGTCGTCCTGCATGCAGGCTCTGCGGAGCAGACTGTCTGTGACTCCTATGACAAAGAGGTGTTTATTAAATGACCCATGGCCAGTTATAGCTGCTGTAACCGTACGCAGCTGTTGTTTAGTTAGTCGAAGAACCTTTTTCGTGTGGCGGCCATCGATTGAAGGGAATGCCTCCTTAGCCTGTCTGCATTCACTTTGGTCCGACCATAGTGGTGTCAGGCTCGATCCCCTTCTGGCAAGTTCGTCGGCAGCATCGTTCCCCAGCGAACCGCTGTGTCCTTTGATCCATTGAATGGTTATTTTATTGAGGTCACCCACCTGGTTAAGGCGCTGGTGGCTCTCGTATATAAGCCTAGAGTCTACAGTGTGACTGTTCAGCGCTTGCAGAACAGCCATGCTGTCTCAGAGTATACGTATCGAGTGGTCCTTAACTTCCCTAGCCAAAATAGCTGAAGTGGCAAGAGAAATACCCATACATTCGGCCCGGAACACTGTGTTATGGACTCCCAATGGTAGGACCTCCTCCGAGAAGACTTCAGCACCTGTACCACTAACTGTTTTGGATCCATCCGTGTAGATGCGCAGCTCTGTTGGGCGTAAGCCCTCACATCGGTGATCCTCGTGAAATTGTATTGTACAGTTACTTCCAAGCATTTTTGCTGCAGTTTTTTTTTTATAGAATTACTGATAAATGTCGTGATGTTTCAGTGCCAACGTGAACATAACCGATGGAAAGTTTACTGGTTTAGGAAACTACCTGCTTAAAGAAATCAGTTTTTGCAAAAGTGATATTTCGATAGAATTGAACATTGATATTCCATCGTTGAAGCTTTATTCAGGTAACATGCTGTTTTTTAAGTTCAAGTTTCCTTATACTAACTCAAATTAAATTAGCTAGCTAAACTCCGCATACGCGATGGGTATCGATATCAAAAGACGATAATTAAAACAAAAAATAAAACTCTTAAGGCGACACTAACCGACTTTTATTGAGGATAACGTTTAAAACAAGTAGTTTTAATAAGTTGGAAAAAATATATGTTAAATAAATTAGAGCATTTTTTTTAAATAACTTTGTCTGTGAATATTAAAGATTATGTTTTTAATACATAGTGTAATTAGTTTGTAAAATTATGTTTAACGAGAATCACGCAAAAACTATCAAGCGTATTTTTCTAAACTCTTCATAATTTTAAAGATAATTTAAATATCTGTCTTTTAGTATATGTTTTTTATTAAAATATCTTTTATTTTATGTGCAATAAACTAATAATGCGTTTAATTTGTGACAGCGCTCCTTGATGGGCGAGTCCTATTACTGGCTAGACGTACGACGCGTTGCCTGAGCTCAGCACAGAACTCGCGAGCTAACCAATCAAACTCAAGGCATATTATCTGCGTCTTAATTTCAAGTAACTACAGCTACTCGTAACTACGGGGTCAATGGCCGCTTGTAGTGCAGTTTTTACTTGAAATAATGAGTTTAGAAAATCTTGTTTTGTTTTTTTGTTTATCGTCATTTAATATCTATACCAATTACATCTGCGGAGTTTTGCTGGCTATTATAATTTAATTAGAGCCAGTGTAAATGATTATATCTAATTCTGTAGGGGGTTCTCTTTTCAGAATATTACGAATTGGACGGAAGTATTTACGAAGCAATACCAATTAAAGGACAAGGCATAGCAGAGTGAGTATTTTTCAGAGTTCTTACAATTTT
This sequence comes from Xanthia togata, assembly GCA_963853775.1. Taxonomy (NCBI): domain Eukaryota; kingdom Metazoa; phylum Arthropoda; class Insecta; order Lepidoptera; family Noctuidae; genus Xanthia; species Xanthia togata. The sequence continues at coordinate 14,845,796 of OY970793.1, forward strand.
TTTTAGGGTTCCGTATCTCAAAAGAAAAATACAGAACCCTTATAGGATCACTCGTATGTCTGTCTGTCAGTCGGCTAGCTAGCTGTATGTCTGTCCGTCTGTCACAGCTAATTTGCTTCGAATCTAATGGACCGATTAAGTTAAAGTTTGGTACACATTATATTTCTGTGACCCAAACACGGACATGTAACAATAAATAAATGAATTTAGAATATGGGAGTCACTTTTGGGGGTCAAACAATTTTTTTTTTTAGGTTTTGCAAACTGTACCGTGTGATATATCAAAAGGGCTTGTTGCGAGAACCTATTTTTTTTAAATATTTTATAATAAATAATGTTAACGATATTTAAAAAAAATATATGAATATGGACCACCCCCCCCTTATGTCCGAAACTGCTGTAGGTACCTACCTAAAATTTCAAAGAATGGTTCTTTATAATAGATTACAGGAAAAACAGGTAAATCCCTCAATATTTTTTTGTGCAATAAAAACATTTATGATTTTGATTTTTTTGATTTTTGTGCGAACAAATTTACATTTGCAGTTGGAATGTATTGGATAACATGTTTTTTGTTCTTGGGATAAATTCATCCCAACTACGGAACCTCATTGTGCGTGCTCCGACTCACATTTGGCCGGTTTTTAAAAATTATCAGAATTAGGTACATAAAATAACTTGTTTACATAATGTTTTACATAAAATAACGTGTTTTGCAGCATTGAAATTCAAAACATATTGCTATGGGGAAAAGTATACTTGAAGCAATCTGCGGATGGTAAATCCATTCTCCTGGACAAGATTGAAGATCCGGAGTTCAGTATAGAACGAATTGTGGTAAGTGCACTCAACCTAGCTAATCAAACGAGGGACACAGACAAAAAAATTGTTTCCACTTACTGAAAAGTAGATAGCAATGAACGTGAACTCTGCTACGATAAACGGAAATCTATATTAGGAATATACTTAAGAAACATTAGCATTATTTTCAGCTATCCATTTCAATTTATCGACCTCGTAATTTCGTTACCACCTGTGACAACAATTCCTTGTACCTAAATGAAACTTCACTAAGGTGAAACTATAAGTTTTGAAAGCAAAATAGACCTTGTCACTTGTCGTTTCATAACGTGCAAGTTAGCGATGTCGACTATCCCCTCGGAATATAAAGTCTTCTAAAGTCTCTATGAAAAGTTATTGTGTATCGGGCTGGTGTCCGCAAACACGTCTGAACGCGTATTTTGCGCACGGAAAAGTCAAATAGTCAGTCACAAATAGATAAGTAGGAAAAATCGAAAATGTTCCGTAAAAGCGCACATTACAGCCGGCCGCACCAGGCCACAACGCATCGCAGCGTCCATAAAAAACGTACCTACTAAAGTGATGTAAGTACCTATAGGACTTCTGCGTTGCAGTGCGGCTCGCCCAAATGTGCGTTTCTTATACTGTAAACTTAAAATCGTGCTGCAGTTTTTTCAACTTTAAAACTTCTATTAATTCCAGTCCCGAACCCAGTTCGACAACAACATAGACGGCGTCATCACCTCAATGGTTGAAGACCTCTTGGCGGACTATCTGACCCGCTTCAACAAGTACATAGCTACCTCATTCAGTGGCCACATCGCACCATTCCTTAACCCTGCCTTCGAAAACTGTGACAACTGGAACCTCATTGCTGTCTTACTGTTTAATGATTAAGAAAAGATACTAAATGGATGACAATGTTTTGTTTTAATTTGTCCTTTGTCCAGAGGCGGATTCCCTGGTAAACTAGGCACGTGCCGCTCTTGCATTCTAAAATCTCTCAATTCTAAAGCTTCTGTTCTGTAATGTACAGAACAGAAGAATTATTTTAGAATTGAGAGATAAAGTACCGAACTCCTATTTCCGAAAATTTAATCGGCCCTAGGCGGGGAGCTAACATTATCGAGCCTGTATGCTTCTTTTGATGCAAAAATTATCGAGCTTGCTTCGCTCGCTCTACTGAATCCTACATTCTCTTATTTGCCCGACTTGGGAATCGAACCCAGGACCTCATGCTCAGCAGTAGCGCTTGCGACTACTAGACCAACGAGGCAGACATACTTAAACATAACTGGCGAAATGTGGGCTTATGTAATGTAACTTGTTTTATAGGAACACTGCCTAACCCTTCGGGAAATTACAGGCGTGATGTTGTGTTTCTTTCTAACTATGGTTTATAGCTCTTCTTTTTACCACGTTTACATTTCTTGCACAACTACTCGAACTTAACCCGTTCCTCTTATAGTCAAGTTGTAGACTATTTCAGAGAGAATTCCGTGACTCACTTATACTCGTAGCAATGGGCAATTTTGTAACTGAGCTGATGCTCTTCTCTCTCTAGGTGCGTAATACTTACCGGTTTTATCATAGTCCATATTGTATATTTTGAGTCGTATTCTAGCATTTTTTTTGCTAATAATAGCACGACTAACTAACGAAACATACCTATACCTACATAGGTACCCTAGCACCTACCATCGACACGCATCGTACTACGACCTACGGCTTAGGTACTACACGTAGCAAGGCGCTGCTACGCGCGTAGCCGCGTGCCTACGCAAGGCGTCACTAAATTTACGGCACGGTTGGCGCAGTGGTTAATGCAATTGACTGCTGCACTGCCTGTTGCGGGTTCGATTCCCGCACGGAACAAATATTTGTATGACCTACAAGTAGTTGTTCCGGGTCTGGCTGTTTGTGTATGTGAGTTTGAATGTTGGGGCAATGTTTATAAAATATATATATTTTTGAGGAATACCACCGACTACTTAACTTGCTTACAGCAGATTGAAATTTTCCATTATTATTTTGTTTTCGATTACATACCTAGGTAAATCAGATGAGATAATTTGCTAAATCAGTCGTTACCTTGATAGCACACCAAAGAATTACCTTGTCACCCGATTAGAGGTCCCTTTGTGTGTTCGTTAATAATACTTAAATTACAGAAATTGTAACGTTATAGGTAGGTATGTATATGAAACCCAAATTTAAAGTGGCCACTACGGACGTGAACAAAGATTATAACAAGATAAATATTATAATGCGACACTGATTACTAATATTATCACTCTATTTAGTAGCAGATATTAATGATTGATGGAATAAATCAGTGTTTGATCTTCAAGATTAGCTTCCTCTACCTGGTGCCCATGAAATTATGCACAGTAGGCGATTGTGAGTCGGAAAAACTACTAGGTAAGTAAGTTCTGAAAGAGAGAACATTATTGATAGCTATATGTTTTAAATCTAGTACATCGTATTTGTTGGGTTGTATTTGGGTAGTAGAAAACAACATAAAATATTACCAATTAGTGCAATTTAGCCCCATGATTTAATATTTACTTTACTAAGTAATTAAATGCTTTCTGTAATTAAATTCCATACTTTAAATATCTCACCCTTAAGGATTCCGATAATAAGCAACCTTGTAAGTTGACAACATTATTCTACTGCTAGCACTTTTCGTTCGTGAGCCCAGTTCATAGATTGTCCTGGGTACAAATGTGAACTCATTTGACAGTAAGACTTTTCGTACTCCTTGAAATTGAAACCCTCAATTAAAAACCATTTGCAGGCATTTTTTAATTGCCAAGGAATCGGTCAGTCAAAAATATGAAGCCAGTTGCCCATTCCAAAGGGTGGAAAACCTACAGCGAATAGAAACAAAAAAAAAAAATAAGCCATGGCAGCTAAAAGATAACCACCTTGAGTACATATACACTCACATTATTATATAAATAGCTTTTCTTACGACACATTTGACTTCAAAACATACTACTAGCTAGGGTTCGTCCATTAATCACGTGAGGCTTGAAAAACTTCACGTGATTAATGGACGACCCCTACTAGCTACGACATGCACCCCGCTCGCGCCTCGTCCGTCCCCCGCCGCCTGTGTATATCTCACGTATTGTTCTTCTATACATTTTGTATGAAATATGAAAGGAGCGGCGCAGCGCTCGCGCCGCACCGCCGCCGCGCCGCGCCGCCCGCGCCGTTACCTCACCCGCGCCCCTCGCCTTTTGTGTATGCCCCGCGCCTCAGGGTTCGTTAAATGATGTAGGTGGGGACATAATTAATGATTTAACCAATCTGGTAACATTAATGTTTAAACTACCATCGGGACATACTTACCCCAGAATTAATGTGGTCAACTTACGAATCAACATTGAAAAACATGCTCATAATGTGTTTATAATTTCGCCAACGATACGATCTGCATTAGGTAACTACAAATACATAATTACACTAAATGTTAATGATCCTCATTATTTACGCTATCCTGTACATAAAATACGACGCTTTCCGTTTCAGAATGAAACTCGTACTTGTGTTGATGCTGTGTGCCTTGGCGGCTGCGGCACCTAAAGTTGAAAAACCGACAGCTGTTCATAGTAAGTAAACCTAGGCTTTGGTACTTACATCTCTTTCCAATTATCATTCCATTTCAAATGATATTTATGTACTTAGTAATTTTATTTAGCTTTTATGTAGATAGTGTTTAATTTTGTTCTTCTGAGTTTATATGATTTATGAGTGTTTATTTCTGAAAGTTGGCAACGTCGCAAATAGCTGTCAAATATTTCGCTGTTTTGATTAGTTTGGCAATATTACTGTATTGGGGTTGGCAGTCTAACCGGATGCAGCTGAATACCAGTATTTTACATGGACCGACTGCCTATCTGACCTCCACAACCCAGTAAGAGTAACATAAACATAAAACATATCATCACGCCTTGTTTCCCCGAAAGGTTGGGCAGAGGCGTACCTACGCTTCTAGGTATGCCTGTATGCTTCGGTCGCTCTTGCATCCTAGTCTATCTTAATTCTTAAGCTTCTTTGTATAAATCGACAAAGTTAGTCCTCTTTCTGTATGAATGGACAAAATATAAAACCTATACCATTCGAGACGAGATGCAAAAATTATCGTAGCGTAGCGTAGGTTGGGAAGAAACACAACATCACGCCTGTAATTACCTGTAATTAATTGTTGTGTAGGGTTAGGTAGTGTTCCTATAAAACAAGTTACATTACATAAACCTACATTACGCCAGTTATGTTTAGTATGACTGACTCGTTGGTCTAGTGGTTGCAAGTGCCACTGCTGAGCATGAGGTCCTGGGTTAGATTCCCGAGTCGGGCAAAGTATTATTCGGTTTTTATAACAGGAATTTCTCAGTAGTAGCCCGGAGTCTAGAATTGTGCCCGGTTGATTGCAATAGGCTCACCCCCTATTACATGGGACTTAAAAACAGGTACAACAACCCAATAACTGGGTATTATACGATACCCCTTGGTAAGACTGGTTGTCAGGCTTGCGGGCTTCTGACGACCCGTAACAACTGTCAAAGATAAACGAATGACAGCCACCATACCAACGGCTTAACGTGCTTTCCGAGGCACGGAGGAGTCTCGGTATGAAAAGATGGTTACCCATCCACGGATCAACCCCGGCAAGCGTAGCTTAACTTGATGGATCGACCCGTGGGGCTGTTATAACTTAGCCACGAGCTCCTAACAAACATGTATGTGTTGCATTAAAAAAAACAGTAGGTACCTAAAAGCGTAACCTACTTATTTCAATACAAAAAAGCGCGGTGCAGCCCGCCTGCAGTGCGCGATGGAACACAAACACGAGTGCAAAATGTATCAAAGTGATAAAGGAGGATTTTTGCAATACGGCGGTCCCACACCTATTTTATATGAACCCACATTGACTAATAAATAAATTATAGCCAATTTAATTCATAAACACATTGTTATCTTCTCTCCTAGACCCCTCGACACAGGACACCACGCCTGAAGGTCGCAACATCCTGGTCAACGCCCTCGTCCGCCAGCTGATCGCGTACCTCCGCCGCATCATCAACAATGGTTCCGGCGTCTTCGGGACCCCACCCCTAGACCCCCTGGAGTTGGAGCATTACCATCTGTACATCCCCGCGGGACTTATCAAGTAAGTCATTGGATGTTAGAGGAAGAATTATTCATCTTACTTGGCAGAATTGAAGCAGTAGGAAACATACTTACAAATGAGATTTTCAGCTTTCGACGCTGAGCCAAGGGTTGAAAATTGATCAGCGCGCTTTTATAAAAACTAACCATTTTAGAAAAACGCGCCTGAGGCAGTAAACAGGTGGGTGGATCTCATTCCATCCAGTTGTCTAATTATTAGTTCCCTTTTATACTTTAGTTATACCACAGTCTATGGTGTGGTGTTCCCACTGTTCCTTTGTTGCTAAGAACCAAATCATAAATATCTATATCTTGGGAGTCTTCAAGCCAGGAATGAATAAATTACTCTCAATATCATTAGCGGTTTCTGGAAGCCCAACCGCACCACAGGAAATCTGCTGCCAAATTATGATTGACTCAAGATTTTCAGTAATAAAACCTCGATTTACCTACATAGTTTGACCGAAACCGCATACCTAAGGTGCGGTGCAGCGGTTTCGGACAAACTATGATCCGAAATTTTTACTAGCCTTTTAGAATCCATGGCTCGAGTAGCAAACTATCAGAAATTCTTACCTACTATGCTACAAACAAAACTACCAACTTTTATTTATTAATGATTTTTTTCTTTTGTAGCTTGGACTTGCAGCTGAACAAAATATTCGCGACTGGTATCGGTGGGTTCGTGGTGCACAGGAGTCTGCTGAATCTGTCAGATCTGTCCTTCGATCTGGACATCTCTGTGCCAAAGCTTGAAGCAACCGCTGGTAAGTATCAAGTTATGTAAATAAGGTAGGTATATTCAGTGACCAGTGGCCCATGGAGTTTTACAGTCCAGCTGTTTGCTTATAATACAAGGTGACAAAAGCCCCAAATCCAATCTACAGGCCAAATAATAATAAGCAAAAATATATATATTTTAAACATTATCTAGTCACAATCTCATCTCAGTGTCAATCAAACCCGAAAACTTGTTGAAACTGCTATTACAATGAGAAAGTTATTCAAAATATGGAAATTGTATGTATAGATTAATTACTAGAATCATAATACTTTTGACATACTTACCTGTTTTTTATTTACAGAGGATTACGAACTGATCGGTGATTTCTTCACCGCTATCCCACTTTACGGAAAAGGACAAGCCAAGTAAGTTTTTTTAAATACATTTCTTAGGTAATATTTAGTAGGTAGGTACAGAGGCGGCCCTAGCAAATTTTTTAGGTGGTGCGAGATCTCAAAGTGTCGCCCCTCTTTTCCGCTGTAGGGTTAACGAATTAACAACTTAAACTTTTAAAATTTGAATACGTGGCTTTTGGCTACTTTGTAATTTGTCTATTTTTTGTTTGTTTTGTCCGTCTTATTTTGTGCAGAATAAACACTTTTTCTTTCTTTCTTTCTATATATTTTTCTATTGACTCTCAAATATAGCAATAAAAATGTCTGAGGCCAATAATTGAGTTGGGACTCGATGGCCCAGTTATCCGGCCATGGCCAACTTCTATATTAGGAATGCTGCAGATGGGGACAGCAAAGTCCCATCTAAGCATGGAGGCAGTACCTACCTAAGTTCTTCTTTAGAAACCTATGAGTAGCACGATATGCTAAAGATAAGTACGTACTAACACTACAAGCTGCTGCTGCAAGCTGCTGCTGGTTACGGCTTAAATAAATAATTTTTTACCTCAGCACCTCAAACAAGCAGGTTTTGCTGTCAAAAAACAGTGAGCAAAATTCGATTTTGCTGCGAGCGTGAGACAAAGTAACTTTTTAATTATTTTTTTTAAATGCCGAGGTCAGTGTTGGGTCTACTCACAAAATTCTAAAGTTTTGAACTTCAATTAATTTTGTCACTTTCTCTTCGATACGAAAAAAGCGAGAGAGACAAGTCGATTCGAAGTTCGATTTCAAAATTCCATACCTACCTACTAGGCCCAAAAAAGAAACAAACAATAAAACGTTCGGATATACATAAAATATTAAAATTGCAAATCATCTGGTTTTATTTATATTCTGTTTTATTAAATTTTTGGAACGAAGTTCTTAAGCGGTTTGCGGTAAGAGTGCAGTGGCAGAAATCGTCACGCGAAAAGGCGCTTGCGACTGTCTTCTTCTAATTCAAAGAGAAAGAAAGACGGAGATAGATAGTAAGTGTAAAGGAGATGGCCAAAAATTGTTAGGACCTGTACCCCAGAATGTACAGAGATGAAATATATGTCGTCCAATAGGACAGATCTTCAGTAATTAATAATTAGAAGTTACATATAGCTATGCAGTCGTGGAATAAAGTTATGAAGATTTGAAAGTCTTGATGTTTTCACTCAGTTTTCATCATGATGTTACAATTTATTCTTAAAATTATAATTTCCTAAACGTTAAATAGGTTAATTTATATATATTTGTCTTAGGTAATTAGTAAATTTTATATCATATTATAACTTGGAAAAACTGGCACAGAAGTTACTGAACTTTTTTGTAGCATATGTAAGTATACCTATTAGACATAATAAAACCACATAAATTATTATAATACATTAATCATTTAATGATAAAACACACACACACACACACACACATACAGTACAGTACAGAAACCAGAAATGCATATGCAGTCATATCAGGGTAGGTAATGATGACATTTCATGCCGCCTGATGCGTTCTCTAAGAGCGACACCACAGTTAACACGATTGTAAAAGGTCCATTTTCCTTACTTAATAGTTATTTATTACACAGTTTATTATAATTAGTGGGGCACTCGCGTGGGGCTACGACACAATAAAATAAAGGTGAAATAACATATTAACACAAACCGAATCAAATGCCATAATGCTGAGCGAGAGCCGTTTTGCGTGGATGTGACCCATGTTTCCCCCAACCTTTTCTATTTTTTGTGTAAGCTCTTTTTTGTGTCATGTTTACCGCAAATAAACGTATTTTCTTTCTTCATTCTTTCTAAATGAATACCGTAAAACAGCATAAGCGACGCGTGTTTGAATTTGAAATATCATGGAAATGTCAGTTTAGACATTTCACGGATTCATTGAGTGTTACTAGCAATGACTTATAAGTCAATGGTTACTAGTAAGTCAAATCCAATACCAAATACCTTTAAGTCAATATTGTAATGCTACGAAACACAACGTAATTGTATTAAAATATCCTATCAGCATATGTGTACTTTGACTTTTGTTCTATACAAATAATTAAGGGAAGGTTGGTTAGATGGATTACTTATGGTCAAAAATATATTTTAATAAATATTTTGTTACGAATATTTTAATTGCTAAGTGCGTTTAGTTATCTTTTTCCTCTAAGCACTGATATTATTAAACGGCAACATTGAAGATAGTTACTTACCTAGTGAAATTGAACGGATAAAATCACTTAAAATTATTTTATTCAGCGACTGCTATGAAATGTTATTAGCTGTTATAAATTCTTTATTTATTTTAATTTAATTAACTGTCGCACTTTTAATTATGTACAGCTTGGGGCATTTTTTGGCCATCTCTTTTGGAAGAAATGAAAATCCAAGATGGCGGTTGCGAAAATTATCACATTTTTCATAATGGGTGTCGTTTTCATAGTTTTCAAGGGTGCCAAAGCCGATCGTGAGGTCAAAATGTAAATCCAAGATGGCGACTGCGAAAATTTTCAAATTTTTTTTCATGGGTATCGTTTCTATGGTTTTCAAGGTTGCTTAAGCCGATAGTGAAGTCAAAATAAAAAAACCAGATTGCGGCTGCGAAAATTTTCACATTTTTCGTCATGGGTGTCGTTTTCATAGTTTTCGAGGGTGCTAAAGTCGATAGTGAGGTCAAAATATAAATCCAAGATGGTGACTGCAAAATACGAGGTGATGAAGATTATGTAAAAAAAAACCTTGTCCGATCCGAAAATGGGCATATGGTACTGCAGTAACATTACAAAACAGTATTTTTTTATTATTATTGATAATAAAAAAGTTATTGATATTTAAAATTCACATTTTTAGTTCCAAAATTACCCCAAAACAATAAAAAAAATGCAAAACTCATAACTTATGACTTTTAGACACCCGCTAAACGACGGCCGCCGCCCGCACCAAATGTAAAATTCGGTCAAATTCTCCATTGAAAAAAAATGTGGGGGGATTATTCTTTCTTTTTTCCTGAAAATTTCCACATAAATATGCTAACAGTACGATACCTAACAACACCCTCACGGATCGGACAGGGTTTTTTTTTACATGTTGTATGTTCTCGCTGCTGAGGTGAAAAGTTGTATGTGTTACACGAGAGCAAAGTTATTTGCACCTCGTGTCTTTGAATCCCTCGCAGCGCTCAGGATTCTAACTTAGAATCACTCGCTACGCTCGTGATTCATTTATAGAATCCTTCGCTTACTCGGGATTCAAAATCAACACTCGCAGCAAAAAACGACTTTGCTCTCTTGTTGCACAAATAACTATTGTAGTGTATATTTTTTGATGCAGAAAAACGGAATTTAACAAATGTTATGTCCTTTTTCAGGTTCGTAGTTGAAGGCTTCAGGTTCCAGGCAAAATTGTTCCTCAAACAATCCGATGATGAGAAATCAGTACTCATTGAGAGAATAGAGAATGCTTCCTTTCAGCTACCTAGTCTGAAGGTAAGGATATAATAAAGAAATCTCGATATTTGATCTCGTTAGAGAGCACTTTACTTTGCGGTAGTCATAGATGATAGTCCATACTAGTATATTTATTTAAAGTTTTAGATTATGATACTACTTTATTTAAATCTGTCGCGCGCGCAATTAGCAGACACAATAGAATTTTATTGTTATCTGTCTCCAATATGAGACACCAGTATTATAAAGGTTAAAACACTTTTTTATATCTAACTCTCATGTTTACAAACCGGCTACTTCACCTGGATGTTTGATTAAGTTTGTTGTTTCGTATCTGACTCAGCACGGTGATCGCAAACGTGACTGTAGAGTACGGGATGTCCAGGTCAAAAGGGTTTTCCATAAGGAATTTGACTGGTTTTTTGTCCATTTATTAAAACGTAACCCTATTATTACATCCATCGAAATAGACCGGCGAAATGTGGGTGAATTGTACCTACACCCCTGACTGACCCCTTCGGAGAAACAAGCGTGATATAATGTTGAATTATGAAAGTAAGTAATTGCTAATTTTACTATTTATATTCCAGTCGGATTTGACTGGAGTTATCGGCGGCGGAGACATCGACGGCATCGTCAACTCGGTGATTGAAGATGTGATCATAGGCTACGCCAACCGGTTCCAGGGTGCCATCGCCTTAGCTACCTCCAACCTGGTCTTAACAGGACTTAACCCCGTCCTGGACCAGCTCTACACCTGGCCTTACCTCGCAGTGCTCCTACCACGCCCTTAGCTTTAAGAGAATGACAGACTTTTGTAAATAATACCTACGTAAGCCTTAATGATCCAGAACAAGTACTATATTAATTCTCTTTGATCCAGATAGACCGTGCATCAGTGAAACTATTTAAAAAAAACTTGGTTTTTAAAGAATCAAGAATTTCCATCATGATAAGAAATTAAAATATAATGTTATGTTTTAGTCAGTGTTTGTTTTACCTTCCGGGTTGTCTAATTCTTTGGGGAATCGTTCTAGACTTAGGTACATTGAACATAATTGAATGAAAACTAAAAATATCTATACGTAATAGGTACACACGGCTACTTATCTATATTGAATATATAGATAAGTAGCCGTGTCTTTCACTTAAAGCTGATCTCGCATTGTTTAGGATTTCCGTACAATGAGAGGTCAGCTTATACTGAATGTATATATCTTGATAATGTAGCCATGTGTACTTGATTACCGATCATGTACTTCTGTACCTACCTGTTCAACAACAAAACAATGGCGGTTATCTTATGATAAAAAAAACTTTTTCACAAAAAATAAAACCGACTTCCAAAAAAAACACTACAAAGTGAAAAATAACTTTTATTTCGGAAGTCGGTGTCTTTGGGGTTTTATTTTCGATTTTTGCCACCGACTTCCGAAATAAAAGTTATTTTTCACTTTGTAGTGTTTTTTCAACCGACTTCAAAAAGGAGGAGGTTCTCAATTCGACTGTATGTTTTTTTTTTTTTTTTTTTTTTTGTATGTTTGTTACGCGATTACTCCGCCAATTATGAAATGATTTTGATGATTCTTTTTTTGTTTGGTAGGGCATACTTCAGAAGTGGTTCCATACAAATTTGGTCAAGATCTGATGAGGGGTTTTTGAGTTAGCTTCAATAATACGTATTTTTCCCATCTAGTATATGTGGACGATATTCTAATAGTTCCTATCTCTCTAATTTACATAGCAGGTAATGGATATTCAAATTTTTGTAGGGGTTTTATGTAGGTACCACAACTAAAAAGTGAAAAATAAAAACTTTTTCACAAAAAATAAAACCGACTGCCAAATAAAACACTACAAAGTGAAAAATAACTTTGATTTCGGAAGTCGGTGGCAAAAAAACGAAAATAAAACCCCAAAGACACCGACTTTCGAAATCAAAGTTATTTTTCACTTTGTAGTGTTTTATTTGGAAGTCGGTTATATTTTTTGTGAAAAAGTTTTTTTGGAAGTCGGTTTTATTTTTTGTGAAAAAGTTTTTATTTTTCACTTTTTAGTTGTGGTACCTACACAAAACCCCCACAAAAATTTGAATACCCATTACCTGCTATGTAAATTACAGTGACAGGAACTATTAGAATATCGTCCACATATACTAGATGGGAAAAATACGTATTATTGAAGCTAACTCAAAAACCCCTCATCAGATCTTGACCAAATTTGTATGGGACCACTTCTGAAGTATGCCCTACCAAACAAAAAAAGAATCATCAAAATCAATTCATAATTGGCGGAGTAATCGCGTAACAAACATACAAAAAAAAAATACAACCGAATTGAGAACCTCCTTTTTGAAGTCGGTTGAAAAACAGATTGGTGTTTTATCGATCTTTAAACAATACCTACAATGTGTTATTCAAAGGAACCTACAATAATTTCCTGATGGATGACTGTGTCTACATGTGAACAGTAAAACTCTCAATCGACTTCCAAGTCGATTGAGAGCGTTCGTCTGCACCAAGTGCAAAGGCAACTGATAGATAGAATTCCGACGACTGACGAAATACGAAGTTTGCCGAGGGGCATTTTAAGAAAATAGTTGTAGGTACTGTACTTAGGTACCTATCTACATGTTTATCACTTAACGATAAGTGTTTAAAAATTAAATTAAAACAACATGGATAGCAAAGCAGTTTTAATACAAACATAGTAAAATGTTGACAAAGATTATTTTATACCATTTCCATCGGCCATCTCCAACAGGCGACTGCGGTAGGCTTCCGTTAATTGCATTAATCAATAAAAAGGTGAAAAAACTTTTTCTCGTAACGTATTTTCGCTTATCTTCGTCTAATCGTCGTATTCATCGTACCACACCTCTCGGCAAGCTCCAGAGACATCCATTTTAAATCCGTTGGGGCAGCTGCTCCAAACCGGCGAGTCATCAGCCACGGCGAACAAAGCATTGCTCTTGCGCACTCCTTGAGGAAACACATTTCCCTGCTTCGCAACGTTCGGACGACAAAGCACAGTGCACACAAGTAACACTAAAACCAGGAACCAACTCCGAAACATTTTGTAAGTTTGTCTGTCACTATGCTCAGAGACAAGCGAGTGGACTGAGGATTTTGGTAGTTTATCAAGTTTTGATTATGTACTTCCTTCACCCACGCTATATAGCGTCTGCTGTATATGATGAAATATATTATTATCAGACACGTAGGTACCTATGTGTGCTCAAATCTCAATATTTAATCATTCGTAGTATTTTTATGAGATTGATTCATTCCGTGAATTTTTATTAGTCTTTTCTCCGTTACTTGTTTTATGCTTACCTACTCATCTGAAGCCTTATTCATACAAACAGTCATATAATTGGTTGGTAGAAATGCTATGACGTGTGCAACGCGCCGAGATCACTTTCGCACGCATTTTACTATTGTGCAACTGCAAATATGTTACATATGAACTGGGTACTCGTACATACCTAAGTCAAGCAGCGGGGCGCGCGTTCTGCGTTGGATGAGATGATGCAAGGAAAGGAAGCACGTTTTCAAGAAGAATTAATAATAATAATAAAAGTAATAAAAATAAATAGGTCACCATTGTTATTAGGTATACCTTCCTACATATTTAATATATTATGATTATAATCAATTTTATTTCGACTTAACTTATTCCAATTCTTTACTTATCTTCGGAGATGTGCGCGAACAAACAGACAGACAGACACCGGATTCTATTGTTTTATCGAACGTATAGTACATATAATAAAACAGTAGAATCCGATGTCTGTCTGTCTGTCTGTTTGTTCGCGCACATCTCCGGAACTACTGCACGGATTTTCATGTAGTTTTCACAGGCAGACAGATATTAATTTGGAAGAGAATATTATAGGCTTTGTTTCACTAAAATCATATACTTCATACAAGACTAGATATTCTGTTCACGACACGTTATGCACAATTTCCGAGAGTAACCTAAAGAAAAGTTAGGCTTGCATGGATTCAAGATAGTAATATATTACAATCATTAGTATTATCCCACTAATAGCATTTAGATAAATCAAACTAACAAAAATTACTAGGCTTGCATGAATTCACGTCTAGTTTATTTTGAGTAGGGATCTACCTACATTAAAAAAATGCTATCTATAATAAAAATCTATTGCCGTATGTATGAACGATCATCACTAGAGAATGGCTCGAGCGATTTCAGATTCGTTTTTTTTTTTGTATTTTTCTAGACAAAGTTTGCATGAAATAAAATTTTGGAAAATCCACCGGCAAAGTCGGAAATACATCCGGGCGACGCCGGGCACGAACAGCTAGTAATAAATAATAAACGATACGCACCAATCCTAACTAATATTATAAATGCGAAAGTGAGTTTATTTTTGTTTGTTTGTTACGCTTCACGCTAAAAAACGGCTGAACAGATTTGAACTAAATTTGGCTCATGGGTAGACCATGACCTGGATTAGGACATAGGATACTTTTCATCCCGATATTCCCACCAAATCAAGACATAAGCGGGTGAAACCGCGTGGCGCGGTTAATAAACAATAATTATTATATTCTATTGATTTGAACAGTTTTTGCAGGGCCGGATTTAGAGGTCCAGAGGCCTCGGGGCAACAAAGGAGTGGAGGCCCCCTCGCCCCAAATTATTTTCCAAATAAAGTAAACAATTTTTTTTCAGTCAAGTTTTTCAATAAATAATTTATTGTGAAACCAAGTAGATTCCCTTAGTATTGAACAAACACATATAAAAAATATCAAAGGAAAAGATGCTTACTAGTGTTAACTAGTTGGAATTTGTTTTTTTTTTTCCGAAGTCTCTATTGTGGGGGCCCCCCGTTTGTGGAGGCCCCGAGGCTTTCGCCCCGGTTGCCCTCCCCTAAATCCAGCCCTGAGTTTTTGTAAAAATGTTACAAGGTTTTTATTTTGTTTTTTATTCACAACGGAGTAGCGCTTAGCTTGCATCTCACCTAATGGTAAGTGATGATCAGGCCAAAGGTGGAAGCAAATTTCACCCGGAATACTCAACCACGGATGAATTGGCTATCTTTCATCTAATTGCCGAAACAAACAATGCGGTTAAAGTTAACATTCTTGCTATGGCGACAGACTTAGATAAGATGGTAGTAGCTAGTAGCTAGGCGGGGCAGGTTTAAACAACCTACCAGGTCGTAATTAATTAGCCAGGAACTAATTACGGGGGGAGGGGGGTTAGCGGTTGCCAACTTCTGTAGAAGAAAAGTAAGTATTTCGGATTTCAGAGAGGGTTTCAAAAGAGTATTATTACATCTTTAACCTTTAAGGCCACTTTAGTATAATGGGGCTGGGAGCGACTATGGAGAATACAGGATGCAAGAGCGAGCGCAGTAAACTCGAAAATTTTAGCACCCCGCCTGGCCTGATTACTCTCTCAGACAATGCTGAAGTTGCAGGAACTCATTCAATACAAAGTCAGAGTCGACAGTAGGTACATTACCGTACTCTTACTGCTTATATAGATTATAAAGTACCTACGCTTATGCGAAATAGATTACAATTAAATGCATTAGACTACGGAGTCACCCTAGGGACGTCGCTCTCCGGATTGAAATTCTGGTTTCACACATTTCGGGAGGGGGGGGGGGTCTAAACCTAACCCATTTGGTCGGGGTGCCACTTAAGCGGCGTACTTTTATTTTATTTAAAAAAACTAATTTTAAATGCTATGTTGCATTTCACGCCGCGGCAACGGCCGGCGAGCGCTACTTCCAAGTTGATCGCTTTCCTTATTTTAGAGTTTCTCTGAGAGATTTTTTCAAAGATATCGGTATCCTCACAGTGGCATCACAATACATCTTCGCCAACATCTTATATATTAGGCAGAATATACACTTATACACTAAAAACAGTGATATTCACAACGTTAACACTAGAAGTAAGGATAAACTACGTGCTCCCTTTCACCGGCTTCATAAGGTTCATAACTCATTTGTTGGGCTTGGTATAACCTTTTATAACAAGCTACCCTCTTGTTTGCTAGATCTGCCTTTTAATGCGTTTAAAACTAAAGTAAAGTCCAACCTTTGTTCAAAGGCATACTATTCCATCAACGACTACTTAAATGATAAGAATAGTTGGTCGCTGTGATTAACTCAAGACAATGTTTAAATGTTCTTTCTCCAGAATTAGTTTACCTACTGACAGGTTTTATGAGTTTATATAAAAGTCTATAATTTTACTTTTTATGTACATTTATTTTATTTTTATTTATTGTTGACATAATCTACTCATTACAATGTTTTTTTTTAATGAGTTGTATTACAATATGTGGTTAGCTAGCGACCTCGACAATTATTTATTTTACCTCGATGGTCCTAGTTTATCAATATTATTATATCTTCTAGTTACAGCTCTATGTAAGCGGGCACGCCCTTTATGCCTGGAGGCTTTATTTTCTTTTTTTTTTAGATATTGTTTACGTTTAGTTATTTTTATTTCTGCTTGAGTATAGTTCTCGATGTTTTTGGTTGGTATATTGGCGTGTGCTAGCTGTCATATGGCTATTAATTTATAATTTAAATTTTATTTTGCGTAATGTAAATTATCTTATAAATTATTGTATAGAATCATTTTTTTTTTCCTAACTGAACAGACAGCTGTGCTGCTGGGGAGTTTGTTGCGCCACTTCTTCTTCCCAGCAAAAGCACTAGGAAGTGGTGAAGGGTGGGCGTTTTGGGGGACTGTCTTATGTAATTTTGACGTTCGAAAAGTGCTGATTCTCAGCCTAATTTGAATAAATGACTTTTGATTTTGATTTTGATTTTGATTTTATTATCATATTTGGAAACCCAATAAAAGTCCATCGACTTTTTTGCATGGTCACCCTACTTTGTTTGATTTGTTGTATGCCGCCGCCATGATGCACAACAAAAACAGAGCGTCATCAACGCCTCTACCGGTGGATAATCTAACTATTTTACGATATGATCACTAATGTTCACAGAGTACCTACACCACATCATGAAGTAGTCGATATCGTTATACGTTGAGTATTCAATGATCAGGCCACTTCAAGATGTGGTCGATGTCGATGATGTCGAGCCAGTGGTCGATGTTCATTTCATGAAATGATCAATTTTAAGATCTGGCCGACACATAGATATCACGACATATAGATATGCTTAAACTATAGCGACTAAATAGATGACGTGGTCCTAAAACACTGCTGCTACTTTTATCATTATCGTGAAAATATGACTATTTTCAACCGACTTCAAAAAGGAGGAGGTTCTCAATTAGTTTTTTTTTTTTTTTTTTGTATGTTTGTTACGCGATTACTCCGCCAATTATGAATTGATTTAGATGATTCTTTTTTTGTTTGGTAGGGCAACCTTCAGTGTGGTCCCATATAAATTTGGTGAAGATCTGATGAGGGGTTTTTGAGTTAGCTTCAATAATACGTATTTTTTCCACCTAGTGTATGTGGACGATGTTCTAATTGTTCCTGTCACAGTAATTTACACAGCAGGTAGTGTGGTATTCAAATTTTTGTTGGGGTTTTGTATAGGTACCACAACTAAAAAGTGAAAAATAAAAACTTTTTCACAAAAGACACCGACTTCCAAAATTAAGGTAATTTTTACTATGTAGTGTTTTTTTTTTGGAAGTCGGTTTTATTTTTTGTGAAAAAGTTTTTTCTACAATATATTTTCGAGTTAAAATGATGATTTTAATATTCGAAGTCAAAAAACACAAAAGGTATCATATATAATCAACCTTTATTTAATTTAGGACATAGGTATTTTCCCAAGAAGTCTTTATTTTTACATACAGGTAACTTTTCCTTGAAGTACGTACCAAAATTTAAAACTAGATAAAATTTTAAAATCTACGAATAAAAAAATATACTTTAAAATATTTTAAACATTTAAATAACATCTTCAACATTTAGTTTGTGCTACAACTTCAAAGTTTTAGCTCACAGAAATAAAGTTGGTAAAAAGTCTGCGCATGCCACACTTGATTTAGGATACATTTCTTAGATCAACCGTTATTAATTTACATAATAAGCTAAGTTAGTAGTTAGTGCCAGTATCTCTTACATTATAGGCATTATGTACCGGCACAACAGCTTACATAATAATAATATATTTAACAATGACAATCTCACTTTTGCACTATGTGTATGACTCATGAAATGATTCACATTATTAATTATCTTTAGAAGCACCAAAACAATTATTTTAAGCATGTTAAAAGTCTATGAGCTTTATAGTATGACAGCCTTTATAAGTATAATCAAAAGCTTGCAGTTGCAATAATGTTATACAAAGTGGTAATTTTTAGGGACGTAAATAAAGTCAATGTGAAACTTGCCTCTAGTGGAGTCACTAGGGGCAAGTTTCACATTAACTTTATTTTGCTAAGTAAGCGTATCATATGAATGTGAACTTTATTAATATAAGTTTAATGTTGATATTAACACAAAACCCTTCTTCACATTCGCTACTACAAATATGAACATAACAATAAGGTTCTTATTCGTATGTTAAGATTACTAAGCAGAGTAAAGTCTATAATTTTGCCCTAAGTCATCATGGAGCCGACTGGGCTGAATGAAAATAGGTGACAGGTAACTTTACTCTTGCACACCTGCCCACCCAATGAGGACGTCCCTAGATATTTCCACAGAGTTGTAACTTAATCAGAAGTGCTTTGGTGGCGGCGGTGGTTGTCGCTCCCGGGGCGCAGGCGGAGCGTGGCGCTCCCGCGGCTGCGGCGGGGGCTGTGCAGTGGCGCGGCGCGGTGGGGGTGGCGGCTGGCGAGCGCGGGGTTCCGGAGGGGGCTGCCGCTCTCGGGGCTGCGGGGGCATGTGAGGCGAAGATGCAGTTTCCATCCTGAAATGACAAAACATTCTATTTTAAAACAAACACTATCCTGAAATCAATAGCCGCCCAGACAGCAACCCCGCTAGTGTGGGAGCTTATAAACCGGACCCGATCTGTTTAGTTATTAAGTACTAACATAGGCTTTTTGTTTGTTCAAATAAATAAAGTTTATTTGTCATTAGTTTACTAATAGTATTTTTGTATTGGTTTAATTACACACCCCAGGCCAGGTTTTTCTGATTGCTTCAAGAGGGATTTCGGTGGAAAGTAGTAGTGGTAGGAAACAACTGAGAATCTTACCAACTCACTCAAAGGAAAGTAACCAATTTTTTTTTTTTTGCTTAAACTAGGTTTTATTTGAAAATAAATAAATATATATATGTACATATATCACAAACATACATAATAAACTTTATGTTTCTAAGGATTTTAATAAACTAAAGTTGTTTTTGTTGCTGTAGTTGTTGTTATTGAATTGTGGCCAGTTAAGCAATGAGTTTTTGTTTGTGATGCTTTATCTAGAGCCCGTGGGCTCGCGAAAATACTGGTCACAATGAAATAAAATACTAAAGGTTTAAATAGATAGATTAATTGAAGAGAGTTGATGTCGCATGTCAGGTAATGTAGTCGCAATAGACTGGATTGATTAATATTATAAATATTTCGTTTTCCAAAAGGGTTCCGACGCTAAAAAAGATTGAGAACCGCTGACCTGGAGTATTCTAGATCTACGGTTGATAAAGGGATAGCATTTACCTAAATTAGGTTTCCTGGTGTAGTTCGTCAGGTGAATTTAAACAGATTTACGTAATAAGTATTTTACAATAAGATTAAATTAGTGTTGTAAATACAAACAATTTTAGCACAACAAACAAGAGAAAATAAAAAATAATTGTTGACAACTGTTTTTTTTTTAATGAATGACGCATACTGTCAGATTTTGAAACCTAGCTTTTTAATCATTTTAATGTTTTGTTTGAATTTCTTGAAACCACAATAAAAGGATCAATTAAACGTTGTTTAGAAAGGGGAACTTTTATAGGTATGCCGTATGCAATTAATTAATTAAATCACATACGTAGTATCTCTAAGTAGTCTGTGCACACCGTGTAAATGAGGCTTTAGGGTGAGAACTATGATCTTCATTCGGACAAGATGAAGAAGGTATAAAAAAAAAAAACTATCGTCATCGAGTACACATTCTACGCTCGGCACCGGTCGCGGACGGACGTGCGCTGCTGTGTGTTCCTGAGTTCCTGTTTGTGGTTCCTGCTGTGGAATCCTGATATCGTCGTGCAGAGCGACGAACTACGTAGTCAAGGACTACCGACCGCTATTAATTGTCTGTCTTTTTCAAGACACAATTAATAAAGTTTTTCTGTTAACAGAGATAAGTCAAAACGTAGCGCGTCATTGGCCCCTTCTGGGTAAAACCACAGTTTCGTGGTCCTCGGTGGATACCATACGGTGCCAACGAAGCCGAGGGGGTGTTGACCCAATCACACCCGCCGAACCCCTTCAGGGCTAGGCAGTCAGTTGGACGGGTCCCAGTGTTCGGCCTTGGGGGGTCTCCTAGTCGGCATTGGTGACAGTTTTCCTTCAACAGCTACACACCTAGTGTCGGTTGGGTGTGTCTACACCCTTCGCACTAGACTTGTAGGACCCTGTTACACATTAAGATAGGCAACGGGCAAAAATCAAGCTTAGGGCTCACCCTTAGGCACACAACCTCCCTGCCTATACCCGGCAGGGAGGGTTTTACACATCCCCGGTAATCCGCCCGGGGAGTTCTAGTTCGTAGTTCGGGGAGTATAGGGAAAGATAGGAGTTATTTATTCCCAAATTTAAAATCCCCTGTTAGATATGGAGGACGCTCTGACAGCGTTCATCAAACTCTTTCAGAGAGTCCTCGATGATGAGCCCCGGCTCAAAACCAAATGGGGTGGGCATTTCGCTGCTTTACAGCGAACCCTCCCTGGTCCCTCTGACCGAAACGTCACTACGTTCAGTGACGCTTTAGACATCCCTGCCGTCGCGCGGGATAGCCCGCTCAGCCCGTCAGTGTCCATGGACACAGACGAGCCCATCCCCACCGCTTCAAAGCGCCCCGTTTCCCCTTACCCGTCAGATGAAGAGGCTAAATTCTCTTCTTCCTCTTCCTCCCATTCCGACGACGACGGTTTCATCCCCGTCCAAGGAAAAGGGATGAAAAGGAAGAACAAGAAGCAGAGCTCCACCCAGGCCAACAAGGTCGTTGCGGTAGAGGACTCTGAGTCGCTCCTCCCTTCCCTAGCCCTACCCGCTACTTGTGCCCCCGTAGCTTCCCCCTCCCCCGCCCCCCGCCCGATAGCGTCAACCTCCGCGCAGGTTGCCCCCACCCCACCTACTTCTGGGCCAAAAAAGGTCCCTCCGCCACCACCCGTGTTCGTACAGGACAAGGGGAAATGGACGGATATCTCCAAATGGTGTTGCGATCAAAAGATCGCATACACTAGCGCCAGGAACACCCAGCAGGGTATTAAAGTTACAGTCCCTACGTCCCGTGACTATAGGGCTTTTACAACGCTACTGAGAGAGAGACGAGTGTCATACCACTCGTTCTCCCTCCCAGAAGAACGTCAGATCCGCGTCGTCATCAAAAGGATCCCGAAGGAAATCCCCCCTTCGGATATCCTACAGAAGATCCCCGTCGATGAGGTCCACCGTATGCACCGCGGCAAACGCGGTGAGGCATACGACATGATCCTTGTTGTTTGCTCCCCGGTAGAGGGTCACCGCCCTATATTTCAATTGAAATCGTTATGTTCCCTCGTGGGTTTCTCTATTGAGAAGCCCTGGAAAAGCGGTGCTATTGGCCAATGCCACCAGTGCCAGCTTTACGGCCACTCGCAACGGAACTGCCACGCAAAACCCAGGTGCGTCAAGTGCCTGGGCGAGCACGGAACTCCCGAGTGCACCCGGCCAAAGGACCACTCCCTATGTCCCGACCCACCCAGCTGTGTCCTCTGCGGGCAAGTAGGCCACCCGGCTAATTACCGCGGCTGCCCAAAAGCCCCCAAATCCACATCCCCCAAACTGACCAAACGTTTCGACGCTCGTCAGCAAAGGGAAGCTCCTTCAGGGTTTAAAGTACCCTCAGCTCAGATGCCCCAGCGACTAAGCCCTCAGAGGCCAAGTCCGTGGAATTACCTCCACCACCAGCAAGCTTTCTCAGCCCTGGCCCCCTCTCAACCCATAGGCCCCTCTCAACCCGTACCCTCGTCTCAACCCATACCCCCCTCTCAACCCATACCCCCCTCCCAACCCATTGCCCCTACCCCCCCCCAATCCACCACCATCCCCCGTCTCATGGACCCCCGCATTCGCATCACCGCGCCCCTCGTCAAACCCGCACCTGCTCCAGTAGCATCGCGTCCCCCAACCTCAGCCCCCCCCACAGTCGGCCCTAGCATGGCCTATAACATTATAAGTTCGACTTTTACAGCCTTCCTCTCCCCTCGCGCTATCCAAATGGCCCAGGAAATCCTGGCCGCTCAGGCCGCTGGCGACCTCTTCAGGTTGCAGGCCATCTACAATGCGTATCCCGAGATCACGCAAGCCCTGACCTCCCTCAGCACCCCTTCTAGAACCCATAATGTATAACACCATCAATACTAGGTTCAAACCCCGATCCCTCAAGTTAGGTTTTTTCAACGCCAATGGCATTAGAGGCCAACGGGATGAGATCGCGACTTTCCTTCGCGACCATCAAATTGACATCCTCCTTATCCAAGAGTCTTTTCTCAAGCCATGCAACCGCGACCCGTCAATTGCCAACTATCGCATAGTTCGCAATGACAGGACGCGATGTCACTTGGGCGGCACCCTTATTTACTATAAAAAGGATCTATATTGCATCCCAATAGACCCTCCTCCCCTCTCACGATTAGAAGTCTCAATCTGCCGCTTAGGCATGACCGGCCATCAGCCGATCTCACTAGTATCGGTCTACATCCCACCCCTCAATACTTCGGAGAACTTCCAACTCCTCTCAGACGACCTCTCTATCCTACTCGGCATGAATGACTCTGCTATCTTAGCGGGCGATTTCAATGCCAAGCATCCCGCCTGGAATAGTTCCAAAACCTGTACCAGAGGGCGACACCTGTTCGACCTCTCTAATTCTCTCAATTTTGACGTCATCGCCCCGATGACCCCAACTCACTTTCCCCACGTTACCCATCATAACCCCGACGTCATAGACGTGGCGCTCCTTAAGAACGTCGCTCTAAGGTTAGAATCCATAGAAACGGTGCAAGAGCTTAACTCTGACCACCGCCCAGTAGTCATAAAAATGGCCCCCCGCATAGGTCTCCCCGACCCCTCTCAACCCGCTCTCACCAAAAGGGTAACGGACTGGAAGAAAGTAAGCACCCAGCTGAAATCCAACACGTCCCCCCAATTGGACGCCATCCCCGACAAATTCGACTCTATCGCGGACACAACGGCCGCGATCGACTCACTCACGGAGCACGTACAATCAGTCCTGAGCGACTGCTCTAGGGAGGTTTCAGCGTCGGGCGACCCTCGCTGGAGCCTGCCGGACGATGTACGCGCGCTGCTGACTGAGAAGAACGCGGCCGTTCGTGCCTACAGCAATTTTCCCTGCTCCGCTAACAAAGCCCATATGCGCTATTTACAGAGAACTGTAAAGACACGCATACAGGAGCTGCGTGACACGGGCTGGGACAAGATGCTCAGCGAACTAGAGCCCACCCACCTGGCATTCTGGGAACTTCAGAGGAAACTCAAGTCCCAGCAAGTGGCCTCCATGCCCCCCCTGACCCGTCCCGACAAGACCATCGCGTTCGAGGACTTAGAAAAGGCTGAATGCCTAGCAGACAGTCTAGAAGCTCAATGCTCCCCTAGCTCCCAACCGGTAGACCAAGCTCACCTCCTAGAGGTCGACGCCGAGGTCGAACGTAGATCCTCTCCCTCCCGTTGAAGACCCTGATAGTCCTCTGCCTCCCGTCACTCCAGACGAAGTGCATGACATCATCAAAGGTCTGAAAACCCGCAAAGCCCCCGGCTCAGATGGAATCACCAATAGGGTGATCCAGCTATTCCCTGCCCACCTGATAATGCTATTGGCCACCATCTTCAATGGTGCCCTAAGCAATAACATCTTTCCCCAAGCATGGAAAGAAGCCACGGTCATCGGCATACCGAAGCCCGGCAAGCCCAAGACCGAGCCGTCGAGTTACCGCCCCATCAGTTTGCTCAAGGTACTCGGCAAAGTCTATGAGAGGCTTATTTATAAGCGCCTCAGAGATTTTGCCGAAACCAAGGGCCTCATCCCCAACGAACAGTTTGGATTCCGAACCCAGCACTCTAGCGTGCATCAGGCCCACCGGATTATTGAAAGCATATGCGCTGGCTTCCAGCGCGGCTTGATAACTGGTGCAATATTCTTCGATATAGCGAAAGCGTTCGACAAAGTCTGGCACAACGGCTTATTATATAAGCTCTACAAACTCGGTGTGCCGGACCGTCTCGTGCTCATCTTACGGGACTTTTTGTCAAACCGCACCTTCCGCTACCGTATCGAAGTAGCGATATCCTCCCCTCGTCCTATCCGCGCAGGAGTCCCTCAAGGCTCTGTGCTCTCCCCCCTAATCTTCACGCTTTTCACCAGCGATATCCCAAAGAGTAAAAGGGCGCAGTTGGCTCTGTTCGCAGACGATACGGCCATTTACTACAAGGGAACCAGCACTGACTCGATAGCCCACACTCTCCAGACCTCAGTCGACATGCTCGGCACCTGGTTTAGAAAGTGGAGGATCGAAGTTAACCCGGATAAAAGCCAAGCGATTCTCTTTAGGAAACCGCGCAAAAGGTTCAAACCCCCCCGACCCATCACCATGTTCGGCAAGCCTATCCCTTGGGAGAAGCGAGCCAAATACCTAGGTGTCGTCCTAGATCAGCATCTCACCTTCAGTGAGCACATAAAGCAGGTCCGCTCGCGAGCCGCTTTCGTCCTCGGTAGACTCCACTCTGTCCTGAATGCACGTAGCAAAATGTCACTTAAGTGCAAATTGCGTACGTACACGGCGTGCGTTCGTCCCATCATGACCTATGCGGGAGCCGTATTTGCACACGCAAAACCCCGTCATATTCATAGGATGCAAACGCTCCAAAATAGATTTCTCCGGAAAATCACCGGTGCCCCCTGGTACGTTAGGAACGAGATCCTCCATCTCGACCTAAAGATCCCCACAATCCACCAATTTCTCAAACGCAATTCCAAGCGTTTCTTTGAGTCCGCCGCCAAACATCGCAACCCTCTGGTTGTCGAGGCCGCCAATTATGTCACGAGTAGAATCAGTCAGACCCGCCGCCCAAGGCAAATCCTTACCGACCCAGACGACCCCATAACCCTCCTCCAGGAGAGCAATAGGGCCACAAGTACAGTGCACAAGAAACACAGACACCGACCCGCATTCCGACCTCGCCGCCGAGGTCCTCCGCGATCGCGACCCGCCCGAGTAAATAATACTCCCCACCGACCCTTGCTCGCAGAAGCGGCAGCCCGCGTTTTGCTGAGAAATGTAGTCTTAATTTCCCCGATTAATAATAATGAATCATCTTTGATCCAGCCTGTCCCAACTTGCTGTCCTCCCCCCAGCGACGCCCTAAGCCGAGGTCCGTACCCCACAGGGGGTGCCCTTAGCGAGCGTTCGCCTAGTTTTAATTTAGAATAGTTTTGCCCCTGGCTGGAGGCTTTAAGTTAGTAGCTTAAGGCAGCCGCAGGATTGACCGGTTAAGTAGTCATCACCTCAGAGGTGAGCTACGAGATGCCCTACACAAAAAAAAAAAAAAAAAAGTCATCGAGTAGCAATACAGTCCTTCCACAGTTATTTTACCTCTAAAAGCAACCCTATATATGTATGAAGGCTTTCCAAGTTTGTGGTGTGTGGTCTATAAAAACCGAATAAAGCGTCGAGATTCCATAATACAAATAGCTGAGCAAATGGGATTGGATAGTGTTATTCCGATCGACATGAAAATTAAATCTTTGAAAACTCAATTCAGCAGAGAATTAAATATACGGCTCCAATTTACGGCTGTACTTTAGGGACCGCGCGTGCGAAGCTACATTTTTTTTTTTTGAGAATTATAGATGTCTTCATAGACAACACTTTTACAAAATGACACAGCTAGCAAACGCCTAGTTTCCGAGAAAAAAAATCCTATTTTCGAAAATTCAACATATTTACGTAAAAAATTGACATTTTGTCATAGATAATGTAGGAATTCCATTCCTAGGTTGTTCCGTTCTATGTTCAGACAAAGTGACAGCGGATTTTAATGGTTTTTAGTATAATTATAGTATGGATGAGAACTGAGGATGTAAGAGCGATGGATGAACTTAGGAGGCAAGAGGATGGCGGGTTCCTAGACCCTGCCATTCCGTGGTTATTTTTTTTTAAACCACACAGAAGTACTCCGTCGACAACTCCTTAGTTCACATTGACCTTGAAAATGTTCATGACCTGACAGCTTGTTACAAGGTATTATTCAGTTTCTTTTTGTTTGACCTTGACTTTTGGGGTCTAGACCTTGCCCTTGAAGATGTCACTGACCTCATTATTGCTTGGAACCTAATTTAGACTCGCCCGCCACGTAAACTTCCCCACCCTTATACTCCCATAAATCCTGAAATAAACTTTTGGCGATTTTTTTTCAGCACCTGTTTTTGCTAGATTTGCGGTTTTCAAAATTGCACTAAAAAGGATGTACTCGACCAAAAAAAAAACCTACTATAAAAAATCGCCGGTCCCTAAAGTACAGTGCTTCCATCCTGAATAAGCAACTCATTCCTTAGATACTGCAGGCACCATTGTGTTTCTCTCTTTTTTAGAAAGTCGCGCATCCAGTACCTAGGTTTCTTCCTAGATTTTTGCCGTTGCAGGTATGCAATACTGGCAGCTACAAAGAATAAATCGTCTTCATCGCTTAAATTCATTTTATTACCTACTTTTGATATTACCCAGTTAATAAACGTTGCAATATTTTTGGCTTTGTTTAATAAAGAAAGTAATTTTGACTTCGCTATGATTTGGCCACAAATAAATCACTGTCACTATCAGTATGATTCACAGAACATAAAAGTCGGCAAAATGCAAAATAAATCTTGCAACATGTTGCTAGATTCATACAGATATATTTTTTTGCTATGAAATTGGTTTGTAAAAAGATGTGGCGAAACATGTCAAGTGATAAGAAACGTCAAACATGTTTCGCATCAACAAGTTGCGTGACTGCGTGACAGTGCGAACGCGAGTCGATACATTGACAGAAAACAGAGATTCCAACGGGTTTTGTTGTGATGTTTCGCCAGTGCAAACGCACGGTTTTTTAGAGAATGCGATCCTCACATCATGCGATACCTACCCACAATCACCCACTACACCTTATTCCATGAACAAAAAGCAAAATAAATAAATCGTTGTTCAACTTTTGCGCAGTAAATTTAAAACATGAGTTAGTGGACTAAGGCGATTAACACACGGCACCGCGCACCGCCGCGGTAGACGGTGAAGCGGATCTCATGTCGCATTGGCCTCTAATAAATCCGTAGATGCCTAACACACATACTCCGGCCGACCGCGCGGTCGAGCGGTGCTCGTTTCTACCGCAAACTGCTCCTACCGCGTGGTCGAGCGGTGCCGTGTGTTAATCGCCTTAGTGGATATTGCAATGACAAGGAAAAACAAATGGTAACATACACTAGGCTGGCCGTATACGTACAATTTCCTGATCAGGATTTCTAATTCGGAATTCCGTGACACTCGCCGACGTTCGATTTTATTTTGTTTGTCCGAAATGAACGTTAGGTTATTTTTTCGTTCGGATAATGTACAGACGCCAGCAGGTTAACCTATCCGAAAATGTCAAATTTTCCCAATCAGTTTTGAACCATAAACTTTAGTGATAAAGTTGAAAATCTATTAAAGAAATTTGTCAGATTGTAGTAGGTTGATTTGCTGGCGTCTGTAAAAACGTGTGCGCAATGATTTCAAAAGGAAGGATACGCCCATCAGAACATTTCACCTAAACTGTTTTCATACAAGAAAAAACTAGCGCCATCTGTGACAACTCATACGAACTACGTGAATGCCGCTTTCGCTTTGCATACGACGTAACCTTGTACACACGGCTACATTTATTTAATCCTACACAATGCGAAACTGGAAATTATAGCTTGATATGTAGCCGTGTGTACGTGCGAACATGATTTTTTAATCACATTTTATCGGAAATAAGTTAAGGCGAAAGCGTCAGAGTAGCCCGCGAAATTAAAATATTCTTACGTTTTTTGAAATTTGCATGTCAGTAACAGGTTGTATGTTGATCTATGATTCGCGGTCGTAACAAATATGGCTACCTTAGTGCTTCCCCCTTAAATTCCATTGGGATCATAGCGAGGTTGCGAATTACATACCTAGAAATTAAACCTATTAATCTCCGTCATAAAAATAAGCAGAGCATACTCTTGTGTTTTTATGAGGCTTGACATAAGGCTCTTCGTTGTTTCCTTATATTGCGACTCCAAATCTCTTTACGCGTTGAATCATTTGGAAATCTGTAATTTAAAATTATTTGAATCCTAATTCGCCATCGCTTATTTGTATTTTTATAAATCTCCTCCTATCCATTTTTACCAGAAGCAAGCTTCCGGTAAAAAATGGCGCAAGCTGAGCGCAGCTACTACCGTCATTGATGACGGCAGTAGCTTTACTCAGTTTGCGTGAATAAATGAAAAGAGCATTTCAAAATATTTTATGAATTCGATTTTCATATCATTTCTAAACTTCCTCTTAAATTTTTGTACTCTTTTTCTTTCACTCTTATGTTGAATATAAAACATATTAGGTACGTAAAAAAAAAACATAATTACTTACTAAGTTCCTAAGACAAAAATAAAAAACAAATAAAAAATCCGTCCGTACAAGGTTACTTCAAGGTGACATGGCCGCCATTGTGTATTTCGGTAGTAAAATTATCACTTTATAAATATATTTATTTAATAATTTAATTGCAACAAAAGTAATGTAAGATTACTTTCCGATGATACGATATCCCATGTTCCTTTTTAACCTTAGTATCATAATTTTTGCTGCCTTTTACTACGCAACTGGGCATTTTAATGTTAATACTGTGCCGACTAACTCATCCGCGTGCGGACCGCGTTCGACTGAGTCGCGCTTTTTTTTTTTTTTAACTAGGGCATCTCGTAGCTCACCTCTGAGGTGATGACTACTTAACCGGTCAATCCTGCGGCTGCCTTAAGCTACTAACTTAAAGCCTCCAGCCAGGGGCAAAACTATTCTAAATTAAAACTAGGCGAACGCTCGCTAAGGGCACCCCCTGTGGGGTACGGACCTCGGCTTAGGGCGTCGCTGGGGGGAGGACAGCAAGTTGGGACAGGCTGGATCAAAGATGATTCATTATTATTAATCGGGGAATTTAAGACTACATTTCTCAGCAAAACGCGGGCTGGCGCTTCTGCGAGCAAGGGTCGGTGGGGAGTATTATTTACTCGGGCGGGTCGCGATCGCGGAGGACCTCGGCGGCGAGGTCGGAATGCGGGTCGGTGTCTGTGTTTTTTGTGCACTGTACTTGTGGCCCTATTGCTCTCCTGGAGGAGGGTTATGGGGTCGTCTGGGTCGGTAAGGATTTGCCTTGGGCGGCGGGTCTGACTGATTCTAGTCGTGACATAATTGGCGGCCTCGACAACCAGAGGGTTGCGGTGTTTGGCGGCGGACTCAAAGAAACGCTTGGAATTGCGTTTGAGAAATTGGTGGATTGTGGGGATCTTTAGGTCGAGGTGGAGGATCTCGTTCCTAACGTACCAGGGGGCACCGGTGATTTTCCGGAGAAATCTATTTTGGAGCGTTTGCATCCTATGAATATGGCGGGGTTTTGCGTGTGCAAATACGGCTCCCGCATAGGTCATGATGGGACGAACGCACGCCGTGTACGTACGCAATTTGCACTTAAGTGACATTTTGCTACGTGCATTCAGGACAGAGTGGAGTCTACCGAGTACGAAAGCGGCTCGCGAGCGGACCTGCTTTATGTGCTCACTGAAGGTGAGATGCTGATCTAGGACGACACCTAGGTATTTGGCTCGCTTCTCCCAAGGGATAGGCTTGCCGAACATGGTGATGGGTCGGGGGGGTTTGAACCTTTTGCGCGGTTTCCTAAAGAGAACCGCTTGGCTTTTATCCGGGTTGACTTCGATCCTCCACTTTCTAAACCAGGTGCCGAGCATGTCAACTGAGGTCTGGAGAGTGTGGGCTATCGAGTCAGTGCTGGTACACTTGTAGTAAATGGCCGTATCGTCTGCGAACAGAGCCAACTGCGCCCTTTTACTCTTTGGGATATCGCTGGTGAAAAGCGTGAAGATTAGGGGGGAGAGCACAGAGCCTTGAGGGACTCCTGCGCGGATAGGACGAGGGGAGGATATCACTCCTTCGATACGGTAGCGGAAGGTGCGGTTTGACAAAAAGTCCCATAAGATGAGCACGAGACGATCCGGCACACCGAGTTTGTAGAGCTTAATAAATAATAAGCCGTTGTGCCAGACTTTGTCGAACGCTTTCGCTATATCGAAGAATATTGCACCGGTTATTAAGCCGCGCTGGAAGCCCGCGCATATGCTTTCAATAATCCGGTGGGCCTGATGCACGCTAGAGTGCTGGGTTCGGAACCCAAACTGTTCGTTGGGGATGAGGCCCTTGGTTTCGGCATAATCTCTGAGGCGCTTATAAATAAGCCTCTCATAGACTTTGCCGAGTACCTTGAGCAAACTGATGGGGCGGTAACTCGACGGCTCGGTCTTGGGCTTGCCGGGCTTCGGTATGCCGATGACCGTGGCTTCTTTCATGCTTGGGGAAAGATGTTATTGCTTAGGGCACCATTGAAGATGGTGGCCAATAGCATTATCAGGTGGGCAGGGAATAGCTGGATCACCCTATTGGTGATTCCATCAGAGCCGGGGGCTTTACGGGTTTTCAGACCTTTGATGATGTCATGCACTTCGTCAGGAGTGACGGGAGGCAGAGGACTATCAGGATCTTCAACGGGAGGGAGAGAGGATCTATGTTCGACCTCGGCGTCGACCTCTAGGAGGTGAGCTTGGTCTACCGGTTGGGAGCTAAGGGAGCATTGAGCTTCTAGACTGTCTGCTAGGCATTCAGCCTTTTCTAAGTCCTCGAACGCGATGGTCTTGTCGGGACGGGTCAGGGGGGGCATGGAGGCCACTTGCTGGGACTTGAGTTTCCTCTGAAGTTCCCAGAATGCCAGGGTGGGCTCTAGTTCGCTGAGCATCTTGTCCCAGCCCGTGTCACGCAGCTCCTGTATGCGTGTCTTTACAGTTCTCTGTAAATAGCGCATATGGGCTTTGTTAGCGGAGCAGGGAAAATTGTTGTAGGCACGAACGGCCGCGTTCTTCTCAGTCAGCAGCGCGCGTACATCGTCCGGCAGGCTCCAGCGAGGGTCGCCCGACGCTGAAACCTCCCTAGAGCAGTCGCTCAGGACTGATTGTACGTGCTCCGTGAGTGAGTCGATCGCGGCCGTCGTGTCCGCGATAGAGTCGAATTTGTCGGGGATGGCGTCCAATTGGGGGGACGTGTTGGATTTCAGCTGGGTGCTTACTTTCTTCCAGTCCGTTACCCTTTTGGTGAGAGCGGGTTGAGAGGGGTCGGGGAGACCTATGCGGGGGGCCATTTTTATGACTACTGGGCGGTGGTCAGAGTTAAGCTCTTGCACCGTTTCTATGGATTCTAACCTTAGAGCGACGTTTTTAAGGAGCGCCACGTCTATGACGTCCGGGTTATGATGGGTAACGTGGGGAAAGTGAGTTCGGGTCATCGGGGTGATGACGTCAAAATTGAGAGAATTAGAGAGGTCGAACAAGTGTCGCCCTCTGGTACAGGTTCTGGAACTATTCCAGGCGGGATGCTTGGCATTGAAATCGCCCGCTAAGATAGCAGAGTCATTCATGCCGAGTAGGATAGAGAGGTCGTCTGATAGGAGTTGGAAGTTCTCCGAAGTATTGAGGGGTGGGACGTAGACCGATACTAGTGAGATCGGCTGATGGCCGGTCATGCCTAAGCGGCAGATTGAGACTTCTAATCGTGAGAGGGGAGGAGGGTCTATTGGGATGCAATATAGATCCTTTTTATAGTAAATAAGGGTGCCGCCCAAGTGACATCGCGTCCTGTCATTGCGAACTATGCGATAGTTGGCAATTGACGGGTCGCGGTTGCATGGCTTGAGAAAAGACTCTTGGATAAGGAGGATGTCAATTTGATGGTCGCGAAGGAAAGTCGCGATCTCATCCCGTTGGCCTCTAATGCCATTGGCGTTGAAAAAACCTAACTTGAGGGATTGGGGTTTGAACCTAGTATTGATGGTGTTATACATTATGGGTTCTAGTAGGGGTGCTGAGGGAGGTCAGGGCTTGCGTGATCTTGGGATACGCATTGTAGATGGCCTGCAACCTGAAGAGGTCTCCAGCGGCCTGAGCGGCCAGGATTTCCTGGGCCATTTGGATAGCGCGAGGGAAGAGGAAGGCTATAAAAGTCGAACTAATGATATTATAGGCCATGCTAGGGCCGACTGTGGGGGGGGCTGAGGTTGGGGGACGCGATGCTACTGGAGCAGGTGCGGGTTTGACGAGGGGCGCGGTGATGCGAATGCGGGGGTCCATGAGACGGGGGATGGTGGTGGTTTGGGGGGGGGTAGGGGCAATGGGTTGGGAGGGGGGTATGGGTTGAGAGGGGGGTATGGGTTGAGAGGAGGGTATGGGTTGAGAGGGGCCTATGGGTTGAGAGGCCAGGGCTGAGAAAGCTTGCTGGTGGTGGAGGTAATTCCACGGACTTGGCCTCTGAGGGCTTAGTCGCTGGGGCATCTGAGCTGAGGGTACTTTAAACCCTGAAGGAGCTTCCCTTTGCTGACGAGCGTCGAAACGTTTGGTCAGCTTGGGGGACGTGGATTTGGGGGCTTTTGGGCAGCCGCGGTAATTAGCCGGGTGACCTACTTGCCCGCAGAGGACACAGCTGGGTGGGTCGGGGCATAAGGAGTGGTCCTTTGGCCGGGTGCACTCGGGAGTGCCGTGCTCGCCCAGGCACTTGACGCACCTGGGTTTTGCGTGGCAGTTCCGTTGTGAGTGGCCGTAAAGCTGGCACTGGTGGCATTGGCCAATAGCACCGCTTTTCCAGGGCTTCTCAATAGAGAAACCCACGAGGGAACATAACAATTTCAATTGAAATATAGGGTGGTGACCCTCTACCGGGGAGCAAACAACGAGGATCATGTCGTATGCCTCACCGCGTTTGCCGCGGTGCATACGGTGGACCTCATCGACGGGGATCTTCTGCGACTGAAGGTCGGCTAGGATATCCGAAGGGGGGATTTCCTTCGGGATCCTTTTAATGACGACGCGGATCTGACGTTCTTCTGGGAGGGAGAACGAGTGGTATGACACTCGTCTCTCTCTCAGTAGCGATGTGAAAGCCCTATAGTCACGGGACGTAGGGACGGTAACTTTAATACCCTGCTGGGTGTTCCTGGCGCTGGTGTATGCGATCTTTTGATCGCAACACCACTTTGAAATGTCCGTCCATTTCCCCTTGTCCTGTACGAACACGGGTGGTGGCGGAGGGACCTTTTTTGGGCCAGAAGTAGGTGGGGTGGGGGCAACCTGCGCGGAGGTTGATGCTATCGGGCGGGGGGCGGGGGAGGGGGAAGCTACGGGGGCACATGAGTCGCGCTGGCCCTAAACTAATATTTTAGGGCCAGCGCGTTGGTGCCATTTCGTCGCGCGTTTAGCCTGGTCCTTACTATATATGTCTATGCGTGTGCGCCTAGTTGAACATTTTGTAAGTAAGGCGCGGGACATACACAAATGAAGAAAGGCACAGGCGAGGCATGGTTGTGGCGACGGTGTGGTGCGGAACTGCGGACGTTGAGCCTTTCATTTCATATTTCATACAAAATGTATAGGAAACGACATAGCGTGGAACAAACAAGAGACGAGGCGCGGGCGAGGCGACGGTGCGGCGCGGGCGTTGTGTGCATGTTCCGTTCCGCACCACATCATTTCTATAAATTTTGTATGAAATACTTATGAAACGGGCGGCGCGGCGGCGCAACGCCCGCGCCACACCGTCACCACGCCCGCGCCTCTCGCCACTTGTGTATGTCCCGCGCCTTATGCAAGCATTCAGGCAGGTTTCCGAATCAGGAAACCGTACGTAGGTGCCAGGTGCCACGTTAACTGCTTTAGTACCAATTACCCTTTAACCAACTAATATAATAATGCGAAAGTGAGTTTGTTTGTTACGCATTCACGCAAAAACGGATTTGGATGAAATTGGGCACATTGGTAGACCATGACCTGGAGAAGGACATAGGATACCTTCTATCCCGATATTCCCACAGGATCGAGACTTATGTGGGTGAAACCACAAGGCGCAGCTAATAATGTAATAAAGTAAATTAAAATGAAAAAATAAAAGAAGAAACTGACTGCCTGACTGACTCACGTATCAGCGTACAGACGTATTAACACGTACAGCGTAAGGTTATTTATTAATCACTAACTTGCACTAACAGTAGTAAGATACCAAACATACAAGTTATAGGCTAATAAGTGACAATCATGAAATTAAAACAAGACAAAACTAAATGTACCTACACGCAATTATGGAAATATTTATAGAATTATACAAACTTAAATAGGAAATTAAATCATGAAATTATTTATTTTATTTATATATACTTTATTGTACACCACAAAAATACATAACAAAAAAATAATTAAACACTAGAAAATATCAATGGGCGGCCTTATTGCTTTCCGCGATCTCTTCCAGGCAACCTTGTGACAGTGATTTGGGTGGACATTAAATGGGGCTGTGGTTGGTGCAAATAAAAAGTATACATTATACTAGAAATTAAAACAAGACAAAACTAAATATACTCGCAATTATACAAAATTAAATAGAATTATAGAAAATTAAATAGGATTAAACAAATAAAATAGAAATATACAACATTAAATCGGATTATACAAGTAAAATAGAATTACAAAATTAAATTAAATAGAATGAGGATGGAATTATTAATAGTGTTCAATTAAAATTAGTATACAAATATCAATATATAGCAGCTTTGGTTAATTTAATGCAATGAGATGGTACTAGGTGCAGCTATGGACTATGGAATCGTGCAGCAATCAATCTCAGCTCAGTACTAGCGAACACATCTGAGGACTCGTCATAAAGCAAAATGTTGTTTATATGCGTGAGGGCTACATACAACGGACTTGTTAAGGGTCGCGGAACCGATTTGAGGTATTGAACAAAGCACACGTTGTCGTGGACGAAGAGTATGTCGAATAGGTAAAGGGACGTTGAAGGAAATAAATTGCAATAGAGAAGAATTCAAGTGGGAACCTCGGACTTGACGGAAGAAATATTTGACGGTTGCAATATTTCTCCTTACTTCTAAGCTCTGGTAATTCACCATACCCAGTATAAATGGTGTTGGGAACATATACGGGTAATAGCCATACATTTAAAAGTAAAATAGCGGACAAACGACTTTTGCACCCTTTCAAGGACCAAAGTATAATTTTTTTCGTGAGGGTTCCAGATTACACTGTTGGTTTCTAGCAAACTGCGGATGTATGAGTTGTATAATAATATGATGGTCTGTCGATTATTAAAATTTTTAGCCTGACGCAAAACTAAACCTAAGGTTTTGCGGGACTTCTTGCAGGTTTGTATTATGTGTTGATTAAATGTGAGGCGAGAGTCAAAACTACCTAAATCACGTATGGCGGAAACTCGCTTCAGGGGCTCGTTATTCAAGTGTAGGTGTTGTTTATGGGCTGTGAGAAGCGTGTTTTGAGAAGGTTACGCACATTTACCAACATTGAGGTTGAGATTATTAGCAGCACTCCAAGTGTGTAGGTATGCTATCGATATAGAGTTGTAATGCAGCTGCATCGCTGGAGTTGACAATGGGAAGAGCTACTTTAATTAACATCATCATCATACATCAAGACTGTGGAGTGTTTAACTCGTGCGGGTAAATCGTTAATCACTATTAGAAAAAGAAGGGGCCCGAGGTTAGTGCCCTGCCCAATGCCAGAAGTGACCGCGTAGCACTCAGAATTGGCATATTCATATGTGAAATATTGCCTGCGTTCGTGTAGATAATTTGCGAATGCTAAACTCCACCGTTACTCTTTTAAAATGTTTTCATAATATCTTCTATACACTAATTATATAACTATATGTGAAGACAATGCACCTAGAATAAGATTACTATACCACGATAGGTAAAAATAATGAAAAATGACATAAATTAATTATGTGATAGATGCATGGTGATCACACTGCTCACATACTTACAAACATTGTAAAATTATACGATATTCCCTAACATTATTACTAATAACAAGTAATACTAATATTAATGTGTGAGTTCAAGTAATCACAGAATATAAAATAAATGTATTGGCAACCAGTTCGATTTTGTCTAGATTCTGAATTGTCCTATGGAGCAGGACCAGCATGTTTCCAAGCATTTTTATTTTGGATATAATCCTCTAATTTGTAATATTAAGCCTGCAGTAATGTTGTTATAGTAAATTAGACGTAGTTGAGCAGTAGTTGAACTATTTGACAGGAATCCGTGCTGTTCATCTACGAACCACTGTTGCAGTTGCTTGTATATATTTTTATAAAGCATCGATTCAAATACTACCGAATATGGACAAAACTGATAATGGCCTGTAATTCTTAATGTCACTTTTTGGGCCACTTCTAGCGTGAACGAAATATTCTTACTATTGAATGTAATAGATGTAAGCCTAGCTTATAGTTTTCATTTAAATTATATAATCTGTGCTTGAACAGGAAAAAGTGACATCTGTGGACAAGAGTAGAAAATAGAAGCGGAAGTGCTCTGATGATAAAACAGTTTTCATCTAAAATTACAGACCAAAATGTTGCCAGCTTATTTTGTTTCCCACGTTCTCTGGTTTTTCTAGGCCTTTAATTGTTTCCCTTAATGTGATTTTCGACCATTTACTCCATAAAATCATATTTATATAATTATCTGTTAAAAAAATCACATAAAATATTTCATAAAATAATTCAGAACATCATGCTGACGTATTAAAATTCACTATCTTACAATTAGGTGGATTTTTCGATTAATATGTGGTAATATTGACCGAATGCGTGGGAGTGAACGAATGAGAATTAAAGCGAGATGCTAAATAATCAGTGAAGAACAAAAACTACGAATGAAAAGTGATTTCGGAGAGAAAAATTGAAGTCTTTTCATGTGATTTTGTGAATTTGTGTTTGTGCAAAATTCATTGTAGACTGTGTTTGTATAATATTTTTGGAGCAAAGTTGCCAAAAAAACGTACCGCTTGGTAGTAATATGAGTAATGTTACCAACCAAAATGGAACAGGTCTAGAGCAGCAGGTCTGTACCTCATGTACCTACATGCACTTAGTATTGATTTTTAACAGAATTTGATGAAAATATACCTAGAAAAGGCACTTTTCAAAGATTTATGCCCTTGATTTGAAACGCCTCTAATTCATGAAAGGATCTCGTTTTTTTATGAAAGCATCAGTCCATAAAATCGCAATGCTTTACGTGTCTGTCGTGTCTCCGATTAACCAACATGGCGACTTAGTTCTTCCACTTTTATGGTATCTATTTCATTGATTTTATGAAAATTTCATGATAAAGCATCGACACGTACATAGATATTACAGTAGTTTTCCAGAGGCACTTACGAGTGAGGTCATTGTCATGCTATATTTGCGTGTCATGGCGGGAGGAAATAAAAGGTTTCGCAATTAATTTGTACATACACCGGAATACGCACATGAAGAGATATCTTATAGAATATCTGTAATTTGATCATCTATGTATAGAGTTGTAAATGTATGTTTTGTTCATAGAGGGTTTATCTTGCAGTATTTTGTCATGCTTGTATAGTCAAGTTAGCATGTCTAATTTGCTATAGTTGGATGGCGTTAAGTAGCAACTGTGCTGATATTGGTTAACTAACCAAAAAGTTACTTGAAATTTCCTTGAGTTTATATTTTTACGACATGGAAAGTTTTGTGGCTATCAATCAGGTGTAACACTCAATGCACAAGGTTATATGATGAGTCTCACAAAGAAATTACAGGCTCACAGTTATAATCACACTATGGGTTTATATAACAGATATACAATAACAATACTGTAAAAAAAACTGTATCAAATTACAAATATGTATTTTTAAATAACTTTGTGGAAATTACAAAAGATTGTGTGTTCAGTAACTACGTCTATGTATTTCACCGTGGAAATATTTAATTGCTCAACTTGTAGCCTAGATATTATTAACCATCTATTAGCTTGTACTTTTAGTAAAGTAAGCAGACAAAGCATTGTCAAACATATACCTATATTTTTTGCAATCTGACTATTTAACTAATTAATTCTAATAAACAACACAATGCTTTAATTAATATTGTCACTGTCAGGGAACATAGCTGATTGACTATATCAGCTGTTAGCTAACAAAGGATTTTGATTTGACCAAAACAGGGTGCGGTCAACAAATTCAATATCAATCCTAACCCTCATCTATCAACCATAGCAAA
Source organism: Xanthia togata (assembly GCA_963853775.1). Taxonomy (NCBI): domain Eukaryota; kingdom Metazoa; phylum Arthropoda; class Insecta; order Lepidoptera; family Noctuidae; genus Xanthia; species Xanthia togata. Next base: position 14,884,995 of record OY970793.1, read on the forward strand.
ACATAAACTCAAGTCCTTTGTTGACAATCTAGGATAGCATCTTATTAATTTTGTCAAGTAGTAAATCAAAGCCACTTACTACAGAATTCTAGTTTTAAAATTGTTTTTTTTATTGGCATTGCAGCTTGCTGGTCTGGACTTGCAGCCTCAGGCTAATAAGAGTGCTGGCCGCTACATCCCCCCGCATCTGCGCAGGCAGTTGCAGGCCAGCCCTTCACAAGGTAAGTCAATATAATAATATTTACACTTTTATGCCTTCTGCATCATGTCCTTCTCATGTCCTATTATGAATGCTAATCTTATGATAATTTTGTCATAGTATTTTTAGCTTTTGAATTGATTAGCTACCTACTTATAGGTTTGTAGATCTGTATTATTTTTTCTGGTTCATAACTATGGTTATGACCAAGGGTACTTTTTTAATCCTGGTCATTCACATTGCACAAATATGCAATATAGCAAATGCACTAGTGTAGGAGGGTATTAATTGCCAATGACTATACATACATACCCTTGAGGGCATCACTTTCTCCCCTGGCTGGAGGCTTTAAGTTAGTAGCTTAAGGCAGCCGCAGGATTGACCGGTTAAGTAGTCATCACCTCAGAGGTGAGCTACGAGATGCCCTAGTTAAAAAAAAAAAAAAAAAAGCATCACTTTCTAATGCAAAAATGCAATTAAGCATACAAATCCTTGAGTGAGTTACCTATGATGAAAAGGAAAACAAAGACTGAAAAAAAAAACATTAACAATTTAAACAGTAGCAATACTCTCAATTAGCATATGTCTGGGAATACCCTAAATCTGTCTAAAAGATTGCTAAGGATGGAATATTTTGAAAGTACTTCTGTATTATTCCAAGTACAATCATGCTTGTCTTGAAGATAATCACAATTCCATTGTGATATTGTAGATAATATAACAATACAACAAAGAAATTGGTATCAAGTGTGTGCTCAACATTTTAAGGTTTAAGAACACTTGAGTATCTACCAGTTGAGCTTTGTCTAATTGACTGGCAAACTGTCATAAGTAGAGAGATACTATATCAAAAATATTTAGGTTACAAATAGTCCATTATGCTTCCTGTATCATTCATACAATCAAAATATCATATTTGTATGCTTTGGCTCCTCATCCCTAAATTGTGTATAGAAAGTTTATTTTCACATTTCCCACAATGGACTTTAAAACTTCACAGCATCTTTGTGGCATCAATTCAGTTCTAGAAAGTTTGTTAGCAAGTGCACTTGACATCTCTCATGACATCATATCATTGTTAACATCCATTATCCATCCATAAATTGTAGGCCTTAGGACCACTACATATTATTATTATGGTAAGTGAACTGATATCCATGTCAAATTTTAGCAGAGGAGAATGACACTGGTCATCAACTTGACATAACTTATCACGTAATCACATTTTGCAATATGAAACCCAACAACGATTTAAAGTCTATTTAGCAACGTTCAGTAACAAGGTACCTACTCATTTTGCTCTGCGACATCTGGGAACTTCGCTAGCTGCCCAGTAACGATGCCAAGCTGTTCGAGCATCATCTTGTTGCCTAGCGAAAACGCCTATTTTGCCCTTTTGGAACACCCACAGGAAGAGGGTGGGTGGACTTATCATTGCTGGGAACGAAACATCACTGCATCCATTATATATTCTCTTCTAATTACTCACCTAGCCATAGAGTGGCTATGCAAATGTATGCATGCTGTAACTCTGCAAGTGCTGTGGAGCATTCATTTTGTGTAAACAAGAATCTGCGCGCGACACGGTTGCGGCTTTGCTTATGAGAACATGACCTGTTGCCTCAAGCTAGGTAGGTTCAAGTAATACGTACTAAAATGTTGTGAAGATCGAAGAAGAATATTACCTGCATGACTTAACCAATTAACAATGACGCATGGCCAATTTACCCGTGTGAATCGATACAACGCGAATGTCTCATTCAAAAATTAATCCAAACTGGAAGTATTCTGATTTTCTGAAGCGCTACTTTATATAATAATATCTCTATAGTTCCTGCATCGTTATTCAGCTTTGTCCCGGCGAGTTGAGTAGAGGTCAGCGTAACGTGATATCATGTCCCATTTCTGATTTTTAAAACAGGAACATTGTGCGATGTGATGTTAGTTTTGTTCTAAATTCTGTCGGATATTGTTTCTGGAAAGTAGGACATTGCGATAAAAAATTGAAGCATTGATTTTTATCAATTCTTTCGTATTAGTCTTATCTGGCTTATTTTCGCCGTTTATTGTGTGCTGTGATAATGGCTCTATTCGTAGATAGATCAATAGTTCAGAATAGGGAGAGATGTAGATATTTACTGTATCGTTTGTAAGAAGGTGATTGATTGTTATCACTTCGGGAATTATACAGTACCTACCTTAGTCATAAATATCACATCAACATGCCTTTGAATGCATCCCTTTGACGTCATTGTTTAACTGCATACATTTTGTGTTTGTTTCACCAGATTTCATAACATTTAACAATAAATTATAATACATTATATTCAAAAAATGGTATGGTCTCTCGAGCTTATGATTAAATGATAACTTTACTGATATGCTGCCGTCTTTTTGAGAGTGCTGATAGTAATACTCAATTCCCACGTTTACTTTTGTCCTGCATTTAATTTGATTCAAAAGAACGTCGCCATGGAAACTTACAAACGTGGTCGTCTCCAAGCTTTCCATTTTCAATTAGTGGTATCAAGTAAACGATAATTGAAAGATCGAGTATTGGCCACACGCGACTCGTACAATTGGTTCAGTAGATTACTAAATGATTAATTTGTACAGGGGAAGAGTCTAAGCGCCCAAGCTTAGACGCCCGTTCAAACGAACAACGGGACAACCGTTCATCATTCGGAGGCAACTCTAGAACCTACGACCGTGGTGGTCGGCGCGACGACCGCGGCCGTGACCGCGAACGTGAAAGCGATCGCGGCAACGATTCGCGATACCCGCGCAGGGACCGCGGTATGTCCACATGTCTTAAACTACTTATGTATCTCATATGCATAGTTGTCATGTAACTCTCTAGACTTACATTATCCACGATCTTAGCTCGGTTTATATTGTTATCAATATATTTATTGGTATTCGTTCCTAAGTAGTTCAGTTGCAAAATACCAAGCACTATGTTTACGTTTATTAGAAGTGCTGGAGATCATATTTTTTATATCGTTTTATATAATGTACGTTAATTTTGGGTGCAAAGGGAAGCGCACAAGATCCGGCTTCCCCAATCGTCAACCGCGACCTTAGTCGGTGCACCCTGCGTTGAATATCGAACTGACGTTCAGTTAATGGCGATATAGGTACCCGTCCAATCATTTGCACTTAGCTAGTTTGAATACTGTAGGTTGGAACAGTCGAGTGGTTAGAGAAGAGTTTGCCCTGCGACTGTTACGTAAATGGCGGTAGGCTGCTTTCTTCTCTTTGGGACGAGAAGGTTTTTTGGAGCTGATGAATTTGAAAGTTGAGCCGTTTTCGTGTTTCTAATAATATATGTTTGATTAAGGTCGTGAGGCAGGATATCAGAATGGCGACTCAGAACCACAACGCTGGTCAGAGTCGTCTGGTGAGAGATGGGGCGCGTCGGGCGGCGGGGGCCGTGCATCAGGCGGCGCAGCGGGCGGCGGGGGCGGCGGCTCCAGCCGCGAGTCGCGCGATATTCGCCGCGACGAGGACTTCAACCGCGACGAGCCGCCGCCGCCGCGCAACGACCGCTGGAAGGAGCCGGAGCCGCGCGCGGACGACCGCAGCAACAGCTCGCGCTGGCCATCTGACGACGTGCGCCGCGGTAGCAACCGCAGAGATGAGGGTGGCCATGAAAGCAACTCAGTCAGTCCAACTTTTATTACCTTTTGTTCGGATTACGACACTTTCGAAGTTTCGACGCTTGATGACGTCGGGTCGGAAAGCTTTGCTTTAACAGCTCATTGCTAAATTATATGAGCAGATTTTTTTGCTGTTAATTTTAAATTGCTTTAAATGAGTCATTCGACTTCAAAATGTTACTCTTCTGACCTATGTTCGATTAATTTATTTTTAACATAAAATGCATTTTTTGCATACTGATTGATATGTATGACAGATTATAAGAAACATTTGTTACAGAATGATTGGACGGTCCCGCTTCCTCGCGACGAGCGGACGGAGTTGGAGCTGTTTGGCACTGGCAACACAGGCATCAATTTCTCCAAATACGAGGATATACCCGTTGAGGCCAGCGGTGATCGCGTCCCAGATTTCATCACCAGCGTATGTAACGTTAACTACCTACTAAGTTTATTGAACGGATTGTTTTTTTTGTCATACTCATCTTGAAATTTTGTTTACAGTTTGAGGATGTTAACCTGACGGAAATAATGCGGCAGAATATTGCCTCGGCTCGCTACGACAAGCCGACGCCGGTCCAGAAGTATGCAATTCCGATTGTGCTGGGCAGAAGAGATGTCATGGCGTGCGCACAGACTGGTTCAGGAAAGACGGCCGCATTCCTTGTGCCTATCCTCAATCAGATGTACGAAGCTGGGCCCGTCAAGCATATGGGGTGAGTGTCAGTTGTCAATTAGTACTTCTCGTTTCCACAATATTGATTTATGGAACATGTTCTTGGTTCGCAGACCGTACAACCGGCGCAAGCAGTACCCGCTGGGGTTGGTGTTGGCCCCGACGCGCGAGCTTGCTACACAAATTTTTGATGAGGCTAGAAAATTCGCCTACCGCGCTCGTGTGCGACCATGTGTCGTGTGAGTATAATATTTTGAATCTAGTCATAATTTCTGCTAGTTAGAAGTTGAAATCAGAGAAATAATGATATAATCTGATCAGGTACGGCGGCTCCCCGATACATGAGCAGTTCCGCGAGCTGGAGCGCGGCTGCCACCTGCTGGTGGCCACGCCCGGGCGGCTGGTGGACATGCTGGCGCGCGGCCGCGTGGCGCTGGACCACTGCCGCCACCTGGTGCTGGACGAGGCCGACCGCATGCTGGACATGGGCTTCGAGCCCCAAATCCGCAAGATCGTTGAGAGCCACACGATGCCAAAGACTGGCGAGCGCCAGACGCTCATGTTCTCTGCGACTTTCCCCAAACAGATCCAGGTGTTGGCGCAGGATTTCTTGTTTAATTACGTTTTCCTTGCCGTTGGACGCGTCGGTTCCACATCCGAGAATATCACCCAGAAGGTAAATAGTAAAACCATTCTGTTATCATCCCAAATGTAAATATTTATATCAAAATGACATATTTTCTAAAAACAATTGTAAACTTGCAGGTGGTATGGGTGGAGGAAATGGACAAGCGTTCTTTCCTGTTGGATTTGCTGAATGCTTCCAACTTGCTGCAGCGTGCAAACCCTGAAGAGGATCAACTTATTCTTGTATTCGTCGAAACCAAGAAGGGTAATTATCTAATTATTGCAGTTACAGAGCTGAACTAAGCCTTCTGGAACAGCTCATGTTCTTGAGAAGAAATGCAATCACAACACATTGCGCGTATGGTTTTAATTATCATATTAATTGTGTTGCGAAAAATGTAGCTCAATTCTTGCATAACATACCTACTAAACTGCATTCACGATATTTAGTTTTCGATTTATGTGATTTCGGAAAAATTACCTTAATGCCTACTCATAAAGCATAAACTCCGCTACAGTATTTTATGACATTATTCATGCAACTCATTCTGAAATCAACTTAATTTACACTTACATAATCGATTGTGGTTTATGAAATAAACCTTGAATTGGAAACAAGTATTTATTCAACACTACATGTGTCTTGTAGCTGCTGATCTTGGTATGTTCTTGCTGTATACGAAACTAACTTTTGGAAGGGGCACTTCAAATGAATTCTATTTATATGTAAATTTTGACATTCAGAAGTGTTTTTTGATGGCCTACTTGAAATAAATTATTTGACTTTTACTTTATTTATTTATTTGCTATCATTATCCAGGTGCCGACCAACTTGAGGAATACTTGGACAATCTCGGCTACCCGGTGACGTCTATCCATGGCGACCGGACTCAGCGCGAGCGTGAGGAAGCGCTTCGTCGGTTCCGTACCGGACAGACTCCCATCCTCGTAGCTACGGCCGTAGCCGCCCGAGGTTAGTGTGAAGCAGCTTTTACAAGAGCAGTAAGAATTAGGACTAAGTTAGAAGGCTGTTGCCTTCACAATGAAATAAGAACACTAAACTAAGTTACTTAAAACTAGCAATATGTAAATATTTTCAACTTAAAAATATATTTTAAAAAAACGAGCGAGATTTACAGTAGTCGCATATGATGTGTAACATCTGACATCTTGGCTGACAGAACCAACCTCTCGGCCAATGGGTTGGTAGCATTGACTTTTTTTTTATTATGAGGGTAATACTCATGGATTTCCTTCGCCCTGGGGAGGGCGGAGGGGTCTGTCAGACTTACTGTCTAAAACTACCCCGGTGTTCCGTCTCACACTTGTACCGGGGGGATCACGAGATCTAATGCGAGGTTTTCTGCACGCACCCCTGGTAGCATCTGACTAACCCAACCGTAGAACCGCGCGCGCTCATTGGTCAAATCAAATAGCGTGTGCTTCCCCGGCTTCCTGTTACACATTTCCGTCCCTTTTCACTAAATCACTCCCACAGATTGCAGGAAAGCGAGAGGAATGATGTTACACATTAAAAAACAGACATGATATCTTGTTAACAAAAGGGACTTTTCAAATGGTTTATTTACTTATCCTGTATAATAATAAAGGCAACAAATTAAGTTATAAAGTCCATTCAACATGATTAATCATGTAATTTCGCAACATTAATTCTCCAGTGCATTGTTTCATGGCAATACAAATGCCACATTCAACCTTATCATTTATACACATGCGTGTCTGCTAAATGTTCACATGATATAATACAACCACATTGCATTGTATTAGTCTCTTTATAATGTTGTTATTGCCTCATTAGTAAATTTATTTCAGAACGGTTCTATTTCTTAGCTGGGCAATGTCCTAGATTTTTTGTCTTACGAAATGCTCGAGATTAGCCGACATGTTCTTTAAAATGTCACCGTGTCTCAAGTAAAGTGAGCCGTCAATAGTGTCAATCTGATGCTAGACAAGGAACAACAGCTCAGACAGTCAAGTTCACTTTACCTAAGTTTTCATGGTGAGATTTATATATAATAGATCGACAGATTGAGCAGTTGATGCCAATACCTAAACAAAATGGGACTAAACTCTCGTCATGCTGTTCATTACAGCACGTTTTTGGGGTAGGTCCTTGAGAATACAGGTGGTATGTTAAGTAATGAGTATGAGTGCTACAAACCTCTTTTGGGGCCTGGCGCCGTATTATGAAGTATTAATGCACTCATTATTCCACTGCGAAAAAAGGATGGTGTTATCGGCTTAGTATAGCTCTGTATCACACTGGAAAAGTGGTGGCTTTAATACGTCATAATACGGCTCCTAAACGACCTTGTGAGGCCGTGGGGGCGTGGTTGGTAAACATTTGTAAAATTTTCATAGAATTTGTATTGAAAAAGAAACAAGATAGCGTTTTATTTCCATGTTCCGATTTTGGCCACGCGCCAAAAGATCCTTGTACCAATGAATGCCGTATATAAATTAATGATGTTGTTCACAGGTTTGGACATACCGCACGTGCGTCACGTGATTAATTTTGATTTGCCGTCGGACGTTGAGGAGTACGTGCACCGTATCGGTCGTACCGGCCGTATGGGCAACCTGGGCGTGGCCACGTCCTTCTTCAACGACACCAACCGCGGCCTCGCGCGGGACCTCGTGGAGCTCCTCGTTGAGGCCAAGCAGGACGTGCCGAAGTAAGTATATTTTTTTATTATTTGCTTATATCTGTAGTATTTAAGGGTACTACTTGAGGCTTGAACGTTCACTGAGCGCAGTGCTCTTAGACACTTAAAGCATTAAAGCACCTTTTGAAGACTAGAGAGACAGACTGTCGAGTGTCGATTATAATAATGTGACATTCTATAAATCATTCGCGTTACATTTTCAAAGGCCTAGCCCACTGTGTTATTGGCAAAGCATGGGTACTAATATACCTGGACGTTGTGCTACTGTAATGTTGTGTACTAACTAAGAGTTGACTTCTAGCTGGCTGACCAGCACGGCGGCGGACGGGCGGCTGGGCGGCGGCGGGCGGCGCGCGGGCGGCGGCAGTCGCTCGGGCGGTGGGCGCGTGCCCAGCGCCGCCAGCGGCTTCGGCGCGCGCGACTTCCGCACGCAGTCGCGCCAGGCGCCGCGCTCCGCGGGGCCGTCTACTATTGGCTCTGGTCACTATCTTTTTCTGCTTTTTATGCGTTAAGATACTCGCTCATTTACGAATAAGCACGAGTACGAACATGAACGCGATGTCGGTTTTTTGGACGCGATTCAAAGGATTATTCGAAGAATTTGTCCCCGATTTATTAGAGTTATTTGGTTTTAGTATTCGTTCGATAATGTAAATAATCTGTCGCTTCGCAAAAAATGTAAGTATCCATCGAAAACATTTTGGATGGAATTTAGTAGTCATTTTAAGTTTTAGATCCTTTGTTCAGCTGATAGGTTTTTTTTTGCTCAATATCTTGAAATATCGATGCGAGTGCTGTCACTGGACTCGGATCGTCTTAACTGAGCATGTAACACAACTGACCGGTGCTCGTCCCACTTGCAGGCTTCGGCTACGGCGGCGGCTCGTACGGCGGCAACTACGGCGGCTCGTACGGCGGCGGCGGCGGCGGCGGCGGCGGCGGCGGCGGCCCCGACTGGTGGGGCTCGTAAGCCCGACCGCTCCCGCAGCTCGCACCGCACGCGACCCCGTACTCGACCCCCTCATTCGTAACTTAAGCGATGTGAAACGTTCTAGATTAATATATTTTATTTTAATTCGTAAACTGATAGTTGGACTGAAATTGACCTGTGACTATTTAATACGGTAATGTTTGTACAATAGAAGAGAGCGGTGCGACAGAGAGATGTGTTTGGGCGCGTTCGGCCGCGGGCGCTGAATCTCAGGTGCGATGCCCGCGAGCGCGGACGAGCCTTGTTTCTTAACTTCATACTATCACCATGGGCATGCTTAACAAATGTCTGTGAATATATTCAGTGAGAATGGTAGTTCGCGATCATTAATGGAAGTAATCGATTAGATTAAATTTCGATCACAAGTATCGTTTGGGTCACGCGCGTCGTGTCTCGCACGCGTTTTGTCTTTTTTTAGTAAAGATTATGTGAATGTAGTTTATTAATATAGACATATTTTTGATGTCCGATCTGTATCGTGAATTCGTAATTGAACAATGTAATTGTGTATTTTCGATTTTCTATTTTCTGACAGTCTCATAGCTGACTCACTCATGACACTGGAATTTTGAAGCATTTACGCACTCGATGTAGCTAATGAAGCCGTAGATTTAGAAATTGAGAAGTACCGATACAGTATCATAGCAAATAATTACTAAATTTTGTCAGTAGTTATCCCATATTGTAATATCTGTCTTCGACGTGATCTATTATTTGAATGTGAATTTACCAATAAAAATTAAGAAACAGAATCATATTGTTTTGTTATTTTAGTTTAGCACCTGGTCCTTGGATCGAAATAGCATTTACTAAAAGTACCCAGTGAAAGAGCAAATGATGTTAATTTTTTCATTAACTGCTCAACCTCGAAAACTCCTAATAAAATATCAAAGACAAAGTCAAATAATTTATTTCAATTAGGCACAAAAAAGGCACTTTTGAACGTCAAACTATACAAAAAATAATCACTAACCAAACAGTAAAATATTAAATAATACTTCCAACTTATCACCCTTGAACTAAACTGGTACATATTAGATTAAAGAGAAATCTAAATGAGACCAACGATTCGTGTCCGTCAGGATGGCCGGTCAATACTAACGAAACACTTCGAAATGGTCCTTAAAAATTGCTACCTACCTAATAATAATTTAATTGCTACTATTTGCTCTATGTAGTTAAAAAAATAAACCATTTTTTTAGATAATCTGTCACCTATGTGTTATAAAGAAACTACAGGGAACTAAAGAAATATTCTTTGAACAATAATTGCTACCTACATATCTATTAATCTGAATCCCGTAACTTGAAAGAATAAAATAATATTAACAAATGTAGATAATAGTGCCTGAAGAGCCTGCAAAACTAAAATAGCAAAGCAAATAACGCGTACTGTCGTGTACTGGTAACTTAGGTAGTGAATAAAGCGCAGGCGCTACTTGACAGTTGAAAAAACTCATCTCTTGTCAAAAACAATAGGCAGTGTATTAGAGTAGCGGCACGTGCCGCAAGCTGCATTCTTCGGATTCGTACAACTCGTCACGATGGTCTCTCACTCAAGTCCGCGCCATCACTGAAGCACAGACTACATTATATACCTACTTGCACTGAAGTTTTCAGTATATAAAAAAGTTCTCTGTGACTGAAGTCCTTTTGACGCGGCGCTAGTGTCTAAGTGTCTATGTCTATTCTATTTTTCTTTATGGCAATGGTGCCGATGTCGACAATTCTGCCAATGTCAGATGTGTTAAGAGAAACCGTGCGAAGGAGGGATACAAGAAAAAAATCATCATAATTTGATGTCATCAGATGTCATCACAGAGTACTTTTTAATATGATGTCATATATATACGGATAAAAAATATCAAAGCCACAAAGAGCTTTGGGTTAGAGTGTGTTAGTAGGGATGGAAAGTTAATTGGGACAGGGAGATGACTATAAAAGTCATGGGCTGGGTTTTTATTGGAGCAGTTTAAAAAGATGTGCTCCAAAGTACCTTCATCCAACCCACATTCGCAGAGCGATGTGTCTCTGACCTGGATTTTATGAAGGAAAACCGGAGAACAGCAATGGCCTATACGGAGACGGCAAAGAATAGAAATTGCTTGCTTGGATATCTTCTTAAAGGGATAGAACCAGGGCTTAGGTATCACATTGGGCGGTATTGCGTGATAAAAAGCACCGTTCTGTATTGAACTTGAATTTTGCCACTGCACTTGCCATGAGGTTAGCAAGCTTTTTTTGGGAAGGCTCGCCAAATCGTAGCCCTGACATTGGAAGTGTTTGAGGTCAACGTCTTGGGACGTAACAGTTCAGCATCCTTAGCAACAGCATCAACATATTCATTTCCTCTTATGCCACAATGACTTGGAATCAAAACGAAGTGAACGGTTTTGTGATTCTTGGCACAAGAGGAAAGAGACTTTTTTATTTGAAGCAGAAAAAAATTCAAAAGTTCAAAAGTAATTTATTCAAACTAGGCTGAGAATCAGCACTTTTCGAACGTCAAAATTACATAAGACAGTCCCCCAAAACGCCCACCCTTCACCACTTCCTAGTGCTTTTGCTGGGAAGAAGTGGCGCAACAAACTCCCCAGCAGCACAACTGTCTGTTCAGTTAGGAAAAAAAAATATTCTATACAATAATTTATAAGATAATTTACATTACGATATACGATACCAACCAAAAACATCGAGAACTATACTCAAGCAGAAATAAAAATAACTAAACGTAAACAATATCTAAAAAAAGAAAATAAAGCCTCCAGGCATAAAGGGCTTGGGCTATGTAGTTTACTTTTAAAAGGATTCTGCTCCAAAACTTGTAAACAGCTACCTAAGTGAGTCTGTAAAGATGACACCAAATCGAATGCTATGAGCCTCTATAAATAAACACGCTTCTAATATGGCCACACACTCACCCGTAAACACTGAAGATTGTACAGAGCATTTGAATTATAAAACAATTTTGGAGTTTTTGTAGTAAACCGAAGCACCAGTGCAACTTGCATCTGATAATTTAGAGGCGCCCTCGAAAAATCTTTCAAAATTGCACCAACGCGCACCAACCACCGCATTGAAAATAGAGTCAGCCGAAGGAGACTTTTTCGATACGCCAATATTGTAGAAAATATCTGGTTTAAAACAAATAATTTGGATTTGGTAATAACTCTAGCCCAAAATCTGGATGCTAGATACTTATCAGCCTTCTCAGGGCCAGTGGTGGTTCTACGCACTCTAATTGCAATGCGTTAATTGGCGAGGACTTCATACATCCTGATATGATCAGTAGACATTTAGTCTGAATTCTGTTCAACCTTTCCAAAGCACCTTTGTTGCAGGGATTTAAAAGAAAGGATCCGTAGTCCAGAACACTCCGGACTAAGGCATTGTATCCCAATTTCATGGTGTAGGGATGTGCACCCCACCAGACACCGGCGAGTACTTTTAATATGGGAATAGTTCTCTCGCATCTATTCACTAAATAATTTAGGTGATGCAAACCACTCAATTTAGAGTCCAAAAAAACGCCTAAAAGTATTACTGTTGAAGAAACCGGTATACATTGCCCTTGCGCACTGAAATTTAAGGAATCAGCCTCCTGCGGGAAAATACCACTACAGCACTTTTGGGGGCAGACAGACTCACCATGTGAATTTAGCCATTGGTTTAGAGAATCCAGGGATACGCAGAGAGATGATGCAGTGATTTATTGGTGATATATAAAGCCAAGTCGTCAGCGTACTGAAGAATTCGACAATCATTATTAAGGCATGAACCAATGTCAGCTGTATATAAGTTGTACTGTACAGTAAGGGACTAAGAGCAGAGCCTTGTGGTAGGCCCTTCCATGACATCCTAACGTCAAATTCTTCACCAGGGACTCTCAAAACTAAAATTCGAGACATGAGCAAATTACAGATGCACTGTACCATTCTCTCCGGTATTACCTATCAGCTGTTGCAATTTTTGCCTGAGAATGGAAAGAAGGAAATTGTCATAAGCAGAGGAAATGTCTAAGAAGGCAGTGACTATGGATTCACGTTTGGAAAACGATGAGCGTATATCTGATACCAAAACCCCAACACTATCCATGGTACCGAGTCCGTTTCTAAAACCAAATTGAGCTTAGAAAGTAAGTCTCTCGATTCCACTATAAATTCTAGTCGATTATTTATTAAATGTTCCAATAATTTTGCAAGGACTGATGACAAAGCGATTGGTCTGAAACTATTTGGATCATCAACGTGCTTGCCAGGTTTTAAAATAGGTATGATAATTTGAGTTTTCCACTGATCGGGAACCCAGCCATTGGTGTAACAAAAATTGCAAATGTCTAAAAAATATTTTTTGCTCTATAACCTGCGTGAGATATAAAGGAATAGACAGTACCGTCTATTCCGGGGGCAGAGTCATGAACATGTTTTAAAACAGAATTAAGCTCTTGCATAGAAAATGGTGCATCAAAAGGATCCTCTGAAGAAATGAGAGACGGCTGATTATATTCTGCTTCCGATGGAACATACGAAGGGGCCTATTTATCAAAGAACTTGTCAGCAGTCCCTCGGGGGATGGGAGAAGAAATTGAAGGGGAACATCCAGATGTAAATCTATTGATCTTCTTCCATACAACTGACAAAGGAGTGGAGGGGGACAGAGAACCGCAAAAGTCAGCCCAACCAGCACGTTTTTTCCTTCGCAGCAACCTTTTAGATTTTGCAAGAGCCCTATAATGCTATTAGGTTATCGCTAACCATCGCGTCGTTGTACACCATCTCAACATCATCTCTTTCTCTTATGGCTGTTGTGCATTCCTGATCCCACCATGGTGGAGGGGGAATCTTCCCATGAGCTGAGTTTTTAACAGGGAAGCATGAGTCTGCACTAGCTGTTATGGCAGAAATGAAGTTATTATAACAGTTTGACACATGGACCCCTCCATGTGTCAAACTGTTACACCCAAGAGCATCAAAATCATGGTGAACTAAATTTGGAAGTGTATCAATCTTGTCCTCCAATAATGAGCAATACTTTGACCGATCAGAGTTAGACAAATTATACCTCAAGAGTGGAGGGCTTGATTTTTTTAAATAAGTTTTTTCAGCCAGATAAATTATAATAGGATAATGGTCGTTGGCATGTGACAAACTGGTACACTCCCAATTACATGACGCTGCAATATCCAGTGAGGAAAAGGTGAGGTCAACACAACTCTTATTCTGTCCAGGAAGAGACCTACGGGTTGGACAACCATTGTTCAAGATACATAGCTTAAGATCATCTAAGATTTCAACTAAGCCTTCCCCAAAAGAGTCGCAACGTTCAAAACCCCACCTGAAGTGATGGCAGTTGAAATCCCCCTTAACAAGTACAGGGCCATCTATGTTTTCCAACGTACATTTTAAGATTGGGAGGAAACTTTGATGAGGGTGAGCAATATAAACAGATAAGAGGGTTATACCCTCTACCCTACCGGCACAATACTAATATCATCACCAAGAGGGGGCAGAGATACAGCCACAAGTGGTACACGATTGTTCACACAGAGAGCCGACCCGCCATAGCCATCAGATCGGTCGCATCTGAGAGTATTAAAGGAAGGTACACGGAAACTAAGACTCGGAACTAGCCAAGTCTCAGCGAGGGAACAAGCTAAAGGTTTGTATTTGTTCAGAAGGAACGTGAGCTCGTGCTTCTTATTCCACACGCTCCTCACATTCCAATGAAAGAACACCAACCGAGCCATTATTATAGGATGAAAGTGAGTTAATAAGTGAAGAAACAACGTTGGACGGTAATAGGTTATACGGGCTGGTTTCCGCAACTCCACGTCAAAGCGCGTATTTTGCGTACGGGTGGGAAAAATCAGTCTTTCGATCCACCCCAGCTCCTCAAAGAAGGCCAGCAACGCCTTGGTGTTACTGGCAATCTCGTAGGGTACCTGGGTTACCGAAGTAGTTTGCCCTGTAAGTGGCGACCACCGGGCAGTTTAACAGCACATAAACTGCTGCCTTGTCGTCCTCCATGCAGGCTCTGTGGAGCGGACTCACAGTCCGCTCTATGACTCCTATGACAAAGAGGTGTTTATGTGTTTATTTATGTGCGGTCTGTGACTCCTATGACAAAGAGGTGTTTATTAAATTACCCATGGCCAATTATAGCTGCTGTAACCGTACGCAGCTGTTGTTTGGTTAATCGGAGAACCTTTTTCGTGAAGCGGCCATCGATTGAGGGGAGTGCCTCCTTAGCCTGCCTGCACTCGCCTTGGTCCGACCATAGTTTGTGATGCTGATCCCTAGTTCGTTTCCTTAGCAGAGTGCGTAGGTAACCGAAGGGGAGTGTCACGATGGGTTCGGGTCCCACTGGTGCCAGGCTCGATCCCCTTCTGGCAAGTTCGTCGGCAGCATCGTTCTCCAGCGAACCGCTGTGTCCTTTGATCCATTGAATGGTTATTTTATTGAGGTCACCCATCTGGTTAAGGCGCTGGTGGCACTCGTGTATAAGCCCAGAGTCCACAGTGTGACTGTTCAGCACTTGCAGAACAGCCATGCTGTCTGAGAGTATACGTATCGAGTGGTGCTTAACTTCCCTAGCCAGAATAGCTGAAGCGGCAAGAGAAATACCCATGCATTCAGCCTGGAACACTGTGTTATGGACTCCCAATGATGTAGCTATGTGGATGTTGAGGTCCTCCGAGAAGACTCCAGCACTACCTGTTTTGAATCCATCCGTGAAGATGCGCAGCTCTGTTGGGCGTAAGCCCTCACATCGGCGATCCTCCTGAATTTGGATTCTGTATTTTTTATCAAAGATAAATTGTTTGGGTACCCGATCATTTATGGCTTTCGTAATAGGGAACTCCTTGCAGAGTCCTTCAAGCAGCGCGGTGTGTTGTGTATATCTCTTACCCCAGAGATTTGGTGCATTTAGACGCACTGCCGCCACCGTCGCTTCCTGCTGTATGAACATTGCATCAGTAGTCCTCATGCAGCCTGTGGTCGCCATGCAGGCCAGTCTTTGCATGCGTTGTAGTTTGTTGGAGGCTGCAACCAGCTGGGTGCGGGACCACCAGACCACGGCCGCGTAGGCTATCATGGGGCGGATCACTGCTGTGTACAGCCATAGTATTATTTTGGGGGATAGGCCCCACTTCTTAGCTATCATTTTCCTGTACTGCCAGAAGGTGATGCTGGCCCTGTTTAGCTTAGTGTCTAAATGACTAATCCAGTTTAACTTACCGTCTAAAGTGACCCCGAGGTACTTGACTTCGTTGGCTAACTGAAGCTCTGTTTCGAACAGTTTGGGCTGGCGGAAAGGGCCCATTGCTCGTTTGTGAGTAAACATGACTAGTTCGGTTTTGGTGGGGTTCACCGATAGATCAAATTCCCTGCACAATTAATTGAGTTTTATTTGATGAAGATATTAAAGTTAACAGGAGTTTACTGAGAAGTTCAATTATTGAAGACAAGTTTTCAGAAGATTCTGTTAGTTGGCTATTGAGAGCACAGCCATTAGACTGAGAAGACTGAGGAGTGCTAGTGAGCTGCTGATGAGCTGTTTTATCATAAGAAGGAGTAAGGGGAGCATGGGTCTTTGGGTTAAGAAATACAGTTTCGCGGAATTTCTGAGTCTGTAATTTAGCAGTGTCTGCATAACTACGAGTAGAAATTGGGACATTTTTACTAGCTTCTAAATAGGACATTACTTTCTCAGCCATGATTGTTTTAATTGTCTTCTGTCTGCTGTACTCCGGACAAGCCCTGCTATTTGCAAAGTGACTTCCAGAGCACAACACACAGAAAGCTTCGCTCTCAGCAGTGCTACAACCATCACTGGGGTGATCATTGCCACACTTGCTGCAACGGGGTTTGGAACGACAAAGAGATTCTACATTACCAAATCGGCAACACTTGCTTGAATGACTTGAATGGTCGGGTAGACTGTTCTACAGTTAGTGAGGTATAAAAATCGAATATTCTTTTTGGTAAAACTTGGCCATCAAATGTGATGACACAAGTTTCTGTGGGCCTGTACTCAATTAAACCATCATTGTTAAGCTTCCTATTCAATCGCCTGACTTTTAAAATTAGACCACAGCCTACTGGAACTTTTAAATATGTCAGGACTTCCCCTTCCGAGAAGTCAGTAGGGATGCCCCTCACAACACCCATCCGGGTTATATTAAAAGATAATATTGAATTACAGCCTCATATAAATTTGTCCCTAAAACTTTATTTGACATGAAAGCATTTGCATCCCGAGGGGATGTACCTAAACTCAACCGATACACGGTTTCTACCGACTCGCTTGACTGCAATAATATTGGAGAAATTTTGATTTGTTAAGAAGCGCCCAAATGTAACAGGGTGAAGGGTAGTTCCTGAATTAGGTTGAGCTTCCTGCCGGGAAACATGAACTATATAAGGTCCTTTATCTGTGACTAAGTACCTAACACGGCCTATTTGGATTCTCGGTTGTTTGGTGGGACGATTGGAAACATCATCTTCATTACTGGGACGTTTACGGATGTTAAACTGGCCAGGTAGAATTTGGCACTCCAGATTACAGACCACCTCTGTAAACTGGCTTATTGGGTTGGATGTGGGACTTAAGTTTGACTAGGAAAATCCGGAAAAGATATCATCGGGAGGGTCGGGGGGTTTATTTTTACCCATATTCATATTGAATATGAATAATGGTGACCAATATAATTACAAGAAAAAAACAACCCTGATAGCAGGTGACAACGAATGCACACAAACAAAAACAATAACAAGTCACAATATCACATAAAAAAACAGTAAAAATTCTGAACACACGCGTGTTCAGAATTTTAACTGTTTTTTTTGTCCCTAAAAGCACACTGTGGCGAGAATCCACAAAAAGTGTATATGTCATTGCATCAAATTTATTTAAAAAATGTAGTTCCACAATTTTCCGCCGGACTTCAGTGGTGGCGCGGACTCTATAGGTCACCCACCGTACATCAGTGAATAACATTCGAAAATCGCCCTTAACGCTGAGACATGAAAGCGTTAATTCCAGAGAAGAGTTTTATGAAACAATTATTCAGCATTTTGGTTTCTTTAGAGCAGTCTGGTGGAATAGTGCAGCTGCGCTTTTTAGGAGATGTAGGTTCGTAGGTCTTGTGTTCGATCCCAGGCAGGTGTAGACTTAATTTATTTTATCACAACTGACGTCAAAACGATGAAAGAAACCAGCATGTCCTAGAACTAAAAATTCGATGACATTGTGTGTGACATGACATCCAACACTGGGCTCATCCGCATACTAGGTAAGTCGTAAGCCGCGCGTTACCACTGGGCCACCCCACCCTGCTCATAAACATCAACATAGTACATTCAAATCTATTAATACGAAAGTAACTCTGTCTGTCTGTCTGTTACTTTTCACGATGGCTGAACGGATTTCGATTAAATTTAGCACACGTAGACCATGACCTGGGTTAGGATATAGGACTTTTTATCTCGATAGTTCATTCCCGTTAGATAATTCCGACCTTCACGCGGGAATATTTTTTATACTCTATCTCGTAGTTGTAGGATAAAAGATCTAGGTACTTACACCTAGATTGGATTGGAGAGATACACAGTGAACTTTTAAACAGTGTCATTTAATCAAGAAAGCATATTAATAAAGCTCGGACTGCCTCACAAATTAGTATCTGTTTAGCCTTTATCCTCAAACGTCTTTTTTTTTCTTTTTTTTTTTTTTTTGGGTGGGAAATCATCAAATGACGTCTCCCGCTCTGGGTGGAGCGGGAGGGCGTGTCAGACTCTTACTGACTAAAACCCACCCGTGTTCCTTCTCTTGCCTGTGCAATGCCAGGGGGCCACGGTATCCCTTTCGGACTTTCCCGCAACCCCGGCAGGCAATGGTCTCATCGGACCCCTTCATTCGCTGACACTCTTTGAGGCGCGCGTGGAACACTACGCGCCGTCGACCCGGGCCTGGTCCTTACCGGACGGCGACCTACCCATTGCTCACCGTCCGCAAGCCCGCGCCTACGGTGGCCGGGAATCGGCAATCGATTCCCGACGCCCAGGGCGTCTCCTCCTGCGGCGGCTAGGGGCGTGAGGGCGCGAAATTTGCCTCTCCCTCACGCGCTCCGCCTCCTCCTTCGCGAGCATTACTGCTTCGCAGAAGGAGGTGACGGCCTCCCATGCTCTCTCGCTCCGTACCATGGCCTGGACCAGGGCCGGACGCGAGAGATCCCCGCCACCGATCGCCTCCACGAGGACACGGCGGTGCTCTGCCCAAGCCGGGCATACCTCCACCGTATGCTCCACCGTGTCCTCCGGGCGATCCACGCAGTGATGACACCCGGGCGTTTCCTCCCGCCTTATCCGAAACAGGTACCTCCCGAAACAGCCGTGTCCGGTGAGGACCTGCGTCAGGCGGAAGGTGAGGACGCCGTGGCGCCTCTCCAGCCACTCCTCAAAGAGGGGACTTATCGCCGCAATAGTGGCGTGCCCAGCACTGGGTTGCGACAATCGCACTCTCCATGACGCCATGAGATCCCGTCGGAGCTCTGTCCGCTGTGCCGCGATTTCTCGCGGCATCGGAGTCAAGCCCCGGCGTTTCGCCTCCCCGCGCCACTCCCAAATATGCGCGAGGACTTTTGCCTCCAGATCCCATGGCGGCAATCCGGCAAGGAGGCTCGCCGCCTCACCGGAGACCGTGCGGTATCCCCGGACCAGCCGGGTGGCCATGACCCTCTGGGACGCGTTCAACCGGCGGGCAGGCCGCCGCCTCAACGAACGCGCCCACACCGGTGCCCCGTACAGGGCCATGGACCGCACGATCCCCACGTATAGCCTCCGGCAGGAGGCGTTTGGACCCCCTAGATTGGGCAGGAGCCGCTTCAAGGCAGCCCCGGCCCGCTCAAACGTCTTCACTTATTTTATTTTCAAGTAAATGAGGCGCCTTATGAAAGATAGTCATCTCAGCAAATAAAACACTTGTCTGCGTGTCTGTCTGCTGTAAATGATTCTGATATCCAGTGGTAGGTACTTATCTTTAGGGGGGGGGGGGGGGGGTTGTAGTTAGGGTTTCTTTCCACATTATTAGATTAGGTATACCAGATGAATAAGAGTTCTGTTAAGTGACATTGCTTGTCTAATCTGTAACCTGTGCAATATCTCTAGTTAGGTAGATTACAAGACATACGAAGGCTACGTACATTTTTCTCACATTTCTTTTCAAACATTAAGTTTAGTTTCATCAATTACGATCCCACTTGTTGTATTCATAGAAGACAGGTGATATTTACGACATCACCACTGCAACTTATCTTAATGGGAGCACTAGGTGGCACACCAACTTATAGGTACCCATGCCCGACGTGCCTGTCATGTGTTCTGCCTGGATTGGTACCTATAGGTAATGTTCTTCGGCTTACATATTAAAATAAAAACGAAGAAACGGTACTGTTATTTTTTTGCTCGAAATAAACTTGGCTAGACCAAATATAGACAAGTATTCATCAACTTTTTGCACAGCGCTCCATGCACGTCGCTAGCACTACTCAGACATTCAACTAACGCAGTGCCTGTCCGCGGCTCCACAGATTTTATTATAACTAATTTATCTCATCGATTACGTCCGGTAATGGCCAACGGCTTATTGAATACGTCTTTTTGTGGCGCCTTTTTATTTGGAGATCGCGTCTAGAGCAGGCGGCCGCGGGTCCCCGCCGCGCTGGCATCCACGGAATGCCTAAAAGGTGACTCGTGGATAAATTACGGACATTTCTTCCATTTTAACGATTCCCTTTATTATTTAATTTATTTTTATCGTATGTTACACATTTGGCTTATAACAATGTTTGTTTTTGGGTTTCATTAGCATAAAGCTCACGCTGGGGTGGAAAAAAATGGAGGCTCGGTCATTTTGGTTTCTCGATAGGATCTATTTTATCTTATGACGGGTGTTATTCGTTAAAGAGCTTCACGTGTCTGTAGGGCAGATAGCGGGATGTCTCAATTTGGTAATTTGTCGGTTTTTTATCACGTCTGGGATGTGACATAATAAAACAATTAATTTATGATCGCTCGTGGAGATCTTTCCGATCAGTTTATCGGCGGCGTGCGCCGCTCCGCTGGACGTTAATTGTTTTATGTAACAAGTAATTTTTATTAATTGCTCTTTGATGGGAATTATAATGGGAACACTCAAATATTGTGTTTTCATGCGGGATCTGTCAATACCTACTCTGTTATCTCTATTTCATCCTTTATTATAAAGGATGAAATAGGAGCTCGTGGCTAAGTAATAGCTGCCGCACGGGTCGTTTCATCAGGTTAAGCTAGTTGGTCCGTGATGGGTAACCATATTTACATACCGAGACTCCTCCGTGCCTCGGAAAGCACGTTAAGCCGTTGGTCCCGGCTG
Source organism: Xanthia togata (assembly GCA_963853775.1). Lineage (NCBI taxonomy): Eukaryota > Metazoa > Arthropoda > Insecta > Lepidoptera > Noctuidae > Xanthia > Xanthia togata. The sequence continues at coordinate 14,906,248 of OY970793.1, forward strand.
TCATTCGTGGATCTTTGACAGTCGTTACGGGTCGTCAGAAGCCCGAAAGTCTGACAACCAGTCTTATTAGGGGGTATTGTATTACCAAGTTCCTGGGTTGTGGAGGTCATATGAGAGGCAGTCGCTCTGTATAAAATACTGGTATTCAGCTGCATCCGGTTAGACTCGAAGCCGAACCCAATATAGTTGGGAAAAGGCTAGGCAGATTGATTGATAATTGCTTTTATCATTTACAAAAATAATTGTCTCTTCATCTAACGTCTCCATGTTCGTAGGTACACAGCAATGTCTGTACTACATAATAGATCCCTTACAATAAATCCGTACAATAGCTGGTCAAACTTTTGTAATGGGGTAAAACAAAAACAATGTTTTACAGCTTGTTTTGTGCGGGCATACAATAAGTTGTAAATCAATAGTGTCCTCTGTGTAGAAGTAGAACTATATTAATTTATTACGGGTCATTTACCCTCACTGGATACGGAACTTATTTGTTATAACGTGATTTACTGGTTAAAAGGAAATGTATCTCTAAAACAATCAACAATGAATTACGTAGAAATAAGGATCCCTAGCAAAACGAGGTTGACAGTCTGTCTTCGTAAGAAAAAGTCAGGAGTTTTAACAAAAAAATATAATAGAAATACATTCAATACATCTCACATTATTATAAAATTAAATAAATCTAGGCATTTATTATCACTGTCTGGCTGGGAAATCGAAGCGAAAACTGTTACCATGGATTCAGTACGTGATTCTGAAGGCGTTGAAAATATTCGTAGGTTATTTAAAAAAAATCTGCTGTTCCATATATTTTGACCGCGAAAAATTTCAACGACTGGGTTCAGGATCACGTACTGTATTAGTTTCAAACTTTAACATACATATAAAGAGAAAAAATTACATAATTTTAATTTACCTACTGAATCCATGGCAACAGTTTTCGCGTCGATGTCCCAGCCACCCTGTAAGTAATACATCACTGAAATCTCAATTGGAACTGTTTTTAGGTACCCTGCGACCTATACTCCATTTGAAATAAGATTAGACATTTAAACAAACCCTTTTCACAGTCCGTTCAACCGATTCTGACTTCTATACAGTAGGCATAATAAGGATGGCATTAAAAGCAAAAAAGTGGTTACAATACCAACTGTTTACTGCAGCTGCCATTTGTCATGCCACCAACGCAATAGAAGTGAAAATCGGTTGAACGGCCTGTAAATAAGGTTTAGTTAAATGTCGAATCTTATTTCAAATGGAGTACCTACATTTCTATAGTATACAGTTTCATAAGTACAAAAATTTGTTGTTTGCCGTTTTACGACACTTTTGCTTATAAATACAACATCACGATCACTTAGCTTTAAACATTGAACCACTACATAGTATAAAGTTAACCTCCCCCCGCGTCTGTCTGTTTGAGAGCGCTGCTATCAAAAACTGCTGAACGGATCTGGTTCAAGTTTTCTCCAATAGATAGAGCGTGCGCCAGCGCATTAATATCTACATATCGACGGCGAAGTGACCATAAAGTGGGAACAGTTAAGCTACTGTTTCACGAAACTAGTTTCATAATGTAAACTTCGAACTGCCGAAGTGAACAATAAAAATACTTACTCAAAGTGAAAAAAACCGTTTAATTTCTTGACAAGTTAAATTAATTATTTGAAGTGCCAATAACTTCTAATTGTTGAAGACAACACGTGTCACATGTGTCACATAGAAATATAACATAACATCACGCATCAGAGGTGTACCTATAGTACACCAACATTTCGCCAGTTATGTTTAAGTCCCATGTAATAGGGGGCCAGCCTATTGCCTGACCTGACCTGGACACAAATCCATACTCCGAACTGCCTCTGAGAAATTCCTGATGGAATAAAAACTCAATAACACTTTGCCCGACCTGGGAATCGAACCCAGGACCCATTAGTATCGCTTGCGACCACAAGACCAACGAGGCTGTCCCAGAGAACTTAGAAGGTAATGCCATAGACACGCTGGTTTAGTGAGAAGGTTACATTTTGATTTATGCTGGTGCAATACTTGCAATTAAAAATGTACTTAAGAGGTTTAGAATTTAAAGGTCAAATCAAGATAATTTGACCTTTGAAGTCAATTTCTCGAAAAATGTCAGATCACCGCTCAGGGTCACTTCGCCGTCGATATGATGTTTATTTGCTGAAATAAAACGGTTTTGGTTCGTCACATTTCCGAGCGAATCCGGGGCAGGTTAGGTAGGAATCATTAACGTCGAACTCAAGCGTATCCTCTCCTATTAAGATTGTAGTACAGTCCTTCGAGGTCGAGGAGCTCGCTGTGCGTGCCCATTTCCGCGACCTGCCCGTCATGTATGACGCAGATGACGTCGGCATCTCGTACCGTACTCAGGCGGTGAGCGATCATCACGCACGTACGGCCGGCCTTCGCCTTGTCTAGGGCTTCTTGTACCACCTTGAATGAAATAAAAATGGTTTGGAACGATAAAAAGACAGTAACTTCAAGTTAAAAGGTAGTGTTTTTTTATTATAAAAGTGACCTTGTGGTTTTTACTGCAAATTGTTTTGCGATCTAAGCGGACTCCATGCAGGCAGTCTACATGCATACATAACATCACGCCTAGTAATCTCGAAGGGTTGGGCAGAGGTGTACCCACATGTTGCCAGTTATATTTAAGTCTCATATAATAGGGGGTGAGCCTATCGCCATCAACCGGGCACAAATCCAGACTCCGGGCTGCTATTGAGAAATTTCTAATGGAAAAACCCAATAATTCTTTACCCGACCTGGGAATCGAACCCAGGACCTCATGCTCAGCAACAGCGCTTGCGACCATTAGACCAACGAGGCAGTTTAATATATGTGGTATTAGACTGCTGCGTGCATGGAGTCCCAATGGAGTCACTAATTGTGGTGTGGGCAATAAATCGATAATATTGTAAGTATGGCTCGCTAAGATGATTATATGCTATGCTGTATAGCAATTTAATTACGACCTATCATCCAAGTACCACAAAATTTTATAGATTCAAAGGTTCAATTACCATGTTAAGACAACATTATCCCTTTATATCTGTCAAATTTGATTGCATTGAATTCGCAAATTTCGTAGATGCATCGGTCTACGCCGTAGCAATTTCGCTACGAGCTCACAACTCACATTATTACTTATTATGTTACCTTTTCGCTCTCGGTATCCAGAGCGCTGGTAGCTTCATCAAGGAGCAACATCTTGGGTCTCCGAATGAGCGCCCTGGCTATCGCCACCCGCTGCTTCTGTCCGCCAGACAGCTGGGTACCTTTAGCTCCGATGTTGGTTTCATAGCCCTGATAATAGAATATTAGGAAATGAGAGCCTACAGCGCTTTTATCTAGTGTTAGTGAAAACGGGCAGAAGTGTTACAGTACGTAGGAATTACCTAAGTATCAGTGTCTGAGTTTTCGAATTCATATGCGTATTGTATAATTATCACTTGCTTCAATAACAGTGAAGGAAAACATTGTGAGAAAACCGACGTGCTTGAGAGATATTTCTCGACGGCATGTGAAGCCAAGTCAGAGGCCAGAGAGATCCATGGGCGGCATAAAAGGTCTGATGTCAGGTTAGTCACTAACCACACGAACACGAAAGAAGACCTCAGTACTTTATCTGCTATAAGTACTGATGTGAGTAAATAAAGTGGAAAATGGTTTTATTGTTTTAAAGTAAACTCATAGTTGAAGGAACAATATGGCCTCAGTTCATAGTAGGTCATAAGTAAGTATCTTTTCTTTTAAGAAATAAGCAGATATTTATAGATACAGTATCTCTGATTGCCTTAATATTTGTTATTAAACTTGTCTAGTTACATTCTTCAAGTGATATTTGAATCACGATCTCGGAATGCGTCGCAGAAATACAATAAAACTCGATGATAATCGTCTAGGTTTTATCAGACAAAAAATCTGTTCAAAGCAACTTCGGGTCGCTCGTCTAATTTTGATCATGATCGTGTTTGTTGAATCAAACTTCAAATATTCACACATCAAAAAAAGTTTGCGATCAGTTAAATAATTTAAAAAAAATCTAAATCGTTTTTGTTACGGTAGACTATAGGTATTATAATTTCTTTTTCTTTTTAGATTCTTTACCTACTTAAAAATATAGAGTTAGAATATAAAACAAAACAACGAACTCATTTTTTTCCATGTAAAAAAAATTCAATCGAAACTTACGCTTATCCAGAAATCTGACTTGGTTAATTTTAACGGATTTCCTTTTTCGAGGAAAGTTGTGTTGATAAAATGCCAAGAGGATTATCAGAAGTTTTACGAGCAAGAATTGTAACTTTGAGGGAAGAAGGATATTCCACGAGAGAAATAGCACGCAGAGTTGCTGTATCCCAATCTTGTGTAGTGGCTACGTTGCAGAGGTACCACGGCCTGGATAATTTAGCTGACCGACCCCGCAGTGGTCGCCCAACTGTTCTAACTGCTCAGAAGCGCTATATCAGATTGCTGGCAGCCCGTGAATCAAAAATCAACGCCACTACAATAAACCACCTCTGAATTCACGGCAACGTCAGCGACGGAGATTGCAGTGGGCTAGGCGCCGGCAAAATGAAGAAGTTGAGGGGGAAAACATTTGGCAAAACTGTCTGTCTCTTCGTTGACGAATCGCGAATCAGTACTCATCCAGATAACCGACGTGTCCGTGTCTGGAGAAGACCTGGAGACTGAAAAGCAAAGAACTGCCACTGCAACCGTTCAGTAAGGTGGGAAATTGGTGTTCTTTTGGGGTGGAAGTATGATTGGAGCTAGAACGCCTTTGATCCCGTATCGAGGCGGAATTGGCAGACCATTCCGAGTAAAACATTTGCGCCAATTCGTACTGGTCGATGATAATGCGCCCGCACATCGAGCTCAACGAGTCAATACTTCTCTCCAAAAATACGACATCACAAGTTTAGAGTGGCGTTCCGGCTCGCCTGACTTAAACCTAATAGAGCAAACGTGGAATGCTCTAAAGCGAGCTGTTTGGAACTGTCAGCCACCTCTCCAGACAGTGCCAGAGATCAGGGAAGCCGCTATTCAAGAATGGGACAGGTTACCGCAAGAAATGCTGGATAACTTGATCCTCAACATGCCTAGGAGGATCTCCGCATGTGTGCGAGCCAGGAGAGGAGTTAATTTGTATTAAATAATAACCTTTAATAAATTGTTGTATAAGTTTGGTTAAACGATCTTTTTCTTTCTATCAAATTTCTGTAACAATTACATTACGATTGAATTATGAATTACTCAATATATATTTCAAACAATGTTACATTTCTATTATTTTTTTTTTAATATCAACGTTAACACTTTTTCTTGATAAAGTTAAATTTAAAAAAATATATAAGCTTGTGCGAGTAATCACAATTTTTTTTTTATGTGTGTAGGTAGTCTATCTAATATATATGTAGGTATACCAAAACAATGCCAATAGTTTATTATTTATATAGATTACACTGTTTTTCGAGAGCAGTGGTCACCCAGTGGCAACGGCTCTGACTGACAACTCGTCAGTGACGAGCTTTTTTTAAAATTTATTTTTTATAAGCTGATTATGATTATTGCACCGTTTCTCTGGATATAAGGAACCCTGCAGGTATCTACGAGGATTTACATTTAAAACTTTCTTTTTTACTAAATCTATGTGTAGTTATTTCCATCCTGTCACTTTATAAAATATACTTAGGTCTTAAAGGTACCTAAATAGTTAAGCTTTATGCTTATCCATGTTAGAATAAATTATTCTGTTTATTTTCTTTCTAGCCGAACCCGACAGACGTTGTCCTGTCCTCAAAAATCCATTAAAAAATATATTTCTTTTCACCAATTTTTCTTTCCGTAAGAACCTGATTTGAACTATTAAATTTATTTTTTAATTATTTTTTTGGTTATATTATTTTTGTATTATTTCGTACACATTTTAAAGTAATAGTGTACTCATTGTTGAAGAGCCTAATAATAAATTAATTAATTACGAACATTTTAAAACCCAAAATAGCCTAATCGGTCCAGTCAACATTTTTTATATTCAGAAGATTATTGTAGGTCACACTCAAGCAAGGGACACTTTTCTCAATTTTGACCTGCTATCTAATTACGCAACACATTTTCGTAAACGATTACGACAAACGAACGTTTTTTTCGAACATAAGAAGCAATGGATTAGCAATTTGTTTCAAAACGATTCAAATTCCGATTGATCGTGTATTACGTAATGAGGGTACTGCTTTATTTTAAATATAATCTGTTGCAATAATAAATAATGGACATGGACATCATGTAGGTATGATACGTACCTACCTACAAAATACAAAAGTGATTAAGTGATTATTAAATTTACTTACCAAAGGCAGAGAAGTGATGAAGTTGTGTATGTTGGCCTGTTTGGCGGCGTTGATGACGTCATCAGGGGACGGCATCTTCTCGTTGTTGCCGTACGCGATGTTCTCTCCGATGGTGCGGTCGAACAGTATGGGCTCCTGTTGCACGAAGCCTATCGCTCTCCGAGAGTCTATGAGGCGCAGTTTCGGGAGAGGGACGCCGTCTTGAGCCTGTGTTATAAGCATTTGAAAATTTGAGATTTTGGATATTTGGGTAAGTACGCTAGGAAAATAATGTTCATACTTTTTGATACTTGGCTAGAACCAGCTTGAATAGCGCAGATCATAACATCTCTGAATGACGGGCCCGATTTAAAGTGTTTATCGCAGGTCCGGGGTTTTGCATTTGAGAGAAAAATTAGACCCCGAAAATTACTGAGCAGTCTTTGGGAAGAGATTAGGTCCTAGGGATCTAGGAACCAGGGATGTTACGGAAGTCGTTTTGCCGGAACCGGAACCGGAATAGAAGGTTTTTTTGATTGATCAAAATCGGAACCGGAACCGGAATCGGAGGCGAAAGATGTGTTAACGGAAAGCTTAATGACACAATAGAAAAATAATTCAGTCTCTTTAATTTGTCTCTTTAATCAGTCAAAATGTTAGGTCTTTACCTATGTAATTGGAGATTCTATAACTAGCATTTTCAGATTTAATTATCTGTGGATTGGCGCGCAATTCTAAATTCAAATGAATTTTATTCGAAATACGTGTTAATTTAATTTCAAATTCAGTAATTTATTTTTAGATAGTTTTTTATTTTTGTGGGTTATTCCCGCTCGGTAACACCCTTTCGTCAACACTGTTGACGATCGGGAAAAAAAAGTTTCGTTCGTTCACAGTGGTGACGAACGCTACTTATTATTTCGGGTAATTCCCGTTCGGTAACACCTTTCGTTCCTGTCGTCAACACTGTTGACGATCGGGAAAAAAAAGTTTCGTTCGTTCGCAGTGTCCATGAATGCTGGTTTTTATTTTTAAAATAAGGAAATATAAATAAAACATGTCATGGATTTTCAAATGTTTAATTACGACGAAAGTCTAGTTTAACTGATAAAAAATGTTGGATGTTGTTCCATTTGTAGAATTTAAGTTAGTAGATTGCAAACTTCCCTTTGCAGCAGGCAGGTATAGCGATGCCGCGCCGGTAGCCGGTAACAGTAGATAAAATAAACAATAGATTCGCACACTACCCCCGACCGGCCTATTCTAGTACGTTATCCACCATGACCTTGAATTAGCCAATCAGAGCACTGCAATAATAAGTATCGTTCATTTTGGGTAGCTAATCCTGATTTATGCATCGTACATACAGTACATTATTAGTTCTAAATTCAGACATGTCGGAACAAGATTTAGCAGGTAGTTCTAGTGGAAAATCCGTGTTAGTGCGTATAAAAATATATTACTAATTAGTAATATTAATTACTAGTAGTAGTAAAGTTCATTTATTCAAAAACAATTTACATTGTGTCTGAATGTTTTACAAATAACACATAACATCACGCCTTGTCTCCCCGAAGGGTTGGGCAGCAGAGGTGTACCTGTACTAGGTACACCCACATTTCGCCAGTTATGTTTAAGTCCCATGTAATAGGGGGCGAGCCTATTGCCATCAACCGGGCACAAATCCAGACTCCGGGCTGCTACTGAGAAATTCCAGATAGAAAAACCCAATAACACTTGGCCCGACCTGGGAATCGAACCCAGAACCTCATGCTCAGCAGTAGCGCTTGCGACCACTAGACCAAGTTCAAAATAATTAAAATTAACAATATTTTATCTAAAATTCACTACATTAAGTAATCCAAACATGTCAGAACCAGTCACTATTGTCAATAAGTGTAAGTAATTAGTACTACTTTAATATTAATATATTTTACTACATGGAACAAATAGTTGATTATCTGTGATACAAAATTCTTTATTTACTTGATTATCTGAAATATTTTATTTTTACTGTTTTTAATTAGGTTTATTTTAATTTTAGGTACTCAATATAAAAATATTACCTAAGGTTTATGGTTATAGTTTCGTTATTTAATTAGTGTAAATTAGATGATTATCTGTGATACATAATAAGTAGTGTACTTAGTTTTCATTAGTCACTTTCTCAACTATATTTGATTATGTTAAATCAGTGTCACTTTTTTGTTATTTATCAAAGTGTAAAATGGTTATTATGCACATGATAAGGCCATTTTTTTATTTTCTAGTTAATTGTGTTTTAAAAGATCTAACATAATCCATTAAAACATTTTAAAAATCCATGACATGTTTTATTTTTATTTCCATATTTTAAAAATAAAAACCAGCATTCATGGACACTGCGAACGAACGAAACTTTTTTTTCCCGATCGTCAACAGTGTTGACGACAGGAACGAAAGGTGTTACCGAACGGGAATTACCCGAAATAATAAGTAGCGTTCGTCAACACTGTGAACGAACGAAACTTTTTTTTCCCGATCGTCAACAGTGTTGACGAAAGGGTGTTACCGAGCGGGAATAACCCGTTTTTGTGACATTGTGGTAGTTTTTGGCGTCATGGATAAACTGAAAATTCGTACAATTTTACGTGGAAATACCGCAGCGCAAACAACACGAAACATTAACGACGTGTACGGGCCTAACACTGCTTGCATATACACGGTCCATTATTGGTTCAATCGTTTTAAATCTGGAAATGTTGTGTTGAAGAACGAGCCTCGCGGTCGGCCGGTAATCGGCCGGCTTCCACTATCGCCTTTAATTCGTCGTTGTCGACAATGGTGTCGACAACGACGAATTAAAGGCGATAGTGGAAGCGGATCCATCTCAATCTACGGCTGAGCTTACTGCGGGCCTTGGAGTTAGTGTCAAAACAACATTAAAGCACTTGCGTCAAATCGGAAAGATAAAAAAGCTAGATAGTGGGTGCCACACGAACTAAGCGATCAACAGCGAGATTTACGCGTCGAAGCATAGCACTACTGAATCGGCATAGAAACGAGGGAATTCTTAATTGAAATGTTACCTGCGATGAAAAGTGGATCCTGTACGACAACCGTAAGCGTTCGTCTCAGTGGGTGGACCCGGGTACAGCACCTAATCAGTGCGCTAAAAAAAAGTTTACTCATAGGAAGATGATGGTGACTGTCTGGTGGACCAGTGCCGGAATTGTACATCACAGCTTCTTACCGAATGGCACAACAGTGATGGAGAAGCTCGTAATTCAACAACCAAGACTAGTCAATCGCTCTTCCCCATTGCTTCTCCACGACAACGCGCGAGCTCACACTTCACGACAGACCATCGCAAAGCCACAAGAGTTACAGCTGAAAGCTCTCCGTCACCCACCGTACTCACCGGACCTTGCCCCATCAGATTTCTATTTTTTTTTTTAATTTAGACAATTTTTTAAGTGAGAAAAAATTCAACACCCGAGAGGCAGTACAAAACGCTTTGGCTGACTTCATCGCCTCCCGTCCGGCAGACTTCTACAGTAAAGGGATAAACAAACTGCCATCAAAATGGCAAAATTGTATAGATAATTTGGGCCAGTACTTTGATTAGCTGAAATAAAAAAAAATACCAACATAAAAATATTTTAAAATTATCATACAAATCTCCAATTTCATAGGTAAAGACCTAATATTAGCAATAACATCCACAAACAGTTTTGTTTGTGGATGTTATCGCTAATATTTGCACGCGAGCGCGAGCGTGTATAAAATAAACAACCATTACTCTGGTAACGGGTTAAAACTTGTTTGTACGCGCTCTAGTCACGTGCATCGCTGCGTTTCAAAGTTTGGTAAAACTCCGATTCAAAATTATCGGAACCGAATTCGGAATCGGAGTTGTAAAATTAATCGGAAGTTCCGACCTTTCGGAATCGGAACCGTTCCTATACAGTCGTGCAGTGAATACAGACCGAAAACTACGGGACAAAACGAATATATGCGGCCAGTCGTTGTGTCTATGGTTAGAGCAAAGTACTTACCACAACACCATCATCAGGATCATAGTATCGCTCCAGCAACTGTATGACAGTACTCTTCCCGCAGCCACTGGCTCCCACCAGAGCCAGGGTCTTCCCTCGCTGTATCTCCAGGTCGAGACTCTTGAGGACTTGCACCATTGGCCTGGTGGGATACCTGAACTGTACGGCTTGCAGGCTCGCTTCTCCCGTTCCCATCTGTAAGGAAATACGGGCGATTATTGTTTGAATAGAAGATTCTAGGTTGTTGTATGGATCCAGCAGTTTTCTTTGAGAAGTAATGGGGAAGATTACGACTGACAACCAAAATACTTACAGTTTAATTAAAACAGTAATCTTTTACAATAATAATATGTATGACATAAGAAAATAGTAAACAGCTTTGTTTTTCTTTGGTTAATAACTAAGTACTAATAGAACTGACATTCCCGTAAGTTATCCAAACTTGCGGTATTAGCGAACAGCTTCGGGCGTATGATACGCCCATTTTCGTTTCTTATGAACTGGCCATAGGGACTACCAATATTGTTGGAGTCTTTACGAATATTAATAGTCTTTTCTTTTCTTCTCTTTCCTCCAATGTCTTGATTTTCTTAAATTTTCTACATACATCGCCACATGCGAACTACGAATCAAAGACCTGACGTCACACAAATCCTGCATCGCGCAATTACAGTTTACCGCGCGAACGACATAATTATATATGACTATTCGACATCAATAGTTAGGCAGTTGACCGCCAGACACGACACCCGTCTGGTCGGAGGATCCTCCCTGTTCTATAGAGGATGAGTGAACCTTACACCCTGTTCCTCATGCCTCTAAAAGTTTAATATCATATTTTAATTGACCATAATAAGTTTATCTTAGGTACTTAAAATTATTTTTTGTACTGACTGTTTATGTTTTCTGTAACCTAATTCTGTAAACCTGTGCTCGCTATTATTATACTGTTAGTATTATGTTTCTCATTTATTTGAGTATTAAAGATTCTCTCATCATAATAGTAAAACAAACTTACAAATTGTTTCTGAGCTGGATTCGCAGGGTCAGTGATCTTGGACTGTCTGCCGAGCAGCAAGATGACGCGACCGGCCGCCTTGATGCCTTTTTGGAAGTTAGGAGCGAACGCAAACGCTTGCGCCGCTGACGACGCTCCCATCAGTAGGGCTTGAGCTGACCTGGGAACAAAGAAACAAAGTACGGGTTAGTTTAATGTCATTCGCTATCGTCGGTTGGTAAAATTTTCATTTTTCCGAAACGAGTAGGATAACTAGACGAGCAAAATAATTATTCTTGCAAGTTGATACGTCAGTGAACGCAAGTTTGAATTAAAACTCCGTTGCATTTAAAAAAATATATCGATGAAAGGGAACTTCTAAGAAAATCAGTGATCTGAGTCTATTTGGCTCTATTAGAATCGACTGGGGATATGGACGCGCCGACGCGGACGTGTTAAAGTCTTCTATTGTGAAAAAGAGATGGAGTCATACAGGATTTAAAGCGCAAACCTTATGAGGCCTTATGGGGAAGTGCGAAAAGGGGCACCATAAGGCCAGGGCACCATAAGGCCTCTTAAGGTTTCTAAAATAAAAATAAAACGATTATCGTCATCAATACTTACTTGAAAACAACTTCATAGTCGATTCCCTCGTTCACAATAAGCGTTCCTCCGTAGTACAGTGAGGAAGCTATGACGAAGTTGAAGATGCCCCTGGACAGACCGAACACCAGCCCTCTATAGTGGGACGCTCTTCTGGCGGTCACCAGGGCTGGGTGCAGCTGCTTCGCGTACTCTTTACGGAATGTCTCTTCACGTCCAAGGGACGCTACTGTTCTGACGTTGGCTACGGCTTCGACGGCTATCTGGAGATTGATAACAGTTTTTTTTTATTGAATACATGAAATTGCGAGCCCGCTCGTTACCGGGTAGGTAGGTAGGTTGGTAGGTGCGTTGGTCCCATGGTGTAAGGGTTGAGCTTATGACTATTTTCCGGGCACATTTAGAATTCTCTGACAGAAAATCGCAAAACATTATTGTCCCGACCTGGAGATCGTCGAACCAAAGATCCTGCTCAGTGCTCACTTCAGCTCAGATTCATAAGCTCGCAACCTATTACATGGGTCTTAACGATAACTGGCAAAACGAGCATGTAATTCCTCCACCTTGTTTGGGGCAACAAAGGTGTGGCGGTGTTATGTATGTGTGTCCAGTTGAAAACCAGCGTCAGGCACTATTTAGGTGTCTGGCATTTTTTCTGAACTGGGTCTATTTGGTGCAGCCGCGAGGCACACTTTCCTACAAATTTCTTACAACGCTCTTTACTACTTTTTATTTCTTTTCTTTCTTTGTTTCTTTTGTTACTCCTAGTACAATATGTTGTCCGGTGTACCTCTTTGTCTGTGCTAAATAAATGTATTTTCTTTCTTAACCCGCCCATCATCCTATAGTCCGACGTCGGCCCACAAGAAAATATTTTCTATTTACCAGCAGCAGCAGGATATCATTTTCTATTTACCTTTGAACTCGTCTCCATAGTCTTCGCAGTGCCAGAAGACGCGTTGTAGGTCATCCTTCCTTCTTTGTAGAGCACGAAGACGATGATAGGCACAAAGGTCAGGGCTACCAACCCCACTCGCCATTCGTAGATCAGTGAAAGCACAAGGGCGAAGCCAAAAGTGCCCACCGCTTGAACTACTGTGCCGATCCTTTGACCTGTCGCCTGGAAGGGAATTTTTGGTTCTTTAGAGATTATTAGAGAAAATTGCAAATGTTTTAATTTTTAGAGTTCCGTTGTCAACAAGGAATAACCCTTACAGTTTCGCCATGTCCATCTGTTTGTCTGTCCCCTGTCTTAGCTCAGAGACTCTTAGTACTAGAAACCTGTAATTTGGCATGGGCATACATATGAATATTTAGGGTGTTTTTTTTTCTCTCTAGACGAGAGACTCTCAGTGTTGGATGACGTTGGAAAGGTCGTTTAAAAATATTGTGAGTTTGTGAAAACCATTTTTGGATTCAGGGATCCGTTTGCGAAATATTATCCGTTTTAAAGTGCAAATTTTTGTTAGAGTCAAGTATCCTCCCGCCCCCTGCCAGCTAAATGGTTGTTTTTGGATATATGTAAAAAATCACGACAGTAGTAAATATTTATAGGTATTATAGAACTTAAAAGGAAAACTATCACAGGTAAGTAGGCTCTACAAGTTAACGAGTAATAATCGACCAACTTACAAGTGCGTGGTCGTGCACCCGGTTTTAAAATATACTCGTAATACTCGTAGGTAATTTTTTTACCAAAATTCGGTGTAGGTAAGTTATCGTACGCAAATGACGTTACTACGTAGTGAGAGAAAAATCACAGGTACCTAAGCCATTTTATTTTTAATGTTGTTCTTGCTATTCAAGATATTTAAAACACTGGCCACGGAGCAGCTGCACACTAGATTTTCACCAGGTAGGCATCTCCATTGGTTTTCAAACTGCACAGTTTTGTGAAATCTGTAGTAGTGGATTAAACCATTCTCGCTCTCTTTGGTTTCACAATCTCATTGATTTGAAATCTACTTAATACAAATCTTAAATTAGACCTCAGACGAAGACAAAGGAAACAGCAAAGAACAGATGCACTGGTGAAGCTGGACCTGAACCTGAACCAACCTGGCGGTGACGCCAACGTCGTAAAAAGATGCCCATCCATAGATAAATATCACCCGTCTTTCCACTATTCCATTGCCTACTCTAGGATGCATATCCGATACAGCTTTCAAATCCTTCCATATCCTAAGGGCACGTCTTGCCTACCATTACAGCACCCCCGGTCTACTCATTGATATACAATGTCCTCTGTAGCCCCAAGTAGCCCGAGGCTCCAGGGGCTAGTGCAAATCTTGGGGCTCATTTGATTTATCGAGTCTGGCTAAACCATGCTGAGGTCGGTGCTTTTCATTCATTCACTGATAAACAACGCACAGCTTAAACCGCTGGGTCTAGAAGCAGACCCCTAAAACAAACTTACCCCTTGAACAGTCGCAGCTTCTCCAGACAGCTTCGCACAAAGAGCACCAGTAGCGTTATTTTTATCATCGTAGAACCCTATCTCCTGTTCCAATAGCTTCTCAAACATCGACAGTCTCAGGCGCTGCGTCAAGTACTCGCCCGCAATGCCGTAGAAGAACACCTAAAATATTATATTGCAATATATATAATATCTATATGGACAAATTTTATTGACTAAGGTTTTACAGACGTGATTAGTGTGTCGATATTAATGATAATAAAACAATATACAGGCGTGTGTTATAGGATTATACAACGTGGAGACATCAATAAATTAAACTCTAGCTAGTCAAGGATCAGAAAAATCCAGCCATTTTTTTTAAAATATCACCTTTGACCCGACTGCGGTGAAGCCAAAAAAGGAGGGTTGTGTTTGTCCTGTGTGTATGCGTCCATAGAAGTTCCCTCGTAACTAGATACTAAGCGAATCAACCAAAATCAAAAAGGCCTGCCTGCCACTTTGATTTCGAGTTGGCATGACTGCATGCGATTGTTTATAGTATTAAGTGGGATAGGAAACAGAAATAGGTCATTATTTTTCCATTTTTTTGAAGGTCACTTATTAGTTATTACGCAGTCGGATTTTTGATTTTCTTAATTTCCTTTTTTTGAATTTCGATGCGATGATTTATTTTATAGTTCCAAAATACGCTGATGCGTTAGATTGCCAGTGTTTTTATTTGTGTTCATATTATGTTACAAAAAATATATATAGAATATCGATGCTGTCACTTCTGAGAAGTTTCAGTTAATTTAAATTGACCTCCTATATTTTGATGTACATAGTCCATATGTTACTGGTTAACTCAGTTGGCTTAGTCATGAAAACCTCAACCATACTAATAATGTTGTTTTTAATACATGAAGAAATTGACAAAAACGAGACTGGGTACTTTATTGGACAAAGTCCAAAACTGTCCACCGTTTAGGTATACAAGATATGTACATACCGTGATGAAGTTAGTGATTCCAGAGAAGATACCAATGCCGACGAATATCAGTGCAAACCTACGAACTGCTTCCAAAATCTTTTCCGGATCGTCATCGGAGAGAACCTGAAAACGAGAAGACGATAGAAACTTTAAATAATATATTTGATAAAATAGAAATCCTACTAATACATCGTCAAAGTAAAATAACAAGCAAGACTATTTAAACTAGTAGTATTAAGTTAGAAAAATATTCTGTACAAGTAGTAGGTATAGCAGCTGTATTTCACGAGCACGAGTCCAATCATTGCAATTTAAACCTTAAGTCGATGATATAAAATAAAAATGTAACTTGAGGCGCATTTGTGATTTCCGACAAATATATTCACAATAGTTAAACTACTTACGCCAATAAAATCTCCAAATATGACAGCGAACAGTGGCATAGAGAAGCCACTCATCAGCGAACAGATGCTGGCAATGGAGACGCTCTTCCATTCTGGCTTGTTCAATTTCAACACCCTCCAGAAAGAAATGTCCGGAACTTTGTCTTCGTCTTCCTCGGGGTCCTGTACAGACAAACGATTAGTACTTAAGTATTTAGTTCAAAGAAAATACGATTTATATCTGAGATATATGATATAGGTACCAGTTTAGTATAGCAGTGTTGAGAATACTTACACCAGATTTGAATTCTAAGAATTCGTCTTCGTCATCTTTTTCACTTATTATTGAAGTTTCACGTGTCAGTTTGGATTTATCTGAAAGTAATGAGGTTTCGTAACTTGGTTGAATATTATGAGGTAGAGACACAGTAGAAGCTTAATATTTTGGGTGCTCTGTCCTAGACTAGACTGGTTAAGAATCGGTAAACATTAATAGGTATCAGTTGCGAATGTCATGAAGTGATGGAGTATACAATACCCATACAGATAACCGCGTGCTTTTTTCTCACAGACAGAAAAAAGCACGCCGTTACCTATGTTTCTTTATTTTTAACTTTTTTTTTTGCGTGTTTCGACGACACCCATTACGTATGTGAAGAATTGCAAGTTAATTGGCAGAGGAGTATTTTCGCACTTAACCAGGTGTGAGCTTTACCTGACACTTCTTCTTAATAGGAATCTATATACATCATATATACCTCTATAGGTATGAGGAACAGTGTGTAAAGTTTACTCATCCTCCATAGAAAAGGGAGGATCCTCCGATCAGACAAGTGACAATGCCTTGTGAGCAATGCCCAACAACGGGACGTTATTTATCTCCGGAAGGGAGTGATGCGGCATCTACATCGCCACATGCGAACTACGCATCACATTAACGTCACCTTCTCCTGACGTCACGCAAAACCCTACATCACGCAAGCGGAGTTTACCGCGCGACGAGTATATATAGAACATAATGGGCTGTCACGTATATAGTACAATTGATTTAATAAAAGCCTACAATCATATACCGGTGTGCAAGGAGGACATACACAACACGGCCATCACAACACCCATGTTCGGCATGTACGAATTTCCATTAATGACGTTTGGCCTTTTTTGTTTTTGGGTGGGAAATCATCAAATGACTGCTCCCGCTCTGGGTGGAGTGGGAGGTAGTGTTGCCAAATCGGTCTTGGTCTTGCAGTCTTGGTCTTGGTCTTGCATTTTCGCAAGACCAAGACCAAGCCGACTTATTATAGCAAGACCAAGCCCAAGACTGACCCCTGCAAGACCAGGGCGTCTCCTCCTGCGGCGGCTAGGTGCGTGAGGGCGTGAAATTTGCCTTTCTCTCACGCGTTCTGCCTCCTCCTTCGCGAGCATTATTACTTCGCAGAAGGAGGTGAGGCCTCCCATGCCCTCTCGCTCCGTACCATGGTGGACCAGGGCCGGACGCGAGAGTTCCCCGCCACCGATCACCTCCACGAGGACATGGCGGTGCTCTGCCCAAGCCGGGTAGACCTCCACCGTATGCTCCACCGTGTCATCCGGGCGATCCACGCAGTGATAACACCCGGGCGTTTCCTCCCGCCTTATCTGAAAAAGGAACCTCCCGAAACAACCGTGTCCGGTGAGGATCTGCGTCAGGCGGAAGGTGAGGACGCCGTGGCGCCTCTCTAGCCACTCCTCAAAGAGGGGACTTATTGCCGCAATAGTGGCGTGCCCAATGACGTTTGGTCTGCGCAAGCGTTTTAACGATTCGTGGATGAAATGATGCGTGGACTAGACTTCGTCTATTGATATTTAGATGATTTTTTAATTTTCAGCAGAGACGATCAGCAACACGAAGACCACCTTCGCCAGGTATTCACTGGGCTCCGGGACTTTGGCATGGTGATTAACGTGTCCAAGTGCGCGTTCGGTGCACCAGAGGTGACTTTCTTGGGTTATCGAATCACGGAGTGCGGAACCAATCTACTGGACGATAAATTACAAGCCAAGTCAGGGCACTCAGATGATTCCTAGGTATGACCAATTTCTACAGGTGATTCCTACCCAATGCAGCCGAAACTCAAGCTCCCCTGAATGCCCTCACAGGGGCAGTCAAAGGCACCACACCAATCAACCTCATCGGCAACGCTCTAAAAGCATTCCAGGAAACCAAAGCGAGCTCACTAATCCAGCTTTTCTGGCTCATCCAAACTGCAAAGCCAAACTGGCATTAGTAACGGACACATCAAACACGGCTATTGGTGCAGTATTACAAGAGCAACACAATGGTGGATGGGAGCCGCTTGCATTCTTTTCCAGGAAGCTGAGCTGAGATGATCAGACAGGAACAGGAACTTACCATTCTTTTCCTGGGAACCCGGCATCGTCTGTAACATAACCATATCGTAGTAGTGTCCCTTCCTCGTCATCAGCTCGTCGTGGTTGCCACTTTCTACCACCAAGCCACTCTTGAACACGTAAATCATGTCCACGTTTCTAATTGTTGAGAGTCTGTGCGCTACCACGAGCGTTGTGCGACCTTCTTGTGCCTATAAAATCAAAGATAAAATTGGATCAAATGTTTGTACACTGGATCGCAAAAATTCCGGGTCGCTAATAAAAACCGTGATATCTATGGAGATATCACGGTTTTTCAATTCGTTTTCGGTTTTGTAATTTATGGAAATTACATACCTAGGTTACTAATGCTTGTTCTAAATCTCTAAAGAGGATTCATTTGTACAACAAGTAAGATATTTAAAAAAAAAAACTACTCTTTGAAATTTTTTAAAATTCGGAAAATAATATTTTCACCACTCCCGCACGAAAGAAGTGTCTTTCCTCTAAGAAAACAGTGAGGAAAGTTGGTTTTTCCTCACTGCTTGAACAGTGAGGAAAGTTGGTTTTTCCTCACTATTTGAACAGTGAGGAAAGTAATGATCCCGTTCAGAAACTAACCTTGCCTGATTTTTTTATGTTAAGTTTTACAGATATTTTAAAAAATAAAGAATTATTTTGATTTGCTTTGTGTCTATTTAATTTATTTACCTATGATGACTGAATACTTTCTTGCTGGTCGTGGTGAAAAGTTTTGTATGCAACATGTGAGCAAGTTCATTTGCTATTCGTTTTGTTGAGTCTTTCGCTTACTCAGGATTGAAATTTATAATCACTCGCTGCGCTCGTGATTCTATTTTTCAATCCTTCGTTCGCTCAAGACTCAAAATCAAAACTCATAGGAAAAACGAACTTTCCTCACATGTTGGATAAATAACTATTTTTCTGCTTTTGTTTCAAAGCGAGCTGTTATTATAAATGATTCCTTGGATTGATCAGAGTATTCAGTGCAATATCATGTCGTTAACAACTGAAGAATGTACACGGATTATTACCATGGTAGAAGGAAGAAGTCAGCGTAGCACTGCTAGAACTGTAGGAGTATCTTTATCAACGGTCCAAAGAGTACTCCAGCGATTTCAAAAGACCTGCATGAACATCAGGAGACCAGGAAATGGCAGGCCAAGGTGCACAACTACACAAGAAGACCGATTCATCGTGAGCACTATGTTAAGAAATCGACATCTCACGGCTGTTCAGGTCCGAAACAGTCTTCAAGAAATTAGTGTGAGCTTTGATACGATTCTGCGACGTCTTCGTGAAGCTGATATAAAGCCTTATAGACCAGCAAACGGCTCCAAACTGCTCAGAGAACATCGAGTTGCCAGGTTGCGGTTTGCTCCAGAACACATTCGATAGACAGATGAAGATTGGTCCAAGGTTATGTTTTCCGACGAGTCTAGATATTGTTTATTTACGCACGACGGGAGACGAAGAGTATTTCGACGACCAGGAGAACGGTATCATCAAGCGTGTTTTGAAGAAAATGGTTTGGGCTGGGATATCTTCAGAGGATCGCACGGAGTTAGTGATCATAGAAAACGGTTCTCTGACTGCTGTCAGGTACGTAGAAGAGGTTTTAAATGAGCATGCTGGTCCTTTCTAGTGAATATGGGTGCAAATTCCATTTTTATGCATGATAATGCGCGACCATATACTGCTCGTTTGGTCAATATGTATATTCAAGACGTCGGTATTACCTGCATGGAGTGGCCAGCTCGCAGCCCAGACTTAAATCCCATAGAACATGCATGGGACGAGCTCGGGAGATGCGTGAGACAACGCTCTCCTGCTCCCGTTACCTTACACGAGTTAAGGAATGCGCTTGTGGAAGAATGTGCAAACTTAGATCAAAATCGTATTAAAATTTTGGTTTACAGCATGCCACATCGTCATAATGAAGTGATCGTGGAGGAAATACAAAATATTAAATTGACATAAAATCTTTTATTTTTTAAGATTTACTGCGAAGTGCACATATTTTTGCTGTCATAAGTTAGAAGCGAAATTTTCTTATTTTTTGAGTATTTAATTAAAGTTATATAGTTAGTGTAAATGTATTTAAGAAACTATCACGCCATTTATTAGCGACCCGGAATTTTTGCGATCCAGTGTTTGACCAATTGGTAATCATAGAATCACATCAGAATCATTAAACTGCAATGTAAGGTTTTTTTTTGTTATGGTGAAAATACTTGGAAAGTTTAGGAACAGTCATCACAAGTAGTCAAAACCTGAGCCAAATCATGATTGATTTGGCTCAGGTTTTAACTACTGTTGTGGTCTACTGATCAGGGAAAGGCGTTTAAACGCCCTGAAGGAATAGTTAGTGGATTTTGAAAGCAAAGAGTGAAGTTTCGCTAAGTAAGCAAGTGTTCATTCTTTTTCTATCATAGAAACCTTGAAGTTTAACAAAACCTTACCTTATCGAGAGCCTTCTGGACCCTTGCTTCAGACGATGTGTCAAGCGCGCTGGTGGCTTCGTCCAATAGCAGTATCTTCGGATTCCGTACAAGCGCACGCGCAATGGCTATGCGCTGCTTCTGACCACCTGACAGTGAAGCACCGCGTTCTCCGACGAGTGTATCGTAACCCTGTTTTTAGGAATTGTATTATTTTGCATTGAGAAAATCATCTCCCAATTTAGCGGCTGCTAAGCCTTTTTCATGTTTGTTTGTTTTTCTTTCATTCGTACCATAGTCATTTGGACATGCAACATTTTTTATTGTAGATGACTTAGTGGAGCTTCATAAGTTTCTTGTTTTAAGTTAGGTCTTCTGACTATACGAGTACCTACAGCTTGTAACAAAATCCCTGTCCGATCTGTGAGGTGGTTGTTAAAAATCATACTGAAAGTCCTAGTACCTAATGTGGTAAATATAAGGAAAAAAAAAATTGACGATTTTTTTTTACATGGTTCGTGGGCGGCCTTCGTTTAGCGGGTATCTAAAAGTCATAACTTATGACCTCTGTAGAAAGTTTGCTAATTTATAATGAAATTGGGGTAATTTTGGTTCTAAAAACGTGAATTTTAATAGCAATAACTTTTTATTCTCACCAAAAAAAAACGTTTTT
Organism: Xanthia togata; assembly: GCA_963853775.1. Taxonomy (NCBI): domain Eukaryota; kingdom Metazoa; phylum Arthropoda; class Insecta; order Lepidoptera; family Noctuidae; genus Xanthia; species Xanthia togata. Next base: position 14,927,524 of record OY970793.1, read on the forward strand.
TATTAGTTTTTGGTAATTTTATTGCGCTACATAATTATGCACCCCCTTTCGGATCGGACAGGGTTTTTGCTACATACTGTATTTAAATGGTAGCTACCAAAGACTTAAAGGCATTTGATTACAGAGAGTCCTTTTTTAAAGCAAGACAGACTTACCTTCGGCAATCTCATGATAAACTGATGTGCGTTGGCCTGTCTGGCGCATGCCTCAATTTCCTCATTGGTGGCGTTCTCTCGTCCATAGCGAATGTTCTCTCTGACCGTGGTGTTGAAAAGCACGGGCTCCTGACCTACCAGCCCGATCTGGTCTCGGAGCCAGCGGATCGATACGTGGCGGACATCATGGCCGTCGATTTCCACCTACAATTATTCCACGGAATATAAGTTTCTGTGTTCGTCGAAGGACCGATGTTCGTGGGAGCAGACTAGTCCTTGCGTGGAGAATCTCCATTATCCACTCAAGGACTCGTCTACTCTCGTAGTCACCACTAGGGAATGCAATATGGAGTTGAAAATTGGTAACTCGAGATCCAGCGTCTCGCAACCTGGCCAGATTGGGATTTCGAGATATCAAAGATCGAGATTTCGCCTGCTTTTTAAAAGAATACGTTTTTTAAATAAAACATACCGAAACAATTAAAATAAAAAATGACAATAGGATATTGGTGTTATATTTTGTAAATAAAACAACATGAATTTAATTTCGAAACAAAAATATCAACGTTTATGCGTACGATGCAAACGCATTGTGGGATGCCCTTCAAATATGGATCGCCTTATCCTAGCAGTGAGCTGAAATTGACTGAGTTGGGAGTAACCTATCTAAAAAAAAACTAAATTCTAACTTCTACATAGAGTGTCTACGGCCCAAGTCCTTGTTTCGAGTTAACTAAACAGAATGATTAGGTTGTCAAGACAAAACAAGCGTTGACATAATATCCAATTTCTGTTCGTTGTGTCGATTAGATTCAGCGTTTCCTAAAATTTTAAGGACACAGAACACTTGACAAATCCTTTTAATTTTATGGAACCCTACATTCAACGATAACAAATAATAAGGAATAAACTTGTTGTGTAATAAATTTCTAGTAGGTACTATAAATTGACGTAAAACTAATGCTTTACGAGATATTTCACAGCAATTTCTTTGTACGAGTATTTCCCTTGTTGTCGCACTGGACTTTTCAGACAGTATTTCTAAGAAACAATTGTAGATAATTTTTCTATAGGATTTTTTCCGCAGAAAATGTATTTTTCACCACTCCCGCACGAAAGAAGTGTCTTTCCTCTACGAAAACAGTGAGGAAAGTTGGTTTTTCCTCACTGCTTGAACAGTGAGGAAAGTAATGCTCCCGTTCAGGAACTAACCTTGCCTGATTTTTTTAAGTTAAGTTTTAAAGATATTTTAAAATATAAAGAATTATTTTGATTTGCTTTGTGTCTATTTAATTTATTTACCTATGATGACTGAATACTTTCTTGCTGGTCGTGGTGAAAAGTTTTGTATGCAACATGTGAGCAAGTTCATTTGCTATTCGTTTTGTTGAGTCTTGAGCGAACGAAGGATTGAAAAATAGAATCACGAGCGCAGCGAGTGATTATAAATTTCAATCCTGAGTAAGCGAACTTAACTTAAAAAAATCAGGCAAGGTTAGTTCCTAAACGGGAGCATTACTTTCCTCACTGTTCAAACAGTGAGGAAAAACCAACTTTCCTCACTGTTCAAGCAGTGAGGAAAAACGAACTTTCCTCACATGTTGGATAAATAACTATTCCTAAAGAATTAAACGTTTTTTACTTTTTTATTAATGCGCTGCCCGCGACTTTGTTCGCGCAGAAGTCGTACACCACAATATACTAAAATAAGTGCCACATTTTTCACCTGCCCTATTACATCGTTTTCGCTTAGAGTTAATTTTGTTTTTTGTCTTCTTTTTGCTCGGCTCCTTACATAGCGTGATGTAAATTAAATAGCCTCTAAACTTCCTCAAGAATTGGGCTACTCGTATCAAATGCATTTTTTTTTTTAAATTCGACTGGTAATTTCCGCGTACAAACAAACCAATTAAATAAACAAACTTTCAGCATTATTTATTATTTTAAATTTTGGATTCGCGGAACCCTTGGGTTCCGCGGAACTCACTTTAGGAATAGCTGGATTAGATAATAGATATGATTCAGTACGTTAAAAGCACTTTTCTACGTACCTAACTACATTATTGACAAAAAAAAAACAATAGTAATTTATTCAAACTAGACTGAGAATCAGCACTTTTTGATCGTCAAAATTACATAAGACAGTCCCCCAAAACGCCCACCTTTCACCACTTCCTAGTGCAACAAACTCCCCAGCAGCACAGCTGTCTGATCAGTAAAAAAAAAAAATTTACATTATGCAACACAAAACATAATTTAAATTATAAATTAATAGCCATATGACAGCTAGCACACGCTTATATACCAACCAAAAACATCGAGAACTATACTTAGGCAGAAATAACAATAAATAAATGTAAATAATATCTAAATAAAAGCCTCCAGGCATAAAGGGCGTGCCCGCTTACATATAGCTGTAACTAGAAGTTATAATTGATAAACTAGGACCATCGAGGTAAAAATAAAATATTAGATCGTTACATATGAAATTGGCGTTTTGTATGAGAGGAACATAGTCGTTTTTTTTTTAATATAAAATAAATAATGAATATGTAACCATTGCTATCTATGCACTTCTGCCATCTCATAGGTAGTTCATTGATCCCTTTACAAAAACAACCATTCTGACGGGAATGAATAAAATCTTTGAAGGCGGTTTGGACTGCCCCATCGGAGTTGAATTTTTGCCCTTGCAAGAAGTTATCCAAATGTCGAAAAAAATGGTAATCTGTTGGAGCAAGGTCCGGAGAGTACGGTGGATGTCTTAGACATTCCAATTGAAGCTCCTCTGGTAGCCGTCTGTTGAGCAGTGTGTGGTCTAGTGTTGTCCTGAAGCAGCAGTAGCCTAGAGCGATTGACCAGCCGCCGTTGTTTAGCAGCTAGCTTTTCCACTATGGTTTGCAGTTGCTGACAATAGACATCTGACGTAATCGTCTGGCCAAATTTTAAGAAAGCTGTAGTGAACGACAGTTACTGGTTCACCAAACGCTCACAAGTTACTTTTTTTGAGTCAGTTTTCGCTTGGGGCATGATTTGGCTGGTTCGCCCGGGTTCAGCCATTACGATGAGCGCTTCCGATTATCATATAGGATCAACTTTTTATCACAGGTAATGATTCGATTTAAAATCCCTTCATTATTGTGCCGGTTGAGTAATGTAACGCAGCAGTCGACGCGCGTTTGTCGATTTGCTTCACTCAATTCGTGAGGTACCCACCTTTCAAGCTTTTTCACCTTCCCAATTTGCTTCAAGTGGATTAAAACAGTTTTATCACTAACACCGCAGCCTGCAGCTTACTCGGACGTGGTTTGCGATGGATCCGCTTCCACAATAACCTTCAATTCTTGATTATCAACTTTGGTCTCCGGCCGTCCACGGGGCTTGTTCTGCAGGTCGAAATTTCCAGAACGAAAACGTTGGAACCAAAAACGCACTGTGTTTTCTTTTGCGACACCGCCTCCATACACATAATTAATCCTTCGAACAGTTGCAGCACTGGTCCTACGGTGGAACTCGTATTCGTAAATAACGCGATATTTCAAGTTTTCCATTTTGTAAACTAAGTGACGCAATGAAAAAATACAAAAGAGGAAAAACAAATGAATTATGGTTTTCGAAACACAAATGCATGAGTAAATAGCTGTATAAATTTAAATTTGGAATTCCTAACCAAAGTTGAAAATTGAGATCAAAGTGGCCAGTACGACAAAACGCCAATTTCATAATATGAAATTGGCGTTTTGTCGTACTGGCCACTATGTAACGGCCTAATAAATAATTGTTGAGGACGCTAGCTAACCACATATTGCAATACAACTCATAAAAACAACATTGTAATGACCAGATTATGTCAACAATAAATTTATATAAAATTAAAATAAATTGACTTATAAAGTAAAATTATAAACAATTATATAAACTCATATAACCTGTCAGTAGGTAAGCTAATTCTGGAGAAAGAACATATAAATTGCCTTGAGTTAATCACAGCGACCAACTATTTTGATATATAGAATAGTATGACTTTCAACAAAGGTTGGATTTTACTTTAGTTTTAAACGCATTAAAAGGCAAATTTAGCAAAGAAGAGGGTAGCTTGTTATAAAATGTTATACTAAACCCAACAAATGAGTTATTAACCTTATGAAGCCAGTGAAAGGGAGCACGTAGTTTGTCCTTATTTCTAGTATTAACATTGTGAATATCACTGTTTTTAGTGTCTATGTGTATATTTTGCCTAATATATAAGATGTTGGCGAAGGCAAATTGTGAGGATACCGATAGCTTTGAAAAAATCTCTCAGAAAAACTCTGGCACCTAGCTAGTAAATTGCTCGAACAGCTCGTTTTTTAAGGACAAATAAATTTTGATTATCAGCAGCTTTGCACCACAGCAGAATAGCGTAGGACATAACGCTATGAAAATAACTAAAATAGACTAACCGAGCTGTATTTACGTCAGTGCATTGTCTTACTTTCCTGACGGTGTAGGCGGCCGAACTGAGGCTTCTCGCTAGGCTCGATATTTATGTTGGCCCCACTGAAGTTTGGCATCTACTGTTATGCCCAGAAAAACTGCCGAGTTTACAGTTTCAATCAATTCTTTATCTAACACGATGTTGGGTCCTAGATTTTTAACACTTGGAAGGGCGAACTTTACACATTTCGTTATCTTGGCATTGAGAACTAGGTTATTTGTCAAAAACCAATCTGTAACCATTGAGAGTACAGTGTTTTCATCGTCAATTCCTGTCTACTTTAAAAATAATACTATAGGCTAAGATGTCTATTATATTTGACGAAGATGCCGTGATCCTAGTAGGTTCAAAAAACAAGTTAATTAAATTATAAGACCTAAACAGATTATGAAGTCTAATACTTTAATGGAGTAACATCTAAAATATTAATATTAAATCTATAATTAAAACATTAAAAAAGGCTTTTTTTAACCGTTTGCGAACTGTCAGTATAATTCTATGTCATAATACATAGAATACCTTTTATCTCGATAGTACTATCACGGATATATTCCGGATAATTTCCGGCCTCCACAGCAAATTTTGTATAACACCAAAGTGTGGGGTAAAGGTTAGTGATATACAAAAACCTGGTACACACGCCAACACATCACCTACTACAATCAGTCAAATTTCTTTAATAGATTTTCAACTATATTACTAAAGTATAAGCTGACCCCGACGTAGTTGGGAAAAGGCTAGGCAGATGATGATTACTAAAGTATAAGGTTCAAAGTTGATTGGGAAAATTTGACAGTTTCGGCCTTTCGGGTAGGTTGACCTGCTAGCGTCTCGTCTGTACAAAACTTATCATTTTTTTTAATCTATATCCTTGAGTGACATTTTATGTTCTATTATTGCATCAGCTTATGCAGTTTAATCAAGCTTCATATTATTTATTTCACATGAAGAATGACAACTGGCTGACATAGGTACTTTCGCATGTATAATATTAAGCATGGATAAACATAATTATAGCGTACAGAGATTTCGACTTTTAGGCTATGTTGAGATAGCAAAATTTTGACGCGCGTTTTTATATCGCGCGTCTAGATATCCTGATATTTACCTAAAACCGATCACAAGCACGCGCGTTAACGCAGCGGTCAGAGAAAAAGTCTCTAAACGCAGGCGATTGCGCGTTGACGCCTTGAAACCAGACTGACGAGTAGTGACGAATACTCTCGCAACGCGCGTTAGCGCTCGTCATCTGAACTCTCTTTAAATTGGATTGTGCCTTGACACGCGCTAGCGCGCGTTACATGTGTAATTAGAATTAAAAATGTACCTATGTGCAGATTGAAGCAGTTTTTTATATGATTGCTATTAGATAACGATATCTATGACATGCATTTAGCCATTCATTTAAAAAAAGGCCTTGAACATGTTTCTTTCAAAGATTTCGATCAAGTTTGTACTTTTCATCATCTGCCTAGCCTTTTCCCAACTATGTTGGGGTCAGCTTCCAGTCTAACCAGTAGGTACATACATGGAACGACTGCCTATCTAACCTCCACAACCCAGATACTAAGCAACACGATACCCTTTGGTAAGACTGGTCGTCAGCCTTTCGGTCTTATGTTATTTAAAGTCAGGTCGATCAGAAAAATCGTGAGGGTTTTTATAACAAAAGCAAATTGTACTTACACTGCCATCAATGACGTCATAGAACCTGGAGAGCAGCTGTATGATGGTAGACTTGCCGCAACCGGAGTGGCCCACCAGCGCCACAGACTGACCACGTTTCACAGTTATACTGACACCCTTCAGTACCTGTGTAAAGCAAGTTTATAATAAGAATTACTTAGTTAGCAACCAGTCTAAGATAGACAACCTAGATTTCTCTATATATAACTCTCTCCAACTGTTTTAGAACTGCACACACTGGGTCAAATTAATATAGCTGGTGAAACTTCACACTTTTACAGACTGGGAATCGTTCGATAAAAACAAAAAATAATAATTAAGTTGGTATATTATATTTATATTAAATATATAAAGTGTATCGATATCAAATAACGATTAAAAAAAAATCTTCACGACAATGCAGCGTAACCCCGTCAAAAGATTCACCGGTGAAGATGGACCTGAACCAACATAGCGGTGACATCGCAAATGATGCCCATCCATAGATAAATAACACCCGTCTCTCCACTATTCCATTGCCTACTCTAGGATGCATATCCGGTACGGCTCGCAAATCCTTCCTTATCCTAAGGGCACGTTTTCCTTACCATTACCGCGCCAGACGGTCTACTCTTTGATATGGAATAGCCTCTGTAGCCCCATGAAACATGAGGCTTCAGAGGCTGGTGCAAATTTTGGGGGTTCGTTCGATTAATCAAGCCTGGTTAATAATTTCAAGTAACTAACTACATCTGATTACGGTATCAACGGCCGATGGTAGTGATTTGACTTGACATTAACTTGAACTTATGTTTTTTTTTTTTTGATTTTGCTGCGTGACCATGGTTCCCCACTTGTTCCATGGCGCATGGCAATTAAACTCACATACAAAAACAGCCAGACCCGGAACTTGTAGGTCATAAAAATATTTGTTCCATGCGGGAATCGAACCCGCGACACGCAGCGCAGCAGTCAATCGTTTAACTACAGCGCCAACCGTGCCGTCCAATTTAATTATCATCATGAATTGAGAATTTCACTTCTATCACATACCCAATGAATGAAATAGATAACCAGAAATTATCTTTTTAATCTACGTATATAAGCTTTACTTTTTTTCTTTTTAATCTATATTTTTTAGATATGGCATTAATTTCATGCAACTTTTCTTGGCCGGTATGTCAAAAGATTTATAGTAAACTGTGTAAAAAAAATGTGTTTGAAGGTATTGCGTTAATTAGTAGGTCACTTAGATAGATTGATCGCAATTTTTCAATTATTCGTGACCACTCACGTGTTAACATCTTACTGAAATCTGGTTCAGTCTGAAAGTAATCGGGGAAACCCTGACAGTGACACCTATGTAGTTCAAAATGGACTTTTACACAACAGCCCCAAAATGAGGCACCCTTCAAGGATTTCAGTTTCTATTAAGTTGCAAAGAAAAGCAAACAAAACCGTCCCAGCAACACAAAAGAATAAAAATTCTATATTATTATTAGCAGTGCAAGTAAAATTATCTTGCATTATCATTTCCGTGGCGATATCAACGTGGAGCATAGGAAGGTACGTCACAAACAGAACGCAATTAAATTTATATGTGACTATAGATACCTATACGTTTATTATGTCACAGCGCAATTTATTGAGTCCGTCTTTTATTGGCAAATAATTTCATGATATCAAGAGACTCGACAATCGGCACGTCAAAACCACTTTAGTTTTGAAAAGTCATGCCATCCAATCTACTTATAATTCCCCTATTGGAGAGTATGAGTGAACGACTGTTAAAGATCCACGAATGACAGCCGGGACCAACGGATTAACGTGCTTTCCGAAGCACGGAGGAGTCTCGGTATGTAAAGATGGTCACCCATCCATCCACGGACCAACCGCAGCAAGCGTGGCTTAACCTGATCGATTGACCTGTGCGGCTGTTATTACTTAGCCACGAGCCCACTCAAAATTTTCTGTAGATACTCGAAATTTTCGATAAATAAACGCGTCCTAAGTTAGTAGGAACCGCACTAGACAGCCACGACTCCGGCCAGTCGTGGCCGTCTAGTGATAAGTATTGTATGGTGTGCGGCTATATAGTTGGCCGTTGCGACCAAGTGCACGATTCTTACGGTTTCAACAGTTTACCTGGTCGTGTAATGCGCGAGATCCCAAAAATTCGTTAATGAAAATTCATAAATCATAGGTATAAAAACTTACCGGAACATCAGTTCTCGACGGGTAATGGAAAACTACATTTTTCAACTCAATGTTTCCTTCAACTGCTTTGGGCAGAGTTCCCCTGTTCTGCAGAGGATTGATGGTCGGCACATTATCGATCATGTTGAAGATCTGTGCGCCGGCGCCGCGGGCCGAGCCGAACACCTCCATCAGAGTCGACGAGATGCCGAAGTTGGCCGAACCCGTCATTACACCGAAGAATACCTAAGGAAGTCATATTTGTTTAATAAGTAAATTGGTGCTTACGAGTACCATAAGAATGAAGATAAATCGCCCTACTTTTGTTTCGATCCTACTACTGTTTGTAGGTAAATAATCCGACGTAATAATTTTCAACACACTTGCTCGTACAGTGGCTCTTATTGAACCGCTATTAGGTTCATAATGCAGTGTATTAAACACGTGTGCCTTTTACTTTATATTATCGCACTAGTACGGTAATGTGCGCCACAAATAACTATTTTCTAGTCGGAGTAATGACATGGCAGTATGGAATTATTACCTAATTACTACCATGGTATCATGAACTTAGTAGTACTATACATGAAATTAGTATGAGCTATCCGTTTATTCTAAAAACTTTTTCACAAAAAATAAAACCGACTTCCAAAAAAAAACACTACAAAGTGAAAAATAACTTTGATTTCGGAAGTCGGTGTCTTTGGTTTTTTATTTTCGTTTTTTTGCCACCGACTTCCGAAATCAAAGTTATTTTTCACTTTGTAGTGTTTTTTTTTGGAAGTCGGTTTTATTTTTTGTGAAAAAGTTTTTATTTTTCACTTTTTAGTTGTGGTACCTACACAAAACCCTCACAAAAATTTGAATACCCATTACCTGCTATGTAAATTACAGTGATAGGAACTATTAGAATATCGTCCACATATACTAGATGGGAAAAATACGTATTATTGAAGCTAACTCAAAAACCCCTCATCAGATCATGACCAAATTTATATGGGACCACTTCTGAAGTATGCCCTACCAAACCAAAAAAGAATCATCAAAATAGAATCATAATTGGCGGAGTAATCGCGTAACAAACATACAAAAAAAAAATACAACCGAATTGAGAACCTCCTCCTTTTTGAAGTCGGTTGAAAATAGGGAACGTCGCAAATAGCTGTCAAATATTTACCTGGTTTGATCAATTTGGCAATATTGAAATATGAAATATCGTTAACTAGTGAATTAGAATGTTAATAATGAATTGCAATTATAACACTGAATTTGCTGTTGTAACCATTTTAGCTGTAAAAAAGGCATTCGGAAAGTTTCCAAATACATTATAATAATTTAAAACTTAAATATTCGGTGTTTATTGCATTTCATAATCTATATTTTAGTTCAAGCATTATATTTATATTTCATATTTATAAATACTGAAATAGTGCCAAATTAATCAAAACAGCGAAATATTTGACATCTGTATGCTACGTTGCCCACTTTCAGAATGCACGAACGAATGAATGAGCATTATCTACGACCCGAGCATGTGCAATTTTTTTAATCTCATCTTAGAGACTTCATGCCTTTTTTATGCCTAGGTAGGTACTGTGTAGATAAATAAAATATCATAAATTAACATAATCATCAAAATTATATATTTTTCAATACATATCTTAATTTGGGTATTCAAAACATTATTTTGTGTTTATTATATTTTTTACATAGTCTGTTTAGCGGTTTTGTCAGTGCCTTTATTTACACCTTCCCGCGCATCGCTAGCGGAAAAAACCAAACCAGCGCGCCATTTTCCATAAATATTTGTTACCATTTTCGTTGCGGTTAGTTACCTAATATCAAAAATACGAAATCTTAAGTATTGTCACCAACCGACGTAGAAAAGATTTTAAAAGAAGGTCCGGATAGTCAGTACCTGGCAATAGTTGAACTTTATAATTAATCTAAATGTTACATCTCTATAGTTCCATTATTGTAGCATAAGTTCTTGCAATATGTCTGTTTTTTTCCTCGCAAGTGTGTTGAAAAACGTCGTAATGAAACATTGTCATGTGTATTGATATGGTACGAATTGTGGTAGGTATGATACGGTATTTGGTATGGTATTGATATGGTACCCACTCGGCTGCCTTATCGCTTATAATACCGCCTCGAGTGTAATGAGAATGACCAACACAGCACACTCGTCATAATGTACTATTATTGGAATTTCTTAACATAGGTACCACGTATTATTTTCGAAACATACCGTTATCAATAGTAGCTAATATTCAATAAAATTACATTATGTAACCTAAAGTGGGGGAACGAGAAGCGGGTCCGACGAGACGGCGAGCCTTCAGGCTAAGCGTATGCTGAGACGCTGAGACGCTGAGGTGACACAGGTCCACGCAACGCAGGGCAGAGGATATTGTAATGCGAGAAGTGAGTAATTGTCGCGTGTGTCATGTTAGGCCTGCTGAGAGCTGCGTACGCTGCAGCGCAGACACGTGCGACGCAGACGTGTGTCTGTCCTGGGGGCCAATTCTCGATTTTCGCCATTTATCTCGAGTTCGAGATCGTAAGTCTATCTCTATGTCTATTAAAAATATCTCTATCTCTACCAAAAAATGTCGAATTGAGCAGAATTCCGTATTCTCAGTCAAAATAGAAATAAATGTCACGAAAATGTCGAGTCGAGTGAAGATAATGTTACCATTATGAAGAATCGCACGTTCCGGTTTAGGTAGCTATGAGTTAATGAATGATTTTGTTTTAAAACGCTGACTAAACCTAATTATTTAAGTATAAAACGAAACGTTTAGTGTAAAAATAATGAGTTTGACAAATTGACAGTTGACTGTATAATTAATTTAGGTATTTTAGGGTGTGCAATTAGTATTTTTGGTGGGTAAAGTTAGTTTAGTGAACAGTTATACATGACTAATAAAATTATGAAGCAGACGATTGTTTACCTTCGTTTTCAGGTCTATTTTCGTGGTATCCTGAATTACAGGAGCCAATAGATCTATTAGAACCCTTATTAAATCTTTATCTAATCTGAAGTTTTTAATGACTTCTGTTTCGCTCAAGTCGTAAATATCGACGGTGGGATAAGTGCGCTGTTGTCGCCGTGTATTGGCCAGTTGCTCGCCACTTTCCAACAACTCCGAGATAAAAATGCCAATAAACTCGTCCATCTTTCAGTGGTTTCAAGTCCAATCGTGGGTACACAAATTACAGAGTCCGTTATTTGCGCGAAGGTCGTCGTTTCAAGAAAACACAATGCACAAATCAAAGAGTATAAATCGATTTTCCAGTAGGTATGAGATGCCAATCCGTATTTTATTTAAAAATTAAAGAAAAGAAAACACAGTGTACAATCCAAAACTCAACGAATTCACTCAGAAATGACGTATCTCTACAATCGACATGACATCTCTACTGCTCAGAAGCACTCGACATGAACTCTAACGTTAGCCTTCTACAAATGTCGAATTCGACATCCCCAGAATAGCAACTTTTAAAATTTGTCGAAAAAATGACGTCATTAGAAATTTTTGTCGAGTTCGACACCATCTGGAGTCCAAGTCTGCTATTTTTATAAATTCGTCATTCCAACACGATCACATTGTCATTTTGCTAAAAGTTCGTAATCTGCTAAATTCATAATGGTCGATCATTGGTTGATCATTGTATTCCACAAACACGATACTCGTAACGAATTTAAAGAAATGACTGCACAATGACGTTCTCATGGTAGGTCACTGATCAAAGGAACTGTCAACATTTTAGCAGATTACCGCCAAGTCAGTCATCCATTTGTCATTATGTATGAGATTACCAATAGATCCCATTTCTTTCAATGGAGTGTCAGTGGCTGACCATTGGAAAGTCATAATGACGCCAATATAATAGTAGATTAGGTACTAAACTTATCAAAATCAACAATTATAAAATCAATGATAGACCATTCTGACAGCAAACCATCCATCCATTCCTTTGGTGCATTCCATGCTAATAGCAGACTTGAGGCCCTGCTCTGCGTCTCGTTGTACTTGTAGTGGCCGGCACAGATTTCTGCGCAACACGTGCTGGGGGCCTACCTCAATCTTTTACGAAATAATCTTATTTCAAGAGAGTTTTATCTGAAGCTTACCATAGAGCAACACAGGCCACCGGCGGACCGGAGCGCCGGTGGCCTGTGTTGCTCTATGGAAGCTTACAGTAACATTACTCAAATTCGTACCATGACCTATCGTTCAATACTGTTAAAACTAAATTAATTTTTTATTTTTTATATTTGTATATTCACAGATTAAATAGTAACTAAATATGACTAGAAAAAAAAAACTGTTTTATTTCCAACCCTGCTTTAAACTTAGTCTGGCCATAAATACTGTTACAATTAAAAATAAGAAAGATATTGAATTGAAGACATTTGAATTTGGAATCTGTCATTTTTGTACGATTGTTCATTGAGTTTTCTAATTTTGGCGCCAATACATTGTACCTACAATATTTTGCGATGTTAAAATGGAGTGGGGTGATAAAGAGAACCGAATCTCTGTGATTGCATTACACAAAGTTGGTATGGAGCCAAATGCAATTTTTAAAACTCTCCATACGCTTGGTATTAGTCAAATGTTTACCGGGCTATTAATAGGTACAATGAGACCTCCTCTGTTTGTGACAGAAAAAGATCTGGCCGTCCACGTAGTGTTCGTACGAAAAAGGTGGTCAAAGCAGTAAGGGAAAGAATTCGAAGAAATCCTGTCCGAAAGCAAAAGATTTTATCTCGGGAGATGAAGATAGCACCCAGAACCATGTCTCGTATTTTAAAAGATGACTTAGGACTTGCAACCTATAAGAGACGTACTGGCCATTTTTTAACTGATAATTTTAAAAAGAATAGGGTGGTAAAATCGAAACAACTACTGAAGCGGTACGCAAAGGGAGGTCACAGATTTTTTTTGTTTACGGATGAGAAAATCTTTACAATCGAGCAACATTTTAACAAACAAAATGGCCGTATTTATGCTCAATGCTCTAAGGAAGCTTCCCATTTAGTCGACAGAGTGCAACGTGGGCATTATCCAACTTCAGTGATGATTTGGTGGGGTGTTATCTGTGAAGGAGTGACAGAGCCATATTTTTGTGAAAAAGGTATCAAAACATCGGCACAATAGTGTATCAAGATACCATTCTTGAGAAGGTAGTTAAGGCCTTTAACAACACCATATTCAATAACCAAGTATGGTCCTTCCAACAATACTCGGCGCCGGGTCATAAAGGTTCACGCAGTCTTGGTTGGAAGTGAATGTTTCGGACTTCATCAGAGCTGAAAACTGGCCGTCGTCAAGTCCCGATCTTAATCCGCTGGATTATGATTTATGGTCAGTTTTAGAAAACACGGCTTGCTCTAAACGCCATGATAATTTGGAGTCCCTAAAGCAATCCATACGATTGGCAGTGAAGAATTTTCCCATGGAAAGAGTGCGTGCTTCTATTGATAACTGGCCTCAACGTTTTAAAGGACTGTATTGCAGCCAATGGAGACCACTTCGAATAAGCTTTTTATATTTTGAATTGTTTTATATTTATGTATTAAACTAACACAAAGTAATAAATATTATTTGCAACAAAAAAAAAATATCTTCGTGACAATATTTATGGCAAGACTAGGTATAGGTACATACCACATTAAATGAACTCAAGAATGACTTAATAGAACTTACAGCGATCATCGTGAAGATATCGTAATTCTCGGGCTCGTCGACCATCAGTCTGTAGCCGAACCAGAAAGATAGGGCGTAGGCACAGAAGATGCAGAAGAAGAGCATTCCCATCGCCAGCCCGTTGAACAAGCCTGAAAGTCGCAATTGAAAGGAAACTGGACCATAGCGTTGTTGTATAGTCAAGAAGCAAATTGGTTCGCATTGTTAATGTCATACAACGATATTGATTGCTATTTCCTTGTTATGTAAGTTACATAACAAAATACAAATAGTACTCTCATAATAACGTAACTGAGAGAACTATATAAATTCTCGCATTCGAAGAACTATTGACAGAATACTGCTAACTATATTTTCAGTTTTAGTGTTGTCAAAAATGTAAAGCGAACTTGCGCGAATTCTTTCACGTGATTCTAATTTTTGTTTCTATCACGGATTCATTGACAGCCATTGGATTGACTGATTTATTGGGATTATATTTGGCAGTCATTGCCAGTGCATGTTTCATTCAGCTGCATTTTTATAAAATATTTTTCGTGCATATTTAAGCACCACAGAAGCTCTTCAACAGAGTTAATTATAGTTTGTATTATATGAGTTCAGACGTCAACGGTGCAACAAGTGACTAAGCTTACGGTCTATGGCCACAACCAGCTGTTTTTTCTTAGACGCACATATCACAACTTTACAGTCGTTATTCGATTCAACCCTGCTTACCTTTTTTAATATTGATTTTCCTGGCTTCATTCAGATGTCCTTCGTATCTCTCCAGCTCCTGCTTCTGTCCGCTGAAGGCATACACGGTGCGTATGGCCGAGATAACTTCTTCGGCAATGGCACCAGCCTTGCCAGATGCGATCGCTTCTTTCTTAGAAAGTCTGGCGGCTACCTATTGGAATAAATTACTTTGAGAAACTTTTCCTTAGAACCAACATACCAAAAAAGCCGCCGCGACGCAAAAAAAAAACCGAAGTTTTCCGAAGCGTATTTTTATGAAAATGCCCGACGTTTGATGGCCGTTTATTGTGTTTAAATTAGAGATTTCAACCAGCAATTAGAGTTCATAAATTATGACGTCCTATGACCACTGAACCCTCAAGAAATATTCGGTTTAAGGAAAATGACGATAGTTGTAAGTTAAGTAGGTTGAGGCAGGTCGCAAATAATGCGGTGGTTTCCTTCTGCGAGACAGTCATCTCGCAGAAAGACGCTGCGGAAAGGGTGAGAGAGATCACATCCACTCACCCTGCCCCCAGCAGGCGCACTGGGCGCCGAAGGAGGGCGGACAACGCTCTCTTCCAGCCCCCCTAAATGGGTCCAGGGGTGACGGACTCGGGGACGTCCGTCGGCCCTCATACATCGGACCCGAGGCGGTGGCGCGTAGTGTTCCACGCGCGCCCCTCTGAGACGTCTCGGGGGGAGTCAAACACCTCACTCCCCCCCCCTCAAAACGAGGAGAGGACCGCCGTGGCGGGCCGGCACCAGTCGAGGGTCGCGGAAGTAATCTGCGTTCCCGCGACCCCCGGCGTAGGTGTGAGATAGAACCCCGGGGTGGTTTTTAGTCAGTACGAGTCTGACAGACCCCTCCGCCCGCCCCAGGGCGGAGGACATATCCTGAGGATTTTCCACCCCGAGACCAAAAAAAAAAAAAAAAGGTCGCGAAATGATTGCTTCTCGTCTCCACGTAAGATAACCATATTGGTAGTGAAGCGGCATCTAAATCGCCAAATGCGAACACATCAAAGATAGGTCTTTCATCGTCTTTTCAAATCCTGCATCGCGCAATTAGAGTTTACAGCGCGAACAGCATTCATATATAACTAACTGCCCGACGTCAATCGTTGGGCAGTGGCCAGCCAGACACGACACCCGTCTGGTCGGAGGGTCCTCCCTTTTCAATAGAGGATGAGTGAACTTTACAACCTGTTCCTCATGCCTCTAAAGTAGAAACAGGAAGTAATCGTGGATAATCCAAATGGTTGAACATCTACCTTTTTATCGATAAACGTCGTACACTATCCTATCAGTTACTGTGCAAACAGTTTGACTATTTTATTGGCTTTCCATATCATCACTTTACTTACACGGACCTAACAAGACTTGCGCAATAATCTAACTTATTTCGTTATGATACAATTACCTATTATCTTTTGCAAACAACATTTCATCATTGTTTTAAGATTAAATAATGTTTTAGTCAGTTGATTAATGCACCTATTAAGCTTCAATTACGTTAATCAATAAACTAAAACGTGGAGACAAGTATGGGTTTATCATATGGCAATACATAACCGCAGAAGAGCTGAATTTTAATACAATCAATGGATAGTGTATCTAAAACTTTATTTGCCTATAAAGATTCGTGCAAAAATAAATTAAAACTTGTACGGTCGGGGGAACAAAGGAACAAAGTTCTTTACGCTATATTCGCACGCACACAAACACACACACTCGTGTATAATAAAAAGAGACAGAGAGAGAGAAAGTCGCATGAAGGGGGCATAACGCTTTTCCTTACGTGACGATCTATACCAGTCAACTCGTACCGCAAGCCGTACAGTTAAGACGCAGATAATATATAATTATATGGTCCACACGTAAGTATGAACCAAATGTTCCGTGTTCGATGTTCTTGTTCATTCGTGCGTACACGCCTTTATAATTTTTATAAAAACTGTGTCGATCGATACCGACGGGATTAGTTGTTTCAGGGTGGACTATTTAGGGTAGGTAGGTATTTACATCGCTATCTAATCAGTGATTTTATCTGAGCTTTTTATATTATTAAAACGATTTATGGTATACAGTATGGAAACCACTTATATGCAATAAATGAAAGCACATACCTACTTGTGACCGCCTTTTCTGATGATACACAAAAAATTGACGAAATCGGTCCAGTAGTTAGGTCAAAAAGTAGAGTTCTAATTTCGATCAAATTTGAACACTCGGTAGAATTGGATCACTAGGTCAATGAACTTGAACATTGAAAAGCGACGTTGCCATCCAGTGCAAACTATCACGACGCTGAATTTACGTATTCTACGTATTTGTCTAAAATTTAAAATCGGTACACCTAAACGACAGGCTGGAATGTAATGTAAGGGTTCAAGATACGTTATCTAAACAGGGTGTTTACTTTTATATAATTTATTTTGATATTTATTTTGTTTGAAAAATTTCACTTTTTAATTTACGCTTTTTTATTTAATATTTAATTTAGCTATACTTCTGTGGACTAGTATTACTTGTGGTTTCATTTATTGCATATAATATGTGGTTTCCATACTGTATACCTAGACACCCACCATCATGCGATCATCATCAGAATTGAATTCACTGTACACAATAATGCAATAGGTACTCTTGGTGTTTGTGCTTAATATGTATGAGGATCAGGGTGGAAAATTCGCCCATTAAAAATGGAGGATCCTCCGAGGGATGGGTGTTGTATCTGAGGGGGTAGTGTCCCGATGGTTGTTGCCAGGCTGTTCCTGATTTCGCGGTAAACTTTGCTTACGCTAAGTAGGATTTTAACACTTTCTCCACTCCACCCACTTTTTATAGAACTCATACGCCATGCCGCTATACATATTGGAAATGAACCCTTTGGGAGGGTCACCAGTTTGCGCTAAAGTTAACCATCGCGGACGGTCAACGGCATTAGGTTTAAAACCGTGTTATAAAACACTGTAAAACGAGATAAAATTGTGTTTTCAGGGTGTCTTGTCGATAAAAACACAATTTTATCTCGTTTTACAGTGTTTTATAACACGGTTTTAAACCTAATGCCGTTGACCGTCCGCGATGGTTAACTTTAGCGCAAACGTAATGCCGGCAACCCTCCCGGAGGGTTCACTTCTGATATGTATGGCGGCATGGCGTATTAGTTCAGTTCGTTTCAGGGTGTCTTGTCGATATGCCCGGCTTGGGCAGAGCACCGCCGTGTCCTCGTGGAGACGATCGGTGGCGGGGATCTCTCGCTTCCAGCCCTGGTCCAGGCCATGGTACGGAGCGAGAGGGCATGGGAGGCCGTCACCTCCTTCTGCGAAGCAGTAATGCTCGCAAAGGAGGAGGCGGAACGCGTGAGGGAGAGGCAAATTTAGCGCCCTCACGCCCCTAGCCGCCGCAGGAGGAGACGCCCTGGGCGTCGGGAATCAATCGCTGATTCCCGGCCACCGTAGGCGCGGGCTTGCGGACGGTGAGCAATGGGTAGCTCGCCGTCCGGTAAGGACCAGGCCCGGGTCGACGGCGCGTTGTGTTCCACGCGCGCCTCAAAGAGTGTCAGCGAGTGAAGGGGTCCGATGAGACCATTGCCTGCCGGGGTTGCGGGAAAGTCCGAAAGGGATACCGTGGCCCCCTGGCATTGCACAGGCAAGAGAAGGAACAGGGGTGGGTTTTAGTCAGTAAGAGTCTGACACGCCCTCCCGCTCCACCCAGAGCGGGAGACGTCATTTGATGATTTCCCACCCAAAAAAAAAAAAAAAAAAGGGTTTCTTGTCGATATAAGTAGTTTCCAGCCTTTTAAATTTGTAACGGAGAACAAAATTATTGTTTAGATAAAATTGCTTGGATTTTAAAACCAACGCATACAGGGTGGTATACATCGAATCGAATACTTACCACTACTGTTTTTTTTTAAATAACCGACGAAAAATTTCAACGTTCATGAATGTACTGAATACATGAAACAGTTTTCGCGTCGATGACCCTGCCACCCTGTATATTTTGTTAAAATATACATCAGATTTTATTTTCACGGTGTAGAATGCTGTATTCGCTAAGAAAAACCTACATCTAAAATTAGTCCTCCGCGAGGGCTTCCGGCATCCCATATGCGACTAGGTGAACCCTCCAGGAGTGCTCCCGGCACTGAACGTCCTGCTAAAGTCCCACTGTGTCCATTTGGGCACGGCAAATTAAATGACGTCAGTTCTAATATGTTACCACAGTACTAAGAGTAAATAAGGGTGTGGAACAAAGGGGTGAGGGGAGAGCGGAGAGTGGGTATGGCAACCGATCTCTACGCAAAAGAAAACGAACCATTAAATTAAACTTACCAGCCCAGCGACTCCCACCAGTGTCATGGTGACAGGGAATGATATGAGACACAGCAGGGCAAGCTTCCAACCTTTGATGAGGGCCATGATGACACAACTGAAGAACGACGCTTGATAGAACAAGAATGTCGCCAGCTTCTCACCGATTCCATCTTCTAGTTTTACGATGTCACTGCAATTAAACTCATAAACTAATTTGGAAATAGAACATTGAAAAACTTTTGCAGAATACTTTATTACTTAGTGCTCATATACACGAGAGCGGCACGCGTCAACTGCAGAGGCAACTTCAGCTTCGTCGACAACGTGCCGTTCGTGTGTATGAGCACTTAGTATTATTGTAAATTAGTATCAATATGGAAGCGTAAGGAGGAGCGCGTGGCTAAGTAATAACAGCCGCACGGTTCAATCCATCAGGTTAAGCTCCAATTGTCGGGGTTGGTCTGTGGATGGGTGACCATCTTAACATACCGAGACTCCTCCGTGCTTCGGAAAGCACGTTAAGCCGTTGGTTCCGGCTGTCATTCGTGGATTTTTGACAGTCGTTACGGGTCGTCAGTTTGGTCGTCAGAAGCCCGAAAGTCTGATAACCAGTCTTACCAAGGTGTATCGTATTACCTACCCAGTTATTGGGTTTTGGAGGTCAGATAGGCAGTCCCTCCATGCCAAATACGGTATTCAGCTGCATCTGGTAAGCCTGGAAGCCGACCCCAACGTAGTTGGGAATAGGCTAGGGAGATTGATTGGTGGAAGCGTAAGCGAGATAGGTGGAGTATGGTCGAGTATGGTCGAGTATGGGTGGGTCCTACACATTATGTATTTTGATTTATTCTTACCTGTTAATTTTAGAAGCAATGTCCCCATTTTTATGAACGTCGAAATACGCAAAATCTTGATTTAGGGCTGCTTTTAGATATTCTTGCCGTATGACAAAAACCTGAGGATGAAAAGTTAAAGGTACTGGTAAACAAACAATATAAAAATATATTGTAACTTACTTAGATAACTAGCATTCAAGTGTCAAGAAGAAAAGATAACAAAATCATAAAAGTTTGTTCGCGAAGAAAAATAATAAGTAATAACACATAACATAACATCACGCCTGGTTTCCCCAAAGGGTTGGGCAGAGGTGTACCTGTAGTAGGTACACCCACATTTCGCCAGTTATGTTTTAAGTCCCATGTAATAGGAGGCGAGCCTATTGCCATCAACCGGGCACAAAATAGACTCCGGGCTGAGAAATTCCAGATATTAATAATTAATAGGTAATAATAAATAAATAATTTATTAATAATGATTCTGCTATACGTACTTGGTTATACGCAGCATTGTTCATAAGCGTAGTAGCAGCGTACGACAAAACAATAAGTAATGCTCCAGTAATAACGTTGTAGATAGCGAAGAAGAACAGTGCTTCCATGAATTCATCTGCAGCTTCAGTATTCGATGCATCCTGAAGTATCAATGATCCATACTTCACCATAGCGTCCAGTAGGTACGCCAGCAATAAGGTGTTAATAGGCGCCGATATGGCAGCGACCGTCGAACATATTAACGCCACGGTTATGAAAATTATGTCTCGAAGGGTCGCAAATCTGAACTGAAATTAAAAGATTTGGGTACAGCTGTGCTATTCTGTAACCATCTCACCGTGAAAACTTAGGTGAAGTGAGCTCGGAGTGAGCTGTCAGTCCCTAGCAGCAGGTGGAATGACGGCTCACTTCAAGCTTCCTTCACCTAAGTTTTCACCGTGAGATTATTACAGAATAGACCGGCAGATAGTGCAATCTACGACGACGCGCCCCACTCCTCATTATGAAAATGAAATGCATTTAATATACCAAAATTCATATTCATTCATTCATTCACTGACAGACAAAGCACAGCCTAAACCGCTGGGTCTAGAAACCTTAAATGAATCCCCTACAGGGGTTAGGATCTATGGACGTTTGTAATTTTTTCCCGCGAGGGGAAGTCCCATCGGGCACACAACTTGTACACTAGGTATGGGTATCATCGCGAACACTGACGGTGGACCACTTTTCAACCTTATTACTAAGGGAAAAGTGGTCCGCGGTTGTACCTACGAACATTTTGCATGTGGTGTTTGCCTGTAATTGGCTGTGCAGTTAGATTAAAGACACAATTACTTGTATGTTCCTATCTGTTTATTATCTGTAACAACTGTTGGTGAACCTTAAAATAAATAAATAAACATAGAGAAAATTCCAAACTATCTTTTATCTGAGATGACGAGAAGACAAATCAAACGAAATAGACCACCTGAAGGCCAATTCTCGTACTTACTTAAAAACCGTTCACATTCAACTCACAATCTGCCAAACTTGTCAAAAATGTTGGTAAAATGATTGTATTTTTGACAGATTGCGAATGAAATGCAAATTTTATACGAACGTTCTTAAAAATTTGAGGAATTTCCCTTTTTTTTTTTTTTTTTTTTTTTTTTATTGGGTGGGAAATCATCCAATGACTTCTCCAGCTTTGGGTGGAGCGGGAGGGCGTGTCAGACTCTTACTGACTAAAACCCACCCGTGTTCCTTCTGTTGCCTGTGCAATGCCAGGGGGCCACGGTATCCCTTTCGGACTTTCCCGCAACCCCGGCAGGCGAGGAATTTCCCCTCTGGTATTGCATCTTTTTTCGAATTTTACCACCAGAAATGATTCCCAATCCTGAACACGTTCGTATTTAGCTGATAAACTATAATGGTTACATGGACATTCCATTTCTATTATTGACTTTACTAATGCCCGCAGTAGAGTGTCTGTTCATGGCTTGAAAGTTAATTAGGTAAAAGCATGAGCCGAAACGGATCGATAATGATGGGAGGATAAAGTACCTATGTTTTACGCACAGACGGTACATAACGGTTACTGTCAATTGTGTAATGATTCTAATGGAACTAACTATATTTATAGTAGGTATTAATGTTTGAGGCTTCTCGAACGCCTCAGACAGATCTCTGATGATCATCGTCCTTCTGCCCATATCCCAATTTAAAGGGGCGACCCCTTTGCAGCATGTCTTCTTCCATACATCTCGATCATTATTAATGTAGCCGTATTACTTAATGAAACATTTGAATGATATTTATAGTAATGGTGTATATAATGGAAACTCACCAGTGTAATGAAAGGTATACTTGGAACTTCATCCTGTTTCGAGGCATCTGGTTCTGAACTTCTGCAAAAAGATTGATACGATCATTTATAGGTACGATACATTGGTTCGCTTAACTTTGATACAAAAGATAAATTCTATAATCCACATGATTATTGTTCATGAAGATGTTGGCTTCTAGTTATTTGCCTGTTTGGTACGTTGTCTTTGAACAGATTTTGACGATATTGTTCAACACGATCTTAAAATCTTCTATCTGTGCCCGAACCTCTCTCTGCCTCTCTGTGAGTGGGAGTGGGCTATAATCCAACACGCGCTAGTGTGCGTGGTGGTTAACCACCTAGCTGCACACTACCTACATACATATAATAAGTGCAATATGTGCAATGCTAAAATATTCAGATAAGACACTGTCGTTAATTATTTTATAGCTCAACGCTAAGTGTTCCAAATCATTTTATGAATTTGTATGCCATGAGGAAGCACTTTAGTTAATTTTACGATGTAAGTAAATGATTGCTGGAAAATACCAAGATTATGTCCTCCATGCTATTAGAACGCATCTCATGGGGATTTTAGAGTAACAAACGGTAAAAACCAGCTATCTAACGCAACATATTTTCGTAAAAAATGGTTTTCCGCCCCTGTATTTCCCGTCAATTTCGTCATCCCTTTTGGTTTGTTTTCGTTGACCTTTTTACAGAAATTGGAGCCTCGTGATGATGAAGAAGAAGATACACAATAATTAGCTAAACAAATGATGACTTAAATTCTAATTTCAAACTCAAGCATTTATTTCAATCATACCATTTAATTTCCAAACCTAATATACTGTCGTCATTTGTAAAAGCTCGCATGTGCCAAATACTGGTATGGTTTAGCATTTGCCGTACTTCGGGTTTCAACAGAAGTTACAGATTCATCACCCCGACAACAAGCCAGGGCGAGAAACCTCCCTAAGCCGTGTCAGTTTTGAAGAAATTAGACAGGTATTACACCAATTCTCACAGCGCCATGAGGTATGCTCCCACAGAGAGGATGGAATGAGTGTGTTCTGTGGAAGTGGGACCAGTGAAATGAAATTGTTTGTTCAGTAAATAGGATATTGGAATCACTTTTACAGGATACCTTAAAAAAATTTGCTAGATAAGTTCGGCGTTTCCTATCTGACTTCTCTGAGAAGAAAGGCCGAAACAAACTCAGAGGTCACTGTCTCTTTTAAAGTCCAGACATAATCTTGGTCAGGCCATATGAGGACCATGTAGATTAGTCTGAAATGGTCTTTTGAGAATAGAACCACACAGATTTGAGTCGACCTGTCCTGTCAGCGCAAGCATTTGTCAGTAATCGTGGAGCTCAACTCAACGAACAATACTAGTATAGGCTGACTATATACATATAACGAGATGAAGACTTCTTTCTGTTAAAAGAATGTTCATCTACTGGTATTTGTAAACTATTTTTTATACCTATAGGTACGCTCTAACGATAAACACATAAACAGGTTGATTTACAGTGTTTATATGTCTATCCCACACCAAATGCACGTGGTGTTTGCACTGACCAAGGTTAGGATCAAGGCTACAGTTGAACCCGGAATCGTTCGTTATTACGGAGTTTATAGTGTGGGCAAAGGTATCTAGTGTTTTTTTTAAAATGTCAAATATCAAAGATAGGCTAGGGACGTTCCAAGCCCTAATATATGTTGGTACAGACGCCAGTAGGTCAACCTACCCAAAACTGTCAAATTTTCCTAATCAACTTTAAACCTTATACTTTAGTGATAAAGTTGAAAATCTATTAAAGAAATTTGACATATTGTAGTAGGTTGATGTGCTGGCGTCTGTACATAATGATGCTAATTGTTGGGTAATGAAAGCCCTTTGTTTATATTAAGTAAATGGTTCGCTATCAGCAACAAAGAGACATAGGTACAAACAACATAGGTACTTGTTTAACCTAATCGATGTTCACGCTAGACACGTGCAGATAACAATTTTGATAAATGCTTAATTTATAATATATCTTGAAAAGCTAAATATTTATTATATCACGTAGCATTCCGGAACTAAAGTCGAAAGTCCTTTAGAGACAAACTCCCTTATTCATAAACGTTGCTTAAAGTTAAGTACCTAATGATTAGCGACTGTTTAACCATACATGTTTGACGTTTAAACGTCTCTTAACTTTAATCATCGTTTATGAATAAGGGGCCGACTGTTAAATTTTGTACGTTTATTTGTAACTCATGGTATCGCCGAAAAATAGCAGAGCGTTCCCGTGTCATGATGAGATCATTTTTAATCAGTCACTGTAAATTAGTCTGTTTCATATTGCTACTAATACGTGGTATAAATAAGAAGTAATGTAATAAAACAGTAGTGCGCGTCTGACTTGTTCATAATGAATAAGAGCTTGCTGATCAATTGAAACAATTCGTGTTCAGTGTCATTCGGGCTTAGGGTTCAGTTTTCGCAAATTGTGTTTCGATTTTATTGTCTCTTTATACTGATGATATAATATTGTAATGGAATTAGCGGACCAGACAGACGTTGTCCTGCCCGAACAGCGCCACCTACCGGGTCCAATTGTATTTTCAAACCATCCAGGGACCCACTCAAATATACACACAAAATTTCGTCCAAATCGATCCTGCCGTTTGGGAGGAGTTAGGTGACAAACACTACACGTACAGAATAATTATATAAAGAAGATACTTACGTGTCAGATTCTGGAGTTTGCTGAAAGTCTCCATTTAACGGGTCTGGCAACTTGTTCTTGTTCTCCTTGTCTCCAGGTTTCAATTGCCACCCGTTTCCTTCGGTGTCCTTCGACATTATAAATAATTAAATTAATAACAATTACACAAAACTACACTAAAACGTTCGTTACTGTGTATAAACACTCATTGTACTAGTTTTTAATGATTTAAGATTAAGTTTATATTATATTCGGTGCAACGTTTATCCGCGGTCGTCCCATTCGCGACTAACATAGGTAGGTCCATGATACGTTATCAATTTATCAGTTCGATAAAACATGACAGGTACTGTAAAACTGAGACCGATTAGAATAAAAATGTTTCGTTCATAACAGTGTGTGTGCGTCAATGAGCGCCATGACTGTGAAGCTGGAAAGCTAGAAATAGTCTGAAACTCTGAAAGGAGACGCTGAATATTTGTTTTACGGAAGCTCTGGAGTTTTAATGAAATTGTGCGTTACACTCACAGGTAACTATTTACACTTATGTATTCAAATAAACAATAACTACGGCCTCTATAATAATTCTACAATTCTTTCAAGTCATAGACATTTTCCAAGTCTGGATTGTGTTACGGGAATCGGCAGAAAAAATATTCATGAAACTCGAATCATCACACATACAGGTTATCCCGGATTAATCTACGACAACGGATATCTACCTACTGGTAGGTAGTGATATTCTTTAGAAGCATGACTTTAAAATTCAATCGGTGATGTGGTGAGAACCCACGGTGCCAAAAACAAATGAGTTCGCTTTCGAGTTGAATGCGAGGCTATCTAATATTACGGTGCCGGGTACTAGAGAAGTTTGAAATCATTTCGAAGTGCACACTTCTACACTATACACA
Source organism: Xanthia togata (assembly GCA_963853775.1). Lineage (NCBI taxonomy): Eukaryota > Metazoa > Arthropoda > Insecta > Lepidoptera > Noctuidae > Xanthia > Xanthia togata. Next base: position 14,953,547 of record OY970793.1, read on the forward strand.
CTCTTTAAAAGTCAGTTCCAATGTTTGTCATTATTAATCGTTGCTATGATACTTTATATTTCCCACGGTCAGTTACTTTTAGCGGCCCTAAACTTGACCTCTATTCCGTATTTAAAAATAAAAGCAAATGCCGATCGGAATGATTTTTTTCGTTCACTTCCCCTCCGAATGAAGGGAACTTTCAGAATGCTGTTTTGAATGAAAAGCTCTACGCGGGCCATTGTTTGCTGCCTCCACACCTCGGTCTTATTGATTGCGTAAACAGCTGTTTTTAAGGTTACGACATTGTGTCGAGCGTGGATATAACGAGAAACAGGTGAACTCGCGGGGTGAGTTCACTGAATCGCTCTTGTTTTGATTAGTTTTTTGAATTGGTTTAACACATTTTTTTTAAATGGTACCTATACTTAAGTAGAAGGTACTGAATTTTAGTGAAATCCAGCGTCTAGGCTTTTAATTTGACTTACGCTGAACCATTTATATAGACTATAACTGCCTACCTAGGTACTAGACCCAAATAGGTTGGGTCAGTGACAGTTCGGCCCAAGTCACCTCAACCCGAATATTAATACCAGATACTGCATCGTCAAAACTTAAAAAAGTGGTGTGTAGGTACCGGCCGGCATGAAAAGTATCGACTTCTTAAAATATTGAAGATTTTTTAAATTTATTAATAGAATTTATTTACTTAATAAATTTTATGAATAAATAAACTTAATAAAATAAATAACTTAATTAAAAATTATTATTTTAAATGAAATGCTATGAACTTGTTCTGCAATAAAGACCGTTTTTATTTTTTTTCATAAACCAGAAATCAGAATCGCAGAAATCGCCTTCTTGTCTTTTATGTTCTAGATATACTATGTACTTATTTGTAAATGTGTGAGATAGGAAAGTTTTCTATTGTTATCAGATCCGGTGTGTGACATTTCCTTAGCAAAGGAACGCTTGCTCATGCTCACTGAAATGTCTCGCTGATGGTGGCGTGTGTTTTGGATCATTTAGCTCCCTTCAAAATGGTTGAGCTGAATGGTGCTAACCCATGCGTCATGTTCGTGAACGGGCGCCGTCAGTTGGGACTGGTCATCTATTAGCTGCCATGGCTTATTTTAATTTATTTTAAGTTTTTGAATGATTCTTTTTTTCTTTTTATTACGGACGCTATTACGAACGTGCACGTCTTATTACATTGTTCTCACATGCATAATTTCAAAATGAATGACGTAACCAATATTTTGTATCAATTTTATATTTTATTTAAAAGAGTGTCCGTGGAGTTTCTTGCCCGTTCTTCTCCATAGGTACCTACTACGCTTTGGAATGGGCAACTAGCTTCATATTTCTGACTGACCGACCCCTTGACAATAAAATTCAAAAGTGCCTGTAAATGGTTTAATTGAAATAAATGCTTTGAGTTTGAGTTTGAGTTTGAGCTTGTCTTTTTTACCCGACTACGGTAACATCAAAGGAAGGGTTATGATTTTAGCAGTTATGTACTACATATGTATGTATGTTTGTATTTACGTGTGTTCCACCGTAGCGCCTAAACTACTGAACCAATTTTGATGAATAAGGTATCAATGGATTCGTAATAATAGTCCGGGTGGCATAGGCTATATAAATTCTCCCTTAATTTAGCATGCTGGACATTACACCGATATTTCTGGCTGAACCGTACAAATCACCGTCATTGGGAGTGAAATATGGTATTGTTATTCGGGTTGAGAAGACTCGGGCCGAGCTGTCACTGACCCCTTAGGTTAGCGCAAACGTACACATTAATCCACATTGAGCTTATAGTCGTGTTTTAGAAGAAAGACCCAACGGGGATATTAATCGTGGTATTCAAGCCGATTCAATGTGTATGCACTATGTATAGATAGCTTTTAGGATCAGCCTTTGCAGTCCACTGCTGGACACAGAGCAAAAGAGCAGTGGTGGCCCAGGTAATGAGGTAACGGTCGCGACTTACCTACGAGTACGAGTTTTAACCCATACAGGCGATTTACTTATTGTAAATTATTTCTTCACCACTGCTCTCAAAGCCGTGAAGGAAAACATCGTGAGGAAACCGGCATGTTTTAGAACTAGAAATTCGAGGACATGTGACATCGACCAAACCCGTACTGGGCCCTGGGTCCCTTTGACCGAGAGGAGGCCAAATATGGGAACATTATAGGATTTAGGTTTAACCTTTAATATACGTTATACCTTCATACAGATAGTGCAATCCACGACGACGCGCCCCACTCCGCGATTACTGTACTGTAAGCTGTACTTTAGTACGGAGCGGAGCGGAGTGGGGCGCGTCGTCGTGGATTGCACTATCTATACCTTTATGTATTCTTCTTGAATATGTGATGTCTCTCTTGATACTTCTTTGATCTTTCTCTAGGGTCGCGCGGTTCGCGGCTTTAATTATAAAAGTAATTTCTTTCTTTTCCTTTTCACATGACCAATAATTTAATTGTATGAATGTTTTTCACTGAACCCCAGTTATGACGCTACCGCTACCGCTTGCCGCCCCAGGGATTTTGCAATCCGTAGCCTTAGGATAGTCAACACTAATGAGGGTAATCCGAAGCCCTTGACCTGTTTTATTTTCAAGCTGTGACGCCAAAAGAGGGGTGTTAATTCTGTCTATGGGTAGGTATATCTAGGTATGGTTTAAAGGTTTTAATTTGTCCTGCTTAATTAGGTACAAACTTACATATCTACCAGTTTGCTTATACTTATGTCTATAGTTCACGCGGTGCAGCATGGTGCGCGTGATAGGTGACAGAAAGGGTAAAATATATTATAATTTACTTGTTTTTACTGATCTGTATTTTACGACTGATCCGTACCTACATACAGATTGTGTACATAATACGGACTCAGTGATAACTGTAGTAAACTAAATAAATTTACCCTTTCTGTCACCTGTCACCCGAACCATGCTACACCGCGTGAACTATAGAAATATTATCTAATATTTCGCGTTAAGCTTGAGGCGAAAGCGTCAGGGTAGCCGCGAAATTCCAATTTTCTTACGTTTTTTTACAATTTGCAGGTCAGTACCAGGTTGTATGTTGATCTAAACATGATCCGCGGTGGATTCCAGATAAATCTGTTGTAATAGATAAGTTTAATTCATAAAATTAAACGAAAAGAAAAAATAAAACAAATTATGTACCTACGCTAACGGTTCTTCTAACAATTTAACAAAACACATCACAAATTCTAAGAATGTCACCAAAATCTTATTATTCCAATTTTAAATTATCTTGTTGTATAAAAACGGATGACTGACCAAGGACAATATTCATTATGATAGTGATTTATGGGGCACCCCTATTATGTTATGCAGTTCCGTCACGGTGGGCCACAGATTTCACTACACTATTATTTCGCTTATAGTTTGTTTCCTAAACAAGACGTTGGGCGCGCACATGCTCCTTATTCTCCCTACTTTGTTCAGAGTTTTTGTCACTTCCATGGACAATTTTGACAAAAGCCTTGTTACATTTTAGTTGGGCGTAACTAATGCTTGAGTGACAGATTTCTTAAGATTCCAGTTATTGATTGAATAGTTTTGTTTTTCAATGTTCAATAAAAGTTTGTTTTGTTATTGTTCCGAGTGAGTGTAAACATTACTTATTTGTATCATAATTTACGGTTCGAAAGGTACTTTACTAAAGAAATTAGTATATTTACGCACAGTAGCATTTTTAGGGTTCCATACGTCCGATTGGAAAAACGGAAACCTTATGACTGACGACTGAATATCAGTCTATAATGTTCCCATTGCTAGGACACATTACCTCCTCTCTGTGAGAGTGAGTTGACCATAATCCATCTCGCGCCCCAGTGCGGGTTGGTCGATGTCACATGTCTTCGAATTTTTGGTTCTAGGACATGCCGGTTTCCTCACGATGTCCCGTCTGTCACAGCCAATTTGCTCTGAATCTAAATCCGATTAAGTTAAAATTTGGTACACATAACTATGAATTTCTGTGACCCAAACACGGACGTGTAACGTAAATAAATGAATTATTGAATTTTGAATATGGGGGCAGCTTTTTTTAAATTATTTAAGGAAATATATGAAAATTGACGATTTATCTCCGACACTACTGAGCCTAACATTTTGAAAAAAGTACAGAAAATAGTTCCATACTTTATAGATTACAGGAAAATATATAAAAAATCTACGGTCTTAAAATAACATGGCAAATCTCTCAATATTGTGCGTACAAACTTACAATTGCAGTTGGAACGTATGGGAGAACATGTTTTTCAACTACAATCTTAAGTTTGTTCTTGGGTTAAATTCATCCCAACTACGGTACCCTTCATTGTGCGTGGTCCGACACTTGGCAGGTTTTCACACACCGATTCCTTCTACTACTCACTAATTACCAACCTCATCCAATGTAAAAAAAAAAAAAGTTACACTTTTTAAGTAAGTAAATCTAAATTTCGCGGCCTAGCCGAACACGGGAAGTTCGGTCGACCCGCGAAACATGTTAAAAGTTATGATGAAAATTATCATTACGTACCTTTCCTGGTCCTGTCGGTATCAACTTGAACCGCTCCTCCGGGTTCTCAGATTCCATGTTTCTTTTCTTGGGCACCTCCATGAACGTTAACATGACCCGAGGCTGAAACATTTTGACTCAATTCACGGCACGATCCACTGAGCAACGGGCACTCCTCGCAAATCATTAAACCAACTAACAATACACTCGCGAAATGATTGTGCTCATATTGTATGGGTATGGGCTTGGTACAGTGTCTGTATGGGGCATCTACTTAGCGGTCCCAAATACGACAAATAACTGTTATTGTGATGATTCAGTATCTTGCGCTCGTCTATGGACACGCGACGACGCGACGTGGGTACCGATTCATAGTTTTTGGTACATTTCATACATTCTTTCTTAGTATTTATTACGTAATGATCAACTGGCTGAGGCAAATTCCTTGGCCTTAATCAGGAGTGATTCTGTATTTTACCTTTCGAGTTTATTTGTAAAGAAGATTATGCGCTTTGTCGAAGTCTTGGCCTTGAATTATCGAGAGTTTCCTCAAATCACGCTCCGTATCTATGATTCGCACATTTTCGGGGCTCTGACCGATGAGCTCTGACGTCATACATATGACATAAAAGCACATCCGATCATACAGATCTTCAGAGATCTGTCAACCGGTCATCCTGGATAGGTATGAGGTATGTAATAGAATTTCGATAGGTACCTAAATGCAAATGCTCTATGAAATGATGAATAGATAGTTTAGTAATATTTTAAAATCACCACATATTCATGAAATTCAGAGACACATAGTACCTACGCCTCTTCAGCCTCTTCAAATACTGAAATTAATTCTGTTAGAAATTAATAAGAGTATTCTTTAACTTTATTTAAAGTTTATTTATTAAAATAGTGTACTTATGTTAATTTAAAAACAACAAAATAATACAAAAGTTATGAGATTGTCAAATATGGGAAAACAAGAGTGAGGAGAGGAGGAGGGTCAAGATTAGAGTTGCCACCCTTACCATAATGAGTCAATTCTACGGACATTAGTTGATAAATACGTTCAGAGCCGGGAGCCCTCCTGGAGGGCTCCTTCTAATCGCATTTTGGGATGTCGGGAGCCCTTCTGGAGGGCTCCTTCTAGTCGCATTTGGGATGCCGGGAGCTCGTGGAGAGCTCATTTTAAATATAGGTCTCTCTTATTCACTTAGCAAATTCAACGTTATATGTTAAAATAAAATCAGTTGTATATTTTATTATGATTTATTAGTATTTGCTTTGGGTTTAAAGTTCAATCATTTTTATTCTTACATCCTTAATTCCTTACACATATTATGTAATAACAAAGTCTCCCGCCGCGTCTGTCTGTCTGAACCCGATATACTCAAAAACTACCGAACGGATTTTCTAACGGTTTTCACCAATGGACGGATTGATCCATACGAAAGGTTTTGGTGTATAATTCATTATGGTTTTGTGTAAATTGGCTGAAATATGACGATTATTGTTGAAGATGTCGGTTAAAATTATGCCAACTAGACTCTTTACTGGCGTGCGCCGCATATACCATAAAAAATACATAAAAAATATGTTCTACAGAATGGTTCATCTTAAAAAGTTCAACAAAAAAGTCCGCGATGGTCTACATCAATCTTCTAAGGATGACCCACAATAACCATTATTATCTTTCAGAATTTCATAAAAATTTCATTGTTATTTCCGAACCTATTTGAGCGGTATTATATTAATCCATATCCATTATAATATGTTATTTAAATTGGGCATTTCATTTGGATTAAATTATTAAATAATTTGACGTCATATTAAATCATAGATTCAAAATTACGTGTAACAAAATAATTATGGTTGACGACAACGCGGGCGCAGCGGTAGGCGTCAATGACCTTTTCCTCGGCTATTAGGTATGTAATTCCGGTAGTACGTTCTCGGGGGATATTTTGCGACATCCACGCGGGCAAAGCCGTGGGCAAATCTAGTTTTCAATATAAATTGGGGGTATGAGGGCTGGAAAAACATTTTCACGGTTACAAAAAATCACTAGAAATATTTATTTTGTGAAAATAAAACACCAGGATGAGTTTAACAATCGAGGCGTTTCAGCGTTCCGTATCAAAATGGTGAAAAACTGGCTAAGTACGTGTCGGACCACGCACAATGAAGAGTTCCGTAGATGTGGTGAATTTATCCCAAGATCAAACTTAATATTGTAGTTTTAAAACATGTTCTCCCATTTATTCAGTATGGCGTAATTAGCGAACTCGGCTGTATTAGAATAATTTTAATTAATTATTCTATTATGCAAATTCATAATAATTTTCGGCGTGTTTTCAAACGAATCAAAACAGGTGCCACCACGCTCCTTTGATAGTGAATGCGACACTACGTGACACAGTTAACTACAAATATATAAGTATTTAGTAGTCGGAGACTACGACGTGATGTAGTGTCACAATATAAAGTTCAAGTTCAAGTCTGTCCCGGTCTTTAAGGGTGATTTCACGTTGAAAAAAAAGTTATTGTGTACCTAGAGTAAAGGAGTCGCTCGCGCTTTACTGAAAAACCGACCACAAATGGTGTTATTTGCTGATGACACATCACTGATTTTTAAGGTAAACAGACATGCACAGGAGCTTGACGACGTAAATAACGCTATGCTAAAGGTCCATAATTGGTTTACTGTAAATAATTTAGTATTAAATGAGAAGAAAACTAAATGCATAAGATTCGCGTTACCGAATGTTAGAAGTAGTGAATGACACGTTGTACTGAATAAGGAGACACTAGAATTCGTCGAAAAAACGGTTTTCCTGGGAATCACGCTTGACTCAAAACTACAGTGGGGTCCTCACTTCACCTCACTTGCAGGGCGGCATTTTAGTGGCCATGCAATGCAATTTTAAATTAGACAAAAAAACCGCTGTATAGACAAATAGTTTATATTAGTTTGAAAACAAGTTTATTATTGTTGTATGAGGATGATGAAAAGTTTTTCAGGTGCAATAGAAGAGTGGTAATTCATCAAGTTGATAAGTTTATCAACGGGCTGATTACATGATTAATTGTGTACAGTACAAAATAAATGGTCTGATGAGCCAAAATTTATTGAGATTAGGACAGGACGATAATTAAGTACCTAATACATGAGGTTGCAGCTACATTTTAGGTTTCTATTGATGCTTATAAAAATGGTCATAATAGTAGACCGAAGCCAGTTATAGACTTGACATCTGCAGTACCAGAAGTATCGCAGATGCATTGTCCGACCAGAGACACAGTTGGAATATCTCACGTGAAGTAATGTGCCTGTTTTTACATTGGTTCCCATAAATATCCGTGCTGGTTCCTTTCTAACTGGAACACAGTGTGAAAACTACAGATAGCCTAGAGTTTGTGGATCCGGATAAATACTGGACAAAGAAAAGGTAAAGTTTGCCTTGTATAGGGTAGATCCACAGATTATCTGAGTAGTAAATGCAGGTGTACCTAGTCAACATTAAAAGTAAATGATAGTAAAATTCAAATTGTGCTAAACTCAATTGTATAAATTATAATGTCAGTTATAATGACAAAATTTACTTCACATAAATTATGTTATGTCCATTTTGACGAATTCAACTATTGTAAGTGATGATTGTGTCGCCTAGTGTTACTAAAATCGGGAAGTAATTTATAAAAATAAAAAATAAACTTTATCTGTTTATAGGGCTAGTTGCTCGTATTAGACTTGTGGTCATACCACCTTTCGCACAAAGTTGGTAGGTAGTGTACTAATAACTGGGTATTTGACTAATTTTATCTTTGGATCATCATCATCATCATTTCAGCCATAAGACGTCCACTGCTGAACATAGGCCTCCCCCAATGATTTCCAAATTGGCCGTTTGGAAGCGACCTACATCCAGCGGCTTCCTTGGGATCATATCAGTTTAAATAATTTATTAGGTATATGGGTGCTATATGTAATAGAAAATAAGTACTGCTATGTTTATTTTCATGAAACTAATGATTGAAAATTCGACCTGCTCTTGGAAAGGGGTTAAATACTAGACTCTAATATTAGAGTGCATTTGTATCCAGAAAGACTAGTCTAAGCACAAAGCGATGCCTTTTACATGTACCTAAAAAAACTTTATTTCCGCCCTCAATTCTTTTCACGTAGTTCCTACCTAAGTTCTATATTCTACGAAGATAAGCTCCGAAAACAGCTTTCAGTATAAAGTATAATTGCAAGTCTTACATAACATTTATTGTTATTACGGCCAATAACATTCATTGAGTCGTATTACGGCCATGACAGCTGCGTGCGCGCATAGTTGTGAAGGATCATTGACGGCGCGCGGTGACTTGCGCTGCGGTGGTCGCGACCACATACGGAGATCTCCCGTCGTCGCACGCGCTCTCAACGAATGAGCATTTATGACGACTAGATGTGCAAATTCTATGCTAAGTGATATCGTTGATAAAAAAGGATTTAAATGGAGGAGACATGTTTGCGATCTTTGGACAGCTGCTGTCTTGGCTATAGACTCAATGCTTTGAACATTGGTCGTTACAAAACGGCACAGTCAACAGCACATCAATGGCAACAATATGACATTGACAGCGCCTTTATGTCGTAGCAATAAGGGCCATTTTCACAGTGAAAGTGTTACCAGTGAGGTTCGTAACTAAATTCCTATCTTATACTTTCTTTGACCTACAGTGAAACTGAAGATCGTAGGTATAAAGATCGTTATGATGACCCATCTTCTATGGTGTCGGTATGTAATCACTAGAAAAACATCAAAATAAGTTTGTTAACTTAGATAAGTAACTCCGATTGGTAACAAAACAGCCAAGTAGGTAGGTACCTCCTATTTTTATTAATGAACTCGGTCTGTATCTTCAGCCCACCGCTATTTGATCTAATATCCAACCTATGTTCAAAGGCATACTATTCTATCAACGACTACTTATATGATAAGAATAGTTGGTCGCTGTGATTAACTCAAGGCAATGTTTAAATGTTCTTTCTCCAGAATTAGTTTACCTACTGACAGGTTATATGAGTTTATATAATTGTTTATAATTTTACTTTATAAGTCAATTTATTTTAATTTATTGTTGACATAATCAACTCATTACAATGTTTTTTATGAGTTGTATTGCAATATGTGGTTAGCTAGCGACCTCGACAATTATTTATTTTATCTCGATGGTCCTAGTTTATCAATTATAACTTCTAGTTACAGCTCGTATAGGTATGTAAGCGGGCACGCCCTTTGTGCCTGGAGGCTTTATTTTCTTTTTTAAATATTGTTTACGTTTAGTTATTTTTATTTCTGCTTGAGTATAGTTCTCGATGTTTTTGGTTGGTATATTGGCGTGTGCTAGCTGTCATATGGCTATTAATTTATAATTTAAATTATGTTTTGCGTAATGTAAAAATCTTGCATACTATTGTATCCAATCATTTTTTTTTTTTTCTAACTGAACTGACTGCTGTGCTGCTGGGGAGTTGGTTGCGCCACTTCTTCTTCCCAGCAAAAGCACTAAGAAGTGGTGAAGGGTGGGCGTTTTGGGGGACTGTCTTATGTAATTTTGACGTTCGAAAAGTACTGATTCTCAGCCTAGTTTGGATAAATGACTTTTGAATTGAATTTAATAATTATGTTTGTTCATAGCATTTTGTGGGCATTTTGGAGGCAATCAAAGTAATTTTATAATTCATAATTATTATTTATTTATTTCACCAAAGAGACTTGGAAATATTGATAAAGTGTTTTTGTCGGAAACAATATCGATTTAAATTGCTCACTTTCAGTATCGCGCGTTGAGCAATTTCTAAGCTCTTAATGGTGGTTTTTGGAGCTCCACCCCAGGATAATATGCAGTATTAAATGTTGGACTGGCACAAAGCAAGGTACCTATATCTTCTTTAAGGGTTTTGCACCTGTGACGTGCCTAAGATTTTTACAGACGTAGATAAGTTTACGCACCCTAGAAGACCACAACTTAATATGATCTTTAAAGCTGAAGTGACAGTCAACTGTAAGTGTTGTTCAAGACAGTACTTGTTTTTGACAAGTGAGGAGTAATGCACTATAGTCTGAGCGCAAGTGCTAGTCACCGCCTTCGTCTGTAAGTACGGATTACGTATCCGTACTTACAGCCGAAGTTTCCTACTCCGTAGGTATCACTTACATACATGATTATTTCAGGGCCCAAATTTTAAGACTGAATGACAACACGATTTGATAGTTGTCCCTACTATCGTTTAATTTTTCGGACGGACAGATACTTAAGTATCTGTCCGTCCGAATTTTTTTGTTGTGTACTGTTTTCTACGGATCAATTAGTTTCGGACGGACCCGTATTTTCGTTGACGAACTTAGAGAATAGACCCCCATACAGTGCACGTATATTACACCAGTTATCTTTTGATAGATATAAATAATAGGTCTCACCTAATTATGTGGTGTGGTGAGCCTTATCTATTAGGTACCTACCATTGAAAATACTAATGGATGTCTGTGCACAGTGTCCACCTTTTTTGGCATAAATTGCTGGCCGTTGATACTTTGGTACTCTACCACAGTCAGCTCAAGTTTGCAAGTTGTTTTGATAATATTATTATCTTTCAAAAGAGCTTGCAACTGTACTTTGCACGGCACTTAGGTCGATTCCATAATGCTTGATTGCTTGTGTCCTGTTTTCTACATAGGTGGAGTCGTCATCATTCTAAACAAAAAACTCTTGTAGCTGAGTTGGTATCTACAAAGGTAAAAGCATTTTTTTGAAGTTTGCACTTCTAGGAGTTGATCCCTATGTCGGGCAAAGTTTTATCGGGTGTTTCCATTTAAGAACTCCAAAAGTAGCTCGTGGTCTAGACGAGCTCCAAAAGTAGCTCGTGGTCTAGTGTTTGTACGAACTATCAATTAATTGCCAGTAGGTTCGCTGCTTATTACCAGGGACCCCTCGTCAAAATCTAGATATCTACCTACCTACCGAATAGGTATACTTACTTACAACTGCCTAGCCACAGCCTACTACTACAGATGGGACACTTCGCGAAATGATTTAAATAAAAAGTAAAGTGCAATTCAGGTCGTACAGCGTTAATTACCGACAATTATATTCAGGACTCCCCTGCGGGTGCCTGCGGCAGTTGTTCCGTCACCTCGCAGACGGTTCGCGTGGCAGGGTCCCAACCTTGTGGAACGTCGGTGAACCTACCGTTCCGACCCTGGAATTTCACGTAGACCGCCACTAAACCGGCGAGGCGGAACCGTAGAGGCGGCGTCCGGCCTCCATCAGAGTCGGGATTTGATCCACTGGGACACCGACCACTATGAACCACGCCGAGGCTTTTTTATCGGCGTGCAGCAGTACCCACCACTTGATGTTGGTCGACTCTCCGTAGAACCCCTGCTCATCCGGGACCACGATGCCACACCGTGCACGCTTCTGAATCTCCGACTGACTCACGACGACTAGCGAGGTGCTAGTTGAGAGAGCGAGGCCGGAGACTGTCTTCCTTAGCCAGGCTAAGGTGTGGTCGTTACCGCACCACAGTTTGATGACCCCCCGGCGAATAGCGGCTTGGCGTTGAAAGTTGGCCCTGGGGTGTCATGTATAGGGGAGCAGGCCTCAATGATGATCTGCTTCTGGATAGTAGCGAGTACCTGGTCTGATTATAGGACTACGTTACGTCCACTGAGTTCAACAAGTCGAGCCCGCCACGTAGGTAACTACTTGTAGCTTCATACCTAAAATACGGAGTGTCCCATCTGTACCTATTCATCTGTGGCCTAGCTCATACTTACCTATCTACATATTTAAATTTTTGATTGATTGGGTTTGGTCCTTAGCTGAGAAGCTGAAATTGAGGGTTGAACTTGGTATCATGGGCGTTCCGAAATCAATGCGAACGAAGACGCGGTCAATGCTCTAGTCTAGTAGATTTAGGTAAGTGTTGAGCATTCTTTAGACGTCTTATAAGAATAACAATTCAATAATGACTAAATACGAGTATCGTGTTATCAGAAAGGAATTTGTCCCATAATACAATGGACAGTCAACCTGTACCTACCTATCGTGTTGGTAACCGGGTTGTGGAGGTAAGATAGACAGTCGCTCCATGTCGTTAGACTGGACGCTGACCCCAACATAGTTTCGAAAAGACTAGGCATATTAGATTTAGGTAGATATAGTCAAACCTCGCATAGTGGTAACAACTTGACATTAACTATGCCTTCCTATCGGAGCAGTAAGAGCGATTTTCGTAGCGTAAGAGTTATCAGTGATGTGTGGATGACTTTACAAGGGTGATTTAAAATCGTTAAGTTCTTATCAATACTACAAAGCAATGATAACACGTAGGTAATAACATTATGTTTGTTACTGTAACATAAAAAGTTCCTTTACTAGAATATGTTATACCTTCTATATTTTATTAGGTATGTAGGTATAAAGCATTATTAAACCCACAGCGATGTGTAATTGCGAACCTGTTTCGTAGTGGGTGTGTATCTAAGGAGGGGCTCCGGACAGCCACGCCTTAACGACCGCCCACTTTAGCAAAATATTTATATCGTATGATACATAACCTGTAGTTACATACTCAAGTATTATAGGTGTAAGTAGTTAAATTAAATGGAGAAGCCTTAAAAGTGTATGCAACTGCAGTGTAGTGTGTAGTCTCAATGGGCGAGACTTCGTTCGACTTCCAACACTGAAGCCTTTTTTTCTGAACTCTACAAATCCAAGTTATTTTTTTTATCAACTCTTTTTATTATTTAATGCAATTTTCCTAATTCGGTCAGTTATAACAGTAAAATTAAGAGCTTTCCTTCTCTAAATCTAGGTATACCATGAAAATAAGTGCTAAAGTCGTAATTGTCGCGTCAGCATGGTAATAGCGGTCATTGCACTTTCCTTTATAGTATCTCTCTATTGAGGTTCTAAGTTAAGTAGAGCAGCTATCACAAACTAAAGATAGGTATGTCCCGCGTAGGTATGTCAAATGTGACAACCGCACAGTACAACTATATCCCTCGGCAAACTTACCTAGTGTTTCGTCAGTCTAGCAAATTTCCTCCTATTTTTTAAATAAATTAAATTAAGTTAAAAGAGTATTAACAACTCTGTATACTTCCCAGTCGATTAAGAGCGTCCGGTCCGCACCAATTGCAATAGAAATCAGACTACTGACGAAACACGAAGTTTGCCGAGGGGGATATTAAAAAATAGTTGTACTGTAGTAGATTAAGACGTTTGCTGTCCCGGACAGAAACATGTTGGGCAAAAATGTTGTTCCAAATGTCCTTTCTTTGGTATTGTCCGTCGAGTTGACCTCCTTAAGTTCAGAGTTGAGCTCCACGATTACTGACAAATGCTTGCACTGACAGGACAGGTCCACTCAAATCTGTGTGGTTCTTTTCTCAAAAGACAATTTCAGACACTAATCTACATGGTCCTCATATAGCCTGACCAAGATTATGTCTGGACTTTAAAAGAGACTGTGACCTCTGAGTTTGTTTCGGCCTTTCTTCTCAGAGTAGTCAGATAGGAAACGCCGAACTCATATATCTAGCTATTTTTTTATTTTGTTTAAAGATGACGTGTAAAAGTGATTCCGATATCCTATTTACAGAATAAACAATTTCATTTCTAGTTTACTTTGAACCTCAATGAACCTTTCAGTAGGAACCTAAACAATAAACTTTAGTACAGTTTTTCGTTTTTAGACACACGTACACGTATTGAAATAAAAATGCTAGAAAATATAGGTGGGACAACGACCGATATTAACTTAGTAAAACGCGACAACTTTAGAATCAATATCAAAGATCTCATTAAAAAAAAAAAGACCGTTACTTTAATTTTATATAGAATATATCCCTTCTCTATCGTAAGTATCAGACGACCTTCAGATACGGAAATATAAGCTTGAGCTGTAGTAAAATTATTATTGAGCAAGTTTTGGAGAGGAGCTCACGTGTGCTGACGAAAAAAGTGCACAACGTCGCTAAAGAAGTTTTCACTTCAAAAACAACAAAATAAGTGAACATTGACTACCTACTAGGTAGGTGCTCAATATTCGCTTTTTGACCATTTTTTAATTAACAAAGTTCTTTGTTCTATAAAAAACAAAAAAGCCAAAGTTCACACTCGATTATCACCACGACCTTACATAACAGTTGTTTATTTCCCCACAGAGACCACGAAACAATTGCTCACACCCACAGGAAGGCAGAGGTAAATAAATAACATCGTAAGTGAAAATGGGGTACCGACAGCCATCTAATAGATGGACCCAGGCCGGTTATAAATGGCGCAGGCGAGATATTTATGATTGCAATTACTGGGCTTTATACGTTCACGTAGTACATAATAAAACAGGTAAATAGATAGCGTGGAGTATGTTCAATATGGATAAATCGATCGGTTTTATTTGACAGGAATCGTTACTTTAAAAATCTTACAAAAACTTTTAGCATAGAGACTTTGGAGGGATTGGTTATCGAAATTGTTAAGGAAAAATGAAATAAAACCAAGGAACCAAGGGTAAACCAAGTTCACTTGTATCATTTCAGCCAAAAGACGTCCACTAGTGGACATAGGCCTCCGCCCAAGTTCACTTGTATACCACTGCGTTCCATGAATATGAACCTCAAAGTTAATCTCTCGGCTGCCACGCATATCTTGCCATATTCAGTCCGTTTTGCAAATGGATGAACTCTACGGTACACACTTATAAGAATGTTTCTCCACATCCTCAAGAAATAATGCCTTCGTTAGATAACTATTTATTACAGGTAAGCTTTTAGTCTATCCACAGAAAGAGAAAGGGCGTGGGTATTGTGTGAAATTGTGGATCTCACGAGACGAACGCTATAAAAATTTGTAGAGCAAAAAGTGGTTTACCCAATTAAAACAATGTAAAATCATAACTTATTAATCTATCGTTTAAAGCAGACGTATACAAACCATTACATGAAGCGAGCGTGTAACTACTCTCCGTTAAGATGGTGGAAGCGACATTAAACAATGATTAATTGACCAATTTGTCTGAGCAGCGACGGCCAAGTGCGGAAACTGAACATTAACTTCGATCATAAATTATTTACAGTGTAATAAGTGTACTAACTTGTATTATATATCCCGAAAAAGTACGATTAACAAGATTTACAATTACACAAGTACCTACCTACTACTAAGGTACAAAGTAGGTATGTGTCAAAATGATTTAATTCGGGCGTATTTTTTCTTACGTGGTTGTTTTTAATTTCACCTCTCATTTTGAGCTTTTGCAAGTTTATCCTGGAGCTTAACTCCTAAATAAATGTCATTCTTTAATTGTACCTAGGTATTAATTTTATTTATTTATTAAATTTTATGCATAAGTAAAAAATAATGTACAAAGGCGCACTTAATGCCTGAGGCATTTTCTACCAGTCAACCTGAAGGTATTGCAGCAGAACATGACAGTTGCAACTTAAGAGATAGATAGCTCGAAAATAACTATGAAATACAAGAATAAACACTAATATTAAGCTATTATTATTTTGTTATATTTGCATATAAAAACACTTTATCAGGAGAAATAACGATTAGTAAGTTGAGGAGAAAACGAATGCACCAAAGAATGCAGTAAGTATAAGTACATAACTTACTTACTGCATAAATTGCAAGCTACGGTAGGAATGTCGGTAAGTGTCAAAGGCGTAGTAAATTCGCAGTTTTTCCTACAAGAGGAAAACTAGCGCGTCCCATTTAGGGTTGCCAGATACAGGTTGATCATTTTCGGGACAATTTTAGGATAACCGAGTCGAGCCGTAGTATAAATAATATATGACAATAAATGAGCTTAAGTCTCAATAATGTTTTTACTTGTTGGCTTTTTGAAGCGTTAAGAATGGAACTTATTTTCAAATAAGTATACTAAATAATTCTTATTTTAGGTAAAACTTATAGATAGGCTTTTACCTGAAATAGGTACCACAAAATACATAGTGTATTTTTATAATATTATAAAAACATAACCAAAATTTAGTACCTCGCTTGGCTTATTGGTGATTCACCCGAATTTACTTGCCCAAAACGGGCCAATCTACACTTTTAAATTATACTTTATTTTCTTGAGGTGATTCGCACGGACTTAATTTAGGTACTTATAGGCGAATCGAATACTTCAGAAATCTGTTCGCCTACAAATAAATTAACTTCGTGCAAATCACCTCAAGAAAAAACAATATTATTTAAAAGTGTCGATTCACCCGTTTCTGGAGAGTAAATTCGGACGAATCACCAATAAGCCCCTCTATTTTACGGCTTATTGGTCGATACGCACACACAAAAATAAAAAAATACTCTCTTTGGCTTATAAAACTCTTAACAGACTACGTTTTTATTAAAATATGTCACTGAATATTGTCGTTTTTGCAGTCGTGTTGTGCCCGGGCGTGTCGTCGTGAAAAAATCTAGTTGGTGTTCGTAATCCGAGACAGTAAAGTCTAATTACTGGACATGGGACAAGACGCAAAATTCCGGGACATTCCCGGATTTCCCGACCATCTGGCAATCCTAGTCCCACTCCCACGAGAAGACGAAGAGAATACAAAATACCCCCAGGCTACAAGAGAGGGTAGGTACTCGTAGGTGCCTACCTACTTATCAATAGTTTCTTAGAACGATGAGTAGCCTATCTCGTTTTCATTGCAAGCAGCGGGCTAACCCTTAGTGCGATCATAGGTCTGTACCTAAGGTTTAACGTCAGCAATCCTACAACGGGCAACATTCTAAGGGCAGCATTAAGCTGTCTTTATGTTGTCCGATAAATATTGGATTGTTGACGGTGATCTAATTATTTCAAGCTTATGTTGTGAGTTGAAGAAATGGCTACGACAACGTTTGCGTTTTCAAGATCTTAGTAGATAGTCCTCCACGTACACTCGGACCATCCCTTTTTGGTCGGGAAATTGTCTTCTGACAGATTAAGTGTGGAAACCAAACCCTATAACATAGTAGATAGTCCCGCGGTATTCCGAAAAAAGTCCAGGTTTTTTTTTTAAATCGTTGATTTGTGGACGTTAGTCCACAAATCAACGATTTTTGGCAAGATAATGGTGATGAATAATGCCATAGCAAGTCCTTTAATACTAAGGACAAAATTAGTGAAGAGACGAAAAAATAGCTCCGTATGGATTCTTTAATGAATAATTAATTCGACCTGTGGTCAGACGCTAATAAATGTCTTGGTTTCATCATTAGATTATCATCTCAATTTAAGAACACTCAAATTGTAAAACAAATATACAATGTCCGTAGTAAATTAGAATATAATGCAATAGTTTGGAGTCCTAAAGAGTAGATAGATAGATAGATAGATAGAATACTCTTTATTGTACACCATAAAAATCACAGACATAATTTAGAAAGTAATAATTTAGTATTTACATTATACACTATTATGATAGAAAAATTCAACGTAAATTCTGTAGGTACATTACCCCTTTTTATATTCTTCTTTGTTCGTGTCAGGAATGGTGGGTTTAGACACACTCAAATTCAGGCGAGAATCCACACATATAATTAATTATTATCTAATATTAGTATGTAAGATGAATAGTCCCGTTCTACGAGAGTCAATATTTTTGTATGTTTCTGACCAGTATATGGGTGGCGTTGTAAGACGACAACATAGACTCCTCTGCTGCTACCCGCCTACATGGCGTGCTCCCCGAACCAACACCACTCCCACTGCTAGAGCAATTAAGTTAATAAATGACTTTCTAAAATATATTCCTGAAGCAGATTTATTTTTTTGACTCGTGAAGGACAATCGCTAAACATGTTATATGTATATTTATTTAAATTTGAAGAAATAATGCAGAAATAATTGTTGAGCTATATCTAAGAAGTGTTAGTTAAAATTTAAATGTAAATTTGTAGAATTAGCATATAGATATAAGCGATTTGGTGTAAACTGTTAGCTTATATTTGATGAATAAATGAATTAAAACAAGGTACGCATTCTTCGATTTTTTCATAAAATTTTGTATTAGGTTTGAACTCTTCAAAAATTTGTAGGTAAATACTTAGTAGCTAATTGATTTCGTTAGATTTTATGTAAAAAGGAAAAACGTTTCCTCTCGTGCTTTGATTTGATGCCTTCTTCAAATGCTTAATGGAGACAATCGTAGGTAGGTACGTCCTTGTGCTCGACAAGACTGCTATGAACAAACACCCTCAGTGGAAACATAGAAATAAAACAAGCTTTCGACACAACTGCAGACGTAGGTACCATCGCTGACACTGGTGGTTGATTTGTGTGACGTCATGTCTTTGATGCGTAGTTCGTATGTGGCGGTGTAAGCGCTACAACAATAAGGTCGATTAGTGGTCAACCGCCAGTGTCCGCGGGGGTACATACCACCTTCATAATTAAAACCAAGCAGAAACAAGGATCAAATTGAATGAATCATATGATATCTGTTATCGGCGTTCAGATATCAGTTATTGGAAGCGCCAGAGATTTCATCCGAAAGGATGAATAAATTAATTTTAGTAAATAACACATACGTATTCAAATGTATTCTTTGATATTTGTTGTATTTATGCAGGGGCCTGCGCCGGCGGCGCCCCGCTGATCGGCGCGGCGACGGCGAAGCGCCCGCGCGGTTGCCTCGACCACTTTTGTACCAATGTAAAAACCAAATAATTTACAACAACAACGTGATATAGTTAGAGACAATCGTATTATAACAAATTAATATTTAAATTTAATTCTAAATATAGACAGATGTTATTAGTAAATTTATAACAATAAGCAGCTTGAAGTTGAAATAAGAGTTATTTTAACTGTATCTTTAAAACAAGGTGTGTAGGTGTAGTTTTATTTATACTAAACTGAGCCATCGCTCTGAGCTTTTCTTGATCTAAAAGCCTAGCCTGCGTCCCAGCCTTCTTTCAGCATCTGGTACAAAGAACAAGGTATAGGTAAAGAAAAGGAAGCCTTCCTGAAAACACGCCCTTTAGGTACTGATATGTTAGGCCTTTGGTAGTATTTTATTTTGCTGATACCTATGTACCTATGTAAGGTTGTCTGTAAAAGATCGCTTTAAGCGATAAGACCGCCCATTGTGTCACCCTATGTAAAATTTATAAATTATGTCTGTGATTTTTATGGTGTACAATAAAGAGTATTCTATCTATCTATCTATGTAGGTAATTATACCTGCCTCCCAACATAAGTAGGTACCTACGGCTCTACTGTTTTATTTTACAGAAGCAAAGAGCCTAAAAATCAACCGACTTTCAAAAACCAACCGACTCTCTAAAAATCATGATACCAGCGCGGTGTCGATGTCAGTGCCTCTTGATCACTTTCATCATGCACATGATCAATATGAAACTAAGGCTGATCTTGTTTTCAAAGAAAATAGGTACAATTATCTGCCTAGTCTTTTCTCAACTGTGTTGGGGTCGGCTTCCAGTCTAGTCGAATGCAGCTGAAAAACATCAGTACAGTACCTACTAATTGCAATTACAAATATAAATAAAAATAGGAAATCTAAGTATTAAAGTTAAAATGATAACTGTAATTCGGTGGGAGTGACAAGAGAGTCACGCTGTGACCACTGAGCTCGGCTCCGGGGACACGTCCGTCGGGATTGGTCACACCCTCGACCATAACACCGACTATTTCGTTTTAATTTAACATAACAGACCACAATATCTTCCCAAATTATCTACAGACTTTACTCTGTTTCCGTTATAGGTAGTAATAAGACAATAATTCAAGGAAAAAATCGACTCGGAACGGATCGGGCGGATTTTTGGCCGAATTGATGATACTGTAAAGTAAAGTAGATAAAACAAAACATGAAACTGCAGAATCACATTATTGCAAAGTTAAAAAATGGTTCGGAAACCGTGAAATTCGTGTTGAATCTAATACCAACATTTCACGGTACATTTTCGAGCCGCGAATAATGATGTTCAAAGGGCAAGAGTCCATTCTTTGCTGACAAATTCAACAGGGCATTTGGTGACTTCAGAATTAACATAGCATTGGGTCTTTAGCAGAACCCTGCGGGGAAAATGGCGGGGTTCCGCGGACACCCGCGAGCACCAAACAATGACTGCTGAGCCAACGTAATACAGGCCTACTGCCAACCATTCACTCTTTAGAAATTAAACAAATTATATTTGTTGAATAAAGTCCACTAATCTTCGACCCTGGTTAAACCGCCCATGGTTACGGTATTTAATATCTCTATATACAAATCAGAAATTATGAAGTCAATGTGTTGCCAGTTGACAGATGCAAACACTTTGTTGGGAATGTAAATCTACTGTTGTTTTTTTTAGGCAAACTCTTTTGTTATAACAAACACGTGTATTCGATTTTTAAAGTTATTTTTTAATAATGTGCCAATGTCTTGTCAAAGAACTACAGGCAGATGCAGAAAAACTAGAAGAATTCTTGAAAGAAAAATCCGGATTGGTTCGACAGGATAAGTGACAAAGACACTACATATATCCCAAAGCAGTAAGATTTTGTAAGAGGCTTCACACCATGAGGACGATAATGAAAGCCATTGAAGAGATGACTAAATGATGATTTCTTTCACTTCAATATAAAGGTGCTATTAAACTAACATGTAGAAGTTTCTCGGTAGGTAATCTAACATAAGAAAATAACTAGTCAGACAAGATGCTAACGTTTTATTACATTGTAAATGTATGGTATTGGTGCCGTCGGAGGCTGGAACGGGCTTACATACATATTTAGATAGAAATTATGTTCCTACATATAAGACATTATGGAGGTAGGTACCTATGCTTTTTCTCTGGGTAAGGTGATAATCGTGGCAATGATATTATGCCGAGAAGGCTTTTTATCTTTGCTGTAATAATTTTGCGTAATAGATTTGTTAATACAAAGAGTTCGTTTGTAATATAAGTCAAGAAAATTGGCAACACTAATCTCCTTCGCCTGTTGACAAACCTATTTACACGTAGATAGTTCTATCGTAATAGCTATTCGGAAACGATGAGCTATATCACACATAATATTATCGCACAAAGTTATGCTAGGTGCAATCACAACCTGAATGATTTTGAAGGATATTGCTAATCCATTGCTTCGTATGTTCGAAAACTTGTCTACTCAACAACGTAAATAACGCAATTAATGTTGTTGAACTGTCAAAATGGAAGCCATTGCTACTCTAAGTGTGTTACGCAATTACCCCGCGGGTTCCGAAATCCATCTGAAACTGTTGTACAATCATATCGATTTGCATTTGTTGCTAAGTATTGTTATTTCGGTCAAACAATAATTGGCGTGCGATTTGACAAAAGATTCATTGATCAGATTTGACGAAACATTCTAAAAAGGTGTTAAGTAAGTGTTGTTATTTTCATCCTCATAGCTGTAAGTACCTAAACCTATTTCCTTGTAGGTACAATTTACATAGTAAATACTGCATTTATCATCGCATTTTAAGACGACACGTGTTAAACACACAGCGACATTACAAGAGATTAAAATACTCAATGATTCAATGAACGATTAGAGTTGTGATCAAATGATCACACAAGGAGGCATTATCTAACCTCTTGACGTACGCGCACGTGACTAAAACCTTCGTAGGGGAGTAAGTACTTGGCACTTGGTGACAAAACGTTGTTCAACTTCGACATATGGACCTCGACTACTTGACTGAAGAACCTCTAATCGCCAGAGTTGGGCTATTATTACATTCGGTGATGAAAAATTCAAATAAATATTGTAAGTGTTGTGTACCGGTATAATAAAGGATTAATTTGTGAGATAAAGGTGCTGATAGCGAAACAAAGGCGTATATAATTATCTTAGGGTATTATTATAAGTTTATGATGTTAGTGTCATTGAAATGCTATAAATATATACAGCTAGATTTAACTACAATTTTCTGTTTGTCATTCCATCAAACTACCTACTAAGGTATTACATTTGTGTAGATTATAAATGATGTTAAACTTCCGTCGTTTAATTTACAAGCACCTAGTCTTTTAAATGCGTCTTAGCTCTAACAGTCCTTAAAACGCATTAAATCGTGAGAACATTTAACCGTCTTCCATTGAGTTTGCTCAATACGCTCCGAGTCAAAAGTCAGGGGAAAATTAATATAACATATTCTTTGATTTTATGCGCAACAATAAAAGAATGTGCGCGTAATTATACGCTTGAACAATGAGCGTCGCGAGTTGACTTCAATGCGTCGCCGATATAAAAAAATGCTATTGCCCATTAGCCCTCTTTGCCGCTGTTGAAAGTTTTGAGAGCGCGAGCGCAAGAAAATCGCCGCATCCCGGGGGTCCGCGCACTTCCGTTCGGTTTCGGGTTTCGTCGCAGCGCCATTGTTTTGTGCGTCAAGGGTGGTGCGCGCGCGCCGCTACGCACAGCCCTGACATAGTGTCACGGATGCATTGTTATTTGTGATCAACTGATCACATATTACTTTTTGCACCTGCAAGTGTCCGGGAAATATTACAGACGCAGGAAAAACTTCAGAGTACACGTGTTTCTTAATGGGCTGGTATCTGAAATATCGTTTAACTCATTCATGGGATGTCGATAAAGAACTCGTAATTGCTCAGTGTGCGTACAACATGCTGAGTCTATTATACATAAATATTTCTTTTACGACTCTAAAGACCAAATCCGAGGGTAAATATTTTTTTATTTTTTGTATTTCATTAATTTAGGTACCACTCCGAATGCCTGGCGTTATTTTATGGCGACTAATATTTAGATCGTAAGTATTTCTTCATAGAAATAAAGTAGATCCATCTCGATCGCTGGTGCGTTGCTATTATGGTCCCCCTTGTTCATCAAGTCCATTGTGGTCTCGTAATAACAGTGATTTGTAGAATAATCGCCATTCTTTTAGTTCGGGGTCGAGCTCAATGCGTATTGTTCAACTCGATACTGGTGAGAAAAGACGTTGACACTCCAAAAAGGTTTGTTTATTCAAGTATTTTTGGTAATTGTAAATCACTTGTTGTTTTAAAATGGGCTGTAAATAACCGACGTACAGGTAGCCAGTGGGATGAGGGCTCATAAAATATTTATTTATTTAACAGGTCTAATTCTAAGGACGTGCATAAAAACTTCACAAAAAAATACTATTCAGAATTTGGTCCTTAGTATTGTTAGCCTGAAACTTATTTGTTCATGATAGTAATATCAATTTTTTTTTAATGTGCTTACAGGATACAAATCATTATCAAAATCGTTTGAAGATCAAAGATATTTAAACAAATAAATAATATAGGTAGATAATCAAAACACCAGAAGAAAATATATAACAACAAAATATTTCATCAGAGAAGCAGGCTGCGAAAGACAAGTTGCTCTCATAACTCCTTATTAACAAAATTTTCAAATTCCTTACCATCTTAGACAAGGTTGGCAGTGAGCTTTATTAAATTACAGCTTTCACAAATTATGTAGAAATAATAATTGTGTGGCGGGGTGCGCAGGCGGCGCCGCGGGGGGCTGCACTTTTAATTAAACCCTAAATTATTGTTCACCTTCATTAATTCCTGCGCTCCCGGTCGGTCCTCACTAATGAGTTTGTACTTTTTGTACGGTTCCGTCGGTATCGAGACCCGATTGTCTGCTGTTTATGTAAAATATCAATGTCCCGACGACTAGGCAATGAACCGTAAGAGCGCTTGTATTACACACTAGGATAGGTGACGTCGCTGGCTACGTATTCAATCAATTCGTATTGAAATGTATGAAAGTTAACTCACTTGGCTACGGTCTAGCGACGTCGCTAATTTGGAAGCGTAGCCACGACCGACCGGGTCCTACGTGAGACTGGATACTCTGGTGACCTGGCGACGCGGAGCCAAGTCGCCAGTATTTTGTATACAAGTAAGTTCCCCTTACACGCCTCAGTGGCCAACTGATCGCCAGGACGGATGCCCGCGTGTTACTGGCTACTTATTTGGAAACATCATTTCACCAGAGATAGCCATGGCTACCTAGTGAGCAACGTCGCCAAGGCGTCCCAGTGTGTTAGCGCTCTTATATTCTGGCTTAACTGGGATAATGTGAAAACATGAATTCGCTGAAATTGTAACCTACCTGTTGCTCACCTAATATGGTTTATTCATTAATCGTCTTTATCGGATTTCATAATAAGAATTCATAATTACTTATATTTAACATAACATGAGCATAACATCACGCCTTGTTTCCCCGAAGGGTTGGGCAGAGGTGTACCTGTAGAAACGCGTTTGTATTCAAATAAAATTATAATTTAATTACACCATTCCAAATTACAAGTATCATGTACGATTATTGGTATTCGTATAAAACAATCTAATCAAAATAACTGAATGAAACGAATATAAAACTTCGACGTCCGACAATTAAATTGTCAAAAATATCTAAACGGGCATCTAAACTTGAAAAAAAAACATTACAGCCGTTTTAAAAATTCCTGTTTTCCATATTATAATGGATTATTATCAAATTGAATATTTCTATGCGACTTTCAACTACCTATATAGATGATCAAATCAACATTTTCGCAGTGGGTGACGTAGCGATTACGTAGAGATTATATCAATATAAATAACTTACATATACATATACAATTATACAGGTGTCAGTTAAGTATAATTTTAGATTAAAATCTACGAGCCAATTATAGTAAGATATACATAATGTGATAGAACTTGTAGTAATGTTTTTAAGACAATTCGTCAAGTAAATGAAGTATAGTTTTAATAGATACTTTTTAATTTAGCAATATAAAAAGCTTATATTAAGGCTCGTGCAGACCAGCGCGACGTGACGGCGCGACGCGACTCTAACAATACAGTTTTTAAGAAAACTTCACAGTATAATAATAGCTGGTGTCGCGTCGCGCTAGTCTGCACGAAGCTTTAGTTATCTATTAATAGTTTAATAAGCGCTTAGTAATTTTTCAGTTTACCATTTTCAGATTTATCCTCCTGGAACGGTTGTGGTCCAACATATTCCTTAGGCGGGAATAGTTCCATATGCGGAAGGCCATGCCTTCATCACGAGCTTCCATAAGCGACGATACCTATGTACTACTGCAACTACTGCACTAGGTACAGCATTGTTGTTTGAACATTATTCAAGGAATGAATGAGATTAGCCATTTATAGAGTGGCAAGCCGTGCCGCCCGAAGGAATTTCCCATCGACAAAAATGTCGGAATTCAGCACAAAGTTTCATCCCCTATTTATTTATTTATTTATATATACTTTATTCTACACCACAAAAATACAAAACAAAAAAAAAAAAACTACAAAATATACAGTGGGCGGCCTTATCGCTTTCCGCGATCTCTTCCAGGCAACCTTGGAATGGACAGTGATTTGCGTGGACATCAAATAGGGCTGTCGTTGGTGCAAATAAAAAGTATACAATATACTAGAATAGATACACAGATATCCTAAATAATAGATACCTAAATACATACATACTTACTAAATATATAAACAAAGAAAATAAATGAAGACTATAGATAATTACAGTTACGAGAACAAGATCACAACAACAAGTAATGTTCCTTCACGAGTCTCTTGAATATTGGTAACGATTGCGCGCGTTATAATTATTTGAACTGCTAATGCATTCCACAAACGAGCGGCCTGGACTGTAACGGACTTGTCGAGGAAAGTTGTGGAATGCATAGGCATTTTAAGCTTCAAGTTATCTGATGACCTTAAAAATTTCGTGTGGGAGTCGCAAAGAAACTGGAAACGTTTCTTGAGATAGAGACGGGTGGAAGGGGCAAAAAGCACATTATACACAAAGGAAAGAATATGAACATTCCGGCGAAGGCGAATTGGTAACCACTTGAGCTTCACACGAAATTCGGAAACATGGTCATATTTGCGCAAACCGAATATGAACCTTATACAAACATTTTGAAGCCGCTCAAGTTTATCGAGTTGGTCTTGGGTAAGGTCAAGATAGCTGACATCAGCATAGTCAAGAATGGGAAGAAGTAGCGATTGTGCAAGCGCAATCTTGGTGGCAGTCGGTAGAAAATTACGTAATCTCTTCAAAGATGCAGCGGATGCAAATAGTTTGCGGCTAATTTCCTGTAGCTGGGTAGTCCAAGAAAAGTTTTTATCGATGAAGATCCCCAAGTTTTTAACTTTCTCACTGAAGGGAACAACTGAATCGTCAAAAGAAACTTGGGGGAGAATCATCCAGTCGATCCTTGAGACCGTCCTAGAACTGCCTACCACCACAACCTGCGTCTTTATGGGGTTGACCATAAGTCCATATCGCTTACTCCATCGCATATACGGGCCAGATCACGATTAATCGTTGAGATAGCCTCAGATAGACTTCCAAGATGAGCTCGTGAGTAAATTTGTAAATCATCTGCATATAGATGGTAGAAAGAAATTAGTTCGTCCGAGATTGAGTTAATAAAAACTGCGAAAAGTAAAGGAGATAGAACGCCACCCTGAGGTACACCGGCAGAAGTATTACTCCAGGAAGACAAGGTCTCTCCAATGCAAATACGGTGCCGGCGGCCGAACAGGTAAGTACGAAACCAGTCAATTACCGATGTAGATATGTTAAGAGAGCATAAAATGCCAAGCAAAATATCAAAATCAACGGTATTAAAAGCATTACTGAAATCTAGCAAAGCTAAGACCGTTAGATTACCGTTTTCTATGGCTGACCTTATATCATCCGTAATTTTCAGAAGCACTGTGGTGGTGCTATGATCAGGACGGAAGCCAGACTGAAAGGGGTTGAGGAGATTATTTTAGAGAGGAAAGAACTTATTTGATTGTGAATGAACCGTTCAAGGACTTTGGATAGGAATGGTAGGACGGATATTGGACGGTATTCAGAAAAGGATGAGGGATTAGACTTTTTAGGTAAAGGAATTATTTGAGCATCTTTCCATGAGGATGGAAAGACAGCACCAGATGCAGAAAAAATGAGGATGTAACAAATGACGGGAAGGACAAAATCCATCACAGATACTACATATTATAGTACTAACCTATTTAACCCATATAAGGGATACATTTTTAAAAATCCTTTCTCAATGCTCACTTTTGTTATATAAGGAACTCTTGTGCAATATTTCATGCTCCTAGACCCGTCCAGTTGTGTGTTATTGAATGAAGATGTTTATTAGCTAGAGATCTCTTTATCAGTAAAGTACCTACGAACATCTGTTTCAGGTTTAACTTTAGCTACTAAATACTTAAAACAGTGATTCCTAAAGTGATCATTCTATTTAAAATAAAATTTACATAGCAGCAGATTCACGTGAATTCATGATGATTTCGGAGTGAGAGCATTTGCTGGAAACATATAAACTTTGTTTTCTGCTTCGTAAATATCAGCCCGTTTTGAGTTACTTTTTATTTACTCGTTGTTAGCTGTTGGATGATTTGTACTAGATTTAAACGGACGGCACAGTTGGCGCAGTGGTTAAGCGATTGACTGCTGCGCTACGTGTCGCGGGTTCAATTCCCGCACGGAACAAATATTTGTATGACCTACTATTAGTTGTTCCGGGTCTGGCTGTTTGTGTATGTGAGTTTAAATGTATGTAAACGCACCCACGATACAGGAGAAAATCCTAGTGTGGGGCAACGTTTCAAAAAAAAAAAAAACCTGCGATTTTTCGTGGTTTGATGAAGAAAGTCACCCAGAAGGAGAGCCTCTCACTGTTTGCACTAATCCGTTTCCTATAAACTGAAAATTAATTATAGCATTTTTTTCAGAAGTTATTAAGCAGTTGTCTCAAGACACGTGGTTGTTGTCGTTCGTCTTAACAAATTAGCATAAACTCCAATGTTCAAGTAACAAGCAAACTTATTTTCTTATCAGTCTAATGCTCATTACATCAAAAAATAATAAAAATCCATTTTCCGAAATTGCGGCAATTTTTCATGAGTTGTTTTATCGAGAGACGAAGAACAGGCAAGCAGCACGCGCGGTTGTATATCATTGAATTTTCCTCGGTTATTTATTTATTTATTAAAGGGTCGCGCAATAAATTGCGTTAAGTGGGGGCGGAGCACCCTGCAGCGCCCCGCGGGAGTCGCCATAACGCCGGGAAAAACGCGCCGGGGCCATAAGTGCCTTTCTACAACACTGGCAACGCTATATTACCTCGGTATTAGGGTTGTAGGATGTGTTCACGGTAAATTGATGATATAACAAAATATTAAAGTGTTGTTTTCAAGAATATTTTGATCTAAGTTTGTGTTTACCAGCCCGAAGGCTTTTTCTCTTCAATGTTAGCATCTTAAACATCGATTCAAGCTGAAATATGAAGACCACTGTGCCATAGTAGCAGAATACAATTGGGGAAGACAAGCTACATGTGAAGCTTTTATATCCTTAGTCATTTTCATCTAATTTTGGGGAGGCATCGGCAAATCTTTGGAGTTGATGAAGTGTTATCTTTCAATATACCTAGCATGGCAAACAAGCAATTGTCATGTTTGTCATGCTATCACGTATTATGGGTACTACTTACAAAACATTCAGTTGTGTGTTTACGATCAGTTAACTGTACTTGTAACAATAGGTATATATATATATCCTAGAACTAAAACTTCGAAGACATATGACATCTACCAATCAGCACGAGGCCTGCGTGGTGGATTTCGACACACTTCCTCTCATATAGAAGAGGCTTGTGTCCCAGCAGTGGCAGCAGTGGCATTATAGGCTGATTGTGCTACGTCACAGGAACAGGAGGCTACGCTGGAATCCACACAACAATTCGGTATTATGTTCCTAAGTAGGTACTAACGTTTCACAAAACTTTATTTAATTTTAAAGCGGTCGATCAAACGACAGATTCAAAAGCTATAAACTTGCATCCTTGACCTTAAAAAGGAAAAAATATTGCTTGCTCACTGCTCTTGATAGCGAAGTAAAAAACTTAATCGAAATCGACATGATGACTGCTTTCTTGACATATTTACGAACACGGCAAATCGATGAGAACCTAATAAATTAGATTAACATAAGCTTTTGAGTTGTTTAGAACTAAAGAAAATAATTTAAGAAAACCTACAGAACTTTAAAAATTTTCAACACAATATTTTTTTTTAAATCAATGTTTTGTTGTAGGTACTTTAATATAGTGCATAATAATTATATGAAAATAGTACATACTAATTCCATGATGATGTGTCTTTCATTTCGTATTTCGAACACACTTTTTTTTTTCTCTTTATCCGCAGCGTTTTGTTTCATTGGCACACAGCCTTATTTTATATACCGATAGCTAAATTGCACGAACGTTGAAAACCTTATTACTCGATTGTTCTTTAAATACCTAAGTATGATGCTATGCAATCATACTAAGAAAGTAAACTGACCCATTTATAAAATAGACATTACTTTCAATTGGTTCTACATATATCATATTATTTTGGAATAAACAAAATTGCAGTAAAAAAAATTAAGTTAATATCATCTTCATTAGTCCCATATTGAAAGTAAACTTGATTCCTTTTACAGAAAATAATGACCATGTAGGTGCTGGGCGTTGGGGGCGTGTGAAGGCGTGGTGCAGCCCCATTAACACTTCCACGCTTATCAATAACACATATTTCTTCATAAAACCAACGAGCAGTAATTAAACGTTGATCATTGGTTATCTGTCGAGACGTTGATGATTAAGATATCGAATTACAGTTGGGAAAAGATGGAACATTGTATTGGCTATTCGGTGTGAAAAGTTAATGTTTTGTTTTTAGTTACAAATTGAAACATGTTAAAATATTTGTGGGAAAGTGAGCTAAGTCCAATATAATATTGTAGGAAATAAATATGAAATCTAATGCCATATTATTTAATCGTGTCAATACTTAAATAAATTACCTACGTAATATGTGATTTGTGAAGTAATCAAATAACATTCTGAATAGTTATATATATGTTAGCGTAGGTAATTAGTGATATGTCACGATAGGTACAGGTCCTTGGTACCCAATCTATACTAATATTATAAAGAGGAAAGATTTGTGTACGGTGAAACCATACACTACGACTAAGCATTTTTACCTAACTTCATTAATGAATATCAATTAAGCAATTAGTACTCGATTAGCGGTCATCGCGTGTGCTCCCTCGCTCCTTTATATTATAGCCTTTGGTCCGTTAAATACATTTATTTTTACCTTACATCGCAGCAGTATCATTGACTATCTTCCAACCTTCTACAATTTGATTGTTTGTATTGAATAGGTTCCGAAACTACTAGACCGATTTGAAAAATTCTTTTACCATTAGAAAGCTTAGTTTTCAAGGGGTAACGTAAGCTGCTTTTTATCCCGGGAAAATAACGGGTCCCGTGGGAAAGACCACGGGAGCGAAGCCGCGGGCAAATTGCTAGTAATAAATATTAGGAAAGGCACGACCAAAAAGAAACCAAGTAGGTAACAATTAAAACATCCCACTTAACGGTTTCTACAGAAAAATACTGCATCAATATGATGTTTATCTACAAAAAGATCAATATCATAATGAGGCATTATTTAAATCTGCGGAGTGCTCAATGGCACTGATT
The DNA here is from genome assembly GCA_963853775.1 of Xanthia togata. NCBI lineage: Eukaryota > Metazoa > Arthropoda > Insecta > Lepidoptera > Noctuidae > Xanthia > Xanthia togata. The sequence goes on from OY970793.1 coordinate 14,984,688, forward strand.
GCCCAAATCTTGATAACGGCCCCTGCGCCATTTGCAACAATTTCACTTACTTACTCTATCCTTTATGTCTGATCACCCTCCTTGTTCACGGCACAAATATCGATAATGCCATCAATTTCTTTCAATTATGCGTATTTTTCTGCAAATAAAATTGATTATTACAATATCCGATAAAGATATTTTAAAGGAATCAGAACTGTATTTCTTATAGGCAAGGAGCAAAATCAATTGTTGATTTTGTCAAATTGATTTGGAATAGCATTCTTTTGAATACTTACTGAGAATCTTATGAAAAGATAAGATAAACAAAATTTGCAAAGATTCATATTTTTTTAGGAGTCTACCATAGCTTTTATGGGCAATAGGATAACTTATTTCTAAAAAGTTAATTTCCCTACAAACATATGTGTGTGTTCTGAAACATTCGAATGGTTTTATTAGTGAAATACGCATTATTCCTACTTTATTACACATTATGTGTATTTTATATAGTTTTTATGACTTACGGTTCGTTTGTTCAGCGGTATTTTTATTATTTCAGATATTATACCTATGGAGTATTTAATTTAATGCTGCTTTTACATTATATGCTTACCCATATTTTATCTCCTCATATACAAAATATGTTTATCTACACTAGTGTTCAGCTTGCAACGAAATAGAAGTGACAATCTAGTTCGACGCAAATCAACCGTTCTACATTATTTCGATCATTTTCAGCCAGTTCCTCTGAGGTTGAGGATCCCGGGTGAAGCTAGCTTCCACCTTAATACTCAATATCTTTATTGTTTTACCATAATGTGTACTTAGGTGGTAACTATATCATTTAGATCATTATGGACCCTGTAGGGCACAGCAAAAGGTAGGAGAGAGGAAGTCCTGTTTTACGAGATAGTTAAGTTGTTTTTGTGGGAACAAGTTTTAACTTTTATATTATAATCAAAGTGAATCAGGAATAAGATACTAAATATTTCACTTATCTAGTATCTCTTTATTATTTATTCTTCGGCCTGATCATAACTAACGATCAGGTTAGATGAAGATAACCAGTAGTGGTAAAAAAAAAACTACAGAATACTGTGATAATTGTTTTGTCTTATAAGTTATAACTGAGTAGGTACCAAATCATCTAGTGGTAGTGCAGTAAATGCATAAAACTTGCTCTTCAAGGCTCTGACATGGATCCCATGCGTTTCTAAAGCATTTCAGTAACAACATAAATAGATCTGAGGGCATAGACAACGCGACAACAAAAGTCAGAAACGTATTGGATTGACATAAGTTAACGAAAAGCTTTATGTCAATTCTGTTGAAAGTCGTTGAAGAAATACTTACGAAACGCTTTGAAAGCGATTGTCCGTGGTCCAGTTTATATATACGATATTATTTCGTAAAATCGTTGATTGCATGCCAGGCAGAGTTCCATAAGCTTACCTAACCTAACCACCCCCCCAGCATCCACGTGTAAGCTCAGTAACATCGACTCCACAGCGTGTTTTCCTCACTAAAATGTCCAATTAGTCGTGGTTGGGTTTCTCGTGAGGCCGCTCTCCTACTTCGTTTTTTAAAACGATTGGTCTATTTTGAAAATGGAAGCAATTTGTCGCGTTTCATTCGTGGTGGTGCGGCGACTTTGATCGGTTTTTGTGGGCGGCCGCGATTGGCTGCGGTTGCGCAAACCGAAGTACTTGTGTTACAACGTTTAAGCTATTAGATGCCGCTTAGATAGTCATAGACCTACCCTCGACTTTGTACTGAGAGAGGATATAATTAGATACTTATTCTTAATGTGCAACATTTTGCAATTTGGGAATAATAATTTGAATTGACAATATAGCAACTTAGTACATGTTCTAAGGCAAAAGTGTGTAATCAGCATGCAAACTAAGGAAAGGAAATTATAATCCGTAGCTACACTTGTAAATCGTGCGATTTTGCATTTGAAATAAACCTTTGAACCTTTGTGCAGTCACGAGCAGGCCAAGAGAATATTGTAAGCATCTTTCTCTGTCATCCTGCGCATGTTTTAATTAAATTGAATCTATTCTAAGTGACTCACATTTGGTCTCTTTCAACTCAGCCGTATTTGAAAGATTTACCAAAAGCAAGAAAAGAAACGACCTGTGATTAGCACGGCATGTCTAAGGCCCTAAGACTGTTGTAAGTCAGGCAAAATATTATTAATTACAAACTTCACCTCTCTAATTTCTCATTTCACCTAATATCACTGATATCTCCCAGTCCCAGATCAGAATGTTAAAAATCAAAAGGTAGATAATGAAATAAACATGGTATTAATCATTTAGTAAAATAAAAAACGAGCTGCCAAGATACCTCCACGAATTTATGAACAACTTCCGCGAACCTCCGACTCTAATAAATTCGATCACTAAAAACCTTTTGGTTAATCGATGAATTTTATTTCTATAAATTGATGACTTGTTTATTCGATTCTCTTTTGTTTGGTGTCCGTTGTGTCCCGCAAATCATCAAAAATACGTTGAACACAAAGCAAAAAGGGCTGAGAGGAACAAACGTCATAGGATTGTATGGAGTCCGTTTCTAATCGGTCCGTTTTCATTGGGTTTTTGCTACGGGCATGTGGCTAGAGGCCGCGCTCTCTCCATCTTTTATTATTAATTACCTTCCTTTATATCTACGCGTAACAATCGATCGTCTTGATTAAAATATCTAAATAATAGTCGGACATAATGACTGATATCGTATAAAAAGCCGGTACTGAGTCAGCATCAATTTGTACGTTTATAGCTATGTTTTATTGTATTATTCCAAACTGGAGATTATTGTGTAGAAAGTTTTGTAGATCACTTTGGTGAGTATTTTGTTTTTGTTGGTTAATTACTCCGTATATATGAGGCAACGAAACATTTGAAATCAATAAATATTTTGCCTTCGTCTTTTCATTGTTAATTCGTGCAATCTTAAATCTCTCATAACAGTAGCCGAACAGTACACTCATCAATTTTATTTATTATAAGTCGTGATATGCAATAAACAGATCGTCGAGTAAGGAAATCAATAACAGGACGAGTTAATGTTAATTACCTGAGCACTACCTGGTACTGGAATAATAAGAATTCATTAAGTTGCGCGCACGCAAGGCAGGGCGCACGGACTGCTCGGATCATGCGCTTGCTCCGGACGTGTATAAATTGCTCAATTTGGTCTGGAGCAAACGGCATATTAAATTATTATCGCTTATCATGTATGTGGGTTGTTCGGCTACCTTCGTACGCCGCGCCACCGCGGGGGCCGGCTAGCGAATACGACCTGAAATTAACTAAATATTACTGTGATGACTGAAGGAAATGAAAGTTGTATAGATAGTACAATTATGAAGATTGTCTGTTTAACGTATTGGTAGTGGGTAATTTAGGTCATGCAATGGATCACATGGATGAAACACTGTATACTTAATAATTACTGACTTTAATGAGATGATAATATTCACCAACTTTCGCGTAGGGCCGATGTTGATAGACACTAGTGAATCGTGAATAGCATAGTTAGATCTGTAAAGGAAGTTTTAAGAACAATCTATCCTAATATTAAAAAGTGGTTTTGTTTTTTGTTAGTTTGTAAGTTTGTATGTACGGGGTATCCTTCGGAAATCCCTGTCTGATTTGAAAAATTCTTTTTGCTTTGGATAGCCCAATTCTTCAGGAATGTTATAGGCTATGTAACATCACGCTACGACCCTTAGGAGGGGCGACCCGCGGGTGGGCGATGGGATTCGACGCGGTGGGTCGGGGGCCAAAATTTCACGCGGACGAAGAAGCTTGTAAGTAATAAATAGGTAATTATTTGTGTAATGTATTCGCAATATGGGTCGTCCAATAGTCAGAAAGAAGGCTAAGTAAAAACGACGTAATCGCGGGCAGGCGATGCGATGCGACGGGGTGGGTCGGCGGAGCAAGAAATTTCACGCGGACGGCCGAAGTCGCAGAAGCTAATTATAAATATTTGTAACTCTAATATTATTTTAGATTATTAGATTATCCCTGTACCAACATGGAAACTGTGTTCTATTTTAAGAGCACAATTAAGTGGTCTGAGCTTACCTCGCATTTGTATTTATTCTTTGTTTATTTATATTATATTTAACATAACAGCAGCTGTCATTAACAATATCGCTAATTGTTAATTATTTGCTACATTTACATTTTTGTGCATTTTTTCAACAAATAGGTCTTCTTAGTGTACATGAACTTCTATTATTTATATTACTATTTACAGTATGTCTGGGAGTCTGTCTGTTTGCTTCGTTTGGTCAGTTAAATTACGAATATTACTTATTTTTTGCAGAGTTTTTGACTAATTTCAAAAGATATTTCTAGAGCAGAAGATTAAATAACAAAAGTATTACTAAGTACTTACCTTCCTCAAAAAAATTGTATTAGAATTGTAATGCATTTGGGCGGAGCCGTGAGCAGAACACAGCTAGTATGATAAGTTTATATTCTGAAATAGAGCTTGTTTTTGTGCAAGCAGAGGTAAATATTCATGCTTTAATTGAGAGTTTGAGACACAAGAGGCTAGGTGCTTTTTATTATTATTTTTGTCATTAGGGCCGATACTTAATTCCGTATGATAATAAACGTGACATACATGAGCAATTGTGTAAAAAGTCTTGACATTTATTAGTGTGACATGTTCTTAACACTCCTGTGGTTGGAATACTTAAGCCCACTTGAGCCTTAGCAGCTAACTCACGGTTAATCCAATAATTATCTTTGAGCTAGCTGTTAAGTCCGAGTTATTTAGCCAACCCATGAACGTGCAAGTGGGCCTTAAAATAATAGTAAAAATTAAAAGATATATTATATTTTATTCATTAAAGACCATTTTGGAACAGAAACTGTTGACATAAAAATACAAGAAACTCTGTTACGGTTGACACCTATGTTCGAAATAAGTTTTAGATATTCCTCTGAAGTAAACCGTTTCATTTCAGAGACCAATTTTATAGAACTGTCAAGGTGAATGTGTCTTCAAGTAACGTATTTCAAAAAAAAAAAATTAAAAAGGCACCTATTAGCAGCTTAAACCATATATATGACAAATCTTATTAAAAAATATAACACTAAATTAAATGACTAACTGACAACTATACAAATAAAAACAAAACGACACTTAGGTGTCGAAGTACCCGTCCACATCACTGTTGCCTGGAAACGTGTGAGCATTGACACGTTGAATAGCAATGCTAATTCTTAGGCCAATGAACGAGCCAGCCTCAGGTCACGTGAAGTGTCAACCAGTTGGCGAGATATTTCCTTAAAAAGGAGACTCACACTGGTGGCCCCTGACCCGACCGTTTCGACCCCAAACGGATCAAATCTGTAGTTACCCGGTTACAATATTTGCGCCACTAGGGTCTCAGCAGCCGCAGCAGCGGCGCCTGCACAGCTCGCCGTGCTAGGAACACCTAAAATGCTCCATGTAAGGGATTTCCAAATTTAAAAGATCACATATTCATACTAAAGTGCAATTTTGTCCTGACACTTATATACTAACGATCATTATCTTTACGATCATTTAATAATAATTAATTACTTCTTCCAAAATATCTAACAAACCTACTTTTTTGTTCATAAACATTGCTTAAAGTTAAGTGCTGATTAGCGACTGTTTAACCATAGATTTTTGACGTTTTAACGTCACTTAACTTAAAGTAAAGTATATAAATAAACCCCGACCACCCCACGTTACTAACTACAACTACATTTTTGCAGTACCTACTGTGCCATGACCCTGAGCTGTAACAATTAAAATTAGCTTACAATGCGTTAGCATACTACTTATAAGGCGAAACATTATTATTATACAGGGTGATTGGAAGATGGGTGCAAAGCTTTAAGGCGAAGATAGTACAGACAATTTAGAACCATTTAAGCCATGGTTGTCTTAGACGAAGTCTTACCATTTTTTTTTTTTAATAAGGTTTAAAAAACGTATTGATACAAATTTTCTGAACTTTAAATGTCTGTAAAAAATGTCTAATGTTCACAGAAGCCGATGAAGAAGAAAAATGTTTTGCTTGATTGCTTACACATTACTTTGATTAAATAAATAAAAAATGAACTCATATATCATTCAATTTGGCCATAGTTATGCAGTTTACATAAAATTTTGGGAATTTCCGAAAAAAAAAAACAAACATTAGGTTAAAAAAATTGGTAAGACTTCGTCTGAGACAACCATGGCTTAAATGGTTCCAAATGGTCTGTACTATCTTCGCCTTAAAGCTTTGCACCCATCTTCCAATCACCCTGTATTGGTTATTAGAATCATAATTTCATTTTAAGATTGGTTGCACGCGACGCTCTACAACCATGACAAACATTTTGTAATCTCCGCAAAGAATAGCCCAAATACATGGAAACCTAAATATTCTCAAATACACATAACATATACATATATGTAGGTATGATCAAATGGAAAACGTTACGAATCCGAATCTAATTTCGTTTGAATGGTTGCGGCAAAAAAGTCGATCACATCGGCTTGTGTCGGCTTTTCATACAAGTCGAACCGAGTCGGGCTGACTCGATATCAATAGTCATCGAATCTCACTGACGTTTGACTCGGAATCGAATTAATTACCGGTACAGTTAGGGGCGAGAGGTGAACAGGTGGATTTTTTACTCCTATTTTATAAGTATTCCTTTTTGAGCGTGAAGTTTTGTCATTAGTTTTGCTGTGTTGATGTGTAGTCTGTCTGCTGTCTGCATGCGTAACTTGTATTAAAAATTAAAATGAAACTAGAAGAATCTAATTCTGTAGTCGTCCAGAAACTGTTAATCACCAAGTTGCAGCTTCAAAATCATTGATATTAATGAACTACCTACCTATTGCTGATTTTATAGTACATGCACTTTATAAAAAGCATGGAATGTAAAAGATACCAAAAGTAGTTTTTATTGCTACGTAAAATTCGTAGCATGTTGTCTACGAGTAGAAGAAAAAGGCGCAATCACACAATTTTGTAGATATAATTCTTATATTAATTATATTGCTTTATAACTATGTTATAGTGACCTTTTATTTATTTACACCGTCCTATAACTTTTTCGTCAGAAGAAATTATTATGAATGCTACATGACCTCTACGTGCTACGCTTCGTAGCACTTTTGTGTTTAACATTAGACATCAACGTCATCAATTATGAGAAAGTTTTATTTCAAATATTTAAATATGGAATTTCATTGAATTATCATTGATACATTATCAGCTTTTGTTCTGTTCAAAATCATAACAGTCAGTACAGGTTAAGGGAGAATTGCCAATTTGTTTGTTTTCATATTTCCCCTATGTACCTATACTAATATTATAAAGTGGTCAAATTTGTGAGTTTATATGAACGGGGTAGGTAATGTTCGGAACAAAGACACCAGAACTACTACTGATCACTACTGTTACTGATCAGAATCCGACAAATCTTTTACTAATCGGAAACTACAGTATGGCCGAGTGTCATAGGATATATTTTATGTTACAAGTGAAATTATATTAAAATTGAAAATACTCCCGACACAAACATTTCCTTATTTAATTTTCTCTTTCCTACTCCATCACCAGACCCTGCTCATCATCTATAGGTATATAACCGTTTCATTGAGACCATTCCAATGAGCCCAGACACGATACCTGTGCTGTAAGTTGGTAAGGGAGTTGGGTATCCTGCAAATTCCAGCTGATTCTTCAGAATCAGTTCAAGATTACTATGTTCTTCTAATATCATTGAAATAACAGAAAGCCAAATTTCAAATCGTTCAGACCTGTGGAAGACGCTCACATCCATTCATCAACTAGAAAAGAGCCGATAATCTTCAAACGGCTGAACCGATTTTGAAGAACCATCGCTGGAAACCTACTTTCAAATAAAAAAAACCGCAGAAAGACACACACACAGCGGTCAAACTCATAACACCCCTCTTTTTGAGTCGGGGGTTAAAAATAAGAAATTTCACAAGAATGAAGTCGCAGGCAGTCAGAAAGTCTTTAATAATCATAAGCCGGGTAACGCACAGACGATTTTTGAAAGAGATACCTACCTAGGAACATTTAAAATAAAAAAATCACAGACGAAGTAATCTTAGGCAATAGTTTCAAGTGAAAAGATTGAAGTAACGCAATGAGGAAGTAGAGCGTAGCAATAGCTAAGTTGTTCCCATGGAATCGACTTTACAGCTCTTGAGTTCAATTGCAAAGTTTAAGAAAAAAAAAACAATTTCTTAAGACGTCTAACGTCTTAAAAACATATTGTTTTAAATTAAATATCTATAGGTCAGCACTTTTCGAACGTCAATTTTGACGTTTGAAATTTATTGTGCATATTAAAGCTAACGCTTCTATGTCTTAGTTATATTATCAAGAATAAATATTTTGAACTTTGTTATCTCAAAGAACGATTAGGTTACCTCTTCATAATATCCTATTAAAATTTTCACCATTTTAAATTAATTTATACTAATCTCCAATGAAAGCTGTGATGTTTTACTAATTTAGGGATTATTAGAACAAATTTTTAATATTGTTTGTAAGTCTGGAGAGCAGGGGAACACAGCGCCATCTGGTAGGCTACATTTAATAATGGCGGTGTCCCGCGGAGGCATTGTCCGCTTAATTTGTAGCTTGCATCGCTGCCGAAAAACACCCAAATAAATAATAACGTTATTTATTTTAATGAAATATCTACCGGCCCTCAACACACGAGGGCAGGGAGGGCATTGTGTACCTGGAGCCCCACTGTGCAGTCCTTGTGATAATGCTGTAATTTAAAATCACGTAATCATTACAAGAACTCTTGTAATTTTACAGTAAGCAGAATTTTTTTTCTAGTAAATTTTAACAACAACCGTTGCAGTGAATTCTCAGGTTTTTACGTACCAATTAAATGTTTATAAATGGACAGTACCTGATGGTATTACGTTAATAAACCAGCAGCTGTCCGGCAATCCTTCAGGCTGTCACCAAGCGGATGTAGTCCGGAGGTTTTTCTAATAAGTATCTCCGCGACGCTAATAGGAAGAATTTTGTTCCACTCACAAAACGTTGATTTAATTCTAAAGAAGTGAACAAACCGCATAAGATCATGCGCACAAAAACGTTTTGTAAGATGTAACGAATCGTTACAGGTAAATATCGCAAAAAGCGTATTGCGTGAGAAAAGTTAGTCGATAAAAATATATTAAATTAATCACGAGCGTTCGTGCTGTGGATGAAAATAAATGTTGATAAAAATAAAAGTGTGCGCAGGAGTGCGGGGACGGCGAGGGCGGCGCGCGCGCGTGACAGCCTGCTCACCGGCCAATGGCGGCGCGCGAATCCGCCTCCGCTGTGCGCATGCGACTTTTTACTAAAATAATTACCAAGTACGTTTGGTACGTCAAATTAATTACGTTAATTATATTTGGCTCGCCCTAAACTGCTGCAGTACATTTACAATTTTAATTGGTGATGGTTGTGTTGTATGGCTTTTTAAATCAGTTTTTTATATTTAATTTAATTTAAATTATCTATTAAACAATGAGTTGTTAGTGCAGAATACTATGTGTTGCGTGTTAGATGCCCTCCATAAAACTTTATTTTTGTGTATTCTGAACTTATAAGAATCTAATTTGAGATTTTAATACACAGTAAAATAATTTTAATAATATATTTTTTATTGCTGCCTTTCCTAGTTTTATTATGGACTTTTCTAAAATATGAGTAAGCATGAGTGGGTTTTATAATACTTCATGCCTTTCAAAATAATGTTAAGTGTTTAATAAACACGTATAAAACTGAGTTTAAATTCATATTTTTCGTTATAAAATAAACCTTAATGAATAAACCAAATTGAAGCTTAAAACATTGAGGTGGACATATACATAAAAAGACAGTTCAGCATTACTTAATCAGTATGAAATTTAATATGTTCAATTCATACATTTCGGAATAATAACCCTTTAATTTAACACCAACATTTATAACCGAAATAAAATGCTTCGAAAAACAAAACGAGGCACTTGGTCCGCACGACACGACGACGCAGCGTGACGCGTATTAAATTAAAAGCGACGACATGTGTTTTCCTTCCCACAGGAAAATACATTAGCCGAAACATTTCCCGGGTGACATGCGTCCCTTTCACACCCCCACACCGCGCGCTACGTCCGACAGGGAGCCCCGATGTGGCGCCCTCGAAAGCTAACAGCGAGCTTTCAACGTAAATCTGATAAAGCGAACACATTACGACACAAACACAAAGAAATTTTCTTCGTTATACCATCGTTATGAGCTCACCGAGGATCATGTCTCCCTTTCGAACATCAGTCTACTGTGTGCATCAGAGCGAGACGGATGGACATCGACGGTTTTGACGTCGAAGCCGGCACCATTGGGTGAAAAAGTTTACGGTGTCCCGCCCTTTTCTCCGCGTGCAGGGCTGCGTTCGCGCCTCGGGGCCCGGTCCGCACAAAATATTTTCTAAGAAGCAGTATGTCGGCTGTATCGAGGGGCGGCGACGCGGGAGCCCGCAGTCATGCTGAGAGCCTCAGCGGAGTCAGTGGACACACGTCGCGAAGCCTTTCATCGTTACGAGAAAAAATCGTTGCGTGACAATTTGTCCAAAAAACTTATGTTACCAACGAGACGGCCTGTTATTGCAGAATGCGGCTGTGAAATCGACACGAGATTGTTATAACGATGCGCCAACGCCTGTGATAATAATTGCTCTAGTTACATGAGGATACTGAAATTTATTTTAGATACATAAGTATATGTTCAGTGAAGTGTTTTGATAATTTCTTGTGCTAATAGATAAAACTAAGTGATTATTTTCATGAGTACATCGATAAACTGAAGACTGGATTTCTACTAAAACAACAAGTAGGTAAGCTTTTCCTGTGTTTACAAAAAAAATGCCTTAAGATACCTTATTTGTTCAGTCAACGGCGCAAAGGTGTCTAACCATTTAACTACCCCTTAATCACTACCCACCCACTATCACTCACTATCCCTCACTATCTACCTACTCGAGCTTAAATATCCGTTTTTCTTCTTGACTTAATAAACTACCTTAGCATCTATATTAAACAAAATTAAGTATTAATAAGACCAGAGAAAGTTCCCATTAGAAATCAGGCGAAGCAGTGACGCAAAAGACATCTGATTATTTAACATCTAAATACAAACCTAAAATAACAAATGTAAACTGCTAGAGGGTGGAAATTAAAACTATAATTGGTCTGAATGACTGAAAAAACATCTTGATAGGATGATGTAAACAGTTTAAGCTCAAATGAGTTTGTAGTAAGTAAAAAAAAAGTTGCAATTTCAAAAATTGCAACTTTGCAACAAAATTCTGAAGCTGTTTTTGGCATCTTCAATCAAGCCTAGAACTTGAGTCCTTAGAATAAATACAAGGTGCTGACATAAAAAGACAAACACATTCATGAGATTATATTAAAAGTACCGAAGGAAAATCCGAGACAAGAATTGCTTCTACTTATAATTTCTCAACGAAAATGGCACAATAAAAACTGACTGATTCGGGATGTAGTAAGATAAGACATAGTAAAAATTCTTTAAGCAATTGAGTAACTGAATAATAACTAGGTATAAGGAACACAAATTAAGTATGTGATCCAGTATAAATACATTAAAAAAAGGTAATATTAAGTCATCATTTATAAACATTTTATAAGTTACACAAAAGCTTTACCCTTTTGGCAATATTACAGTTAAAAACGCTGAAGCAGATTGTATTTATCAATTCAAATAATATATCACCTGTGAATGCAAGTACTACTACAATACAGTCCAGTAGTACGGTCCAGTAGTTTTTGGGAAAACCGCGCATTTCCCTAAATCTTATCTTAATGACTTTTCTATCCTTTGAAAACTTCCCTCTTAAAAAAAAGGTCGGTAAAAAAAAGGCATGGAATCATTCAAGCTGTAATGTCAGAATACAGTGGCATTATATTTCATTACTAACTGCAATAGCTATAATGTAATGTTTCCTTAATAGTTGATGCAGTTTATACGACTCTTTAACGAGCAGTTATTGCAATACGGCGATGTATTAGGGCTATAATTGCGTGTATATTACCAACATTATCACAATACTTTTTACAGTTATGTTTATATTAACCGCTCAAGCTCCAGAGGCCCGTGGAACGAAGAACACTGCTGGTACGACAACAATTTCGGTGATAGGGCCAGGCGGTGCAACTCGCCGCGTAAGTACGCGGGAAATGCCACCGGCAGCCGGAAGTAGCGGCAAATGGCTGCCCTAATAAACCACGCCGCCTATTCGTGACAGACCGGTCCACTAAAACCACATTTCTATTGGACACAGGGTCCGATCTATGTGTGTACCCACGTACAGCACTACAGCAGCGGCGCAGCAAGACGACGTATCAGCTTTTCGCGGCCAATGGTACCACCATTGATACATACGGTTGGGTCGAGCTCCACTTGAATTTAGGGCTCCGCCGTGTGTATTCGTGGAAATTCGTGGTCGCGGATGTCACAAAACCCATCATAGGCGCAGATTTTTTGGCACATTACAACTTACTCATAGATTTAATATTTATATTATTGATCTATTTTGTTTTATGCTTACCTACTCTTGTCTTCTTGTATGCACGTGTTTCTGTGACAATTAAACCTATTTTTCTTTCTTACTTCTTACAGTGGATACTGAAACCTAATCCATAAGTCATTTGAGCTATCTTATATGACATGAATTAGGTTTCAGTTTTTATTCTGTCCATGATATCTTGAGGAAACAAAACTTAAAGCCGGTTTATCAAAGCTTTGATTATTCTGTGCTCAGTAAATTTTCGGGTACTTAATCTTTTAGCTGTCGTTTGGTAAAATAACAATTAATTAAATGAATTTTTTATTTATTTTTTATTTTATTTATTTATTTATTCAAATACAACTATCATCACAGGCTTACCTAATACAATAGTGTAGTTTTATTTTTTAATAACTTACAAAGATTAGACTTAAAATTATATTATTATGCACAATCAGGAGTAAATTTACAAAATGCAGCCCGTGTGAATTCACTCAGAGTACAGTCTATGACCACATAATATCAATATTTCGCCTATATTCTCCGAAGAGTTAGGCGGGAAGAGATGTACAGAGGACTGACACAGTGACATTCTATTAACGATAGATGATGGAACAGTCAAAATTATATTGAACTGATCTGTGCTTCCGAAAAGCTTAATATGTCAATCCTGTTAAATATCACTATATTTTTTTTTGTTTTTTTCAAACTGTTCGGTAAGGCGTTCATTCAAGAGTTTAGATGGCAAGTGATCTGTTTGGGTGGAACAACGAAAAAAAAGACGTAATAAATTATAAATAAATTAGGTACATAAATAGGTAGAAATACGAGACGCTTTAATACCAATTGCCACTTGTCTAGGCCCTCAGGACACCCAAGAGTCCAAGGAATCCTAGTGTGAGGTGTAAATAATTTCATCTCCTCTGCTCTCAATACGGTGGAGGAAAACATCGTGTGGAAACCGGCATGTCCTAGAACCGACAATTCGAAGACATGCGATATTTACCAACCAGCACTGAGAACCTCCCTCTTTCAGAACTAAAAGGTTATAATTAGTAACGTAATGCTCTTTCTTCTCTGTTTGCATCAAGGCCTTTTCCAGCACTAAAAATTCATACAATTATTAACATTATCATGTTTATTGCCTTAAGGATGGGTAAGGGTACCTATGTTAAAATTCAATTACAAAATGATTTGATAATGGATTATAATTACTAATGAACCTATTTGTTTAGAAATTCTATTTATATCTATAAAATAAAAACAAATTGTCTGTTTGTAATGTCAAAATAACAGCTTTTTACTAAATGCATTATGCATATGAAAGTATATACGTAGGTACTACACACTTAAACACAAAATCTGTCTGTCTGTTCGTTCCAGCCAATCTCCGAAACGGGTGGATCGATTATGACGGGACTTTCACTAGCAGATAGTCAAGGTTATAAGGAGTAACTTAGGCTACTTTTATTTTAGAAAAATAATAAGTTTCCACGCGGGTGAAGCCGCGAGCTGCAGCTAGTATCAAATATGAATGAAGCTCTAGGTCCTACATAAAATATCCTACGGGTTAGGACATTCATGTACTCATCACGTCAACGCCAGAAAACTAGCGCTGGGACTCTGTCTCGAACAGGGTCGCAGCATAAATATCCACCAATCATATTCATTGGCCCCTTAGTGGTCCACATAGCCAATGAATATATTGCATAGCAACGTAGCTTAGCACATCTCTGGTAAAAAGGCACATCCATGCAAAACGGCCATCGCTCAGTACAAGGGTGTGTGTACTGAGCGATGGCCGTTTTGCATGGATCTGATGACAATGCCTTACATTTTGGCTATTCAACAATATTCACTGGGTTATTTACGTCGTCGAGTAGGCTTATTCAAACATAATTATCAAGGAATGGATTATGAATTTCCTTTTAATTCTGTTGGATTGTGATTGTAAGTGCGTTACGGCTATTGCAGTGAGGTTATTCAGAATGTCATCAAAATCAAAAATCATAATATTTTATTTCACATAAACCTACATGGGCAGTTATGAAACATCAGAAGCTAGTTGCACGGTTCAAAATGGGCGTTTTCCATGGAGAAAAGCCGGAAAGAAACTCCACGGTTACTTTTTTTTAAATAATTGGCTTTTACAATATTTTCAAATAATTGTTAAATACACTATTCGACGACTAGAACTCGTTGATGCATGCTAATTTGTCTAATTATTTAGTTTTTATTTATTATTTTATATATTTATAACGAAAACGAGCTCGTAAAATTTCTTGAACAGAACTTTGGGCGTATAGAATATTAGAAATTATGAAAAAACTACTGGATGTAAGTACTACTTAAAATAAAATTCTTTAAATTATTGAATAAATTATCTATCCTTGTTTCTATTTTTCCATTTTCTTATTACTTATGTGATTTATTTACGCCCAAAGACGAGTTAAAATTAGTGTTGAAATATGGAAGTTTCGACGCTCATAACTTCCAAACCATTTTTTTTTAGTTTTGAACGTAAACCGTCACACATACAAGTAATCACCATACTACATTTGTATGGAAGAATGACTGACTAGCGTACCCTTAAGAACGTTTATTCTGAAAGTGAGCAACGTCGCAAATAGATGTCAAATATTTCGCTGCTTTGATTAATTTGGCAATATTACTGTATGTAAATATTAAATGTGGTTAACTAGCGAACTAGAATATTATTAATAATGAATTATAACGTTGAATTTGATGTTCTAACCGTTTTAGGTGTAGAAAAGGCATTTGGAAAGTTCCCAAATACTTTTTTTTACATCTAAAACGAAATAATCGGTGTTAAGATATTAATTGTTGCATTACATAATCATTTTTTTTTTCTTAAAATGTCAGAATGATTCCATGTTTTATAGTGACGTAGGAAGTACAGTAGAATTATATTAACTACTTTTACTTTTCTTTCAATCTAATTAAAAAACGTTTTTCCTATTTCTTTGCTATGTAGATAAAGGAAGTTGAAAAACAATCCTGAGGAATCATTCATCTGCCATCTTACCTAATAAAACAATTATGTAAAGTAAGGTCTTATGCTAAAAACAGCCTGTAACTTTTCCGTCGGTACATTTTTACAGTCATAAAACCTGAAAATCATTGGTACATTTGCAGCTCAAAAATAAGTTATCCCTTTATTATTGATATTGACTAACTGGTCTCAGTAACTGGTCACATTTTTGGTAGAATCGAAATTGTTTTTTTTATAGTATCATTTACAAAATGGCATCATTAAACCTATTCAGGACAGATAAGTCCATTATAAGCTTTGCGTGAACAACCTAGTTTACAATTGTTTATATTTTATTCCATTAACCCTTTTAAAAGTAAAGAGTAAAAACAATACACGTCAGTGTATACGGCAGACAGGCAAATTAATATAATGGGCTTATAATTTACAAAACAAACACTAAATTAAAAATATAATTCAATTAGCGCTATCATATTTCGCATACGTTAAGTAAGCTAATAAACCTCATTTATTAGCAGTTTCTCATTTCTCTGCCTAAGCTGAAACTTGATACTATGCCGACATAGTTTTGCGAATGCGAATTTTGAAAGCACTTTACCTTATCTAATTCATCAATCTATAAGTGTTATTTAAAATTATTATTTTCGCTTTAGGCAATTCCAGTTGCACTTTGAAACTTCTGCTCAATGACTAAAACAGTGTTAGGTACTATCCTAAGTATATTTCTCAGGTACCTACTATCCTTATGATATTTCTCAGTGGAACAATCTCAGAGAGGTGACCATGACTTCAAAGACAAGTGCGGATCCACCGTTGTGGGCACGTCCACAGTCCTAAGAATTCTGAGTTTGAAAGGCTGATGTAAGTACCATCGAAGAACTTCATATCTATACACCGTAAGGACTATTTCTGCTTGCAGCGCTCGGCGGCTATAGAACCGGGCGGTAACAGATGTGGTCATCGTGTTCACGGGCTTTTGTTTTCAAACTACTTAAATATGAATTTCTTCGATAGTACACAGGACACACACACATTGTTTGTGTGTGTATGATATAACCTTACCAAAGGAGACTGGGGAAAAGTGGTCTATTGACTAGCAATATGGTTTTGGTATTTACTGTATCGATCGTGAGCGACTCCTAATCCAACGTGACCAAACCTTTTTAGAGGGTTGGATCCACTCCTGCTGAAAAATCTGCATCATGACCTATAACTACTATGGTTTGAAATGAGTAGGTACCTAGAGTAAAATAATATGACGTTCACTTCAATACCTTTGTTGTCTCCTCTGGAGAACTAGTTATTTAAATTGCAAGGAAGTTTGAACTAGATTTATTGCTTGAACAGTTTATACTCGTACATTGGCAAAAAAAAAAAAAAACCTCAATATATTATGGAAACATTATTAAAACCTACCATTTATTTTTACACTTGGTGCTACCCGCAGCTTCGCCCGCGTGGACCATAATTATTTTTCTGAAATAAAAGTAGTCTAAGTTATAGTTTTATAACAAAAATCGGTCTAGCCGTTTCGGAGATTAGCTGAAACAAATAGACAGACAGGCAAACAATTTTTTTTTTGTGTTCTATTGCCTTGAATAAAATGCTGTTATTTTGACGTTACTAACAGACACTTAAGAGTCCTATTACATTTTTGACGCAAATTCATGATTTTTGACGTTGTAATTTTCAGCAGCAGTAAGATATTTGAATTATTTGATTATGAATAACGATAGTGCCATTCTCTTTATTGTAAGTTGGAGTTACACATTTTCATTTTTCTTTCCGTGTAATTTACTATAAATATTTTACGAACACAGTTTGCAAGAAAAACCGTTGGCGATGGAACTTTGACGCTCAAATTCACATCGTTACATTCAATTCTTATAAATGCTAAAATTACTAAATGATACTTTGAATGTTTTACTTGTTTATTGGAGTTCTAGAATTTCTTTAAATTCCTTGTGTTTTCAGGGAAAATTCGTAAAGAAAACCAATAAATGTCTTGATTTTCATGTCAATTATATTCCAAATAAACACAATTAAATCAAATAAACTAACATGATATAAAACTTCGATCTACAGTGAATACGTTTCATTAGTTTTTGTTTCTCAATATAACAAGACAAAATTACAATAAATTAAATTAAAGTACTATATATTCCGAGTCAATTCAGCAAATTACACGAAAATAATGTGTAACTCCAACTTACAAGAAAAAGAATGGCACTATAGTTATTATAATCAAATTATTAAAATATCTTACTGCTGCTGAAAATTACATGGTCAAAAATCATGAATTTCCGTAAAAAAATGTAATAGGGCTCTTAAATTTTATCTATTTGTATGTGGTTTTTATGTACCTATATATTTACGAACTTTGAACTCATAAGCTCTTCCTAACTAGGCTCATTATATATTCCGATACTTAGGTCAAGTGCGGATAGAAAAAACGTTTCTTAACTTGGATACAAACAAACATTAGTTAAAATTTTGTCGAACACAAGAAACTATATTTTCTATCCTTGTACCGGAAGGATTTAGCAGATATGCCTAAAGCTACGTATAGTTAATCAAAATAATCTTCATAACTCGCAACACCTCATTAATCAGTATTTACCACCTAAGTTCATAGAAACTTGTGCAATAAATAATAATTATGGCGTTTTAGCGACAACGCATCCCTTGAAATTCAAATTACTTATAAATACCTATAGGCAAAATTTCAGCAAAAATCACCAATTATCTGGTCATGTCTACTTATTCCTCGTCTCGAATAAACCGGCTAGTAAGAATATTTTAACGGCAATGATAAAATTATAGCATCTCCTCTTCCCCCCCCTCCTTATCTCCGAACCTACAGAACCTAAAATTTTGAAAAAAATGCAGAGTTCTTGTTCTTTCGTTTGTTCTTTACTCATAGATGACAGGAAAACCTATAAGAAGTCTATGGTCTTAAAACAACATGATAAATGTCTCAATATTGTTCGTATAAACTTACATTTGCAGTTGTGATGTATGGGAGAACATGTTTTTCAACTACAATGTTAAGTTTGTTCTTGGGATAAATTCATCCCAACTACGGAACTCTTCACTGTGCATGGTCCGACATGCATCTGTGTTTTTTTTTTTTCTGCTAAATGACCTCCCTTTTCAAACTCGGTATGCAAACTTTTCTTCCACATCTTTTCAAATCATGTACTTATGGAAAAATTAGTGAAGAATAAAAGGAAACTTATTGCGGTTCTTACTCACCAACTCAGTTAGGTAAGATTGTATGGCAAATGTATTAGGTACCTTATCCCTTGATTGAGATGAACTGTAATGAATGACATTGTTGATGCGCCTGTGATGCTCTCATCTCCGTGAACACATATCCGCTAAACAGATAACTGAAGCATCTCAATACCACGCTAATGGGATTATGAGTAATTCCTTAAAACTGTAGAAATCTTCCATAGACAGCTGCAAATTGTTACTGTCATGCATTTACCGTTCCAAAACGGTTGTAAAGGTCTTATCACTAACGGAATAAGAAGCAAAATGCTCTCGACAGTTAATATTGATATAAAAAGGGTTATTTTTGTAATCCTATTACTCCATGAGCGTCTGTTGAGATGTGTCAACCCACTGCTTTGTGGTGACGCGGCCACGCGGCGGGGAGCATCGCAGATAACGTTCAGATTAGATGGAGATCTGAGGCTCGACATTGTTTAAGTCTCAGGTAAAGCCTGCCCCACTCGACTGTGTCAAACAATACATAAACAACATTATTTTCAAATAATGCGATTATGTAGACGTGCACAAAAAATTTACAGTTTTGTTGATTGACAGTTCGACTTTGGTGTACGTAGGAGTGATGCGGGGATTAGTGAATATTGATTTTTCCCACTCAATTTATCTTTCTTCAGCACTCAACAAGTTATCTATACAAAATATGTTTAAATGAAAATAATGAAGCCACAACAAGTTTAGCCAGTACATATCATTATAGAGCCGTCATGAATGTCTATCTGAATGAAATGACCTATCGGTGATCTATGGTAATATAAAATTAATACTTATTATAAAATAAAATCACAAAATTCTTCCTCATTCATAAAATATTAATTCAAAAGTTTTATCAAAAGTTCGTTTAAAAAGAGAAAATAAATGAAACTGATCTTTCTTGGCTGATCTTATCAAGTTTTCTTAAATAGAGAGATGGATGAGAGATAGATTTTTCCATGATGGCATCTTGTTTTCTATGCCTAAGGATAGGCTTATTTTGCCAAGTGTTATTATTATTATAGGTGCCTTGGAATTAATTATAAAACGATGTGAAGTTGGCAATAAAATGCCCGTCGTTGCACGCTGTCTACGATGGAACAGGTTTTATCATTCATAAAACTATTTTAATAAATTATCGATGCTAAACCTCGGCCATAAAAGAGATTGGAGCCAGCCTAACAAATAAACTAAAATTAAATATACACAAATACAATCGAAATTTATGTCTCAGGCGTATAAAAGTGTCCTATAAATTTACCCACAGTTTAATTTAATGTCCAAAAGTACCTGCTTCACATTTTTTTTTATTATTAATAAATGCTCGTCGCCGGTTATGGCTGCACGAATGTGTGTTATTTTATTTTGAGAAATGGTTTTGAATTTGTCTCGAAAGGTTGTGATACTTTAGGGTTCATGTTTTTATATTCTGCTTGCTCGATAGCCCTTGGATATTTTATAAATAGCAGTATTTATAATTACAATCTATCATCTTCCGCAGGTCGCAAACTGCTGAAACTGTTTAACCGAGGGATGGTAACAAAGCAAGTGTATCGGCTGAAGTGAGTGTAGCCCAACATCAGCAGCCTCGTTGAGCGTCGGAGACGACGCAGTTTCCAAAGCCGTCATCAGCGGGGAATACCCCGCCGCGTGGATGGTGGCGGGCGAATGGGGCTATGCGCCGGCGTCGGCCACCCCCGCCATGAATGCCTTCCTCGAGACCAACCACGCACACCTGGCGTCCTATGGCCTGAAGATGTCGCCTCAGCCAGGGTGCGGCGTGGGCGCACAGCACCGCGCCGCCGCGCCGCACCCCCCGCCGCACCACCCGCCGCACTACCAGCCCTACCCGCTGCACTCGTACCAGCCCGGCTACCTGCGCGAGTACAGCGGCTGCGGCGAGCTGTTCCCGCAGCAGCCGCTGGAGCAGAGCTGGGACTGGCGCGGCGACGCCGTGCACTACCAGGGCGCCGCGCCCCCTTTAGTACCCCACGCGCACGCGCATGCCCCTCATGCCTTCCTGCGCTATGTGCGCGCACCGCCTCGAAGAGACATGAGGTGTCAGTGGCTCGATCCTGAACAGCCACCGCCTAGAAAAATGTGCAACAAACTGTTCTCCAGTATGCATGAGATCGTGACGCACCTTACAGTGGAACACGTGGGCGGGCCCGAGTGTACTACTCACGCGTGCTTCTGGCAGGGCTGCTCGAGAAACGGACGACCGTTCAAAGCGAAATACAAGTTGGTGAATCACATCCGCGTGCACACTGGAGAGAAACCGTTCCCCTGCCCCTTCCCCGGCTGTGGCAAAGTGTTCGCGAGATCAGAAAACCTCAAAATACACAAAAGAACACATACCGGTAAGTTTTATCTCTATCTACCATTTATGTCATCCAATAAGTAGTAGACGTAAGTCTTTAGTAAGTAGGTTAGTAGGTAGGTAACTTTGAATAGCCTTGATAACCTCTAATCCTGTTCATGGTCACTCGGAAGTAGATACATAAGTTACTCTATCTTAGGCCAAATTGATTCGTCACGTCCAAACGACGTGTTTCACGTCCGGTAGTCGTGTAGTAAGACGTCAGATTCATTCAGGTGTACGAGCGTTGATCTGGCGAAACATTTCGATTCTCATTAATTCATAATGAACCGCCCCCCGCAGTCGGCAGCGCCTGCGGCTGACTGATGCCCACTGTTGCGATATATCCGAGCACGCCTCGACAATAACCGACACAATGACAAGTGACACACAACAAACTATCAAAGAATATCCTTGTAACACGATCTCGAGCACAAACAACGGAGCAAACGGCCGTCCTATAAATGTCCACGTCGACTTGTGAAGTCTCTTTCTCAGTAAGCAAGGACAAAAAGCCGTTTAACACAGCACACACAACTCCATTTTTCAATTCATTAGAAAAGTCGAAAGATTCATCTGAACTGCGTATGTTAGATAAAAAAAAGCGCTCGTAAATTAGAATGTCCAGTTGGGTGCTGGGTTCCTCGAGTCTTGTCTCTGTCGCACGCTGGACCATTGTTATTGGTAAAGTATTGGTACTTAACTTTAAATGTCGATTTTTAAGGGAACGGTCCAGGAATTTGTATAGCCGGCGTCGTCGGGGACGTAGCCAGCTGGTTTTATGCTTTTTTTTTCTTCGTCACTGTTAGTGTTGCATCCAGACTTTTGTCCTGTGCCCCCGTCCTCTATTATCTCGTACGGGCTTTTGAATAGACGAAACCTTTTTGTGGGGAAGTTTGAAGAATTGTTTTATGGGTGGCAATAAATTACTCCGAAGGCTGTGTAAAACCATAGTGAGCTGGGGTCCGCTGCCGATCATTATAGATTTAATTAGCCCAGAGCAAATATCAGGGTGGTGAGGCCTCTTCACCTTCAAATAGGTTAATAATGTATTTATGACAGACAGCCCACCCAATTTTAATGGCTATTTAACAGCTTTTGTAATAGCTTTAATCTTGGAGTCATCAGTGGAATGTTAGGTTGGTTACTCAAGATTATATTTAAAATTCATGGGTATACGGGGCATTGGATTTGGTCTAGTCTTGTCTTTTTAATTTCTGCTGTTGTGACTACATAAGAATGTATAGTTTTATTTTAAAGTGACATTAACGTTTATTATTTGATGGATGACACGGAAATGTTGTCATCATACAAATACAGACATTAAAGTTTAAATTTTAACCAATCCGTAGAAAATTCTGAATTCCATGATCCACATAAAATATAATATATCTAGTACCGTTAGACCAGAAATAAGAAATATATCGATACAACCTTTGTAAACTGATACTCGGCTGATCAGTAGCTTGATTCAGTTAAATAAAATTAATATCATTTCGTTTATAGTCATCAAAAACAATTGCCTACCGATGTAATTTGAGAAGTAGTCACTCTAACGAGGCACTTCTAGTGCTACAGCAGTAGCGGTAGGCAGTAGTTAAAATCCGGCCAAGTGCGTGTCGGACCACGCACAACACAATGAAGGGTTCCTTAAATGGGATAAATTTATCCCAAGAACAAACTTAACATTGTAGTTGAAAAACATGTTCTCTCATACGGAATGCAAATGTTAGTTGGTCGGTTATTACTCGTTAACTGGTAGAGCTTACTTAGCAGTGATCGTTTTCTTTTAATTTTGTTATACGAGTATATTACTGTCGTGAATCTTTTCACATATCCAAATCCAACCATTTAGCTGGACGTGACTCAAATTAAAAATCAAATAATAAAATAAAAATTAGCTTAAAATGCAAATTTTTGTTAAAGTCAAGTCCAGCTAAATGTTGTAATAGTTTAATATTTCGCAAACGGATCTTGAATCCAGTTATGTTTTTCACATATTCACAATATTTTTAAAGACCTTTCTAATGACCGCCCCACACGATGGGAAAGACGAGAAAAAAAAACTCCACTTATGTGTTGGGAAGGTACCCTTAAATCTGTTTTCATGATTTTATTTTATCATAATTCAGACGGACATGGCGAAACTATTAAGGTCTCTTGTTGAATACGGAACCCTAAAAGGTATATATTATTATAAAATAGTCAAATAAGTCGAATATTTTAATAAAGTAGTCGAAAAGTTAGATATTTCCATAAAGAAGCCAATGTAACTGATACGGTATGCGTCCATAAAGATTTAAGGCTTAATAATTATGGTTACATAATCTTATTTGTAGCTATTGAATAGATAATAAGTTCTACCACTTTATTTATTTTTGAACCTGCTTTAAAAACGATAATAATATTTTACACAGTAGCCACTGTAACTAATTCGGTAAACTTCTTCGTGTGCCCATCAACATGTAAGGCATAACTGCGTAAAAGTATTGAATGCCTAGGTCATCATCTTGTCTGTAACTAGATAAACTGTTGCCTACATTATTTCGTTCTACGGCATCTTAAGGGATTTCGCGTACTAGACGGCCACGGTTCCGGCCAGTCGTGGTCCGTGATCCGTGGCCCGGTCTGAGGCGAGTTGGCCGTTGCGACCAAGAGCGCGATTCGTATCGGTTTCTATAGTTTTCCTGGTCGCTGCAACCACTGGTCGTGGTCATGTCCGACTAGTGTGTGAGATCCCTAAAAGATGTCACAGTGCAATGGTGACCACTGAGAAAAGATTACATTAATTAAACAATTTACTGGCACTTTAAAAAGGCATACCTAATTTACATATTTAAGTTTTAACTTTAAATTACCCCAAAATGTTAGTCAAAATGTATTTTGCTGAGGGACCAAATTACCAAATTTTAAATGATCCTCTTTTCACGTAGACTTGTTGCCATGAAACACCATATAAGTACCAAGAAACTTCACAATGATATTCATAGCGTAGTAAAGTTTTATAAAACATCTTATGAGTAAATTAAAGTATCTGATAGCATAGCCATAGCCTTATAGCCAGTCTCCATCACGAACTAAATCCCCAAGCTAAATTCATTACAGTCTTACTTATTAATCACCAATCATTATTAGGGATTAATATATTGTTCTCGAATCACAGCGATGAGTTTTTATTTAGCCCGAGCGCCCGAACCCCGAGGGTACTGTAGCACGCGTCGGCGTCAAATGGCCGCCGGTGATTCCGCCCACTATCACCCAATCACTTTGTAAAACACTTTAGTTAGCACTAAACACCTGTGCGAAATTATTGCTTGATATAATAATTTAAATAATATTTTTTTATAATAATTTTTTGATAACACGACTTTAAATCGGCGTAGGCGGGAGCTACGAAACGCTACGCGCTACGCTAGTGCATTTTTGAAAATATACTTTTTGTGTGGGTTTTTAGCTGAATGGCAAAGTTGGTTTTAAACTACTAATAGGTATGAATTTATATTTTCTGCCTATAATTTGAATTCATTATAGATACTTCGGTTAATTATAATAAATGTATTATTGGATGCAGTTAAGCAAGTGCTAATAAATACATATTTGATCGTTCGATCCACAGCACATCCAATAAACAAATACCGGTTGCACAATATTAAAATTCAATAGTTTCTACATCGCCACTTCAACACCACAGAGGGGAGGGCACAATAGTCTAATGATGATATGATTCGAACCGGCGAAGACGTCCCCCGACTATCAAACGCAGTGCTCAGCTAATATGCCGTATAAAATGACGCTTTCAAAATATTTTGCAAACAATACGGAACCCTTCGGTGCTGTGCCCTCGCCCCTGCGCCCGCGCCATTGTGCCCGGGCCTGTCGGCTGCAGCACTTGCGGGCTATTGCGAGCAAACAAACATGTAATACACTCGTCAACATCAAACACTTAATATGCTCATGTTACTGTTTCGTTTTGTACTTGCAAATTAACTGGAACTGAATGATTATGTCCAATGTACAAATGAGAATAATTGTTTAAAACGAGATCAGAGAGAATTTAAACAGCACTAGCCTAGCGGCCAAATTGTCGGTTTGGTGAGTAAAAGGCCGAAGTTCAAGCTTCGTCCGTAGCATTATTGATAATAACCCAGTTTGTTCCAATAAAGACAATTAAAATAATATATTTCTGTACCTAAATATCAATTTTCTGGACCACACAATTCTTTTTTTATCGCGTAGAGTAAAGGCTCGTGCAGACTAGCGCGACGCGATAGCGCGACGCGGCACCGGTTATTGTTATACCGTGAAGTTTTCTTAGAAATTGTATTGTTCGAGTCGCGTCACGCCGTCGCGTCGCGCTGGTCTGCACGAGCCTTAAACCGGTACTTGAGATATTTGTTTTAAGAGGGCCCTTCTCGGCCCTTCTATCGACAACGCAAGCATGTTCGAAAAGCTTGTTGTTTCATCTAGCGCAAGTGAGAACTACTAACAAGCAAGTGAGAACGCGATAATATTGTACGAAAAATAGTGTGTAAAAATTTGTTTCAGGAAATACGTGTTTTTGAGTAAGCATTACAAGCTTTTGAAATAATTTTTTGTCATTTAGAATCTCCATTACATTTCCAAGGTTTCTATGCAGATGTTTTCTTTACTTTTACTATTTATGAGTACATTATGATCGGCCAAAGTTCAGGTGAAATTTGTGCAAAAAAGCTGATTTTTGGAGGCTTATACTGAATTTGTTTCTCAAATTTTCTATATTTTGCTTTCATAGAATCCTAGGTATAGTGCACAAGATACATATTAGTTATAAAAAATCAAATAAAGATGTGTTACAACGCCATAATCACGTACGAGCGTTTGTATGAAAAGTATGACGGGTTGGCCGCTCTTAAGAGGGAACAGGGCCTGCGATTCCCCATACAAATGTATTTCCCTTTTTTCTTCCGGAATAATGCCTCTAGAGCAATCTTTTTTTTTTTTTCTTAAAATTAAGGTCTGCTGTAGACACGTCCCTGTTATTTCCTTTTTTTCAGCAACTGATTGGTAATGAAAATATGATACTCCAAAAATTACGAAAATGCCTCATTTTTACCGCCGTGATTAGAGGACTACGGACTACCAAACAAATTCGAAAAGTTTTTAACTTAAAAGAAAATGATAGGAACCTAGACATACCTACTCTTTCTTAAAATTAAAATGTAAAAAATAATTGAATCGGCTCAGTTTTCAAGGAGAAAAAAGGGGAATACGAAACATCGATCTCTTCAATTTTTTATGTGAAATAATCGTCTGAGCTGCAGCTGTCCCTATGGCACTCTATGGAGTCAGACTTGAGGTAAGACCACAGCAATAGTTTCTTCAAATACCTATTTTTCGAATTCCTCGCAGGCCCTGTTCCTTCTTAAGTTTCGATGAAAAATTGTGAATTTTTCAAGATATATTTAGAAAACAATATAATGACACTTTTCAATTATTTAATCTCCGAGATTATAAAGGAGACCTTAGTCTAATGATAATGTTAAGAACATAGTTGCTAATGAACTAATAGTTTCCTGAAAACTGTCTAAGTGTTCCTAGAACGATGTTTAATAATTGCAGGGCGATCAACTGCAAAGGATAATTAGAATAACTTTATAATCGATGCTGGAGCATTTGCCTAAGCTAACTACTCGACAGACACCTGCGCTCAGTACCTATAGGTAGTTAGAACGTCAAAAGAAGTAAAATTTCTGTTTCTTTGCATTCCATCTGAAATTAAGTCAATAAATAGCTGTGCAATTGTATATTGTCTATGATTTTCATTGCTTGGTGTAAAGATCGATAATTACCTTAAAAGTTTTAAGGCAACAAAATATTTTTAAGTTAAAACTTCCGCTTGTTTCAGAGCAATACAAATCGCACAGAGATAATACATTGTCGTATAGTTTTACACTCAAACTTAATTACTAATTAAGTTGTTTAGTTACTGAAACTTAATTATTTATTAAGTTTGAGTAACTAAAAAATTACCTTAAGTATTTTATTTTATTATAACACTTATTTTATTATGGCAATCTTTCAATTATAATCATTATTAGGTTAATTTTAACACCCAATCAATATCACTTTTTGAACTCCTAAAGCTTATTGAAATCATGTCTCCTAACGTTCCCGTACATAATCCTACGTAGAATCGGCCATTTTATGTCCATATGATAATGTTGTAACCCTATAATAGCTGGGTGCTTTTCAATGGTGTCTATATGATCCGGGACCATCTGCCCCGGATTGATAAATTGTATAAAAAATGTTCAACACAATAGTTGATGCGTCTGTGTGCGTTACTAGTCCGTATCAGAGGGGATTTAATGTTACCAGTATTTCTAAAACTTTGCTTCTCTGTCAGCGGTCAACGGATATCATTACCTAAAAAAACAAAACCTAAAATACTGTCCTAAATCTAGATTTACACTGTTTTTTTAAATATGCAAAAGTACTTTTTGATACTATTGCTACTTAATGTGTTTAGGTAGGTATTGTTGTCTCTGACATTAATCTTAAGCTAGACTGGCAACAAAATATTCAGCGAAACATTCAAAATGAAGTATTGATTTCACATTCCAAAACTAAGAAGTACTTGGTAAAATTAATAGCATCTGAATCAATTTATTGAGTTGAAACAAGCGATAATTTGATGGGCGTGGCCAGCCCTTGTCGGTAGCAACATTACAACCCTCAGCACACACACTGACGCATCACAACACATACATGCACGTGCACAAATCTCCATGACGTGTACACACTTGCTACCCCATACCACGCCACTGATACTGTACACATGCAGACAATGAAAGCGCTAAGCGCTTTACTTTTTTTATCTCTTTGTCAACTCACGACATCCCCTCTTCGCATTGACACGATGTTGAAGTGACTACACCCGCCACATTGCATATAATGTCCCTAAGTACACAAAACATCAAACATTGAAATTCTAGGTTTTTCTTGAATAAACAGTGCCTCGCAAGAGCGTGAATGAACAACAAACAGGGCTACATTACACTGATATAAAAAAATTGCACGTCCGAGCAAAGACACGTTTTGCAGAAACCCGAGCATTCCGGCAAACGTGAAAATTGTTTTTATCTGTTTGAGAATTTCGCTAAACGTCAAAGAGATAGTGCAAAACTGCGAACAGGGTATCGGAGTGCGAACAAAAACACTTCAACCGCACCACGATACGTGAATCGGAACGCATCGGCCTGCGAGCAACGATTCCTCACTGAATTTTATTAGACAGGATCGAATGCCTTCACATCGATACGTATCACACAACGCTAATTTGAGCAATTATTAGTTCATAGACAAAAACACTAATTGGATCGGCTGCGGTGACAACCTATCGTGTGTATGGAAATGTCGATATAGAGCAGATCAGCCAGTTATCGAAATGTGTCATTTCATCGAGCTGAATAATCCGTTTTAGAATAATGATGTTCTGCTTTTAACAATCAGCTTGAAACAATGTTATGCAAATTGCCCTATCACGTTTCAGACAAACCCACAACTAAATTAAATATTGACATTAGAAATGTGCAATTTCGATCTTCAACATCCAAACCCACATTTCCGATTTGATTTATAAGCAATTCGGTAATGAAATTTATCTTAAATTCGATCTAGAGTCTGTTTTGTTCAGACGAGATAAGTATCAGGCAAGCAATCAATCAAAGCTCGGGTCGTGGTTTCACCTGGTCTCGGTGAACAGCTAATCGGGAACACATCCGAACTATTACTAATATCCGTCCGACACGCCCTACACGAATCATTTAGTCATGGAACATCGACGGCATTTACTGACGTCGTAATTATTAGAAATGATTTTATTTACATTCTATTAACAAACAATCTAAAGTTTATTGGGTTTCAATTTAGCTAATTTAACACCTTTTCTTTTTGGGGTTTTACCGGGCTGCGTTACAGTTAATCAATTCAAACATTGAACGCTTTTTTCATAGGTTATTGAATCAGGGCACGCATTAGATTATTCTTTTAAATTAATTATAAAGTAATGTCCTGTTAATTTATCTGCCAAGTCTATCACACATAAAATACCCTTACAAAACCATACTTGTTGTTGTAGCATCTCTCTATTTTATAGGCAAGTTGTTTTGCCATGTGTTCGTAACAAGTCTTGGTACCAGGATAACATAAATTGCGGACGGTTGCAACGTAACAATAGCTTGGAAGCCGCGGGAAGCACTAGTGTTGCCTGCCTACGCCTACTTGCCTGACTTTGCTGCCTCGCCTGCTCCTCGCCCTTTACTATCTTATTACAATCGTTTCTTCTGACACTTTACTATCTATGCGCGCATTTTATAGTGACAGACTTCTTTCTGTTTTTTTTTTTGCCATTTCTGTAAATTCAATTTTAATAGAAGTGATTTATTTCGGAAGAGCCACGGTTAGCTTTTAAGTCAAGGAATTTGTATGGCAATCTAAAAAATTATTGATTGATTGATTCTTTAAAATGCCACTAAGCTTATTCTACCAACTGCTTACGTAATCTATTAATTTATGCAACACTGTCTTTAACTTATAATAATATTAACTGGCTGCCTACTCACAGTATATGCCTGTCGATTCTATTAGGAAAGACAGACTTAAATTATTATTCTATTGCGAATGAGTAGGCTTAATTATTCGGTATCTGACTAAATAGTCTGATTCGGTAGTGCTGTGCTTTTTCGTTCTCATCAAATAGGTGGCTCATTAAATTAAATGAGCTATCAGCAGTTTTAAATGCGATAAGAAAAACATTTTGCGCTTTGAGGTTCGCAAGTGTGCGAAATTCTTTCGTCTTGTAGGGCGACCGCGGAGGGTCTCACTGCATCATTCATGCGGTTTTTCGCCGACACCTCACTCGCCGACATCAATATGTATGGGAGTGTGTGATATCGCCGACAACATGGCTGGGACAAACATTGAACTAGCCCTGATATTTATTTTCACACCTCGCTTGAAGCTATAGGAGACAGTGTCCTTAAAGAGTACAAAGCAACATTCAACTAACAATAGACCACACAATGTTGGCTCCTATATTGTCAGAACCAGAGTTTACCATCTCCAGCATAACATTAAATGCCCATGTTAAGGACACTTTAACTTGCCATATCATTACAATTCTCCTTAAAATAGCACCTGTGGTCCACGGCTCATAAAAAGTGACTGAATAAGCTATGTTTGAGTCGACGGCTTTTAGAATTCCTTGCATTTAACACCGCACGCGAAAAAATCTCGATAGAACGCATCGACAGGATCAGACAACAATCGAAATGTTAACACGACGACAAAAAGTTGTATTCCAATGGTTTTTGGAACACTTGAATCTTTCGAATAATACTTAGTTGTTTACCTGCAAAAATAGACGTAAAGTTGAAACATGATGAGAGTAATTAAATAGAACTTTACTTTGTAGTACAGAACAGGCGCTTATAATATGATGACTCATGTGTTGGTATAACAGTATGTAAAGTAATTAATTCTGTTTAGTACTTGTTTTTTTACCAGTCAGTTGCTAATAATGACGCTGATATTATTGTCTACGATCAATTGCTAAACCACTAATAAATCAAGAATTCGTTCCCAAAGGAATGTTTGGCTTGCAAAGAATGTGGGCGCGTCCGAAACAAAAATTAAACACGTTACAAATAAAAACAAAAACAGACTATTAATATTCGTTAGAAATATTGGTTTGTCCCAAAAATGTGCCCGGGGGCTGAAACACGATCCCGCGTGGGTGTAGAGTGGACACGGCCCGAACAAATACATAACCTTACCGATTTATTGGGCGACTTGCGTACGACTCGCCGCAAAATTATAATATTTATGATTTGTTAACATATTAATATTCATGGAGCAAGTAACGGCTTGGACAATGATTGCAAACTTACTTAAATTGCTCTAAATAATTCTGTTGAAGTTATTAACGTTTTAATTTACTTTCGGGATATTTTAAGTGACAAAACATTCAAGACAAACTCATATTTAATTCGTTTATTTTTCCGATGATGATTGATTTGTCCTCGATGAGAACACATAAATTATTTCGAGTATGAATTAACAAGATTCATTATGATTTAGGAACAACATCCATTAATAATATTCCTATTAATAAATGGGTACACAAATCAGGTCCATACTTTTGCCAGTGCATATCGGTATCGTACGGTAAGGTCTCCTCTGTAGGTGAAGCCCGAATACCAAGAAATGCGATACCAACATGCTCAATTAATAAAACGATTCCCTTGTGACCACGACGTATCTTCATTTTCTCTACATTATTCCTTTTGTGATCCTTTGAAACTTCATGCAAGGTAAATTATTCAGTTATGAAACTAACTGTTTTAGAAATTGCGATAGGACACACTGGTTCATCCAACACTCAATTATAAAAAAAACAGTTAGGTTAAATTTACTGAAGTATACATTATATTGGCTTAACTCGCTTAGATTCATCCTATACTATTAAATAAGCAATATTTGTATATGTATATAAAAAGTTGCAATATAGGGGTTTACGGTGGCGAAAAATCGATCTAGCTAGGTCTCATATCTGGGAAAATTCGTTTTCTCTATCATTATTATTTATATATTTAATACTTCAAGCACAGAAATGTGCAGAGGCGGACTTAATGCCATAGGCATTTTCTACCAGTCAACCTTTGGGTGATGCAGAGACAAACAGTGGTAGGTGCAATTACAAGAAATGGAGGAATATTTTTTAAAGTAATAAAGATACATATATACTCGTACCTATGACAAACTATAATTATAATTATACATACCTAATTATTTATAAATATAAGCATAAATAAGGAGCTCGTGGCTAAGTAATAACTGCCGCACGGGTCGATCCATCAGGTTAAGCTATGCTTGCCGGGGTTGGTCTGTGGATGGGTGACCATCTTTACAAAAGGAGACTCCTCCGTGCCTCGGAAAGCACGTTAAGCCGTTGGTCCCGGCTGTCATTCGTCGTTACGGGTCGTCAGAAGCCCGAAAATCTGACAACCAGTCTTACCAAGGGGTATCGTATTACCCAGTTACTGGGTTGTGGAGGTCAGATAGGCAGTCGCTCCATGTAAAATACTGGTATTCAGCTGCATCCGGTTAGACTGGAAGCTGACCCTAATATAGTTGGGAAAAGGCTAGGCAGATATAAGCATAAATAAATTTACATAAATACACGAATATACTAAAACAAACAATGGGAAAACATTAACATTGTGTTCATTATTCATCTATCACTGGCACTGCTCATCACGTTCTCATATTTCATCAACATTCAGTATCGTGAATCACGCCAATTCGTAAACAATACCCTACACTACAGCAGCTAGTAAGAATATTGCCTGATCTGGTCCTTACACTTTTACCACAGCGATCTGCAGAGGCCCTAGTGTGAGTTTCTTTTAACCATCTCGACTTTACGCATCGACCGCGTTCGGCGCTCCGATTGGCAGCTGGCTGGCCTTCACCAGTGAAGGTCCAATCGGAGCGCCGAACGCGGTCGATGCGTAAAGTCGAGACGGTTAGAAGAAACTCACACTAGGGCCTCAGAAGTCTGATTTTCTTAAAGCACACTCTTTAAAGACAACATCATCTACTAAACTATCTGATCTTTCCACGTTTCCCACATCGACCTTCTAAACTCTTACTACTTTATAATATCTGTAGGTATCTGACAACATTGTCTCAGTTCCCAGCATCAACTTTTTGAGGATTTTGATATTAAAATTTAACTTCATTTTATTAAAACGCTCGCGTGCCTGTCCATCTCTTTGTAGATTTTAACGCATTGATAAGTTATCGGCCATCTTGTGACACGACGCAGCACGTCGACGGCGCCTACCTTCAATCCTGCAGGTTATTGTATAAACATTTCTTTTATAGCTTAAACGTAATCTTCATGCGGTTTATGAGGTGAAAAGTTGTGATTTTTCATTGATTTTACTTACGAACGTAACCTTTACTATGGTTTTTGGTGGTTCGTTACGCGTATACTGTAAAATTCTTAACGCTGCTTGCATAATATGGCTCATCGAAGTAGTTAATTATATCAATCACATTTTCAGTTCTCATTAAAGTATGGTAAAGTTAATTTCTGTAAAGATTTAGCAGGAAATCATAAATTGTTAATCTTATTTCGCCTTATTTTGATCGGATCTCATTTAAACTTATACGGAAAATCTGAATTAGTTTTTTTACATCCGCCTAATTTTTTGAGAAGTCGAGATTCTGATATTATTTCTTGTATTTTTTTCTCTGAGAGGAGCGTTGATGCCGGTTAGGGCTGTCAAAACGCTTGACGTAAGGATTGACGAGCGTGCCCTGCCTGGTTAGGTGTTTTGTACTTTTTTATGTTCAGCCTTGTACAATATTGTTTATCTACAAAATCGTCTGGGAACAAAGTGATCAGAGCGTCGATGAGAAAATAAGTAGAGGTCATAATAATGTTTCTTAACTCGTGTTGATCTTTCGGATTAGATTACAATCTAAATGTATAAAGTTTATCCTCTGATAAAAAGTAGTCTATACAAAACAATTCGAATCGTTCATATGGGATACTAATATCTACTATTTGAAAAAGGAATTGCTGTTTGAGTTATCATCCTAAAGTACGCTACCGATAAAGAGAGAAACGGAAATGTTTATGCGACAACTCTCCCATTTCTCCTAAAACAACGCAAGATATACTTTTCTAGTCCTTGTTGCGCGCTCTCAGCAGATACTATCAGAGCAAGACGGATGGAGGCTCTCAGTCGCAGACCGAACAATGGGAAGACGCTTTAATTCACGGGTACACAGCCAGACGGGAAAATGTGCCATTATTTCATCTAACCCTAGAAACAACATAAAAATGTCAAGGTGTAATAAATTATTAGCACAACCAGCAAAAACATGATTGCTTCTAGATACTATCTACAGCAGTAATTATCTGTTTCACTTACTACTATTTCTGGCACTGCCACATCGTGAATTGAATTCGCAAATAGTTCTTTACGAGTTATGATGACAGTAAATGACTTGTCCGACACTTATGGCAATACAAGGATCAATTAAAATGGTTATTTTATTCAGTTCGTATTTTTAATTGGCGCAAAATAACAAACAGTATTAAATGAGGTTCAATGAGTGAATTATTGTAATAGGTAATGAAAGCGGCCGGTCTCACGGGCCGTCGTCATGAATCACGGGGACTCCAGTGCGACAAAAAAGGCCTCATACGAAGCCAGGCCAGCCTAGAGTGGCCAGTGCGCCAAGTACTCAACTGCTTGCTACATGTTCGAATTTCCACAAGCCTTCGACTAACCTGCGCGTGCACATTTGAATGTTATATCAGTTTTAATTTGTTTTCGTTCACGGACGTTCGCCGTCCCTGTTCCTCCCGAGCTATACGTTTTCATTTTAATTTATATTTATCAGCGAGATATGACTGTGCAGTTTGTGGCCCGTGTTGTTGCTACATTTACTATTATATTTTTATTGGGATGCTTTTGTATGAGTTGGCAGATATTTATCGGGTATCGGAACATTATTCGGTCTGTTCATAATCGTCCGCATAAAGCACCTTGTCACACGGTCGTTGGGCGCCGAATGCGCTCGCCCGACCCCGAGTATTCTTTTTGTGCTCCGCGGACGAGGGGCCGTATTCTCTGAGAAGTGGAAAAAATGAAGATATTAATATATCTTTCTAATTCGAAATACGTTTCGGATAAAAGGTACATCATAAATCATTATGCATGCTGTACGAAACTGCTTTTAAATATGCGAGTGAAAACGGTTTTCGGGGAAGTGCCGTGGATGTCGTCAATCAGACGGTATTGTGACACTATTGAAGAACTCTTCAATATGTTGAATAGTGTTCGAATAGATCGTGTTTGAAATTTTTTAATTGAATATGGCCAGTGTTCTAGATTCATTGCATTGAATGTAGCGATTAGTATTGTGGGTCAGACAGAACATGGCGCGTGGTCATGTCTGTACGGGCTGGCGGCTTGCGGCGGACCAGTGTGGCGGCTGTGTCAGCAATCGGACAGTCATCCGACGCTTATTAGCTGCCTTTCCATCCGAGATTGAATTAGCTTCGATATATTATAACATTTAATAAAGACTGAAACAATGCGAGGCACACTTGCGCTTCAAATGATGAATTGATTATTAATGTTAGTAATTAAACCACGCACATTAGCTATCTTAGCTGAAATACTTTTGGAGCTTATTGCTTTTGAAAAAATGTAATTTGAAAGGAAATGTTGATAATCAATCCTTTTCCCAACTATATTGGGGTCGGCTTCCAATCTAACTGGATGCAGCTGAATACTAGTATTTTACATGGAGCGACTGCCTATCTGGCCTCCACAACCCAGTAACTGGGTAATACGATACCCCTTGGTAAGACTGGTTGTCAGACTTTCGGGCTTCTGACGACCCGTAACGACTGTCAAAGATCCACGAATGACAGCCGGGACCACCGAGGCACGGAGGAGCCTCGGTATCTAAAGATGGTCACCCATCCACGGACCAACCCCGGCAAGCGTAGCTTAACCTATGGATCAACCCTGCTGCTGTTATTACTTAGCCACAAGCTCAGGAAATATTGAAATCCCGTGAAATAAATAAATACAAATCATATCACTCACAAACTGGTACATTAAGATCAAACGTTTGAGATTTACACCAAACTCTGTATTATGTTCATTATTAGCGTCACGCTGATTTAAGATAATTCCGCATTAATGTCTAATGAATATGTCCCGAGCAACAGGTGCACGGATATCATGTGTCGTCCAATTATTATTCAAGGCGATGACAAGCCCGCGGCCAGTAGTCGGCGGCCTCTCAAATGATAAACATTCATTTGATTATACTCTAAAAACGTAATATATAGCATTTTGTATGACAACCTTTTTGTTCCGCAACCCGATATCCGGTGAGCGATTGTTTTTTCTCCAAACTCACCTAAAGCCATTTACTACAACTTGGGTGCAAAGGCCGCGAGGGTCAGGTTTCACTCGTGCTATTTCTAAAAAGCTTGTTTTCACAGCGGAGCGCACTTAAGTAGCGATTCGTAACTCAATACTGCAGCAGAGTAATTCGGGCTAGGCGTTGTGCCAACTGACGGTTTGTTCCTGCTTTACTTCCAGACCGTAAATTGACTTAAAAACATAAAATGTAGCTTAAAATCACATGTTGTTGAACAAAATTGTTTGCCGAATTCACTACCTAATGTAAATCGTTATCTTTACACGGGTTTAATCCGTTAAAAAAGTACGGATCCAGGAAAAAAACATGAGATAAAGTTTCACGTCGATAATATAGTAACAAAAAAGTGTCTCCTGTGGGTGATACAGCCGTTTAAGATAAACATCTGACCCTAGCGGTGTCCCGACTCGGAACGCGACGAATTCACGAAGTGCATTCCCAACTGATGTTCGATTTGTTTTTGTTTTGACACTAAATGTTCAGAGAAACCATTTCAAACATGATTTTTGTTTAAACGGCTATTAATAAAGTTTATTCAAATAATATTGCCTTTTAAAATATTGAGATAGGTCAATTAGCTTTAAACCATGATCATATTATGACGTTTAATTCTAAGACTATCAATGGATTGCTGAAAAAATTGCAAAATTTGGACTTTCCATTTTTCTCTTATTCAAACTTCAAAACCTTCGAAACCACGTCTAATAGACAACACCGGCACCGGCGCGTGCGCAGGAGATGCATCAACTTATAATAGAATTTGTGTTGGATCGTTTTTTGTTTAGAACGGCAACGGAGATGAGACGCCCGATTAGTAATTAGACGAGCGACACATGTTTTGGAGTCTTTTATCTTGTATTAGCCTCATTAGTAGAGCCGAGTCGTTTTTATTGTTCCCGATCATGGTTCTAACGTGATTTTTATTTCTCTATTTCCTTTTCTTTGTTTTGCTTGTCGTTTTCAAGAACTGTCCGTAGGTATTGGTGTCTGATTCCTTGTACTTATGTAGTTTGATTGTCATTGATATAAACATAAGTATGTCTTATGAAAGCATGACCCTAACATTCGTAGAAATCTTTCTATCTGAATTATTCATTCATATTTCTTCTATGGAAGCCAACTTGCAAATATAAATTGTTCACGTTCCTCATATGAATTGGCATTATACGCACCCAGACTGATAGAGAATAAAGCGTAAATATTTTGTAATGGAACACTGCTTAAGAAAGGAAGTATCAATCTATTGAAAACGTGCGATCCGTTCATACGGTGGTATACAAAAATTGTGTTAAGGGAACGCCTAAAGAGCCTTATTATTGTAGCGTTAACAGACACTTGAGATTAGCATCTGTGGCTCCTCAAAAATCTTCATATTTCAAACACAAAGCGCAGGATTACAACCGAAGAGGTTTATTTGTAAACACGACAATATAATAGTAACGCTACATTGTTATGCGGTCACCAAAGCGTCTGCCTACTTGTAATGTATTTTATTGAATATCATCTCATACGATTCGGTGAACTTGTGAGGATCAATACTGGTGGAGGCGCAAAAAGTGGGCAAAAAATTAGGGTCACCGTGGAATCACATGGTGGAAAAATCGTGTTTTCTATTGTTATCTTGTTGTGGGCTGCGTCTTCGAAATTCTTACTAACGATAGGTTTGTAACTGTCAATGTCAAATATGCGATGAATTAATGAAAACACCTGGAATAGTTTCTTGTTATTCCCTTTTATCGACTTCCAAGAGTGTCTTTTACCTATTCGTTATTTAAAAATCTATGGCACTTACAAACAAACCGAAGTCAAACAGGG
Source organism: Xanthia togata (assembly GCA_963853775.1). Classification (NCBI taxonomy): domain Eukaryota; kingdom Metazoa; phylum Arthropoda; class Insecta; order Lepidoptera; family Noctuidae; genus Xanthia; species Xanthia togata. Next base: position 15,022,756 of record OY970793.1, read on the forward strand.
CAACCAGAACAGGATCAGGATATCCAGTAAATAACATACCATCAGTGTGATAACACCATTCTGAGGAGATTATCTCCATTGTTCACGATCATCATCAAGTTATCAGGAGCAAAACGGATGTTGAGCTGCCTTTGTCACAGGGCTCCAGGGCTTATTGAGACGTCAACACAAAAATATATCATTTGTATCAACAATAAGGTTCAAAGTGGCATGCGGTCTGCTACTCCAGGCTTTGTTACGGGAATGTGACAAAGTCATCTTATAAATATGATTTATAGCCGTGTTAAGTATCCCGTGCAATTGTTGTGAATATTTATTTATGCTCGTAAACTATAAACAACGAGCAAATCTGGTTATTTACGACGTGATTGGACATTCGCGTATTTGGACGTGGTGGATGTTTTTCTTAACTGTGGATTTAGTAAAGGGATGTTACTGCATCATAGCTGGTTCGCTGTGCGACATCGTGTATTTTTCCTGACGGAATATCTAGGGATTTTGGATTTTTGAGAGGAAATGGACTGATACGTACGATGAGTAGGTAACACAAATTAAGTTGATATCAATCGTAGAAATGGTCCTCACCTACTAACCTCGTAAAAAATTGAGAGCAACATGTCACAAAATATACTCTAAATGTATTTTATAGTTTCCTGTCCAATTCCAAATGTATCTAACCGCTATCCACCCACATGCGTGTTTACTAACGTTGTTTCTTTTTTTATCAGGAGAAAAACCGTTCAAATGCGAGTATGCGGGCTGCGACCGACGGTTTGCGAACTCTTCGGACAGGAAGAAGCATTCGCACGTGCACACGTCGGACAAGCCGTACAACTGCCGCGTGCACGGCTGCGACAAGTCGTACACGCACCCCTCCTCGCTGCGCAAGCACATGAAGGTGCACGGTGCAGCCGGCGACGCCTCCCCGCGGTACGACAGCGACGGCGACGACTCATCTTCGGCCGGCAGTGTTAGTGTTACAGCTGGTGCCGCCAGCCCCGCCGCGCCCCTCCCCCCGCCGCCGGCACCCGCGCTACAACATCACCCACATCATCACCCCTCCATCACGGACAAACTCGAAAGTCTCAACGAGAAATACCTCAACCCGCACGACCAGAAACCTTACGAGCGACCGCCGGCGCCGCCCCACCAACACCAGCCCCCACACCTCACCAACATCGGTGGGAACGGCGTCATGGACAACAAGCTGGGCTTCGGAGGTCACTGGACGCAGTTCCAGCAGCCGGCACCGGCTATGCCGCACGGCGTGCCCGACTGGTGGTGCCCCTCGCAGGAGTCCTACCACCACCACCACTTGATGCACCACTCGGGCGCCGCCGCCGCTTACTGACCGCACCGCGCTTAGCGAACTCTTCATTCGACGAACTTCAGCTGATGTGAGCACCAACGACGAATTAATTACATGACTTTTGCTTGTGTAGGTTAATAAATCAATTGCCGATTGAAGCGGATTGGTTCTCGAGCGTTTTCGCTATTGACGTGGAATGAAAAGTTCACTAATGCGCTCCGGAACAGTATTGTTTTCAATGTGTTACGCTTATTATAAAACTTATTAGTCCATAGTCAATCCGACCATTTCTAAATCATTGCCAAACGTCAGCCGTCCGAGAGATATTTAATATTTGGGTCTACTGTTAAGAAAGAGTTATTTGGGAGAGTGGTGACAATGTAAACTGTGGACAATAGAACCTTATGCCACAGCCTCACAGGTTCTGTTCTTTACAGTAAAACAACTGAGTTGTAAACAATGACCGCTAGTTGAATGCTTTACAGCATGTCATATATTTCCTGTAAACATTTTAACGATGAAAAGTGTCTTATTATTTTTTGGAACACAAATTCTTTATTGAATAAGTATTGTGTGTTGGAAGAAGCATTTGTGATGTCCAGGGACACGGTTACTCTGTACGACGGACATTTTTGTCAACTTACTGCAATTGTTGACAGTGATTTATTACAGCCTTTGTGTAGCATAGAGATACAGACAAACAGATGTATTGTTAAATATATTGGTTTTGCGAAACGAGAATAATTAAATATTCATACATTTCAGCTTTACAAATAAGTAGATGATTATTTATACCGTGAACGCGATATACACACAAATACTCAAATATTCAATAATTAACAGGTATATATTTACACAGGTAACATTGTCGACGACAGAGGAGGTACCTATTATAGCAAATATTAAGCGAGATTTGTAACATAAAATTATTATGATCAGCATGGCCAAAGCACCGAAGTCTAATAAAAACTACGATTTTATAGGTTGTAAAATGTATGTAAATGCATAGTTTTAAGTTAGATAGTACGCTGTAAAATATATATTTAAGAAAATGCCCAGTGATAGTAGAGATAAGGGTTTGATTTCTTTGTACATTCACACAAGTGTTGCTCTTCATCGTGCTATGGACTCTTGAACTATATTATGTATATTTATATTAAACATAGTGCTATTTTTTCACGGACCGACCTTTTAGATAGTGAAAGAAGTTTAAAGTGTACCTATATTATTACCTACCTATTTGACTGAGAAAACATTACGTATTTTAAGTTATTTTAAGATGAAATTGTTGTCTTTTCTATACAGCCCTGTAAATAGCAAGAAATAAAATAAACAAATATTTCGATTTCATAGAGACTACTTTACCTTAACGACCTGATTACCCTATAAACTTGGAATAGATTTTTAATATTTTCTTTATTAAAATGGCAGCTTTTATGAGTTCAAACGAAATAAACTTTTACATGGTGATAAGTGGGTAGTGATTCGACTATAATATACGAAGCATAAGTCATAACATAAGTTGTCGAACTATTTTTAATAAAAAAAAAATATATTTTATATAAATCATATCCTAAATCAATCAATATGTTTTCAACATCTTTATATACTATGAATAAGTTTCCTAAAAGTAATTATATTATAGAGCGTTTATACAGAAAGTGGGCAACGTCGCAAATAGCTGTCAAATATTTCGCTGTTTTGGCAATATTACTGTATGGAAATAATAAATTGGCTAACTAGTGAACTGCAATATTGATTATGAAATGCAATAATTAATCGTAACACCGAATATTCAGTTTTAGACGTAAAACAAGTATTTGAATACTTTTCAAATGCCTTTTTTACATTTAAAACGGTTACAATATAAAATTCAGTGTTATAATTGCAATTCATTATTAATATTCTAGTTCACTAATTAGCCATATTTCTTACTTCCATGCAGTAATATTGCCAAATTAATCAAAACACCGAAAGATTTGACAGCTATTTGCGACGTTGCCCACTTTTTGGATGAACGCTCATAATCACGAATTTAAAATGGCACTGTAATTTGTTAAGTTTTTTATCATGAGCTTAAACCATAAACAAGAGTCTGTATTCCGAATTCGAAGTCAAAAGATTGATCACTCGAGTCACGAAATCTAAAATGGAAATCCAATTCTCGCGATCATTTCGATCGGATTCCGATCAAAAAACCTAAGTCCGTGACGATACCCACAATAAAACACCACACAATAACAAAACGAGGAACAATCATATTCCAAAAGAGAATTGAATTTATCATTGAGAAGAAACGAGAGAAAGAAATGATAAATTATCTAAAGGGCATATGCACCAGCGAGTGTGAGCGAGAGCGCGATACTATTCGATTCGACTTTACTGTCCGAGGGGATGATTTATCGTTTCTCAACAGGGATTGGCCGATCCAGTACTTAAAAGATTTATAGATCCTTATGGTGCATGCGCGGTAGGAGCGTTTTCTTATTATAAATCTCACTCCTGCGCATGAACTCGCGATTGCCTCTTTAGCTGTCCGTTGGAGAAATTAAAAAATATGTTAACATATTGCGGTGGTGGAGGAATGAACCGGCCCGAGTGCACCGAGAACACTGCGGGTAATTGGCTGGCTAAGTTAATGCGCCGGCGCACGGACGCTGCGCTGCCCGACTGTTCTATACAAATAATTGATTATGACATTAATACCCATTGTAAAGCGTGTTTTATTTTACTATCAATTGGAGTAGTAAAGCATTTTGGTATAAATCATGTTTGTGCGACTTGAAATATGTATAAAGTAACAGCTAACCCTCCAGCCGCATAATCAAAATAAGGAAACTCATTTGTATAACAGAGGAGAAGAAGCCTCATTTGTGTAACAGTTTCCTCTACTTAAGGTTGACCAATCAACTTGTTTAACACGTTTCATTACCAGCTCTTGGTGGATGTCTAATTACAATTACAATGACAATTAGACAGATCTATCAGAGCTTGGTATAAAGATCGATGTAAAGATACGAAAGAAATCTCTTTTGAATCTCTATCACCAAACAGAGATACCACAACACAGCCATCAGCCAGAAATTAAAATAAAGGATCGAAATACGGCCCAGAAACTTGCGTTGCCGCGCAAGTTTATCGGCAAAGGGTGAGATATTGTTATGAGGGCTGAGCAAGCCCGGCGCGGGGCCCGGCATCCCCTGGCCCCAGCTAAAGATAAGATCTGCAGCCTGCCGGTGACACCTGGCCCCGCCCACAGCAGCCCCCGACACACGGCAATCCCCTTTTTTGTTTGCAGAGGGAGAGAATACATGATGTTCTAAATATAGATAATTACTGGTCAACATTGTTGGGAATAGTTTGATAGAAATGCTTTTGTACAAATAAATGTAGAAGGGATTACTTGAGTTTAGATTTACTCTGGTCTAATATTATGAACATACCTACTAATTCAAATTGTCAATTTTATTGACCTACCTTGAACATAATTATATACAGTCAGAATTGCTACTTTAATCATCTACCTAGCCAACTATGCTGGGGTCGGCTTCCAGTCTAACCGGATGCAGCTGAATTCCAGTATTTTACATGGAGCGACTGCCTATCTGACCTCCACAACCCAGGGGTAATAAGATACCCCTTGGCAAGACTGACATTTTCGGGCTTCTGACGACCCGTAATGACTCTCAAAGATCCAAGAATGACAGCCGTGACCGAGGCATGGAGGAGTCTCGGTATGTAAAGATGGTCACCCATCCGTGAATCAACCACGACAAGCGTAGCTTAACCTGATGGATCGACCCGTGCGGTTGTTAATACTGACCTAAAAATGTAACAATTTCGTTATTCAGTGCACTTGAATCCACATGGTCAGTGTCAATAAATCTTATAAATACATAGGTACAACATGACTTATACGAAACACTAGCCCATCATAGAAGAGACAATCAGAATCACACAAAAAGTCTTTAAGTCCTTGGGCCCATGGTAATATAGTCTGAATGAACATTGCAAATGTATTCGAGTGAGGTGCAAAAAAGAATGTATGGTAAAATACAATAGAGTTGAGATTCTAATGCATGCAACAACATGACTTATAAGTACGAAACACTAGCCCATCATAGAAGAGACAATCAGAATCACACAAAAAGTCTTTAAGTCCTTGGGCCCATGGTAATATAGTCTGAATGAAAATTGCAAATGTATTCGAGAAAGGTGCAAAAAAGAATGTATGGTAAAATACAATAGAGTTGAGATTCTAATGCATGCAACCCGGGCGGTTGTTTTTCGTGTGGCCCCGTTCTGTAAGGACTGAAATCTTTATTTATTAGAATCGGTAAATTATAAAAGTCCAGTGTTTTATGTCCGTCGCATTGTTATTGACGTGCGGTAAAAACTGACCGGTGCACCGATAGATTATAATTGGAGAGAGAGAAATTAATCTATGATTCACATTCTTTTGTTTTTACTGAGTTTTACTAATGTTTTAAGTTAAACTAAAGAAATAGGTATTCGATTCAGTATTAATCTTACTACATAGTTTAATAAAACGGATCATGGGAAAAGCTGGTGTTACGAGTATACAGGCCAGGCAGAAGAAAAAAAGATTAAGATGCCTTTTGGTTAAGAAATTTAGATCTTAAAGACCTATTTGCTTAGGTCATGGTAAGCGCCATACTAACGCTGTCTTTGCAAACCGTAGTGCAAAAGTCTAGTAAAAGGCAAAAACTAAAAACAACAGTTCAAAATTAAAAACAACATTAGTTAAGCGACATTTTATCTTTACTCCGTCCGTTACACTTCCTTTCTGAATTTAAATTGAAACCATCTCAATTCGTGTTCTGAATTCAAATGCGGAGGTGCGGAAGCGACGCAGGCGGCCAGTGGGAACCGCATTGTTCCATTATCGGTACAAGACAAGCGTTCGCGGCGCCACCTAGTGGGTGATACCGTAAGTAATATGAACATGGAATATACAATACGAAACATAAGTAAGTACTTAACTACAACGATAATACTTAACTTTTACAATAGTGAGTGTCATACTACTCGTTATGACGAAAACATGACGTAATGTTACTTGTTTTTGGCATACTTTATCAAGTTGAACAATATTGGTTATTTTTACTATAAGAAAATAAAACAAAATTGTTGTTAAAATCTACTAAGATTTGAAGACTGTTGGCCTTGATATGTCATCATTCTAGTTAGAAATAACTTATGAAATTATTGATGTAAACAATTACAACATGAAACACCACGTTTGTAAAATTATTTTTAATTTACTTCTCTAATATTTACATCATCATCACCTGAACGAGCTAAGCTTGGAATATCTCTATCCTCAATCTCACAGAATAAGTAAGCTGGAGTGGCAATGGGCCATCCGTATTAGCCATAGTACCGATGACCGTTGGGGAAGACGCGTTCCTGAGTGGAGACCACGAATCGGCAAACGTAAGGTAGGACGCCCTCAGGCCAGGTGGCTCGACGATCTTCGCTTGGTGGCTCGTAGCAGTTGGATGAGAGTTGCTGAGAATCGAGCTGAATGGCGTGCCATTGGAGAGACCTTTGTCCAGCAGTGGACTGCTGTAGGCTGATGATAATGATCATCGTCTGCCTTGCCCTTTCCCAACTATGTTGTGGTCGGCTTCCAGTCTAACCGGATGCTGCTGAATACCAGTATTTACATGGAGCGACTGCCTATTAGATTTACTAAGGAATAATCTTATTGACGATAGTCGTGGTGTGACCGCTGCATTGCCTACGCAGTAGTTGCTACGTTGCCGATCCGTAGCCGACGCGTAGCAACGTGTAGTTGATGTAGCTGCTACACTGCGTAAACGCATCTTAGACGTCGCGCAAACGCTACGAGCTGTTACGCCTACGCTGTAAACGCTACGTTGGTGATCCGTAGGCGTCTCGTAGCAATGCCTATGAGCTGTTGAGTGATTGTCGATGATTGTGAAATAGAAAAACAAAACGAAACGGTACAATGAATATATTTTTATTTCGAAAAGATACCAATCGATTCGCATCCCATTTCGCAGACAACTTTGATAACACTTGGATTTTTATGCTCAAAATAGTCCTTTTATTTCCCTACTATACCTATACCCTACCTATATAGAAGCTCGATTTGATTACGATACGCGTCTTCACGCATTATACAAACAAAAGAGAATCTCAACAGTTCCTTTTAAAAATGTGTTATCCATAGCAACATTTTTTATGCGTTTCCCCTTTTGCAGGCGGAGGGTATAATTCACACAAATCTTTATATTTCTTTGTGTGGGGGAGAGTGGCCGGCACCCCGCGGGGCCCTGATGATGAGTTACTGGTACTGAGGACTAGGCCGGATTCGCCGGAACCCGGAACTCACCCCTCCGCCCTCCGTCATCCCGCCTCACTTCCGATACCAATCGGGCTGCGCTAACACTATGCGTATTTCATAATTTATTGACAATTTCGCGAGCTTGTGATTGTTGTAGGGTGTTAGAAGAAATGTTTGAATTGTTTGTAGATAGGAAGAAAGGAGAATTGGGAGGCCTATAACTTTTATGTGATACCATCAACGGTAGTCAGTAGTAGATGTTTGTAACTTCTGACTGATGGTAATTGCTAGGATGGTAATTTCAAAACTTTCAAAACTTTCCTTTGTGTTTAGCCATATTGTCTGAACCGCGACAGCCATTCTTCTAATTCGCCTATCTTATCAGAACAGTAAATATCATGTTTTTATTATTGTGGCATCTTAGAATCTTATATGACTACAATCAGATTGACTTATCGGTTAGACACATACGTAATGTATAAAATTACCCTATTTCAGAAACTATGGTCGGACCAAGGCGAGTGCAGACAGGCTAAGGAGGCACTACCTTCAATCGATGGCCGCCTCACGAAAAAGGTTTTTCGACTAACTAAACAACAGCTGCGTGTGATTACAGCAGCTATAACTGGCCATGGGCCATTTAATAAACACCTCTTTGTCATAGGAGTCACAGACAGTCCGCTCTGCAGAGCCTGCATGGAGGACGACGAGACAGCAGCTCATGTGCTGTTAAACTGCCCGGTGGTCGCCACTTACAGGGCAAAGTACTTCGGTAATCCAGGTACCCTACGCGAGATTGCCAATAATACTGTATGACGTCACACAAATCCTGCATCGGCGCAATTAGAGTTTACCGCGCGAACGACATAGATAAGACTATCCGAAATCAACAGTTGGGCAGTCGGCCCACCAGACACAACACCCGTCTGGTTGGAGGATCCTCCCTTTTCTATGGTGGATGAGTGAACTTTACACCCTGTTCCTCATGCCACTAAAATACCAAGGCGTTGCTGGCATTCTTTGAGGAGCTGGGGTGGATTGAATGACCGATTTTTCCCACCCGTACGCAAAATACGCGCTTTGACGTGGAGTTGCGGAAACCAGCCCGTATTACCTACCTATTATTACCCTATTTTACCAATCCTTTTACACTGAACCAAATCTGTGTGTAAATGGATCACTTAACTTGGCAATAACGTCACAATCCCCATTTAAAGTCCGGATTACACCTTCTCATTGACACACAAACCCATGCAGATTACCAGGAGCTCATAAGTCCATGTGTACATCAATCATAGGACAGGAGTCGCGTGTCGGCCATGAGGCGATCCACTCGACGGCCGCGCGAACAATATTCATAAATAATGTAAGTAACAATAGTGAGCGCACGTGGCCCACGCGTGCGTCGCCGGCCTAACGCCACATCTAATTATTTGCACATACCCACATAAATGTTCATCAAAGTGTTGTGGATGGGTTTAATAAAGAACTGTGCTTGGGAATGAGAGAAGCTTACATTTGTATCTCAAATAAGTTCAAAACTTGGGATGAGTAGGTGTGTGTAATGTATATTCTGTATTACAGTTCAGCCGTCAAGAAAATGCGTTCCTGACCTATCATTGGATCAAATTCGCAAAACACAGTACCTATTCGTTAGTATGAAACTGAGAAGTGTATTATTCAGTCTTTAGATTTATATTTTCTGCATTTTCACATTTACACAGCTTAATTATTACCTGAATAACAACATGAAAAACTTATTGCGAAAACTTGTTTTGCCCAGGGTTGCCATCTTCTTTCATATATCTATGGTTGCCATTGACCGGAGACGCCCCTGGAAAAAACTAAAACATTAATCGCCTTATCATGGATAATCTAATTATGATCTTGGAGTTGGTCACGCACTAACTAAGTAGGTAATGAGCGAACAATAGTGCCTTCATGTCAAGGGGTCGAAAGACCATTATACAACCATGTTTTTGTTTCAATTCTCAAGGAACTCATGTAAACTTATTTTAAATTAATAACTCAAAGTACCTAAATAAGAATTTTGAAACTTTCCTATAGAATTTGAGTACAGGCTTTGGATTACCGTATTTTATTTGTAAAAATAAATAAGAAATATTTTCGGAACTGGAAATGTCAGAACACTTGGTAGTGACAGCCAAGAATGTCAGTAAGAACGGAAACGAAGATGTGGTACCAGCGACTCTGCACATTATATTCGAAATATTTCTGGGATAAGTATTTTTTAGGAACATAAAGATAGTAAAGAAATGGGCAAATGGTAATCATTTAAAAAATGTAACTGGATTGATGGTAGATGGTACAAACGCCACAGCACCTTGAACCCTATTCTTTAGTATTAAAGTTGAAAATCTTAAAGTATTAAAGTTTAATAGAAAATAATTTCTACAAAATATATCGACTGCTGTTTCTAATTGGAAATCTTTTCCCAGGCTATAAATTACGATACGACGACGGTATTACCTATTGAAATAATATTCATATTTTTTGTATTTAATACAAACTGTAAGGTAATCTAAACTAATATTATAAGAGGTGAAATATTTTGTTTGTTTGTTTAAAGATAACCTCCGGAAGTAGTTACTAATCCGATAAAACAAATAGTTTCACTGATAGGTGCCATACGATGTATTATGTTAAAACACGCGGAAAAAGTCGCAGGCAGAAACTAGTGTAACAATAAACAACGATAAGTACCTAATAGGGTTAAGAATAGAATAGAATAGAATATTTATTTGCGTAAAACATGGTATACAATGGTGTTAAATACAAATTGAGGCACAAGCATGTTTAGCTAGGATAACACATAGCATGCAAAATCATAAAGACAAGTTTAGCAACAAAAATGTTTTTTTTTTTTTTTTAAACATCAACATCTTTTATCTATAAATTCTTTTTAACTATAAAAACTACACTCGAGTAACCACTTATGAAATTTAATTTTAAATAATTTCGTATTTAAAGCTTTGAAATGCCTTGGCATTTTATTATAAATGCACACACACATTGCCAAGCAGTTACTATTGTATTTAGACAGTCTAGGCAAATCATTTAACACCAACTTATATGGATCTCGTCGGTTCCGAGGATTGACATCATTTGCAGTCTTGAATAGTTGCTTATTTTTCATAACGAACACACATATTTCGTAAATGTAAAGCGACGGTAACGGTAACAAACCAAGTTTTTTAAATATTGGTCGACAAGAGTCGTCGGGCTTAAGTCCACAAATTGCTCTCATGCACTTTTTTTGAGCGATGAATGCTCTTTGGAAGTCAGTACTGTTACCCCACATTATTAGTCCATAACGTAACAACGATTCGACGTACGCGTGGTATGACATTACAGCAGTTTTTATATTAGTTACATTTTTTACTTGTTTTAATGCATAAACAAATTCATTTATTTTAGTGCTAACATTGTCTACGTGCTCTTTCCAGTTAATGTCTTTAACTATTATTACACCTAAAAATCTGGTACGCGTTACTTGATTGATTTTGTTAATATTGAGTTTAATGTCATTTAGTCAAGGCGTTAGGGGTAAGCAGAAGCATCTAATGTTAAGAAATTAATGATCACTCATTTGAATACTGCTTATTCCTAAGAATAGTCAACAAAAAGAAATGAAGAAACTATAACAGATAATTTTGTTCATATAAAACGGCGATACTCTACTTTATAGGACTTTTTTTTTTTTTCAAATCCAAATAATCCCCAACATTCATTGATTCATACCATAAACAAGCAGTGTTTACTTATTCATGCCCTTTCAAATATAATATGTGTTCGTCTAGTCCCCTTGCAAGTGCAAGTGAAATAACCCGTAGCCGGCGGCGCTCGGCGGTTGAACCATACGCAAACATTAGTTAAGTCGAGTGTAAATGAAAACTTATTTGATGGAAAATGATTTAATGACCTGCTTTGATAGGTTAGGGCTGTTTTCATTACATTTATAGGGTTTAAATTGAATTAAATTGTAAGGAGGTTATTGATTGATATTTATAAAATTATAAACGATACCTATAGGTAGGTGTAAATTGTGTAAAAAGATATAATTGAACATTTGACACCGTATAAAATGAAAAAAAATCGCACCAAAAAACAAAAAAAAACTTTAAACTAATATTAATGTAGCCATAACTTTACAATACATGATTATTAATCATTATTACATTAGACGTTTACAGCGTACAAACGAATAGCAACAACAAAAAGATCCGACGAGGATGGGATTCGAACCCACGCGTGCAGAGCACATTGGATTAGCAGTCCAACGCCTTAACCACTCGGCCACCTCGTCATATCTGAGCATCGTGAAATTACGTAACACATTCTATTGAAGAGCCACCTGCCACGTACTAGATGAGTGAAAAGAGTCGAGTTCGCAATGAATTGTTACGTCATTGGATTTTATCGAACGTTGACCTCTACTTGTTGTTTGTTAGCGCTAACCATGAATGGCATTGAAATTCTATTAAACACGTATTCCACTTGTAATTAAATACTTAATTTATTTATTTTTCTATCTATTTATCATAAAACATTAAGTAATAATAATGTATGTACTTTAAAATTACCTACCGTATATTATTTACGATTAATCGACAGATAAGATAGAAACGTTGCTAACATACTTAATTTGTTGAGTAGAGGGAATTAACCTCTCTAACGGCATTTTTTTAGGTAGCCACCTACTAAGGTTGGGTTCGTAATCTTATGGGCTTACTATTTATATTTTTATGTTTATATTTTATATTTATAATTTATATTTTTTACTATTCTTCACCAAAATCTCTTCGCAAGAAATAGGAATAGGTACGGTCAGCGACAAAAGTCGTAACACTTACACATCATCTAAATTGACACAAAATAATTTTAAAGTATGTCAGCATTTCATTAAATAACATTCATAAAAATGGTAGAAAAATCATTATTTTTTAGGGTTCCGTACCTCCGAATGAAAAACCCTTAAGGCTCGTGCAGACCAGCGTGACGCGACGGCGCGACGCGACTCGAACAATACAATTTTATTTTTTATTTATTTAAGCTTACACAAAGTTCTTAAATATACAATCTAGCATGGTATGAAATTCTCACTAACAGAAGATGTAGAATATTAGACAGCGGGTCCCAAACTAGGCACAGCCTGTATCTTGGTGACCCAAACACTACTCATAGTTAGCAATTTAAGGTGTTCTGCTAGCGCAATATTATTATCAAAGTTCATTACAATATTTACAATAATTTAAATACAAAGAAAAAAAAATAACATAGATTATACAAAAACAGTTGAGTAAGTGTGTGGTGTAAGTGTAAGTGAGGGTATGTATTCTTTCAGAGAGTGTGTATTAATATGTGCTGCAAAGTAAACTTTCTGTTTCCTCATAAGTCCGGTCCAACAACCATTCTTTTAGCTTAGTTTTGGCCTCAGAGTAGTTGTTCGGTACACTGAACGTTTTGCTTATAGAATTAAACACCCGAATTTCTAAGAAAACTTCACGGTATAACAATAGCCGGTGTCGCGTCGCGCTAGTCTGCACGAAGCTTTACTCGTGTGTCTGTCTGTCCGTCTGTCACAGTCAATTTACTCCGAATCTACTAACCAATTTAATTGAATAAGAATAATTTATTTGTTCAAAAATATACAGACATAAATAATTCACTCGAGAGCAATGAATCCGGGTCACTTAAAGAATGTTAAAAATCTCGGAAACTAAAAATGATAGGTTAATGCAATAAATTGTATTTAATAGACAATGTAATACTCCTTAAATGAAAGTAAAAAAATATGAGTCACCATACATTTTATTAACACAAAATTACATAAAGAAAAAAACTGCTGATCTCTCCTTAAAACAAAAATAGGAAACATGAAATTTTTGAACTTTATTACGATTTTCTTGAATTTTAATACTTCGTATTGCCTCCTCGTGCTTCCATTACTGCGTTTACGCGGTTTGGCATGCTGTACACCAAGTTCCTTATACGATTTTGGGAATATTCTCCCATTCCTCTGTGAGAGCAATTTTGAGCTCACGAAGCGTGATTGGGGGAGGGTTTCGTTGTTTTACGCATCTGCCTAGCTCGTCCCAAGCATGCTCGATCGGGTTGATATCCGGGCTGCGCGCTGGCCACTCCATTCGAGTAATGTTCATCTCTTGAAGGTAGTCATTCACAATCCTACCTGTATGAGGTCGGGCATTGTCATGCATAAATATAGCATCCTCACCTAAATTGACCATAAAAGGACCAACGTGATCATTGAGGATTTCTTCCACATATCTTTCGCTAGTTAAAGAGCCGTTTTCTATGATCACCAGCTCTGTGCGACTTTCAGAAGAAATTCCGGCCCACACAAGTACAGACCCACCACCGTAGGCTACTTTTTCTTCGATGCATGCTTGCTTGAATCTTTCCCCTGGTCTTCGATACAATCTGTGTCTTCCATCGTGCTTGTAGAGCATAAATTTTGATTCGTCGGAGAACATAACTTTTGACCAATCTTCAATACTCCAATTTACGTGGCTCTGGGCATATCTTAGTCTTGAAATACGATGCCCACGCTCCAGTTTAGGGCCGTTTGCAGGTCTAAGGGGTTTTAAGTTAGATTCAGCAAGCCGACGTCTTACTGTCCATGCACTTGGGTTACTTCCTCCGAGGCGTCGAAACTGATTTGTGAGTTCAGTTCCTGTAAGAAAGCGATTTCGAAGCATGGTGTTCACCAAGTATCGGTCTTCTCGTGCTGTGGTACACCTGGTTCTGCCCGTTCCTGGTCTGCGTAGGTTAGAACCAGTTTCTTCGTAACGTCGGAGAACTCTTTGTACTGTTGACAGCGACACACCGACAGTCCTGGCTGTATCGCGCTGACTCCGGCCGGTTTCCAGCATTGTAAGTATTCTGGTGCATTCTTCAGGCGTAAGCGACATAATTTCAGCTTGAATAATGAATATAGAGCACTATCAACATGGTTTATGTACCCACATAAATGACAGATTACAAACAAAAGCAAAACCAAATGCTGTAATTTCGTAGTTCCATCTTCGAAAGTGGCCCTTTTTCAAATTTGATTTTTTTATGATATAATTTTACAATAACTAAGAAGTTTTAATACCTTCATTTAAGGAGTATTACATTGTCTATTAAATACAATTTATTGCATTAACCTAGCATTTTTAGTTTCCGAGATTTTTAGGATTCTTTAAGTGACCCGGATTCATTGCTCTCGAGTGTATTATGATGATACACTATAATAAACTTAATTCTATGATCAGTAGGTACCCTAATTAAGTCATACTTGATCAATCGGAATTTAAATCGTTTTGATACAAATTGCTAATCCATTGCTTCATAAGTTTGAAAAAAAATCTGCTAAACAACGTAAATAACGCAATGAATGTTATTGAACTGTCAAAATGAAACAAATTTGTCTTAATCGTTTAAAACGAAAATGTGTTCTGTAATTAGATAGCAGATATTGAAACATATCTTTGATTTCAGACATCATCGCTCTTCCCCTGTTGTAGACAAAATTTAAAAAAAAATGTTTGACCTCAATACACATTTGTAACACATTCGATGAGAGATAAAATAAAATAATATTAAAATAAAAGGAAGTGACAAATTTAGGAGGACAATTTGATGTATTGTGATGGCCTCCGGTGAGTAGAGTGTTAATGAGTGTATGTGTGTGTAGGAAGGTGAGTATTATTATAAGCTACTACCGTAAGTTTACATTGGCTCTTATTTAAGGGGTATATATATACAAGCTTACAATCTTTCATACAGAAAAGAACCTAGGAAGCAATAGTACCTGCGAACGTATGGGTGTTTAGGTCGATAGATAAATGTAATGACATTTCATCTGCGCTAGATATATTTATAAGAGGACTTGTCATACTTTGTATGTGTATGATGTCACAAGACTGCGTGCAGGAGATTTGGTAAACATATTTTCTTGACCCAAACACGGTGACATTTTGAATATGGGGGTAATATTTCAGGGGCAAAATTAAAAAAAAAACTTGTGCTATTTGTACCTTGCGACATATCAAATGAAAGGAATTGTTGTGAGAATCTCAAACATATTTTTTTATTATAATTTTAAAATAAACACATTTAAAGATATTTAAGAAAATATATGAAAAATAGAAAATCAAACATGCAAGCTTCCTTATTATCTCCGAAACTACTGCGTAAAATTTTGAAAAAAATACATAAGACAGTTATATTTATAGATTACGGGAAAACCTATAAGAAGTCTATGTTAAAATAACATGGCAAATCTCGTATTATTGTGCGTACAAACTTATATTTGCAGTTGGAATGTATGAGAGAACATGTTTTTCAACTACAATGTTAAGTTTGTCCTTGAGGAAAATTAATTCCGACTACGGTACCCTTCATTGTGCGTGATCCGACACGCACTTAGCTGGTTTTTATACTAAGCTCAATAATAAAGATTTAAAAACTGAAGTGTTAATCGGCTTTTGTCTCTGACTGTACCTAAGTAGAAGTATCCTTACTTAATATTATAAATTCGAAAGTAACTCTGTCTGTCTGTATGTCTGTCTGTATATTAATTACCTTTTCACGGCTAAACCACAGAACGAATTTCGATAAAATTTGGCAAGGAGATAGATAGCATCCTGTAGAATGACATAGGGTACTTTTCGTCTCAAAAATAATCCTAAAGGGGGTGATATAGAGGGGATGAAAGTTTGTATGGGAAATCCAGCATTTCTTAAGTTAGTGATATAAAAATTCAAATTTATGCTTTTAGTAAGAAATAAAGAATTACGCATTTCAGTGTTTTTATAAAATCATCCCCCATAGGGGTAAAATAGGCGATGATTTTAAAATTCTCATGTAATATTGATATATCGTGTCTTCTTTTCAAGAGATTTAGGGGATTGGAAATATGGTCGTAGTCCGTACCTACCTATCTTGATTTAACATTTACTATTTATTTAATTAAAATCGGCCCACTCGGTCAAAAGATTACGATTCATAAACTTTAATAACCTTTCTAACATGTAGGTATTATATGTTCAATGAGTATGGTATTACAAATTAATGGTGATATTAATGTTTAAATGAATAATTAGTATTTTAAGTAAGGCATTTAGAATCATATAAAGCTGTTTTATTTATTTAAAAAAACTGGAAAAGTGTAATTAGGACTTGCACCCTAAGGGTTCCGTCTCCAAGCTGTGCTTGCTCGGCTGCCCGAATATCCAAATCTGGATTGAAGGACAGACTTAACTTTTCAATTGAAAAATAACTTTTAATAGAGTAATGAAATACAGAACATTACTTCAAGACACGCCCTATAATTGTTCCCAGATTGAAGAACAAACTTAACTTTGCAGTTCATATATAAATGACCATTTTTCGGATTTTCCTCTTTACTTGACCTTACTTCTCGCCAAACTTTATGCTGCTGGGCCAACGAGAAGTACCAAATAGACTTGTTTATTTGCGAGTGTCAATATATGCGGCATAAATGGCCGTATTTTTTATTGCGTTGACTTGGAAGTTGATTTTCGTTAGATACAGCTCCAAGAGACCGTAGATCTAAGTTTTTGATATCTATTTCAACTTCATACCTCCACGCGCTCCTGAGAAAAAGGATATTGACAGACAATGCAGTCAATAGGGATGATGACTAAAAAATTTTTTTTTGTCCGTATTGTACCTACCTAGATTATGAAAAAATAACGCACACGTATTTTTTCTTTTTTTACGTTATCAAAAGATTACGGCGATACATTGAGTTATAATGTGCCATGACGTCACTTGTATGTAGATTTTATCCATACTTGTGACGTATCAACCACTCCCGAACTTTAATGCGTTGTATCTAAGTCATTTTTCATTAATATGATAAAGCAAAAAGTACGTGTCTAATATTTTATTATTATCTGACTGACGGACTAAATAGAATTTCTTTTTTTTGACCCAGGCATCATCCCTATTATATTAACTTTAATATTTTGGATTTAAATTTTTCATTTTGAATCCCTTAAACAGATTTATGCCGTAACGGCTGAACAGATTTAGTTGAAAGGTACACGGAGCAGACTTGGGCCCCTGGTCTACATGTCACACGTCGGTAACAACGTGTGACATTTCACATTTGGTAGGCCAAGTATGAAGATATTCATCCTTACATACTTACAAACTGATTTTGTCATAAAATAAATCGGTAGCTGAATCAAGTCAGTCCCAACCTGACCAGCGCTCTATGAAAAAAATTGAGCCGTTCCCGGCGGCACGACTGGCAGATATAAAACATCGTAACTGTTTTGTATAGAAAATATGCATGAAAGGATGGTTTATTAAAAGAAATAAATATGGCATAGTCAAAGGCAGGTCTGACCCGCCGCATTAGATGTTTTACATTAAAAAGGATATGGTGCAACCACCCACCGCATCAAAACAGCCTCGACTCACACTAACAACTAAACTGGTTGACTAGGTCCACGCACAGCCTAAGACAGAAGTTAGGGTGCGTTTCCACTGAAGTGGACATGAACGGAGCTGACGGAGATGTGCAAGAATCATCCAATCACAGACAAGAAGAGAGACGCGATGAAGATTTCAACCATTGCGATTGGTCCATTCCTGCTCTTCACACACCTCCGCTCGTCTCCACTTCAGTGGAAACGCACCCTTAGCCTTTGGTATTCCTAGCCAGCTATTGAAGGGATAAGGAGAGGTGTATTTTACTCATAAAATAGGGATAAGATTCACTACGATACTAGCTACAGTCACGAGCATAGATATATTACTATGGACAGTTCACTAATAATATCTGATGTTTTGTTTTGATTCACTATTCTCAAGAAGACAGAACTGTTGAAACTGCCGAACTGTCCATAGCACCAAATATTATGCTCGTAAGTAACTGTTCCTATACAAAAGGAAAAATGTCCCAAAATATATTCTCTACCAAGACTAACCACGTTAGAGTTCAGTGTAGGTCCAATAATATTAATTTCAGTTCAAAGATCGCTTGTCTACCATTATAATGGAAAAATAAGCTAAATCTCTTAACAAATTTAAGAATGTGTTACAATGTTTGTGTTCAAATATTCACAATACATTGGATATTAGAATAAAATATTAAAAGGCTGTAATAGCTCGACTCTAGCGCCGCCCGATGACTAATGATCTACAAAAGTATTATAATGATCTACAAGGGTCATTTATTCTCGATGCTACGATGGCATACGAAATCAAAACCAATGGCAGACAGCTTCAAGAGAAATATGTTTGTGTGTTCTAGAAAAAAAGGATCGATGTGCCAAATATTAAATCGATGTAGGTCCATCATGTATAACTGGGTCTGATTCATTTACATTTTCTCAGTGAGTAATTAGTTAAGTATTTTATTTCATGATAAAACAGTTTTCTTTCTGATTATGCAGGACTATTAAAAAACTTTTTACAAAAACGTCGGTGTTAAAAAACAAAATTCAAATCCAAAGACACCGACTTCCGAAATTAATTCACTTTGTAGTGCTTTTTTCATTTTTTTTGTTGTGGTACCTACCCCACACAAATTCGAATACCACTATACTGCTATGTAAATAATAGTCACAGGAACTTCATCCACATAGACTAAGTGGGAAAAATACGTATTATTATCAGCGCGCTATGGAAAGGGCTATGCTCGGTGTTTCTTTGCGAGATCGAATCAGAAATGAGGAGATCCGCAAACGAACTAAAGTCGCTGACATAGCCCAACGGATTAGCAAGCTAAAGTGGCAGTGGGCGGGGCACATAGCGCGCAGAACTGACGGCCGATGGGGCAGAAAGGTTCTGGAATGGAGGCCACGTACCGGCAAGCGCAGCGTAGGACGTCCACCCACAAGGTGGACAGACGACCTAATAAAGGTCGCAGGAAGCTGCTGGATGCAGGTCGCTTCCAATCGGCCAAATTGGAAATCATTGGGGGAGGCCTATGTTCAGCAGTGGACGTCCTATGGCTGAAATGATGATGATGATGATGAGGGACCACCGAGCAAGCTTCCTCTACCAAATGAAAAAAGAATTCTAAAATCGGTCCACAATTGACGAAAAAATATCGATGAACATACATTAAATAAAATAAAAACATAAAGCCGAACTTAAAACCTCCTTTTTGGAAGTCACTTAAAAATGAGCACTTATTAGGTATATAGGTATATATAAGGTATTCCTAAGGGAATTGTACTATTATACCTAAACGAGTAACAAAACACGACCCACGAGCCGAGTGAGCGAAGCGTGCGGTGCCACGGCAGCGGTCGTCGAGTGCCAAAAACGACTAGAATATATAGAAAAAAAATCGGATTCGAAGTTGGTTTTCGACACAGTTGTAGCACCAACCATCATTTTAATTATGTTGTTTATGAAATTATTACTTTATAGTCTATATTTATTTTGTAGGTTTGGTTCATGTTTATTAAAGTGATAATATTAAATAATAGATGTTTTATTATTTTAAAGTGCTGATATACAATTTTATAACTGTTTCCATCAAATTTAAAGTGCTATTAAATACAAACCTATTTCTAATTGCCGAGAAAAGTTTGAACGTTCTGCTGCATCCAGTTAGACTGGAAGCCTACCCCAACATAGCTGCTCTGGGAAAAGGCTTTGCAGATGAAGATGATGATGATGATGATAGTAAAAGTTACATAGAGAGTAGGTAGGTACTGTTAAATAAAAAATATATATTTAAAGGCTGGTTATAATAGTTGGGTAAGTAAACGCACCTAGGAAATTGAATGAAGAAATCCCTACTTATATCTTGCTCACATCTCCAGTATCTCAACGCTATGATTAGGTGTATATTTAAGTCTAACATTAGGGGTTTAAGTACGAAATTGCCAATTGAAAGTATGAAATTACTGTAAAATTGTAATTAGTTTTTTTCTTTATTTAACTTTGATTTAATCAAAATAATTACCATTATTATCTATACATTGCTGCCATCTAATAGGAAGGTCATTTATGCCTTTGTGATAGAACTCTCGTGATCTAGAGTCAAAGCATTTTGTACTGCCTCCTGAGAAGAAAACTTTTTATCACGTAGAAAATTGTCCAAATCACGAAAAAAATGGAAGTCCGTTTTTTTTTTATATTGCAGCTCCTGTAGAGTTAAAACGGTTTCTCGTGCTTTATGAGGTCTCGCGTTATCATGGAGCAATAATGGTGAAGATCGATTCATGAGTCAGGGCTGTTTCACTACTAGTTTTGCTATCATTGTTCGGAGTTCGGCATAGTAGACATCTGCCGTTATTGCTTGACCAGATCGGAGAAAGCTATAGTGAATAAAACCATGCTGAGACCACCAAACAGTTACCATTACCTTTTTATTGGTAAGCTTTGCTTTAGGACACTGTTGCGGTGTTTGACCTGGGGTCAGCCATTGCATTTTTCGCTTACGGTTATCGTAAAGAATCCACTTTTCATCACATGTCAATTCGATCCAATATTCCTTCATTTCTATATCGATTCAACAAGGCAACACAAGTTTCAACGCGCGTCAGTGCAGATCAGTCAAATCATGAGGCACCCATTTCTCATATTTTTTTTATTTTATTGATTTGACGCAGATGAGTCAATATTGTTGACCCAGGAATTAGCGGCATGGTTTAACGATACTAAGGTATCGTACGCCGCTAATTCCTGGGTAGTTTGGCTCGGATCGGCTTCCACCATCTCATTCAATTCATTGTTATTCACCTGTGTGGGCGGTCTTCCACGTGGTTCGTTCTTCAAATCAAAGTTTCCATCACAAAAGCGTTTAAACCAAAATCGCACGGTGCGTTCATTAGCAGTCTCCTCTCCAAACGCAACATTGATATTGAGAGCTGTTTCTGCCGCGTTAGTTCCGTGTCGGAACTCATATTCAAAAATAACTCGAATATTCAAAGTATTCATCTTTCTTGTCTAAGCTGAATAAAAAAAACAACTGAAAGTCGATAATCGAATGTTGCACATTTTTTGAGAAGAACTTCATCTACATGGTAGTAGGTACCATGTAGATGAAGTTCTTCTTAAAACATGTGAGAAAAGTTTCAAACAAAAATCTCAAACCATGAAGGTTCTATGTCAATTCAAAGTACCTACGAGTATTACAATAAAATGGCAATTCATACTTTAACCCCTATTTTGTTATTCATTGCTGTTCTAAATATTAATAATATTTTATTAACTGCGAAGTCGATATGATTGACGCCAATGAAGTTAAAATGTTATTGATTGGCGCTTTTTATTGCACTTTATGCTCTGATACTAGTACGCCATCCAAATGTCAAAATATGCGTGTACGCACGAACGAACAAAAACATGGTGAACACGAACAGCGAACACTTTGTTCGCATTTGCCAACCACTAACGAACATCAAACACAGTTTTCGTCACAAATGTTCGTGGTGATCCAATTTCGAATCCATGGCTACTAAAGAGAGTGGTTGAGCACAAACACAAGTCGAACTGTGTTCACGCGTACAAACCAATTGTACCGTGTTCGATGTTCGTGTTCACCATGTTTTGTTCGTTCGTGCGTAGGCTTCTACTCTTCTAGTGAAGCTATATGTATGTAAGTATGCATAGAACAATATCACAGGTAACTGCAAGTAACCACCTAAGTGTTATATTACAATCCTATTTATATTATAAATACAATCTTCATTTCAAATAATGTTTCGCTATCGAAGGCAGGTAATGTTCGAACAAATTGTCCTGAGTCAGTCTGTCTCATTGACGATATTTTATCAGCAAATGGTGTTCCGAGGCGCCAGTCACGAGCTGCGCCGTCTTCTGAATATGACAAATAACATTAAAAATGAAACTACACGAATACCAACATAAAATAAAAATGTCAAAAATTTAAATTAAGGATTAAAATATTTAAATTTAGTGCGGGCGCGTCCCGGTCCGGCCACGGCGAGCGCCGGCCGTGTTCCGTGCGCTACGGATCACACTGCTCACCAACTGTGGAATAGGATCTCGTCTAGACGAGGTCTATTTAAAGTGGTCGAAGCTGGATTTCTAACGAAAACTTCATTACAAAAAATCCGGCTTCGTTTGTTGATTTCTAAAGTAAATTCTCTTTGAAAATATATTTGACCTAGTATACCTACACGTTCAAAAGTTTCCTGAAGAGCTACAGGCTACTTTCAGGAAAACAGAAGCTCTTCGTCAGATATCGATCATACTAACAGATTCGGAAGGTGATGAGATGCTGGACCACGATTTGTAGCTTCAAACAAAAGAACAAACTGTAGTTTTTTTTTTTTAAATCTAGCAATGAAATTGTTTACGTAAGTACAATTTAACTTTAACTATAACTTTAATTTCTACCTACTCTTTAAGTAAAGCAAGCCAACATTGAAACAAATAAAACGTAACTTATTAAATAGTTCCTCCTATAAACTCCAACACATAACTTACAAAACAAAATATCACTATAAAAGTCTCACGGCATAATAAAAGTCGTCTCCATGTTAGTCCACGTGGCCGAATACTATAAATTAATGGAGTGTACTGTGGCAGAGAATTTTAAATATTTGAAAGCACAGTTTAGAAAAAAATCAAAATCTCCACCACAGCATAATATATTACGTAAAATAAATAATACAATCATGAAGTAGTTATAAATGTAGTGTTTATAAAACGTAATCGTAGTTTTATGGACCATATATTTGGAGGGACGGCCATCAGGACTCGTCTCGTGGAGCGAACTCCACCATTTGTATTAATTAGTGGCCACGACAATAGGGATAGCTGTTTACATAAGTTTCGAAAAAACAAACTACCTAACTCTTGATTTTCGTTTGTTTTTACTATCTAATAAAACTTGACTAAAATTAGGAATTCTTAAAAAATGTAGCCATTTAAGAGGTCTACTTTACATTTTTATCCTTAAAACTGTCTGCAGAAACGAGCTCATTAATGTCATCGATGATAATTAGATACAGAACTACCCACCGGTGAAACATCGCGTTGGTACATCCAAATTAGCGTCAGGTATAGTCATAGAGTACACTGATCTGTTGTTGACAGGTCATAATTCGCGCCCCTACCGGCGTAGGTACCTCGTAGGGATGTACCCGACAGGCGACCTTTGTGTAGTAATAGTAGGTACAGTGTCAACGGTGCCTGTCCGACGCACTCCCCCACATCACTGAGAAGGGAAACTCAATTTCTTTTTGACAGCAACATTAAAAGACTTGACGAATTTGTAAAATCAGGCCTCTTATTATACTACATCGGCGCGTGTTCGATTTGCAGGGCGATATAATTAGATACAAAACAATTTATTGATTGTGCTTTTAATTAACAATCATCATCTGCAGTAATGATTTAATGTGACAATACTCTCGAGATTGTTATTCCACTGAACCAATTATTTACGTATGTAATGAAATAATTTGAAAAAGTCAGTGTTTTTGCTATTGCAGTGTGTTTATATACCTACTCGTTTAGATAACCTTAATTACATTTTATTGCAAAAATAATCAAAATTACACAACATTGAACAATCCGTAAGCCGCTGGTGCATTAAATTGCGTTTCGTGTCTGAACTTCAAAAGTAAAAAGAAAAACCTACTTTCAATACTCATGAAAAAGTTAAAATTCTGAAATCATTTGTTTTCAGAGAACGGATGAAGTTCATACCTTGTCCCGTGAAGTGAATGGTGGCACTGCTCTATCAGTCGCAATTTTGAACCCTACTAGTATTGAAACTAAGCTTGACAAGCAATGGTGCCAACACGACGGCAAGGGACAAAGGTTTTAGTGAACGGACTGTTCATCGACAATGCCACGATACAAAATTCTGGACAGGTTACTACAGCCAGCTCTATTTACAAAAGAAAAACATGATCCTATAATGTAAAAGATTGTACCTACAAAGTGATCAAAAGAAAGCATGCTATCAAGTTTTATCCTAGCTGAACATGTTTGTACCATTATTGTAGAAACAGTCGCTTCACATAAGCTGAAAGATAACCTAAACCTGAAACATGTCCTTCGAGAAAGATCTAAAATGTATACCACCTTCCTACATACCTAACATAGTAGTGTCCAGCTCATCTGGTGAGTCGATAAGGGTTATCAGTGTTATCACGTGAGGGCTGGAGGTGACCGGGTGAGGTGAGGGTGGTATCGATTGCCACGCCCTCCCGCGGCGCGTCGCTTAGCAACGCGACGCTCCCGCCCTGCCGCCGCCGCGCCGCCCCGGCCCGCCGTCGGCAAACGTCTTCTTCGCACGCACTTTCCTACGGTTTTCCGGTGTTTTCAGTTTCAGTAATGCCATTTTTTGAGTTTGATTTGATGGTAGGTAATTTGATGTGACCAACTTTGAACGAACACGCTTTTGTTAAGGTTGAATTGTGAGTACCTAAACAAAATATTATTATAATGCAGTTTGTATTTTTGATATTGTAATGATTTTAAAGGGAAAAAAGTTAAATCGATGTGCAAATCAAGGAAAATTCTGATATTGAAGTAAAGAAAAAGTATGTATAGATACCTACTTTGAGTATGAGTTTACCTACCCAAAGTATCTTAGGTAGCAACAAGAAAATGATATATTTGCATTGTCTCTACTTCTCAAAATACAACGCTTCTACAGGGTGTCCAGTAAATAGTACGATATATTGCAGGGGTGATAGCTTTGGGTCCAATACCTTCCAAAGAAAATCATAATATGTTCAGCAATATGTTACGGATTTAGACTTAAACGAAATATAATAGTCGTACTATTTACAGACACCCAGTTGGATTCAAGAAATCAGTGTGTGTTACTTTTTAATTACTTATAGGATACTAATGAAACTTCAGTACCTACCATTTATAGACAGTAATTACCTATATAATAAAGTTTAAGTTTAGTCTTTGGGGCGCATAATGGAAGTGCTATGACCTATTAAAGCATATTTTCTATTTACTAAAATAACTTCAAAACGGTACATTATAGTGGATTCGTTTATTGTGTAACAAATTATAACTAATTAGCCAGATCTCATGTACAAATATTACAATCATCCGTATAATCAATTCCGAGATACCTACCTACAGCAATCGTGCAAACGTTACTCCAGCAGGATTTTAAATATCTTCGCAACCATAGCAAATACAAATATAAAATAAGTTGTACCATTTATTTCAAATTGATATCTAATTATTTAGATAAAATTTATTTCAAAATATCCATTAGAAAACAAAAGATCTGGCTGGGCTAACGTTACTCCAGCCTGTTTTTATCAAATAATTAAAAAACTATCAACTTACTAAATTTAAAAATCTGCTTACCAATTACAGAAGCTGTATTTCTAATTATCTATTGCACTTAGATGACGATTTTCGATATTATCTGGCTGGGGAAACGCACACGAAATGTTGCTGCTTAAAAATACCTATTGATATTCAGTTTGATTGATAAATATTGCATGTGAACTTGAAACTGATTAATTTATAGAAGCTAAGCCAATGCAAGCCAGTGTTAAAAGTGGTTCATCAGCCTGGGACCAAGCATCGCCATTTGCCACATCGACCGGTTCTGTGCTTCTCGCATCTAGCGGATTCCTGCTAAAGTGGTTATAAGAAAAGAAACACGAATAGTTAAAATCTGCCAGTATTTAAAATTAAATCAGCAAGTTATATAAATTACTAGCTTCTTGGTATCTTTATAGTTTGAATAGCCTTTGTTACTCAATGATAATATTGATAATATAGCATTCTACTGGTGAAAGATTTTTTTTAAATCGGTCCAGTAATTTTTGTATTTATTAATTACAAACAAAAATAAAAATCTTTTTCACTTCTCATGCTCTGAAAGTGCTTATTTGTGCAGGATATAGGCTGCACAAAATATAATTTTGTGCACAAGTGCATTAACGTATCCACTCATAAATGTATCTATATAAAGCTAAAGAAAATGAGCCATACAGCCAAACACAATAAGAAGTTCATAGATAGAATTTGTTATTTTATAATATTTACTTTAATTTATTTGCCTTGTGTTTTTAAGACTTAAATACCGTTAATATAACAAAACAATTTCCTTCAGTATTCAAAACTGTACTAATTTTATTTTGAATTTTAATTATTAAAGATATGTTATGATAAACTACTATTTTATTTCCTCGCAATCGAAGTGAAAAGCAGAGTTTATAACTCGTCCACAAAACCATTTTATCCTCGAAATTACTATAGATGTACATTTGTTGTAAGATCTACTATTCTCTATACAATATTAGTGAAGATAATCTTCAGTCACCCAAAATTGTTGCAGAGGTAGGTGCACTGCACCCCGGAACTCTTTCACATAGAATATACGTAGCCCAACTACTAATAAACAGCGATAAATCATATTACACGTTTAAAATTAAATCAGCGTACTAAGAGAAAACAACTCATAAAATGTTAAGTGAAGCGTGGGGTGCGAAACTTAATTTAGAAACAGCCCTGTAATGAATTCTAAAGAAGATTTAATAAACTTTCCGGGGAGCGATCCCTCATTATATGGCAACATTGGCAACTACCACAATTTTGTTTATGGTAACACTTTTTCGGGCGTTACTGATGTTTGGGTTTAGGGTGGATTATAGTAGTCTTGTTTTGTTAAAACTAGGTAGGTTATTGAATTTTAGTTTCGTTAGATTTTATTGGTGTTTAAAGTTTGTGTAATGGTGGATTTGGCAATAGATTTCGTTAACAGCTACCTTTAATGGCAAGATCTGGATGTGTTTGCAGGGCAGGTGAACTCATAAGTAGCACAAAATATAATTATTTGAAAGGCAAGGATTCTCCACTGGTCTTGCCTAGTCAACTTATAAGTATTGTTGTCGTTTTCTAGGTGCTAAGGCTTTCCAGATCAACTTAAGCATTACAAAGTTACAACAGTCCCAGGCGCGCAACTTGTCGAACGAAACTAATAAACCTATGCCAAGAACAGGTAAAATCTATACAGCCTTAATTTATCATAAGATTTAAAAAATGGAAAGAAAATAATTATAATACACATTTATTGACAAATGATAGCAACTTATAGGAATCGTCCTGAATCCATAAAAAAGTATAAAACTATGGTGTTATTTATGGTCCCTTTATCTGTAAGGAGGATCTTTGTGACGATCGTCTTTTGTCGTTGACTGGTTGCCGCGTTTTTTTGTGCGCGCCAAAAAACAGAGTCGTTAAAAATGTATCGTCCAATTGCGATGGTCGTTTAACTGTAATCTGTGCCGATTTCTTTGTAGATCCCATCTTTATAGCTTGTCTATAAGCTGATACCTGATGCGATAAGCTTTTGTTTTATGCCGCTGGTTAAAAAAAAAAACTACAAATAGACAATTTTTTCGGTGATTCGTTGGGACTTGTAAGTGTTGTACTCGTAGCAGAGCTTATGATAATACCTTCTGTTTCATAAAAAGAAAGAAAAAGTAAGAAGGTGATAATAAGAAGACCTTACCTTGGAATGTAAACAAGTTATGGTGACTTACATACCTACCTACTTAAAATGCTGGAGTTATAATTAGATTTCAATTTCTGAAGATAAATGCACACAATTAATATTTATGAGAACATTATTCTAAGAAGTTTGTTGAATCCAGCTGGTAGATACTAACCAATCGTTGAATCCAAGATTCATAAAAAAACCGTATAACTTACTCATTAACTGCTTATCGTAATTTATACAAATAAAAAAGGGACGATTTAATATAAAAATGGTTTAGATCTGAATAAAATAAATACTATTATAAGATAAAAATCTCAACAAAACATTCCTTCAAGAAATATATTACACACCTATCATATTAAAATTATAACCTATAATTTAATTTTCAAAATGGTGTACATAAAAACTAATGTCGGGTGTTGTCAGGTGAAAAAAAGCCGGTCGCACAGTCGTTTGTTTCTTTTTTTTCACGTGTTAACCCTCAAAACTGTTTGGTGGTACAGAATAGAAAAATGAGGTATTTTCTTAGAACAGTATCATAACTCACGAGAGGATGGTCAAAGGATAGCTAAATGTCTCGAACTAATTATGATGAATATATTTATTTATCTACTCTAAGAAAGTGCATTCTGGCATTCTGTAGTTTCTGCCTACCCCCATGGGAAGAAGGCGTGAGTTATTAGTCTTAAATGCTAGATTGTAACTGATTAGTAGGAACCTGGTTCTTTATATTAACGCAAAAAAAAATAAAAAACTATAAATTGGATAATCTATATCTCTACAGGGAAAGAGCAAATAAACTACTTATGTTATAGCCATAACTATATACTGAAATACCATGCAGCCTATTCATCCTTTAGAAAAAAATAAATGAGTTTTCGATACCTAGAATTTTAAACTTGAATCATCTATAGAGGCACTATAGAAAGTGTTAACTAAACTAAGAGCCTATAATCAAGGAAAGCATAATAACAATTATGGACTATATCTATCAACAATTTGCTTCCTCAGGTCCAGCACCATTGATATAATGATCCTTTTATGCTCTACATCTCTTCATTAGCAGTTACAAGACTATTCTAAAGCTTAATCAATTTAGTTTTCATTATATCTTGAAGCTTTTAAAATAGCTTTCTAGTGTGCTGTTCTGGTTATCCAAAAGCGATATTCAATTTACTTACATTGAGTATTTCTGGGTGCGGATTTCACCAATTAAACTGTACACGATCAGCATTATCTAAACTGCGTTCAAGAGCTGTCAGTGTCATTATTATTGTGACAGCTCTTGAACGCAGTTTAGAGGTGCTGATTGCGTTCAGTTTCTTCGGTGAAATTGGCACTAAGGCTAAAGTGGTACAGTTAGGTATAGATGTAAAAAAAATAAAAAAAATACGCATTCTACTCAAAAAGCTAAGGACCTAAGATTAATTACGCACCATATTCAGTTTGCATACACAGCAAAAACAACCATCTTAATAGTCGGGTACTCGTTGAATATTACAGTTTTCCCACGTCGAACAAAGCTCGGCGCCCGGCCTGCGCCCGCGCCGCCGACCGTGACGGATTGCTCCACGACAGAACACGTTATCTGTCATAACCGTCTGTGCCGCGATTGATTGTGGCTGCAGGTAACCGCTCAGGTTACTACACCCTGTAGGTCCCTGTATGAAGAAGGATACGTAATATACCTACCTATAGCATAAGTTAACTTGAGTGCTAAACTAATACCGCGATTTAACTTCAAACTAATTCATATTTACTTTCTGAGTTTATCTTGGACACTATACTGACATCGATAAAGGAAAATAAATAGGTAGATAATGTAAGACTGAAATCGCCATCCCGTTTTGAGCAATCGTGGTGATCAAAGCTCGTGTCTTCTCTCACCATACCAGCCTGTTATTGTCCCACTACAGGGCAAAGGACTCAGCCCTGCAGTGGAACAATAATTCGCTGGTATGATTAACGCTTATAAAATCTAAGTAAGAATCAGCTTCAAATTCAAGTTTCTGGCAAACGGTTAATATTACCGAATATCAGAGAAATGAGGCCTCATACGTATTATCCAAATCTTCTTGCAAATCACTGCCCGTCATTTAAGTGCAGGCCATACTAGGAACGAAGCTAAGTTCGTTTAGCTTCGCTCATGTCTCCACCATGTCTTGTCATATACTTCGGTTCATAGTTCGCGGTTTGAACCGAAATATGCAAACACGCGGTACCTACCGACTTGTGCGAAGCTAAACGAACTTGGTTTCGTTCCCAGTGTGGCCTGAGCTTTAGACCTAAAAACCAAAAAATCAAACCAAAATTCGCACTTAAACCAAAACTCTTCTAAGACGTGAAACAAAGAGTCTCATTTGAAGATGAAGATGTCGATGACGGACTCAATCAACAAAATGATCATCTTTAAAGAATATCTGAAAGAATAACAAGAAGAAAAGACAATTATATAAGTTTCAAATATCCCCATGGGTAACAGCCAACAGGTGTGAGTGTATGTAAGAAGGTATGTGTAAGTTTAAAATTAATTTCTTTACGTATAATATTACAAATTAAATAAGCATTTAAAATTGGTGATACCTTATTAAATTACCATTATCAACAACAATTGTATTCACGATAGAATCATAGTCGAAAGAAACGTATTAACTTGTAACCAAAGATTGGATCTCATACATCATTGATGCAAGTAGGTACCTACGTTGTGTAATTAATTGACGGATATAATAATTATCTTAAAGTATTAATCGTAAACGCAATACAATAGTATGTACAATGTGTTGGTCAATAAAATATGTGGTCGATGTCATTAAACATAATATCGATACAGAGTTTCGAGTTGATTAAATACTGAATAAGTTAATCTATTTTACATTTAGTTCCATACAAAGGAATTAAACCGTTATGGCATGCCACAGGTGGCGCAATAGATGTTTTTTGGAATTATCAAATCGTACAAAGGTCCATCGGCAACAATGGCCGCACTCCAGTTCTACCGCCGACACGACAGATGTAACAATATGCCGACGAATGATTAATCGTGCACATCTACTAACGCTTTATATGCACAAATAAAAAACATTATGAAAAAATGAAACAAAACTTTTTGCCTTTTGTTTATTGCGACGACGCCAACATGTCTGCACCAGACCGATTCGAATTTAGAAGGACGATCATTAATTATATTTTGTCTTACTCACGCATTCCATTTTCGAAGTCGATATGATCTATAGATCCGATCTAAGAGTCTATCGATCACGCGCATTGGAATCTAAATTTATTCATTTAGTGGCATCTTTTTGCAGATGATTTTTGACGTATGGAGCCAATGATAAATCGTTCGTGTTTAAGCTTAAATTATAGTTTCAATCAGCATGTCTAATTTTAATTATTTGGTTCGGAGGTGATTGTTTACCTGCACATGATTCTCATGACTTGGTTTTTAAATTTGAAATAAATCTCTTAGCTAGGTAAGTACGAGGAGTCAGCAAAAAATATCTAAAAGAGAAAGGTTATCTTGAAGGAGGTAATTCTTCTAAAATAGAGACATTGAAAAACATGACTAAACAAATCAGAATGTACAAACACAACAAATTAACAACAATCCACAAATAATTGAGTAGTTCCATAGAATAAGACTTTATCAGTGGGTAACTAATTAACTCTAAACAATATTTCATCTGCCGAGATTGCATGATGCGAGACAAAAAACGAAAGGTCGGAATGACCGTGCCAAAACCAAAACGTTCTGTCCAATCCAAAACAAATAAAACTTAAACAAAAAACGAAGCCGGTTAATAAGCTGGATGACATTTGGGAATTCGAAAAATTCATTCTAAGCATTATTAATAGCGCTCTTGAAGTGGGTCTCTCCATATGATTATTAAAATAAAATGAGAAGACAGCAATTACTTATCCTTAGACAAAATCCACGCCAACCATTAATCCAGCCCATGTTTCGGTTAGTCCGTCATTGTTTTATTGTCGGACATGCCTCTCGTAAATGTACCTCGAGTCGTACTCTTGTTTCATTTTAAAGATTGCTTCTTCGTAACAAGCCTCGGATGGCGTGATAGCAAATAATTTTATAAGGACCCTTAACAATATGTCAAGCCGTTTCAATTTTTCTTTTTTTAAATAAATAATACGTTCACTCATAAGTTTACATTGTTCGGATTCGTCGGACGCAGCCTTGCGACGATATTTCTCAAAATATATCTCGAAAAACTTTCAAAGCGGGTTTTATGCGTTTGGGGCCAACATTTGTTATTATGGGAGAATGATAATGTGATTATTGTTTTGCGAGCTTTTCGATGATTGATAGCTTATTGTCACGGTTAATGAAGTGCTTTGGAAATATTTAATTTTGTGCTTTATTTATCAAGCAACGTCGAACACTTTATGGGGCATCTGAATGACTTGAACAGTTCTTCTGCAAAGGATGATTATCTAATAATACCTAATCATTTCTTCGGACAAACACGTTAATCTAATAAACAACTAATATTTTTTGTTTTACCAAACAATATATTCAATTACGAATTAGACTCTAACAAAACTGCGGAATATAACGGCTCATTAGTTCTACATACCAATTGGATACAATCACTCTCTCATAGGTATCTATTCACAATGCTTTGCCGGGACAATGCCTCCCAAATTAATAATTCACGCTTATAATAAATACTATTAGATGTAATTTTAATTTGGTCTGTGGTCGATAGGCTCTCGACGAACTGATGTTGTCTTTTTTATGTTTATAGGATTTCGTCAATAGCGTTATTGTTATGGTTCGTGTTGATGGCACCGATATGGTGGCCGGTGGGGCCCTCGACGGACAATTGTCCGATTCAACATCGATATTGTTCAATCGAATAACATGCTTGTGGCGCCTTACACATCTGTCGGGAGTGACGACCGATGTTATCTCTTAAGAAATTTAATAAGGCCACGACCTGAACCGAGTAGATACAGACTCACTCGATATTTTTGCGAAACTTATTGTTGTGATTGACCTGTTGATAGGTTTCGTAACAACTTAGAGATCGGTCCGGAGAGTTAATAGAATTATGACAATCATTGTGGTTTTTGCTAACACGTTAAGTGCCGGGAAGCCTCCTGAAAGGTTCACCTAATCACATATGAGATGCTGATGCCCTCGCGGAGGGCTCATTTTAAATGTAGGTTTTTCTTAGCAAATACAGCATTATAAACCGTGAAAATAAAATCTGATTTACATTGTAACAAGATTTAGTAGAACTGATTAAAACTCAAATCTTTTATTTCAAATAAACCAATTACAGGTACTTATAGACATTAAATTAGCAAAATTATATACTAACTTAACTAAAACTATTGAAAAAATGTAATAACTGAACTGATTTGGATTTAAAATACGAGCATTTTTTATTTTTATTTTTTTGTTGTTGGTTATAAATATTCACAACAAAAAATATTGGTTGGAAACTACGTATAGCGACAATACCCCCTGAAAACACAATTTTACAGTGTTTTAAAACACTTTTTTAAACCTAATGCCGAGACCGTCCGCGATGGTTAGTTTTAGTACAAACGTAATGCTGGTAACCCTCCCGGAGGGTTCACTTCCAATATGTGTAGGCGGCATAACGTATGAGTTCTATGAAAGTGGGTGGAGTCGAAAGTGTTAGTTAATATACCTAATAAAAATATTTCAAAATATGGAAAAACATTCTTATGAAAAACAGAAAATCAAATTATAATGTAAACACAGTAAATAGATCAGTTAAATCTAAAGTGTCTATAAATTGGAATACTTATTTTAAAACAGTTTTAGCACTTAGGTGCAGCAGTAATAATATTGTCTTGATTTTTTTCAATAAGCTTTTAATGGACGGAAAATTTTATTCCGCTTAGCTTTCCACTAAAATCTGTGTGGTTCTTTCCCCAAAATACCATTACAGACACTAATCAACATGGTCCTCATAAGGCGTGACCAAGATTATGTCTGGACTTTAAAGGAGACTGAGACCTCTGAGTTCATTTCAGTCTTTCTTCTCAGAGTAGTCAGATAGGGAACGCCGAACTCATCTAGCAATTGTTTCTTTTTTAGGTATATGACGTGTAAAAGTGATTTCAATATCCTATTTACAGAATAAACAATTTCATTTCTTGGCATTGTCTTCATTTATCTTTTTATATTTGTCTTGGAAAACCATTGATTTGTGTTCACTTATTGTTATAAATAAAAGGCATCCCATGTCGGTGGGCGGGGCTGCCCCGCCCGGGATCACAAACCCGGTTATTATCCACTTAAACACATCACTTCTGTGCGAAATATTTCATCTTGACTTATGGGGATGGTATTATTAGTATATTCTCTTTATTTGTTTGAAATTAGGTGAGCGACTAGCGTTCACCTGCTTCATTTTAAGAATTCACGGACTGTTAAAATATTAATGCGACTGCAACTCTCTCCATCAATAGGTAAACACTATGGCATACCCTCATACCGTGCTAAGGTCCCTGGGCCTAGACCCATTTTCATCATTGTAACAGTTTCGCTATTTGAAAGAAGTGTTCCTGTGTGTTAAAACGAAAAATGTTACGTAGTTGAAACGTTACTCATTTATCTATAGGTACTAATAACAAAGCTGAAGAGATTTTTTTTTTGTTTGTTTGAAAGCGCTAATCTTTGGAACTACCAACTACAGTCGGATTTGAAAAATTATTTTTGAATAAGATTTTGACCCAATTCTTGAGGAAGGCCTTAGGAGCCGAGCAAAAACAAAAAAAGTCAGAAAGAACGCTAAGCGAAAACGCCTAAGCGCGGGCGGGCGATGCGATGCGATGGGGTGGGACGGGGGAACAAGAGACTTCACGCGGACGAAGTCGTGGGCAGAAGTTAATAAGTTATATAATTAGATAAATAGGTACTTATAGATACATAAGTACTTACTCTTCTGACTACCGTTAGCAAACGCCTCATTGCAAAAAAGCGTTCTAAATCATTGGCTAATCAATTTGATCCCTTCACACTTAAATACAACGCTGAGTGCAATCAACTTATGTTATCCGATTTTCGAAAGGGGTTGGTACGATACAAAGAGGAAACCATGTTTATTGAATCAACCACAACACTATTACAGCCCCATCGTACAATTCTCTCTGGGGACAGATTGCAGAAAAGTTGAAGCTCACTTGTTAAACATCTCCCAAAGGATATTTGTCGTGGGAAACAGATCTAACTGCGATTTTAGGACTAATAATGTAGATATTTAATGACATAGGGACTGCAGCACACGCAAAAAAAAAATCTTTGGTACCTATAATTCCTATTTAATTACGATAAAATAGTTAACTAGCGTTCATATCGTGGCCCAAATATTTTCTTCCTCATCTATTTATTGCTTTGCCATTTTATAATTGTAGCGCTAGTGTTAAACAGATTAAAGATTTTCATTCCCTATAAAATCCAATAAAATCTTAACAAATAAAAAATAATAAACTCCTTTGTCTGGAACTAAGTCTTTTAACGTAATAAAGTCGACTTATCCATTCACCCTGCTGTAATCAATGTCTAATACGTATTCGTAGCTCACGATAATGATTAACGACAAACTTTATTAATTCGATCAACTAGGATTAGAGGCTCCACACTGTGGCGGAGGGTACACGGAAAAAACAAACGAATTTCGCAAAGGGATACCTCCGGTACGCTCCCTAAAAGTACAAACGATCAGGGCTGTCAGGCAGCTTTAAAAAAAATACAATTTTTATAAGCTATTTGTTTTTCAAACTAGTTTATGCCTGCGGCTCCGCATGAAATTTCTTGTTATAACACAAAATCCCATGATACTCGCCAATACTGTATTAATCCCATTATTTAAAGAATTTTCAGAATCGGATCAGCAGTTCCAAAAATTACCCTCTATAATCAAACTCACAATTTTTACATCTTTATAATATTATTATAGTCTAGAAATTAAAGGATAATATTGTCATCGTAAAAGTAGGCTTTCTCAAAATTATATCCACTTCTTCATAATTAACAATTTTTTTTTTTTCATCCAGAGATATGGTCAGCGCCTAACAAAAAACACATGTTTATAAGCAGACGGATAGAGACAAACAGTGACTGTGTTTTTAATAAAATATCATATATTTTAAGGACAATAAAATAAATGAATGCATAAATCTTGTCCCGCACATTTTATTTCTTTCAATGCATGAATTAGGTGCAAGGCATTAAACAGTCATGGAATCGAAGAGAATCAAAGGTTATTTATTTTATTTAACATGTTCACATAAACGGACTTATAAATACTAAGGATACCTAATTTAATACTATGGGAGTTATGTCTAATCTTATCTTGTTCAGGAATGAATACGATATTGATATTACTGTTGATAACCACCATGCTCGCTAATTCGCTATGCCTTAGCTAGCTTGGGCCCTATCAGAATACCAGCGCGGTGGTATTTAATTATTATTTTTTAAATATCGCCGCATTATGCTGAGATATGGGCCTTTTTGGCCTCGCACAGGTCTTTATATTTTATTTTTTTTGTTAGTTTTGCTGCTTCTTTTTTTATTTTATTGTATAATTTTGTTCTTTTTAAAAAAAATATTATTACTGTTTGTATATATCCTGTGCGTGTCCCAAATAAAATATTTTTCTTTCTTTCATTCTTTTCTTTCTTTCTTACCAGATATAATAACAATAAGTAGGTATAAATATTGTATTATGTACCTACATAATTAGTTACTTTTTATAATAATGTAGGTACTTAATTGCTAAACAGGACGTGACTATATTCTACAGATGCAGCCATTGTTTTAGTTTATAGGTAAGGATTAGGAAAAGTTACAGATTTTCTAAACCGTTTGGATTAATTTTCGTTTCCTAAATAAATATTATAAAAAATATGTACGAGGTTGTTTTCAGAAACTCAAAAAGAAAACGCGCGGCGTCCCTATAACAATAAAATCTCAGTGTCAACATACCATCCGCGAGGGTTGTGCACCCCGAGGGATGCGTTTGTTTTTATTAAAGTTTTTATTCTGCAATAATGGGAACTAGGATATTCATTATCCTTCTGAATACAATTACTAGTATGCAATGTTATGCAATTTACATGGTACGTTTGTTGACTACAGCATCAGAAGGTCTGACTAGTATTTCTGCAGAAAAAACACTATTTGTGAAGGAGTGCGTCAAGGAAGGTCCTGTCACCATGGCTCTATATACATTTAGTTATAGTTATTTCATTATATACATCCAAGTAGCGTTGCTGTGTTCTGGTTAGAATATTTATGGGTTGATAAATTGTAGTTAGTCACACTCACATACTGTGTCATCAACATTTTCTCTAGGTGTGATGGCAAATGGCAACGCACTTAACACAGTTAAACACTTAACAACATACAAGCCCACAGGTGGTTGCGACCACTGACTGTCAAGTGGGCGGCTTTTGTAACTTTTTTTTTTTATCTACAGGGTCAAATTAAATAATGTAGCGAAACTCCGCAAACTTGATGAGTATCGTTATACAGGGTGTTTGGCGCATGGACCGACACAATTTTTTCAGGGATTTGGGAGGTCATTAGCTAGGTTCTACCCATACACCCTTTGTCCCAAATGTCACGGTTGGTTACATATGATTATTTTTTTTTAATGAAAAAAATTCCCAAAATGTGTCCTTTAATTTGAAATAACTTTTTTGTTTGTGGGTGTAGTGGCACAAAACAAATTTTGTTGCATTCTCCAAAGTCCTTTAAATCTAAAAACATCTTTGTTTTATACAACTGGTTTCAAGAAAATTCCTTACAAGCTTCCAAAGTTAATTTTTGTATTTAATGAATGAAATTTTACAACTTCTAAATTAATTATAAAAAAAACTAAAAGCTATTTTGAACTTAGCTAGAACCTAGCTAATGACCTCCCAAATCCCTGAAAAAATTGTGTCGGTCCATGCGCCAAACACCCTGTATAAACATGATCAAACAGAAAAATAATTAATTAGATGACTGTTTTTTTGGGTCATCAACCGTAGTCTTGAAATTTCAGTTTAAAATATCAGTTTATTTTGTGCATACTTTTCAAACGTCATGGGTAGAGCTATCGATATAATTATCTAAACACGATAAAAAAACTGGTTTTCTCAACTCATATCAAGTTGAATTTAATATCGAATACCTACGTATCTATGGTGCCTTGGAGCTCTAAAAAAATCAAGCTTCTAAGTCAACGCTATAAAAATTATGGCCATTTATGTGACATATTTTGATACTCGCAAATAAATCGAAACCTTCAACCCGTTGACCTAGAATCATGAAAGGAGATGGCTAAATGAATGCCCCAAGCATGTATAGGAATCTCACATTAACTCGTGATATTTAAAAAATCATTCATGAATTGTTTAGTGTTTAATAATTTCCTAGAACTTTCGTGAACGTTCATCATAAAAAAAAGTATATTAATTGCTTTTTGATTTACATGACAAGGTCAAGGGGAAATAACACTGCTGCAAGCTAGGGAGGACTTATCGTTTTTTCCAGAATGTCAAATGAAATTCTAGGTAGGTACTTAAATCGATTTTTGATAACAGGTTTTTCTGAAACTAAGGCGTTCAATTCGGTGTCTTGTTTAGTTGCTTGTTATTATGTTTTCACCGGGTCTTGATTCGGAAAATGGGGTTGTTTTTAAAGTGACAATCGACTTTCCTCAATTCCTCTTTATTCTAATAAAAATCAAATAAAAATAACTGAAAGCTTCGGACTGTGCTTCTTCGTTTAATCTTACTACACCTATTTTGTGTCGAAAAATATAAACTGAGTAGTAGTCGATAAAAACTAATTCAAAAAGGTTAAAAAAAGGTTTAGGTTTAGGTTTCAAAAGGTTTAGGCATACATTCGTGTAGGATAATGAGTTGAAATAAAGACAGTTTTCACAGACAATATTATAAATAAGTGGTTAAAATGATGAACCTATTTGAAAATAGGGATTAATATTAACAGACTGACCCAAACAACTATAGATTTTTGTATTTGAGATAGATAAACAATTCTGCTAGGTAGGATACATTATTATATATTCAGGCAGGTGAGAGTGGTTTTTGCGCCGATTTTAGAAAGCCCGTAATTACCTCTTTGTAGATATATACTCAAGTACCACTGTGCGAAATCAGGATGTGTCGCTAGCCAAAAATATCGTAAGTCATTGCAGAAATATCCAAACGCCTAGGTAAAATTTCATAGCAATATGTCATTTGTTTGCAGTTTTTTATACCTATTGACGTAGCAGTTACACGAATATATTTTCAGGATTGTAAAGATATGAAAAGTTCTTGAAACTTTTTTCATATGAAATACTAATATTCAGCTATTCAGCATTACATATTGCAAGGTTCCATGTTTATACATTACTGAGGCAGTCGTCTATACTTCCATTTAGATAGAATAGATAGATAGATAGATAGATAGAATACTCTTTATTGTACACCATAAAAATTACAGACATAAATTTAGAAATTTTACATAGGGTGACACAATGGGCGGTCTTATCGCTTAAAGCGATCTTTTACAGACAACCTTTGGATGGATTAAAGGTAATAGGAGAGACAATACTGCAGGTAGTCAGCGGTGTACATATACAATAAATATGTACATACATACATAAAGCATAAACTTATTCATATAAATATATATACATAGTTATACTTATAATATAAATCTATAAACATGAAACAAGAGCAAGGAGCATCTCCTTTGGCAAGAAACAAGGTCTCACAGCACAAGTAAAGGAAAAAGTTCGAAAATCATTCATTTGTAGTTCCAACACATTTTTTATTGCGATTACGAACTTACATTAGCAGAATTGGAGAACAAGTTTGCAACTACAAAGTTAAGTTTGTTTTGGGATAAATTCATCATTCTTCTTTGTGCGTAGTCTGACACGCAGTTGGTCGGAATTTTTTTCCTGGGTAGGTATTGATACCCAATCACCCAGCATGTCTGCGAAGTCTATACTACTATACACACAACTATAAATACAACTAATTATCAATGTGTGCGTAAACAACATGTAATGCAGGCGGTGCAATGGGTAGCTACCCGTCCGATAAGGACCAGGCCCGGGTTAACGGCGCGTTGTGTTCCACGCGCCTCTAAAAGATGTCAGCACAACTGACGGGGTCCGCTAGGGCCGATGCCTGCCAGGGTCACTGGAAAGTCCGAAAGGACACCAGGACCGTGGCCCCTGGCAACACACAGGCAACTGACTGACACGCGCTCCCGCTCCGCCCAGAGCGGGAGAAGTTGTTTGACAATTTCCCAAGCTAAAAATATAAAAAGGCAGATTGTATGATTTGTCATTATACATATGGCGCCGTCCGTTTTCATATTGTCGCCGTTATTTATCATGCCTAAGGCAAATTGTATAACGCCTAGGCATTATGTAAAAGTCCTTCCCCGTACCTATGTATAATGACGAATTTACAATCTGCCTACGACACATACACGGTGAATATGCATGAAGTGTGTGATACTTACATGCGAACTTCATGCATATTCACATGCATTAAGTTCGCATGTATCACACACTACACAATACTTTAACGTGATAGATTTCGCTACCATAAAATTATATCTCATTTGTGTAACTATGGGTATATCTACAGGCTGATTTTGACACGTGTGGAATGGCTACTCGTAAATCGGAAACTATCTACCCAAAATAGTCTCGGGGCGATTTTGATAAAAACACGGTATGCTAAAAAAAAACAGAAAATGATGGAATGAGTAATCCACTATCTTATGTTTGTTTTGATGTTACTAACCAAGTTACCTACTCGTGCGGGTGCCGCCGTTCTTTGC
Organism: Xanthia togata; assembly: GCA_963853775.1. Taxonomy (NCBI): domain Eukaryota; kingdom Metazoa; phylum Arthropoda; class Insecta; order Lepidoptera; family Noctuidae; genus Xanthia; species Xanthia togata. The sequence goes on from OY970793.1 coordinate 15,063,743, forward strand.
AGTTAGCCTGAAATCATCATACAAAATAAAATCCTTGCGAAATCAAAACTGTAGGTATGTACAATGATGGGGCCGCATCTGTGGGACATCGGATACGACTGGGTGCTGCGCGCCGACCTCCCCAATGGCGTCAGCGTCGTTTGTTACGCTGACGACACGTTGGTCCTGGCGCAGGGGAGGTCGCACCAGGCGGCGGTCGAACTAGCGACACACGGGGTTGCGACAATCGTGGTCAGAATCTGGCAGTTGGGACTCGAGGTGGCCTTGCACAAGTCCGAGGCCATGTGTTTTCATGGTCCTTGGAATGCGCCACCGTCGGGTTCCCAAATAACGGTGGGAGGGGTTCACATCGGCGTCGAGTCGACGATGAAGTTCTTGGGACTTGTCATCGACAGTCGGTGGAACTTCGTGGAGCATTTCCGACGTTTGGCTCCCAGACTGGACCGGGCCGCGGCTCCTGCCCAATCTAAGGGGTCCAAACGCCTGCCGGAGGCTATACGCGGGGATCGTGCGGTCCATGGCCCTGTACGGGGCACCGGTGTGGGTGCGTTCGTTGTGGCGGCGGCCTGCCCGCCGATTGAACGCGTCCCAGAGGGTCATGGCCACCCGGCTGGTCCGGGGATACCGCACGGTCTCCGGTGAGGCGGCGAGCCTCCTTGACGGATTGCCGCCATGGGATCTGGAGGCAAAAGTCCTCGCGCATATTTGGGAGCGGCGCGTGGAGGCGAAACGCCGGGGCTTGACTCCGATGCCGCGAGAAATCGCGGCACAGCGGACAGAGCTCCAACGGGATCTCATGGCGTCATGGAGAGTGCGATTGTCGCAACCCAGTGCTGGGCACGCCACTATTGCGGCGATAAGTCCCCTCTTTGAGGAGTGGCTGGAGAGGCGCCACGGCGTCCTCACCTGACGCAGGTCCTCACCGGACACGACTGTTTCGGGAGGTACCTGTTTCGGATAAGGCGGGAGGAAACGCCCGGGTGTCATCACTGCGTGGATCGCCCGGAGGACACGGTGGAGCATACGGTGGAGGTATGCCCGGCTTGGGCAGAGCACCGCCGTGTCCTCGTGGAGGCGATCGGTGGCGGGGATCTCTCGCGTCCGGCCCTGGTCCAGGCCATGGTATGGAGCGAGAGGGCATGGGAGGCCGTCACCTCCTTCTGTGAAGCAGTAATGCTCGCGAAGGAGGAGGCGGAGCGCGTGAGGGAGAGGCAAATTTCGCGCCCTCACGCCCCTAGCCGCCGCAGGAGGAGACGCTGGGCGTCGGGAATCGATTGCCGATTCCCGGCCACCGTAGGCGTGGGCTTGCGAACGGTGAGCAATGGGTAGCTCGCCGCGTTGTGTTCCACGCGCGCCTCAAAGAGATGTCAGCGAATGAAGGGGTCCGATGAAACCATTGCCGGGGTTGCGGGAAAGTCCGAAAGGGATACCGTGCCCCCCTGGCATTGCACAGGCAAGAGAAGGAACACGGATGGGTTTTAGTCAGTAAGAGTCTGACACGCCCTCCCGCTCCACCCAGAGCGGGAGGAGTCATTTGATGATTTCCCACCCAAAAAAAAAAAAAAAAAAGGTATGTACAATGAATATTAAAAAAAAAAAAAATTGCTGCGACGTCTGGGAACGATTCTAATGCCGAAAATATATTTTGTAGAGTTACGTACCTGAACGGAACCTTATTACTAAGCCTCCTCTGTCCGTCCGTTCGTCTGTCTGCCTGTAGCTCATGAACCGTAATAGGTAGGCAGTTGAAATTTTCACTGATTGTGTATTTCTATTGCCTAAATAATAAAACATATCATACAAGAAACGTGTTTTTTTCGGCTTTTTTTGCTCGATAGTAATGCAATATACAATACTTTATTACATTCCACTTCCACAACGTATTGTGCTTAGGATTTAAGCAAATGCTTGGGTATTTTTCAGCAAAAGAAAGTTATGGATATGGGATGGATGGTCTTATAGTTTATCTTATAATCTGACTTATTATTAAAAAAAAAAACATTTTTTGTGTAATTTAAATTAGTTTTAGGGATTCATCATTTGAATATTCGTTTACACTGTAATACTAATAACATTCATTTATTAATAAAAAATAAAAATATATTCGTGAATAGATAAGTTTCTTTTCTTTTCTTATTGATATGGGTAATTTATTATTACATTCACGTGTAATATTGTTTTTTTGTGTCTTCTTTTCAAGATATTTAAGGAATTGGAAATACAGTCATAGTCTGTATCTTGAATTAACATTTATTTTAGTCTTTATTTAATTAAAATCGGCCCAATCTCCCAAAAGTTATTACAATTTAAAGTCATAAACTAACCTTCATAACATGTAGGTATTACGTGGTCAATGGTGGCACTAGAGTAGGTATCGGACCACGCACGGAACTGAAGGGTTCCGTAGTTAGGATAAATTTATCCCAAGAACAAACATAACATTGTAGTTGAAAAACATGTTTTCCCATACATTCCTACTGAAAATGTAAGTTTGTTCGCACAGTATTGAGAGTCTATGGTCTTAAAATAACATGGTAAATCTCCCAAAATTGTACGTACAAACTTACATGCCCATAGACCATAAACACAAGATCATATTAATTAAACAGCTACTTAGTGACTCAGAAACACTTATATTTTAACAAAACATTTAAATAAAACACTTATCTAACCTTATCTAATCTAAGGAATATTAATTTTTCAACTGGTGCTATCACAAACCTGAACAATGTTTTATGGGTACCAATTACTATTTATTTGTTAGCTAATGAAGTAGACGTATCCGAGTTGTTCCTGGCATATCAGTTTCACTGACGTGAGTATTATTTATTTTTACTAGGATTTTTTAAGAAAGAACAAGCCGATTGTCTTGCTATGATGATACCACACGCAACCGTCTCTAAAATTAAGTATTTACTTCATAACATTAAGTCACCTAAAATTATTTTACAGGAAAACTGAAGATGAACAGCCGAACGACAATTTGGGTGCTGCTGGCATTTGTCGGGGTCGGGAGTTTGAGTGCTGCTATCGCACTGCTCATAACTCGTACCAGACCAGACCCAAATGGCATACAGCAGGAGTATGACCTTGACCTCTGCCACCCGCTGGTGATAGCGCACCGTGGCGCCAGCGGTTACATCCCTGAACACACCCTCGGAGCATACGCACTCGCAGCCACCATGGGCTCCGACTACCTAGAACCGGATGTCGTGATGACGAAAGATGGCCAAATCATCGCCCGACATGACAACGAACTTGGGCTAACGACAGATGTAGCTCAACGACCTGAATTCGCCAGCCGCTATCGTACTCAAACCGTCGACGGCAAAAATATAAGCGGGTGGTTCACTGAAGACTTCACTCTCGCAGAGATTAAAACTCTACGTGCAATTGAACGCATACCCAACATAAGACCTGGCAATTCCAGAATGGATACAGCCTTCGATGTTCCGACTATGCAAGAGATCATCGACTTGACTAAAGGTCTAGAAATCAGTCTACATCGCCCCATCGGAATTTATCCTGAAATTAAACACGGTACTCATTTCCAACGTTTGGGACTAGCTATGGAACAACCTCTAGTGGATTTGCTACATAACAATGGTTACAGAGGTCCTGAAGCACATATTTATATTCAATCGTTTGAAGTGAACAACTTAAAGGAACTGAAAGACATGACTGATCTTAGATTATTACAGCTTTTTGCGGGAAATTCTGATCTCCAACCGTTCGACCAATTTGTGGCGGGGACAACTCTCACTTATAGTCAAATGGCTACTCCTGAAGGGTTACGTGAGATCGCCACTTACGCTTATGCAGTGGGACCAGATAAAGGTTACATAATTCCTCGTGATTCTGAGGACAAGCTGGGTGCTGTGACGACTTATGTGCAGGATGCTCATGCAGCAGGGCTGAAAGTGCATCCATTTACTTTTCGCTCAGAGAACGTATACCTCCCGGCTGAATTTCGGAGTGACGACCCTTCACCTGCTGCTATTGGAGACGCTGATGGTGAACTACGAGCGTTTCTAGCTGCAGGAATAGACGGCTTGTTCACCGACCAGCCAGATGATTTAGTGCGCGTTCGAGGTACTTGTGAGAATTAACTGGTCGTTACTATTATTTATTGTGATAAAGACACAAACATCAATTTAGGTCGTAAAGCATTATACTGAAGTATGTATGACACTTTACGATCTAAATTGATCATAAAATCTTCAATTACTAGCTGTCTAGCCGTATTTGAACCTCCAAGTACTTAATATTTGTAAATAAAATAGGTAAAGATGCTCTGTCCATACCTATTATAATAAATTTGGGGACACGGTAGTGCCCCCGCCAAGTCGAGCAAAACAAACACAAAGGCACAGCCGTAACATCTTTTCTCGAAGCCATTCCCCCTGTAACTTCGTTGTGGTTAAAGCTAGAAGCCTGAATTTTCCGTGGTCAAGAGGGCTTAGTATGAATCGGTATATTCCCAAATTAAATTAAATTTGAACCTATAGTTTAAGAACTATTGCAGGTCAAAGTTTCTTAATTTTGTCACTGACATACTGACTCACTAACTCACCGATCATTAAAATTCTAAGGATAGGTATAGTTCGATTCAAAGTTAATGGCGGCTCGGAAGTTAGCTGCTCGTTGCGCAGTACCGCACCCCTCACCCCCGCGGTCACATGAAATCGTTACTGCGCAGCGACTCGCCTCATGTTCCGAGCCGCCATTAAGTTTCAATCGGGCTGTACTTACATGCTTCACATTTTGAACACAATTAGTGTTTGGCCTTTAAAGCGGGAAAAATGAAAGTATAGCTCAATTTCATTCCCGTTTCCTAGATATACGAACTGCATAAGTAATTTTGTAATCCGATATTATTTATATAGGATTACAAAGTTACTTATGCAGTTCGTACATAACGGGACTGAAATCGCGTTAAATTTAAATTTTTACTTGCTTTTGCAGTTCATGCGATTTTTCGTCACTACCGAATCTACATTCTACATACAACAATATCTACCTAATATTAGCACTGCGCTTTATTTAATTAGGAGTATTTAAAAAAGTAGAATAATATGTTGTAATAAGTACTTATGTTGCCGTGTGATGGCTGTCTGATAAACTAAGAGCGTGCATTCAGCTCCTTATTTTGAATCATTTTCCACTGAAAATTTTCTAAGGATTTTTTTAAAAATCGGGTCTTCAGTTACTTAAATATTCCTTTATTTCAATTTAAAATTACATTCTCTGTACGCAGTACTCTATTAATGTAAATAAAATAGCTAAAATAAAAAAAACAGCAATGGATGTTGAAATTTTCTAACGAACTACGCGTGACATCAGCCGGTCTATTCTGTAATAATCTCACGGTGAAAACTTAGGTGAAGTGAACGTGAAGTGAGTTGTCATTCCACCTGCTGCTAGGGACTGACAGCTCACTCCGAGCTCACTTCACCTAAGTTTTCACGGTGAGATGGTTACAGAAACCACCGCGGGGGGCGGGAGGGCGTCCGAAAGCTCGCTGCGCTGCCGTTCGCTACGCGTGTTTTGCCACGGTAGCGATACATTGCGTGTAGGGTAATCAAACAAATCAGGTTTATTGGAATCCCGAAATAATTTCGTTCCTGAAATAATTTCATGTACCGGTCATCTTACTATGATATACTGAATTCACCCCATCAGTTTGCGCAGGGCTGTCCCTTACACCCTGTATATGATAAATAAATAAAGGTGACAAATAGCACTGAATAAACTAACAGACTTGGTTTTACATTAGATCTCATATATTTTGGCAGTCGAAGAACTGCGTTGCGAGATTTGCATTTTTTTACATGTTATGTTTTAGATGGGATTAACCACAGAAATATTAAAATAACTTATTCTAGTATATAAGTGTCGATAATATTGTGCATTACAATGCCCTGCTGTTCTAAACAATAAATGCTTTAATCTGTACTCCTAAAGTCAGTATTAATCTCCTTAATCCACTAAAATTTACTGGCAAGATTATCTATTATCGCAAACATACCTACTCCCTACCTGCACCTAGTAGGTACCAGTAGCAGGCCAGAAAATTTATCTCGCACAAGCTATGAGTTGTAATCCAGCACTTGGCCAAAGATCTATCTTTTAATATATAGTTATCTAAAGACCAATGATTCTTTATCTTTTAACTTTGGTAAGCACGCGTGAATATCAAGTTTTTTGATACCTTCATATCGACGACAATAATGATCGTCACGCCGCGCTGACGCTACCACTGATCATGAATACAGTCTTTTGAAGTTTTGGTTGACAGCTCCGATAAAAAAATATTTGTGGCTGATAACACCATATGACCCGATTTTCTTGGGATTTTACTGACGGTAATGCTTGATTAGCAGAAAGAAGAATATCGGAGACGTTCGCTAATGCAATGAAATGAATTTAAAATGCTTATTATTGAGTGGAGATTTTAAATGCTAAGTATATCAAGGTGTAAAATCAATTTCGAACTTTTTTTTTTTTAGATTGGTTGCAGTTTGTATCGCAACGACCTACGGAAAAACTTTCAGAATGGAATTTAAAAGTTAACTTTACAATAACGTCACTTTAAATCCGAAGACTACTTTACAAATTGTTTACCCTAATGCAAACTCTCTTGAAATGATGTGATAGGTATGAATGATAAGAATAAGATAAGTACATTCAGTTTAATGATTTATCTCAAGTAGGTATATGTACTGTACAGTGACCAAAAACATCATTAGGTATAATTTTATACGGAGGTGGGTTAGTATTTTAAAATAACTTGACACAGTTTTCGCTAGGACGGGCGGTGTAAATAGATAGTAGGTACGTACCTATACAAATTATACGATCTGTTGAGTACCTAATAATCCTTCCCTCCTTAACTAACCCACACCTCCTTCTTATCTTGTGTCTCACTTCCAATATCTATGTTCTTCATACGCTACGAATCTGCGATCTTCTATATAACAATCTTCTCTTACTCTGTCCTTCTCATACTTCTGACTTTGTTCATTCTTCCTTTGATATTTAGTCCATTATTCTTTGGAATACTCTTCCTCGGGGATCACGACGGCCACCAGTCGGTTTGCATTCAAAAGTCATTTATTCAAACTAGGCTGAGAATCAGCACTTTTCGATCGTCAAAATTACATAAGACAGTCCCCCAAAACGCCCACCCTTCACCACTTCCTAGTGCTTTAGCTGGGAAGAAGAAGTGGCTCAACAAACTCCCCAGAAGCACAGCCGTCTGTTCAGTTTAAAAAAAAAATATTCCATAAAATTGGTACAAGATAATTTACATTACGCAAAACATAATTTAAATTATATATTAATAGCCATATGACAGCTAGCACACGCCAATATAGGTACCAACCAAAAACATCGAGAACTATACTCAAGCAGAAATAAAAATAACTAAGCGTAAACAATATACGTTCGTAATATGCGTTCTGGTTTGTTTAGCTGTAAGTCTTCCAAAGGAAATAAATAATTTATATCTATTTTTTTTTTAAAGCCGCTAGGCGTAAAGGGCGTCCCCGCTTACATATAGCTGTAACTAGAAGTTATAATTGATAAACTAGGACCATCGAGGTAAAATAAATAATTGTCGAGGTCGCTAGCTAACACCGGTGTGGGCGCGTTAGTTGAGGCGGCGGCCAGCCCGCCGGTTGAACGCGTCCCAGAAGGTCATGGCCACCCGGCTGGTCCGGGGATACCACACGGTCTCCGGTGAGGCGGCGAGCCGCCTTGCCGGATTGCCGCCATGGGATCTGGAGGCAAAAGTCCTCGCGCATATTTGGGAGTGGCGCGAGGAGGCGAAACGCCGGGGCTTGACTCCGATGCCGCGAGAAATCGCGGCACAGCGGACAGAGCTCCGACGGGAGCTCATGGCGTCATGGAGAGTGCGATTGTCGCAACCCAGTGCTGGGCATGCCACTATTGCGGCGATAAGTCCCCTCGTTGAGGAGTGGCTAGAGAGGCGCCACGGCGTCCTCACCTTCCGCCTGACGCAGGTCCTCACCGGACACGGCTGTTTCGGGAGGTTCCTGTTCGGTATCAGGCGGGAGGAAACGCCCGGGTGTCATCACTGCGTGGATCGCCCGGAGGACACGGTAGAGCATACGGTGGAGGTCTGTCCAGCTCGGGCAGAGCACCGCCGTGTCCTCGTGGAGGCGATCGGTGGCGGGGATATCTCTCGTCCGGCCCTGGTCGAGGCCAAGGTACGGAGCGAGAGGGCATGGGAGGCCGTCACCTCCTTCTGCGTCTTCTTCCTTCTTTTCCGTGACCTTCTTCTTCTTTCTTCTTATTTTCGTTTAATGTTTTTTTTTTCTCTTTGCTTGCGTCATCTTGTACCGCAAATAAACGTATTTTCTTTTCTTTTCTTTTTTCTTACTGGTAATGCTCACGAAGGAGGAGGCGGAAAGCGTGAGGGAGAGGCAAATTTCGTGTCCTCACGCCCCTAGGCGCCGCAGGAGGAGACGCCCTGGGCGTCGGGAATCGATAGCCGATTCCCGGCCACCGTAGGCGCGGGCTTGCGGACGGTGAGCAATGGGTAGCTCGCCGTCCGGTAAGGACCAGGCCCGGGTCGACGGCGCGTTGTGTTTCACGCGCGCCTCAAAGAGATGTCAGCAAGTGAAGGGGTCCGATGGGAGCATTGCCTGCCGGCGTTGCGGGAAAGTCCGAAAGGGATACCATGGACCCCTGGCATTGCACAGGCAACAGAAGGAACACGGGTGGGTTTTAGTAAGAGTCTGACACGCCCTCCCGCTCCACCCAGAGCGGAAGTTATTTGATGATGATATCCCACCCAAAAAAAAAATGGTCGCTAGCTAACCACATATTGCCATACAACTCATAAAAAAACATTGTAATGAGTAGATTATGTCAACAATAAATTAAAATTAAATTAAAATAAATTAACTTATAAAGTAAAATTATAAACAATTAAATAAACTCATATGCCTTTGAAGAAACACTGTTTTTAGTGTACTTAAAAGTGTATATTTTGCCTAATATATAAGATGTTTGCGAAGATGAATTGTGATGCCACTACTGTGAGGATACCGATATCTTTGAAAAAAACTCTCAGAGAAACTGGCACCTAGCTGGTAAATTGCTCGAACAGCTCGTTTTTGGAGGACAAATATATTTTGAATATCAGCAGCTTTGCCCCACAGCAGAATACCGTAGGACATAACGCTATGAAAATAACTAAAATAGACTAACCGAGCTGTATCAACGTCAGTGTATTGTCTTACTTTCCTGACAGCGTAGGCGGCCGAACTGAGCCTTCCCGATAGGCTCGATATATTTGGCTCCACTGAAGTTTGACATCTACTATTATGCCCAGAAAACTTATTGAGTTTACAGTTTCAAACACCTCTTTACCTAAGACGATGTTGAGTCCTAGATTTCTAGACATTTGGAAGGGCAAACTTTACACATTTCGTTTTCATTTAAGCGGAAATTGCAGAATTATATTCAAAATACCTAAATAGCGTAGAGTCATCTCAACACCTCTAACCACCACCGTAAATCTGTATATAATATAGATATATATTACTGTAAATATGTATGTATGTGTATTTTATGTTTATAACCTATTTATGCATGGGCGTACCCAGGGGATATTTGACAGCTATTTGCGACGTTGACAACTTTAGGATATGCGCTCTTAAATTCGTCCGTCAGTTTACAAATATAAAGAATAAACATACCTACCTACCTAATCAGAAAACGAATATGTTATCTATCTGTTGAATAGAAAGAACAAATTGCAAAAACAAAGTAATAAGTTATTGTTGTATACGTTCCACCCAATTGCAGAATTAAATAAGCGGGGATACATTTCAGAATAAAGTATGATTACATATAGGTATTCTGTATTATCTGCACGTCAATACCTACCTACATATACCTAGTTCCGAGAGTAAATCTTTGTTTCAATCGCTTTGTCTTTACTACGTGCAACATATTACGTAAATATTTCAAGTTGTACATAATCTGCGTTTGGCAGTTTAATGAAACCATGTTGTAACCTCGTTGCAATATCATTGGCTAATGTAAAATCAAGTTCATGCGGAATACTTGTTGGCAAATAAAGGTCAACACCGGTTAGCTGTACATTTTCCTCGTGGTCGTAGCTGGTGGTAGACATAATTATTTTATTCGGCGTCCGCGTAACACTTTAGTTATTGACTGTACCTACATTGTGTTTAGTCGGCTCTTGTCACCCACTTCGACTATCTGTGAACATATTGTCAATGTTTACGAGTTAGTAAACTGACATCGACGAACACGTAAGTATTTTTATTATTTAATTTATTTTGTTGTATTTTTTTGCAAAATGCGTCTCTGTATGTTGTTAAGTCAGTACTGTGCGAGCAAAACATGGTTTAAAGTAATTTAGGTTGATTTAATTACGAGGTATACCTATCTACCTACCTGAACCAACTGGCATGACAACATTACCTACAACGGCTACAAGTGCTACAACTAATGTGACTGATAGTGATAATAAAAGAATAGAAACAAAGAATAAGTATATTCGTATCTAATTTAGTGCGCAGCCGCATGTTTTTACTTCATTTATTTTAACAGTTTCAATAGTAACTTCGTGATTAAAACGCAGGTACCGTTACTATTGTTATATTATTGTGGTTAAATAAAGGAGTCTATTTAAAAACTAATCAATTGAACAATAATAATGTTTTAAACGCATACTTATCTACAATTAACGATTATTTACAGGAAAATGGCGATGGATCAAAGTGTGTGGATTATGCTGTGTACTATAATGGGAGTCGCTTATGGGGTACCAGCTGAGTCTCAAACAGAAGTTGACTACGACTCGGAGTTCTGCCACCCACTGGTGATAGGACACCGCGGTGCCAGCGGGTACACCCCGGAACACACCCTCGGCTCATACGCACTCGCCGCTCTCATGGGGGCTGACTACGTGGAGCCCGATCTAGTCATGACAAAAGATGGAAAATTAATAGCCAGACATGATAACGAATTAGGGTTAACTACAGATGTTTTTTTACATCCCGAGTTCGCTTCACGGTATCGCAATAAAACCATAGATGGCAATCTAGTGAGCGGCTGGTTCACTGAAGATTTCACCCTTGCCGAAATAAAGACCTTACGTGCTATCGAACGAATTTCAGATATAAGACCTGGAAACGCCCGAATGGACGGCGCTTTCGAAATTCCAACGTTTCGAGAAATAATTGAAATGGTCAAAAGTCTACAAACCAGTCAAAATAGAGTTATCGGACTTTACCCAGAAATTAAGCACAGCACCTATTTTGAGTCAATCGGATTACCAATGGAGAAATTAGTCGTGGATATTCTTCACAGCTACGGTTACCAAGGAGCCCACGCACCAGTTTATATACAGTCATTTGAAGTCAATAATTTGAAAAAACTTAAAGAAATGACTCAGCTTCGGCTGCTGCAGCTGTTCGACAGTAAGTCAATGTCGCCTTTCGATCAAACTGGCACTTGCCTCACGTATGGTCAGATGGCTACTCCTGAGGGACTTCGAGATGTTGCAAAGTATGCCTACGCAGTGGGTCCGGACAAGAGCTACATCATTCCTCGTGATGAAAACGATAATCTTGGTAATGCCACCACTTTCGTAAGTGACGCTCATGCTGCTGGGCTGAAAATGCATCCATACACATTCCGAGCTGAGAATAACTTCTTGCCAAGAGAATACCATAGCACTGAGAACCCCAACACGCCATCAGTTCTGGGCGACTTAGCTGCTGAGATCAGCGCTTATTTCGCTGCTGGGGTAGACGGCCTCTTCAGTGATCAGCCTGATGTCCCTGTGCGAGTCCGACCACATTGCAAACAAAAAGAACTGGTCCCTGATTCTTCATCAATCAAGCCGTCCTCTGTGAAATCATAAGCTCCCCTTTACAGAACTTATAAACAGCGGAAGTACAATTTTAAATATATATTTATATATTTTTTTTAGATTATTCGTGAGATCAATCTACTGTACCTACCTATGTATTGTATATAGATATTATGTAGATATATAGTTTCTAGGAAAATTAAAATGATGTGACCTAGATACTTTACCATATGTAAGGCTGCGTTTCTACCAGAGATGAGCGAGGATGTGTAGCGAGGGATGTGTTTGAAACTAACCAATAACATCGCTTCACTGTCATTGCTTGATCTAAGCTACCGTTTTTATTGGTTAATTTCACACACATCCCTCGCTACGCAGCCTCGCTCCTCTCTGGTGGAAACGCAGCCTATGAAAATCTATTAATTGAATTATATAAAAAGTACCTACATATAACTTATGTGGAGCAGCAAACACGATTAGCTAGTAAATATTACGTAACTAAGTACTTAAACAAAATAATAATAGAATTTTTACAAGTACAGTATCTACATGACAATAGTGTAGTTTACATAAATAAAGACATTTATTTTTACCAATATTTTTTTATTCTTTATGAGTCCGATACCTACAGACGTTTGAACCATTGTGGTAGCTTGACGGCAGAACATCAGTAGTAGGTAACCATGAACTACGAAACAAAGCCACAATCAAACTCAAAGTGTTACCAAGGTAGTGCAGTTGTCTGTTGTCTTCAGTTCTATCCTGCTACGAGCTACATAAGTTCTAGTCATTCCTAGGTTCGATTCCTAAGTCAGTTTACTATTAATGGGTTTTTCCTCTCGATAGCATTTAGGAGTCTGGACTAGCCCGGTTGATGGCAATAGGTTCGCCCCCTAATACATGGGACTAACACATAACTGGTGAAATGTGTATTACTTATACCTCTGAATAATCCTTCGGGATATAGGTGCCTACGCATATTATGTAGTTTTAGGGCCATGTCATCATCGTAGCATTTTCCCAGATAAGTTGGTGACGGTTTCTACGGTCTAACCAGATGAATATCAATATTTTACATAGGTATATCATCTGAAAGAGGGTCATTAACTACTTACTGGAAGTCAGCTTACAAAAGTCAAAAAAGTCAAATAATTTATTTCAATTAGGCACAAAAAAGGCACTTTTGAACGTCAAACTTTACAAAAAATAATAAAACTGATTCTAGTCGCCCATTCCAAAAGGTAGTTTTCGTATGGAGAAGAATGGGCAAGAAACTCCACCGTTACACTTTAAAAAAAAAAACTTAAAAAAAAAAAAAAAAAAAAAAAAAAAAAACTATCGGCTATCATGAACTACACAAAATTAAGGGTAGACCCCGCGACGGAAAATTGTGGAACTACATTTATCTAAATGCAATTTGATGCAATGACATACACACTAGCGCTGCTTCTGTCGGACTTGAGCGGTGGCGCGGACACTAGGTATACTCGAGTCAATCTCATTTTCGCAACAAAAAAAAAATGATAGGTAACTGGAATTTTTATTCAGAAACTAAAGTAGCTCAATCATTCTGATATGACTAGATTCTATTATTGTTAACCATCAGACCATTTCAGGATCATTATAGGTTTGAGATACTTACTCACTTTACGTAACGTAAGAAAATAAAGTAATTAATAATCTTACATCCGCACCCTACCGATTTGCGTAGCACACTTGTGTTACACAAGCAAAGCAATACAATGAAATTTTTCGAACATGAAGTTCATATATTATGTTCGAAAAATGTGTCTACTGAACAACGTGAATATCGCAATGACTGCTGTTGAACTGTCAGAATGAAAGCCATTGCTACTAAGTGTGATACGCAATTAGGTACCTACCCCGCTGGTCGCGGGCCACGGCTGACATGACTGGGTTACAGAGATGTTTGAAGGAAGAAGACATGCTGCGCCGGCACCTGGAGGCGAGAGGTGGAAAAAGAGTCCTACGGAGGTTTTTGACACGCAGTGGGACAATACGGGCTCTAATATTATAAGAACTGCAGGGGGATATATGATTGAAGATAACATTATGATAGCTACCATTTGAATTCTGAGCTCCCACAACACAACCTAAGTAGTACAATTAGGTAATTGTAATTCACAGTTCGAGCTGGTAATCTTATAGATACCAAATACCAACTCTCCTTTTTATGGTAGACAGACACAGAACTGATCTGCCATACGTGCCTGTCACCTTACCAACCTCTAAAGCCCATATCCCTGTTATCACACTGATGACTTTCACCTCTGCTGCGGTTCTGCTGCGAAGCGGTAGTTTTTCAGTGATGTTTTCGATTACCGCAGCAGCAGTATGTAAACAGGATAAGCAAATAACAAGGAACATAATATTTACTCTAGGGAGATAGATAGAATACTCTTTATTGTACACCATAAAAGTCACAGACATAAATTTAGAAATTTTACATAGGGTGACACAATGGGCGGTCTTATCGCTTAAAGCGATCTTTTACAGACAACCTTTGGATGGATTAAAGGTACTGCTTGAACTGTAAAAGATTTGTCATAAAAGCTGGTTGAATGCATCGGCATCTCTAGTCTCAAGTTTTCCGATGATCTCAGATATCTATTATGTGTGTCATGTAGGAACTTGAATCGTTCTTTAAGATAGGAGGGAGTTATAGGATTGAACAGAATACTGTAGAGCTGAAATAAGATATGAGAATTCCGGCGAAGACGTATGGGAAGCCACTTGAGCTTTGTACGAAATTCAGAAATGTGATCATATTTGCGCAGGCCAAATATAAATCTTATGCAAAAGTTTTGAAGTCGCTCAAGTTTATCTAACTGTGCCTCAGTGAGATCGAGGTAACTGACATCAGCGTAGTCAAGGATGGGAAGTAAAAGGGATTGTGCAAGCGCAGTCTTAGTGGCAGTTGGAAGAAAGTTCCGCAATCGTCTCAGGGACTTACCAGATGCAAAAATCTTGCGGCTTACGTCCTGTAGCTGGGGACCCCAAGAAAGATGTTTGTCGATCCAAACTCCGAGGTTCTTAACACCTTTTCGCTAATTGGAATGGCGGTTCCGTTAAATTGAACTTGGGGAAGTTGCGTCCAGTTTATCTTGGGGATCATCCTTGAGCTGCCAACAACAATGACCTGGGTCTTCGATGGATTTACCTGTAACCCATGTGCCGCACTCCACTCGCAAATTGAATCCAAATCCTTATTTATACCATTAATTGCATCAGCCAAATCCGAAAGGGCAGCTTTTTTATATATTTGTAAATCATCTGCATAAAGGTGGTAGGACGAAAGAAGTTTTTTGGAAATAGAGTTTATAAATATTGCGAAGAGTAAAGGAGATAAAACGCCTCCCTGGGGTACACCGGCAGAAGTATAACACCAAGAAGAACAAGACTCTTCTATACATACACGTTGCCGGCGGCCATACAGGTAACTACGAAACCAGTCTACCGCCGTTGGAGATATGTTAAGCGAGCGAAGCATGCCAAGCAGGATATCAAAATCGACAGTATTAAAAGCATTACTAAAATCCAGTAAGCAAAGAACCGTCAGATTTCCTCCTTCCATGCCTAACCGTATATCATCAGTGACGTTAACTAAGGCTGTAGCGGTGCTATGACCAGGACGAAAACCGGATTGGAAAGGATTCAGTAGATTCTTACAAAGAAAAGCACTAAGCTGATTGTGGACAAGGCGTTCTAGGACTTTGGAGAGGAAAGGCAAGATAGAGATAGGACGGTATTCGGAAAAGGAAATAGGATTCGATTTTTTGGGTAAAGGAGTGATTTTTGATTTTTGAGATTCCCCTTCAAACCGGAAGCAGAGTAACGCAGTGTTATCATGCAAGAAAATGTTACGGCCACTCCCACAAGGCCTAGTGCGCAACCAGCAGATCATTAGAATCGTTAAAACCTAACAGTTTCTCAGATTCCTTTAGCTACGTGCACGCTTGGTCATTCTCAAAAAAGGACTAATAACCTATTTGACAAAAAAAAGAAGTTTTTTTATTCTTATTCAAAGTAATCTCAAATGAAAGGTATCTCCTATCTTACAATATGAAGCACATAAAAGCCTAGCTATTTTCACTGCAGTAAAATGTTAATAAACTATGAATGATTTAATGACGATTATTTTTAAATTATTATCTTTATTTATCTAATCAGTTTAGTATTTTATTATGTTAATTATTACCTATTACTATGGGCGTACCCAGCTTTTAACCCAGGGGGGGTGGACCCGCAAAATGAATTGAAGAAGGAAGCCCGCGAAATTTAAATTTTCTTATGTTTTTTGGCAATTTGAGCCAACTTAGAAAAATGTATTAATGATTCTAATTATTACAATTCTGTATACCTATAATAATATATATTTGTTATGATCAAGAATCATATTTTGATCAAGATACAATATAATACCGACCAAAAACTGACAGAGCAAAGCCCATTGAACCTGTCTTTGACCATTGTTGATCTCAGCCATGTTTGCAGCCAACAAATGATTACCCGTAGCATAAAACCTCAATGCTATTAATAACTGATTTATTGGAGATACAGAATTATTTCTGAAATAAAACATCACATGCTTTACTTAATTGTAATACTGCGAATACAATAAGGACAGAAGTTCCTACCTCACAAGTGTATGGTTTACATTGTTAGGTATCGACGTACCTACCTATGTATCGTCGCCTAAACAATGAAAAAATACCACGATTTTAAAATTTTATTTTATGGCCTACTTATAAAAACTTTAATAAGTTATATACTCACCAAATAACAGGAAATTCTAAGGTATGTTCAATATTTTCCAATAAATATAACACTGAAGATTTATTTAACCTATATCTCTGAAAAAAGTCAGTTTTATCAAAACTTTCGAAGTAGTTTGGTCGTTTCCGATATATGTTTGGTCTACGGCTGTTATTTACGTCGAATACTTATAGTAGAAACAGTTTCTAAATTTTTAACAAATTCAAATGAATCACTATCATATACATGGGCCGGTTTATGGGCCCACATTTCGACCACCAAAATTTAGGGGACCTTTTAACGTTAAACTGACCCTTTACTGTTGGTGAAACAGAAAACACCTTTTAACAGCCCAAGCCAGCACAAACCTTCTGAGTAAGTTTTTTTTAACAGCAGTCGTAGAAACTAATTGCTGAATAAGACAACGTAATTAGCTGATTTGGCGCTTACTCAGACGTTATTCAAGCAATTTGGGCACAACATTTTACTGCTAATAGCTGTGTAATAGCAACGTAACAGATGAATATGTTTTGAATAATTGTACGACATGCTGAGTATCTTCTGCATAAAAGCATTTTGTTCTTTAATACAAGTATTACAGCTCTGTTAGCCAGATGATGAATGAATGATGAATGAACTATGGTTAAGTCCTTCAAAGCTCAGATATTCAGATGATACACAGCGTTTAGCTTATTTCAGTGTATTATAACAAGAAGTTAATCAAATTAAATTGAAATTGATAAATATCCGAACAGCGTGACTGCAGCGACATTGAAATATAATTAAATGGCCAAATTATATTACCTATCGTAAGTAAATTTTACCCTTAGGTATCTATGCTAATTGTAGGTGCGCATGCAACTTTACCGTGTATTTATATATACATTTCGTGTAAAATTTTCACGCGCTACCTGATAAGCCGGGTTTTGAAGAAAAAAACAACATTTCGTCTATTGGTATGTTTTTACGTGTGAAATATTTTTGTATGTTTTATGCAGTTTTAGGGTTTAAAAATAACATTGTAATACTTTTATAAGATTATTATACCGATGAAATGTTATGAAACTTGAGTATTTGAGTATAAAATTCCACATCATTATAATAGGTTATGTTATTCGTTTTGGCGACGCTCATTCTGAATAAAATCTGATTGCACAGCGGCTTAACGTCTTATGTCTGCATAACAGATCTTACGTGCCCAATTATTATGTTATGCTCTGGTTAAAAGTGAAATCTCAAAATTTTTCGATAACTGTTCTATAATCACGCACATTCGTACTGTAAATCAAACAATTAGGATTCAGTCATATAGTAATGAAAACCCACAGTATATCAACATCTTATATTATTTGTTCTTTTCATCTCACTTATGTTCTCTTATCAACATCAGATAATTATTTAATATTCAATATAAAAAAAGCTTTATAGCAAAAAATACTTACCGACTACAACACTAAAACGTTAAAAATACGACTAGGTATATGACTTTAAAGTCGGTACCACTTTGTACTGGTGATACCAAATATGAGAGTCTACTGCTCAAAGTGGTACCGACTCCAAAGTCATTACCTATTTTTAACATTTTAGTGTTGAAGTCGGTAAGTATTTTTTGTTAAAAAGCTTTTTTTTACCATTTTTAGTTACTCTAATTTGGACCCCGCCGGGAATCAAACCCGTGACCTCCTCACAAAGCTAGTGGAGTAGACACTACACCAAAGAGTTTGTAATAAAAAGTGTGCATTCACAATACAGACAAAAAGTTTTTTAACACTACAGACAAAAAGATTAGATATAGGTAACAAATTAAATGAAAAAGTAAAAAAATTAAAAATACATTTTTTAAAGCTTTTTTTTCTAACCATGCATTGTCATCTAAACTTTTATGACCAAGTCCATGATCAGATCCTCTCCAAATTTAATTGGGACCACTTCGTGGGTACAGTCTTGCAGATCAAAAAATGATTTTCCAAATCGGTCCAACCGTCTTCGAGCAATTGGGGAACATACATTAAAAAAAAAAAAAAAAAAAAAACGACAATTGGGAACCTCCTTATTTTTTGTAGTCGGTTAAAAAGTATTACGACACGAAAAATTAAAACTAACGTAATTATTGTAGCACAGAATACATAATAGTACGATACGAATAAATAAGTATAGTAGGTACTACCTAACTACACCTCTTGTGTGCAGGTTTACTCTCCTCGGTCGGTGCGGACGCGCGGCTGGTGTCTCAAACCCCCCTCGCCTCCCCACTCCGCACTCGCTTCACCGTATAACACATCATGCGTGCGTCAGTCTGCGATCTGAGTGCATGCGTACGGCCGTTTGTGGAGTGTAGCGGATAGTTGTCGCATTATTATGTCAGTTATAGAGATACGGGTTAAAAAGTTGATATGTGACAGAAATAGGTAGTTTGAGCCGCTGCACTATTAATGTGGGTAGATATAAGTTGTGCCCTGCACAAAATATTTAGGTTATTTCAAGTGGCCAGATGTACCTACTTACGTATCTATTAAGATTTTTGATATTTTTCAGAAAACATGCCGTTTAAAACTGTGTCAACTCGTCGAAAAGGCAAGGAACCAGAACTATGCACTGTGCCGGACACATGGAAGTCAATACTCGCAAAAAATGATAATATCCAGCCCCAGTCAGATTGGTTGACCTATAAATGTCTACTGAAAAGAAGAAACTACCGTACATACGAAGAAGCAGAGGATGAACTACCAAAAGAAGAAGGAAATCACAACCCAAAAGAGTCCAACGTAAGCCTCAAAATCAAAGAAGTGCAGCTAATAATAATGATGACGACGATATTATGATTAATGATGACGAAGATATTACTAATGGTGACAGTGAAAACAATACTAATAATGATGGTGACGAAAATACAAATAATGATGGCAATAATAATACAAACAATGATGGCGAAAATAATCCAAGTAATGAAAACGAAGCTATAATTGAAGAGGATGAATAGATCTTGTTGATTTTTTAAATATTTTTTAAATTATTATTATGACTTAATATTTTTAAGGAAAGAAGATGTTTCTATATGAAAGTATTGTGTTCCTATAATGTGTAACGCTATAAGTTAAATTCTATTGTGTTGATTTCTTTATTACGATTTTGATTTTAGTTGCTAGAATTTTAATAAACGTTCTGTCAAACAGAATCCCGAGTAAAACACTTGCGTTTACTCAATAATCAGAATTATAACTTGTTTTTTTATCATACTTTGTTCAGTGTTTGATAGGTAGTGATTTATCGGGCAATTATTCTCCAGTGATTTTTGAACTGAAAATAAAAGGAAGACTGATTGACTATAGTTATTTGTGCAACAAGAGAGCAAAGTTGTTTTTTTCTGCGAGTGTTGATTTTGAATCCCGAGTAAGCGAAGGATTCTATAAATGAATCACGAGCGTAGCGAGTGATTCTAGGTTAGAATCCTGAGCGCTGCGAGGGATTCAAAGACACGAGATGCAAATAACTTTGCTCTCGTGTAACACATACAACTTTTCACCTCAGCAGCGAGAACATAGGTACAACATGTAAAAAAAAACCTGTCCCATCCATGAGGGTGTTGTTAGGTATCGTACTGTGAGCATATTTATGTGGACATTTTCAGGAAAAAGGATTCCCACATTTTTTTTCAATGGTGTATTTTACCGAATTTTACGTTTGGTGCGGGCGGCGGCCGTCGTAGTATGTTTTGCAATTTTTTTTATGGATTGGGGCAATTTTAAATACCAATAACTTTTTTACTATAAATAATAATACTCTTTTGTAATGTTAATGCAGTACCATATGCCCTTTTCGGATCGGACAAGCTTTTTTTTTTACATAAATTTCATCACCTCGTATTTTGCAGCCACCATCTTGGATTTACATTTTGACCACACTATCGATTGAAGCACTCTCAAAACTATGAAAACGATACCCATGATAAAAACTTGAATATTTTCGCAGCCACCATCTTGGATTTATATTTTGACCTCACGATCGGCTTTAGTAAGTACCCTCGAAAACTATGAAAACGACACCCATGACGAAAATATGAAAATTTTCGCAGCCGCCATCTTGGATTTTTATTTTGACTTCACTATCGGCTTAAGAACCCTGAAAACCATAGAAACGATACCCATGAAGAAAAAATTGAAAATTTTCGCAGCCGCCATCTTGGATTTACATTTCGACTTCACTATTGGCTTTAGCAACCTTGAAAACCATAGAAACGATACCCATGAAGAAAAATTTAAAATATTCGCAGCCGCCATCTTGGATTTACATTTTCCCCTCACGATCGGCTTTAGCACCCTTGAAAACTATGAAAACGACACCCAATAAAAAATGTGAAAATTTTCGCATCCGCCATCTTGGATTTGCATTTTGACCAAATTCACACTTACTATCTCACTCCGTCTTTCTTTCTCTTTGAATTAGAAGAAGACAGTCGCAAGCGCCTTTTCCCGTGATGATTTCGGCCAGTGCACTCTTACCGCAAGCCGCCTAAAGAACTTCGTTCCAAAAAAAAAAACAGAATTTAAATAAAACCTTAACAGATGATTTGCAATTTTAAGGTTTTATGTGAATCCGAACGTTTTATTGTTTGTTTAATTTTTGGGCCTACTAGGGAATTTTGAAATCGAACTTCGAATCGGCTTGTTTCTATCTCTCGCTTTTTTCGTATCGAAGTGAAAGTGACAAAACTAATTGAAGTTCAAATCTTTAGAATTTTGTAAGTAGACCCAACACTGTTCACGGCATTTTAAAAAAAATAATTAAAAAGTTACTTTGTCTCACGATCGCAGCAAAGTCGAATTTTGCTCACTGTTTTTTGACAGCAAAACCTGCTTGTTTGAGGTGCTGAGGTGAAATAGTTATTTGTGCAACAAGAGAGCAAAGTTGTTTTTTGCTGCGAGTGTTGATTTTGAATCCCGAGCAAGCGAAGGATTCTATAATTGAATCACGAGCGTAGCGAGTAATAATAATAATAATATTTTTAATAATATAATAATATTTTTATTTTTCTCCCACAAAGTACAAATACAGTATAGAGGTGTTACAAATATTGGAGGTACTAGGACTTGTGGGAGTCAGGAATCCAAACTAGGATACCCTGTGCTATGGAATCCTGGCCCCCCTCGCCGAGATTAGTAATTATCACAAAAATTGGTAGCTCGTAATACATGTAGGACTATTGTAGAAAAAAAGAAACTAATAACATAAAAAAGGTAAGTACTAATAAAATAAAATCAAAAAGAAAAATAAAATGCGTGTGTGTGTGACGTGTGAGGTCTCGTGTATGTGGTGTGGGGTTGTGTGTGTGTGTGTGTGTGTGTGTGTGTGTGTGTGTGTGTGAGAGTAAGATGGTGTGGTTGTGTGTGCATATAAAAGTGGATGAGTATACAAATGTGTGCGTAAAGGGATGGCGGTATGTATTTATAAAAACGCTAGATTAGGATAAGATTGTGAGCAGTTTTTCAGTTTTTTCATAATCGAGTTCTAAAAGCCACTGTGTAATCTTCGTTTTACATTCTATCTTAGATAAACTAACAATAGCAAGAATTTTATTAATTTTATTATATAATCTGCCTGCTCTGAAATTGAAGAAATTTTGGGCAAAATATGTTTTTACCGGATTTGTTTCACAGACTTCATAAAAACGCCTTGTATTAACCTTCTGCTTAGCTGTAGAAACGTCTATATAGGAATGCTTTTTTATAACTGTAAGTAGTATATAAAGTTGTCTGACTGTTAATACATTTGCTTCGTTATAGAGTGTAGTTGTAGCGTATAAACGTGGTTTGAAGAGAGCAACTTTTAGGAGAAGTTGTTCATGCGTTATGCGTCTTCCTCTTTGAATTTGTGGTTGCGGTTGAGTGAAATGATAACTTCTTGATTTCTTTAGTAATATAAATGGTTTATTGCATAAAGGTTAGTGACTTGTACAGTAGGAACTCGTCTTGACTTGAGATTTTAGAAAAGCAGTTATACAGAGCAAGGTCGATTCAAATTGTGTGTTAGGTGAAGAAAAAACGAGCGGTTTTAACGTTCCGCGAAGAAGCATTCGGAAGTCTTCGTAAATTGCTCCTATTGGTGTTTCTTCGAAGACATTCCTCGAGGACCTCTCATTGGCTGTCCGAAGGTGACTTGATAAATTTGATTATCGATGCGTAAGTAGTAAAAGTGTCCATAAGTAGGTAGGTAGATAGGTGGAAGAGCGCCTAAAGGTTATATGATCGCAACACGCAGGTTGACAACATCATGCGTGAACATCCTCCCGGCCTTGAAAGATGGTCTTTCAACGTGTTCACTCAGCTTCATTATCCCACAGAGGACAAATCTTGGAGAATGCTCTTCTTATGACGCCCTTTTCGGTCTGGATATCCGCCACTCGTGCAACTCCGTCGCTGCCTGGAACAGTGCTGATGATACGGCCAAGACACCATTTCAGCGGCGGTGCGTGATCATCCTTAATGAGTACCAGTGTGTCTGGTTTTAGATCAGCTTGCCTTGCCTTCCACTTCGTCCTGGTCTGCATCTCGGAAACGTACTCTGTGGACCATCTGCTCCAGAAGTGTTGACGAATCTGCTCCACTCGTTGATAGCGTGAGAGACGATGTGTAGTTTTGTCGATCAGGTCCTCGCAGACCGGCGCTGTCAGCGGACGGCCAACCAAGAAGTGAGCTGGGCATAGGGGTTGAAAATCATGGGGATCTGTGGACATAGGACTAAGAGGACGGGAGTTCAGGACTGCTTCCACTTGTGTCAAAACAGTGTTGAACTCCTCGTACGTTAAGTGCAAATTGCCTACAACACGGCGCAAATGATGTTTGCATGATTTTACCCCAGCTTCCCATAATCCACCAAAATGCGGGGCGTAAGGGGGAATAAAACTGAATTTAATATCCTGTGAAGTAGCGTAATCTATAATATTTTGTGAACATTCGGAAAGGAATTTTGAAAATAAATTCATTAAGCCAACGAAATTCTTTCCGTTGTCTGAATAAATGTGTGACGGTTTGCCTCTGCGCGAGACAAAACGTTTGAGAGCTAATAGATATGCGTCTGTTGACAAATCACCTACAAGCTCCAAGCTAACCGCTCGAGTAGTGAAACATATAAATATGCATATGTATGCCTTCACGGTTCTAGCGCCCCTACCTTTACGGTTCAATATGAGAACTGGTCCCGCATAGTCCACACCTGTGGTCATAAAAGGGAACCCTGGAGACAAGCGTTGCGCAGGTAAGTTACCCATAATAGGTGTAATAGGCTTGGCACGGAATCTAGCGCATCGAACACAACTATGCACAACTTGTTTGGCGAGATTTCTCCCTCCCACCGGCCACCACGTCTCTCTGAGTGTGTACAGGAGGGCCTGCGGCGCGGCGTGCATTAGTCGCTCATGCTCAGCGTGAAACAGCAACCGTGTGAATGTGTGCTTGCTGCATAATAGTATTGGATGCTTCTTACTATACGAAAACTCATATGAATTACACAAACGTCCCCCGACTCTAATCAAATTTTGTTCATCTGTAAATGGATTTAATTTAATTAATTTGTGTGAGTGATTTAAAGTTTTGTGTTTTGTTAAGCTATCTAAAGTGTCGGGGAATGATTGTGACTGTGACGCCTTTGTTAGAATAGTTAGTGCCTCGTTTAACTCGCTGACGTTCAATGAGCTAGTACGTTTAGC
The DNA here is from genome assembly GCA_963853775.1 of Xanthia togata. NCBI lineage: Eukaryota > Metazoa > Arthropoda > Insecta > Lepidoptera > Noctuidae > Xanthia > Xanthia togata. The sequence goes on from OY970793.1 coordinate 15,088,099, forward strand.
AGCTTTATTTCGCACATTATGCACAAAACGTAACATATAGGCACAAACACGTCTCATGTGACTGAACCGAGTGAAACGATGGAATGGAAACCCGCTATCCCTATCAGAGATTTGATGAATATGTGCTTGAGACCTAACCTCTGGTAGATCAAGTGTTGTATTGCCTGTGTGATCAAAACTATTGTGATCGGCTAGATTAAATGACGGATCCGAAAGGAAAGACGGCCCTTCCCACCAAAGCGTGCATGAACTAAGTGCGTCCATAGTCGTACCACGTGATACTAGATCTGCTGGGTTTTCCCTACCAGATACGTGGTTCCAGGGCATATCCTTTGTTAATTCGTGTAGTTCCGCGACCCTATTTTGCACAAAAGGCTTTAGAGAGTTAGGATTCATGCGTAACCAACCTATCACAATAGTGGAATCTGTCCAAAATGTGACACTATCAAATGTGCAACGAAGTGACTTTGCGATTCTTTCATACAACTGCGCGCCTAATAGGGCACCGCACAATTCCAATCGTGGTATACTGACGGGTTTCAAGGGTGCAACCTTTCCTTTAGAGCACAGTAGCTTCGTTGTAACTATGGACTTGCCTGTGATGGAACGAATGTAAGCACACGCGCCGTAAGCTGTTTGTGAAGCATCGGTAAATAAATGGAGTTCTATACGATTAGCATCGATACCTATAGCGTGTCGCGGTATTCGTAATGCACTCAGCAATGCTATACCGTTTGCGAACTGAACCCAACTGTGTGTGACGTCATCAGGTAACTTATCGTCCCAACCTAACTTCAATAGCCATAGTGTTTGAAGTAAAATCTTCGCAGTCATGACACAGGGACTAAGTAATCCTAACGGATCGAAAATTTTAGAGACTTCCGACAATATGATGCGTTTCGTTAATGGCCGGTTGTCATTTGTGTATTCAGTGTGAAAATGTAAAGTGTCAGACTGATTATACCAGCCTAAACCTAGGGTTTTGTGATGTGCGTTTTCCCCGAGTGAAAGTTCCTTGGAATGAGACGGGAACTCTTGTGTGTCATGATCAAAATTGAAGATCCATTTCCGAAGTGGGAAACAACCACCCTGTAGGACCTTTGTTGTTTCCTTAGCTATGTGTTTTACAGTCTCAATGCTGTCAGCACCGGTCACCAGATCGTCGACAAAAAAATCATCCTGTATGACTGTGCGAATCAATGGCTCAGAACATTCCAATGCCAGCTGTTTTAAACAACGTACGCTAGTAAACGGTGCGGACGCGGTACCGTACGTGACAGTATTGAGCCTGTAAATTTCTAATGGGTCTATGGGATTGTCACGCCATAGAATTAATAGTAAATTTCGCTGATTCGGATCTTTCTGAACTTGGCGAAACATTTTTTCGACGTCTGCACATCCTACCCAACGGTGTTGTCTAAACCGAAGCAAAATAGCAAACAAGTCACCCTGTATTGCTGGGCCCACGCGTTGTATGTCGTTGAGTGATTTACTGGTAGTGGTTTTTGCACTTGCATCGAAAACGACTCGTAGTTTAGTGGTAGTACTGTGCTCGCGGAATACACCGTGGTGTGGTAAGACGTAGTGTGGTTTGTCGTATACATAGATGCGTGACATGTGACCCAATGCGATGTATTCATGGATGAATTGCATGTATAATTGTTTATAGGCAGGTGTGCGTTGCAGGCGTTTCTCTAGTGCGTAGAAACGACGTTCTGCCTGAGAAAATGAGTCACCCAATGCGTCAGGGGACTCCTTCAAAGGCATGGAAACGCAAAACCTACCGTCAGAATCACTCATTACTGCGGACATCAGTCGATCGGCCTATCTCTTCGAGCTCCCAAAATTTTCTTAACTGTTCATCCAATGACGATGTGACGTTACATGAAACATGAGAACTATGTATGTGAGTATTCAAAGACCCTGAAATGATCCACCCTAATTTAGTGTTTTGTAGATATGGACCATGTTTCAACCGGAATCTTCCATTTTCCAGAAGATCCCAGAAGAGGTCAGCACCAATCAATATGTCTATGGGTTGAGACTCGAAGAAATAGGGATCGGCTAACTGAATGTTCACAGGAATGTTAAGACCATCTTTAGATAAAGACACGGCTGGTAATTGTGAAGTTATGGAAGGTAAAATTAAACAGTATATGTGTGTAGTGTAGGAACCTACCAGGGACCTAATTGTAACATTACAGGTCTGTGTGCACTGGGAAACTGAGTTACCTACACCTGTTATATTGTAAGTGGACTGTATTTTTTGTGTGTGTAACTGATTACATAACGCATCTGTGATAAAACATCGTGTACTACCGCTATCGAGAAGTGCGCGTGCCGTGTGATAATTATTATGAATATCGGCTATCTCGACTAACACGGTGGACAACAGAACTGGTTTGGCGGCTAGCCCTAGCGTGGTGGGGTTGCCGTCGCATTTCGCATTATGTGTGTGTGATTCTAATGCGGGTTGCGAAAACTGTCCTAATGCCACTAATGAGAGAGGTTGATTTCGCGTGTTATCCTCTGACTCATTACGATGTAGTAGTGTGTTATGTTTCTTAGAACATTTCCTACACGGTCCGAATGGGCAGTCGTTCACTGCGTGCCCTGAGCGCAAACAGTTTGTGCATAATTTATTTTGCGTGACTAAATTATATCTGTCTGCTATGGACAGATCAAGGAATTTCTGGCATGAAAATAACGGATGTTTTTCCTTACACATAGGGCAAGGTTTGTATTGTGTTTTGTGTGACAGTGGTTTCGTAGTGCCGGACGAAGAAGCGTTGCAGTGTACTTTAGAAGTGACCGCATTAGTGTATTTCTTACTATCGTGTGTACCTTTACTATGCGTCCCTAATAGCTTATCTAACATATCTGCTTTCTGTCCGAGAAAACGAATTAAATCCTCGACCTTTATCTCAAACTTTGCGCCGATGGGACAGTGTACCATTTGTGTGGTTACAAATTGTTCCCATTCTCGCTCGGTAGCAGGGTCCACCTTACACACAATCATGTAAATTATGAGCGTATCCCAGGAGTCGGTCGGCTCACCGAGTATTTTTAGTGCGCGTAGATGTTTTAACATCGTATCGACGAGCTTTCGCAATAACACGGGTGACTCTTTAGTTAAAGCTTGTATAGAAAAAAGAGCTTTTACATGATTGTGTATAAGTAGACGGCTGTTGTTAAACCTATTAGTGAGTAACTCCCAAGCAACACAGTAATTGTTGGCTGATAATTCCAGTGAATCGATTACTAATTCAGCACTACCCTTCAAAGCTGACTTTAAATAGTGGAACTTCTGAATCGAACTTATTTGTGTGGAATTATGCACTAAGGATAAAAAGGTATCCCTAAACTCTAACCAACTCTCATAAGAACCGTCAAAGGTTGGTAAATGTATAGTGGGTAACTTCACTAGTTGCAGCGGATCAGAGTTATTGGAACTTTTAGGTATTTTGCCATCCTCAGACAACATAGACTTAGCTTGCGCGATGACCCTAAAGTACCTTTGTTCGAATTGTTCCCTATATTCCAGATGTTCATCCAAACTATCACACGATTCTTCAATTTGCGATTGAAGGTCGTTAAAGTCAGATAACAGAGAGGTAGCACTATCTATGCGTAATTTAAATTCAAAACTCTTACTTGCATCTAACGGCTGTTGGAATGATTCAACATATTTTTGCAAATAGGACAATCGACCTTTAATTACTCCCCTTTTGCGCGTGAGGGCGTCAATCTGTGTAATTAACGGAGATTTAGGAATAGTAACCTTTAGATGAGTAGAACCTGGTTCAGACATTTTGGTGGATATAGAAATCTGGAGTACTCACGGTTTTGCGAACCCGATTTCAGCGTCTGGAGCGCAGAGGCTGTAGCCGCTGCGACTCTTGTCTGATCTTACACTGGAATTCGAGAGGAAAAACACTGTTAACACAAGAGAAGAGGAAGTTGGTTAGGAGTCTTGGCTGGCACGTCTTACCGAGCTGCGCGTCTCTCGTTCGTGTCCACGACGACTCTCCACTTGATGGGCTAGTTTGCTGACTGAATGCGGCATGAAGGACCAAATTATGTTCATGCGTTATGCGTCTTCCTCTTTGAATTTGTGGTTGCGGTTGAGTGAAATGATAACTTCTTGATTTCTTTAGTAATATAAATGGTTTATTGCATAAAGGTTAGTGACTTGTACAGTAGGAACTCGTCTTGACTTGAGATTTTAGAAAAGCAGTTATACAGAGCAAGGTCGATTCAAATTGTGTGTTAGGTGAAGAAAAAACGAGCGGTTTTAACGTTCCGCGAAGAAGCATTCGGAAGTCTTCGTAAATTGCTCCTATTGGTGTTTCTTCGAAGACATTCCTCGAGGACCTCTCATTGGCTGTCCGAAGGTGACTTGATAAATTTGATTATCGATGCGTAAGTAGTAAAAGTGTCCATAAGTAGGTAGGTAGATAGGTGGAAGAGCGCCTAAAGGTTATATGATCGCAACACGCAGGTTGACAACATCATGCGTGAACAGAAGTCTTTGAGCTCTTTCAACGTTTAGGATGTTCGTTTTATGTGAGTCTCCCCATATGGATATACCATACGATAAGATTGATTGGCATAGTGATTCGTACACATTTTTAACCAGTTTCCAACTCGCTACATGCCTAAGATTTTTAAATATATAAACGAGTTTTCTTGTTTTCTGGACCAGATGTGAAATGTGATTTTTGAAAGATAAGTTTTTATCAATTATTATCCCTAAGTATTTTATTGATTCTACTTCAGATATCATTGGGCACATGGTACAGCTTGTGGTTGGAGGATTACATGTGTGTGCATAAATATTGAAATTATTAGTATTAACTGCTACATTATGTATTTTGAACGCTATATATTTAGTTTTGGTGGTATTTAAGGTCAGTTTGTTGAGAGCAAGCCAATGAGTTACAATATTGAAACCTTCTTGGGCCGCTGCAAAAGTTTCTTCCCATGAGTTACCATAAAACGTTAAGGTAGTGTCGTCGGCATAAGATAGTACATTACAGTTTCTCATGTTAAGCTGGCAAAGATCATCAATATAGCAAAGGAAGAGGGGGGGACCCAAGATACTGCCTTGTGGGATTCCAATTTTTATCAGTCTTTCATCACTCAGTGTATTTTCTATCCGAACTGACTGACATCGATCCTGTAAATAGTTCTGGAATAGTTTTAATTGTGTGTCCCTTATTCCCATATGTTCCAGTTTGGATATTAGAATATGCGGGCACACAGTATCAAAAGAGTGATTCTAGGTTAGAATCCTGAGCGCGGCGAGGGATTCAAAGACACGAGATGCAAATAACTTTGCTCTCGTGTAACACATACAACTTTTCACCTCAGCAGCGAGAACATACAACATGTAAAAAAAACATTTCCGATCCGTGAGGGTGTTGTTAGGTATCGTACTGTGAGCATATTTATGTGGAAATTTTCAGGAAAAAAGAAATACGAATCCCCAGTTCTTTTTCAATGGCAAATACCAATTTTTTTTAGAAAAAAAAAAGTGTGATCGGGGTACCCCCTGTCAGGCACGAAGTTCCTTCTCACGTATGATTTAATTTAAAACAAACAAAATTGTTACAGCCACCATCTTGGATTTACATTTTGACCTCACTATCGACTTAAGCACCCTCAAAAACTATGAAAACGATACCCATGACGAAAAGTTTGAATATTTTCGCAGCCACCATCTTGAATTTATATTTTGATGTGACTATCGGCTTTAGCTCCCTCGAAAACTATGAAAACGACACCCATGACGAAAAATGAAAAAAAAATCGCAGCCGCCATCTTGGATTTTTATTTTGACTTCACTATCGGCTTTAGCAACCTTGAAAACCATAGAAACGACACCCATGAAGAATTTTTTTTAAATTTTCGCAGCCGCCATCTTGGATTATTATTTTGACTTCACCATCGGCTTTAGCAACCTTGAAAACCATAGAAACGATACCCATGACGAAAAATGAGAAAATTTTCGTAGCCGCCATCTTGGATTTTTATTTTGACTTCACCATCGGCTTTAGCAACCTTGAAAACCATAGAAACGATACCCATGACGAAAAATGTGAAAATTTTCGCAACCGCCATCTTGGATTTTCATTTCGACCAAATTCACACTTTCTATCTCTCTCCGTCTTTCTTTCTGTTTGAATTAGAAGAAGACAGTCGCAGCACCTTTTCGCGTGACGAACTCTGCCAGTGCACTCTTACCGCAAGCCGCTATAATAACTTGGTTCTAAAAAATGTAATAAAACAGTTTTTAAATAAAACCATAACAGATGATTTGCTGTTTAAAGGTTTTATATGTATCCGAACGTTTTATTGTTTGTTTCTTTTTTGGGCCTACTAGATAAGGAATTTTGAAATCGAACTTCGAATCGACTTGATTCTATCTCGCTTTTTTCGTATCGAAGTGAAAGTGACAAAACTAAGTGAAATTCAAATCTTTAGAATTTTGTGAGTAACACATACAACTTTTCACCTCAGCAGCGAGAACATACAACATGTAAAAAAAAACCTGTCCGATCCGTGAGGGTATTGTTAGGTATCGTAAGTTACTTTGAGCATATTTATGTGGAAATTTTCAGGAAAAAAGAATCCCCACATTTTTTTTCAAAGGTGAATTTTACCAAAATTTACGTTTGGTGCGGGCGGCGGCCGTCGTAGTACGAGTTTTGCAAATTTTTTATGGATTTGGGGTAATTTTGGAACTAAAAATGTGAATTTTAAATACCAATAACTTTTTTACATAATAATAAAAAAATACTCTTTTGTAATTTTACTGCAGTACCACATGCCCTTTTCGGATCGGACAAGGTTTTTTTTTACATAATCTTCATCATCTCGTATTTTGCAGCCACCATCTTGGATTTACATTTTGACCACACTATCGACTTAAGCACTCTCAAAACTATGAAAACGATACCCATGATAAAAACTTGAATATTTTTGCAGCCACCATCTTGGATTTATATTTTGACCTCACTATCGGCTTTAGTACCCTCGAAAACTATGAAAACGACACCCATGACGAAAATGTGAAAAATTTCGCAGTCGCCATCTTGGATTTTTATTTTGACTTCACTATCGGCTTAAGCAACCCTGAAAACCATAGAAACGATACCTATAAATTAAAAAATTGAAATGTAAATTTTCGCAGCCGCCATCTTAGATTTACATTTTCACCTCACAATCGGCTTTAGCACCCCTGAAAAAAAACTATGAAAACGACACCCAGTAGGAAAAGTGAGAAAATTTTCGCATCCGCCATCTTCGATTTGCATTTTGACAAATTCACATTTACTATATCACTCCGTCTTTCTTTCTCTTTGAATCAGAAGAAGACAGTCGCAAGCGCCTTTTCCCGTGACGATTTCTGCCAATGCACTCTTACCGCAAGCCGCCTATAGAACTTCGTTACAAAAAAAAAAAAACAATTTAAATAAAACCTTATCCTGTGAATCCGAACGTTTTATTGTTGGTTTCATTTTTGGGCCTACAAGAGGAATTTTGAAATTGTACTTCGAATCGACTTATTATTCTATCTCTCGCTTTTTTCGTATCGAAGTGAAAGTGACAAAACTAATTGAGGTTCAAATCTTTAGAATTTTGTGAGTAGACCCAACACTGTTCACGGCATTTAAAAAAAATAATTAAAAAGTTACTTTGTCTCACGCTCGCAGCAAAATCGAATTTTGCTCACTGTTTTTTGACAGCAAAACCTGCTTGTTTGAGGTGCTGAGGTGAAATAGTTATTTGTGCAACAAGAGAGCAAAGTTGTTTTTTGCTGCGAGTGTTGATTTTGAATCCCGAGTAAGCGAAGGATTCTATAATTGAATCACGAGCGTAGCGAGTGATTCTAGGTTAGAATCCTGAGCGCTGCGAGGGATTTATAGACACGAGATGCAAATAACTTTGCTCTCGTGTAACACATACAACTTTTCACCTCAGAAGCGAGAACATACAACATGTAAAAAAATACCTGTCCGATTCGTGAGGGTGTTGTTAGGTATCGCACTGTGAGCATATTTATGTGGAAATTTTCAGGAAAAAGGAATCACCACATTTTTTTTCAATGGTGAATTTTATCAAATTTTACGTTGATAATAATAATTATAAAATTACTCTTTTGTGATGTTACTGCAGTACCATATGCCCTTTTCGGATCGGACAAGGTTTTTTTTTACGTAATCTTCATCACCTCGTATTTTGCAGCCACCATCTTGGATTTACATTTTGACCACACTATCGACTTAAGCACTCTCAAATCTATGAAAACGATACCCATGATAAAAACTTGAATATTTTTGCAGCCACCATCTTGGATTTATATTTTGACCTCACTATCGGCTTTAGTACCCTCGAAAACTATGAAAACGACACCCATGACGAAAATGTGAAAAATTTCGCAGTCGCCATCTTGGATTTTTATTTTGACTTCACTATCGGCTTAAGCAACCCTGAAAACCATAGAAACGATACCTATAAATTAAAAAATTGAAATGTAAATTTTCGCAGCCGCCATCTTAGATTTACATTTTCACCTCACAATCGGCTTTAGCACCCCTGAAAAAAAACTATGAAAACGACACCCAGTAGGAAAAGTGAGAAAATTTTCGCATCCGCCATCTTCGATTTGCATTTTGACAAATTCACACTTACTATCTTACTCCGTCTTTCTTTCTCTTTGAATTAGAAGAAGACAGTCGCAAGCGCCTTTTCCCGTGACGATTTCTGCCAGTGCACTCTTACCGCAAGCGGCCTAAAGAACTTCGTTACAAAAAAAAAAAAATTTTTTTTTAATAAAACCTTATCAGATGATTTGCAATTTTAAGGTTATATGTGAATCCGAACGTTTTATTGTTTGTTTAATTTTTGGCTTTTTATCTCTCGCTTTTTTCGTGTCGAAGTGAAAGTGACAAAGCTAATTGAAGTTCAAATCTTTAGAACGTTGTGAGTAGACCCAACACTGTTCACGGCATTTAAAAAAAATAATTAAAAAGTTACTTTGTCTCACGCTCGCAGCAAAATCGAATTTTGCTCACTGTTTTTTGACAGCAAAACCTGCTTGTTTGAGGTGCTGAGGTGAAAACATAATTGTTTTGTTAGAATTAACTTAAATAGGGTACCTATTATAATATTTAGTCAAACAGCCAACACTTTTTGTAAATAACATGAGATCGAGTATTATTCTTATCATATATATATTTAATAGTTACTCATCAATCATCTGCATTTACTGTTTGTATACAATACAAAATTCTTTATTGCACAAAGAAACACATGCATTATCAGAATAAAGCTCAGTAGATAATGACTGAGTGAGTGAGCGACTGATTGGGTGAGGGACTACGTGAGCGAGTGAGTGAGTGAATTATTAACTGATTGCGTGATTGAGTAACCGAGTGAAAGAGTGATTGAAAGAGTCACTGACTGAGTTAGTAAGTGACTGATGTGTCTGAGTGACTTTTTGTTTAGCATTAACTTGGACACGCTATTAACACCATAACACTGAACAATCTATATGGAACATAGTTCCGCAAATGAAAAACAAATCTGACTCAAGATTTTTTTTTTTTATTTACTTTTCTATTACATTTCTTTGTTATAATAGTATCATAGAAGCCTAACCATCGGGTCATGGTCTGGTTTTTTATTACAACATTTCTCTTAGTCTGTAATAATGTTCTCGGGTCTACTGGCAAAACTCCTGGCAATCTTTGATTGATGACAACTAATATTATGGCCCATTGCTTAAAGTTATTACGAAAGATTAATTTTTTTTCAAATTCCGTTTCACTTTTTTCAAAATTATTGGAACTCTTATCACTATCTTCAGACGTTTGAATTGATTCATAATCTTCATACAATGTAGATTCATAATAATTTCTTACGGAACCCATTTCTATCGATTGTTGTCGCACTTGACTCGTCCTACTAAACTGGAAGAACTTGTTTCAGTCGTTTGTGTATTGGCATAAATAGAGTTTTTTATCTTTTCATACTCTTGCAAGCACTTTCTTCGTATGCCTCCCGTTCTTTTTCTATTTTTCCATGAATAGCAGTGTTTTTTTTTAAAAAAAATTGTAAGGAGGCATTTTCACACAACCTAGTAGTTAGTGGTAGTGGCAAAACAAAGCACAGTTAGCCGCTTAAATGCTGACTTACGTTCCAGAATAGTTCTTCTAGCTTAAAAAATGTCTACTTTTCGTGAATACCCAGCAAACTTCTGCATAAGAATCTGTAACTATTGCTTTAACCACAGTTAGCTGCAGGTGACGGTAATTTCGTACTTAAAGCGACATAAAGTAGTTATAACAGCTATCTTAATTTCTGTTAAGTTACTATATGCTTCATAACAGAAACAACGCCTATTTTATACAGCAGCTGAATAACTGTCAAGATGTGGTGTGTAATACAATTAAAAGTATACAGAATATAACTTATCCAGTATCATGCTTGATAATGGAATTTTATACCAATGTTATACAAAAGGGTACACAATCTCTTGAGTAACAGGTCTTTTTATGATGATTATTCAGTTTTAAGAAATAAAACCCGCAAATTACTAAACTAAATCAGCTAATAGCATTATTATAGCAAAATAAAACTTTAATACAGAACTTCGTAATACACACAGCTTCTTTATATATATAATAAAGCTTAACCCTGCATAAGGTTAAATTGTTGGCCAGTTATCTGACTTGTGTGCTGCCTGTTCTTAGGGGATCTCATAAACTTCGGGGATGTTGATGAAAACGGGAGTTGTGGTTGTGGAGCAGGACCAGCAATGAGCCAAGCATTTTTATCAGCGATGTAATCCCCTAACTTACAATATACCAGCCTGCAAAGTGTGCGTTGCAGAGAAGATTTGAATTTCGTCTAATTCAGTTGAAGTATGTGTGGAATTTTATTGTAACATTTTAAACAGTACTTCATGAAAGATAAGTCTACTTTAGCCAGTCACCTGTGAACCCTGGTTGAACTAATAGGTCCCTATTTCTTGTACTACACTCGAGATCAATGAATCCGGGTCACTTAAAGAATGTTAAAAATCTCGGAAACTAAAAATGATAGGTTAATGCAATAAATTGTATTTAATAGACAATGTAATACTCCTTAAATGAAAGTAATAAAAATATGAGTCACCATACATTTTATTTACACAAAATTACATAAAGAAAAAAACTGCTGATCTCTCCTTAAAACAAAAATAGGAAACATGACATTTTTGAACTTTGTTACGATTTTCTTGAATTTTAATACTTCGTATTGCCTCCTCGTGCTTCCATTACTGCGTTTACGCGGTTTGGCATGCTGTACACCAAGTTCCTTATACGATTTTGGGGAATATTCTCCCATTCCTCTGTGAGAGCAATTTTGAGCTCACGAAGCGTGATTGGGGGAGGGTTTCGTTGTTTTACGCATCTGCCTAGCTCGTCCCAAGCATGCTCGATCGGGTTGATATCCGGGCTGCGCGCTGGCCACTCCATACGAGTAATGTTCATCTCTTGAAGGTAGTCATTCACAATCCTACCTGTATGAGGTCGGGCATTGTCATGCATAAATATAGCATCCTCACCTAAATTGACCATAAATGGACCAACGTGATCATTGAGGATTTCTTCCACATATCTTTCGCTAGTTAAAGAGCCGTTTTCTATGATCACCAGCTCTGTGCGACTTTCAGAAGAAATTCCGGCCCACACAAGTACAGACCCACCACCGTAGGCTACTTTTTCTTCGATGCATGCTTGCTTGAATCTTTCCCCTGGTCTTCGATACACTCTGTGTCTTCCATCGTGCTTGTAGAGCATAAATTTTGATTCGTCGGAGAACATAACTTTTGACCAATCTTCAATACTCCAATTTACGTGGCTCTGGGCATATCTTAGTCTTGAAATACGATGCCCACGCTCCAGTTTAGGGCCGTTTGCAGGTCTAAGGGGTTTTAAGTTAGATTCAGCAAGCCGACGTCTTACTGTCCATGCACTTGGGTTACTTCCTCCGAGGCGTCGAAACTGATTTGTGAGTTCAGTTCCTGTAAGAAAGCGATTTCGAAGCATGGTGTTCACCAAGTATCGGTCTTCTCGTGCTGTGGTACACCTGGTTCTACCCGTTCCTGGTCTGCGTAGGTTAGAACCAGTTTCTTCGTAACGTCGGAGAACTCTTTGTACTGTTGACAGCGACACACCGACAGTCCTGGCTGTATCGCGCTGACTCCGGTCGGTTTCCAGCATTGTAAGTATTCTGGTGCATTCTTCAGGCGTAAGCGACATAATTTCAGCTTGAATAATGAATATAGAGCACTATCAACATGGTTTATGTACCCACATAAATGACAGATTACAAACAAAAGCAAAACCAAATGCTGTAATTTCGTAGTTCCATCTTCGAAAGTGGCCCTTTTTCAAATTTGATTTTTTTATGATATAACTTTACAATAACTAAGAAGTTTTAATACCTTCATTTAAGGAGTATTACATTGTCTATTAAATACAATTTATTGCATTAACCTAGCATTTTTAGTTTCCGAGATTTTTAGGATTCTTTAAGTGACCCGGATTCATTGCTCTCGAGTGTATGATTATGTCTATCACCTCAAGATGTATTTTTTTTCTTATGTACGGTTGACGTGGCTTGCGTATGGCCAGCCACGTCAACCGTCAACCTACCCAAAACAACCTTTTAGTGCTAAAGTTGAAAATCTATTTTTTTTTTTAAATGTTGTAGGTTGATGTACTAATATCCATAACATAAACAAATTCAAATTCAAAAGTCATTTATTCAAATTAGGCGGAGAATCAGCACTTTTCGAACGTCAAAATTACATAAGATAGTCCCCCAAAACGCCCACCCTTCACCACTTCCTAGTGCTTTTGCTGGGAAGAAGAAGTGGCGCAACAAACTCCCCAGCAGCACAGCTGTCTGTTCAGTTAGGACAAACAGTTCCTTTAGAGAGTCGCGAGATAATAATATATGGCTCTGATCGTTCTTTTCTGCAGAATCTGGAAGTCTGCAGCCCGTCCCCAAAAAATATGTTAAGACATGATACCTACTATGAAAATAAGTGAAATTGACTAGCATCGCGGTATCTATAACAGTAAATTGACAGATTTTTCTGACAGCATATGCTGCTGAACTTAGCCGTCCTGCAAGAGATGTTAAGTGAGGACCCCATTGTAGCCTTGAGACAAGCGTGATCCCCAGCAAAACCGTTTTATCGACAAATTCTAGTTTCTCTTGATTCAATACTGTCTCACAATTACTACTTTTGACATTTGGAGAAAATTTTATGCACTTAGTTTCTTTTTTCCATTAAATATCTACTAAATTATTAGCAGTGAACCATTTTTGGACCTGCAGTATTTACGTCGTCAAATTTGAAGCACGTCTACCTACCTAAAAAATTTAGTAAGTATCGTCAGCAAATAACACCATTTGGTCGTTAATATCCACTAAAAAGAGGAATGGACCCAATATCGAGCCTTTTGGCACACCCATTTTTACTTTTAAACCTAGTGAATTGATACCGCTTATTTGAACTTGCTATTGTCTCATATAAGACAATTTAAAGATCAGTGGTTGCCACTAGACGAGCATTAGGTACCAAAATTAACAAATATTTTGAGATAAATAAATGAGTTACTAAAAGCTAGCTATAAAACAAAACAAATCAGATCAGAAACAATTTAATTTAGGTACTTAAAATTATGCAATATATAAATAATAAGATTGCAATTAAGATATTTTTTTTATAATAGGTACATAAAAGATTTATTTTTCGAGCATGCAAATATATCAATATCAATAAAATTTGAATCATAGCATTCCAACATTCTATGAATAAGGTAGCGTAAACCAGAGTTCGTACGACAAGAATTTAGCGCGAACAGAGTACCTACGTGCACGAACCTGGGCCTCAAATCTGCTATTACAATAGTGTCAGAATGGTCTATCATTGATTTCATAATATTGTTGATTTTGACAAGTTTGGTAATCTACTAACATATTGGCTCTCCAATGGTCAGCCACTGACACTCCATTGAAAGAAATGGCATCTATTGGTAATCTCGTACATAATGAAAACTGAATAACTGACTATCTGCTAACATTTTGACAGTTCCTTTGATCAGTGACCTACCATGAGAGCGTCGTCATTGTGCAGTCATTTCTTTTAATTCGATACGAGTATAGTATCGTATTTATGGAATACAATGATCAACCAATGATCGACCATTATGAATTTAGCAGATTACGAACTTTTAGCAAAATGACAATGGGATTGTGTTGGAATGACGAATTTATAAAAATAGCAGACTTGGGCCCCTGACGCGCATAAACTGTTCGGGGGACTGAATAACACAGCTTACTCGATAAATCAATGGCATCAAAATTATTGTGTTCAATATCATGAAACACGTTGGCATCCAGGGGCCCAAGTCAAGCCTATTTTTATAAATTCGTCATTCCAACACGATCCCATTGTCATTTTGCTAAAAGTTCGTAATCTGCTAAATTCATAATGGTCGATCATTGTTTGATCATTGTACTCCACAAACACGATACTCGTAACGAATTAAAAGAAATGACTGCACAATGACGTTCTCATGGTAGGTCACTGATCAAAGGATCTGTCAAAATTTTAGCAGTTTACCGTATAAGTCAGTCATTCATTTTTCATTATGTACGAGATTACCAATAGATGCCATTTCTTTCAATGGAGTGTCAGTGGCTGACCATTAGAAAGTCATAATGACGCCAATATGTTAGTAGATTACCAAACTTGTCAAAATCAACAATTATGAAATCAATGATAGACCATTCTGACACTATTGTACTTAATAGCAGACTTGAGGCCCAGGTATTTGCGCCGGTTCTCCAAGCTGATAAGCTTGTACCTACTTATCAAGTAGTTGGGAGTATGACAAATAAGTCTTAGTCCCGTATATTCTGTAGTACATAGCACGGAGGTACTTGCGCTGGGCCCTTTCTATTCAAACTACGTACTTATGGTAGAAGGGGTTCCAAATAGGGACCGCATATTCTAACTGAGAGCGAATGAGCGTCTTATACAGATAGAGATAGGTTGAGGTACGCTTTAATTCTGTTGCGTAATACATGCAAATCCGGTAAAATACAGGTTGTTTGCGAAGTAATACAGGTAGGTATATTGAATATAGACATAAAAGATCCAGCGAAATGCCTACATATTTGTGAAATAAAACCTATAAAAAACGAAAAAAATACCGATAGATATCCATTCAAAAACTACAGGCAGGTATATTCAATAGAATTAATACTTGTAAAGAACCGGTTACAGGTATTTACGAAATAATAACGGTAATTATCTAAAAAATACAGGTATTGAATAAAGATACAATACTAGTAAATAACTAATGAACTATTAGGTTATTTGCGCAACATTACCGGTACTTATTTATCGAAAAAAACAGAAAACAGATTTTCGAAAATCAAATGATTAATAAAAGAAACAACACGAAATAGCTCCATTGCGACAGCAAATAGAGACAGGCACCTTGGTAATCATTACTCTAGATTAAAATATGTACCTTTCCTATGATACCTACATTATACCTATTGGGGCGGGTATGACACTTAATACATTGTTGCCCATCCTCCTTTATTCGCCGGCGAATTTGCTGCTGTCAAAATCTGTGTGGACTAGATAAGGGCGTTATTTCACGTCACTAGTTACAATAACTGGCTATGGGGCATGTAGCCGAATAGCTAGTTTCGAATCAAACTGTAAACACACGTTATTTTGTAGGTACAATAGGTACACCTCTGCCCTTCGGGGAAACAAGGAGTGATGTTATGTTTATGTTTTAGTTGCATCGAAAATGTAACTACTAACAACATAACCGTCCTAAACCTGAATTAAGTAATAAAATACATACTATGAAGGGAAGTTTATTTGTGTTATTATAAATGATGGCTTGTGATATGTAACGTAATATCTAATTAGTCATCTATATGTTTCGCAAATAACTGTAATACTTCGATAGAATCATCACCACCACCGAATCACCGAATAGAATTTGAAAAAATAACTAGTAGTCCCTATAAGTTACGTTTCGCGAAAATCACGTAACGACCCACTCGTAGTGTGGACTGAGACAGATAATTGGACGTAGGTAAGTAGGTACATAGTTAAGCAGAAAGGACTCAATCCACACTGACCAAAATTGAGTTAAGTATACCATCGTACTCCTGAAGGTCGAATCTATGATGTAGTGAAAACCCTATTTTTATAATGTACACGGAAACTAGTTTTTCACACTACCCTTACTCAACCCACAGTATGAAGAGCATACAAAATAATTATATTTGCTGAACTAACTCAGTCCGCTTGAATGCTTTCTGAGTAATGACATTTCTATGAGTACCTATGTTCATAAGCTCGATAGTCCAGAATAAACTCAAACAGTTTGGATCCTTTCTAAGAATTAGTTTTGATTGGAAATATCATTTGATCAAATACTTAACTGAAACGACTCAAACCGGTTGGGTCGTGTCTGTGACATAGGTTTAATGACATAAAATATTTATTCAGAAACAACTCAAAATACTTGAGATATTTCAGAAAAACAGCTTTTGATGAACAGCACATATAATATCAAATAACCTAAATTGACTCAAGCAAACTGAGTCGTTTGTAAGGAATAGATGTAATGACTGATACAAATACTTTTAATTGAATTGAAACGACTTAAAACATTTGTGTTATACATAAGTGGACGTAGTTAATCAGAAAGGACTCACTCCACAATAAGTCACTTTTGAGTTATGGGCGTTTGAATTTTCAGCTGTAATTTCTCCAACAAAAAGTTTCTTTTATTTTTATTTTTGCCCGTTATTATTAAGAGGATAGTTTATATTTGATTTGTCGGTCAAAATAGTGATAAATTTTGCAATAGATTTCGAGATATTAAGTGAAATGTGGGTTGAGTTCTTACATTTAAACTTAATTTTGTAAAGACAGGTTTTTTTTTTCTTTCTCAGAAAGGACTCAAAACTACCCAGCGACTAGAAAATAAGTTATTAAAAAAAATAAAACAACTATTATTAATTTAAAAAAATATATTAACCTTAATCATAAAATCACGTAGGTAAACATGTCATTATTAAAATTTAAAAAAAATAGAAAAAACAGGGCAATAATGAGCGCTCATATTAATTTCCGTCATCCTCCAGGTCAAAATCAAGAGTTGGCCCGTATCCATCAACATCCTCGTTGATAGAGTTGCTTCCCGTAAGGCTATTATAAAATGCGTGACAGTCTTCGGGTTTTAGAGTAAACATCGATCTGAGATCTTCGAGCTTTGCTTGAGGAATGGATTTTCCCTGGGGCCACAGAACTTCAAAATCTTCTTCTGAAAATTGGATTGCAATCCCTCCGTTTTTTTTTCGACAAATCCAGCTTTTAAATATCTCCATTCTCTGACGTCATAGTAATTAAGAATGGAACTTCTTTTTTCAATAAAATTTGTTTAGTTTTAGCCAGTTTACTTTACCTTTATTTGTACATATTTTGCGGTTAACTATACTTTTTCTATTTTTAAATGTTTTGTGTTTTCATCCTAGTAACTTGAAGGGGGTTTTTCTTTTTACAGATTTTCATGATATTGATGTATTCTTCTGCGGTGTAAATTCGCTCGTGATGCTTAAGTTCACATTCAATCTTACTGAAATCAGTGTCATTGGGCAAAAAGGAATCTAAATATTTAAAAGTTATCGTTTTAAGATTTGGGTGGCTGTTAAGTATAGTTTTTAGCATGAGGATTATTTTAATATTTCTGTTTTGTCCCCCGCAGCAGATGCTCCAAAGGACTAAATTCTCTACTCCATCCCTCAGATCGTTTTTAATTAAATTAATGAGGCACGAGCCAACTTCTTGGGCTCCTCGTCCGGCTTCCCCTTCAACCCAGATATTGCGTCGCCCTTGATCGTTAGAGCCAACGTGGATCCCAGCGTTATAAACCCATAACTGACGCTTATAAAATACTATGTTAGTAGGTACCTATACGGGGCAAAGGTGGAGTTTTATCGAGATCGGGATACTTGCAAGAAATGCGATTTATTAGCCCTTGAGATTAAGAGGTGTTGTGTACCAGAAGAAAAAGAACTGTTGATCCAGCAAAGAGAAATTCATCAAAGGAGAGCGGAAGATCTTCGTAATCAAATGTCTCAAGACATGGCGCGTGCTACAACAGATCCCAAATTTGAATGTCTTACCTATGATCTGGAAAAAACTCCACCTTTGCCCCGTATACCTACTAACATAGTATTTTATAAGCATCAGTTATGGGTTTATAACGCTGGGATCCACGTTGGCTCTGACGATCAAGGGCGACGCAATATCTGGGTTGAAGGGCAAGCCGGACGAGGAGCTCAAGAAGTTGGCTCGTGCCTCATTAATTTAATTTAAAACGATCGACAAAACAGAAATATTAAAATAATCCTCATGCTAAAAACTATACTTAACAGCCACCCAAATCTTAAAACGATAACTTTTAAATATTTAGAGACCGGCCATTCCTTTTTGCCTAATGGTAATGACACTGATTTCAGTAAGATTGAATGTGAACTTAAGCATCACAAGCGAATTTACACCGCAGAAGAATACATCAATATCATGAAAATCTGTAAAAAGAAAAACCTCCTTCAAGTTACTAGGATGAAAACACAAATTTTTAAAAAAATATAGTTAACCGCAAAATATGTACAAATAAAGATAAAGTAAACTAGCTAAAAACTAAACAAATTTTATTGAAAAAAGAAGATCCATTCTTAATTACTATGACGTCAGAGAATGGATATATTCAAAAGCTGGATTTGTCGAAAAAAAACGGAGGGATTGCAATCCAATTTTCAGAAGAAGATTTTTAATAATGACATTTTTACGTGATTTTGTTATTTTATGATTAAGGTTAATAAATATATATTTTTTTTATAATAATAGTTGTTTTTTTTTTAATAACTTATTTTCTAGTCGCTAGGTAGTTTTGAGTCCTTTCTGAGAAAGAAAAAAAAAACCTGTCTTTACAAAATTAAGTTTAAATGTAAGAACTCAACCCACATTTCACTTAATATCTCGAAATCTATTGCAAAATGTATCACTATTTTGACGGACAAATAAAATTTAAACTATCCTCTTAATAATAACGGGCAAAAATAAAAATAAAAAAAACTTTTTGTTGGAGAAATTACAGCTGAAACTTCAAACGCCCCTATCTCAAAAGTGACTTATTGTGGAGTGAGTCCTTTCTGCTTAACTACGTCCAATTATTGTGCCACAATGCCAGTACCAGTCTACCAGAAGTCACTCGAGTATCGACTGAGCTACTTGGCTGCCAGAATTTTTTTAGTTTCGTTTTTTAGAAATAGCAGGAGGAGGTTATATTATATTGATTGACAATTTGACAGTTATCAGCGCAAAGACACTTTGACAGTTTAAAACCTTTTGTGTCATTCATTTGGTGAGTAATACAAATCAAAATTGTGTTTTTGTTCAATTATTGTGTTGGTTAAAATAAATAATCCTTTTAAGTAGTTCTGTGGATATAAATAGAAGAGCCCTTGTTCAAATGGTGCCTGATTAAATAAATGAGTCATGTGTGTGCTGAAGTAATATCTGACCCAGCGTTAACTTGACAGAATACATATTTAACTAAACAGTAATTCAGCGTTTCAGGTACACTTTCATGTTACTACATTGAAGACGAGAATGAAATATTCAGGTCTGTTTTAAAGACCTTTAAAAATGTATGTGTCTTTGCTACGAAGATACAAAAGTATGATACTCGCCAGTATATTCTTTTTTTACGTTGGTTGTGGTATAACTCTTAACTTTTTACGTCTCGAATGTGCTAATGCTCTAGCTGCCAAAGATTTAAGTGATTCAAAAAATTCTTTAGCTAAGTATGAATATGCTGTATTAGTTTTAAGTGGTCCAGATAATGAAGCTAAAAGAGATGCAATAAGAGCCACATGGATGAAATTATCGAATAATATATTTGTGGAAAATGGAGAAAAACTTTACAAGTGGAATCACACATGGACTGAGCAACATGCTATGCATGATTTCATAAAATTTTATTTCATAATTGGCACCCAAGGTCTGAGTGAAACGAAGCTAACAAGGTTAGACACTGAAAATAATAGAAGCAATGACCTTTTATTATTAGACAGCTTTGAAGATAGCTATAAGAATCTGGCTATGAAAATGTTACATTCATTGAAATGGCTCACAAATAATTTGAGTAGATTAAAATACTTGATAAAATGTGATGATGATTCTTTTGTGAGAGTTGATCTGATAATAAAAGATCTGGAAGCATATGCGCCCGAAATGAATGCTCATGAAATAAGTGACTATGTTACGTACAAGGTAAACAAATTATTTTCTTATCATTAAAATACCTACACATTTTTTACCCTCCCAACTATTTGAAACCAGTTGGTGCCCACTGTACACATCTCAAATTCCTTAGCAGTAAACTGTTACCACTTCAATCTTGAACATACTCAGGATATCCACACTTAAATCTTGGACTAATAGGTAGTATTTATCACATTTCAGAAAGATCTTCCATCATACAAAGGTCTGTATTGGGGATATTTTGATGGGAAAGCCCGTGTGTACTTAAATGGAAAATGGCAAGAAAAGGACTGGTTCCTATGTGACAACTACTTACCTTATGCGTTAGGTGGTGGCTATGTCATATCTCGCAGCATTGTTGACTATGTTGGAAGAAATGCCGATATGTTGGGGTGAGCAAATATTTCGGACATTTTGTCGATTTTACCAACATACTAGCTTCCACTGCCACTGGCTTTGCCCACTTGATGTGTTTATAAATATTTATAGCCTATTTTACTCATTGATAAATATAATTCTACTGGAGAAAGAATTTTTTAAATTGGTCCAATAGTTTTTGAGTTTATTCATTTTATACACAAAATTCAAATCTTTTCACTTCATAATAGGTTGGGGAAAAAGTTGCTTCGCATTTTTTAAGAAAACTCAAAACATTTTTTAATATAGTTTATTTACATTTAACTAAAGAATGTAGGTACCATTTTGTTCGATACCTTTTTGCCATCTTGTAGGTAGGGACATGATCCCATTGCTATAGAAATTTTGGGACTTTTGATCAAAATACCGCGACAAGTGGTTTTGGCAGTCACTGACACTGCCTAAGGAATTCTGAAGAGACCGAAACAGGTGGAAATCTGAAGGAGCAAGGTCAGGACTATACGGCGGATGCATTAACACCTCCCAGCCAAACTCTTAATTTTTGCTGAGTGGCTAAAGATGTGTGAGGTCTAGCATTATCATGATGAAAAACCACACCCCTTCTGTTAATTAATTCCAGCCGCTTTCTCTCAACTTCTTGCTTTAATCTCATCAGTTGTTCGCAGTAGAGTTCAGAATGGATGGTCCTGCCTGGTGGTAACAGCTCATAATGAATAATGCCCTTCCAATCCCACCACACACACAGCATCACCTTGTGAGTTAACCTGGGTTTCGCCACAGTCTGTGAAGCCTGACCGGCCTTTGACCACGACCTTTTTCGCACGTTCTTATCGTACGTGATCCACTTTTCATCACCAGTTATCAGTTTCTTCAAAAAATGGTTTGGTTCGTTTTCGGTTCATTAGGTTTCTTTCAGTGAACTCGTGAGGTACCCAAATATCGAGCTTTTTGTGTACCCAGTTTTTTTCAAATGCGACAAAACTGTTTTGTGGTCAATTCTCAGTTCTTCAACTACGTCGTAACTACTGATATGCCGATCTTGCTCCACTTTTTCAAAAATGGCATCCATTTTATCCGTAATAGGGCAACCAGAGCGACGTGCATCTTTGACATCAAAATTTCCGGATTGAAAACGCTTAAACCAAATTTGTGCTACTCTCACAGACACTGCACTAGGTCCATAAACATCGCAAATTTTTTTCGCGGCTTGCGTTGCATTTTTACCTTTTTTGTAGTAAAATTTTAAAATGTATCGAATTTCTTCATTAGATTCACTCATCTTGACGGTACGAAAAACAAATGAAAATCACACATTTTCCTAATTTGAATTTGGAATTATGTTCTTTAAAATTTAAACTTTCAATGATACCAAAACCAGCCAGATACAAATAGTATAGCCAAAGAGATTTTATTACAAGTTCATACATACTATAATGCGAAGACTTTTTCCCCAACCTAATAATATTAGCGTAGAAAAATAAATATTACAAAAAGAAACCGTAAATGCACAGGCTTAAAAACTGTACATGGATTTCTAAGAATTTAACAAAAGCATAGCTGTTATAGTGATCTCTGATCTTATTTATTTATTTCAGACATTACAAATCGGAAGATGTCTCAATGGGTGTGTGGACTGCCTCTTTAGATGGGATGAACCGAGTACATGACGTTAGATTCGACACTGAATGGAAGTCCAGAGGCTGCACCACCCAGATGTTAGTAAGACACAAACAACTGCCAAGTGACATGTTCCAACTATATAAAACATTGGTCTATTCACACGGAGAAAAACTTTGTAAGACTGAAACTATTTTAAGAAAATCATATCTTTATAAATGGGATGTTTTGCCAAGTATGTGCTGTAAATAGTTGTGCTGATTGTAGTATGTGCTAGAAAACTCTAGGTTTGGTTGTGTAGGCTAAGTTTATTTGATCAAACACAATTCCATTGTGGGCATGGTCCCAATAGTGTGTTCATTTATATTAGAATAATCATGTTCAGTATTTGATTTGTTGTGGAATGTTTTTTAAATTATAGTTTAGGAAAAAAGTGCAGTAATATGTTTAGAACATACAGCTAACGATGGTTACTACATTATGGCAGTTGGTTTAGGTATAACCTTTTCAAATATTTCTCAATAATAAGCTGATATTAGTGAATCCTGTCAACTACCAGTGGCAGTAATAACCGGCTTATATTACTGCCACTGGTAGTTGACAGGTGTAAGAACAACTTTTCATAACTAGCAGTAAAGTTATATTTTTAAGATCAACTTTACTTACCTATTCCTTAGGTTTATAAGAAATTTCTAGTCAATTGTACATGTTTGCTTTGATACCAATAAAACACAATATTTTTGAACATTACAAGAAATGTGCATTTTTATTTTAACTAAACAAATTAATATAAATTAGATATACAACACATTTTTGTCATTTAGGGGTAACCATGTAATCATTGTGTCATAAATAACAAAAAGTGACAATAATTCAACAAAAAAATTTCTTATTGTTATTTATACACTCCCACACACAGGCACCCGAATATCACATTATAACAGATTCTATAAACTAAATTTAATTATGACTTTTCATATTCATGTAAGTTTGATTGTTTTGAAATGTTGAACTTGACAACTCTTCTTTGAAGTAGTCAATGGTTCTTTGCAGACCGTCTTGTAATGGCACCTGAAATTAAAACAAGAAAATTAAATACACAAGTGCCTGGACAAGTGTTTTAGTAATAGTAGTCTCCAGTTTCAAAGGTAGAAATAATTCCACTGGGTCAAAATCACAACAAAAATCGTGACAATAGTGTTACTTACAGATCAACCAAGTTGAAAAGAAAAGTTAGCTATTGAGCCATGTGTCCCTTTACTTTTACCCTCGATAATCTAGATTCTAGGACATATTATTAGCTGCAGTACAAGCTGAGACATCTGTAACCATCATCTGCCTAGCCTATTCCCACTATGCTGGCTTCTAGTCTAACTGGATGCAGCACCGTAACCATGTCCGCAAAATCCTTTTTTCCTTTGCCTCTGATCATCCTTCCTACAATCGCTTCGAAACTAATGCTGAAAGCTGCTCACCTTAGGTTCCCAATGCAAATTCTCCTTAGCGACTGTGATGTCTGGACGTCGCCGCTGTGGGTCGTCCTCCACCGGAGCGCCCTTCGCCACCATGCTCCGACATCCTGGCACTTGATTCTTGATTATCATGGCAAATTCTGAAATTAATAGTAATATATTTAGAGCCAAAATTCAAAAGCAGTAAGCTCGCCACCACACATCTGGTGAAATGTGGGTGTCATAAAGATCTCTCTCAACACCTGCGGCCAACTCTAGGCGTGTTTTTATGCTATGTTTATAGAATAGAAAGCTCCCTTCCGCTATACTCAATCTCTTTGTGATAAGTAATTGGAGTATTTTTTTGTGCTATAAGAGTTTGGTAGTCCTTTACCCATACGGGGGATTTTCACTAATCAGATCAAAAATGTATTAAATAGCAAATGTGAGTAATACAAAAATATATAATAGTATGTGTAGGTAAATAAGCTATCGGGTCCTTCACAACACAATCCTCAACTTTAATAGTCACCAAGGTTAAAAAAATATGTCGCATTATGATTCCGAAATTATAGCTATTGGTGAGAATTGTGGGGTGAACGTGTCCACACAATCCTCACCTCGGTGCAAGCAAACTGCTGGGAGCACCGACTTTGTTACAATTGCAAAGTTTGTTAAGGCGACGTTTTCCGGGCCTGTGGGCCTTTGAAACGCTACCTCCGCCTCCCCCAAATGCAGAGTGACGTATTTATTTACGATTCACTGCCGATCATTTCGCGAAAAATCCATGCCACAGCATATATATTTGCAGTTGACCAACTGAACTTGTTTTTCTTAGGTTCGATTTTTTTCAATAAGTTTACATTTTATGGGACTTACGGTGTAGTGAACTAAAATGATTACTTAAAATATCCTGTGTACCTAATGGGCGTTTTCACATTAACAGATAACGACACCAGCCCGATACCGATATGTCGGCAGCTATTATACCGACATCGATATAATTATTATCGGCCCAATGATATTGGTGACCATCGCGACGCACCAAACAACCACAGTACCTACTAAGTATCGACGTCTTGAAGTCGGCAGTGCGAAAAAGTGTGTCCAAGTGAAAAAATGCCGCTACTCTCACCGCACTGAGTCTTCGCCGATAGACATCGTACCTATTTCGGTGTCGGTCGCTGTCTGCGACGATATAGGTGACAATAGCAAGACAATGTAAAAGTGTTTG
Source organism: Xanthia togata (assembly GCA_963853775.1). Classification (NCBI taxonomy): domain Eukaryota; kingdom Metazoa; phylum Arthropoda; class Insecta; order Lepidoptera; family Noctuidae; genus Xanthia; species Xanthia togata. The sequence goes on from OY970793.1 coordinate 15,113,219, forward strand.
GTAGGCACTAAACGTATCCGATCATCTGACCTCCGATATCGTGTCGATGTCGGGTCGGTGTCGTTATCGGCTAATGTGCTGTGTTGTGACAATCAATTCATTTTATTAATTAAAGAAACAATTTTTTTACCTTTTGATATAGTGTTATGGGATAGTTCGTAGAACGTACACAGAAAAACATGAAGTTTAGGCCTCTTCTGTCATCTATGGTTTTAATAAAAATCAATATCTATGGTTAGGTGACTATTACTGAGAAATCGCGTGTACAAACTGCACACGGGATTTTTTTAGTGATATTTAGGTAGTTTTGAATAATCTGTAAGAATCAGTGTTGTGCCATTAAGTATTATATGAAGGAACACAGGCGTATTAAAAACTTCGCAAGCAATGGGAAATTTCTACTGAAGGCTGCGCGTTTAGACCTCAGGAGGAGCTGCTTCTCACACGGATAACTCTGTCGCTTTTTCGCTAGTGCAGCCAGCCAGCCAGTCGCGTCACCAGTCCTAACTCTGTATATTTTGGTCGGCGAGACCAAAACTACAAACATATTGTATTTACAGTGAAGATTTATAAAATATGCCTGTTATTTTAATATATTGTGGTATCTTACGACTTCCACGTGAATGAAATCGCGGACAGAAACTAGTTTCAGATAAACATGGCTTTGCGGTAGTAAGGTGAAAGTTTAAAATTGCAATGGTTCTACTGCGTATCTCAACGGTCCCGCAAAAATGTAATTTTGATAGAAAATATCAAAGTCGTAATTTCGTTCGTTATAAAAGGAAATCTTCTGCAAAATTGCATGCTTCTATCGTGGTTTAGGTTGTGCATTGTATGTCAGTGAATTTAAGAAAAAAAAAACATACAAACTCTCAACTCATCTTTATTTCTTCAGGATTTTTATTAAGTTGAATTGGCTAAAAATGGTCTGACTGTTTCGCTTATACTGTGACCATATTTTTTTGTTTTGGATGCTTCCCACCGCTCATGAAGATTCGTAAATATTGACAGCTATATATGAAGTAACAATTGCCGTACTTTATTGTCAAGTGACGTACCTACTGCTACAGCTATAATTTATCGAATCTATTATTTTAGGACATCGACATTTTAGAACGACATTTTATCGTACACAGTAGTGTCGTATACGATATCGTAACCAGTGACTTTTTGTATTCGAAACTGAAAATGGTTCATACTGACTGAGCCAATACGATACAATCACGGATTCAAGAAAAAATTGTGTTGCTGGCTCAGCTATTCGAAAAATATAATTACGATTTTTATCGTGTTCTATACATTTGGTCATGTTAGTATAGCACTTTTGTTCGAAACAGCATTTTTTTTTTCTAATTTTAATTGTTCTTGCCAGAGTGAAAGTTGTTTTAAATATTTTTTATACAACCGAAACCGGACCAATTGTATATTATATGTTTATTAATATAGAAAATGATATTAGCAAAGACAGTTCGGTGGAGAGTAAATATAGTAACATGGATGAATCTGATTAAAAAATCTTTAAAAAAACGTCTTCATTACGACGATAAAAATTTATATAAGACTCGCACTTGACTATAATTGTATCGATAATAATTTGTAATGTGTCTAACACTATTGTAAGATGACAATTAAACGTCATCATAACGCATAGAAATAATCACACTTTCGAAAACAATATTATGAATTAAAACTATATTAAAATTACGAAATATTTTTTCTGAGTTGTCGAAATTTCATATCTAATGTGTTCTTCTTTTATTTGTTTTTTTTTTAACAACTGCAGAAAGAGCGTATTTTTAAAAATGTTGACATAGGTCCACCCTCGATGGCAGAGCAACGCCGTGTCCTCGTGGAGGCGATCGGTGGCGGGGATCTCTCGCGTCCGGCCCTGGTCCAGGCCATGGTACGGAGCGAGAGGGCATGGGAGGCCGTCACCTCCTTCTGCGAAGCAGTAATGCTCGCGAAGGAGGAGGCGGAGGGAGAGGCAAATTTCGCGCCCTCACGCCCCTAGCCGCCGCAGGATGAGACGCCCTGGGCGTCGGGAATCGATCGCGGATTCCCGGCTACCGTAGGCGCGGGCTTGCGGACGGTGAGCAATGGGTAGCTCGCCGTCCAACCAAGTCGATACTCCCTGCCGTTTGCTTGCACTGATGTGAGCATTGTTTGGTTTCACCCCACAATCCGCACCAAGTTATAGCTAGAATTTCGGAATCTTAATGCGACTATTTTTTTAACCTTGGTGTCTATTTCTTGGCAATATTTTTTCGTTCTCAAAATTGTTTTTCATGAAGTTTTCAAAGGTCAGTATTGTGTGGTCATTCGGTTACGTAGGTACTAAAACGTGCTTCTCCATAAAGGGTGTGGTTCAAACCTACTAAAAATAATAATCATAGTAGGTGTGTCCCACAAATGGAGGCAGTAACTTATCTACATGTTGTAGGAAGCGCAACAGGAAAGTTAGTAATATCTTGCGATAAGCGTTATCATAAAGTTCTACCGACTTAGAGATAAGAAGAGTTCAATGAATTGAAAACATGTAATTTGATTAGTATTTAAATTTTGCCTCGTTGGTCTAGTGGTGACTGCCTCGTTGGTCTGGTGGTCGCAAGCGCTACTGCTGAGCATGAGGTCCTGGGTTCGATTCCCAATTCGGGCAAAGTATTATTGGGTTTTTCCAACAGGAATTATGCAGTAGTAGCCCGGAGTCTGTAATTGTGCCCGGTTGAAGGCAATAGACTCGCCCCCTATTACATGGGACTTAAAAAACATAACTGGCGAAATGTGGGTGTACTACAGGTACACCTCTGCCCAACCCTTCGGGGAAACAAGGCGTGATGTTATGTTATGTTGTAAATATTTAGTACAACTTAATAATTCTTTTTGCATTTCATTTTGATTTTACTAGGTCGATTGTAATTTTTTTTTTTTTGCCGGAAGGTGTCTCCTTTTGCGCTAAAAAGTTTGTCACTTCATAACTGTGCATACATAAATAACCTATAGCGTTCCTGGTGCTGGGATTTAGGCATCCTCTCAATGAGAGTGCGCCATAATCCAACACGCGGGCCCAGTGCGGGTTGGTAGACGTCACATGTCTTCGAATTTTTGGTTCTACGTTCCCGCTTGATGTTTTTCTTCGCCTTACGCCTGTCTGGTTTCGAACCTACGACCTACAACTCATAACAGCCGCTACCACTGCCTCATAATTACTGTGCATGAATCATTGCAATCCGAACCTAATATAAATGTCGATAAAAGTCACATGTCACGTTATAGCAATTATTTACCTTGTATAGTATTTTCTACGGGATTCCCGAGGTTAACAGGTAGCGTGTAATTGGCTGCCATCAGTGCCAGCAGACCGTCAACGAGGTCAGATACGTAACAGAATGAGCGGGTCTGCTTCCCGTTGCCATATACCTGGAAAATATAAATAAAATAAAAGTAGCAATATTATCTCGTTTTGAACGATTCATTTTAATAAGTACTAATCAAATTAATCGCCACTAAAACATCACATAAATTAACTTACGACCTAGTAGGGCCCCGCTTATAATGGCACATAACTTCGAGGCAGGCCTAGACAGAGATGGCGGAATGAGCTGGACTCCTTTAATAAACATTGGTCCTTGGCAGGTCTGGATAGAGAAAGGTTGAATGATATGGCCTCCGTACGGAGGCCTTTGCTGGGAAAAGGCCTCCCTACTATCTTTCGGCATAACGGCAAATAAAAAAAAGGTTCGTAGAGGCTCTTTTATTGCACAGCTTTTATTTTTTTATTTACACATCTTTTTCCCATCTTCTTCTCACCTGATGGTAAGCGAAGATCAGGCCGAAGGTGGAAGCGAGCTTCACCCGGATTGCTCAACCACAGAGGAACCGGCTATCTTACCTCTAACTGCCGAAACATAACCATGCTGTTAACATTGTTGTTATGGTGACAGACTTAGATAAGATGGTGGTAGCTAACCAGGCGGACTAAGAACAAGCCTTACCACCAACCGAGCAGAAAGTTTTGCCTCCACTGGGAATCGAACCCCGGACCTCTGGGTTTGAGACAGGTGGTTTAACCACTAGACCACAGAGGCGGTTAAAATCATCATTTTTCTGTATAGCGTAATATAAAATATATGTAAGTTAGTAGTAAGACCTCAGAGAGCTAGCTTCCTCTCAGGTCGAGGATTCCGGGTGAAGCTCGCTTCCACTTTCAGCCTGATCATCACTTACCATTAGGTGAGATGAAGGCGAAGCTTCCCCATTATGGTTAAAAGAAAAACATTTGGATTTTACCATATCCTCAAATATTTGAATTTCATAATAAAAATTGCTAACTGAACTGCTGCTCATATCAATACTCTACCATCTACATAGGTACATGATACAGTAATATTACAACTTTATTAAGATCGTAATCAGTTGAATACTTATGAAAGCATTGGAAGTAAATGGAACACCGGCCAAGTGCGTGTCGGACCACGCACAGTGAAGGGTTCCGTAGTTGGGGTGAATTTATCCCAAGAACAAACAACATTGTAGTTGTTGTCAACACGTAAGTAACGATTTTCGGACTTTTTCCTATTCTGTGAGACCTAGCTTCTTGCCAAATTTCATGATTCTAGGCCAACGGGAAGTACCTTATCGGTTTCGATTTATTTAGGAGTACCTATGAAAATATGTCGCATTTTTTATTGCGTTGACTTAGAAGCTTGATTTTTTTAGATCTCCAAGGGCCGTAATTTTACGTATTTGTTTTATTAATTTCATCTTGATACCTCCACGCGTAAATCCGCGCGCGCGTTATTCGTGAGAAAAAGGGTCTTGACAGACAGACAGACGGACAACAAAGTGATCCTTTAAGGGTTCCGTTTTTGGCTTTTGAGGTACGGAACCCTAAAAACCAGGCAATACAGCAGACTTTAAAAAGTATCTATACCTAGAAGCTGGGTGTACAGCTTCTACAGCTTCAGCACATCAACCTACCCGAAACTGTCAAATTAAAAATCTGTACTTTTAGGTTTCCCTACCAGAAGGGTGCCAAACTGGACCCTATTACAAAGGGTCCACTATCCTTCCGTCATATCAGCGGGCTGAATATCTTAGACCGTAATAGGTAGACAGTTGACATTTTCGCAGATTGTGTATTACTATGACCGATATAACAAGAAATAAAATAAAGTAAAAAATTAAAGGGGGGTAACCATACAAAAAACGTGTAGTGTTAAATTTAGTACGGTGGTTCTAAACCCTTTGTGTGCGAGTCCAGCTCGCACTTGGCCGGTTTTTAAAGTTAGGGATGGTAGGGCCAAAAACACATGCTTAAACTAAATTGAAATAATATAAGTTTCTTACAGTAATTGTCAAATTCTGCAGTGCCTGCATAATAAAGTTGGACACCACTCGTCCGTCAGACACGTGCATCCTGGGGCCATACGTGTTGAATATCCGCGCCACTCTGACGGCCACCTTCTCCTGTTTGGCATAGGAGTAGGCCAGGGTCTCTGCGACCCTCTTGCCTTCGTCATAACATGCTCGTGGCCCTGAAACGTAGAGAGGTATTTATGAATTAAGGATTGGATTACATCCACATTCCAACCATTATTATTGAATTTATATTCTTTGAAATTTCTCGAGACCCTAGGGTCCCGGACCTTTGGAAGGCGTACGAGGGGCCGAAGCCAACTCGCAGAGGCCCGTTAGACGTGTCTAATGAAACGAGGCACTAACCGACGATTATCCCTGTACGCACTAATCTAGTGCACCCAAGGACAACCCCCGGTTAGTGCAGGACTATTGCAAGATATGGAAACAATGATATTGGATTATGGGTTTGGGTGGCTAAGTGAACTGGCTATCTAGAACTATGGAAAGACTATGGCCCCTGCCTGACCAATATCTTATATAAAATAGACAGGTAAAATGGCAGGGGGTGACTTGCACACTCAATAATGGGCCCCCGAAAACGGTCGCTAGCACAAAGTGTCGCAGCGACAAGGGGGCAACATGTCCTGAGGTGCTTATAAGGAGTGGAGCGGTATTCCACGGCTATCAGGACAATCCCGGAAGTACGGTCAAGATCCCTACCAGCATCTTACTGGAATACTTCCTTCCTCCAAGCACATTTGCTCTTGCGAATCTCCACTCAAGCCGGCCAATAAAGGCAAGAAAGAGGTGGGAGCTCTATTCCTCGTCAGTGTTCACTCCAGCCGGCCAATAAAGGCAAGCCAGAGATGAGGAACAAGATTTCTCCCGGGAAATAGGGTCCGTGGGGTCTCTACTGCCCAACAGCTCGCCACATGCTGCCCTGCGGGTTTGTGTATCTCTCTTGGTCTGGCTCCTCATCCCAGATCTATTCCGGCAAAAAAAAAACTCTACCGGCATAGACCTGGAGTTCGGAGTGCGCAAGCCCCACCACGACGTCAACGTAGAGATACGGCGGTGGGGCCATTATTATTATTATTATAAACGCGGAAATGTGTGTCTGTCTGTTTGTTTGTAATGTTTTCACAGCTAAGCTGCTGACCCAATTTTGATAAATTTTGGTATACAGATGGCTTGAATTGGATAGCTAGGGAGCCCATTGAGTTATGTGCATTTTGGCTTTTAACCTTTTCACCGCCACGGACATCAATAGAAGTTCCAGATTTTCGTGCCACCAGCGCCACGACTTCATTAGAAGCTCTTCATTTTAACTATGTTATAAAATTATATTTACTGTATTTAACAGGATAATATTTCAACGGGTAAAATCAAACAGCGTTACCTTTCGCGTCACATCACTGGCCGACTATATATAAAGTCCTTGGCGTTCTGGGGATATTAAAAATGTTCGGAATATTTGTTTTTGCCAATTTTAAGACAATTAGGGGCTTCTTTTGTGTGGAAAAATAAAAAAACGGTATTAGACAGTGCTTTAAAATAATAAAATGTTAATATAATTATCGAAAACAATTTGAGGTCAGTAAAATATGAACTTGGATAACTACTTTATAACAAAGGGAAAATAGACGAATTTCGACCGTCGGATAGGTGCCGAACCGGAATTAAATAGTTGTTGGCAATCCTTATCGATAATTATATTCCCATCTCTACAAAACAATTGGTTGTCAGCTATAAGTCTATGGTTGTCAGTGCCCCGGGCGCCACGGACTCCTATAGAAGACGTTCTGTGACGTCATAAACATATGGCTATCAAGGTCACTTTGGCATAGTGCAGTCTACAGCACTATTTGTTGCACTTTTTATTGCTTCATTATTAATAAGTAAAGAAATAAGTAAGTTATTGACATGAACGAAAAACTGGATACGGATGAGCTTTTAAGCATTCTACAAGGTGTGGAATGTGAGAAAACGGGTCGTGGGACTGTAGCATTAGAATGCCCGGCCTGACGGGTAGGTAAACGCTACCGTTACATGAGTAAAGAAAATAATTCAAATTAAAAAAAAAAAAAAAAAATGTTTATTTCTTCCACAAGATTACAACAATTAGTTTGTGATTGGAGCCTTCCTTTAAGCAAACAATGCCTGTATTAGAAGACTCCACTCTTCCATAACAAAAGTAAGAAAATACTAATAACATATTTAACATAGATAATAGACAAGATTGGCATATAAGCATAGTTTGTGTGTGTGAGTGAATGTGTGTGAGTGTGAGGGTGCATGTGTGCGAGTATGTGTGTGTGTTGTGTGCCTGTGTGAGAGTAAAGGTTATATTGTTGGTTTCAAGAGCTCTTCCGTTTCGTTATAAGTAAGTGGTTTGATCCATTTCAGTATATTTTTTTGCATTCATAATATTGGTGTTTATATATACATATTTCTTTATTTATTATATTATATAACCGTGCAGATCGTGTATTAAATTGCATGGAGGCAACCTTAGTTTTTGTTTGGGGGACTTCTGCAATAGCATTTTTTCTTCGCTTTGCTAGTTTAGATGCATCGTAAGGTAGAGTTTCTTTAATATAGTTTGAACTATGTATAGTTTTCTAACTGAGAGTAAATCGCTTAATTTATAAAGACTATCTGTTGGATATCTAATTTTCTTAAAATACATAGTTTTTATCAGGGCACGTTGTGCAAGCTCTACTTCTAAGAATTTAATTTTGGATGACCCTCCCCAGTTAGGAATACAGTATACCAATACAGACTGAGCCAAAGCGACGTATATCTCATTAAGGAGATTTCTAGAAGTGTTATTACGACTAATTATATTTTTTGGCACAATATGTCTTAGTGAACTAAATAACCAACACAGTTTTCTAACCCTGTTAGCAACCTGTTCGATATGGGGATACCAAGATAGTCTCTGGTGTACTACTACCCCTAAATATTTGGTTTGTTTTACTTTACTTTATTTTTGGGCAATTACAATTTTTATTCTTGAAGTCCTCACAATCGTGAATTTTAATTTTAAAATCATCCGTCGGTTCAGTTCGTGCACTAATACTGAAACACATGAAATTCGTTTTACCTGTATTCAAGGTAAGCTAATTTTTTTTCAACCATTTGGCTATCATTGCCAAGCTTATTTCAGCTGTGTACTCAACATCTTCCCAAGAGATACCAGAAAAAACGATAGCCGTATCATCAGCATAAGAGAAAATTTTGGCGTTTTTGATTTTTAAGTTGCAGACATCGTTGATATATATTAAAAACAACGTTGGACCCAATACGCTTCCTTGCGGTACGCCGTAAGTTACATCCGCGTAGTCACTGGTATACTTTCCAATCCTAACGCTCTGCCTCCTATCACATCGATAGTTTTTTATAAGAGATAGCGGAGTTCCTCTTATTCCGTATTTTTCTAATTTACTCACCAGGGTTGGAACAGAGACGGTGTCAAACGCTTTTTTTAGGTCTAAGAAGACAGTAACACATTTGTTGCCACTATTCATAGTATCAGCTACTAGCGATGTTAGAGCGGTTACTGCATCCTCGGTTGATATACCTTGTCTGAACCCAAATTGTGTAGGCGACAGTAAGTCGTATTTACGTAGGTAGTTAATTAGCCTGTTATTTATTAGTTTATCAACAGTTTTGGAAATTGCTGGTAGTACTGATATTGGTCTATAGTTGTTGACATCGTCTCTGTTCCCTCCCTTGTAAACAGGTGTAATAATAGATATTTTTAGTTCTTCCGGAAAGACGCCTTTATTAAAGCACAGGTTAGTCAGATGAGTTAAGATTGGAAGAGCTACCATTTTTATATATTTAAGAAACTTTGTAGTAACTCTATCCCAGCCGGGGGCACTATCAGTTTTTAAGCTCATTAGAATTCTATCCACTTCATAACAGTCAGTATCAAAGAGTACAAAAGAATGAGATACGGAAGATTGATTTCCAATTAGGTGTTGGGGGTCAGAGTCTAAGTCAGGTTGAATTTGCTGGGCTAGTTGCTTACCAATGTTAACGAAAAAATTGTTGACATGATTAACTGACACGGTAGGGGATGGCATTAAGTTTAATAATTCCGTATTTTCAGTCTTACTTTTATAAGAATAAGTAAAAAAAAAAATATTTTTCCAAAGCAATTTATTGTTTGTCACAGAGTTGGCTAGTAATTCCTTTTGATATTTCCTTTTCAATTTTTTTATGAGGTTATTGCAATAATTTCTATACCTATTATATGTAATCTTTTAAATTTCATTGCTAGGATCCCTTTTAAGCGTTTTTTGCATTTTATTACGATTGTTTATACATTTTAATATACCTTGAGTTATCCACGGCTTAATTATTCGTTTTTTGTTAGTAATTGTTACAGTGATAGTATTATTATTTATAGAGTTAGTAGTAGTAGGTAGTTAGAATAGAGACAAAGCTTAAACAGTGCTGTGATAAGTACACTGCCATAAGAATTTTATTACTTAAATCTATACCTACTTACTTTTAATTTCGAAAAACGGCGTAATACACAATAAATAGGTACAGTGATAAGTTCTGCCGCTTATATACCTAACGGTAAAGAAAGTTGACTGAAGTAGTTTAATAAAACACGGGAGTAGACAAATATAGAAAAAAGAGCATAGACCACATCCCTAATCAGAATTGAATTTAAACGTATTTTCTTTCTTTCTTTTCTTTCTTTAATTGAACGTGCTCTGAGCGCCAAGGACTTGAAATGAAGTCAAAGAATGACGTCATTAAACAATTAGAGATGTACCTCATTTCTTATGGCTCTAGTTGAGTTATGTATTTGTTTCTTTGATACTTATAATTTATATTGTTTATTCTTAATATGGATACTTACTGTGAAATAAAATAAATATGGAAATATTTAATCAGTTTTTATTTATATCCGTAAAATTATAAATAAAACATAACTTAACGTGTATAATTCTCATTCATCGATATGACGCTACCCTCATTATTACTGTATATATTTCGTTAGACATTTATAGCTTGGCGCTAGGCGAGGCATCACGTTCTGTGTACGCTGGCGGTGAAAAGGATAAGAAACCAATATCGATGTTAAAAACGCATTAATTATTCGAACTGTATTGTATTCTGTTAAAACTACATTATTATCTACTTGTGCACAAAAGATTTGTAAGAATATTTTGATGCACAACTGATCCTAATTATCTACACAAATTTAATTTTGTATAAAAATCCGTTGTTGTAGATTTTTTGTTTAATAGGGAGAGATAGATACAATTTCGTGATGGGAATTTTGAATATGTTTGAAGTTTATAATGTTCTATAGGTACTAACATAATACAACGGAAGAGTTTGTTTGTTTGATCGCGTAAATTTTTGTAACTACCAGTCGGACTTGAAAAATCTTTTTAAATTTGATCGCCTAGTTATTGAGGAAATTTATATACATCAAGCTACCAAGTACGACCCTTAGGAACAGGGTTATCATTTTGATTTATAAAAATGATGAAATTTCTTTAAAATTATTTTTTCAATAAAAATCAATGATTTAATCAAATGTGTTTAATTTTACTTTCTTTCACAGCAATCAACATAAAAACAGATTTAGAAATGATATGATAAAGACTTTCTTTTACGTCTGAAAATCAATATCATTAACATTATTTTAATGCTTGAACAAAATAACTAGTTTTCCAGCCTTAATTCCCACTCGGTTTTTTAATTTACTATGGTAATTGCATGCGAACTTTACGTAACACAGCACGGGGATTCACCTTTGCTCTGACACCCAAGAGCGCGTTCCGTTTTACGCAGGAATACAATTATACAGTAAAATTAACCAAATCGGGATTAAATATTTTTATTAAATAATCGTGCTTTATTAGATTTTTTCATAAAAACATGATTTTTCCAACCCTGCTTAGGACCCGAGCAAAACTAAAAAAAGAAAGTTTGTTAGTTTATAGTTTGAACTTTTTATTGTTAGTAACTAAATACACGAAATAAAAACGGTGTATTTACAGTATTTTCTCGATGACGGTAAATCATTATAAAATTTAAAGTAAGCTGCCTACGTTATGGGTCGCCATCAGGACAGGAACGCAGAAACTATGCAACATGATTATGGTCTAAATCTAATACCTACAGATAATTTATTGTCTAGGTGATATGTTTAAGGGGTGGTTACCTATAGGAAATCGTGTTATGTTTTGATAAGTTTATATAGAAAACTTAAAGTAGTAGCCACGAAAAAAAAGTCCGGCTAGGTGAAGAGTACGACACTAGTCAATAAATAAATCGGATTGAGGATGAAGCTTGAACACGCTTGTATAAAAAGAAAAAACTCAAAAAGCGCTGCCGAATTTTGATAACTTTGGAGTAAATGTAGCGGTTACACCGAACACATACGAACTAGGCATCAAAGACATGACGGAACACAAATCCTGCATCGCACAATTAGAGTTTACCGCGCGAACAACATATATAAGACTATCCGAGTCGGACAGTCGGCCCGCCAGACACAACACCCGTCTGGTTGGAGGATCCTCCCTTTTCTATGGTGGATGAGTGAACTTTACACCCTGTTCCTCATACCTCTAAATAAATAAGAAGTTACCCAATTAATATCATACTTAAATAAAGACAACAAAGAACAGTAAACCCACAATTTTTTAATGTTTCCCATAACATTACTTCTGTTTTGCATTAGATGTTCGAAAATTTTCTCAATTTTGGCCGTCAAGTTAATGTTACATTTTAGTGATCGTGAATAATTAAGTTTAGGTGACTTATCCAAAACCCATAACCAAATTTCCTTTAAAAGAGAATTACTCCTCACTATCAGTTGTGTTGTTTTCGCGTTATGCAAGACAAATACTAGTGTATATTAATGAAAAAGACTGTTCAGTTCACCTTGTCAACTTGTAAAATATACAACCTTGAACATTATAGATAAACTCAGACATTTCTATAGTTTCACGCTTTCTATAGTTGCCGCAAATTTACCAGGTAATCGAGTGGTTTATTATTCACACAAGCTGTGACATTTGTTCTATTTTATGAAAGGTTGCAAAGCAGACAACCTACATAGTAAGGTCATTGTCACGATTATGTGAACACCTGTGAAATGCTAATAGAGATATTAACATAAGTATTATGGATATACTAAGAAAGAAGAGCCAATAACATGTTTTTAAAATTTCACGTTTTTTTTTTTTTTAATCCGTCACAGTTGAAAAAACGTTTGGAAATGACCTTGCCCACGCCCCTATTCGATTTGATCCATACTTCCAGTGACACCCTGTATACACATAGGATGGATTTTTGAAATGGGGTAGTAAAGGTAACCTTGACTGGCCGAAAATAAACAAAATAAAATGAAATTTCGAATTTCGAACGAATACGAGTTAGAATCTAGTGCACAAACCTCAGTTGGTTTAATAGAGTTTTTTGATACTTATAAGAAACAGGATCGATTGGCACCAAATTTTTTTTGTGAAAACTGCCATATTCTTACAGTCTGTAATTATTTTTCTAAATCTGTGAATGCACATTAAAATGTCTCAAAAAGTTAAGGACAGTCTTCTAAGACCGTTTTCTTGTAGGGACAACGGTTTAGGTACCTGTCCGTACCGCCCCATCTCAAAAATCCACCCTCTGTGTCTATATTAAACACTAGTTGCATTAAATCTATTGCCATGAAGATGATTTATAGTTTGAAAATTATACTAACCTATTGGATTAACATGTCCCCAATAAGATTCAGGTTGTGGGTGCACCATAGGGTCTCCATAAACCTCTGACGTGCTTGCTATCAGTATCTTAGCTCCAACTCGACGTGCTAAACCTGAAATTTGATGACGTCGCATTCGTAATGAAATTAACTTATTTCAGTTGTACTTATTGTGTGTTTTAGATTCAAAGTATTGAATGGAATGGTTCAGTTCACAAAAAAGAAACTCAATTTCAAATCCCCATGAATTGTCATGCTGTCTTTGTCACTTTAAGAGATATAGTAGAGACAGAAATACTTTTTAAGAATGTCTGAAAGTGCTGTATGAGAAACGTTAATATGGCAAAGGAAAGTAATTTTTTAGGTGTTGGAATAAGTAAATATAAATAATTAAATCATAACATTAGCAATTAAGTAATGCCTCCTACCTAAGATAATAAAGTATCAAGTAAGCAGGCAAACAATTAATTGCTGTTACATATCCAATTTGTAATTTTTTTATGCAGAAACGATTAAACAACCGTAAAAAATCGTGAATACAATAGTAAAAACTTTATATTTTCATTTGTTTCTAAGAATAATCTATAACTTGAGCTGCGTAGGCTGCACCTGCCGTGGAGCATCCACCTATGTTTTATTCCACTCTATTTTATTAGATTTTCTTTGCTTGAAGCTTGCAAGTTCCATTTTACAACGATGCGATACTGTTCTGCTTTGTATTCAGCCACAGATTAATACTCACTAATAAACAACAAGTTAAGTTGACTCCGCAAAAACATTTAAATAAAAACAACTCTTGCTACGACACAATAATGTGCAATCCCGGTCGCACAGCGGTAACTACCTACAGTTATATTCCCCTAGAAGTTGAGTTTGGCGTACTTAGATGAATATTACACATTCCACTTTTGTGACAATCTTTAAGACATAATCTTAAGGTTCAAATTGAAATGCAGTTAGATTTAAGAACATTAATATCAACAATAATTACTCACCTAACATATTGATTGTTCCTAAAGTATTAGTCTTAATTGTCTTAACTGGATTTTGCATGTAGTGAGGTGGACTCGCAGGACTAGCTAAGTGGTATATTTCATCAGCCTAGAAATCAGAACATAATTATAGTAAACTATTTTTTAGAACCTTAATTTCAGCTGCTTCCTCATCGGACCACATAGTCTGTGAGACTGAGACTGTGACAAACACGCTTGTGACAAAACCTAATACCACACAGTGAACAGAGGCTTCATAACATAGTGTCACAACCCCTATCTACACTCAACATAGCTAGAACTGTGGACTTGTCACTGCCTATTGACCATCGAAATGTCAAAAAAATGTGGTCACAGACGAAATATCGCTTTAACAATAATTAATAATGATGTAGTACCTCTACATAAAGTGGATTAACTATATCATGATGAATCATCTCAAAGTTGCGGTGGCCGAACCAGTGTTCTACGTTTCGTTTGCGGCCCGTGAAGAAATTGTCCACGACAATCACCTCATGGCCTTGCGTCATAAGTACATCTACCAAATGAGAGCCGACGAATCCCGCGCCTCCTGTCACCTGAAATTATATGACACACTCTTCTGTTTATATTCTGATGCCATGGTCGGATCCAAAAGTATATGATGAAAATGTAAACAAATGAAATCAGAAAACATACCTGTGGATGCCAAATTGTACTGCCACTTACAATTAGAGTGTTTTGATATGATTATTTGAATACTTAAACCCATAAAACTTGAAAACACTTTTAAGTTGTTTTTTTGAACTATTGAAGTTAGTTTCATAACCTCAATTTACGTTGATGATTTTTTAAATTAAATTGTAATGTTAATGTTATTCAGACAATATTAAAAATTAAAAATGTGCAAACCTTTATTCAAAGAAAAAGTGGTGAGACATAAAGTTGAAACCTTCTAAATACAGATGAATTTGTTCCATTTAGTGAGTGAGAATTTAACTTGAACAGGGTTTATTTACACTTTCACCTACTACACATACTTACACACATACTTTTGGAACAGACCATACACAATAATAGTCAGCAGTTTGAGTTAACCCATGGGAATATCAGAATAAAATGTATTCTATGTTCTTTTCTCGGTCATGGTCTACCCATGTGCCAAATTTCATCCAAATCCGTTCAGCCGTTATAACGTGAAAGCGTAAAAAAATACAAACACATTTTAAATATTTGTAGGATTATAAAGTTAGGATTGTCATTCTTATAGTCTCTTTTCATGTGCCCAAAACATTAGGAACAGATCTAATAGGTGTAGTTTGTTGATCAAGGATAGTCAGTAAATAAAATGTGTGTTAGCAGTAACCAATTAGCTAGGTCTATTTCATAAATAAGTTGTAAAAGGCAGAAAATTCTTTCTTCAAGTAAAATTTGGAAACTGTATAATTGAATGTAATATAAAGTCTACCTTGCTTGTATTAAATTTACCTTTCTTAAAACAAACAGAAAAAATGTTATATTTATTTATATCAATGTCAAAAAGGGCTCTAAAATCATATTGATTATAATACATTTATGCATTATTATATTCTGTTAAGAATGCCTCTACAACAAAATTAAATATTAAAATAATTTAGTTAGACCAAAATATTTATTTTAACTAAACTGTCATGTAATATGGGCTACTGATTAAGTAATTATGTAAACAAACATCATTATGATGAAGCAATGTTCCCTGTTATCTAGTTTCAATATAGATAAGATGTCACATAGACATTCTCAAGAAGTTTTTTTGTTGTTATTTGTTATAATAATAATAATTATTATTATTAAGTACTAATTTTTATGTCGTTATTTAAGTAGGTGTATTAAATTTTCTAGACTTAAGAATTTATAAAAAAGATGAATGAATGAATAAATGAATGTTTCAAATCTTACCAATATCCTCTTTCTTTCCTTGTAGCCCAGAAACTTAATTTCTGGAAACTTCTGTGGCACTCTTCCTTCCAATATTGCTATTTTCTTTTCTAACTGATCTATCCTTGTATTAGCTTCTAGCAGTTCTCGCTTTGTACCATCATTATCACTGTTCGCTTTCATTTTATCGTCCATTATAGCTGTATTAGTATATTTATCCTTCTTTGGCTGATCAATAAAATCTCTGTCTAGTTTTTGGACATCCTCCTCTTGTATTCTTTGGTGCACTCCACTGTTTCGTTTTGTAAGTATTAAAAATATTAAGAGAACTGAAAAAAGTATTTATTCCTTATTAATGTTACTTTACTGAATAATAACAATTATTTTGATTGAAATTTGTTTGTTTATTTATTTCAAAGTATTGTATTTCTATGTTCTTTATCTTTAATGTTAAATTGCCAAAATGTTGGTAAAAAAATTGAATATTGTTTGTTACATACCTCGACCTATTACCGAAAAATACATTGTTTTATTAAGTAATTGATTAACATACTGAAGTACTTAACTATCGATTGGTGACTAAAACAACTCTATGTTGGATGGTGTAAAACGACTGTGTTAGGAGCGCAACCGCTGCTATATGTGACTGAGCTCGAAAACACTTGTGCTAATTATGTGTAAAGGACGCAATAAAAAGAATTACATTAAACTCATGAAAACAACAGAAATGCGGCGAGCGTTTGTGTAAACTTATAAACAGATTGTACTGTACTTACATAAAGAAACTATGCCCAAGACTGTTAGTGTCTTTCTCAATTTCAGAGATTGTCTTATCATTTCGAGTTTACTTTGATTATGTTTCTGTTCACATTGCTAATTTTAAATTAGAATTTATGTTGTACGTGGTTCTACAGCGAAAAATTCTTGAAATAACAAGTTTTACAAGTGTCATATCCCTTCTGACAGCGTCACATCCAGCTGACTGGCCTACATAATTCTGTGACTGGCACTCACTGTCAGTTTTATTTGTTTTCGCGTAACCTAGTGTTTGGCATCTTGTCTTTTGAGTAATTTATTTTTAAGGTGAATACATACCAGTTCTTCTAAAACAATCCAACCCATAATGTCCCAATAATTCATTTTTACAACGGGACATTTTTACTGTAAACGGTCAAACTAATCCAATTTCCATAGTGTGTTACGTTACTAACCAGCAAATATAGTCCAAAATACACCGGAAACAGTCTTTGAGTTTTCGTGGCTGCATAGGTTGAGAATCCTGTTTCGCACAAATATGTTGTTGGGAACGGGAGAAGAATATTAAGCCATTTTGCCAAGCATTGGATATTCATCACGGATTCTGCACCAAAAATCGTCTCTAATTCGAAAAAAGAAAATACTTCGTCGCATTTTCTCTTCCAGGCGTCGTGGGCTTTATATTTTTGTGAAAACCACACACTAAAACATAAAGTTGGAGCGCATTTTGGCAGATCGTAAAAAAACAAGGCACATCACATCGCACACACGTCCAATTCGTCCAAGCACTCGGCGAGAAGCAGCGAGAAGTGAGTGAGTGACGGAGCAGAATTTAATTACGCACTGCCACTCGCGCTGCCTGTCCTTTGACTTCCGCACGAAAAACCGCTCATTTGGGGAGCTCTGGGCAGCAGCATGAGAAGTATCGTGTTTAATTCTAGTCCTACCCACTTTCCTGATCATTGCCGTGGAAGAGAGCTGTGTAAGTGGGGTGTAAAATACAGATATAATGCAAGAAAAGGATCGTTGAAATACCGGTATTTAATCAGAAAAATAAAGGTTTATTGGATACAGATATAACACATACAGGTTATTTCCGAAAGAATATCATTATTTATCAAAATAATACAGACATATTCAAATCCGGTATTTTTACAACCAAAATGTTATGAGTTTATGATTGATACCGGTATTATCTGTGATATCGGTATCACTCTCAAGCGTTTAAAACCGGTACTAAACAATACTCGTATTTTTCAAGCACTGGCTGAGTGTTAATTATTTTTAGTAGTATTATTATTTTAACTGCCTCGTTGGTCTAGTGGTCGCAAGTGCTACTACTGAGCATGAGGTCCTGAGTTAGTTCTTTTTTTTTTTTTTTTTGTCTAGGGCATCTCGTAGCTCACCTCTGAGGTGATGACTACTTAACCGGTCAATCCTGCGGCTGCCTTAAGCTACTAACTTAAAGCCTCCAGCCAGGGGCAAAACTATTCTAAATTAAAACTAGGCGAACGCTCGCTAAGGGCACCGCCTGTGGGGTACGGACCTCGGCTTAGGGCGTCGCTGGGGGGAGGACAGCAAGTTGGGACAGGCTGGATCAAAGATGATTCATTATTATTAATCGGGGAATTTAAGACTACATTTCTCAGCAAAACGCGGGCTGGCGCTTCTGCGAGCAAGGGTCGGTGGGGAGTATTATTTACTCGGGCGGGTCGCGATCGCGGAGGACCTCGGCGGCGAGGTCGGAATGCGGGTCGGTGTCTGTGTTTCTTGTGCACTGTACTTGTGGCCCTATTGCTCTCCTGGAGGAGGGTTATGGGGTCGTCTGGGTCGGTTGAGTTTAATTCCCGGGTCGGGCAGTGTTATTGGGTTTTTCTATCTGGAATTTCTCAGTATCAGCCCGGAGTCTGGATTTGTGCCCGGTTGATGGCAATAGGCTCGCCCCCTATTATATGGGACTAAAACATAAGTGGCGAAATGTGGGTGTACTACAGGCACACTTCTGCCTAACCCTTCGGGGAAACAATGCGTGATGTTATGAATTATTTTAATATATCTATTTAAAATATTGCTGCACGTGGTAAAACCTGTTGATCGACACTAGAATCATTTCTATTGGAAGGGGTACCAATATGCCATCCTCCTTTGCTGTATGTACAGACGCCAGCAGGTCAACCTACCCGAACTGTCAAATTTTCCTAATCAACTTTGAACCTTATTTTTTAGTAATAAAGATGAAAATCAATTAAAGAAATTTGACAGATTGTAGTAGGTTGATGTGCTGGCGTTCGGGTAGGTTGACCTGCTGGCGTTTGTACCTTCGGTGGTCTAGGCTCACTCGTAAGACAAAAGAGAATATCAGTCTTCAAATGCTTCAAGTCAAACTTGAAGTTTGGCCCTTGATAGGTGGAACAGATGTTTCATATCTTGTCATTGTCAAATTGACAGTGACACTATTCTGTATTCGTTTCTATCTACTCACGTTGATTCAGGTTACATTTTTATCAGTAAAAAATTAGCGGTGGTCGTGAACGGAGTGTAGTTGGTTGTAATGACACAATAATAAAATTGTACGTGCCATATTCAAAAGCAAATTGGGTACCTATTGTTAACCTTATTTAATAGTTTGATTAATTTCCACACAACAATACCGAAGTACTTAGTAATCAGTGACTTACAATTCGAATTTACACCGACGGGTACAATAGAAAAAAGATTTTACCTGTCGTGTGGGTATAAAATAAATAATAAGTAGGTAGTGCACATTTTCAATTGGCTGTATATCCGTGTCGAAGTGGTACTGTGTGCCGGTGTACAGGTCATGCGCTTGCCCGTCCTATAAAGTTACAAAACCATACCGACTGTCGAAGACTGCTACGGTAAGTATTTATAGCTTTCCATGAGCTTTTATGCACGAAAAATTTTAAGTAAGTATCCCTTTTAGTCTTAACATCATGGATATATTCCTCTATTCTTCAACTTGTTCTTAATATTCAGAAATGTTTTTGAAATATGTCTGTAAGATAAGCGAGAAAAGTAATTTGTGTAGCCTTGAATTTGAAAAAATATTATATACTTGGTTTTTTCAGGTACCCACTGAATCATGGAGGCATTAGATAAAAAAAGCCGCCCTCCTCATCCCAGGGCTAAAACAAATCCACTGTCTGCACTCACATTTGCGTAAGTTGTTAATTTAAGTAATAATTAAAACATAACATATATGAGCATTAGTATTAAAAAAAAACTAAGCTCCTACCTACATTTTAAAATGATTATTAGTCATGAAATGCCGATTGCTATTCACAGAAAAAATAATTAATTGATAATACCAGTATTCATACTCTGTTTTCCCTCTGAATGCCTGTTATTATTAGTATTTACTGTCCCACTGGGCAAAGCCCACACAAACTCAAATTCTAAATTTAATTTTTAGATGGACCCTGCCAATTTTCTGGAGTGGTATCAAAAGAGAAATGGAAGAACAGGACCTGTATGAACCACTAGCAGAACATTCATCAGGTAAGCTTCATGTTCTTAGGCTAGACACCATGACTAGGGAAGGAGGAATTAAAATTTACCTAAGTTAACAGTTACCCCCATTTAAAGTGTTGAAATCTAACTTATTATAAAGCTGGGAGAGTTAAGAGGGAACAGGGCCCGCGATTCTCCATACGAACGTATTCCCCGTTTTTCTTCCTGAATAATGCCTCTAGAGCTGTCATTTTTTTTTAATAAAATCTGTGTCTCTTTATGCATGTCCCTGTCATTTCCTTTTTTTTCAGCAATTAATAAGTAAGGAAACTATGACCCTCCATAAATTACACAAATGCCCCATTTTTACCGCCATGATTAGAGGACTACCAGACTAATTCAGAAAAGTTTTTAGCTTAAAAGAAAATAAACCTAGACATACTCTTTCTTAAAATTTTAATGTAAAAAAATATTTAATCGGCTAAGTTTTCGAGGAGAAAAAAGGAGAATGCCAAATGTCGTTTTCGTCAAAAATTTTGTGATATAATCGGTCTGAGCTGCAGTTGTCCCTATCGCACTTTACGGGGTTTAACTCGGTTTTTCGGGCACAGCGCGACGGCAATAATTTCTTCAAATACCTATATTTCAAATTCCTCGCAGCCCCTGTTCCCTCTTAAGTTTACATTAGGTCTTGCCTCCTTGCCAACCTGCACTGGGCCCACTCCCTCTCATGAGGAGGCCCAGAAGTGGAACAATATAGGCTGATTATGCTTATGTTATACTGCTTGCTTCCTTGTATAAGGTGATGTATATTTTCGTAGAGTAGGTGGTTAAATTAATTATTTTTATAGAAAGACAGCTACAGTATTGATAACAGGTTTTATTCTTTCTCAAATGTATGGTTTAAGGATGCCTTCACCTTAAATTATTAAGGTCCTAATTATATTTCACAACATAATGTAATAGCAAAAAAAGAACACACAAAACTTATTGCTAAGCAACTACTTATTTGAATAATTTAACTAGAACCATCTATGAATTTGCCTACACGTGACACCACAAATAAACAGGTTATGGGAAAATCATAGCAAATACAAATGTAATTTTATCTGTAAACGATGGTTTCCTTGAAAACTTAAACGTCACGCGTTTGTTTATGTTGTGTTGTGACTTGCCACTATCATTGACTGCGCGGAAAACAAATGATATCGATATTTTTTACGCATGGATCGGTTTTCATAGAGGAGCGCGTGGCTAAGTAGTAACTGCCGCACGGGTCGATCCGTCAGGTTAAGCTACGCTTGCCGGGGTTGGTCTGTGGATGGGTGACCATCTTTACATACCGAGACTCCTCCGTGCCTCGGAAAGCACGTTAAGCCGTTGGTCCCGGTTGTCATTCGTGGATCCTTGACAGTCGTTACGGGTCGTCAGAAGCCCGAAAGTCTGACAACCAGTCTTACCAAGGGGTATCGTATTACCCAGTTACTGGGTTGTGGAGGTCAGATAGGCAGTCGCTCCATGTAAAATACTGGTATTCAGCTGCATCCGGTTAGACTGGAAGCCGACCCCAATATAGTTGGGAAAAGGCTAGGCAGATTGATTGGATCGGTTTTCATACAAATTATGATACACGCGGGCCATTCGTTCAAATCTATCTAATCAAAGTCAAAGTAAAACGTTTACTGTGAACTAAGTGTATAATGTTGGTGTTATGTTATTACTTATGACTTAGCAGCCTTTTACAAGCATTGCAATTATCATTCCCCTGCAATCTTCTTTCGATTGTCACCTCGTACAGAGGTAGATTGCCTGCTTGCAGGTAGTCGCTATTTACCCTTACCAAAAATAATCCCTTGTTACCTGACTGCGCTTTTAATAGCGCATGCACTAAACAGTCAGGTAACCGTTTTTTTTTCAAGTCTACTTGCCCCAATCTGTACCGAGTGTCAGGACCAGAAACCCGTTACATACAAACATCATTAAAGGACTGCAAGAACACAAAAAAAAAAACAGACCTGATGTTCTCTTTTCAAACGATAAAATTGACAATAGACGGTCACAATGAGCCCATCATCGCGGCCCACAGATTTTTACTTACGTATCCAAGTTTGAGGCAGTTTTTTGGTTCATGCAGTTAGATAATTGCTAAAAGCCTATGTAACAAGTTTGAGCGAGCAAGCGGGTTTGGAGGAAGCAATTTTTTAGCTAGAGTACATACAATTTTAATAACGTTATCATTGTCCGGATTGTCCGAAAATTTAATCCAAAAAGGTCACCACATATACTACCCTCAATTTGTAGCAGATTTTTAATAAAATCTTTAAAATCTATTCCTTTTTTCTCGATAAAAGTTTTAGTTAAAAATCGAGTCAACTTCAACTCAGCCTACAGTAGTCTTCTGCTGGACCGGTATTTAGCCACTCCCAAAATGCGTCAAATCACTCTGTTCTCGGCCTTTCGCCTCTAGTTCCTGCACCATTCTTAGGGTAGTCGGTCCAAAATCGAATTTCAGTTCTTGACTCTATCTACCGGATTAGATAATCACAAACTAAGCGTATAAACCACATCGTGTTTGCCTTTAATCGTTTGGTATTTATCTCGTGAATCACCCGCGGAGACGGCTCAGCTACAGTTACAGAACAATGAGGCAGTTTAATTAGCTTAATTGTACTGAGTTGGCAGACCAATTGACAAGTTCGAAATTCACGTAGAACGTAACGTTACGTTTGAAAACATTAGAAGAAAAAATATTTCTATCCTATACAGGGTGTTTGGCGCATGGACCGACACAATTTTTTGGGGAGTTGAGAGGGTCATTTGCGAAGTTTCACCCAAAGATCCCATGTCCTAAGTGTCACGGTTAATAAGATATGATTTTTTTAGATTTTTTCCAAAAATTATGAACATAGTTTTATTGAAAAAAGTTCTTTATTTATTTAGAATAAGAATACATTGCAGAATACAATAAAAGTTATTTCGTGCAATTAGAACAATAAACAAAAAAGTAATGACTATTTAAAGGCGAGATTTCGGGTAATTTTGTGAAAAAAACAAAAAAAAACATCTCAATAACCGTGACACTTAGGACATGGGGTCTTTGGGTGAAACCTCCCAAATGACGCTCCCAATCCCCCAAATAATTGTGTCGGTCCATGCGCCAAACACCCTGTATATTCTCAAATGTTCTTTGATAAATAAAACTGAATACAAATGATTGAGTACTGACGTAGTAAGTACTCCCATCTAAAAAACGACGACGACACCTACATCAACACATTTTATATTATTTACGAACGCTTAGAAATCCTATTAACTGAAGATGCATACCAGGTGCCAGGTATGCATCTTCAGTTAATAGGATTTCTAAGCGTTCGTAAATAATATAAAATGTGTTGATGTAGGTGTACTTTCTAGGTAGCAACTTGAACTAGGTACCTACATTCCTTACATTCCTAAATGATTATGCAAAGTAGCTATTTCTGAAGCAATTTTCCGCATCGTCGGAATAGCATAAGGCGGTAATCATGCTGCTCCGGACACTCGTTCCGTTGTGCGGTGCTGCGGTTTTTATCTTTTACTCTAGGATCTTGATTTGTATATACAGGATGTTTGGCGCATGGACCGACACAATTTTTTCAGGGATTTGGGAGGTCATTAGCTAGGTTCTAGCTAAGTTCAAAATAGCTTTTAGTTTTTTTTATAATTAATTTAGAAGTTGTAAAATTTCATTCATTAAATACAAAAATTAACTTTGGAAGCTTGTAAGGAATTTTCTTGAAACCAGTTGTATAAAACAAATATGTTTTTAGATTTAAAGGACTTTGGAGAATGCAACAAAATTTGTTTTGTGCCACTACACCCACAAACAAAAAAGTTATTTCAAATTAAAGGACACATTTTGGGAATTTTTTTCATTTTAAAAAAATAATCATATGTAACCAACCGTGACATTTGGGACAAAGGGTGTATGGGTAGAACCTAGCTAATGACCTCCCAAATCCCTGAAAAAATTGTGTCGGTCCATGCGCCAAACACCCTGTATAAACCGCAGGGTATCACTGACACCCCATGTCCGTGCGGGGCAGTCAAAGTTAAAAACTGCAGCAACGCACCGGAGCGGTGTCCGGTGCAGTAAGTGCTGCTCTTTTTTATTAGAATTTACGGTAAGTAACACTAAGTTCAAGCTAAGCTGACAGTATCGATGAACCTTGACGATAAACAATTAGTTCTCGATGGCAAGGCGAGATACGATGAGAGCATTGACTTTATGCATTAAGCTTCGTGCAGACAAGCGCGACGCGACACCGGCTATTGTTATACCGTGAAGTTTTCTTAGAAATTGTATAATTGTTGTCGCGTCGCGCTGGTCTGCACGAGCCTTTAATTTGAAGTTGAATGATTCTTATTTTATCGAAGTGATATCACGTTTAGTTCTCATTCGTACGAGCGTTTTTCGTACGGTGCGCGTTCACAAAGCGCCCTTGAGGGCGAGGGATGAGGGCTTTCAATAGGTATGTTGTATGGATTGGATAAATAAATGGACATAAACTGTAAGTGATTTCAACACCTACATCTTTAAACGATTTTATTGCTCATCAGAAAAGTAAGACAAACAAAGTATTAATTGCTTGTTATTCAAAGTGTAACGCACCGCTATGTTATGTGGCTTTAGTCGTAGGTACGCAGTTTTTTTTATATTGTCAAGGAAAACCGCAATAAACAGGTTGAACAACATTCCGGAAATATCAATAATTTACTTCCTTTATATTTCATTACAGGAATAACACTTTACTGTAGTTAAGGGAGTTATTTCACGTCACTAGTTACAATAACTGGCTACGGGGCATGTAGCCGAATAGTTTCTAATCAAACTGTAAACACGTTATTTTTTAAGTAGTTAAAATTTCGATACTGCATCGAAAATGTAAGTTCTACTTACAAAATAACCGTCCTAAGCCTAAATTAAAAACCTATGAAGGGAAGTTTATTTGTGTTAGTACCTATTACGTTAATGATGAAACTGCATAGGTATACAGTAGCTACAAAAACTTATTCGTTCCGAGTTATTCCAAAAACTTAAAGCTTGTGATATTATTATGTATCTAACGTTAATCATCTACCTATATTTTCGTTTCGCAAATAACTGTAATACTTCGATAGAATCACCATGTTAAATCGCCGAATAGAATAAGAAAAAATAAGTAAGTAGTCACTAAAATCACTAGTTTTCAAAAAATATGTCGCCTTCGAAGTCACTAGTTACGTTACGTTTCGCGAAAATCACGTAAGGACCCACCCCTTTACTCCATAGGTTTAGGTAGATAAAGGTAAACATAAAATACCACGTGACGAGACAGCTGTCCAGTAACCGACTAAACGTAATACCTGTCACTTCGGTTGTCATGCTACGTCTCAGTTGTACTCTTCAATGTAGCATAGCAACGTTATAATTCGTTGACTTTTAGAATTTGGGCTCTTTACAATTACAAAATATTTTATTATTATTCTAAATCTAATTAAAAAATTGTGCTCAAGCAGTTACATCTACGAAGAGTAGATTATGAATAAATGATACAGTATAACATATATTAATAAAAGAGGAAAATATTGTAAAAATCTCAAATAAATTTACGTTTATCGTATTTTTAAACAAAAAAGTGTCATCTATAAAAAAAACCTTTTTAACGATTTGTTTACCTTTATTTAACTACCTAAACCTATGGAGTATGTGTACCTAAATATGAACCCCGGTACTACTGCTGGACAAGACCTGGGATTTAGCATTGACAAGGAACGACCAAAAAAAAAATGGGTATTAAATCACAGTGGATTTAATACTTATTATCGAAGCTAACTCAAAAAATACCCGAGCAAAGTTAATAAAAGTTTTATGGGACCACCGCGCAAGCTTCCTCTACCAAATGACATATTAGATTGTTATACAAGGGATGAAAGGGACCTATTTAGGCACGTAGCGAGAGCACCAATAGTTAGAGTGCCTAAATAGGCCTAATGAAAATATAACAAAATTAAATATTAATAATAATTATGGGCCTAAATAGGTCATTCACCCGAGGTAAGCACTACTTTTCATTTCGAATATGGGAAAGTAAATAAAAACCGTTAAATCTATTTCTGAATTTTGAATCTGATCAACTCATTTTATACAAATATACCAAAAGTACATATGTAAATAATTAGCACTCGACAAAACAACTGAAGATCGAATTGCCGCTTTCCCGCCTAATTAGTGCCGCCAATTTAATGAAAAGTAAAGTAGGTAGGTATAAGTTTTTTTTTAAACGTTGCTGCCCCACTAGGAATTTCTCCTGTATTGTGGGTGAGTTTACAAACATTTAAACACACATACACACACAGCCAGACCCGGAACAACTACTTGTGGAAGTAAAGTCATGTTACAAAATTATTGATAATATTTTATAATTACAATTTTACGCCGAGATTAATACAGAGTGGCTGTATGAAAAGTTGAGACATAATTTTAAAAATCGGTTTGCAATTGACGAATATAACGATTAACATTTATAATGTACCTACTAACATTTAAAAAAAATACACATAGACGAACATAAATTATTATAACCTCCTTTTTTGAAGTCGGTGAAAAAGGACAATTTATCATAATTCGTATTCGGGCAGACCTTTGCTATGATAATATTACTGTGCGCACATTGCACGCCACACTATGACGCATCTTAACGGTCAATGTCCAATTTATTGCATCTCAATTCGTTTATTTCCAATAACTTTTGGACATAGTCAAAAGCATACATGAATAACATAATCTAGAAATACGAAAGAATTGCGCTTTTGTCCTTTACAAAAAACACAGAATGCCGTGCTAATGAACTGATAAAAACATTGGTCATTTACACAGTAATACTAACTTTTTTAATCTGAGTTTAATCTCATTTATGGCATTCGTTTATTTACCAACACAATACACCGAGAGTACATAAAGATATTTTTTATTTATTTTATAATTGGGTTAGGTATGTAGGTTGCTCTTATAGATCCTTAAAAAAACCGATTCGAACAAGATTCTGTTCCAAGTTACCCATGTCAGTCACACTTCATTGAAGTTCGTTGCATTTGATTTAAATTTTACAAAAAAGTTCGTAGAACAGCATTCCGCGGGCCTCTTATAGCTTCTGCCAGGTATCGTATCGTACTCCAACAAATTAATTAGGCAACAATTATAAATAACACTGACCACTTGCACCATTTGATGCTGATCATAAAATATTATTTTCATTTCTTTTGCTGAAATATCACTTTAACTTTTTTAACGACTGCCAGCAAATGATCGGATCTGATTGTGCTCAAGATGAGATCCACGAAAAAACATTTGTCCATGTTTTCTCCGTTATAAAGATGCATATTAAACTCCAATGACTAAAGTCATTGTAGAAAGGGCAGAGTCTATAGGTAGTAATAATACGCCTTTGATTGAATACTATTGAGAAGTATAATGTGCACACAGAGTAGGTACTTGGGAAGTCTGTCGCAATAAATAAATGATGCTACTTATCGAACGGCGTGTGTAATAGGACAAGAAAACTTTGTTCACGATGATAAAGCATGTCCAGATTCCTTCTGTTTAGATTTTCTTGGTTTTAGAGGACGTAGTAAAATAGTAGTACGTAGGATTAAGTTTTTGTTTATTAAAAAAAAAAAAAACAAAAAAAAAATGCAAATTATTTTACAGAAGTTTTGAGGACGGACAACTCGATGATTTCCTGGCGCACGCAGTATTCGCAAAGTGCAAAACATACATCTTGCCGAGGGATAGTATCCATCCAAGCGGTTGCGTTACGCAATTAGAATGTTTATAAACCTCAAGATTGCAGTCGTCACCGCTACTCGCTAAGGCATTTTTGTGTCCTGTTAATGACTTCTCACGAACTTCAGTGAAAAACGAACTACTTAATGATAACGATATTTCTATTACCAGGACCATTGGGTGACAAATTCGCACGACTATGGGAGGAAGAGGTCCAGAGAGCAGGGGGGAAGAGGAAACCCAGTCTTCTACGAGTAATATTTAGAGCATATGCAGCCAGATGCATGCTGTATGGATTTGTTCTGCTAGTCATGGAGTGTGGGATAAGGTAAGATTGACGATAAAGATAAATTATTTTTTCAAAATATAATTTTTGACGGCACGGTTGGCGCAGTAGTTAAGCGATTGACTGCTGCGCTGCGTGTCGCGGGTTCGATTCCCGAACGGAACAAATATTTGTATGACCTACAAGTAGTTGTTCCGGGTCTGGCTGTTTGTGTATGTGAGTTTAAATGTTGGCAAAGTTATAAAAAAAAAACAAAAAAAAAAAAAAAAAGATTTGTAAATTTGACCCTATGGGGCTGGCATAGTCAACCAGCTCCCTAATGCGTAATACACTTTCAATCACAATCTGAATGATTTTGAAGGATATTGCTAATCCAATGCTTCGTATGTTCGAAAAATTTATCTGCTTGTAAATAACGCAATGAATGTTGCTGAACTGTCAAAATAAAAGCCATTGCTACTGTTAGTGTGTTACGCAATTACACCGCAGAGTGCTTTGAAGCCTAATATTTTTTAAATTAAACTAAACGAGTCGCAGAACTCTACCGTGTTTCATGGCGACCATTAGGCGTCTTCCAAATAATTTGACACTTAATATTAAACAGGGAACTTTTTTAAGTTAGGTATGCACATTTATGCTAGGTCATCCATCGTTTATCAGTAGGTACTCGGTAGGTATAAGCCATTTATGGCTAACCGGTATGGCCTTTGAAAAGCAGGATCGATTTATCTGTCCGGCTGCCAATTACGCGTTTTTTTTGTGGAAGTAGGTAAGTATTTTTTTTATCTCGATGGTAAATCTAAGTAATTAAAAATATATGGTTTCGTTAGGTTCGTCAATTTAATGACAGATAGGTCCAATTTCCAAAAACAGTCCAATCAATTTTATTTGGGAAAATAAGTATGTTTTTGATCGTTTAAACAGCCGAACATTATTTTTTTCTCGACTTCTCACCCTAACGAAACCCTTGAAAGCCAAGCCCCTCGGGTTGTACGGGTTTACTTAGACAGGTAAACCCGTACAACTGACGAACTTATGCTGTCTGATCAATAACTGATCAGACCAAAACGCGATATACACGTACTTAAACAAAATTTGGTCAAGTACACACAGAAATTCTATAAAAATAAACTGATTGCGTTGTTTAAGTGCTGTCTATTAATAGCAGAGTGATGTTACGGGGTCATATTGGTTTTCCTGTAACGGGGAGGAGGTGTTACAATGATAAGATAAGTGTTTCGATCAATAAGGTTTTGCGCCAAACTTACTTATCTACCTAAAAAAAAATGCCTTAGTAGTTTCGAAGCTTATTTCTGAAACTACTGAGCCATTTTATTTTAAAGTACAGTGCATGGTTCTTTACTCATAGATTACAGGAAAACCTAAAAGAAGTCTATGGTCTTAAAATAACATGGTAAATCTGTCAATATTGTGCGTACAAACTTTCATTTGCAGTTAGAATGTTTGGGAGAACATGTTTTTCAACTACAATGTTCAGTTTGTATTTGGGATAAATTTATCAAACAACTAAAAAATAAAACGGAACGTAAAAAACTACGGAACCCTTCATTGTGCGGGGTCCGCACGTGGCGTGACACGCTCTTGGCCGTTTTTTTTAGACGCGTGGTTATACAGCGTTATTGTTCTCGTCTGACAAAAATTAACCTTCACTGAAATTCGGTTTTTCATTACTTGGGCGAATTTCACATACCTATTGTTTTAATACATCATACGCCAATAATTCACAGTCACAAAGCAACGATTTTCATCTGTTACTGTTCATTTGATACACATAATTATCTAACTATGTGATCAACTGATCACATTACATCCGATACATCAGTTAGTCACACTATGATTAGCTATGTGAAGCCATAGGCAGGATTCGAGCGAAAATCTACCATACATTGTAACAGCGAATAAATTTTTACTATAGGCCAAATATTTATTAATATTCGAAGCGATCATGACCTAAAGATGTGCCATAATGAATATGAATTAAAAACTCGACTAATTAAAAAGTTATGCAACAACGCGAAATTTCGCGGGTATTCTGGCAGAATACATTTACTAATAGGTAAGTATCAAGGTTGACAATGACATGACATGACCCAGATTCTGAGTCACCATAAAAATTCTGTCGAGTCATTGTCCTATGACAAACACCCTGCATATCACGTGTGTTGACAAAACATAATAATCGTAATAATATTACCTATTTGTTTATATTTAAAAGTGATTAACACTATGAATCACATGTTTATGTGAAATAATATTAGTAATATTCTATGATAAATAAGGTGAAAATGTTGAGAGAGTATTGACACTGAAAGTGTTGTGATTTTGTGACGTTGTATCAGAGACCTTATGATCTTTCTATGAGTGTACATTGCTATCTACATAATGCGTGTCGGTTGAGGTCAAAACCCTACTGTTTCGGTATCTAAAATCCCCGAAAAATAGGGGAACCAGGGCCTGGACGTAGTTTCTAAACATCACAACAACTTTAAATCAATCTTTCAAACATTTTCAATTATACTAGGCATTCTGAGTTACTGGGTTGTGGAGGTCAGATAGGCAGTCGCTCCATGTAAAATACTGGTATTCAGATGCATCCGGTTAGACTGGAAGCCGACCCCAATATAGTTGGGAAAAGGCTAGGCAGATTGATTCTGAAATCAACTTAATTTACCCTAAGGCGCCATCACCACGGACCAGAGAATTGCGGCGATATCACGCTGCGCCGAATTATCGCCGCGAGGATATCGTTAGATTGATTCATTAGAGTTTCTATTGAATCTGATGGCACGGCGAGGCTGTCGCCGCGATTTTCTCACCTGTGGAAATGTACGTAAAGTTGATATTACGTTATAATAGAAATAACGTCAATTGGGTACAAGGATTTGAATAGATTTTACATCTACATCCGCCCGTTTTAGGCGGTATTTTCATAAATAAATATTAGTATTCAAAAAGCATCACTGAAGCGTATCGATCATTCTACATCCATGGTTCAAGAGCTTGGTTATCGCGCTTTACTACTCGTATTGGAATATTCGAGTCATGCTTCCGATTGCGAGATCGTTGCACAATAAAGTGATGCGATTGTGTCAAGTGACAAGTCGCGTGTTAAGTCCTCGATACATAATAGCCTTCATAATTTTAAATACTTACTTACCTAGGTACTCCTTACATTTCCGCATTGTCATCTGACTACCGCAACTCATTGATATACTAAAAAATTAACATCTATTCAAAGGTTTGGGAATGACTTATCATCGGGTGGTTTTTCCATTTGAAAATAAGTTTTCCTGTTACTCAAGGTCTGCTAGCAATATATTGAGTAAAAAAAAAGAGAATATAAAAGGACCATCACGAGAACAAAGTAGATAACTATACCTATTAATAAGATAATAGTGGTTTTCATGATAACACAAAAAAAAAACGTGACAATTTCATGTTCTGGCACTTCAGAATCGTGACTTGAACACAGAACCACAGGAAATTCTCGATATTCGATACTAGTGTAATAATTGGAAAGAAGCAATTGGATATTCTAGTAATGAGAAATCCTTCGGGAAAAATAAATGAAAAGGAAATAGGGGTAGGGGGCCATACCACCTCCACTTGGTATAGAGCACAAGTTCTTTTTATTACGCCACTTCTTCCCACCGAAAGCACTAGGAAGTGGTGAAGGGAGAGCGTTTAGGAGGACTGTCTTATGTAATTTTGACGTACAAAAAGTGCTGCTTTTCAGCCTAATTTGAATAAATGACTTTTGATTTTGATTTTGGTGATTGAATGTAGACTGTAGACTGTTGTGCCTTGCACGATCGCACGTTCTGAGTAGACTAGTTATTCGTTTTTGGATTCATTTAATATCGCGAGTGTCGTGGGTTGTGAAAAGTAAAAAAAAAAATTGTTGTCTACCAGTTTTATTCTCTATAAATAGACGTTAAGTAATATGATTTGCATAATTTTAAAAATGACAAAAAATAAATCGACCTTTTGCCTGTAAGAAGTATACTTCAGGCAAAAGGTCAATTTATTTATTCAAGTTCATTTTAATTCTAACAAACATGACTGATGTTCACATAGTTCACGTGTCGTCGTTCATCATTGATCATACTAGGAAATGCCCCTCCTGGCACTCATTAGGTCGATGTCTGTTCTATACATATCCGTCGCTACGGTGACGTAAAAAATCAACAATCGTCAAGTCACTCGTCGTCGTCATGTTTATTTTGGCAATTTAAAGGCTGTTTAAGACATTCTGTAACACGGTCGGTAGCTTGTTGCTCTGGAGTATGTTCTTTTTAAAGGACATTGATGAGCACAATATTACATTTTGTGTTGTTTGTTGTTGTTTTTATCCAATACACAATGGGGACGGCACCTACATGAGGTAGACGTAATGACGCAAGGCATGATCGACCATAACGACATTGTTGAAAATTATATACAAAATGACATGATTACTTTGTAAAGTATTATATTGTTTTAATTAGGTATTGTGAGTGTGAGGACTGTGGATTTTTTTTTCTCTCATTAATTTTTTCATTGTCGGTTGGTTTTAATGATGGTCTGGCAGTTTGAGTAGTTTATGCGGCCTACCCAAATGTCCTTTCTTTGGTATTGTTCGTCGAGTTGAGCTCCTTAAGTTCTGAGTTGAGCTCCACGATTACTGACAAATGCTTGCACTGACAGGACAGGTCCACTCAAATCTGTGTGGTTCTTTTCTCAAAAGACCATTTCAGACTAATCTACATGGTTCTCATATGGCCTGACAAAGATTATGTCTGGACGTTTGTTTCGGCCTTTCTTCTCAGAGTAGTCAGATAGGAAACGCCGAACTCATCTAGCTAACATTTTTTTTTTTTAAGATGACGTGTAATAGTGATTCCAATATCCTAAATTTACAGAATAAACAATTTCATTTCATTTCATTTCATAAGCCGATGGGTTGAAAAAGAAATGGCAGCTACGGCAAATATTTTTTCAAATGAGGGAGAAATGAAGTCCTTCCTCTATAATTATTTATAGTTAATAGTTATTAAATTAATAGAGGATATTACATAATTATTATTTAGTAAAATGCAATTTACTAAAGTAATAAGACCGTAAAATACTGAAGCCCTTGATTTGATTGATGTCGCTAAAGGTCGACTCTTGAACGAAATGGTATTATATTACACACATGATAATGATGGACAGGTCTACGAGGACAGCCATTAAAAGAATTACCAGCTATTACTTTACGAAGTAATGGAGGCAAACACGTAGACTCTATGTTTACGTGTGATAAATTAATAAGAAAATTGTCCAGCTGTTTCGCGATTCGCAATGGTAAGGCATTGGCTTGCTATTGTGTTACCATGACAACCTAATTAACTTAAACGACATGATTCTTTTTTTGCGAATGAACAGGAAAAGTGAAAAATTCTTTGCATCGAGCCATAAGTGTCGAAATAACACCGTTAACTAAGGTAAGTATCAATTAGGTTCTGAAGAGAGTTATTTGGACTGAAAGAATATAAATTTTAGCTTACTTCCATTTTCAGCAGATTTAAGGCCCCGCATACAAGCGCGACACGACTTGTGATACAATTTCTATGAAAACTTCACGAAAATTGTTCTACCGGTGTCGGGAGCTTTTAAAAGCAAGAACGGCTAGACATAATTATCAGATGACATAGTTATTAAAAAATATATCAAATGATGTTTCTTATCGGCGTACGATCAATCTTTGAAGTACCCATTACATCACCTTGTTTCTAAACATATGTATGTATCATTGTTCCTTGCCACCGCTGTTTTTCACCGATGATGTTTTGCAAATAGATTGGACTCGTTATGTTCAACAACTAACTGCTGCCCGCGGGTTCACCCGCTTGCACTGTAATTATTTCCCTAAAATAAAAGAAGCCTAAGTTACTTCTTATAACATCAGCTATCTGCCAGTGAAAGTCCTGTCAAAATTGGTCTAGCCGCTTCGGAGATTAGCCGGAACAAACAGACAGACAAAATAAAACAAATAAAGTAAATAAGTACCGCTACACTTTCATGGGCATTGAGAGAGGTCCTGGGTTCGATTCCCGGGTCGGGCAAAGTGTTATTGGGTTTTTCCATCTCCAATTCCTCAGTAGCAGCCCGGAGTCTGGATTTGTGCTCGGTTGATGGCTATAGGCTCGCCCTCTACTACATGGGACTTAAACATAACTGGCGAAGTGTGGGTGTACTAGATATAGGTACACCTGCACAACCCTTCGGGGAATACAGGCGTGATGTTATGTTTGTATGTAATACAAATTATTAATTGATATTTTAATGATTTAATAACTTTATACACAGAGTTATTCGCCGAGATACACAGTTGACCTTGAATTACAGTATGTATGTGTTATCATTATCACTAAGCGCTCTCCGCCCTCTAACTAAAAAAATTGTCGCAAATTTTATTCTCTAGAATTTTATAATAGATGTTAACATCATTGGAGCTATAGAAACCTAGATTATAGCGAAATACCGATTAATGGGACCTTTGACCTTGAATAACTCACTACGCAGACACGAGACAGACTTGAGACGTTTAGAACGCTAAAATGAAGGTGTGTACGAGTTTCCAGATCATTATCTCTCACTCCGAGGTTTACCCTCTTTTTGTGCTAATTTGACTGCACTATCATCATAATTTGACAAATGAGGTATAGTTGGAAGCGTCTTGATTGACCGGTGGTTATAGGCTATGTGACGTCACATGAAATGGAAATGAATATGGCGCCCTCGAGACGACATAAAGAGATAACAAATAAAAAAAAAGATAACTAGAAATGAATATGGCGTCCTCTAGAGGACATAAAGAGTGTATCAAATGAAAGGGCTTTAGCACATTTCAAAAATATCTATTAAACCTACTTAAACCCAAAATAATTTAAATAAAAATAAAAGTTATAAAACTAAAACCACAGACAGACACAATTTTAATTTAAACAATTCAATTTTTTTTTCAATTTTTTTAGTCTGTCTTTGATGTCTTGTTTATACCTATTTATATGACTTTTTTGTCAACTACGACAAAAAAGTCATATAAATAGGTATAAACAAGACATCAAAGACAGACTAAAAAAATTGAAAAAAAAATTGAATTGTTTAAATTAAAATTGTGTCTGTCTGTACAAACAGACAATTTTATTTGTTTGATCTATAGATAAGTGTGCGGCATATTCCCACGATATGACGTGGGTATACATAATATTATGTACAGTCACCAAAAATACTACCTATTTGTTTGTATCTCGATCGAATTTAAATACGATGACAGGTTTATTGAACATATGAGAAGCTTTTATAGCTTATCTATAATTAACACAAGAATCGGTCGTTCGATACGAGAGGTCACGGTTTCTGGGGAAACACCTTATTTAAATTGTTGGTCTAATCTCGTCTATGTAAAATTCACACTGTTCGTATCTGGTAGGTACTACAGATAACATCACGCTTTGTTTTCCCGAAAGAGTGGGCAGATGTGTATAAAGTCAAAGTCAAATAATTTATTTCAATTAGGCACAAAAAAGGCACTTTTGAACGTCAAACTTTACAAAAAATAATAATAACTGATTCTAGTCGCCCATTCCAAAAGGTAGTTTTCGTATGGAGAAGAATGGGCAAGAAACTCCACCGTCACTCTTTTAAAAAAATCATTATAATATCTTGTATACACTAATTATATAATTATATGTGAAGACAATCAATGCACCTAGAATAAGATTACTATACCACGATAGATAAAAAGAATGAAAAATGAAGGAATGACATAAATTAATTATGTTGTAAAATTATAATAACATTATAATAAGTAATACTAATAATAAGTCAGTGTGTGAGTTCAAGTAATCACAAAAAAAAAATACAATTAAATTAGCAACCAGTTCGATTTTGTCTAGATTCTGAATTGTCCTATGGAGCAGGACCAGCATGTTTCCAAGCATTTTTATCTTGGATATAATCCTCTAATTTGTAATATGCTTGTTTACAAAGTGTACTTTTTAGATGAGTTTTAAATTTTCTTTCATTTAATTCTAATATATCACAAGGTATTCTGTTGTAACATTTAACACAGTACCCCATAGAAGATGTATTTACTTTAGATAGTCTGAAAAATGTTTGATCTATTTTATCTTTATTTCTAGTATTAAAATTATGTCTATCACTTATTTTTATTAAAAAGATGTAGTATCTATAGTACACCCATATTTCGTTATGTTTAAGTCCCATGTCCCAAATTCTCAGATTCTTCAGACTCTGGGCTGCTACCGCGAAATTCCATGTAGAAAAACCCGATAACACTTTGCCCAACCTGAGAATCAAACCCAGGACCTCATGCTCAGCAGTAGCACTTGTGACCACAAGACAACGCAGTCATTGTTAGTAGTTGAAGGTTAAGCAAAATAAGAAGATACAAAAATGTCTCGTTAAACGCATGCTCAAAATACAGGCTACTGGCAAACAAAGTAGCATTTATACGTCACCGTTGTTTGCTCGTGAGTCGTGACCTCGGCCGTGTAATGTCTGTATTATCTAACAGCTTACACGTCCGTCACAAACCTACGAAAGACGCGAGCCAAACAGGTCATTAATCCTTCGACCGTTAGCGGATTCGTCGGTTCTCGCATCTTACTTCGATAAACTTGTAATCTGCTTTTGTTTTGACTGTACTGCTCAAATTATTGCAATTTACTCATCGGCACACGGTGCGTGTCACAAAGTTTTTTTAATTTATTTTATTTAAATGCGTATTCTACACGCAACTAAGCAACCATTTCGCAATAAAAAATAAATTGGGCTATAAATAACTGAAGATTTCAGCTATTACGTGCGCCGTCCTCGTAATATGAAGCCCACGACTCTTGCCAATTTCCCATTGATCGATACGTTAATATTACTTCGGACAGTCTACCAATACTATGGTTTTCTCGTATTACCTTCAAATCTGAAGAAAAGAACGAATATTAATTAAATAATTATGTTTAATGCTATTCATGCTAACTAATGTTTTACATAGAAAATGGAATTGTATAGCTTGATAAGTAGCCAGGTGTAGTATAGTAGGTATATATGTAGGTATATTATTGGTACTAGGTACGGTATTTTATTCTTCTTTAAGATTATTATATACCTATTTAGCTATCTTCCGCCAGCGGCTTGGTCCGCGTGATATGTTTATAAATTATGGCCTATGTTACTCGGGGATAATATAGCATTATACTGGCGAAAGAATTTTAATTTTTAAATCGATCCTGTAGTAGGTATTCTAGTTTATTAATTACACACAAGAATATAATTTATTTCTCGCTATAATTTTAGTGTAGATGAATCACATCATCAGGGCTACATCCACGACATCCACCCCTCCTAGTGGCCTTCTATAATACGATCTGGATCCCATCTTGATAAAGAATTGGGATATCACTTCACATAATGTGACAAGTAAATGAATTCTAAGAAGTAGAACAAAAATAAATCAAACGATCTTTCGTTCCTCATGAAAAAATTTGGCAACTGAAACCTTCAGTAGTATACTACAACAATTTTAAATTCATTGACTTACTCATTATGCGTGTTGCCAAGTAGTTCAATATATTTTATTTCCTTTAAACATTGGACGATAAAGAGCTACGTACAATTGGCCAATTGGAATCATGACCCACCTTAAGCTTAGTTTTAGGGTTCCGTACCCAAATAGTGCCACCCCTATCACTAA
The DNA here is from genome assembly GCA_963853775.1 of Xanthia togata. Classification (NCBI taxonomy): domain Eukaryota; kingdom Metazoa; phylum Arthropoda; class Insecta; order Lepidoptera; family Noctuidae; genus Xanthia; species Xanthia togata. The sequence goes on from OY970793.1 coordinate 15,151,286, forward strand.
GGGTCCGCTGTTCGTCCGTCTATTCGTCCGTCTGTTACAAGACTGTTTCTTTTGAACCTTAATAGGTAGACACTTCAAATTATCAGAGTGTGAACTACTATGGCCGCTATACCAACAAATCTTCTATAAATAATTATACAAGAAAGTCGTGCTAGTTACACTATTTATAACTTAAGAACGGCTGAACCGATTTGGCTGAAAATTGGTGGGGAGGTAGCTTAGAACCAGGAGACGGACATAGGATACTTTTTATCGCGGTAGGGTAGGTAGGTAGGGTAGGGTATGGTAGGTAGGTAGTGTAGGGTATGGTAGGTAGGTAGGGTAGGGTAGGGTATGGTAGGTAGGTAGTGTAGGGTATGGTAGGTAGGTAGGGTAGGTGGTCCCCATACAAGAAACATGTGGTTTTTTATAGACATTACAACTTAATTAGGTTGAATTTTGCATGTATTATGTTGTAATAGTGTTGCTTTCGTTCGTAAGTAACTTTGGGGAACCACAGGGACGTAATGTATGTTTATAGGTATGCATAATAAATAGTTACGACTTCCGAATTACTTACGTAATGCCGCGTTCATTTTATAGCATTTAAAATTCGCAATAGGTATGTTGGTCGGTTTCTCAATAAATCTATCAAAATTAGCCTATTGTTAAAAGTATTGCTCGACAGCATAGGTTTTATTACTAGCACTAATTGATACTTGACTAGCGGACCTGACAGATGTTATCCTGCCCGAACAGCGCCACCTATCGGGTCCAATTGTGAATCAAAACCATCAAGCTCAAACACTCACAAAAGAAGATAGTACAAACTTCTAGATGTCCTTTCTGAAGTGCTTACTGTAAAAAAATCATATTGTTTATACCTAGCTGCTAGTTTATGTGGAATTTTAAGTAGTTTTTAACGTAATTTTCGCTAAAATAATTGAGAGACAAGAGAGTTTTTTTTTTTTAAATCTGGTTACTATAATTGTCGAAGTCGGATTTGACAGCTATAAACATACTTTGTGTAGTGAGGGGAAAAAATCGGATGCTTTAAAAACCGATTCTTTAGACATATCGATTTAAAATAATTAGAGTTTGTAATCGACAGTTTTATTACACGCACGAGTTTGTAATATTTAACAGTTATTACATAAATTCCAACTAAGTTTAAATTTGGGCGAGATCAAAGCCAAATCAAGACATAAACTAAAACCCGACATACTGATTTCTTCCGGAAAGTTTATGTACATTAAATAATAATACATTGTATGTTATGCATCAGTGGCGTACCTAGACGCAAGATTAGGGCAAGCCACTGATATCACGTACCCGTGTGAAGCCTGGGCGGGTGGGTAGCTAGTGAAGAATAAAATTAGAATAAATAAGTGTGGGTGTCAGGTATATAAATGAATTCAGGAGCATTGACGAATCAATGACGTTTGAGATAGAAAATGGAGGATAAATTAATTTTTCCAACATCATGGGGTGGACTCCCGGCTTTTTAACCAAATCATTCCGTATAATATCAAAATATTAATATTAAATATCAAAATAAAGCTAAAAATATATGTGATCAGATTTTGTTTTTATATGTTTAAATATTACAGCAATTACACATTTATCTCTTTTTTTTAATGTAATGTTTGTAAACGATTTTTCAGAAAATCGATTTAATTCGGTCATAAAACGGCTTTTAACGGTCACAACACTACGGCAACCAAACCAAAGACATGACCGAATTAAACACACTGTAGTAACGTCCTGTCGGAATATTAATAAACGATTAATTCGTGTTTTGGGTGCATTTTTTCAATATAAAGTTAAACTTGATGCTTACGAATGATACGGCGTCGTGATACTCGTGATAGTGTATGGGTAATTAATTTTTGATTTTTCAATTTCTTACATAGTTATCGCGGCATGTCAAATGAGAAACTTCAAATCCGACTTCTTAGATTGATAACACTTTATTTAGACTATTAACTGAAGCATTAAATATGAGTGTGTTGTGAGAAAAACACAACAATTTACAAACTCGGTAGCAGTGTTAACTAACATAAGCAAATGAAATGGACTTTGTATGGCGTGTGTGAAAACAAGGTCTTGGGTACAAAGTCCAATAAGTATGAAATTGCCGATTTGTACTGAAACTAGATCTGATCTGAACTACTCGTGATCTAGATTTGACAAACTGTGTGAAAGCATTTTGTACTGCCTCCCGAGAAGAAAACTTTTTATCACGTAGAAAATTGTTCAAATCACGAAAAAAATGGTAGTCCGTTGGAGCAAGGTCTGGCGAATACGGAGGGTGATGAATGGTTTCTAATTGCAGTTCCTGTAGAGTTAAAACGGTTTCTCGTGCTGTATGAGGTCTCGCGTTATCATGGAGCAATACATGTGAAGATCGATTCATGAGTCGGGGCTGTTTCACTGCTAGTTTTGCTATCATTGTTCGGAGTTCGGCACAGAAGACATCTGCCGTTATTGCTTGACCAGATCGGAGAAAGTTACCAAACAGTTACCATTACCTTTTTATTGGTAAGCTTTGCTTTAGGACACTGTTGCGGCGTTTGACCTGGGGTCAGCCATTGCATTTTTCGCTTACGGTTATCGTAAAGAATCCACTTTTCATCACATGTCGATCCAATATTCCTTCATTTCTGTATCGATTCAACAAGGCAACACAAGTTTTAACACGCGTTTCTTTCTGCAGATAAGTCAAATCATGAGGCACCCATTTCTCATATATTTTTATTTTATTGATTTGACGCAAATGAGTCAATATTGTCGTTAAACCATGCCACTAATTCCTGGGTAGTTTGGCTCGGATCGGCTTCCACCATCTCTTTCAATTCATTGTATTATTCACCTGTGTGGGCGGTCTTCCACGTGGTTCGTTCTTCAAATCAAAGTTTCTATCACGAAAGCGTTTAAACCAAAATCGCACGGTGCGTTCATTAGCAGCCCCCTCTCCAAACGCAACATTGATATTGCGAGCTGTTTCCGCCGCGTTAGTTCCGCGTCGGAACTCGTATTCAAAAATAACTCGAATTTTCGAAGTATCCATCTTTCTTGTCTAAGCTGAATAAAAAAACAACTGAAGGTCGATAATCGAATGTTGCACATTTTTTAAAAGAAGAACTTCATAGGTAGGTACCATGTGAAAAAAGTTTCACTCAAAAATCTCAAACCATGAAGGTTCTATGTCAATTCGAAGTACCTATTACAATAAAACGGCAATGTCATACTTTAACCCCTATTATTTGTTTGTTTTAGCGATTGAATTACCATTTTTTTCCGACCTTTGATCCTAGTAGACAGACGATACCTACCTAATGATAAGGCGAGTGCTTTATCCAAACGTGGTTGAAAAACTTTTCTTCAAGTTTAAGATTTTGTATTTGTAATTTTTTTTTTTTTAATTCTTCGTTCATATTTTCACATCAAGCCTAAGCCAAGACAAATGAAGATATGCAGAAAGCTGTAAACCCACACAATAACAAAATATTTATAGTTTATTCAGCATTTAAATAAATGTTTCATAGCGACCTACTGCCTTATCTCTATTGTTTGAATATTAAAGCTAATATTATTCTACGCAATGAGAGGCGTCGGCGCCGATGCAATCGACAATTGCACACTGTCCGTAATCAATACTCCTTCCTGTGTTCTTCGTACCAGCCGGCTTATTGCCATATGTGTCAAAATGTTTGACTAATAGTACCCCAAACAGATAATGATTAAATCTAATGTCTATAAAATGTCTTAACTTTGATTTGACAAGATAAGCTTGGCTAAAGTCATCCCGTTTAGCTCCGTTGTTAAGGATCTTGGTCTGCATGTTGACACATGTCTTGACTGGCGAAAGCAGGTCACGACTGTAAGTAAAAAAGTCACCGGAACGCTGCGGTCGCTCTATCGGTTGAAAAACCTTCTCCCATCACACATAAAGGCACTGCTTGTACAGTCCCTAATCTTTCCCATAATAGACTAAGGTGATGTGTGTTACTATGACCTGAATGCAGATCTCCTCAATAAACTTGACCGCCTTCTAAATAACTGCATTCGATTCGTTTTCAATCTTCGTAAGTATGATCATGTGTCTGCGCATCGATTGCTTTTAAAATGGTTACCTATACGTCAGCGCAGAGAGTTGAGGGCTCTGTCAATGTTGTATTCTATACTCGACAAACCCACTTCTCCTTCTTACCTAACTTCCCATGTTCAATACCCATGCTCTGCCCATAGCAAAAATCTTCGTTCTACCAACAATCGTCTTCTACGATGTCTTTCTCACCGCTCTGGTTTTATACTCTTCTTTCTTGGTCCAGGCGGTATTTCTTTGGAACGCGCTTCCTCTGAACATCAGGATGGCAACCAGTGGGTTACCTTTCAAGTTGAAGGCACGTGAACATATTCGTAAAAAGTTGGCAGAATCTTTGCAGCGCTGATTTGCTGGATTTTTTTTCTCCCGTACCTATCGTTATTTCTCCGAACAAAGTATCTATGCATTAGTAAGTATTAATTTCCAAGTTATCTATCACTTATATTGCACCTGCCATGTTCTGTCTCTGCACCACCCTAAGGTTGACTGGTAGAAAATGCCTCAGGCATTAAGTCAGCCTTTGTACGGTATTTTTTTACCTGTGCATAAAGTTTTAATAAATAAGTAAAGAGTTTATTTATAAATTCAAGTTGTCCTAGAAGGCAAAAAAAAAAAGTTGTATTACAGGTGTGGAAAACCATTTTCACGGTTACAAATATTCAAAGGTTGGACACTCCTGTCTCGGTCGGGGTCCTAGTTTATCAATTATAACTCTAGTTACAGCTATATGTAAGCGGGCACGCCCTTTATGCCTGGAGGCTTTATTTTCTTTTTTAGATATTCTTTACGTTTAGTTATTTTTATTTCTGCTTGAGTATAGATCTTGATGTTTTTGGTTGGTATATTGGCGTGTGCTAGCTGTCATATGGCTAATAATTTAATGTTTTGTGTTGTATTATGTAAATTATTTTGCATAAGTACTTATTGTATAGAATCATTTTATTTTTCCTAATTGAACAGACAGCTGTGCTGCTGGGGAGTTTGTTGCGCCACTTCTTCTTCCCAGCGAAAGCACTAGGAAGTGGTGAAGGGTGGGCGTTTTGTGGGACTGTCTTATGTAACTTTGACGTTCGAAAAGTGCTGATTCTCAGCCTAATTTGAATAAATGACTTTTGAATTTTTGAATTTTTCGGGATCAGACCGAGTTAAACTTTACAAAAAATTTATATTTTTTCATGTCCCCACCCCACTAGTGATACTACATAAAGCGACAAGACCCCCTAAAAACATTATTTTACTTCGTTTTACAGTGTTATATAACACGGTTTCAAACCTAATGCTGTTGACCGTCCATGAGGGTTAACTTTAGCGTCTTTAGCGCAAACGTAATGCCGGTGACCCTCCCGAAGGGTTCACTTCCAATATCTATGGCGGCATGTCGTATGAGCTCTACGAAAAGTGGGGTTTACTTAGAATTTCAAAATCCATTTAGTATAATGTAGATCGATGACCTTGTGAAGACCGCAGGAATCCGCTGGATGTGGGAAACAACCGGTTGAAGTGGCGTTGCTTGGGGGAGGCCTTGTCCTGCAGTCGGAGCTGCAGGATGTCTTTCGGCTGAAATTATGTTAAACCAGTAGACCTAATATGTATTACTCTGCGCAATGATAAACGACAAAGCAATCCACATACTCCACAATTAACTCAACTCCGTCTCGTTCCTGTGTACTTCGTACCAACTTATGGTCATGGTAAAAATGTTTGTGACTAATGCCACAGACGTAACATGAGACGCCTCAACTACATATCTGTTGTGGTCTGCGGTTTTCCCTAGGCTTTTTAGTACTTGGGTACTCTTATTCCTTTGTTAATAAGTACTTTATTATGATGATTAGATGCTTCTTAAGGAAAAGTGTATTGTTTTCTGGATTTGGCGGATGTTCAGCCCTTTTCCGAATGTTCTTTATTCCAGTGAAAGAAAACCTTCTGAAGACAGTTTCATAAATGAAAATAAATCATAAAAAAACAATCAAGTAACGGTCTTGTTTGACATTTTCTCTTAAGTTTTCTAAAGGACTTATTTTTGTTGACTTCCATCGAAACCCCAGTTGTTAGTTGTTACATAATAATAGGGTGGGCTTATATAATGTTTGTAAGCCACGGACTATGTCCTACCCCTACCCCATGTTTTTCCTGCTGTAACAAAGTTTTATTGATTCATCTTTTTTTGCTTCTAAAGCCTTGGCGCAAACGGGCTGACATATTTTTTTTCTGTTGTAGGTATCTGTAGTGTTTATGGTTAACATAATAAACAGTACTCTATCTAATGAGCCTGTTTTTATTTAGGTCTAGGGGAAAACCCATTTAATTATATTTGAAAATGGCTCTTATGTAGAGTACCGTTCACAGCTGTTCAAGAAACAGATATTTATAAAAGCAAGCACTTACTATTATGAAGATAATAAAATAGTAATAAATACGACTATTGCTTATTTTAAAAGGACTGCAGACACGGCAAACTAGTTAAGTTTCCACGAAAAACTAACCAGGTACATGCAACGATCCGTTTATTTGTTACCTACAATCATGCAAGTTGATACATAAACAAGTTACACACCTACGTAGTTAGGGTTATTTTGTTTATACAGATGAAACACTTACACAAAAAAATGCGACTGTTATGTACCTAAACAGAGTTTGAAGAATGTGAATGTGACACATTTTTTTTCACTTCAGTAAGGTCTTATGTATTTGGTAAACGAATATGGCGTGCTGAGTTTTGTAACCAGCCAATTTATGTATTAAATATTAATGATGGTTCGTCATCATCCACCGACTTCAACCACTACTGGCCATAGGGCTCTCTTTTCTTGTGTCAGTAAAAACTTAATTACACAATAAAAAGTTTATACGAAGCCATTTTTACATATAATTCCTACGACCGTGTTTGTTTACCGAATTTGACATGTATGTTCAGGAGCATGAGGAACAGGGTGTAAAGTTCATTCATCCACCATAGAAAAGGGAGGATCCTCCGACCAGACGGGTGTGTTGTATCTAGCGGGCCGACTTCCCGACTGTTGATGTCGGATAGTCTTCTATATGTATGTAGTTCGCGCGGTAAACTCTAATTGCGCGATGCAGGATTTGTGTGACGTCATGTCTTTGATGTAGTTCGTATGTGGCGGTGTAACCGCTACATATGAAAATACTGGCCAAGTGCGAGTCGGACTCACACACGAAGGGTTCCGTACCGTGGCCCCTGGCAACGTAAAGGCAACCGAAGGAACACGGGTGGGTTTTAGTCAGTAAGAGTCCGACACGCCCTCCCGCTCCGCCCAGAGCGGAAGAAGTCATATGATGATTTCCCACGCAAAAAAAACAGGTTTCCGTACCGTATTAACCTTTATAATACTGGTGTCTCATATTGGAGACAGATAACAATAAAATTCTATTGTGTCTGCTAATTGCGCGCGCGACAGATTAAGATCGAAAAAAAAACGCCGAAAAAACACGTCTCTTCGGAGTTGGGGACCCTCTTAAATTATTAACGTTACCTATTTATTTATTATTATTTGTTGTTATAGCGACAATAGAAATTCACAATCTGTGATAATTTTAACTGTCTACCTATTACGGTTCATGAGGTACAGCCCGCTGTCAGACAGACGGACGGACAGTGGAGGCTTACCCGACGCCCAGGACGTCTCCGCGGCGGCTAGGGGCGTGAGGGCGTGAAATTTGCCTCTCCCTCACGCGTTCCGCCTCCTCCTTCGCGAGCATTACTGCTTCGCCGAAGGAGGTGACTGGTTCCGTTTGACACCCTTCAGGTACGGAACCCTAAAAATATCCTATAAGTAGGTAGGTAGTTCAAATAAGCTACCTATCTATTGATCGGCCTGATGAGTATACTTGACTGACAATATCGCGACAATCAACAATAATTGTAATCGTATTATGAGCTACAGTAGTATAAACAGTCCCTATCTTAAATCTGTTTTGATAAGATAACACACATTTGTATTGTAGGTATCTAAAGTTCTGAAGCAATCAGTGCAGTTAGCGACAACTAAAAATCGTCGGCGATTGATGTAACAATACGGGTTCTTATCAGTTTAAGTACTATCAATAAATAGTTAAGTATTACCACAGATTATTACAGATGGTTCACTCCGCATTTTAGGTATTGTAGCTTCATACCTAAAATATAGTACGCGGCGGGCGGCGGGCTCGTTGGGCCAATTCAGCGACTGTGCGTTTGCACTGCCAAAACATTCACATAAAACATGTTGTAATGTCTATTTCCTGTCAAACATTGTATCGAACATTGACAGAAAATAGAAATTTCAACATGTTTTTATGTAAATATTTCGCCAGTGAAAAGGTAGTCAGAAGATCTAATAGTTACGCGATAGAAAGAGAGGTAACTTCTAAGTGAATAAAACTAACACCCACCCGTGTTCCTTCAGTTGCCTGTACGTTTCCAGGTGCCACGGTATCCCTTTCCAACTTTCTCGCGACCCCGGCATCGGTCCTAGAGGACCCCGTCAGTTGTGCTGACATCTCTTTGAGGCGCGCGTCGCAACCCGCGCCTACGGTGGCTGCGTTTTCCGACGCTCATCAGTCTCCTGCGGCGGCTAGAGGCAAGAGGGCCCAAAATTTGCCTCTCCCTCACGCGTTCCGCCTCCTCCTTCGCGGGCATTACTGCTTCGCAGAAGGAGGTTTTGCCTCCCATGCCCTCTCGCTCCGTACCATGGCCTCGACCAGGGCCGGACGCGAGAGATCACCGCCACCGATCGCTTCCACGAGGACACGGCGATGCTCCGCCCAAGCCGGGCAGACCTCCACCGTATGCTCCACCGTGTCCTCCGGGCGATCCACACAATGATGACACCCGTGCGTTTCCTCCCGCGCGCTGTGCGACCTGAACTGCACTTTGTTGTGTCTTAGTAAGTCGCTTTTTAATTAAATGATTTTGCGGAGAGAACCATCTGTATTGTTTATGTAATAATAACATAGATTAATATCTGTGGTATTACATAAACACCTGATTTATGTACCTAGATGGGTACCGTAATTTCCCACGTTTCTATACTGAGTGTAAAGGGACATCGACGCAAAAGAATTTTTTCGTCGGTTATTAAAAAAAAAAAACAACTGTTTCATAGAAAAGTTCAATACCTACGCGGTCAAAATGTATGGAATAGCAGATTTTTTTTTCGATAGTCGACGAAAAATTTCAACCCAGGGGGGTTCAAAATGATGTACTGCTTTTCACACTATCATTTTAACCCCACGTATCCCTACGTTGACGTCGTGGTGGAGCTTGCGCGCTCCAATTGCTAGGTCTGTGCCGGTAGTTGCCGGAACAGGTCTAGGATGAGTAACCAGACCAAGAGAGATACAGAAACCCGCAGGGCAGCATGTGGTGAGCTGTTGGGCAGTAGCGACCGCACGGACCCTATCTCCCGGGAGAAATCTTGTTTCTCATCTCTGGCTTGCCTTTATTGACCGGCTGAGTGAACACTGACGAGGAACAGAGCTTCCACCTCTTTCATGCCTTAATGGCCGGCTTGAGTGGATATTCTCAAAAGCAAACTTGCTCGGAGGAAGGAAGTATTTTAGTAAGTGCTCGTAGGGGTATTGATCATCTTCCGGGCTCTGGGATTGTTCTGAATGCCGTGGAATACCTTTCCACTCCTCAAGCTCCTCAGGACATGTTGCCCCCTTGTCGCTACGTCACTATGTACTAACGGGCCTCTGAGAGTTGGCTTCGGCCACTCGTAAGCCTTCCAAAGGTCCGGGACCCTAGGGTCCCGAGAATAGTGAAAAACTAAAAATAATAATAATAAACATGTATCGAAAAAAAAACCCATCACATCAAAGTTAACAAAACAATACTGTACGATATTCAAATGATTAATGTTAGATATAATTAAATGAATACACGCTAATATATGTATATCATTGCTTTTACGGAATTAGTAACTATTACCTATATATATAATGTAAGTAAGCTAGAAGAATAAATATGGGGAATAAATTATATGACTTACAGACGAAACACAAACGACATGAAAATCATACTGTAAATGTAAACCAATGAATTGTAGCCAACTGCATAGCGTCCAAAAACCGACATTGCTTGAGGCTCCTAAGACCAACATCCAAAAACGCTTCCTCAGAAGCTCCAAAAACGTACATTCTGAGAAGCTCCAAAAACCACAGACTCAAAAATTCGACATTCCCAGAGTCTATCCCAATTCACCATAACTCCTTTTCCATCCTAACCGCTCCTTCCTCGTGCAGGATCCAACAGCCACGCTTGTTAGGCTGGTTGATGAGCTACTTCGGGAAGTCGACACACGAGAAGATGCACCAGAGTTTACTAGAAAGCACTGACAAGTGAGACGAAGTAAAAAACCTCCCGTAGAAAAAGTAACGTAAAGTTCAATGTAGATTGTAGGGTAACTAGTATTTCAAAGAGGCCGTATTTGTACTATGTTACCTTTTGTATGTTGTCTTAAGAATTATTTAAAGTGAAGTCACTTGTATCTTTTATGGGTTGGTGCTTTTGTCACTTGCATCCGTTTAGGGAGTGATTCCACTTGTCATACTGAACATTTTCCCTTTTGAAACTCATATCCCATTAGTGACCTACGTGAAAAAAAAAAAAATTGTGTTTATTTTTATAGTTTTACAAAGGCAGTTGACTTTTTTTGACGAATAACTTACCTAAAAAAAAAATAGGAAAAGTGGTTCTGAATGAGAGGTATATTATGCTGATGTCTAATCAACAGCCTGCATATGTGCAGTACCATTAAGTATATTATTCTAAGGTCAGTTAGTATTTAGATAGTTCAGTCTGTTCTACTTTTAACGTACGGCTTAGAGTTTGTCAGCAGGTTTACTCCATCAGTCTATAGAGGTATGAGGAGCAGGGGGTAAAGTTTCTCATCCTCCATAGAAAAGGGAGTAGCTTCCGACCAGACGGGTGTTGAGTCTGGCAGGCTACTGCCGGATAATTGATGTCGGGACCTTTTATAGTCTTGCGTCGAACTTTGCAGGATTTCTATTATATCGATTTTGCACTTCTATAATTGGGTCAAAGTATGACGTATTGTCAATTTGAAACGAATTAAATCGAATTCGATTCAATTCATAACTCGCAGATGTCCGGATTATGCCAACTAATCTAGATACCTATCTGGTATTGTTGCCAAAAAAGATTAAAAACTAATTAGTATAGAAAATATTGTTACTAAGGAAAGCTGCTATTTCAACCGTACAGTTACCAGACTCGTTAATAGTGACTAGTTTATGAGATTTGGTGTTAGTATTATAGTTTCTTATTTTCTCATTTAAAAAAAAATAACGGTTTGGCAATCAATGTCTTAAGGGTTCCGAGCAAAAAAGAAAATCGGCACCTTTATAAGATCACTTTTTTGTCCGTCTGTCACAAAGGTTTTTGTCATTTATGTTATGATGAAGCAATTTAGGAAGCCAGATAACCCCAGATTACCTTGATTTTCGTAAGGTGGAAAATTTTTACTTGAGATTACACGTGACTTCGTATAGAATTAGTAAGACAGGATTTTATGTAATGAGACTTAATCTTATCGCACCAAAAGATCAAGTACGGTATCAATATCTCACCTGATCTCTCAAATTTAATATTACTTCCTTGTTTATCTGTGATAGATATTTCCTAGTTTTTTAGCATTTTGTTTTCTTCATCTTACGTAAAGTAACCTTGAAACTGTTTTCAGTTTTAAAATAAAGTATTAGTTCTTTGTATTTAAGTACTACATTAATTAGGATTCATTACCAAAATGTTTAAGGTAATAATTGTTTTCATTCTTAGGTTTTTTTTTTTCAATATTGCAGTTTGCAAATGGGTTACATTTACATACAAAAATCATTTAAAGTTACTGAATTTGTAACTGACTTTGAAAATGTTGTAATCTTTGTTTTACTGTTTAACACGAACAATTATTTGGGCATAATACTATGATCGGGGAAATTAGTTATTAAGGAAATTGACACCCTACGTCGATTTGCTATGTTATTATACCATTTCATAAAATTGTCAAAGAATGAAAAATATACAGACAATTTGAGTTGGTATAGTTGTACTGCGCCTTACGAATGCGCGGCGCGGCGGTCAAACTATAGTCAATTTGTCTAACAACTAATTTCTCTGACTGACATGAGCCAATGCAACAAGCGGATACCCTTAACAGTTCTTAAAAGGTCCAATAATCAAAACTAAATTCCATATAATTGTGATTACAACACCAGGATTGCACAGCCAGTGTTCCTGGGTAAGCTGGTGGAGTACTACAGTTCTGGGCACACCATGAAGCAGGAAGAGGCCTACATGTACGCCGGCGGCGTGGTACTGTGTTCGGCGCTCAACGTGTTCATCGTGCATCCCTATATGATGGCCATCTTGCATATGGGTATGAAATTCCGCGTCGCCTGCTGTTCACTTATTTATAGAAAGGTATGTTATAGTTATTATTATCGTACGTACGTTTTGAAATTAAGGATATGCTAATTATTATTGGTTTTCTTTAATTTAGATACATGCGCGATCTTACCAAGGGGTATCATGTTATACCCAGTAGCTTGGTTTTGGAGTTCAGATAGGCAGTCGCTCCATGTAAAATACTGGTGTTGAGCTGCATCCGGTTAGACTAGAAGCCGAACTCAACATATTTGGGAAAAGGCTAGGCAGATTGATTGACATGAGAGATCTATAATTATTAAGATTGTGGGGAATGCAGTGTGTTAATTGACAAAAATGCTTGTTATGGCAATAATAATAATATGTTCTTGATTCTTAATTAAGATCTCAATAATAGTATGAACCTAATTCTCAATTGAGGGCGTCAATAGTGGCTGTTGATTCAAGATCCACTTAAGAGCGATCAACTCATCGTTGTCTTGCTAAGCGTTGAATACAAGAGAAGATCGTATTAGTGCCCAAAAGTGGATCTCTACGATATGTAATAATTGGTACAATCAGCAAAACAAATGTAATTTACACAACATTCCCTTTTGTCGTTTATAGTAGTTTTTAATATTTAGGTAATTTATCTATGTACACGTACAGTATCTAAACCGCACATCCATTGTAAAAAAAATAGACATTGGCAGCGCGTTTATGACGTAGCAGTGAGATCGATTTCCGTTTGTTCTACTACTATTTACAAGAACATATTATTTATCAGTTCTTACCATTACGATTACAGAATTTTCATGTGTCTGATAGCCTTATCTTTTGCCAATTCTAGACAATATTAACTAACAATGTTTATTTGACGGAAAAGCATATCTCGTTCTTTTGTTTTGTCATGAATAATTATTTAGTTTCAAGGCATTTTTTTTTCTGTTAAAATAATTTTCAATTATGTACTTTACGGATTACTTATCATTACTGTACAAGCTCTAAACTAATATTGAAATAAAGAAGTTGTGTTGAACGTTATCTTAGAAACTACAGGATCGATTTTAAATTAGGATCGGTGCGAAATACTTTTCTGAATCATCTTCTAGCGTTTCGATGGCAAATAAGTTTTTTTTTTTTTTGTGAAAATTCATATATTATATTAAGCACAGGAACTCCGTTTCCTAAACCATAGGATATGTTTGAGTAAAATAAAAACTGTATTCGTAAAATAAATATTTGAACAAAACCGATGGAATACTTGCATTTGTATGTTTGCCTGTAGACTAAATAGTTCGTGAGAGTTTACTTAGTTATTCTGTTATAGCGGACATAAATAGTTTCGGCTAAACATGGGAGATCTTCACCTTGAAGGAATCTCTACGGTTCGCTAAGCATTCAATTATTATCACCTTGACATTACTCGGTTTACTCACATGAAACATTACTTTGTTTTGCTCTTTAGGTTCAATTTACATTGCCACGGAACGGAATGGAAGAGAGTTTGTGTAACGATATTGTTCATAGCAAAATGTACTTTATGTCAATTTGGTAACGTAGGTACAAACTAGATACGAGGCAGGAATTACCGAGAATGTGCGAGAATTCTCCAGAAAAAGCACGACCAGCAGTGCTATTCTGTAACCATCTCACCGTGAAAACTGTCATCGTAGTGAGTTGTCATTCCAACAGGGTGAGATGACACTGACAGCTCACTCCACGCTCACTTCACATGTTTTCACGGTGAAGTGGTTACGGGAATCGACATGCTGTTATTAGGTTCGTATCTCGTTTGTACGTTACACTACTGACATAAAGTGCATTATGCTTTGTACAAAAAAAATCGCTTCCATTCCGTTCCGCGGCAATGTAAATGGGGCTTTATTTTTTTTGGGTGGGAAATCATCAAATGACTCCCACTCTAGGCGGAGCGGGAGGGCGTGTCAGACTCTTACTGACTAAAACCCACCCGTGTTCCTTCGGTTGCCTTTACGTTGCCAGGGGCCACGGTATCGCTTTCGGACTTTCCCGCAACCCCGGCAGGATCGGTCCCATCGGACCCCTTCACTCGCTGACATCTCTTTGAGGCGCGCGTGGAACACAACGCCCCGTCGACCTGTGGCCCAAGACTGCTATTTTTATAAATTCGTCATTCCAACACGATCCCATTGTCATTTTGCTAAAAGTTCGTAATCTGATAAATTCATAAAGGTCGATCATTGGTTGATCATTGTATTCCACAAACACGATACTCGTAACGAATTAAAAGAAATGACTGCACAATGACGTTCTCATGGTAGGTCACTGATCAAAGGAACTGTCAAAATTTTAGCAGATTACCGCCTAAGTCAGTCATTGATTTTTCATTATGTACAAGATTACCAATAGATGACATTTCTTTCAATGGAGTGTCAGTGGCTGACCGTTGGAAAGTCATAATGACGCCAATGTGTTAGTAGATTACCAAACTTGTCAAAATCATGCAACAATTATGAAATCAATGATAGACCATTCTAACACTATTGTAATAGCAGACTTGAAGCCCTGGTCCTTATCGGACGGCGAGCTACCCATTGCTCACCATCCGCAAGCCCGCGCCTACGGTGGCCGGGAATTGGCTTATGATTCCCGACGCCCAGGGCGTCTCCTTCGGCGGCTAGGGGCGTGAGGGCGCGCAGTTTACCTCTTCCTCACGCGTTCCGCGTCCTCCTTCGCGAGAATTACTGCTTTGCAGAAGGAGGTGACGACCTCCCATGCCCTCTCGCTCCGTACCATGGCCTATACCAGGGCCGGACGCGTGAGATCCCCACCATCGATCGCCTCCACGAGAGCACGGCGGTGCTCTGCCCAAGCCGGGCAGACCTCCACCGTATGCTCCACCGTGTCCTCCGGGTGATCCACGCAGTGATGACACGTGACTCCGGGCGTTTCCTCCCGCCATAACCGAAACAAGAAATAGCCATGTCCGGTGAGGACCTACGTCAGGCGGAAGATGAGGACGCCGTGGCGCCTCTCTAGCCACTCCTCAAAGAGGGGACTTATCGCCGCAATAGTGGCGTGCCCAGCACCGGGTTGCGACAACCGCACTCTCCATGACGCCATGAGATCCCGCCGGAGCTCTGTCCGCTATACCACGATGTCTCGCGGCATCGGAGTTAAGCCCCGGCGTTTCGCCTCCTCGCGCCACTCCCAAAAGTGCGTGAATGTAAATTGAGCCTTACATTTTATTTGCAAAGAATGAAAAAATCAAGAAAAAAACATGCCAATGTCTCTTCTGGGTTATTGCCTAACGGT
This sequence comes from Xanthia togata, assembly GCA_963853775.1. NCBI lineage: Eukaryota > Metazoa > Arthropoda > Insecta > Lepidoptera > Noctuidae > Xanthia > Xanthia togata. Next base: position 15,167,059 of record OY970793.1, read on the forward strand.
CTGGGGTGGTGCTGGTAAAGCACTGATGCTTCGGGTCGAACGAGCGCAGAAAGCTGTCCTGAAGGTGCTGGCAAGGAAACCGATCCGATATTCAGCATCCTCTCTATATACTGCCAGGTCCTCACTGTCAGACAGCTATTTATCCTCCAAACTATTCTTCGCAAACACAGCCACCTTACCTTTGATCTTAAATGCTGTTCTACGCGCCGCCGCTCGCATAGGGTTTGTAACACTGAATCTCGTAGAACCGTACTTAGCTGCAAGTCGTCATTACAAACAGATCTACGGTACCCTTTATAGCAGAACTTTTTATGTCATAATATAACAGCATAACAGCGGATAGCATAAACTTCATTTTGTAGAAAATCGTTTGGCATACACTCATTTATCATACATTCAAAACTCATAATTTTGTACGTCAGAATCATCTTTAGGCATAAATTTTGTAAAATACTCATCTCTCCCTCACACACCCCAAAAAACCACAGATAACACACATGCCACAAACACCATAAGCACCCCTCGCACACCTTATTTACACTCACCCACACACCCATTGACCTTACACTCACCCATTAACTCATAGTCAAAATACATCCCAACTCATGTCCCGTACTGTTTACTTTCATCTTATTTATTATGAATTAACTAAATCTAAATTAAATAATTACCTATTAAGGCACTTCTTGCATGGAATATCATTCCATTCTGTATCAGGGGAAGGGCGTTGTTAGCTGCTAGACAGTTTATCTTTTGCAGCTATCATCGTTTTCCTTGTTGTACTTTGTCTTGTGTTATTGTTCCGAAATAAAGTTTTTTCAAAATTCCACTTCAGATCAACGTTAAAACTTAAGTGTTAGAAAAAGGTGTCGTGTCGAAAGAGATGCATAATAAATAACTGCAATCGGTGACATGGCTATTTACTAAATAATTAATACAAGAGGTTAGAAACAGCTTAGGGTTTCGAGTGATTCTCTACTGTGGGAACTAATGCCTGGTATGCATAACTACGTAGTATTCTAGTATTCAACGTGGATGACGAAACAATAGTAATGTAAGCATGCCATCGTAACACGTGGTTGTTTGTAGTTTCAACCGTTGGGAAAAAGCGTGTGTTCAATGTAATTAACCATACTCATTTTCTTTACAGTCACTTCGGTTATCAAAAACAGCGCTAGGAGAAACAACAGTGGGTCAAGTAGTGAACCTCCTTTCAAACGACGTGAACCGATTCGATGTTGCCATCATCTTCCTACATTATCTGTGGATCGGACCGCTGGCTACTGTCATCATCACCTACTTCATGTGGGTGGAGATCAGCTGGGCGGCTGTCGTCGGCGTCGGGTTCATGCTTGCATTCATACCGTTACAAGGTACGACACTTAAATTAAAAAAAAGTATTTATAAATTATTACACTATCCAGGAGTTCGGAGAACAGATTCTAAATAACACGATTATTTCCTTTTTACAATGAACTCGGATTCGAAGGGTATCGAAATCAAAAGTATACATTTAAAAAATATTATTTCTTATACTTCGGCGCGGTCATTGATTCTGAGCAGTTGTAGCTATGTATTCAAAATAATTTGCGAGTTTATAAAATCATACTTCTTTTTTAGTTTCGCTATTTATTTATTTTTGACCCTGAATAAGGGGCACTGCTTCTTGACTTTACAAATAGTCCCTTATTGTTGCAGTACTTTTACAAGTATCGCCGCTCTAAAGTTTCAAGATATACTGGGCGCACTGTACAAACGATTGTTTGTTCACGTGTCCAAGAAATAGGTCAAATGATATAAACTTTCATTGGCAAGTTTATTTACCCTCTTCAAACACTTCTAATTTTGTTGATATTGCGTCATGTTTAATTATACTGTGCCCTAGATATGAGTCCATCATATACACATAAAAAAAAAGTTTGTGATGACTAGCAAAAGCTGATTCATTTAACTTTATCAAGAAAAAGTGTTTACTTTAAGTATATCTTTTTTAAATATAAATACACTGTTTGAAATTAAAAAACAAACCTTTTTTTATAACAAAAATTAACATTAATTCAATCCTAAAGTAATTGTAACAGAAATTTGATGGAAAGAAAAATATCGTTCAACCCGACTTATCCAATAGTTTATTAATAGAAGATTTTTATTCAATATAATATAACTCCTCCCCTGGCTCGCACATATGCGGAGATCCTCCTGGGCATGCTGAGGATCAAGTTATCCAGAATTTCTTGCGGTAACTTGTCCCATTCTTGAATAGCGGCTTCCCTGATCTCTGGCACTGTCTGGGGAGGTGGCTGACAGTTCCAAACAGCTCACTTAAGAGCATCCCACGCGTTCTCTATTGGGTTTATGTTAGGCGAGCTGGCAGGCCAGTCTAACTTGTGATGTCGTATTCTCGGAGAGCAGCACTGACTCGTTGAGATCGATGTGCGAGCGCATAATCATCGACCAGTACGAATTGGTGCCCATGGTTTACTCGGAATGTTCTGACAATTCCATCAACAGCGACTGTTTTGTACCTATCTGCCGATATGGAATCAAAGGCGTTCTAGCTCCAATCATAATTCCACCCCAAAAGGACACCGATTTTCCGCCTTGCTGAACGGTTGCAGTGGCAGTTCTTTGCCTTTCAGAGATTCCAGGTCTTCTCCAGAAATAGACACGTTGGTTATTTGGATGAATACTGATTCGCGATTCGTCAACGAAGTTACAGATTTGCCTAATGTTTTCCTCCTCATCTTCTTCATTTTGCCGGAGCCTAGCCCAATGCAATCTCCGTCGCTGACGTTGCCGTGAATTCAGAGGTGCACGACAAGACCTCCGAGCTCGTAGTCCAGCCTGGTGTAAGCAATACCGAATGGTCTGAGTACTAACTTCAAATCCAAAGGCGGCACACTCTTCTGCTTTTATTGTAGTGACGTTGATTGTTGGGTCACGGGCTGCCAGCAATCTGATATAGCGCTTCTGAGCAGCAGTCAGAACAGTTGGGTGACCACTGCGGGGTCGGTCAGCTAAACTATCCATGCCGTGGTACCTCAGCAACGTGGCCACGACACAGGATTAGGATACAGCAACTCTGCGTGCTATTTCTCTCGTGGAATAAGCTTCTTCCCTCTAAGTTACAATTCTTGCTCGTACAACTTCTGATAATCCTCTTGGCATTTTATCAATGACAACTTTCCTTGAAAAAATATTATAAATCCGTTAAAATTCACTAATAAGTCAGATTTCTGAATGAGCGTAAGCTTGGATAGAATTTCTTTTTGTATTGAAAAAAAAAAAAAAAAAAGTGTTTTTTTATGTTTTATTCTTAGGTATTCTACATTTTTAAGTAAAGAATCTAAAAAGAAGAAGAAATTATAATATGGTCTACCGTAACAAAAAAGATTTTGAATTTTAAAATTGGTCGCAATTTTTTTTATGTGTGTAGATGATCTAAATTGGTTCTATGTTATTATTTTTACCCGACTGCCCCAAAAAAGGGTAATGGTTTTATTTTTTTACTGTAAATTGATTTATATAAGAGATAACTATTTTTCTAACTGTCATTATTTGCGAATAAACCGTTTGGCATTTAGTTCAACGAAACTTAGGTTTCACGAAATAAAAAAATATTACGTGGAACTGCAGATAAAATATTACTCATGCTACGTAGGTACTGGAAATTCAGATTGAAACTCCCCATTAGATTAGATGAACCATCTCTTTTCCGTTAGTATAAATATTTCTTCAGATTCTAATTCAGTAATAGCCCACTGAATATGAAAGTCCTTCGGGTATGACAGACGCAACGACGAAATTATACAAATTTTATTACAATCGTAAACGCGAATAGGAATCTTTAGACACGCTCGTGACCAAAACAAACTTATTCAAACCGTATTTGTTTGTTTAGCATCTTATTTGCGTGCCACGGGTCGTCCCAAAGAGCTTATCCAAATATGTTTTTGTTAAATCCAAGGTGTGTTTGTTTAAAAATATGTGACGTCATCGCAGGGCTTTCCCAGCTTTTAAACTCTAGTCCATAAAACATACTGTTGTCGGTGTCAAAAAACGAAAATTCAAAATCAAAGAAATTAAAAAAAAAAAACGCTCACGGTGTCCCGCCTCCCACTGAGCCGCTCTGCACTGAGGCGCGGTACAGTGGTATCGGCCAACCTATACTGAAATGATCTCTGTGAATATTTATTTATAAAATTATAAATTAACCGTTAACCATGTTTATTTTGTTGGCCAGCTTATTTGGGCAAGCGCACATCAGTACTACGATTAAAAACGGCGCTTCGGACGGACGAGCGTGTGCGCCTCATGAACGAAATATTATCTGGAATACAAGTCATCAAAATGTACACTTGGGAAAAACCGTTTGCGGACCTCGTCGCCAAGGCTAGGAAGTAAGTGTGACATTTTAACATTTAAATGAAAAGGTATGGATAATCTACTTTAAAGTAGCGCCTCCACTACTTGCTACTTACCAACCTATTTATCAACTTTTATCTCATTATTTACATATAAATTATATAATTAAATATTAGAATAAAAATATAAATAAAAACTTTTTCACAAAAAATAAAACCGACTTCCAAAAAAAACTACAAAGTGAAAAATAACGTTGATTTCGGAAGTCGGTGACAAAAAAACGAAAATAAAACCCCAAAGACACCGACTTCCGAAATCAAAGTTATTTTTCACTTTGTAGTTTTTATAGCAGGTAATGGGTATTAACATTTTTGTGGGGGTTTTGTGTAGGTACCACAACTAAAAAGAGAAAACAAAAACTTTTTCACAAAAAATAAAACCGACTTCCAAAAAAAAAAAATACAAAGTGAAAAATAACTTTGATTTCGGAAGTCGGTGTCTTGGGTTTTTTATTTTAGTTTTTTTTTGCCATAGACGTTTTATGCAGCCCGAATAACGAGTACCAATTATTATTGTATACTCGAACGTAAACCTCATATTTCGCTGTGTGGTCTAGTTAATCATTCATCTAAATTACATCATATCATTTGCCTCTTCATCTTATTATCTCACCACATGGCAGCATAACAATAAATCAAAATCAAATGTCATTTATTCAAACTAGGCTGAGAATCAGCACTTTTCGAATATCAAAATAACTGTTTTCACATCACTATCATTTTGGTATAACCAGTTTCTTTTTGTTGTGGTCTCATTGGCAAAAATCGTAATAATACACGGTAGCAAAGATTATTAATGCAGTTTTAAATTTTACTTCTTTTTTTTCCTTAAGCTTTTTGGTACTAACTCTGTAAAAATAACAATAGAAAACAATGTTTATTATTCTTGAACTGTTCTTTTTGTACTTTTCAACAGTTTTAATGTTATTTATTTATTGTTCTTGTTCTCCCACATTTCCTGTGCCTAATTCAAGTAAAAAAATCCCTTATAAACAGGCGAGAAATAAAGCAGATTCGAGCAACGTCCTACATCCGCGGTGTGCTAACGTCCTTCATCATGTTCACGACGCGGATCTGCCTGTTCTGCTCGATCCTCGCGTATGTGCTAGCTTACAATGTGATCACCGCGAAGCAGGTGTTCGTCGTCACCAGCTTCTACAATATACTCAGGCAGACTATGACTGTGTTCTTTCCGCAAGGTGAGTTAATAATTATAAAAGAAGTAGGTACCTACTTAGTAGAAGTAGTACTCTTTAAAATAACTTGGTATCCAAAACGGCTTGATTCTAGTTGTTCATAAAAAGCGGTAACAACTTTCCTCAGACTGAAACGAACGCAGGCTCATACCACAAGCAGATCACGATAGATGCAGAAATTAATATTGGTTGACTCAACCCAACAATACATCTATGCAAATAAATAAAATTGAAATGTCTGTTTGTAATGTCAAAATAACAGCTTTGTACTAAATGTATATGAAAGTAATATACGGTACTTATAATAAAAAAACATTCCTTTATTACATTTTTGTGTGTATGTCTGTTTGTTCCGGCTAATCTCCAAAACGGATGGACCGATTTTGACGGGACTTTTGCTGGCAGATAGCTGATGTTGTAAGGAGTAATTAAGGCCTACTTTTATTTTAAAAAAATATTAGGGCCCACACGGACGAGCTAGCATAAAATATTTTTTTTCTTCTCTAGGTATCGCTCAAGTAGCAGAAGCAACGATATCAATAAAACGGTTACAGAACTTCATGCTTTACGAAGACACAAGCAAGCCAGTGCCCGGTTTAGCAGAGATTCAGACTTCCACCAAACCTAAGGCATCGCCTCATAAGTCGGTAGATGTAATCAAAGAAGATAAAGAAGATTCAATCGAGGCCAAGCACGTGCCAGCTTCGACTGAGCCCACGAAAGAAGAAGAGGCTAAGGGCAATGGTAATGAACTGTTTGAATTTAAATAATACTGCTTACGAGATAAGGTTGAAATTAGATTGTTGCTATGACATCAATCCACTTCGATTTGTCTGTCACTACCTATTTAGAATAATTTTATCTAGATCATTGAATTTCGCTTGATTTTCATCTTATACTACATAAGGTTGAAATTAGATTGTGAAAAACATGTTCTCCCATGCGGAATGTATGCATATTTTTTAAACTGCAAATTTAAGTTGGTCGATTATTACTCATTAATCTGTAAAGCCTACTTAGCTGTGACAGTTTTCTTTTAAACTTCGTTATACATAGGTACTACTGTCGTGACATTTGAATTTCTAACTACAACGGTTTAGTTGGTAGAGGGGGGGGGACACTTTACTCTAACAAAAATTGGTACTTTAAAGCTTGATAAGTCACGAACGCGGTTTACTTAATCAAAAAACGGTCTTCACAAACCCCTAATATTTTTGAAAGAACCTTTTCAACGATATCCCACACTATAACAAAATTTTATTTTATGCGGCGTCGTCATTAACAGGTATAATCATGCCAAATTACAGTTTTTGAGCTATACCGCGGACAGAAAGACAGACAGACGGACATGGCGAAACTATAAGGGTTCCTTGTTGACTACGGAACCCTAAAAATGATTGTTATATTATAATCATAAAGATGGTAGAGGTGCAGATTCAATTTAGACTAAAATATAATATTCACGTTGCTTGTGACTTAATTTACTATGATTTGGAAATCCGTTAATTATTGTTTGTTTTTTTGTCTCCCAAACCACTTGAACTTAAATAAAAACTAGAAGTGCGATTGCGCACACCGATTTGAAGGAAGCAATTTAAATAATTACCCAATTCAGTACAATTTAGAACATCAATTTATTAGTTAAATCGTCCACAGTTCCACACTTCAAAAAATAACAATTTCAAGCAATTTTCGCTCCTATTACAATGCAGTTAACACGACACAAATATTCGAGCGGATTTTGAGCATCATTTTCATAGTTTTCCTTCATTCTACACACCAACATACTTCAACAATATTGTCACCTCACACATCGCAGGTAACGCGACACTCGCGCCACTGGAGCCTGGCGAGGAAGAGGACCACGAGTTGGCGGCGCGGGTGGAGGAAGACGCGCGGGGGGTGCGGCTAAAGCACGCGACAGCTAAATGGATAGTGTCGCATCAAGAAAATACGCTTACAGATCTGTCGCTTACGATTAAGCCTGGCAAGTGAGTCCTATTTTGTTTTTTATGGTTTTAATAGCTTGTAAATGGTTCCATCACCACTGCTGTTAAAAAGGTGAAGGAAAACATGAGGAAACTTGTGTTCCAGAAGTAAGAACATTATAGGCTGATTATGCTTCATAGCTCAGAACCAGGGCGTCTTTTGCAAAATATTTGAATTCTTAAACTGAGAGAAATCGTGGGAAGACTGTTATCAAATATCCAGGCGATTTCGATAGTGTTGAAAAGAGCCACTACGATTAATATTTTTTTTATAAGGAATCAGCAACATAATATTATGTATTGTATCCTCAATATCTAGCGACGCAGATAATTTGAAATTAAAATAAAAACCGGCCAAGTGCGAGTCGGACTCGCGCACGAAGGGTTCCGTACCATTATTTATAAAAACGGCAAAAAAAAAATCGGTTGTTCTTTAAATATTCATTTTATTCTGTTTTTAGTATTTGTTGTTATAGCGGCAACAGAAATACATCATCTGTGATTTTAACTGTCTTAACTATCACGGTTCATGACATACAGCCTGGTGGTGGTGACAGACGGACAGCGGAATCTTATTAATAGGGTCCCGTTTCACCCTTTGGGTATGGAAACCTAAAAATCATATTTGTTAGTTATACGAAGTTGTTGTTTGTATAATACTACTACTACTTAGCCCTCTTCCTCTCTCCTAATCTACCTGTGCCCGACAGGGTCCATATTGATATTTTACTTTGTTATATCATCTTTGTAATACATAATTATGGAATGCAATAAAGAATTGAGTATTGAGTATTGGACTAAGATTTGAAAGGCAGTTCATATAGATACAGAGTATTCAACGAGTGCTATATAAACGATCACAAAACCGAACTTATTTTGTAAACATGCGTTGTATGTATGGCCGGAATGTCGGATACAAAACGCGTTTTCTTTGAGAATCTGAATAGCTTCTGAAATCAAACAATAAAGTGTGTGCTCAAAATATTATTTTATATTCTTATTTATTTCGTTTTTCTCTCCAGAATTATTGCAGTAATCGGCCCAGTAGGTGCAGGCAAATCTTCACTACTACATGTGTTACTACGAGAACTGCCTTTAGTGTCGGGCTCGTTACACGTCGGTGGTAACGTCTCCTACGCCAGTCAGGAACCATGGCTCTTCGCAGGTAAACATTCATATTTCCTACAAGTTATGAGCCAAATTTGTACAAACAAAATTTTAAACAAATCGGAGAATAGTTTCATCCTACACTTATGCTTATCTATGGGCATCATATTTATGGAAAAAAGAAAACAATTTTTTTTAATTTGGCACAGAACCCGAGTTGCGTGTGCGAGGAACACATTTGACCTAAATATGGCGTATATTTCCAGGACGAAATCTGGAAATTTTCGTCAAGTACTAATAAGGCCGGCCACTTTCAATTCAACATAGCACCAATATTATAAAAATACTTTTTCCACAGGCAGCGTTCGTCAAAACATTCTATTCGGTCAAACAATGGACCGGCCGCGGTACAACACAGTAGTGCGGCGATGCGCTCTCGACAGGGACTTCGCTCTGTTCCCACATGGCGACAAGACTATCGTTGGAGAGAGGGGCGTCAGTCTCAGTGGAGGTAAAGCATTCTGTTTGATTGGGCTATGACTGTTCGAAAGTGTAACAGTTCTGACTATTTTGAGATAGTTACACATATATTTTTTATTTGTTTATTTACACATTGATATTAGCTTTGACCTCATTCACAGTTCAGTCAGATACTATCATTTTCGGACCGATATTGAATTAAATTGTAATAATAAAATCTAATTATTTTGATCGACTAGACGTCAAAAATTTTACAGTAGATTTACTATGGGGTTTCCAATAATTCTTTCGGCAGCTTAGTTTATTTAAACTTTGAGATGATAACGCACGTGTTATCAGATGCAGTAATTTCCATGTACGTTCGCAGGCCAGCGCGCCCGCATCTCGCTGGCCCGCGCCGTGTACAAGCGCGCCGACATCTACCTGCTGGACGACCCGCTGTCGGCAGTGGACGCGCACGTCGGGCGCCACCTGTTCGAGTCGTGCCTCATCGGCTACCTGCGCAACACCACCCGGATACTCGTCACGCACCAACTGCAGTTCCTTCGAGACGTCGACCAGGTGAGAGAAAGAAAATAAAGATTTATTTTATTTTATTTGGGACACGCAACCGATATACGAACAGTAAAAAAAGGAACATTAAAAGAAGAGGCCTGCAATTTCGGTTTATATCTGACAGGTATTATCTGAGATCCCTCTCCCATATCTTCCAAACTTTAATCTCGCACTGTAGTGATCAACTTAAATTAATTAATCTTCTGACACATCTTCGCCTAAACATCAAATAAAACACAACTTAAATAAATTTTCGTATGTGGTATCTGTCGTGCTTTTCTGAACAAAATCGTGTTTATTTTCATGCCATAATGTAGTTAAATTTTAGGTAAAAACACGCGATGGTCTCTTTAACTTTAACCCATTTCAAGAATAGCATGTAATTTCAAATCAATAAATTTAAGAATCACAAATTATAGTCTATGTAAGTGCACTTATATCATCCGCAACATAAATTAAGGATCAAAACTCATACACGAATCATCTTCCACAGATAATAATCCTAAAGAACGGTGCGATAGCTGCGGCGGGTAACTTCGACACACTAAGCGCGTCCGGTCTGGACTTCGCCACACTATTGGCTCGGGACCCGGTGGAAGAGAAACCGGCTGCGGACCCGAACGCATCTGAGGCAGATACTGAGTCCATGCTTCAAGGCAGCTTCCGGAAAAGACAGATGAGCATACACTCGGTAAGAATTGTACAAAAGGATTGAATGTGGTGTCCTAATCTGGTATGAGCATTGATAGCCTAGTGGTGTGACCGTCGGAATGCCAAGTCACAGGTCTCGAGTTCGAACCCAACGCACGCACCTCTGACTTTTCGGATTCAAGTGTGTATTGTATAATTATCAATAGCTTCAAAAACGGTGAAGGAAAAACATCGTGAGGAAATCGGCATGCCTGAGAGATATTTCTCGTTGGCATGTGAAGCCAAGTCAGAGGCCCATGGGCGGCTTTAAAACTCTGTCACCAGGTTAGTCACCACACGAAAAGAAGAAGATCTGGTATGATAAAAAAAAAAGTGGCTTCTAATAAAACCGTTTATTAGCTTATCTTCCTTCCTTTGAACGTATGCCGCGGAAATAATCATCGCTCCTTACTAGCCTGTTTAGTCCAGGTACGCACGAGTGATTTTTATCACGCACTGTATTTTTCAACTATCGGGGTTGAGTCGAGTATTGAGAAGCAAACAGAGTGCATCCCAGCGCGTCAAAAAAGGTACCTTGTTGGGTTTTAAACTCGAGGCGCTAAACTGTGTAATGAAAACCCAGCTTGGTAAAAATCGCTCGTGGCCGTGGGTTCGACGGCTTACGACCTGCGCTCATTCATATACAAACAGAAAAAACAAATTTTCTCTGTGGTCGAACACTGAAGAAAGCAACGTACCCCACTATAGATAGTGCAATCCATGACGACGCGCCCCACTCCGCTCTGCTTGTACTAAAGTACAGCTTACAGTACAGTAGTCGTGGATTGGTTCGTCCAAAACTGAAGGCATTTGGAATGCGCTCTTAGCTAAAGTTTCGTATGTATACGAAATATAATTTGTCTATCTCCGTTTTAGGTGAGTTCTGTGGACAACTTAACTGCAACGGCCCCTCCAGCCGGCGAAGCAGAAAGCCGGACCGCCGGCGCCGTGGGCGGCGCGGTGTACGGCGCCTACCTGCGCGCGGCCGGCCACGCGTGCGTCGTGCTGCTCATGCTGCTGGTGGCCACGCTCGCGCAGCTGCTGGGCTCTGCGTCCGACTGGTGGACCAGCTATTGGTGAGTGTACAGGTGTACGGCGCCTACCTGCGCGCGGCCGGCCACGCGTGCGTCGTGCTGCTCATGCTGCTGGTGGCCACGCTCGCGCAGCTGCTGGGCTCTGCGTCCGACTGGTGGACCAGCTATTGGTGAGTGTACAGGTGTACGGCGCCTACCTGCGCGCGGCCGGCCACGCGTGCGTCGTGCTGCTCATGCTGCTGGTGGCCACGCTCGCGCAGCTGCTGGGCTCTGCGTCCGACTGGTGGACCAGCTATTGGTGAGTGTACAGGTGTACGGCGCCTACCTGCGCGCGGCCGGCCACGCGTGCGTCGTGCTGCTCATGCTGCTGGTGGCCACGCTCGCGCAGCTGCTGGGCTCTGCGTCCGACTGGTGGACCAGCTATTGGTGAGTGTACAGGTGTACGGCGCCTACCTGCGCGCGGCCGGCCACGCGTGCGTCGTGCTGCTCATGCTGCTGGTGGCCACGCTCGCGCAGCTGCTGGGCTCTGCGTCCGACTGGTGGACCAGCTATTGGTGAGTGTACAGGTGTACGGCGCCTACCTGCGCGCGGCCGGCCACGCGTGCGTCGTGCTGCTCATGCTGCTGGTGGCCACGCTCGCGCAGCTGCTGGGCTCTGCGTCCGACTGGTGGACCAGCTATTGGTGAGTGTACAGGTGTACGGCGCCTACCTGCGCGCGGCCGGCCACGCGTGCGTCGTGCTGCTCATGCTGCTGGTGGCCACGCTCGCGCAGCTGCTGGGCTCTGCGTCCGACTGGTGGACCAGCTATTGGTGAGTGTACAGGTGTACGGCGCCTACCTGCGCGCGGCCGGCCACGCGTGCGTCGTGCTGCTCATGCTGCTGGTGGCCACGCTCGCGCAGCTGCTGGGCTCTGCGTCCGACTGGTGGACCAGCTATTGGTGAGTGTACAGGTGTACGGCGCCTACCTGCGCGCGGCCGGCCACGCGTGCGTCGTGCTGCTCATGCTGCTGGTGGCCACGCTCGCGCAGCTGCTGGGCTCTGCGTCCGACTGGTGGACCAGCTATTGGTGAGTGTACAGGTGTACGGCGCCTACCTGCGCGCGGCCGGCCACGCGTGCGTCGTGCTGCTCATGCTGCTGGTGGCCACGCTCGCGCAGCTGCTGGGCTCTGCGTCCGACTGGTGGACCAGCTATTGGTGAGTGTACAGGTGTACGGCGCCTACCTGCGCGCGGCCGGCCACGCGTGCGTCGTGCTGCTCATGCTGCTGGTGGCCACGCTCGCGCAGCTGCTGGGCTCTGCGTCCGACTGGTGGACCAGCTATTGGTGAGTGTACAGGTGTACGGCGCCTACCTGCGCGCGGCCGGCCACGCGTGCGTCGTGCTGCTCATGCTGCTGGTGGCCACGCTCGCGCAGCTGCTGGGCTCTGCGTCCGACTGGTGGACCAGCTATTGGTGAGTGTACAGGTGTACGGCGCCTACCTGCGCGCGGCCGGCCACGCGTGCGTCGTGCTGCTCATGCTGCTGGTGGCCACGCTCGCGCAGCTGCTGGGCTCTGCGTCCGACTGGTGGACCAGCTATTGGTGAGTGTACAGGTGTACGGCGCCTACCTGCGCGCGGCCGGCCACGCGTGCGTCGTGCTGCTCATGCTGCTGGTGGCCACGCTCGCGCAGCTGCTGGGCTCTGCGTCCGACTGGTGGACCAGCTATTGGTGAGTGTACAGGTGTACGGCGCCTACCTGCGCGCGGCCGGCCACGCGTGCGTCGTGCTGCTCATGCTGCTGGTGGCCACGCTCGCGCAGCTGCTGGGCTCTGCGTCCGACTGGTGGACCAGCTATTGGTGAGTGTACAGGTGTACGGCGCCTACCTGCGCGCGGCCGGCCACGCGTGCGTCGTGCTGCTCATGCTGCTGGTGGCCACGCTCGCGCAGCTGCTGGGCTCTGCGTCCGACTGGTGGACCAGCTATTGGTGAGTGTACAGGTGTACGGCGCCTACCTGCGCGCGGCCGGCCACGCGTGCGTCGTGCTGCTCATGCTGCTGGTGGCCACGCTCGCGCAGCTGCTGGGCTCTGCGTCCGACTGGTGGACCAGCTATTGGTGAGTGTACAGGTGTACGGCGCCTACCTGCGCGCGGCCGGCCACGCGTGCGTCGTGCTGCTCATGCTGCTGGTGGCCACGCTCGCGCAGCTGCTGGGCTCTGCGTCCGACTGGTGGACCAGCTATTGGTGAGTGTACAGGTGTACGGCGCCTACCTGCGCGCGGCCGGCCACGCGTGCGTCGTGCTGCTCATGCTGCTGGTGGCCACGCTCGCGCAGCTGCTGGGCTCTGCGTCCGACTGGTGGACCAGCTATTGGTGAGTGTACAGGTGTACGGCGCCTACCTGCGCGCGGCCGGCCACGCGTGCGTCGTGCTGCTCATGCTGCTGGTGGCCACGCTCGCGCAGCTGCTGGGCTCTGCGTCCGACTGGTGGACCAGCTATTGGTGAGTGTACAGGTGTACGGCGCCTACCTGCGCGCGGCCGGCCACGCGTGCGTCGTGCTGCTCATGCTGCTGGTGGCCACGCTCGCGCAGCTGCTGGGCTCTGCGTCCGACTGGTGGACCAGCTATTGGTGAGTGTACAGGTGTACGGCGCCTACCTGCGCGCGGCCGGCCACGCGTGCGTCGTGCTGCTCATGCTGCTGGTGGCCACGCTCGCGCAGCTGCTGGGCTCTGCGTCCGACTGGTGGACCAGCTATTGGTGAGTGTACAGGTGTACGGCGCCTACCTGCGCGCGGCCGGCCACGCGTGCGTCGTGCTGCTCATGCTGCTGGTGGCCACGCTCGCGCAGCTGCTGGGCTCTGCGTCCGACTGGTGGACCAGCTATTGGTGAGTGTACAGGTGTACGGCGCCTACCTGCGCGCGGCCGGCCACGCGTGCGTCGTGCTGCTCATGCTGCTGGTGGCCACGCTCGCGCAGCTGCTGGGCTCTGCGTCCGACTGGTGGACCAGCTATTGGTGAGTGTACAGGTGTACGGCGCCTACCTGCGCGCGGCCGGCCACGCGTGCGTCGTGCTGCTCATGCTGCTGGTGGCCACGCTCGCGCAGCTGCTGGGCTCTGCGTCCGACTGGTGGACCAGCTATTGGTGAGTGTACAGGTGTACGGCGCCTACCTGCGCGCGGCCGGCCACGCGTGCGTCGTGCTGCTCATGCTGCTGGTGGCCACGCTCGCGCAGCTGCTGGGCTCTGCGTCCGACTGGTGGACCAGCTATTGGTGAGTGTACAGGTGTACGGCGCCTACCTGCGCGCGGCCGGCCACGCGTGCGTCGTGCTGCTCATGCTGCTGGTGGCCACGCTCGCGCAGCTGCTGGGCTCTGCGTCCGACTGGTGGACCAGCTATTGGTGAGTGTACAGGTGTACGGCGCCTACCTGCGCGCGGCCGGCCACGCGTGCGTCGTGCTGCTCATGCTGCTGGTGGCCACGCTCGCGCAGCTGCTGGGCTCTGCGTCCGACTGGTGGACCAGCTATTGGTGAGTGTACAGGTGTACGGCGCCTACCTGCGCGCGGCCGGCCACGCGTGCGTCGTGCTGCTCATGCTGCTGGTGGCCACGCTCGCGCAGCTGCTGGGCTCTGCGTCCGACTGGTGGACCAGCTATTGGTGAGTGTACAGGTGTACGGCGCCTACCTGCGCGCGGCCGGCCACGCGTGCGTCGTGCTGCTCATGCTGCTGGTGGCCACGCTCGCGCAGCTGCTGGGCTCTGCGTCCGACTGGTGGACCAGCTATTGGTGAGTGTACAGGTGTACGGCGCCTACCTGCGCGCGGCCGGCCACGCGTGCGTCGTGCTGCTCATGCTGCTGGTGGCCACGCTCGCGCAGCTGCTGGGCTCTGCGTCCGACTGGTGGACCAGCTATTGGTGAGTGTACAGGTGTACGGCGCCTACCTGCGCGCGGCCGGCCACGCGTGCGTCGTGCTGCTCATGCTGCTGGTGGCCACGCTCGCGCAGCTGCTGGGCTCTGCGTCCGACTGGTGGACCAGCTATTGGTGAGTGTACAGGTGTACGGCGCCTACCTGCGCGCGGCCGGCCACGCGTGCGTCGTGCTGCTCATGCTGCTGGTGGCCACGCTCGCGCAGCTGCTGGGCTCTGCGTCCGACTGGTGGACCAGCTATTGGTGAGTGTACAGGTGTACGGCGCCTACCTGCGCGCGGCCGGCCACGCGTGCGTCGTGCTGCTCATGCTGCTGGTGGCCACGCTCGCGCAGCTGCTGGGCTCTGCGTCCGACTGGTGGACCAGCTATTGGTGAGTGTACAGGTGTACGGCGCCTACCTGCGCGCGGCCGGCCACGCGTGCGTCGTGCTGCTCATGCTGCTGGTGGCCACGCTCGCGCAGCTGCTGGGCTCTGCGTCCGACTGGTGGACCAGCTATTGGTGAGTGTACAGGTGTACGGCGCCTACCTGCGCGCGGCCGGCCACGCGTGCGTCGTGCTGCTCATGCTGCTGGTGGCCACGCTCGCGCAGCTGCTGGGCTCTGCGTCCGACTGGTGGACCAGCTATTGGTGAGTGTACAGGTGTACGGCGCCTACCTGCGCGCGGCCGGCCACGCGTGCGTCGTGCTGCTCATGCTGCTGGTGGCCACGCTCGCGCAGCTGCTGGGCTCTGCGTCCGACTGGTGGACCAGCTATTGGTGAGTGTACAGGTGTACGGCGCCTACCTGCGCGCGGCCGGCCACGCGTGCGTCGTGCTGCTCATGCTGCTGGTGGCCACGCTCGCGCAGCTGCTGGGCTCTGCGTCCGACTGGTGGACCAGCTATTGGTGAGTGTACAGGTGTACGGCGCCTACCTGCGCGCGGCCGGCCACGCGTGCGTCGTGCTGCTCATGCTGCTGGTGGCCACGCTCGCGCAGCTGCTGGGCTCTGCGTCCGACTGGTGGACCAGCTATTGGTGAGTGTACAGGTGTACGGCGCCTACCTGCGCGCGGCCGGCCACGCGTGCGTCGTGCTGCTCATGCTGCTGGTGGCCACGCTCGCGCAGCTGCTGGGCTCTGCGTCCGACTGGTGGACCAGCTATTGGTGAGTGTACAGGTGTACGGCGCCTACCTGCGCGCGGCCGGCCACGCGTGCGTCGTGCTGCTCATGCTGCTGGTGGCCACGCTCGCGCAGCTGCTGGGCTCTGCGTCCGACTGGTGGACCAGCTATTGGTGAGTGTACAGGTGTACGGCGCCTACCTGCGCGCGGCCGGCCACGCGTGCGTCGTGCTGCTCATGCTGCTGGTGGCCACGCTCGCGCAGCTGCTGGGCTCTGCGTCCGACTGGTGGACCAGCTATTGGTGAGTGTACAGGTGTACGGCGCCTACCTGCGCGCGGCCGGCCACGCGTGCGTCGTGCTGCTCATGCTGCTGGTGGCCACGCTCGCGCAGCTGCTGGGCTCTGCGTCCGACTGGTGGACCAGCTATTGGTGAGTGTACAGGTGTACGGCGCCTACCTGCGCGCGGCCGGCCACGCGTGCGTCGTGCTGCTCATGCTGCTGGTGGCCACGCTCGCGCAGCTGCTGGGCTCTGCGTCCGACTGGTGGACCAGCTATTGGTGAGTGTACAGGTGTACGGCGCCTACCTGCGCGCGGCCGGCCACGCGTGCGTCGTGCTGCTCATGCTGCTGGTGGCCACGCTCGCGCAGCTGCTGGGCTCTGCGTCCGACTGGTGGACCAGCTATTGGTGAGTGTACAGGTGTACGGCGCCTACCTGCGCGCGGCCGGCCACGCGTGCGTCGTGCTGCTCATGCTGCTGGTGGCCACGCTCGCGCAGCTGCTGGGCTCTGCGTCCGACTGGTGGACCAGCTATTGGTGAGTGTACAGGTGTACGGCGCCTACCTGCGCGCGGCCGGCCACGCGTGCGTCGTGCTGCTCATGCTGCTGGTGGCCACGCTCGCGCAGCTGCTGGGCTCTGCGTCCGACTGGTGGACCAGCTATTGGTGAGTGTACAGGTGTACACTATACTAAAAAGTCTATTTCTGAAACTGGCGTTTTTTTTTTCTCTCGGCCGACAACCATATCTTATTTTTCTAGTACAGAATAGTGTATCAAAAGAAATTTATTTGACATGCATATCTCTAAACTCAGTCCGAAATGAAATATAAGAGTTAGAAGTTTGTATGTATTTTTAGCTTTGTAGTTATTTATTTTTATGTTTTGTTTTTTGCTTTATAACGCGCCACGAGATTAATGCCTTCAAAAAAGGACAATTGTGTTTGTTTGTTTGTCCTTCTTTCACACAGCAACTGAGCAACGTATCGACGTAATTTTTAGTTTAGAGACAGTTTAAAGATCGGTGATTCATACAGGTTACTTTTAATCCCGGAAAAAAAAAGTTACCAAATAAATAAGAAAATCTAGAAAAAGGTTTTCCTATATTGATGATCAACTCCCATTCTTACGAACGTAAAACCACCCCTGTGCTCTTCATAAATAGCAATATCTACTTTCAGGGTAATTCTAGAAGAAGCCCACCCGATAGAGCGTATGTCGGCGACAGCGCTGCAGGCGAACGGCTCGCTCGCCCTGCAGGCCGGCAACAACTACTCGGCCGGCCTCATAGAGGACACGTACTTCGTGGACGCGGGTATCAGCCGATACGACTGCATCTATATTTATACCGGTGAGATATTGTATCTACTTTCTTAATTTAATGACAAAAGTTTGACTATACAGAGTGACAAAAAAATAAAGTCCAGAAACTAATCGAGCTTAGTAACGCGAAATTAGAGAGACGCGTTTCTGCTGCGTGGAGTGCGGTAAGGTGATGATGAAGAGCGATCTACTCTTCGATGCCTAGGAAGTAGTAAAGACCGTCCGATAAAGGACTCAAAAAAGTATTTTAAATCTGTATAATGAAAATGATCTACAAGAACAAATTAAATTAACGGGCGAAACTTAACAGACATTTTATTTTATCAACCTTAAATATTGACACCCATCTCGTCTGTGTAGTTTCGGCAGTTTATTTTATACTAACTGACCCGACTGACGTTGTCAAAATTTCAATAATTCATACAAAAAAGGACATTCAAGTTTTTCCCGAATTTGAACATTTTCTGGGAAACATTTCCAATTTTTCATTTCGTAAGAACCTGATTATTGTATGATATTACAAACATTTTAAAACAACAAAATAGTCAAATCGGACCAGAGGTTCCCAAGTGATGCGCTTACCAATGAAAGCATTTCATTTTTATTATGTAGATCTATCCATTTTTTTTTTCACTTAAATAATTACATTTAGTAGTGATTCGTTACTGGGGAAAACGGATCAAGAAGCATGGCCTTAGGGCTTTTGTACACGACCGGTCATGAACAAGCACAACTTAAAAGTGAAAACTCGAATTAGACCGTTTGGTTACTTTTTCCTTCCAGCCATGGTGATAGCTCTCGTCGTGGTGTCCTTACTCCGTTCGTTCATGTTCTTCACGATGGCGATGCGTGCGTCTACGCGGCTACACAACAACATGTTCTCGGCTATCACGCGGGCTCCCATGAGGTTCTTCCACGTCAACCCTTCGGGACGAATCCTTAATAGATTCTCTAAGGATATGGGAGCCGTGGATGAAGTCCTGCCCTCTGCACTGTTGGATGTTTTACAGGTGAGATGAGTAAAGTTATAAAAAAAAGGATTTCTAGACTACTTGTAAAAATGGTTATTAACTGCTGACACAAAATAAATTCTATAAGTGGCACCCAAACGAAGAGCTTATCTAAGACATTTTATTATTATATTTAATATAACCACTTTAGAGACACCTGAGGCCCTAGTGGGAGTTTCTTTTAAGAATCTCGACTTTACGCATCGACCGTGTTCGGTGCTCCGACAATCGGAGCGCCGAACGCGGTCGATTAAAAACCTGCTCTTATTTTAATTTCGTTTTAAATATCTGTCGGCCTCTCTTTTCTTTCGACTTTTTATTTTCTTAGACGTATAGCTGTGAGCCTTTTTAAAAATGATATTTATGTTTGTTCCAGATCGGTCTCTCTCTAATCGGTATCGTGGTAGTAGTGGCCGTGGTCAACTACTGGCTGCTAGTACCGACGCTGGCCATCGGCTTCGTGTTCTACGGACTGCGCATCTTCTACCTGTCCTCCTCGCGCAGCATCAAGCGCCTCGAGGGTGTGAGTGAGTCATCTCTGACGCATAGCGCGACCATTTCTTTAGACTAACCCTCGGATAACATCGGGTTTAATCGGAATACTTCGTGTTCTAAGGACTGCGCTTCTTCTACCTGTCCTCCTCGCGCAGCATCAAGCGCCTCGAGGGTGTGAGCGAGCCATTCCTGACGCATAGCGCGACCATTTTTTTAGACTAACCTTCGGATAACATCGGGATACTTCGTCGTTACACGTTGTAAGGCGCTTCTTGACTAAACACAGATTCAAGCTAAGCTGTAGCTGTACTGACATCATTTCACATTTATCTTGTAGTTATTTGTTATAAAACCTCGCTCTCAGCAAAAGCCATATTTTCCGTTAGTATATTACAGTTTGGTCTTCCTCCACTCTTGAGACCATGTGTATCTATGATAATACATGAGTAGTGAGAACCCTATAGATTAGAATAGATTAAAGTTAAAAGGCGAAATGTGGGTGTACCTACTACAGGTACACCTCTGCCCAACCCTTCAGGGAAACAAGGCGTGATGTTATGTTATATTATGTTAATGTTAAAAGTTACCTCTTTTATCAATAAAAACGAGTTCATCCATTATTCCGAGTACATTTACTCTATTCCACATTTACTAATGCCCGGGGTATAATCCCAACATCAACTAACATACTATAATACAGTGTTATCGTCACACTTACAGCTCGCAGTCCAGTATTCTCTCACCTGAACGCGTCACTGCAAGGAATCACGACTATTCGCGCGTTCGGGGCGCAAGAGGCGCTTATACGAGAGTTCGACAACCATCAGGATCTTCATAGCTCTGCGTGGTAAGTTAACTCATGGCTGTAGCAGCGTTAGGGCTGTATTTTATTAACAAGAGGTTTCTATATAAAGATTATTTCCCACATATAACGGGTGTAAACAGACCTAAGGCTTATCGAAAGCGAGTCATTTTTACTCCCGGTCATTGTGATCTTGTTTTCGCTCTGGGCGATGCCTGGGAGCCTTCTGGTTACGGAGATATTGAAGGTTTTGACCTTTCCACCTGTTTTAACATAAGTTTATAGCATTTAAACTTTAAATACAATTCTGTACCCCATGCTCCCATAAGCACAATGTTTGGCGTGCGTTACATTGCGCGCTGCTGTAAACTACGACTTTTCACACCATAAAATAATAAAAGTCGTTTCCCAGAAATAACTTTTACTCAGTGTTACTTTGTGCGCAGATAACGACTATGTGATGGGTCTTTTTACACGCTGTATTAATATCATCGAGTGATACCTAGAAACGTCACCGCAAAATGAAGTCGTGACTTCTTACGAGATCAAAAGATTTCTATGTAAAAACGACCGCAGCTTAGTGCTTTGAATTGTTGATTCGACAATAGCTGATATAGTATACATTTAGTAGCGATTACAAGTAAAATTTCCGTCTCCATTTCTGCATTCACTATAATTGCTCGCAAATTTATTTCTTATTACAAACTGTTTACAAAGTATGAATTATTTCCAGGTATCTATTCATCGCCAGCTCTCGAGCATTCGGCTTCTGGTTGGATCTTGTGTGTGTGGTCTACATCGCCGTGGTTACGCTCAGTTTCCTCGTCTTCGGGCAAGGTAAGACCTTTATTTGTTCCAACATTTATTTTTCAAAGCTTACCCTCGAAATAATGCTTTTCTGGAATGGAAACGTACTATACCGGGTGAGTTTTTGAACAGGGAGCTCTATGGGAAGTATTATATACAAATAGTTTATTTTCTTTAACAAGCTTGCACTACATACTAGTGATAGAAGTGTCCCTTTAAACAAGTAAATGCCTGTATTAGGACACTCCCGTCTCTTCCGTATCTTAAATTTACATAATGTACACAAGAAATGCCACTGTTTACTATTTATAATTAATTACAATTTTAAGAATTAGATTAGATTAAATATAACTTAGTGTGCGTTTTGTGTATGTAATGTGAGGTGAAGTGGGCATAATTATGTGATCTGTCTTATGGGATGTATGTTAGTGTAGGATGTGTGTGACCTGTATGTGTGTCATTGTAAAAGTTGTGCATGAGAGTAAGTGTGTGCATGAATGAGTGAGTTATGGCCCTCCTGCAGCACACGCTGCAGGAGGGCCTCAGTGTCCTCATAATGATAGTGGTTTTATCCATTGGATTACAAGTTTTTTACATTCTAGAAATTGTTTGGTGTAGACATTATTTTATTATAGAGTTGAGATGACCGTTTCTCGTATTGCCTGCTACAAAACCTGGTTTTTGTTTGAGGAATCGGTGCTATAACATCTTTCCTCCTTTTTGATAAGATAGGGGAAACATAAGGCAGCTCTTTGTGTTTTTTCAAAATAGTCTGAACAATGTAAAGTTTTCTCACCGAAAGCAAATCACTTATCTGATAAAGACTCTCGGTGGGAAATCTAATCCTTTTAAAGAACATGATTTTTATTATATGATGTTAGAAATCTGTCTAGATGTTTTTAAGAGTATCAAAACTTTAGGAAGATCTTTGAAATAGAATATTATTTGGGTTATAAAATGATGCTCAATTTTTAAGATAGATAGATAGAATATTATTTATTATATACATCATAAAAATTACAGACATAAATGTAGAAATTTTACATAGGGTGACACAATGGGCGATCTTATCGAAAAAAGTTAAATTTTATAAATTACGTAATATTTTTAAGGTTGTTTTAAATGAGTGTATAGAGGCTATATCTAAGTTAATATTTTCTCTCCGACAGCCGAGTACGGAGGTAACGTCGGTCTAGCCATCACACAAGCGATGGGTCTAACGGGAATGTTCCAGTGGGGCATGCGACAGTCCACCGAGCTAGAGAATCAAATGACCAGTGTTGAAAGGTAAATCATTATTATGAAAAAACATGAATCACACAATAAGCCAAGGCAGACGCCAATATAACTATGTTTTGTTTGACAAACTTATCTGTGAAATTTTGTATGGGATATAAGGTCGAATTTTGTTTAACTTTTATTATTGATCGAGCAGCAACATCTCTCGTTTCACAGATAACTTGGTCGAACTATAATCAGATTGACTTATAATGTGGCTTGAATAAATCATTTTCTATCGATTAAAAGAGTATGTGTTCCATTTTAATTACCAATCTCTCCCCAGAATACAAGAGTACTCGAATATAGAATCGGAACCTCCCCTCCAATCGGAGCCGAACAAGAAGCCGCCGCCATCGTGGCCGGAGAAGGGCCGCATCGAGTTCCGTCACGTGTCGCTGTACTACACGCCGGCCGACCCGCCCGTGCTCAACGACCTCAGCTTCGTCGTGGAGCCCAAGGAAAAGGTTGGCATCGTCGGACGAACTGGCGCTGGGAAATCTTCGCTTATCAACGCACTGTTTAGGTAAATTATTTACTGTTTGCAGCTATACAACGTATTTGAAACTAATTATTGCTCCTTGATCTGCAGTATTTCATGCAGTGTCTAATTAAATTCACTTCATAGATGTTATGGTCATCGAAATCTTATAATAATAATACAAAAAAAAAAAAGATTTTTGTGAGTTTAGGAAATATTTTTTTTTGTATTTTTTTTTTTTTTTATTTTTTTTTTTGGTTGAATATCGTAATAAAGTAAAATATTATTTCGATATTCAATTAAACTTTATTATAATTAAATATCGGACGGGCTTGTAGCTAAGTAATAACAGTCGCACGGGTTTATCGATCAGGTTAAGTTACGCTTGCCACGGTTGGACCGTGGATGGGTAACCATCTTTACATACCGAGACTCCTCCGTGCCTCGGAAAGCACGTTAAGCCGTTGGTCCCGACTGTCATTCGTAGATATTTGACAGTCGTTACGGGTCGTCAGAAACCCGAAAGTGACAACCAGTCTTACCAAAGGGTATCGTGTTACCCAGTAACTGGGTTGTAACCGACATAGTTGGAAAAAAGCTAAGCAGATGATGTGATTGAATATCGACCCATCACGTCTGAAGTGGCACTGGTTAAGAACGTTTATTCTGGAAGTTGGCAACGTCGCAAATAGATGTTAAATATTTCGCTGTTTTGATTAATTTGGCAATATTACTGTATGGAAATATGAAATGTGGCTAACTAGCGAACTAGAATATTGATTATGAAATGCAATCATTAATATCGTAACACCGAATAGATGACCGGTGACCGGTTTAGATGTAAAAAAAAACATTTGGAAAATATCCGAATGCCTTTTTTACACCTAAAACGGGTACAACATCAAATTCAATGTTATAATTGCAATTAATTATTAATATTCTAGTTCGCTAGTTAGCCACATACATTTCTTATTTCCATACAGTAATATTGCCAAATTAATCAAAACAGGTATTTGCGACGTTGCCAACTTTCAGGATAAACGCTCATGGTTTAATTTGACCCAGTATAACCAAAACTGACATTGAAGAATAGCGGAATGGTGACAACAAAAATCGATTAATAGTTACTCCAGTTATCGATATAAAATAAGGCCCATACCATACTAAAATAACGCCCTTGCCCCCACCAGGCTAGCAACGTTAGACGGCGAGATCATAATCGACGGGCGCGAGACGTCTAAGCTGGGTCTGCACGAGCTTCGCAGTCAGCTGTCCATCATCCCGCAGGAGCCAGTACTGTTCTCTGGCACCATGAGACACAACCTCGACCCTTTCGATGAGTACCCTGATCAAGTGCTGTGGAGAGCGTTGGAAGAGGTAATTTATAGGATAACTAACTTTTTCCCGCAACTTCGTCTGCAATCCCGGATGAAGAGCAGCCTATGTCCAGGTCTCCAGGTCCGAGGCAACCTATCTGTCAAAATTCATAATGATCTGTTAGCGTTTTAGGCTTGAAAATGTTGTACAGGCAGACAAACAGATAAAGTTACTTTCGAATTTGTAATATTAGTATGAAAGTATGGATTACAAATTAATGTTTAAGATAGCCTACTAAGCCTAGTCTACTCAGTATATAACCTTTTTGATTGCATACATACCTAGGCTGGTTTCATAGTTTAACCGGACTTGGTTCTATTTGATAGCGATATTATAATACCGTTTCGGTAAGTGCTGATTTCTAAACCCATTTCGCAATAGGTTTTATTTTCTTCATTTTTTGTCGTTAGTTATATATAGTATGTATGTTGCCTGCAAACTCTGATCAAAAACATTCTTTGATTCAGGTGGAATTAAAAGAAGCAGTGATGGAGCTCCCAGCGGGCCTGTCCTCCCGCATGTCGGAGGGCGGCGGGAACTTCTCGGTGGGCCAGCGCCAGCTGGTGTGCCTGGCGCGCGCCATCGTGCGGCGGAACAGGCTGCTCGTGCTGGACGAGGCCACCGCGAACGTCGACCCGCAGTGAGTGTAGCGGTTTTTTTATTATTTGACTGACACCGCTGTTCCGCGGCTTAGCTATGTGTTGGGCAAGACGGAGGGGCAGTGCAGGTCGCTCATTCATCAATTCTCACGGCGCCCGCCGCTCATTTGTCAACGCTGCCACGGTAATATTATCATACCGTATTGTAACTAGGCCGTATCTTGGAAATAAATGCCTACAGCCGCGCGGTACGTAAACATGCGATAGGGCTGCCTGCGATATTTTTTTATGTATAATAATACATTTGTTTATTTCTGAGGGTAGACTATTAATAAGTCTCGGTTTAATATAACCGGTAGTTCGCTCGCCATACGTATTGTTGGCGCACTGCGTATGAAGCCTATGCCTAGCCTATATTGTCCCAAATAAATAAATAAATAAGCCTATTATTATGCCTTTACTCTATTCACTTTATTTATTAATCCAGACATCTTTTTTTTCGGGAGATAAAAAGAAATACTTATCCATTAAAAAGACACACATTATGTACCTACCTACTAGTAAGTAACATTATTTTATAGTCTTACCTTTCAGAGTTTCCAGGTAATCTAAAAAAGATATCTCTGGATGCGTTATTGACGAATTCATGCAACCAAAAACAGCACAATACATCCTACTTGTCATATTAAATATGTACTTGAACTTATTTTTTCGTGAAATAATCGCGCGATTAATGTTAAAAAAACAATACACCGTCCGTTCGTCACTGCGGCACAGTCGCGACTGTCTGCATGTCGAACGGATGCCATGATCGAGGCGCGTAGGCATAGCTCGCGCTTCGTCCGTTTCTATGAAGTTGGAATACTGTATGTAATATTACTACTGTGACGCTGCCCTCCGACTCGCCACACATCCCTAAGGCGCGAAACAACTTTCCCGGTCAAACTATAGCTGTGTTTCAACCACACGGAAATTCCCACAGGAATTTTCTGGCATAAAAGTATCCTATGTCACTCAGGAATAGTGTAGCTTTCTATAAGTTTTTTTTTTGTGTTAAATCTGATCATTACATCCAGAGATTATCACATAAACAACTTTACCTTTTATAATAAATACTAGCGAGCCCATGCTTCGCATGGGTGCGAATCTGCTGTGGAAATAGGTTAGGTTAGAACTGTGACCAACCGCGCGCAAGCCGAGCGAGCGCTACTTCTAAGTTGCTTGCAGAAATGTTTTCATCATTTTCTAATTATCCGTGTTTTCGCGAAAATTCGAATGATCAAATCATCTTACGACATACACATAAACTTTCTGAAATAAATTATCTAATAAATCATGGCGAAAACTGCATCAAAATGCATTGTGTAGTTTAGAAGAACTAAGCACACATACGACTCACACACACAGACTCGAAAAGCGAATTGTTTTTATACTATTTATTATTTCATAGAAAAATGAATTTACTTTGTACTACTACTGTGTAAATCTCATACTTATTTGGACTATGGAAGAAGACCCGAAAGTCGCTCTTTGGCCTTCTAGAGAGGCACAAGTCGAAGTTTATATCTCTTTGGTTAAATAGTTATATTTTGTTTCAGGACTGATGCGCTTATTCAAACTACAATTAGGAGCAAATTCGCGGAGTGCACCGTGCTCACGATCGCACATCGTCTTCACACCGTCATGGATTCAGATAAGGTAAATATATAGAAATATTTACTTTAGAAATGTGAGTATGTATACTCAATTTAGCTATTATCATCCAATTACAATCTGAAGAATTTAATTTTTAAATCGACTTTCCGTCTTATACCACAGATGGTTCACTTCGCACAATCATTTAAATAAAAAGCGACTCTTCCTACGACACAATAAAGTGTAATCAGCTTTATTGCGTAACACATTTTCGTAAATGATTAAGACTAATCTGTTTAATTTTGACAGTTCAACAACATTCATTGCGTTATTTACGTTGTTGAGCAGATTTTATTTTGGAACTTATGAAGCAATGGATTAGCAATCTGTTTCAAAATGATTCATATTGTGATTGATGGTGTATTCGCAATAAGGGATACCTACATTTACATTCACCTAGAAGTTGACTCTCTATCGCGTAACTCTTAGATCATCTTCTGACTACATTACAGTCACTGAATTAGCCCAACAAGTCGAGCCCGCTGCTTACTTTTAGTTTAATTCCTAAACTCAAACTCTAACAATTAAACCATTTACAGGCACTTTTGAATTGTCAAGGAGTCAGTCAGTCAGAAATATGAAGCTAGTTGCCCATTCCAAAGCGTAGGTTCCTATGGAGAAGAACGGGCAAGAACTCCACGGACACTCTTTTAAAAAAAAAATATTCTTACAAAATATTGTTTACATCATTCATGTTGAAATTATACATGTGAGAACAATGTAGAAAGACGTGTACGTAAAAAGCGTCCGTAATAAAAAAAATAAAAAAAAACAATTCAAAAATTAAAATAAGCCGTGGCAGATAAGAGATGACCAGTCCCTACTGATGGCGCCCGTTCACGAACATGACGCATCGATCAGCACCGTTTAGCTCAACCATTTTGAAGGGAACTCAACGATCCAACACAAATCCGACCTAAAATGCGGAGTGAACCATCATATTCATCATCTGTGTCAATACTAAAAATGCCAAACCATTGCTTTACTTCCACTGATGTTTACTTACCACATACTTCTCGTTACTACAGGTGTTAGTAATGGACGCGGGCCGCATGGTAGAGTACGACCACCCGCACAACTTGCTGCAGGCCTCCGACGGCGTCCTGCGCGGCATGGTCGACCAGACCGGACGCGCCATGGCGGAGACGCTGTGCCAAGTGGCCAAACAGGTGTGATACTTACTACATTCTTGTTTGAGGCTTGTGACTGGTAATTCACTTGCTTTGTTTATACCAATGCAAAGACATATTCATATTTACCGTATTGTCTG
The DNA here is from genome assembly GCA_963853775.1 of Xanthia togata. Classification (NCBI taxonomy): domain Eukaryota; kingdom Metazoa; phylum Arthropoda; class Insecta; order Lepidoptera; family Noctuidae; genus Xanthia; species Xanthia togata. The sequence goes on from OY970793.1 coordinate 15,194,932, forward strand.
AGTTTATCGTACTGACATCGGTATGGACATCGAGAGGAACCTGAACTTATAGTTAACTAGCTTTTGTCTGCAGTTTCACGCATGGGAATGAAATACCAGGATAAAAAGTTTACTATGTTCTAACCCAAGTTATGGTCTACCCGTGTGCCAAATTTCATCCAAATCTTTTCAGCCGTTTTAGCGTGAAAGCGTAACAAACAAACAGTCACTTTCACATTTATAATTTAGTTAGGATATAGGTCTGAGATTGCCAATCTGCCTTGAGCAAGCGTGGTGATCTATGCTCATGCCTTCTCTGTATGAGTTGTTATTCTTAGTGGTTTAAAGATTTTTTAAAGAATTATTTCTGCTAAACCGTCATGATTTAGCATAAAATTAAATAATCACACTAATATTATAAAGGCGAAAGTTTGTGAGTGTGTATGTTTGTCTCTTCTTCACGCTAAAACTACTGAACGGATTTGGATAAAATTTGGCACACAGGTAGTTTATAACCTAGATTAACACATAGGATACTTTTTATCCCGATATTCCCACGGGATCGAAACTTATACGGATGAAACCGCGGGGTGCAGCTAGTCCCTTGTAAAAATCTTTGCACTGGCCGAGGCGCGGACGAGGCACGGATCCAAAACTTCACGAACATGTTATATGAAGCAGTTCCTGCTACACCATGTGTCGTCTGTGCCCCGTCCGACTTGCTCCCTAAAAATCAAGCACACACGGACACAGTTTCCCGCTAGGCACGGTCTAACTTAAATCAATCCTTATCTTTTTAATTACGTTTTGGCAATTATTTTGAGTGGTGCTCTTAAGTGCCACGTTGAAATCTCATAAAAAATATATTTCTTCGTTTAGATTTCAGCTTGTAAAAAATAATTTTCATAATCTTCTAATTTTTATCTTTCAGGCCTATGAAGTCAAAATGGGGCAGCCACCGGCGGGCACCTCTGATTGATAGAAGTTAATTATTAATATTAGGCTATGAATTAATTGTTCCTACAATCGAGATATTGTACAAAGGATCTGGTGATGGAAGTGCATGAGGTGTGCATGCGATACATCACGGTTATTTCCCATTAAGTGAAATGATTATTTATAATTTGTAAAATATTGATAGCCAACACTTCCACGACTAAAGGGCTTATGAATAAGGAACTTGTAAAGTGCGCCGACGCAGAAACATAACTGCATCGGATTGCGCGAAAATATAGAAATATTTCACGGTATTTGCTTCCGCGTTGTAAACGAACTTTTTATAACGATAGCCCTCAACAATGAGTTATAATTGAAAAATGGTTCCGAGTAGAGAACCATTTACTGTAATCAGTAACGTGAAACGTTTTTACAACATGCACTAAGGCCCCTTACGAATTATTCATTCATTATTATGCCTCGTTGGTCTAGTGGTCACAAGCGCTACTGCTGAGCATGAGGTCCTGGGTTCGATTCCCGGGTCGGTCAGTGTTGTTGGGTATTTTCATCAGAAATTTCTCAGTAGCAGCCCGGAGTCTGGATATGTGCCCGGTTGATGGCAATAGGGTCCCCCTATTACATGGGGCTTAAACATAACTGGCGAAGTGTTGGTGCACTATTCTATAGGTGCACTGAGCACCTCTGCCTAACCCTTCGGGGATTACAGGCGTGATGTTATGTTATGTGTTATTATTAATTATGATATAATTGCAGCAGTTAGTGTGTGGAGGTATTTTACTGTGTTAATGATAACATGAACTCATCAGTACTTAAGATAATAAAACTGTAATTATGAAGCTGTTCCTAGTGCGTTAGAATTGGAAGTGTTGGGTAAATGTCACAAAATGTATTAGGTATTTTTTTATAAATTGAAATCATTTTTAAGAACATGTTTTATTATTATGTGACTTAGCTAATAATTATGTTTTTTTATAAACGACAAGTGAGATTTACAAGTTTATTTTAGATTATAACAAATTGCATTCAGGTGTGTTCGTGGAAAACGGAATAATTTATAAACACGTTTGCATTCAATGCCAAATGTAATCTCGAATACCATTAAAATAGATAGATAATTTAATAAATTAACGGTCCAATAACTTTTGAGCTTTAACAATTAGTTACGAGGTGCTAATATTTGTATCTTGTACTTGATCGTAAGTGATCGGTGACTGATGACGTCACGCGTGACGAGCTCTTAACTATGTACTTACTATTCGAAATCTATCTTGTGAATTTTAGATACTTAAAGTATCGACACAGAAGTGCTTAATTTTGAGAACTTTTATTTTTATGAGTTTCACATAGTTTGTATCCAATTATAATTTTAAATGTTATTTGTTATTCTTAATTTGAATGTGATGCAATGAATTAGCGAAAAAGTTATTTACGCCAATACCATGATAAGTAAGTAAGAACTTGTTAAATGTTGGTTTATTGCAACAAAAATAAAACAGTTTTACGTATCAATAGCATTTGTTTTATTTACATACAATGTTTCAGATAAGAAAATAGATTCTTATTGAAGAACTTCTATTCGTTTTGAACCTTCAGAATCGGTTTAAGCTGCGACCCCACTTATAACTGTTTTTTATAGTTAATATGCTTACAGGTCGTCTATTTCGAGACACTTCAATAAACAATGAACGTTCCACAAAAGTGCAATCGTAAGTTGCGTCCTAAAATAGGTAACTTGGAATGAGTTTTTGCCAAATATCTCAAAAACTAGACTTCCCTAGGTCAACAATAATGACATCTTCATCACCCCTTGTACACACCCCGCCGGGTTTTTGTCTGATTAAGGCATGACTTTTAATTGACCTTGACCGTTAACTTTGTCTCAATTTTTTTTTTGTTGTGAAAAACAAATAGGTATTCAAAGTTCCAATGAAAGTTTAAGCTCTTGGATCACACAAGCGAATGAGTAAAATTTTTCTACTCGTATATCATGTTTTCAGTTTGTTTGGTGTACGTCACAAGTGGGGACGCAGCTTTAAGGGAACTTAAAACAAACTAAGTAATAATATTTTTTACGGAATGTATCGTTTAAACTATATTACTAAATGTTTACATTAATCAGTAACTTGCTAAGCTTCTTCATATAACTAAACACATGTAAAAATACTCTTGTTTATAATAATATTTACATCAGTATTACTTACAACAACACACTGTTATAAAAGTGTAAATAAACATAAGATCAGAAAGAGCCAGCAGTTTACAAAACACCAACTTATATCGTGTTCTAAAGTCTTAACATTGTTTTGGTTTGAAATGGTTTTTCTATACTACCGTCTCTTTACAAAAACATACACACTTCTATTATCACAGAACCCTGAATCGTCGCAACACATTCTACACTCCGCTGTTTCCAAACGACATAAATTATTACAATAATAAAAGAAGATAAATTAAGAATTTCTTTCTAAACTAAATTCGTCGCCGTACAGTCATGAGCAAGCTGACGTGCCGACGACGCGGAATCCATCCGTTAATTAATAATACTTGAAAGAGAAAATACACAATCGAAAAGTAAGACAAAAAGATAAATAAAATAAATAGTGGAATACAACCGCAAACTTAAAACAAATTGTCATGATAGCTTTTCCATTGGCACGAGAGAAATGGAAAAATGAAACGATGTTATAGTAATCAGACGAAAGAAAGATACTGAGATCTTAGAAAACTGTATACAGGTTTCAAATGGGCTTACAATCTAATTACCGTAATGTGATATTGGATATTACAAATAGCTATAACTACTCACAGTCTTCGTACGAATAATAAATTGGCAGCGCGGGGTGTGTGGGAGCATCCATGCGTGCGTCCGTCACGGGCAGTGTCCACGGGCGCACTGTCGAGTGTCAACTGTCACGCACTAACTGTCACTGTCCACACTGAGTAGCTGCCGGCCAGCTGTCGACGTCGGAGCTGCGCATGCGCATTACACGAGCGCGGTCAGGCTCCCCGAGCGAGAGTATTGTTTGTCTTCTGATTCAGTTGGGGTCGGCTTCGTCTGTAATTAATGATGGTTAAGTTATTGATTTGTCTAAATATGAATCCTATGGTGCATTGAACACTGAACTAAAAGAGTTTTGCACCACTTCTGAATACCAGACTTAATGAATTGAGACCAAAATCAAAACAACGCAGTTTCATAAAAATTAAAGTAATGTGCAAATGAGGGTAGCAAAAAACGACATGATGATGGCGATAATGATAGTGAGGATTACCCAAATTGAGCCATAAGACGAAAATCCATTCCGTTGTGTTAAAAAGTGGTGCAAAACCTTTCCAGTGTGCAGCTAGTAAGGGCATCGCGTTACCTCAGTAACGTGTACATACATCGAGCGGCGCGGGCGGCAGCGGCAGCGCCAGGCGCAGCGCCGTCCAGAAGGCGCGCTCGTGCACGTGGCGCCACGCCACCAGGCGCGTGCCGCGCAGGGCCGTCACGAGGCTCTCGCCGCCCTCTTTGGCCTCGCGTTTTAGTTTGGGAAGATCCTGAGGACGAAATGCAATAATATATTTCAAAATTTAAACTCCTAACAAAAAGCCGAACATCCGCAAAAAAATGCGGATAATTTTCCTTTCAATATTTTATTTTACAGTACTCATTTAACTTTTGTTAATTTCTTAAATAAATCGGGGTAAGTTAAAAAGTTGGACTAATGACTAAGCTGAACAAAGTCCGGACGGGAGGACAAAAAGCCGGATAATTCCGGACGGATGGTATTGCCATGGGAGTAGACAGAAAATTCATAGCACTATGCGTGGTGTTATGGATTTTCACCACAGAAACTTAGTTGTGTAGGATCAAATTAATATTAATAAGTGGCCGAAACAATATACAGGGTGTTTGGTGCATCGTATGCCAAATTGAAATGGTCGACTGAAGGGGTCATCTGCTATCGATTAGATTACTTTTAAATACAAAATTAGGGACATTAGTCACTAATTTAAAATAGAAAAATTAAACCAAAATTTGTGACTAAAGTCAATAATTTTGCATTTAAAAGTAATCTAAAACAAATACACATCTGAATTAAATTAAATTTCAATCTACGCCTTATACTATTTTTTTTATTTGTATTTTAATGTAAAAGTTGGGTCTTTTTTTAATAAAACAGTAAACACGATTTAAAAAAATCCACAGGTCATAAGAGGTGTTTAGGGGTCTGAAAGGATAGCAGATGATCCCTTCAGTCGACCATTTCAATTTGGCACACGATGCACCTAACACCCTGTATAAGCATCTCTAATAAAACTCATCATCTGTCACGCATTTATTTTTCAGTCTAACCGGATGCAGATGAATACCAGATTTTTACATGGAGCGACTGCCAATCTGAACTCTACAACCCTGTTGCTGGGTAAACTATTAGAAAAAAAGACTTGGAACTAACTGATGGTTAATGTTACCCAAAATAGGCTTTTTTGCGTCATAATTACTGATCCAAGTTCATTCAAAACCGATAAAACGTAAGACAATGTTTTCACAAAAAACTACGAAATAAACAGCTCAAGGAATAAACAGTAACATCTGCTGCAAGAAATGTGTCATGCGAATAAAAACTGCTTACATCACCTTCTATGTTAAAAAATACCTACGTTGGGGAATTACCTTCTATTTATTTATACGTGATAAGATTAATGACGGGGAAAACATTTTTTTCCTATTCAAATATTTACCTTTTGACGTAAATGATGAAGTCAATGTGTAAAATTCTAGGAAGCTGTCGTTAATCTTACTCACTTAATGATTATGCTTCGTATTTAATAGTAGCTATTACTCGCAAATTCACTCGTAATTTACCTTCAAGCCCCATTAGAATTACCTACCCAAGGACCTAATTTTGCAAATAATTGCTTATTGCACCCTAACGCCCAAGAGAACATTTTTGTAAATGTGAAATGTCAGGTTTCAACATGAGTGGTTTATGCTGTCGATAAACCAGGTCGGTTAATTTACCCAAGACAACAATGTTAAACAGAGGGTGTCAAAAAAAACAGCTCTTCTTAAAATAACGTTCACAAACCTGTAGTAAGACCACGACGGGCGGCAGCGGCAGCGCGCGCAGCTGCCGCAGCGCCGTCAGCAGCTGCGCGGCCGAGTGCTGCGCCGGCGACAGCACCGCCACCAGCGAGCGACAGCGCCCGGCCGCACCCGCGAGCTCGCTGTACCCTGGACAGATACGCACACATTCAGTTTACGGTGGATATAGGAACTAAGCAACTGCACTACTAAAACCGCTCTTGGCACGACGACATGAAGTCGCTGTCAATGCAAAATTGCTGCCATGATCGTGCAGAACTTAAAAAGTCAAATCATTTATACAGGATGGCATGGATGGATACATCGACGCGCAATCTGTTACTATAGATTCAGTACATTATTCTGGACCCATCTGCATTCATATTTTTCGTCGGCGATAAAAAAAAACTGCTGTTTCCCACAGAAGTGCAATACCTACGCGGTCATAATGTATGGAACAGCATTTTTTTTTAAATAACTTACGTATAATTTCATCTACCCTGCCACCCTGAACATATTGATTTTTATGTCTTTTGAAGTCAAGGATGGTGCACCACGAAATAAATCTTTCAATGGGCTAAAACTTGAACTACTTTTGTAATAAAGTTCGGTTACGACTCAGTAAGATGTCCGAAGCGTCACTTCAACTGTCGTACCATTGAAACGAAGGAGAAACATCTATGTGCTATGAATGGTCACCTTTATGGACTACCTCTATTTTGCTATTCGATATTTCGTAGAAAACTCACAGTACTATGGAAAAAGAAAATCAATAGTGTTTAAAGAAACATTCCTAGTACCTTGGCTGCTTTTTCCTTCAGTGTATCAATGGACAATCTTGAGTTCTTGACACACAAGTTCATAATAATTACTGACTTCTAGTAAGTCAACCTCGCTTAGTGCAGTAACTGTTTCTCTGAATTTGACGCCAAGGGGGAATTCGCTAGAAATATTATTTCAATAAAACTTCGGTTTCATTGAAATTCACTTTGTGTAAAATCCGCTCGGCTTACCTACGAATTCTGCCGAGCCGACCCGAACATGATTTAGCGAGGGTAAATATACCGGAGCTTGCCGATCGGCACGACCCGAATGAAAGCCGAAAATGTGTGTTATTGCTTCGGGTCGGCTTTGTTGTTCTACATATACTGCCGATGCGAAAAAATGAACATAATAGAATACTCACAAGTATCAGGCTGCGTTGAGAGCGGGACGGCGTGCACCCTGTACTTGTACTTGAGCGCCAGCGTGGGCAGCAGGGCGCCGCGGACCAGCTCGCCGTCCACCGCCGTCCAGCACACTAGCACGTCGAACTCCTTCTCTAATACTGTGGAAAAATATACAACGTTAGTTTTTTTTTATTGCTTTGTTAATCGTTAGGTTTTCACTCGGTTCCTATAAGAAAATGGACCGTTGTTTTCGAAAACGGTAGCCTTCTTTTTGCAAAAGACAGACTACTCAGGGACAATTTTATTCTTATAAGTCTTGTAAGTTTACGAAGCACAGAGAGAAGACTTTTGTAAGTGAATATACAGGCATTTTTCATCATACCACTACCTGCTTGCTATATGTAAATAATAGTGACAGGAACTATAATATCATCCATATAGATAGTGGAAAAAATACGTATTATTGAAGCCAACTCAAAAACGACCTCTGAAGTATATATACAGGGTGTTAAAGTAATTGCATGCCATAGCTTAGGGGTGGGTTCAGTATCGATAAAGGAAGCCAGAAAAAAAAAAGAAGATCAACCTATATTAGCACCTACTAACTACTAAACTAGAATTAAAATTATTTTATTTGTTTAAATGCTTTAATTACTTACCTACTATCGAACGCGTTGTCATTTTGTCCGTCACTTCTTCTAAACGATTGCTATTTTAAGTTAGTAGGTACAAAATTAGGTTGAACCGTTTTTTTTTTTTTTTCTTGCAATTTTTCTTCCTTCATCGATACTGAACCTACCCCTAAACTATGGTACGCAATTACTTTAACACCCTGTATAGTACCTACCAAAAAAAAAAAGAATAATCAAAATCAATTCATAATTGGCGGAGTAATCACGTAACAAACATACAAAAAAAAACGGGTTGCACTGCCGGCAGAAGTGAAAACTTGAATATTAACGTTGTGCATTTTTGATATTTTGGAATGCTTAGGGAATAATTTTGCACCGGTCTACTCTTCCTCCGTCTTACGAATTTTCGATCAGGTCACGTGTCCTGACGCGAGTTTAACATTTTTTACCCATCACAAAAAAGTGCACAAAACCGCTAAAGAAGTTTTCACTTAAAAAAAAAAACAGTAATTAAGAACCTCCTTTTTGAAGTCGGTTAAAAATATTCACTACTACCAGCATATCTTAATCTCTTTATACAGCGTAACGTTAGCATGTTGTTTGCATAAATTATATGAATATTTAGATCTTCGCGCAAATAACTTGAAGTTCAACAAATGTTCAAATGCACATCTGACAGAGGGCGATTTGCGAGCGAGTTATCAGCGAGGCGATTGACCAACACGCTCGCTGCGTGTGCGTGTGCGTAGCGAGCAAGCCACGTATGCGCAACGTGTTCGCCGCATTTGCGTAACTAGAGCGATTGATGTGAGAGAGCGAGACAGGCGACTGTACAATATTGTGAAAACACGGCGTATACGTCGCGCACGTACACAGATGGCCTCGCTAGAAACACGCTGGCCAATCGTCAGTGTGATAACGCCCTTAATTTTTTGTGTCTTTTTTATTATATTCTTTTTCAACGTTTTGGAACTGCTAGTCTGTCAACTAAAGTAACATGTACACGTCTATCTATGTCAAATTAAACGGTCTGCACTAAAGAAAAATACTCAGAATTTGAACTCGAGCGAGACTGTTTTTTCAACGCAATTGATATGGTGTCATCAACATTAATAATTTGTCTAAATGACGCACGTACATAATTGTACTTAGATAATCGTAGCATTTAATTTTGGTAGTCATACGTTCTGGCATAATAGTGCCGTTTATTTTTATGTTAAGACATTCAATATTGAAAATTAATAGCAAATGTTCGGGACTGCAAGCTTAGAAATTGAAAGAGATGGATTTGTGATCTTTAAGAGGGAACAGGGGCTCCGAGGAATTTGAAAAATAGGTATTTGAAGAAACTATTGCCGTCGCGTTGCGCCCGAAAAACCGAGTTAAACCCCGTAAAGTGCGATAGGGACAACTGCAGCTCAGACCGATTATATCACAAAATTTTTGACGAAAACGACGTTTGGCATTCTCCTTTTTTCATTAAAATTTTAAGAAAGAGTATGTCTAGGCTCCTATTATTTTCTTTTATGCTAAAAACTTTTCCGAATTAGTCTGGTAGTGCTCTAATCACGGCGGTAAAAATGGGGCATTTTTGTAATTTTTGGAGGGTCATAGTTGCCTTACTTATTAATTGCTGAAAAAAAGGAAATGACAGGGACATGCATATAGAGACCCTGATTTTATACAAAAAAAAAAAAGCCAGCTCTAGAGGCATTATTCAGGAAGAAAAACGGGGAATACGTTTGTATGGAGAATCGCGGGCCCTGTTCCCTCTTAAGGGGCTGAAGTAAAACTATGCATATTTTTTAGGCTTTTAGTCTGAACGTTCAGTTTGTAGATAGATATTCGATTTCGGTAAGTTAGCCTCTTAAACAAGCTATTCTGCAACATATTTGGAACGATTGTAATTTAAGCATAATAGTGTAGTAATGCTGGTTAGGTATTTTTAACTGACTTCTAAAAGGAGGAATTTCTTCTAATTCGCGTCATACGTTTGCACAAAAAAGGTCGAGGAAAAAAGGTATCGTGCCACGAAATATTATCTATTTATTTAATTGTCCGTTAGGGGCATGAGGAACAGGGTGTAAAGTTCACTCATCCACCATAGAAAAGGGAGGATCCTCCGACCAGACGGGTGTTGTGTCTAGCGGGCAAGTGCCCAACTGTTGATGTAGTAGTTATATATGTCGTTCGCGCGCTAAACTAATTGCGCGATGCAGGATTTGTGTGACGTCATGTCTTTTGATGCGTAGTTCTGTGGCGGTGTAACCGCTACAGTCCTATGACGTTAGATACTGACCTCGCGCCCTCCTGGCGGTGGGCCGGGCGCGCGCCCGCGCGTGGCGCGCCGCCAGCAGCAGGCGCGGCGTGCAGCGCCGGTGCAGCGCGGCGCCCGACAGCAGCGCCAGCGCGCCGCCCGCCGCGCCTATGACGTTAGATACTGACCTCGCGCCCTCCTGGCGGTGGGCCGGGCGCGCGCCCGCGCGTGGCGCGCCGCCAGCAGCAGGCGCGGCGTGCAGCGCCGGTGCAGCGCGGCGCCCGACAGCAGCGCCAGCGCGCCGCCCGCCGCGCCTATGACGTTAGATACTGACCTCGCGCCCTCCTGGCGGTGGGCCGGGCGCGCGCCCGCGCGTGGCGCGCCGCCAGCAGCAGGCGCGGCGTGCAGCGCCGGTGCAGCGCGGCGCCCGACAGCAGCGCCAGCGCGCCGCCCGCCGCGCCTATGACGTTAGATACTGACCTCGCGCCCTCCTGGCGGTGGGCCGGGCGCGCGCCCGCGCGTGGCGCGCCGCCAGCAGCAGGCGCGGCGTGCAGCGCCGGTGCAGCGCGGCGCCCGACAGCAGCGCCAGCGCGCCGCCCGCCGCGCCTATGACGTTAGATACTGACCTCGCGCCCTCCTGGCGGTGGGCCGGGCGCGCGCCCGCGCGTGGCGCGCCGCCAGCAGCAGGCGCGGCGTGCAGCGCCGGTGCAGCGCGGCGCCCGACAGCAGCGCCAGCGCGCCGCCCGCCGCGCCTATGACGTTAGATACTGACCTCGCGCCCTCCTGGCGGTGGGCCGGGCGCGCGCCCGCGCGTGGCGCGCCGCCAGCAGCAGGCGCGGCGTGCAGCGCCGGTGCAGCGCGGCGCCCGACAGCAGCGCCAGCGCGCCGCCCGCCGCGCCTATGACGTTAGATACTGACCTCGCGCCCTCCTGGCGGTGGGCCGGGCGCGCGCCCGCGCGTGGCGCGCCGCCAGCAGCAGGCGCGGCGTGCAGCGCCGGTGCAGCGCGGCGCCCGACAGCAGCGCCAGCGCGCCGCCCGCCGCGCCTATGACGTTAGATACTGACCTCGCGCCCTCCTGGCGGTGGGCCGGGCGCGCGCCCGCGCGTGGCGCGCCGCCAGCAGCAGGCGCGGCGTGCAGCGCCGGTGCAGCGCGGCGCCCGACAGCAGCGCCAGCGCGCCGCCCGCCGCGCCTATGACGTTAGATACTGACCTCGCGCCCTCCTGGCGGTGGGCCGGGCGCGCGCCCGCGCGTGGCGCGCCGCCAGCAGCAGGCGCGGCGTGCAGCGCCGGTGCAGCGCGGCGCCCGACAGCAGCGCCAGCGCGCCGCCCGCCGCGCCTATGACGTTAGATACTGACCTCGCGCCCTCCTGGCGGTGGGCCGGGCGCGCGCCCGCGCGTGGCGCGCCGCCAGCAGCAGGCGCGGCGTGCAGCGCCGGTGCAGCGCGGCGCCCGACAGCAGCGCCAGCGCGCCGCCCGCCGCGCCTATGACGTTAGATACTGACCTCGCGCCCTCCTGGCGGTGGGCCGGGCGCGCGCCCGCGCGTGGCGCGCCGCCAGCAGCAGGCGCGGCGTGCAGCGCCGGTGCAGCGCGGCGCCCGACAGCAGCGCCAGCGCGCCGCCCGCCGCGCCTATGACGTTAGATACTGACCTCGCGCCCTCCTGGCGGTGGGCCGGGCGCGCGCCCGCGCGTGGCGCGCCGCCAGCAGCAGGCGCGGCGTGCAGCGCCGGTGCAGCGCGGCGCCCGACAGCAGCGCCAGCGCGCCGCCCGCCGCGCCTATGACGTTAGATACTGACCTCGCACCCTCCTGGCGGTGGGCCGGGCGCGCGCCGCCAGCAGCAGGCGCGGCGTGCAGCGCCGGTGCAGCGCGGCGCCCGACAGCAGCGCCAGCGCGCCGCCCGCCGCGCCTATGACGTTAGATACTGACCTCGCGCCCTCCTGGCGGTGGGCCGGGCGCGCGCCCGCGCGTGGCGCGCCGCCAGCAGCAGGCGCGGCGTGCAGCGCCGGTGCAGCGCGGCGCCCGACAGCAGCGCCAGCGCGCCGCCCGCCGCGCCTATGACGTTAGATACTGACCTCGCGCCCTCCTGGCGGTGGGCCGGGCGCGCGCCCGCGCGTGGCGCGCCGCCAGCAGCAGGCGCGGCGTGCAGCGCCGGTGCAGCGCGGCGCCCGACAGCAGCGCCAGCGCGCCGCCCGCCGCGCCTATGACGTTAGATACTGACCTCGCGCCCTCCTGGCGGTGGGCCGGGCGCGCGCCCGCGCGTGGCGCGCCGCCAGCAGCAGGCGCGGCGTGCAGCGCCGGTGCAGCGCGGCGCCCGACAGCAGCGCCAGCGCGCCGCCCGCCGCGCCTATGACGTTAGATACTGACCTCGCGCCCTCCTGGCGGTGGGCCGGGCGCGCGCCCGCGCGTGGCGCGCCGCCAGCAGCAGGCGCGGCGTGCAGCGCCGGTGCAGCGCGGCGCCCGACAGCAGCGCCAGCGCGCCGCCCGCCGCGCCTATGACGTTAGATACTGACCTCGCGCCCTCCTGGCGGTGGGCCGGGCGCGCGCCCGCGCGTGGCGCGCCGCCAGCAGCAGGCGCGGCGTGCAGCGCCGGTGCAGCGCGGCGCCCGACAGCAGCGCCAGCGCGCCGCCCGCCGCGCCTATGACGTTAGATACTGACCTCGCGCCCTCCTGGCGGTGGGCCGGGCGCGCGCCCGCGCGTGGCGCGCCGCCAGCAGCAGGCGCGGCGTGCAGCGCCGGTGCAGCGCGGCGCCCGACAGCAGCGCCAGCGCGCCGCCCGCCGCGCCCAGCGCCAGCGCCCGCCACGGCACGGCGCCACTGCCGCACCAAGATGAGTTCGAACCATCGTCTGCTCCACCATCTGTGTAGGGGTTTTTATTTTTATTTTTATATATAACTAACAAGGAATATTTTTTTATAATCGAGGTTCTCATAGACCTATAAGGTTGTATAACTAATTTAAAATAATATTATAGCTGATATATTTTTTGAATGAGACGGCTCATTCAAAAATTATTAACTCCCATACAAATTTTCATCTCCAATTTAGCTCCTCTAGCTAGGGAATAAATATCCAAACAGGTTTCTAGATCCAGCTCGCCATCCGATAAGAACCATCTATGAATTAGAGTAGGTTTAGAAAATCTAAATGTCAAACACTGTTCGTTCGAATGAAACTTCGTTGAAACTTCGAAACGAATAGAACCGTGATAGGAAACACGCGAAATTCGATCAAAACTTCGTTTTTCATTGAAAAACAGTAGACCTCCAGGCCCGGGTCGACGGACGGCGTGTTGTATTCCACGCGCGCCTCAAAGAGATGTCAGCACAACTGACGGGGTCCGCTAGGGCCGATGCCTGCCGGGATCGCAGGAAAGTCCGAAAGGGATACCGTGGGTCTAGCAACACACAGGCAACTGAAGGAACACGGGTGGGTTTTAGTCAGTAAGAGTCACGCCCTGCCGCTCCGCCCAGAGCGGCAGAAGTTATTTGATAAATGCCCAAAAAAAAAAAAAAAAAACCCAGCGGTTGAGGTTGTACGTTTACTTTCAGTGAATTAATGAATTTAAATTTTTTATTAACTAGTTAGAAACCTGGGAACATAGAATAGATCTTAATAGCAGTCCGGAGATAAAAAATGTTCGTTGACCTATGAATGACGTTACGTGGGGCCTGATACTACAATATGGGAAATGTATTATGCAAATGGACTGCCTCGTCTAGTAGTCGCAACCGCTACTGGTGAGCATGAGGTCCTGAGGTCAATTCCCAGGTCGGGCAAAGTGTTATTGGGTTTTTCCATCTGGAATTTCTCAGAAGAAGCCTGGAACCCGGATTTGTGCCCGGTTGATGGCAATAGGCTCGCCCCCTATTACATGGGACTTAAACATAACTGGCGAAGTGTTGGTGTACTATAGGTACACCTCTGCCTAACCCTTCGGGGATTACAGGCGTGATGTTATGTTATGTTATAATAAAAAGTATGCCTATGCCTGCTGAAAATATAACTACAGTAAACGGGTATGTCGTGACAGATACTTACGACGTATATTTTCTACATAATATTTAGGTAGGAGACTAAACAGGTACAATCGTGCGCAGGCTATTAAGCACAACGACGGATACCTGAAGTCTAAATGACTAATAAAATAACATTGATTAGCAGTTCGATGATTTTACGCAACAAAATTTGGACAATTTATACAAAATTAAACTTAATGCAACCTATTTAAAACCTATTTTAGAGTAGACTGTTCTAAATTGGATATGGAGTTTAAATGAAACTTGATGAACCATCCGATTATAAATAATACGTAAGCGATATTGTTACACCAAGAAATGTTTTGACTAGACGCTGTAATATCTAGACAGCCACATTGTCTGCCTACGCGCAGTTGGTGCTTAGTCAGGGCTGTTACATCACAAATTGAATTAAATACAAAAATATGTACACATAAATATCTAAATAAGTAAGATAGTAGGTATAAGAAAAAAATAAAGAATGAAAAAAAAAAATAAGATTAATATTTATTTTTATAAATGTCTAAGTACATCATCAAATTAGGTATGGTTATTATAGACCTACCACAAAGAATAATCGTGATTAAAAATAATTAAAGGCACAATAATTATAGTTGGTGACCGCATTGATGTAATCGTACGACCGCAAACTACTTACGTGGTCTATTGCAATACTCACTAAGGAAAACGGGAAACCTTTTGTTTACCCGGTCCTACATCAACATCCATACTATCCTAGCTTATACTCCATTTGAAATAAGATTACACATTTAACTAAACCTTTTTTACTGTCCGTCCGAGTTTGACTTCTATTGCGTTGGTGGCATGACAAATGGCAGCTGCAGTAAACATTTGGTATTGTAAACACTTTTTTGCTTTTAACGCCATCCTATGCCTACGGCATAGAATCCAGAATCGGTTGAACGGACTGTGAAAAAGGTTTGTCTAAATGTCTAATCTTATTTCAAATGGAGTATAATATTATAAATGCGAAAGTTGAGTTTGTTTGTTACGCTTTCACGCTTAAACAACTGAACGGATTTCAATGAATGAATTTGGCACATGGGTGGACCATGACCTGGATTAGGATATACGATACTTTTTATCCCTTTTTATACCTTTTATACCTCCACAAGGGCGAAGGCCGCGGCCCAAAGCTACTAATATTATAAATGCAAGAGTCTTTCGTTTCACACCTTTTATGGCTGAAAAGATTATGATGTTCGGTTGGACTTTGATACACAAGTAGACCATTTATTTATTTATTTATCCTCCCACTGGAATGCCTAAGTCTTGTATAACATGGGTTAAGATATAGGTTACTGTTTATCCTGGTAGTACGCTCCCGTGGGATGATTAGCAATCTCCATGCGGGCGAAGCCGGCAAAAGCTAGTGATACATAACTTCAAGCTTTTATTCCCAGAAAGGGCAAGCAGGGGTAGGCACAAAGCAGTTATATTCAAGTTATATGTGCCTATTGCCATTAAACAGGCATGAATCCATCCCGGGTTGATACTGAAAATTTCCCTACGAAGAAACCCGAAAACTTCCGGAGATTAAACCCAAACCACAGGATTAGCATTCATGACAAACTGAACATAATTATTAAATAAAGCATTTTTTACATAGCATAATTCAAAATCTCTTCTGAATTGTAGGTATACGAGTATGTGGGTAATGTATGACTAATGTGTATGTTTATTATACCTATCCACCGAATTCCACACATGATGCATAAACATAAAAACAAGGATACTTACATCTGTGGAAAACTGTGACGTAATTCTTGGACACGACGTCATTGCTGTGCACGACGCACACATAAGTCCCGTAGTCCTGCGCAGACACACTGTCAACGGTCAGGTATGAGCCGATGATGTCCTCCACATCCTCCCTGCAATCAATAATTCAAAAGTTATACTACTTCCTTATTGGTCGCCAGGAAGCGCTGACTAAGTATGGTAAAGCCCTAATGTAAGCGGCGCGACGGTGTGGCGATAAGGTTTGAAAACATAATTGCGTAATCCTATTATTCTAGGAGGTAAATGAAAACATGGTTGTTGAAAATTAATGGGATAGCTTTTTGTCCGTCTGACTGAAATAACAACTTAATGTAAACCTGATCCAGCTGGTAGAAAGGGAAAATTTATGCGTTATAGATTATTTATTATTAGGCAATGTTTAAACGGCAGTTGTTTTCTCTTCTAACCCTTCCGTTCATGAATGTTATTTTGACTCAGCAGTTGGGTTGTCATAATTTGTGGAATTTTAACCCACTCATTGAAATCGTTTGCCATCATAAAGATCGTATCACATCTTTGATCCTTATGTGGCTAAGTGGAATTTTTATTTGGAATCTGAATACGGATCGCTTCAGCGAATGACTTTCAAAATTGTACCAGAAAACTGATTACGAAACTCATTCAGATGTCTGATTACAGTAACCTTATTTTAAATTTTATAGGTACAGTCACTATCAAAAATACCATAGTGTTACGCAAAAATCAAAGGCAAATTGCAACTTTGAGAGAATACCAATTCTATGATAGTAAGTTTTCGATAATACCTTGTCCGTAACATCATAAAATGGACATGGACATTGACGCGAAAACTGTTACCATGGATTCAGTAAATGATGAAATGTTCGTGACTGTAAAACCAATCTACAGTCACCGAAGTACTCTGTCAATGGTAGAGAAATTCACGAAGTGGCTATCTTGTATACCTACCTAGTGTAGGATACGAGACCAATCTAGCTAAGAGGACTAGAGGACAGGTAGAAATTCGAGCCCCTGCTAAATTAATGTCACAGTTCTAATAGCTATATCGTTTACAAGACGTTCCGTTCCAATCAAATTAATAGCTAAGTAATTAGTTACTGAGACTTTAATATAATGTATGAAACTATGAACCATCGAATAACTAGTAAATAGCTATTAATAGTAGGTAAATAAAAACAACGCTCGGGCCGTGGGGTCCGAGTGCTCATGGATTCGTTAAAGGCTCCTAGAGACAGGGGTGACACGACGGTGCAACGCGATTCTGGTATAAAATAATAATATGAAGTTTTCATAGAAATTATTCTACTACAGTGGCGTCCCGCTGTCGCGTCTCGCCTGTCTGCAGGAGCCTTTACGGAAATTTCTAATTTCCCGGGAGCTGCTTTGGCCAGAGGCCATTCGACGTGGCAATGCCGCCAGTCTCTTGGATACATTACCAGTCGACAATGATGCGGATGAATTTTTTGACACCATATTTTAGTTTGTTAATAGTTTTAGTTAAGGTAGGATATTATATTGCTATTTTTATTTATTTATGTTGTTATTTATGTACATATAATTTTAATTCTGTATTAGTAGTTAATACATTAACAGGCAATTGAGACCTCTCGCCTTTCCGGGAAAATAGAAATGAAAACGTAATTGCGTAATACACGATAAATCAGAATCTGAATCTTTTTGAAAAAGATTGCTAATCCATTGCTTCTTATGTTTGATTTTTTTTTTCTGCTCAACAACGTAAATGACGCAATGAATATTGTTGAACTGTCAATATGAAACAGATTTGTCGTAATCGATTACGAAAATGAGTTGCGTAATTAGATAGCTTCTTCTTTCTTCTTTTCGTGTGGTTAGTAAACCAACCTGGTGTCAGAGTTTTAAAGCCACCCATGGGCCTCTGACTTGGCTTCACATGCCGACGAGAAATATCTCTCAGGCATGCCGGTCTCCTCACGATGTTTTCCTTCACCATTTTTTGAGCAAGTGATAATTATATAATACGCACATGAATCCGAAAAGTCTGAGGTGCGTGCCTTGAGTTCGTACTCGAGACCTACGACTTGTCAGTCTGACGGTCACACCACTAGGCTATCACTGCTTATAGCTGATAGCTGTTATCCATAAACTATTATGTAACGTTAAAACCACGCATTTTCTCCTTTAAGTAAAAGCGCCAGCCACAATGAAAGGTCACCAGCTGACCCCTCGCTTGCAGATGTCTGTAGGCGGCACCTACTTATTACCGAGAATCTATCAAACTTTTGAGTGCTTCGTAATTAGATACTTTCTCTATGTTATTGTTAGAAATAATAAGTCGAAACTCCTTTGTCTGTTGAATTCTGTATAAGCTATTGTAATGTTAATAGGTACCTATTTAGTCTTTTGTATTTGCCTGTAGGTACTCTAGCGCTTAAACAACGTCAAATAACTGAAAACCTCTCGATTTCAGGGTTGGTCCCGTAGTAAAAGTTCTTCATAATGATGAGTACAATAACCCCTTTTCACATTTTCAGTTATTTCAATTGCTTAAATGAAATAATGAAATGCGAAGATAAAAAGACCTTTTAAATTCGAAGAATAGGCACTTGGCCTTTAATATCCTAAAAGTTGGCAACGTCAAAAATAGCTGTCAAATATTTCGCTGTTTTGATTAATTTGGCAATAATACTGTATGGAAATATGAAATGTGGCTAACAAGCGAACTAAAATATTGATTATGAAATGCAATAATTAATATCGTAACACCGAACATTTACTTTTATATGTAAAAAAAAGTATTTGGAAACTTTCCAAATGCCTTTTTTAAACCTAAAAAGGATACAATATCAAATACAGTGTTATAATTGCATTTCATTATTAATATTCTAGTTCGCTAGTTAGCCACATTTCATATTTCCATACAGTAATATTGCCAAATTAATCAAAACAGTGAAATATTTGACATCTATTTGCGACGTTGACAACTTTCAGAATAAACGCCCTTAATTACCTTTTAACAAAATTTAGACAGGCAAAAGCAGTTTCCACCCACAACATTTTGTCTATAGCTCACTCATATTATAAAGGGTAAATATTGACGTAGGTATTGAACATAACGAGGGACTCACCGGGTGGTCTTGATTTCAGTCTGCGTGGGTAGCAAGTCGCCCTCAGTATTGTTAGGCCACACTTTTCGCCACCGGAGGTCGCTGCGGGCGTCGGCCAATAACGACCGACCTGCACAATAAACATAGTTAAGCTTATCAGATCTGATTAGATATTGTATCTTTTCATAGAAATTCAGAGAAAGAAATGGAGAGCAAAATATATTTTTCCGAAAATTGGATTGAAAGATAATTTCATGATAGCTGCTGTGATTGGTTCATAAAAATAACAAAAACTAATCATTAAGTTGAAACGATACAAGGGTGAGACTTCAAGGCATGTGTCAGTGGAACGCGGCAGAACGACTAGGTCAGCGAATTGAACTATGAACTGCACCTCTCGAGTGCCACTTTCACCTGTCCATTGTCCACCGTCGCTCCATTTCTTTTTCCTGCATGCTTACAACAAAGTAAGCGTATTACTTACCGATGAGAGCCTCGCAGTACAGTCGCAACACTCCCCCCTCCTCCAACCACTGATCTTTCGAAATGAACATTGTTCTCGGTGCGTCCGTCGGTTTTTCTGTGAATCGGAATGTTAGCTGATACATATTTTCCTGGTACGGAATCGTCTCGCTTACTCAATAAAGAACT
Organism: Xanthia togata; assembly: GCA_963853775.1. Classification (NCBI taxonomy): domain Eukaryota; kingdom Metazoa; phylum Arthropoda; class Insecta; order Lepidoptera; family Noctuidae; genus Xanthia; species Xanthia togata. The sequence goes on from OY970793.1 coordinate 15,214,532, forward strand.
GTTATTTTACTTGCAATAAAACGCTTAAACTAAAGATGTTAGGTCACACGTAATGTTGTGAAACGAGCGAAATAACTGTTATAGGTTATGTGTAAGTCGTAATTTTAATAACCGTAGTCATTTGCATCACGACGATCTATTCTAGCTCAGCTGAAGTGTTATGGAATGGCTGTTTACAGCCGTCGTATCATAAAGCCTACTATAATAATATAAATATAAGTGTGTACATTTATGACTCGATATAATATAAAGTCTGGACCTCCCGTAAAGCGAATGGTTGAACATGAGAGCTTTTCCTCATCTTAACTCAATTTAATATGGCCATATCAGTGTGAATTGAACCGAAAGACAATACTGTCTACACATAGAGAAAAGTAACAGATACATCCGTTGGCGGAGAGACAAACTAAGTATGGAGTATTTTCTAAACAGTTTTTTTTTTAGGACAGGATAATAAATCTACGAAAGGATAGGTCTAACTGATCTAATCTTAAAACGACATTACTTAGAAATTGGATGGCGGACACCAGATGGTAGTTGATCCATCTAAAATTAAGTTCGAAAGGTTTTTGTATTTCAGATAAAATAAACCTCACCTAAAATGTTGAGTTTGACGGTATGTGTCTCCATGTGCGTCTCGTTTGACAGACGACACGTGTAGTTGCCGGAGTCAGCCCTCGCTGGCCGCTGCGCGTACAGCGTCTGGTTGGCAGCCTCTGGGTATAGGATCAGGTTGGACACCCCTGCTGACCATGGGTAAGCGACGCCATCTTTGAACCTGGAAGAAATGGAGGATTTTATTATGATGCTCTTCATGAAATTAGTATGGTGCATATCAGTTTACAATACCTATACAAAATATTGTATGAATTTGTATGGTTGTCAGTCGCTCCATGTAATGTTTCAGCTGCATCCGATAAGACTAGAAACCGACCCCAGCATAGTTGGAAAGAGGCTAAGCAGATGATGATGGATGGGTTCTCGTCAATCATATTCATATAATGCATTAGGGAGGTTTCCGACTAAGGTATAGATAGGTGCCTAAAGAACGATGCATCGCAAATAAGGATGGCGCGATTGTTCAATTGAGCGTTGAATGGTAAACCCCAAAGTTGCGTGGTAAAACCATGTTAGTTACATTTACTGTAAAACTTATCTACATGAGAATATTTTATTTAGGCACACACAGCAAATTAGCAGAAAGGAAGAGGCTTGCTATGTTTATCTTTAGTATTCTAGTCGATAAGCTGGGCGACGGAAAAAAAACCCTGTGTTAACTCTTGCACGCGAACTTTTCGAACATTTCAATCATGTAATTGCTGATTGAATACGTCAGCACTGTTTTTATTCATCAAATAGGTACTCATGTTCGGAAGATCTTGGAGTTGTCTGAACAGAGACTTAAGTTTTTTGTAATTGTTTGTTCGAACGTAATGGAAAACCCGCATCCCTAAGCAGTATTAGCGGAACGTGTACTTAACAAGTAAATTATTGCGTTCTGTGAATTGATCGTTTTGTGAGATACAAGCCTCTAATGCTGCGCTATTGTCACTGTGCGACGAGATCAACCGGCATGTGTACCTGTACATGCAGGAAATAATTCGCAGTAGACGAGTAATGGAGCGCCATTCCGCCGGAGCGGGTGGTGGCGTAATGTAGCCGCCGTCGATGACAGCTAAGTGATTCTGCGAAATACTGCAATGCTCGTCAACGGAGAAATCACAACTCTCTAATATTCCGCAAATTGATAAATGCGCAGCAGTGACAAATCGAAATACACCTACACGTACCTACAATTCAAAGCTAGTCAACTTCAGCATATTTAAAACCAGACATTCGCTTTAAGGCGAAATCGAACAGCTGTAATTTGTTCAGCGAATCCGGCTTATGCAAACAAAACGTCGCAGAGCTACCGATTCCCGTGAACAGTAAAATTTTGCGGGAGCCGTTTTTGAATCGTTTGAAAGGAAAACAAACATTTGAGCGATGTTTCATCGCAAGGCCGCGTTCGAATTGTTTCTCAGAAGCGACGGCGACGCGACGGTGAGCTGTTATCTGGCGAATATCCTCTGTTAATAGAACACGGTATAAGGGAATACACAAATTCGCACAAGTCACACAGAAACTGGTGAATATCGCCATATCTAAATCCCATCATTTAAGTATCTCCTGTTAGTACACGCAGAGCAAATATTATGAAGCTAATGCCCAGCCTGCACGTTGCCGTTGGTGTTGTTCATAGCTATTATTTGCACTAGAGTCGTGACAATTTCCGAGAAAACATATCAAGAGCGCATGTTTACAATCTTCATTCCACTTTCCAGTGTCCCTGGGAGAACGACGCGAATATTTTTAACTTTTTTCAAAGTAATGACTCACGCAACGCACGCATCAGTATATTGATATAAATCGCGAATTTAAGCCGGTGTATGGAAACCATTGATGTGTAGTTTTTAAAATAAACCACAGTTGGAGGTGTGTTTACAACGTCCGACCTAAGTATCTGTATAGAATTTGTGTAATCTTCTACGTAGGTCGTAGATTGTAATTTATGATCATGATTCATTATTAGTGGGTATCAAGTAAATAGCTGTAATAGTGTTAGATATTCCCATATGATTGTGTGCGTGCAATGCTCTGTGGCTGTAGCTCTACCGGCAGAGACTGCATGTTTCTTGCGCCCGCGCCGCCTGCAGCAAATAGAGCCTGACTACGTCTGTACAGCGATCTATTAGTATCACTCAACAATTATTACAACTATTCCATGTTAAAAAGCAAAACGCAAATGTAATGATACTCATTATGACATCGTTAACGATTCTGACAGTGGTCGTTTAATTTAATTAGCAACAAGTGTTCGACAAAAACAGTAGCTTTTTGTTTTCTTACATGTTTCGAGCCGGAGCTTCGACAAATGTGGCGGATAATACGCGTGGCCATGCGGTCTCAGCTAGAACGTTTCTTTGCAATCAACTTTATTGGAATGTGAGCCTTCATTTATAGTTCATTTGATATTCTGACGTGTCTACAAAGATACCAGAGAGTATGTTAGTAATCCGTTAAGTATAATTAATGTTGTCTGTCGTGTAGCAGGAAAACGTCGTGATTTTAAAGGTTGAAACAAAAAGAAATCCCCGATGAGGTCATCCGCCGGCGCGGGCGCATCGTCGGCCTCTCCTGTAAAAAGCTCCAAATATTTCCGAAGTAACGCGAACCGGTCTTTGACCGTGTGGCGGGTTGCACTCCCTCACCGCTCACCACAAATCATTCGCATGCAGCCTTCTTGCGAACAGAGAAACATACCCATACCTACCCATGGTATATACGGCTATACGAAGTAATATATTGGAGAAGGAACCAGGCTTAAATAATAATCAGTTCTCAGACTTCCTTTTAGCACAGATACACCAATCGAGGAGAAACTTATTACAAATAGTTAGTATTAATAACACTAAACAGACTTAACAAAACACGTTCCAGAGATTTCAGTTAAACTAAAACTGGAAGTGTTAGGTTAATACCTAAGTGTTTGATGGTAGGTATCTACTTTAAATCATAACGGTAGTGTCACGGTAAGCAGTGTATTCAGAGAGCAAAACAGAAGCAGAAAATAACGAAAGTAAGTAAGAGCTAAATAAACGAAATGACGAGTACCTACTTCATAATTTATGTACAATGAATGATAGGGAATCCTAAATTTATATTATTGTTACCGAAACGAGTTTCAGTAATTAAGCACTGACAGTGGGTACCTATCTACCTAGTGGTGGACATAGAACGTATCCTGATCCAACTATTTGGAACCGCCGCCGTTTTGTAGTAAGTTGGTCAAAAAAATCGCTGAAACGCCAAAGTTTCTGTTTGATTTACAAGTACGTACGCTCCTTTTCATACCATCAAGTTTGAATGAATGAATACCACCAAGTTTGAAGGAAAAATATTCAGTAGTATTCATTCATTTTCGTTTAGTGTCAGCATTCGTTTGGTAAAACTTAATTTTTATTAATTATTTTAGGGCAAATTTAAAACCCCTGCCCAACCCTTCAGGGAATAATGTGTTATGTTATGTGATATACATATTGGCCTTCAAAGAAGATCACAGCACAGCAACTATCAATTTAACCTGTACGTTCACTTTACACTAGTAACCACAAAATGCAATCAGAGCCCAGAGGTGACTTTCTTTTTGGTCCGTCTTGTCCAGTAGTGAGGTATTATGTCTGCCTCAAAATTACAGTAATCGAATATATCGATACATCGGCTAAACCCGATAAACTAGTATTTTAAAATTATAGACTCGCTATTAAGAAAGTGTGTGCTGATTTTGGGTAACCTACCTTATCATTTTTGACACCAAAAAGACAAAATTTATTTAAATGCTAATTTCCTTTTGGAAAATCCTAATTGTTACTGAAGTCATTAGCGTAAGATGTGACGTCGGACTAGTTTTAATGATATAGCTGATAAGCGAATGCTCATTGTTATTTATAACAGCTATGCGATGTATCCGGCTTTTTGTGGGAGAGCGATCACGTCACTTGAGCTGTGTGCTTTAACAAAAAATGGGGAATTATAGTCAAAGATACAACTAAGGATTTTAAGGTGAACGAACTGTTTGTTATCTTTATAACCAACTATTAACAAGAGGATTCCACCATCCACATCGGATTAATCAAATCTAAACGAATATCATCTTAATTGGGTTGAATGAGAACATAGTAATTTTGAGTTGTAAACAATACCCGAATTAGAGTTGGAACAAAAAATCGTTACATATGGTTGAAACATTTCTGTCTATATTGCGGTAATTCCGAATTCTTGGATAATGACCTCAACCGTACATCTCACTTTTATAAATGTTTCATGTTTATTCCATCGATCAATGGCTTGTAAGAATTTGTAAATGTCAATTAATAAAACGCCGACATTGCAGAGAATGGATCATGACAAGGAATGTTAATTCATGAATGGTTCTACAACAAGCCTTACGTTCTTTGTTAACATGATGCAGAAGGCACCGTGTGAGTAAAGGGCGAACTCATTTCGTGTTATGACTTTGATGACATCATTTTGGAAGACGATACGATTACGAGTTTTATAAAGAGGACAAAGAGAGCAGCTAATGAGAAGCGCACGTTGCATGAATTCTTCGAAGTAATTAGGGCTAGCAGCGGCCGCGGCGCGGACGCCAAATTGACACCGCCCGGAGGAACCGCGCGGTGTACTCTCTACGTGGTTAAACCCTTTGTTGGCGGAGCCATTCGCATGCTGATCGTTTCTGTGAAACAACCGCAATTATACTTCTCTGGCGAACAGTTGACACACACACACACACGCCGCATAATGACGTCGCTCCCTTGCATTACAGTGTAATCGCATGCCTGCCCCGTCACGCACCCATGACAATAATAATAATCGCTATATGTTGTGGGAAATGGAAAACCTAACATTGAAATTGTATATTATTAATAAAAACATAAAAAGCCTTTATGCTCTTCACAATTCACGGCAATTGATATTACTCACACATTTTCCGGGAAACACTTTTCAATATAGGTGGATATCTGAAAATCGATAGAATTATTGTTTCAACGAACTATACTTCACCCTGTCAAAAAGATTTGATAGAGTGCCTAGATATTGGAAATATCGGAATGTTTCTATTAGAGTAATGGAAGCGCATTACTTTTTATTGGTAAAGTCGTTAAACCAGAAAATATGGTTCATTTTCAAAAATGGTGCTTATGCTCGTTGTAAAGCTAACAAGCAGAAAAGTAATGCGTCAGGCTTGGCAACAGTGCTGATCCGCGCGCACGCCAGCCGCGCTCGGCGCGTGCGCAAGCCCCGCTTGAGCTGCTGAGCTCGTCTGCCTGCCTGCCTCGACACTCGTTATAAATCCTACACTTATATAACGATTTCCAATGAATTTCATGCGATGCAATTTTCGAATGTCATCGGATACATTTCGCTTCGTGATAAATCTAAATACAGCCATTTATTCTGACAGGCAACAGCTGTAGAGGAGTTATGAGAATAAGACGCACACCGGCTCGTTTTTGCGGTATATGTAATTATATGTACAGGTGTAAGTACACGTTGGCGTTTGAGCTCCTATGTATTAATAATGACGGTGTTGCGGCAATAACATGGAACATCGGAAACTAACGTTGCAGGCCACAAGTGTAGCAATTTCATACAGTTAGCGCGGTTTAGGGATGCGCGTCGGGAATACTTGAATGTAGCTATATTAGAAAAACCGCAAAGTACCGGGTGTGGGGAAAAAGTTGATCGCATAACAGGTGAGCGAGAAACCGGCGGTATCTCCCGGCGACGGCACAGCTCGTTCCTCGTACCGCGGAGCGCGACAACAGTACCTATATACCACACCTAGCCGACGATACGATCGATGGTGATCCAACGATCGCCATCAAGTGACAGCATAAAGTTATGCGCTCAAACCGCACATTGCTATCTTACTATTGAGTGCACGAACGATAAAGAGGCGTGTCGGCCACAAAAAACGCAATAAACTGTATTCACGACCACCTTGTCCTACATGAACATGATGCAGTTTATTAGAAAATGATTCAGACTTTATACAACGGATGCGTCACTGACTGACCCTAACCCAAATAGTTACATTTGCTGTATTTTAACTGTTTCCTCGAACTTGTATACGTCACAGCTGTCTTTCAAGTAATTTTGATGATAACAGTAATCATACTTAAACGATAATGATCGATCGCGGCAGTTATGGTTCTAGGAAACGAGGGTTCTATAGAATTTGGGTGAGTTAGATGTCTGAACCTATAATAAAGACACAAAGGATTCACACAGGATGTTTTATTCCTTTGTTATATTTATTTAAAACAATAATAGATAAGAAAATCGAAACAGTCTTATTGCATGCTGACGATCACGAGTCACGATTAACGGGCCGGCGGAGCATACGTAGTTCATACAAACGTAATACCAAAATAATTTGTAAATCAAACATATTCTTAAGGTAGTGTGTATTTAGTCCGATTGGATTACAGAATATCTAGGCTCCCAAATATATATTTTGAAAGGACACTGATTCAAAGACGAGTTAGGGGAAAAATAAGTTTTCTATAGACATTTTAAATTCCTCATATCTCGCCTTTATATCAGTGTCCATTCAAAATATATATTTGGGAGCATAGATATTCTGTAATCCAATCGGAATAAATACACACTACCATAAGAATATGTTTGATTTACAAATTATTTTGGTATTACGTTTGTATGAACTACGCATGCTCCGCAGGCCCCTTAACACTCTCGACGGTGTCCCATCGTTAATCTAATTTAAGCTTGAATTATACATCATGTATTCAGTGTTAGAATCGTTTAGTTTAAAGTCGATTCCTTATATCAACACTAACAAGAAGATGCATTAAGGCAAAACGGCTTCCAACCACATCAATAGAATTATCCGTATGAAAAACGTACCGAGCTTAATAATTCCTACATCGGGACAACGTTTGTCATACTTGGCATGTTCACAAGTGGAAAGAAAAAGTTTGGAGAGGAAGGCGATAGTTTGTATTTGCGTTCCTGGTGTCCAGGGAATGTAGTCTGTGGGCAGGTAATGACGCGTCCCGGAACAGCCAGGTGGCTGGGCCGGCTGCGTATGGGCAAAGAATGCCGCCGCAGCTTCGCCACGCCTGGGAACATACGCCAAGCCCGACGTCCGCCACACATCTGTAGTCGCCCGATTCATCTACGGTAACTGCTTTTCCTAACATGCTGGTTGTTACCGTGAAATTATATAAAACTTGCTGTGCGCCGATGTTTTTGCTCTCTCTAGCAGTCTAGCTTATCAAATCTTATTGCGTGTTGTTTGTACTTTGTCTGCGCTTTTATTTTTAAGTCTATTTGTATTATACAGGATGGTTTTAAGAAAACTTTAGCATAGGATTGTTTAGGATCTTACTAGGTTTTTTTTAAGGGGATTTTTGCATTTTCAGCTCTACGAGGCGAGCTCGATCTTTTTTGCGGTTCATCTCGGATATGTTAGGCTATCGCTTGTCCATTCATAAAAGGAGTAACTTTGTCGGCTTATTCAGAAAAGCTTAACAAATAAGAGAATGTAGGATTCAAGAACAAGCGAAGTGAACTCGATATTTTTTGCATCTCGCCTTGAATGGGATAGGTTTTATTTTGTCCATTCGTACAGAAAGAGGACTAACTGTGTCGATTTATACAAAAAAGTTTAAGTATAAAGAATTAAGATGGAGTAGGATGCAAGAGCGACCGAAGCAGTCGATAATGTTAGCACCCCCGCCTAGAGCCGATTAAATTTGCGGAAATATGAGTTCGGTACTTTGTCGACTAAAGCACAGAAGTTTTAGAATTAAGATATTATAGAATGCAAGAACAAGCAAAGTGAGCTCGAAAATTTTAGAATCTCACCTCGAATAGGTTAAATTGTCTATTATTGTGTTAGGCGTTTTCGGATATTTCTTTAGCTCTGAATGTTTTTAAAACCTTTAATTTATTGTGAAGCCAGGGAGGAGCAAGTGCACCCCCTTGCCCCACTTTTAAAGATATGTGGGTATTTTAGGTTTGCTTGACTGCAGTAGAAAATCTTGCAAGTTTTTAAAGCAATCTAAAATTGAATTCAATAGAAATTATGTCGTCACACTGTATAATTTTAGTAACAACAAGTGGTTACATGAACTTTTAAAATTAGTCAATCCAATCCGACCGATCAGGTTGTTGAAAACGATATACAAAATGACATGATTACTTTGTAAAGTATGATATCATTTTAATTATTATTGTGAATGTGAGGACTATGTGGTTTTTTTTTTCATTTTTTTTTTCATTTTTTTTTTCTTTCTCAGTTAGTTTTAATGATGGTCTGGCAGTTTGAGTAGTTTATGCTGCCTACAAAATGTCCTTTATTTGGTATTGTTCGTCGAGTTGAGCTCCACGATTACTGACAAATGCTTGCACTAACTGGACACTGTCCAGTCACATAGAACCTGAAACCCACCTGAGCCTGAACAGTGTGGTTCTTTCCTCAAAATACCTTTTGAGACACTAATCTACATGGTCCTCATATGGCCTGACCAAGATTATGTCTGGACTTTAAAAGAGACTGTGACCTCTGAGTTTGTTTCGGTCTTTCTTCTCAGAGTAGTCAGATAGGAAACGCCAAACTCATCTAGCTATTTTTTTAATATGACGTGTGAAAGTGATTCCTATTGACAGAATAAACAATTTCATTCAATTTTATTTCAGTAGTGATTATTATGTAAAGTTATTTACAGAACCATCGAACAAAAAGCCTCCCCTAAACGGTCGGTCATTAGTATAAGTTCGCAAAGAGTATTTACAATGTGGCTAATGGATTAATAAGCCGCGAATGTTCATAAAAAGCATACCTACCACTACGAATTTCAATGGCGAAGTGAAACACTCGTGTGCACAGACTACGTAATAAGGCTGGCGCACACTTGTGGGTGCTTGAATAGTAGTTAATTTCGGGCGGACGCACACCAAGCTACCGGTGTTAAATGTACGCGTTTGTATTAAAATGAAGTGAGCGTATCGCGTAATCGGAAACAGGAACCATCTACCAATTAAGGGAATCTATCACATTATTAATGTTTCTATTGAAAACAACGGCACTGTCGCCATGCCATGGCTGTCAGCTCCGTGCTTCGTGACTCGGAGCAAGAACACAGCAGCTTTCAATTAATGTCTGCTGTTTTCCTTCACGGTTAACCGCAATTTTATTGTTAAAGTCTATAAAAATACGCCATTTATCATTTTCCTCGAAACAGTAGATGGTATTTATTCAAACAATACCCATTTTAGCATTCGGTAGCCGATCGCGGTTTCTTGGCACTACGTGAAACTGCAAGTGCACAAGAATTTATTATTGCTCGGAGTCACGCGACGAATACTAACAAGGGTAGTGGCAGCAGTGTCGTCCGTGCGTGCCCCGACGTCGACCACTCGATTGTGCGAAATATTAAATATTCAATTCCGCGAAACGGCCGGAAATGACTGTTTCATTATGCGCGTCGGGTGCGTAAAATGATCGATTTGGATGGCACCGGGCGCTGCCCGCGCGCTGCCGACCGCCGGACGACTGCTCTTCTCAGATTCGCACAATTCCTGATAAAGATCGTTCTTAGAGCAGCGGACGTTCCTAACGATTCAAACGCATTTTACAAAGGTTAGTCGGCCGAACACTTCTAAGTAATGACTGAATCACCCTCTTTATTCCATTTAATTTGTTGCCAATTTTTTGAAACAATAATCAAGTCTTTTAGAAGTTTAAATAAAGTCCCACACATTAAAGAGTATCGTTTGTAGGTTCAGATATGCAGCCGTAGAGCATTTTGCAGGAAAAAGTTTTATATAGTGGATACGTGTCTGTAATAGTGCGAAAACACTTGCAAATAGTAGTTATTATAAAATTATTCCGACATAATGTGCGTGCTGGTCGTAATATACGTTGGCCACCTCTGTAGATAGTCGCGACCGACGGACGCACGACATACGGTGACAGCATAATAAGTTCCAGCGAGCACCGCGCTGCCAAGATGCACGTGCGATAACGATAACGTATATTCGATTTACGATATTATTTCATCGCGGCGCAGAGATGCCACATTTTCAATACATTAAGTATAGAAATTGACATGGAAACTGCACTGGTCGCTACGTAGAAAATGTTATATGGGTGGCTAGAAAGCTCATGTGCGTGATTGCGTGCGCTGGACAACAGCAGGCATCCGCAGGGCAGGCGGCGCGGCCGGCCTTACACGCACGCGAGCATCTTCTCGCTAATCGGCCCACATATCGACAAACATACTCGTGCAATTAGTCTTCCTGGTAGCCAACGATACCTAATAATCCCAGCAACTAGCATGCACCGCGTCTTGTGATTGAGAACATCGCCTTGTCAGTTACATGCGCCGACTTCCATCAGGATGTTCAATATCGTTCGTTACATCGTAGAATTATTTATAAGACACTAGTCGTTCAATGCAGAATCAGGCCGTTGGTATGCACTATCGGGTGAAACAATATTGAGTGTTATTGTAATAAGCAAAAGGTTTGCATGCAGCGTGTAACCTTGAATTAGGATAATTCCCTAGCACTAGAGAACTGGCTCGAGTTACTCGGACATTATAATGAACAATTATAAGTCCGGCAAAAAGCTTATGTAAATTGCGAACATGACATTGTGAGCATTATTTAATAACTGAGAGGCAATTAAGTGAGATACCAAGAAGTAGTCACCTAAGCGACTTATTTAACGACTCGCTCTGTCTTTAGCGACATTCTTTGTAAACGTTATTTTATTGAAATACTAAGTATTCTACAGTCTGAGTAACGCTGTAAACGTATAAGCTCCCATTAGTTCACTAAAATATTCATGAATCGGCCTAAATTCTTAATTTTGAAAGCTTTCATGTTATCGACCCTTCCATCTCAATAATTTATTAAAAGAAGTTTTGTTTGTTTTTATACTAATGCCGCGTATTGATTTTGACGTAGGGCCCGATCTCACGTGCCACAACCACACCACCACGAAACCACGTGGACGGGCGCTAATTTGTATGAAAATGAATACTCTATTCAAACGGACCACATTTATTTGGTCGTCAAAATCAACCGTGTGTGCGATACCGACTACATCAAGGCGACGTCACAGCCACAATGATTTGCCTGTCTGCAAACACTAGCCACAACGTAACCACATTGCAACTACTAGCGACAACGCAATTGCAAAATGTTGCACACGTAACCAATGATTGCACACATTTTGTCGCTGCGATGTGGTGTGGTGTGGTTGGGGTAGGTACGTGTGATCGGGCCCTTAATATTGACTACCGGACAAGACAACGAATAGTGACCTCCATATTGCATGGAGTGTCAAAAGTTGATCAGTTCTAAACTCGCACATTGGACAGTTAACTAAAGTTTTTGAAACATAGATAATTGGCAACGGCACGCAGGTCGGTTCTTGAATAACCATATACCTATTGCGTTATGATCATGACCTATTATAGTTCAATAATAGCTAATAAGTATGGAAATAATAGACATGTGAGAAGAATTTATGTACATCGTAAAATACTTACGTAAGTCCTCAATTTGTTGGCAACAGCTAATAAAATTTGTATAATTAAGTTGTACCTATTTAAAAGTCACGCGCAGTGTTGAAGAGTAAATTAAAGGATATGGCTCCTTGAGAGTATTAATACTGAACATTTTAAACTGTGTTTAATGAATAGGTATAATGCAACATCACCTAAGCCTCTAAGCCTACGAAGGGATATGTTCGCATAAAAAAACATATCCATTCGTAAGGTAAGTTTTTTTTTTTCAGTAAGTATATTTGTACCTTTATACTAACACTGTTACACGTCAATCTTTTTTTTTTTAACTAGATGAGATAAGACTAGACTACCTAGAGAGAGAGTTTGTAGTTTGACAAAAAGCCGGTGAAATAATGAATGACGTGAAGATTAAACAAACGTCATGTTAGCGAGTAAATAATACAATAAATCTAGAAAAACGGACCGATCGGTCCGGTAAAAGGATCAAAGTGACACACAACAACAATTAATTTAATTTAAGCCTACCTATCTCTTAGGGATACTTAGGTATAATTAATTTGCCTAGAGCAATATCTTTTATATAAATTTTTTAATTTTTAGCAATTTTTTTATATAAATAATGAAATATGTAAAGTAAACCGAATAAAAAAGCATCTTTAAAAGCAATTGTTGGCTCTCATTACAAGTTCTCATTTCTGAACCTTTCTGAGATTGAGAGATTTATTATTTTCATTAACTTACTTCGTTCGTACGTTTCCGGTTCGTCTGTTTGTAATCCACTTTTTGATTATGATATCCGGTTAGCTACTTCATTATTATTTGTTTGAAGGAAATTTTATTTTAAATATACGCTCTACGGGACTGAAAATGATGCGATAATAAAAACTAGACTCAGCCGGCGATACCATGTGATTGTGACTCACAGGACGACACAATGTTTAGATATAAAGATCTACTCTAGAAGTAGGTAACTATAACCTCTCCACTCCACTTTCATCAATAAATACGGAGATGTGTGGAAGATGAATGAAGAGAAAATTTGGTGCCAGTTTATCAAGATAGTTTGTGACGTATTAGGGAAAGAGCCTGGAGATTTAGTAAAACGTAATTCACAGTTAGGTTATTTTTTTCTTTTACAACTATCTTTACAGATCTTAGACCTAATTAGAGTTGGAAAATACACAGCCATAGAAGTATGAAGCTCGATGTGGTATGATTATATGAACAGTACTTTAAATATACGAAATCTTAATTAAGAAAACATGACATTCTGAAATTCTGATAGCTCAGGTAATAATAGTGTGTCTTTTGTTCGGCGTAGGCGTTGAGGCCGCGTAGGCGCGTATAGAAGGTGCGTTGGCTATACGCTACGCAGAAGGTGCGTAGGCTACGTGCGTAGGCTACGTGCGTAGAAGCTGCGTAGGCTGCGTAGCAGCGACTACGCAGCAACGTCTACGCCGCGCGAACGTTTGATTACTCATGTTACAATCGTTTTCAATTTGATTTGGATGACAAAACACTGGCTTTTCTGATAAAAAAAATATTATGTGACTAAACACGGCGTCTATAAATACACTCGCTGGACCAAGACCCAATGTGAAGGCACCCACCCACACATACAATACCTGGGTAACTTTGAAGCTTTCAGAGTATGTAATTAAGAATCGTTTAATTGATATTTGAATGCTTGGTCACACAGTGGTGCAACAGTAGGTCAATATTATTATATACAAAAATATTTTTTTCGTATACGTACACTCAGAAGCTCAAAAGCTTTAACAATAATGATTTATTGAATTGAACTACATATTATTTATAGTTCTCGACCCGGTGGATGTTTAAAACACATTTGCACAATTGCACGTGTAGCAATGAATTGTGTTATACTTATAATTTATGGTGTTACGTATTTCGATGGGATCATCGTGAGAGGATACGCAATTTGGCATCTCGGTTGAGTCGAAAAAATATTTGACGGCGCACACCCGTAGATTTTAGTAATCTAATTAATTAGTGAAGAACGTTGTTTTAGTTGCAATGGCTAGAAACACAAGTGTCTATAACCTCTCAACTATTTCTAATTAAAATGAAATATGATAGTTATTATGATATTAAACATGGTGTCATTACGACTCATTACTAAGCGTACAACTTGAATATGATTCCAATTAGTAAACGGAGACGATGTGTTCAATAACACTTTACCTAGCATAGTGTCAATGTATCTAGCATGAATGAATTCTAATAAAAAACTGTTGACGTGTCAGTATACCGAGAAGGCGACACCTCGGCGGAGGTCCCAGGACGGCGAGTCGGCGACGATTCAATATTTGCTCGCGGAGGAGGCGCGAGGGGCGGCGACCGAGCCCGCGAGATGCTGGCCGAATGTTAATTTTCACGATGAAGCCATTTGTCGGACGTGCAGCGGCGTCATAACGAGCCCGCGCCACATTTCTCGAAACCCATACGATTCGACGACTGTGCAATGTCTATTGTTGCATGAATTATGCGACCGAGAATTAAGCGCTCGGCGCAGAGGCAAGCTCAGGCGAGCTTTGACACCATCGATTCACAGATTCAGTATGCGTATCGACGCAGCAAAAAATCGCATTCCGTACGTTTAATATTCTCACTTCAGAAGCTAATATGTGACATTCATTTTTATCACGACACCGTGTTCACAATGAAGCGTTTAATATGTATCTCCCCGTGCCGTGCTCCCGCGACTCAATATCGGGTTTCCCATGCGAGCGACATTCCTCGCTAATGTTCGACACGGTGGTCTTACAATGAACTTTTTTTAGCATTAACGCGATATACCTACTTGATAAAAGAATGAAGAACCAATTCATTTAAAAAAAACTCTACTTATCAAAGTGATATCTATTGGTAATCCAAAAGTCACTCGTCGAGTAGACTACAGAACATTACACGGTTATTAAATGCTCAATGGATGACAAAAAATACAGAATGGGGGACGCACTCGACGATCCATGTCATGTCAATATTGGCTATTGGAATAGAATGTATTTGTGAAGTAAAAACACCGGCGTGTGAACGGACCGGTGCCGGTGGTGGCCGCGGTCCGGAGCCCGGCCAACGGATCTCAGCAAACTGACATTTCCGTTTGAAATCATTACCGTTCACCAGCTTTCCAAAGAATGAAGTCGCTATTACGCGTACCGGTAAAGTCACGCGTTTCTGTTTTACACATCGCGATGAGGTCTTTGACTATTTGTTCCGAGAAAATAAATGCAATAGTGTTTTAAACATGGACGTGGTCGCACAGATCATATTACAAATTGTAATTTAACGAATTTAATTATGTTTAAAAAGTAACTATAGACGTATAAAAACTGCTTTTGTGGTTGTTGTAAAAAATGTGACACACCAACGTGACACGAGTGACACAACCGACGTTGAGAGACATTTAATGATCGTGAGATACAGACGCCCAGGTAGCCGCTCATCATAACTAATTTGTGCGGCATCCGACGACCGTCTCCAAACTGAACCGACTTGCCCCTAGGCTTCTATAGAAACCAGAAATGTTTGAACGATCTGTCTAGGATTTGAATATCTTTAGGAGCTTTTTGTGTCATTTATTGGGTAGAGCAGGTACCAAAGCAAATTACTTACTATGTTATTGAAGAATCTTAATTAAAGTATTTGTCAAGTTATTAAAATTGTACGGACAAACCAATTCATGAGTTATTCAGACTGAGCCATTTCGAAATTACCTGACATCTGAGTAGACGGCAAACGACTTCACTTTCAAAAGAAGACTTAATGAGACCATGATATGCCATTCTAATTAATACTTATCAAGTTATTAATGAACTACCAATTACCATGGATCAAAAGCTGTAGAAGATTAAACGATTTGAGTGTCAAGTGGCGAATAATAGGGCGTCACAAATGTTACGCAAACACCCTTCACAGAAGGCTACGGTGGGAGCAATCTTATAGGACAATACAATATAATTGAGGGTTCTATTCACACGGAACACCTCCTTGTCTGCTATAACAACTACGGTGAAATATGTGAACAAAAAATATTTACAAAAGAATTGTTACCTACTTTGGAAGGGAGGAAAAAAAGAATAACTTGAGGGAGATCAATATTGTAGATAAATAAAACGGTCCATTGTGAAGGCTGCGCTGGCGTGCGCATGCGAGCACCCTCGACCTCGCGTCCCGTGCGCTAGAGCATACGCGAACAAAAAGAAATGACCTGGCTTATGGCTGATTCATCAACACAGGCCAATCGCGAACGCTTCGTCTGGGAATTTCGAAATTGAGAATTCACGCAGTTCTACATAATGACCAGTATCCGTTAGAAGAATTTTGATGATGGCCCAATCCAATCCAACCTTACGTTTTTTCCTCAAGCAAGATATAAGTAATAAAAATAGAATCTTATCTGAAGAAGCTAATTACAGGAAATCAATAGTAAGGAATTAGCCGGATCTCGGAATGCTCAGGAAATTGTTAGCTTTCATCTTAATCGTGTTTCCGTTACGTTGAAATGATAAAACTGATATTTTAGTGGATGAGGTAGCTAAAGTGCGAGCACAAACAGTATCAATTTCAAACAATCCTTTACAAGATGTTAAGTAGATAACACAATCACCGAATTTGTAAAACAAAGTGAAGCCTAACTACCTGAGGACGGTTATAAAGCCGCGTTTTAAAAATAATCGGTTCAACAAATCGAGTCATTGGAACGTGTCAGGACATGCTGTCGGTTTTTATTTGGGCCCAGTGGGTTGTCCATGCTTGTTTTGTGTATTTTATGGCCACTTCATTATCAGTATCCGATACTTATTTTGAGGAGTCTCTCTATATTGACACGTCAATTGAGTGTTCGTTTTAACTTGATTAACTTATCAAAATAATCTCTGGTATTCAATGCTATTTGATATTGAAAATTAATTATTGCTGATCATGCGGCCGATATTCACACAGAGAACGGAGTGTTGCAATAATTAATGGACCCACATCGAGCTTTTACATTATTTATGAAAGCAGAAAGTGTAAGAACCGTTTTGAAGATTGCTTACGGTACAGTGTTACAAGTGTGCAGTATCGTTTCTTTTTCGCAATAAGATAAACTGCTAACAGAACTCGCTCGCTGAATGGTTTGTTGACTTAGGAAGATAACGAGTTCCTTATGAAAATACCGAGTTCAGAAGTAATTTTTATCACAACAATGACTTTTTAGAGTGGGAAAAAAATATGGAATTAATTTGCGGTAGGTATGTATTTTAACAATGTGAATAAGAGCCAGATGCGTGACATTAAAATTTTAACGGTGATTAACAAGCTGCGAGTGGGGTAAAGATCAGGAGAGATCGTTCATCGTTCCCACAGCAGCGGTGCAGGCAGCAGCGGGGGGACGATGCATGGCGGGGGGCGCAGGGAGAGCCGGCGCGCAACAAAGAGCCTTCCGGGAACCGCCACAATACAGGTTTGCGGCGACGTGCGATACCTTCGCAGATACCGGCCGCGACCGGCGCAGCTACACCCGCACACTATTCACAACACAACGAAGGCAGGCTTTTGTCAACTAAATAAGAATGAGGACCCAACGGTACACTTCAGAATCCGAGGCGACACCACAGACAACTTACAAACATTACTTGAATTGAACATCCGCTACAAGTAATATCAAGATCGTGGGTAGGTATCGGTCTGATAGCAATCAGACGTGACAAAAAATCGCCAACATTGACTTAGCTCGACTCTCTAACAAGAATGTTTGTACGTATGACACGAATATTGATAAGGTTCAATGTTGGCCAGTCTTCTAAACGTATAGATTAACTGCAAGAAATAACATTCTAAATGCGAAAGTTTGGGCACTCAATCAAGCCCCTCACGACTGCACCGATTTGAAGAAATATTGAACAACAGACTGCGTGATTGATAAGGATTACACTCTTAAAACAGCGGCAACTTATCATCCCAAAACAGCAGGGCGAAAGCCATAAAACCGCGTGAACGATGACATATCTAATTCTCTAATGTACAGGCGTTGAATTGAATAAAATAAAGGATTGGATCAGTGGGATGCGGTTTAGCATAAAAGTAAAAGTGGGGTAATAAAATAAAATTGCCAGGCTCGAACCCGTTCCGGCGTGAGCGCCGTTGGCGGTGGATTTATTACAAGACACTGACATGCACATGTCACTCTCGCTGTGCCCTCGTGAGACTGATGCCGCAGCGAGAGCCTGTCCATCCACTCCAGGTGATTTATCACCTTTGATACTGATAGGCCTTAATACATTAAAACGATATAGATAGTGCAATCCCCACTCAGCTCCGCTCCGTATTAAAGTACAGCTTACAGTACAGTAATCGCGGAGTGGGGCGCGTCGTCGTGGATTGCACCATATATAAATGCTGTATTTCTGTACAGTCGACAACAAACGAAATCAGAACGCTTAGCTCTTAAAATTAGCAGCTCATTATCGCAACAGACTTGCATTCGTAATTATAAGTTTCCATTCTGACAGGTAAACAATGTTCAATGCGTGAATGAACATGAACAATCATGTTGAATTGAAAGCAATGGCAATGAGTGTAACGAAATTTTATTAGGGTGGTAGTTATAGTAATAAGACTTGGGACTAGGACACACGGAAAGTTAAAACCCTGCACTACTTCTGCGCAGAAACGCTTGAGTTAATGTGAAAAACAGATTTAAAAAAATGGATAGGGCAAAGGCAGTGCTAATGATACCATTGATACAAACGTTTAAGACACAAAAAAAATAAACTTCATACAGGTGTCAAAAGCCCTAAAAACTCCCGTCAGCAACAAGTTCAAGTCATCCAACGACATGATTACAGTAATCGCTGATGTCAAGCGAACTAATTTCACGCATTAATTTGTGTAACAACAACAAACTACTAGCTGCTGCTTACTCATTGACCCGTCAGAGCCGTCAGTCGCGATGGCTCTGCTAATCTGTGCACAAACGTCTACAGTTGCAGTTCGTTATCTTAAATTAACGCCAAGCTGTCACGCCATGGTGTCTACAAACTCTGTTTTAACGTATCTCCTTACACAAAGTGCTGCAGCGAGATATAGGTACAAAGGCAATAGCAGGAGACCATTGGATTAAATGCAAATAGGAATCCTTGATATTAAAACCTAACAATTAATAGTAATTTAAATGTTAGCATTATGCATAATAAGTATATTTTTTTGAGTTGAGCAGTACGCTTCATAAAACTATTTACTTAGGTACTGATTTCTCGGAATTGTCTCCAGTAAGCAAGTACTTACCACGTGCGTAGTCGTGTCGCTATTTTATGGCGAAATCACTGTGACGTTGGCACAACTACGCCAATCCGCGAATATACTACATTCAAGCGTGCATATGGATGAGTGCCCCACGCAGTACACGTTGAACATGACCATTTTACACACCCACACATTCATAATCACGTTCTAATCCATAACTGGGTAATCAATTCATGCAAGTACCTACCATATTTATTAGATGAAAAGTTGACTATTTTGCAGTATATATAATAAAGACCAAAAACTACAATTATTACATAAACTTATAGATAGTGCAATCCACGACGACGCGCCCCACTCCGCTCCGCTCCGTACTAAAGTACAGTTTACAGTACAGTAATCGCGGAATGGGGCGCGTCGTCGTGGATTGCACTATCTGTACCTGTGGCTAATATTTGGGTTAAAGAAATAAAACATTTAACGTATCCATTCGAAACAGAACAACGTCGACTGGAGGTAGTAAATGTCATGTGGCATTATGTAAGACACGTGTACTACCAATGAAAATACATAAAGTTCAAGCAAATAAATAAGGGCATGATGAAGCAGCAGGTTATCGATTTAGCATGTCTTCTGTCATCAAATACAAAGGTAGGTAATAGGTAATATGGGCTGGTTTCCGCAACTCCACGTCAAAGCGCATCTTATACCTATTTTGCGTACGGAAAAAAATACAAAGGTAACCTAAATTACAGCTGACTTTTAAATTACGATTTGAGTGAGCTAAAGCTAAGCTAAGCATCTACAGTTCGGGTACATTTAAGACTTCTCGGTTCTCCTCGTCTGGATGAACATAGCAAAAAGGGAAATCTTAAAGTTTAATGACTAGGAATCAGCTAGCAGTATATCAGATAAGTGTGATGACAAACAACATTAGGCATGTCACACATTTGTAATCGCTAATTTGATTAAGACGTGATTCATCAAACGCGATAACAACAGGAGTACAATCGTGATTGATAATAATTTAAAACTATTGCAACACATAAAGCAAAAGAAATAGAATTGCATGTATTGTCGAGAAGGTGGTATTTACGGGTGGTATTGCAACTTTAATAGATACCTTGTGAATACATTAAAAAAATAACTGCACATTTAAAAAGATTTCTGAGAACTTTCATGTAGTGCGTGATGATGTTATGGATGGTTTGCAATATAACAAGTTGTTACAAGTGGATAATGACATAATCCATTGGTCCGACGGCCTAGAGTTTCATATCACAAGTGTTGTGAGTCACGCAAATAAATGTAGTCCATTCGGGCTTTGTTGAGATTATATCAATAAGATATTTACTATGACATAATCTCAGAATTATTAACGGAACTGGAAGTGGCAAACAACAGGAATCGGTTATCGACGAAATGCTTTCCGTACTTAACAGTTTTGCTAAAATCTATGTTCACCGTTACAGCATAAACCTTCAATATGATTATGTTCCGTGGTAAAATATGTATTTTTCTCGGTTATAATATTATGTTCAGGTATACCTACATCAAAGATGGATGCTGGTGACGGCGGACAGGCGGCGGGTCGCGGGCGGAGTAACGAGTAGCAATCACTACTTCTCAGAATCGTACTTGTTTTCGTACCAGGTGCACCCATGCCGTACATATTGATAAATAACACCTCTGCTGATTTATGCTCAGTCAAATAATTCTTTTCTAAACAATATAGATAAGTGCGAACTGACATTATTTGGCAATAGTTTACATAAAAGCGTAAAATATCGTTATTAGTTGGGTTTTAATGTAACGAGTTTTTAAGTGGTTGTTGGAAACTTGGGATACATCCGGGTACCACGGTAGAACGATTGTATGAATTTATAGCTGATAGTCCTAAAGATAAAGTAATGATCGAATCGAATATGATCATTAATGGGCAATAAAGATTTAAGTCAAGTAATGACAAGAGCTACGCGGCGCTGGCTTCGATCAGCGGTATTTTGAAGTAAATGTAGCAGAGAGTGCATAAACAATGCAACACAGTTACTTAGAATAGCCGCATACCGCATCAGTGACAAGGTAATTCGATGAAATCGCACTACCAATTGATTTTTAACTTTGCCTACAGGAAAGCACAGTTACTGGAACGACAAACTGTTCATCAAGGGCATATTAGTTAAAACTTTTACCGAGAACTGCAACGGACTACGTATAGCATACTGCATGAAATTAATTGGATTTCGCTATAATTTCAATATTTTATCTAGAATCAGCCTGTTCAATGCATTTATTGTTTCATGTCATACTAATATTTAAACTCTATCAGTTTGGTACCTACTTTCAACAGTAATTATGTCATTCCAATTTACATACATATTTCCAGCAACCACATTTACTTCTAAATAAATCATGATTATAGTAATGTAGGTAGGTTACCGGCGGACTAAATAATATGGACACTAGCTTATACGGGGATGTTTCATGTTTGCTTACCCTCCGGCCTCGCTTAAATAAAGTATCAAGAAACTTTGTGAAAGTAGATTATTGCTTGCTTTGGACTTATGTATTGCTGTTTCAACCACGTTCTAATAACTAAAGCCTTTATTGAAAGTGCATTTCCACTTCTTAGTCGATTCTGCTAAGTGCTATAAAAGTAATCGTGTTAGGTAATGAAAACACGATCAATTAAGTCTATCACTCTATTCCCGTTGGCCCCACTGCTGCCTTGGCTTCAATGTTGGGGCCAACAGGAAAAAATAAATAAAAATAGTTCCCATTTGCGCCATTTCCTTGGCTCCACTTTACAATGAAGCCCAGGTCAGCGGGTAGCTGGGTACAGAACAAGGGAGCACAAAGCGTTTCTTCCATTACAAAGTGTTTCTTTTATGTAGGATTTACTAGAAAGTATGCGAGATGTTATCACTTTATCAGAGTACACGTGTCCGCGTTCTATAGTTATACATAGTACTTATATCCTTTCTTGTCTCCTACCTACAGTATTTATCGAAAGTATGACGAGGAACTCCTATTAATAGCGACGAATCACACCTATTAATAAACCACGCTGTCTGTATATGTCAATACAATATCACCCTAAATTCTGTATGATTAACATCGTTACAATGACGTCATGTTATAACTAGATCCTCATGGCTGTGCCACATTCGGTGTTTTTTTTTTTCTCACGGCGATGCCGATGTCATTAATATTTTGTGGACGGTACAGTCGGTGCCGGCGAAGCACAGCGCAACATAGGCTCGGATGACGGGGGCAATGCCCATTGTCACACCAGGCGATTATCAATTATTTTTGCGGACACAATGGATTTTATTTCGTAGAAGCTTTGTGCTTATCGCTACCAGCGCGGCAGCGGTAGCGCACACCTGCCTCTCTCGGTCCGAAACTTCCAACGATATCATATTTGGTACTATGTAGGTACAAGATTACATATTGCGTACTTCATGCTTGAAGTACGAAATATATTAGTTGAATGATTCGTTTCCATTATAAAGTTCCCAAATTAATGTATCAATTACAGAATGGTCGAATACTAATATATACTAATATATAATATACTAATATATATCATAAAAAGTGAAACGTCTCAACAAGCGGTATTCAATTGGCAGGTTTCAATAAGAAAAAAAAAAAGTTCTATCTAATTTTAAGTATAGTAGGTATAAGTACTACACTCGTTTTTAAGTTAGGTTTCTTGTAGGAAACTTGATATTTTTACATATGAATGTCGCTCTCCACTGTTTTAGGCGTTTATTACAAAGGGTAGATGGGTCCACTGACTCGTCATGCTTGCATAAATTCATTGACATCCTGCTTATGTCCTGCCCAAGTTTTAATTTTAAGTTCCGTCATTAAATGCCCTTTTACAAGACCAAATAAAAAAATTGTGAAATAACTCGGATTTGATTACATAAATTCGAGGAATAATTATTTATATTATAACTTACTGTTGATGTAGTTTACATACATTATAATTATATATTAAGAATTATTATTAAGTAATTCTTTCACACGTTTAATTCAACAAACTCAGTTCATCCGTTAATATGCGCTTGGCTGGCTAAATGCAATTTACAGCAATTGTACTTAAGTATGGGTTCTGAAAACCGTTACTACTTTGATAGAACGTATGCCATTGTTTCAATAGAATGTATTCTAGGATATCATAACAATATCGGCGCTAGTGGGAACTGGAAGTGGCTTAATTATTCGTTGAACTCTGAACTAAGGTAACTTTGAATAGAGGCGCCTCAGGCTCTCCGAAATCAGTATGGCGCTGGTCCAGCCCTCAAAAAAGGTTGTGGTCACAGCCACCCGAAAATCTGCCAAGTGCGAGTCGGAGTATGAACTCGCTCATGATCGATATAGTGTACCTATTCCTAAAAAGGAGATGTTTACAAAATATATGACACCATGACCAAGATTTTGTACAGTCTAACGTGGGCAAAGCCGTGAGGCGAACACTAGGAAATTAAGACACCTGTAAAATGTTAGTTTGTTCGCTCACGAAAATTACAAAAGTAAATGTGTGTTTGTTTGCACATCACAGTGTCACATTTAGTTTAAGACCCTAATTTACTGAACCGAATTTGATTACTGAAATGATTCGATTTCATCAATACGATTTAAGTTAGGTTACCTATGTTTACAAACAGTACAAACTACTAACGAT
Organism: Xanthia togata; assembly: GCA_963853775.1. Lineage (NCBI taxonomy): Eukaryota > Metazoa > Arthropoda > Insecta > Lepidoptera > Noctuidae > Xanthia > Xanthia togata. The sequence goes on from OY970793.1 coordinate 15,238,586, forward strand.
AGCGCCACGTCACGCCACCAAAAACGAAGGCAGCTCGGAAGTTTTGGCGTCAATGTAATGTCATTTAGCCAGCCGTCAGTGTAAGCCATTTCATGAAACACAACCATCTCATGGAATGGTAGAACACTTCATGAAATGATCAATTCTAAGATCTGGCGACCACATATAATTATGTGCATACAACACACGCTTACTTTTAAATTAGTAGGTAGATGTCTGCGCGTGCGCACCCAGCGAATTAGTCATATCTTTTTTCCAATAAAAGTATTCATGTGCCAAAAAGAAACAGATAGGTAATATGTTGTCAAAAATGTGACATAGCGTGTCAGCGTATCGATGACTAAGTACTTCACTGCGTTCCGAATCACGCACGATTCATTTATTTTATTTTATTAAGGCATTGGGTATCATCAGCCTATCGACCTCAATAGACCGTCAAAGGGTAACGTCACAAGTCTTTTAGGGTTGTGGGCTTGCCCAACGTGCCCGGTGGATCCCCGCTTGCCGCGTGTTCAGTGTGACGTGCAATTAAGAGGCCTATTCCAGCAGAATACTGCTATAGATAGGCTGATGAAGAGGAAGAAAACAAAAAAGAAGACTCACCATTCAATACTCCTGTATCCCTTCACACAGCAGTGGATGCTCTTGAATTTGTCTTCGAACCCGTACTCGAAGGGCACCGGCTCCTTGGTGAACTGCATCCACGAAGAGTTTGTGGCGAAGGTGTTTAGGGAGCAGTAGCTGGCCCCTTGAGAGGAAGCCACGCCCGACACGGCGAGCAGCCCCAGGAGGCCACACCACACAATCCGTACACACATTTTGATCTATTGAAGCATCCTGGGAAAAAAAAGAACCCAATCTTATATCTGACAAGCCAAGGTGACCTACCTGACAATTCACTAGAATTAGTGCACAAGGGATTGTTTAAGAGTCAATTGTACCTCGAGATTCGTCTGATCAGATTAAAATCCGTAAGTACCGTGCATGGCTCTTGTACTGACTCTAGATCGATCTCCTACAACCGACGCGCGACGGCTTGAACTGTTACTACGTGAAGCATTGTTGAAACGGAACGTGTCATGTGTAGGTGTACGCTTCGGAACAGACCAAACGGATAAGATTAATCTGTTCAGAATTCAGACTGATCTCTCCTTTTATGGCAGCCTTAAAATGCAACAGTTACAGGCGGAAGATCTACGTCCACATATGACCGCGAGTAATTCATAAAATCACATAAAGGATAATGCTAATGAGATATTATCTAATCAACTTGTAATCAACATTTTCAGTTGTTCGTTGTTACAAAGAATTCATGTATATTAATCATTAAGGGAAATACCTGTACCTGTGTACAAGTAGGTACTTTTCTTTTGTTTCAACCAATAACACAATCCGATGGTTTTTATTCTTCTACGTAAGTAGGTTATATTTAAATATTGACCGATAAGATGATAATCAAATGAATGAATTCTCATTTGCATTTTTATTTCTGATTTATCTTGAAAACTTAATTGAGCAAACCAGTACGACACGATTTATAGCTTCTTGGGGTAACCATCCATACTGCACTCTAATAACAGTATAATATTAAAGTATAGCAACACACTTTCAATCACAATCCGAGGGGTTTTGAAGGAAATTCCCAAACCATTGCTTCACACTCGTAGATTTGAAAAATTTCTGTTAAACAACGTAAGTAGAACCATGGCCGAGTGACTGTCTCGCCCTTTAACTCGGCCGCAGCACTCGTTGACGTGTGTTTACACGTACCGAGCACTCGGGCGAGAATACAGTCTCCCCATCTACTCGGAACGTGTGATCAAGGCATAACTAGCTGACCCGACAGGCGTTGTCCTGTCATTTCAATAGTTCATACAAACGTAGCTGAACTGTCAAAATGGAAGGCATTACGATCGATTAACATTTGATGTACCTATATATTATGATGTTTACGCAATTACCCCTTTGCCCACTGTTCAGACTTTGTAATAAGTAAAATAAAAATTCAAAAATTCGGAGATTTCGTTGCTGTTTCGCTATTTATCAGGAATTCATAATTTCGAAAGGCCGTTAGTAGAATCAGTAAATCTATTCTCCAAGCTAAGCTATTTTTAGTCACGTCGATAGTTGAAAAATTTGCGACTGCTGGATATTTCAGTTGTGGTTCGTTTTCCTTTATAGTCACATGTGTTAAAGATGTAACCTATATGTTTATACTATACATTCTTAAACACTCAGCTAAGTAAGTTCAAGTGAGTCATATTCCAAGGATTGTATTGCGCATTGAATCGGTTTCCCTGAAAATACATAACAGAAACTTGTACTTAATAACAGTTGGTATGGTATAAAGAAAACATCGTTAATTGCTAGCCAACTAAATACATATTTATGTATGTACAATTATAAACCTGTAAGTAAAGAGGTTATTACCGTAATACAAATTGATATTTACGTCTACTTTATATTCATGGAATAGAGAACTAAGTAGAAACTAATCTAGTGTTTACTATTACTGGTATTTTTTTGTTTTATTCAATGTTTATCTGAAGATTAGTTCAGCCTAGTTTGAATAAAGACTTTTGAATTTAGATAAAGCAGACACAATATCCGAGAGTTCCTGCGAAGTCGAATAGGGAGCCACTTGAGTATCTTGCGAAAGTTAGAAACGTGGTCATACTTTTTCAGGTTAAAAACAAAACGAATACAGATGTTTTGCAAACTTTCAAGTTTATTTAAAAGCTCCTACTCGCACTTTTTCTCCAATATTCAGTCTTTCGATAGCGTCATAATGTTGCGATCATCACTAGTTGCATTTCATTCATACGGTATTTCAATTAAACATCATTATGCAGAGCACGTAATTTAATAGAGTATTACTTTCGTAACTGGGTAAGGCAAACGTAAAAACTGCTAAAATATCTAGTAGGTATACCTATAAATAAATAATAAAGCTGAAGTTTTTTTTTTTTTGGTTTGTTTCAACGCGCTGATATCTGGAACTACCTTTATTTTGCATTTGATAGCCCAATTCTTGCGCAAGGGCAACATTGCGCTAGGACCCCTAGGAGACGAGAGAAAAAATAATAAAGAACGCTAAGCTAAAACGAAGTAGGTAGGTAATAGTGCGGACGGGCGATGCGATGCGACAGGTTGGGTCGAGGTAGCGAGAAATTTCACGCGTGCAAACCGCGGACAGAAGCTGATAAATGATATATTTATTTCTGTAAATTGTTAAAAAATAAAGGCTCGTACAGACTGGGGTGACTTGTCGCGCAACGCCGCGGCCGGTACTTGTTCCCACCGTAAAGTTTTCTTAGAAATTGTTTTTTAGTCACGTCGCGCTGTCGCGTTGCGCCTGTTTGCGGAGCCGTAACAGATTTACACGTCAACATTAAACTGTTGTCTAAAACTAGATGCGTTCGGTGTTTCCTAACTACTCTGAGAAGACCGAAACAAACTCAACGGTCACAGTCACTTTTAAAGTCCAGACATAATCTTGGTCAGGCCATAAATGAGGACCATGCAGGTTAATGTCTCAGATTTGAGTGGCCCTGTCCAGTCAATGCACATATTATACGGGTATAGGTGCGTAACACGGGAATATCAATCGAAGGCAAGTTGAATGTCACGTAAACAGTTAAATGTTAGATTCTTGGAACCTTCAATCGAACAGTCACTTTTAGCAGTTAAGCACTTAAGTAGCTCATAATAACTTGGCTTTAAAGTTGCGCCGCGCGCCGAACTATTGTTTTGCTACCTATTTACCCAAATACAATAGAAATTAAACGGTGCGTAATTCTATTTCATGGAAAATTTATCGGGTTTCAACAAGGGCATGAAAGGACAATCGTCTCGACCTCGGCGTAAAGTACATGGATTTATTTAGTTGTACGTTGTAGTAAGCACATGATTGTTACTGGCCCTTTATTAGGCTTCCATACTCAAAGGGTAAAAACGGGACCCTATTATAAGACTTCGCTTTCCGTCCGTCCGTCTGTCACCAGGTTGTATCCCATGTTAGTGATAGTTAGATAGTTGAAATTTTCACAGATGATATACCTATTTCTGTTGCCGCTATATATAACAAACACTGAAAAACAAATACTGAAAACAGAATAAAATAAATATTTAAGGGGGGGCTCCCATACAACAGACATGTTTTTTTGCCGTTTTTATAGATAATAGTACGGAACCCTTCAGCACTTGGCCGGTTTTATTGTTTACGACTCGAGAAAAGCTGTGGTCTTTAAAAAAAAAGCAAAATTGTGAAAGTGTGGACAATAGGAGATAACGGTCTGCCGACTTATTTAAAGAATAGAGTGATATAATCCGGGAGCTGTTGTAATAAAACTGATTGCTAAATACAACTTTGCCTCTTTGTTTTTGTAGCTCGACGCGCAAATAGGTAGGTAGCTACCTATTTGAAGTTTTTTTTTTGTATGGATTAAGGCGCTACCCCGAGCTAAGTGGCGCCCTCATTGAATAAAAAATCGTAGCATAGCATAGAAAATAAATTTAAAAAAATGTATCTTGGAGTTTGTTACAAAGAGGATAAAGTATTTTTACGTTGTTAAAACAGGACTCAAAGTGTTTCGTATCCAAAGTAGATAGCAAAAGTGTCAAAAACGGCCACTTTTGACACTTTTGCTATCTACTTTGTGTATCTAAATTATTTTTTAAATTTATTTTCTATGCTATGCTACGATTTTTTATTCAATGAGGGCGCCACTTAGCTCGGGGTAGCGCCTTAATGAAAATAAGCTACCTTTGACGACAACATTGGGATAAAAATGATAACATCGTGGTTCTTCTGAATAAATAAATGCTTTCAGTAAAATAATTTTAAACTAAGCTAATTCAAATATTAATCTCAATGACTAGAATCAAACAACTTTTATTAATATTCAGAAACGTTAAACCTATCTGGATAATAAATAATATCTTTCGAAGGAATGAATTACTAAATAAAATTACCTAGGTAAGTAATTCCACGAATTGGCAACTGCGCGAGTGACGGGGCCCTAACCCAGTCGTTCTTAGAAAAGCAATAGTTAATGGCAATGCAGTCACTAGTTTTTTGGTAGGTATAGATACGACTACGTTGAAATACCTAGGTATTTGATTATTATGTAAAATTATCATGTAACAATTACACGCCGATCAGAAAAGAGTTTAAGGCGACGTTATCCGACTTTTAAAGAAGATCACGTCTAAACGAGTATTGCTAATGATTTGGAAAAAATATGTCAAATTAGAGCATTTTCTTAATAACTTAATGTAGGAATATTTTAGATTATATTTATAATATTACATAGTGAAATTAATTTGTAAAGTTATGTCTAAAGCCTCGTACAGACCAGCGCGACGCGACGGCGTGACGCGACTCGAACAATACAAATTCCAAGAAAACTTCACGGTATAACAATAGTCGGTGTCGCGTCGCGCTAGTCTGCACGAAGCTTATCGCGGATAAAAAACAGAATCACCCAAAATCTATCAACGCTTGATAGATTTTGGGTGATTCTCAGTTTGTTATTTTTCTAAAATCTTTACCATTTTTAAAATAATTTAATTATTGATCTTTTAGTATACGTGTTTTATTAAAATACCTTTTGTTTTATGTCTAATAAATTAATAATGTGCGCTCCGTCTCGCTTACGGACATACCGTAAGTGAGAGGGAAATCGAAGCGCCCGTAACTTCGGCCTAAACAACGGAGTTCGCTTAGGGAGTAGACCCCCAGTACAGAACACGCAAGCTAACCACTCAATGTCACTGGCATGCGTCTTAAGCTTGGTGCAGACTAGCGCGTCGCGACACCGGCTATTGTTATAACGTGAAGTTTTCTTAGAAATTGTATTGTTCGAGTCGCGTCGCGCCGTCGTGTCGCGCTGGTCTGCACGAGCCTTTAATTGGGAATATTCCGTCGGTGAAGGTAGGGATCCGTTTTGAGTTGCTGGGAGGTTTGACAGAGATGTCAATATTGTCAATCATACTTAGCCTTGGCGTAACGATACTTTTGAGGGTGTGTCGCGCGGTATGTAATGGGACTCAATGGATGGTTGATGTAGCAGTGTAGCTACGACTACGTACAGTAGCTACATACCTACACAGACTCGTTTATTTTAGGAAACGTACTTTTTTTTTACTAAGTGTTCACTAGCCATGTAGGAGGAAGGTATACCTACTTAATTTGTTCATTGCTTTCATGGTTGTGAACCGCGTTTTGCACAAGTTAAGTCTCGTCCAGACCAGCGCGACGCGACACCCGCTATTGTTATACCGCAGTTTTCTTAGAAATTGTATTGTTCGAGTCGCGTCGCGCTGGTTTGCACGGGCTTTTAAAGTTTCATGCAGACTAGCGCGACGCGACACCGGCTATTGTTATACAATGAAGTTTTCTTAGAAATTGTATTGTTCGTGTCGCGTCGCGGCGTCGCGTCGCGCTAGTCTGAACGAGGCCTAAGATTAAAGCTTCGTGCAGACTAGCCCGACGCGACACCAGCTATTGTTATACCGTGAAGTTTTCTTGGAATTTGTATTGTTCGAGTCGCGCTGGTCTGAACAAGGCTTCAAGGTTTTATTTAAATAAAATAATATAGGTATTATACCTAATTTGTCTGCCTAGTTTTTATTTATGCTTGAATCCTGAGTACCTAACTAGCGATTAAATGTTTGCTTCACATACCTTGTATGCAAATTCAAATGACCAGATTATTTCTAGAAAACAATGAATTCGTTAGTTTATGCAGTTGTAATTGGGTCGCGCGAGAGTGACTAGAGACCGCAGATTACTACACAGAACTCGAGATGTAGATAACAGTTAGGTAGGTAGGTACGTCTGTGCTGCACAAATATAGATCATACTATTTAGGATGAAGTTTTTATTACTTATTTAGTACTTGTAGGTACAGAACCTACCTAGGTAATCGACATAATTGAAAAGACTTATTGCGAAATTTTAATTCCCGAAAGTACCTACCTACTTTTAATGGAATGAATGAATAAATCGCGAAATCAAACAACTCTAACCATAATTTATACGTATGTACCCAGGTATAAGGTAGAATGTCGCTCGATTCTGCGACTTCAAAAGCTATCAAGTTTACGCAATAACATGGAAACGATAATATCGCGATAAATGAAACATGTCGCTTAGCTTACGTGCTCAATTCAACCCAATATCGGCAGTCGGCAGCGTCCGAGAACACGCCACAGCCCAGATGAGGTATACCTATACGTACCTACAACAGGTATGATACGTGTTGATGTACAACAGTTGCACACACGACGTGTACTTGTAATACAAGGACCACAAGCTCGTTCCGCGGTGAGGCGAGTGATTTTTGCAATTACCGACAGGCGGCACACATATCTGTCGGCAATTTGCCGCTCCTCCCGCGAGCTCCGCTGATCGGTTTCTCGGAAACGCACTTGCATCCACTGTGTACCGATTAACGTACTAATTACCGCGCGGTACCGCCTCCGTGTGGTGCCGTGCCGCGGTCTCATACCTCCTCTGCCGGTGACATTGTAAAAACACTGGCCACTTGCTTTTTTAATTACTGTGCTTTTTTATTCGTTAACTACACAGGATCGCAAAAATTCCGGGTCGCTAATAAAAACCGTGATATCTCCATAAATTACATACCTACCTAGATCGCTAGAGTAAATAATACGTACTCGTAGTAAGCAGGTTACTAATGCTTGTTCTAAATCGCTAAAGAGGTTTCATTTGTACAAGTAAAAGATTTAAAAAAAAACTGCTATTTGTTTTTTTTTTTAAACTAGCAAAATAATTTTTTTTTTGCTTTTGTTTCAAAGCGAGCTGTCATTATAAATGATTCCTTGGATTGATCAGAGTATTCAGTGCAATAGCATGTCGTTAACACCTGAAGAATGTACACGGATTATTAACATCGAGTTGCCAGGTTACGGTTTGCTCGAGAACACATTCGATGGACAGATGAAGATTGGTCGAAGCTTATGTTTTCCGATGAGTCCAGATTTTGTTTATTTACGCACGACGGGAGACGAAGAGTATTTAGACGACCAGGAAAACGGTATCATCAAGCGTGTTTAGAAAAGGTGGCATTCGGTGGAGGATCAATGATGGTTTGGGTTGGGGATATCTTCAGAGGATCGCACGGAGTTTGTGATCATAGAAAACGGTTCTCTGACTGATGTCAGATACGTAGAAGAGGTTTTAAATGATCATGCTAGTCCTTTCTTAGTGAATATGGATGCAAATTCCATTTTTATGCACGATAATACGCAACGACATACTGCTCTTTTGGTCAATATGTATATTCAAGACGTCGGTATTACCTGAATGGAGTGGCCAGCTCGCAGCCTAGACTGAAATCTCATAGAACATGCATGGGACGAGCTCGGGAGATGCGTGAGACAACGCTCTCCTGCTCCCGTTACCTTACACGAGTTAAGGAATGCGCTAGTGGAATAATGGGCAAACATAGACCAAAATAGTATAAAAAATTTGGTTTACAGCATGCCACATCTTCTTAATGAAGTGATACGGGCTCGTGGACGAAATACAAAATATTAAATTGACAAAGTCTTTTATTTTTTAAGATTTACTGCAAAGTGTATTTTTGTTGTCATAAGTTAGAAGCAAAATTTTCTTATTTTTTTGTATTTAATTAAAGTTATATAGTGTACAAAACGTGTTACACATTTTTTTTTATATATATTAATCAGTCATCTACAATATACTATAGTTTCGCAAATTAGTCTTATGTATTTAAGAAACTATCACGCCATTTATTAGCGACCCGGAATTTTTGCAATCCAGTGTATGTAGCAACTCAGGTATAACCGTTTTATTAAATTGTACTGTATTACTGTCCTTTCTTGGGATCCACCTTTTGTTATTGGTTGAAGCAATTATTGTAATTGTGAGGTAAATCCTGGTGTGTCTATTAATGTCACAGCATGTCTCCGGCCAAGGCTCCAGTATGCATAGAATCTAAATGTGCTTAAATCTTGACCAGTCATTCATGAGTTTACCTTAACATTTGTATTCAAACTGTTTGGTGTTATGCCTGCACTATACTACATTACTCTTTTCCATTAACATTTATTTAAATGATTCAGTTATTCCATACGGCTAAGATATTTTTTTGTTTCTCTCAATGCAAATAATTGGTTATTTTATTTAAGTAATACCTACTAGGTACATTACATTACATTGTTATAAATATTTAATTGTTTACTTATTTCAGGGTTTCACCAGATTTCAGTACTTACATTTATTACAATTTCTGAAGCTACATTAACACATTAAGGAATAAATAAGTTATAAAACAGTTACCAAGTTTGAACCCTATTTATTGTATAAATAAAGTACCTATATTATCAAAGATAATAAGCGCATTATCCTATTCACACACATTATTGAGATAAAACAGTGATGCAAAAACAGGTACAAACATAGAATTCAATATGGAATGAATCAATCCAAAACAAGTGTGCTAAGTAAATATTAAATTATTAACAGTAAAGTGTAACACAACATGCAGCGAAAACCAATCCAGAACAGCACACAATATGAGATTCTTGGAAATACAGACAAGGGGAAATCCTCAGTATTGAAGGCTGTTCAAAAATATACAAATCGGACTCATAAAATTGCAATAAGCTGTATGATTTAAATAAAATGTTGTCAAATGAGAATAGGAAGGTAGTCCATAACAAAGTAAAATTAAAAAATTGTGCTTACCAAAAGAAAACCAAAAGTAACTGTAATCTATCTAAGAATAACAGGAAAGTGTACAACTAAGGAGTCATAAAAGTACCGTGATATTTTAGGTACTAACCATGGTCAATTATAGGAAGTGAAAGTGTAATTGCACGAATCTAAGCGAAATTACCGAAATCGCGTCGGCGAATAAGCAAGCCAATGTTTTTGCTGTCAATAGCTCAACAACATAAAATACTTATATTTGCTTAAACACGGTCATGTGCCATTAACATTTAACACAAGGCTTGTAATCTAAAGCTTTTACAAATAAAAAATATACGGCATTACTCACCGAATCTGCTGGATGACAGTCCAACTTTCCAAGAATTGAAAATACCGCAAACTCTCAGTCGACAGTATTTATCACAGTTCGATAAATCACACCACACTATTAACTGTTCGTAAGTTTATTTAATAAATTAATTTGATTTCTAATAATATCTACATCGGTAACTTTACTTTCCATTCATTAAAAAAATCACAAATATCACCGGTCCCCTTAAGCAAACGCATGCGACTGGCGGTGGCGACTGACATGAGCTGTGACAGCCAGATTTGGTGTTGCCAACTTGTTTTTCCCGAATCCACGATCCGTCATCCGCGATGACTTTTCAAACCACCAGAAATCGACTTTTTTGTTTTTTTCGGTCGCTGTTACTTTTTGTTAGAGGTCCATTTGAAAATAAAAACTAAACAAAACATAATAATAAAATATTTTTTTAGGGTTACTGGCGTACTTGGTGAAACTATATTTCGCCAAGTCCGTTTGTCTGTCTGTCTGTCCACGGTCTAACTCAGAGACCATTGGTACTAAGCAGCTGTAACTTGGCATGGTTTTATGCACAGTAATCACGCCTAAAAAGTTGTACAGCAAAATTTGCAAAAAATAATATTTTTAGCATACCCCTCTTACAGGTAAGAAATCCTTCCATATCCTAAGGGCACGTCTTCATTACCATAACCGTACCTGCCGGTCTACTCCTTGATATGAAATGGCCTCTGTAGCCCCATGAAACATGAGGCTACATCTGTAGCCTTCTTGTTAAATCTTGGGATTAATTCGATTCAGCCACGCTGGGATTGGTGCATTTTATTAATTCATTTATTCATACCCCTCTTACAGGTAACGATGGGCATGATTTTTTTACGCGTCTACTTCTTTCATCAATATTGAAGGCTGATTTTTCTATTCAGGGATGCTAAAGTAAAATTCGCACGAAAACTTAAAAAATATTTGTTAGATTCTATGTAAGTGTAAGTATTGAGTTTAATAGGTTAAAGATGTACCTGATAATAAGTTTGCTGTAACAGAGACTCAACGATCTCAAAGTTAAACTGCGTAAGCAGTTTTGTGGAGCAATATACTAAACTTAGCGTTAAGAAATGTAAGTAAATAAATCATTCATACATTTGTGAATTAAGCTTCGAGTTAGATCTCGTGAGATCTAGAGCCTTTTTATGCATTCCCTACGTGAGATACTGTTAGAGCTTATAATTAAAATTAAATATAATTATGGTTTCAGAGATATTTTCAGTATCAACAACAACACCTTGTTTTCATAGTATTTTCGAAAAGGAATATGAAATACAAACTTATTATGACAGTCGATAAAAACAATACTGTGCATGCGTGAAATTCATCCCGAGTACGGAACCCGATACGAAATACGTGGTCCGATACGCACTTGCCGGTTCCATCATCCTACTATAATTATCACAAAATAATGAATGAAAAAGTTTGGATGGTTGTTAGGTCATAATAATCCGTTTTATCTCGGAAGGATGTACCCCTGGGATAATTTTTCGAAATGACGTTGTTTTTAGACCTCTAATTCAATTATTCGGCCTTTGTTTGGATTCCACTATATTCGTCATACGTATTCGTATGTGTTTCCAAATCAGCGTTGCAGTGGTTTCGGCATTTTCAACAAATAAACTGTAAATAACTTGTTGGATGTTTTAGACAAACAATAAAACATGCCAATATCATGTTATTATAATATTTCTAAAGACAAAGACAAATCAGTTAGTAGAAAACAATAATACCAAGTGGTTGATATTATTGTTTTCTATTAACTGATTTGAACTAAGCACTAGTCAAAACCATCAGTCATTAAAACCAGCAGACCCAGTGCCCAAACTACCAGATTTAGTGGAGATACCACTAAGTTGCAACACCGGTGACAGTAGCGAGCTGACAACTTGTTTGCCATCTGTCAAATTTAACGACCAGTGCGCGTTCCGTTCTATGTAAATGAATTTATTATTAGTATTTCTGATAATTTACGATAGTTTTGTAAAATTGTATAAAGTGAATTATTATTTGGTTGATTCGTAATTATGAATTTAAAAAGTTTTTTTTAAATTTAATTTTTATTTCTTTACATTCTTGGAGATAAAAAAAACAGGTTTTACATAAAAAAATTTTTTATTGGGTAATATTAGTACGGTACGGGTAATATTTTAAAACTTTCTTAAATAATGTAAATAAAGGACTCATTTCAACTACTTGTGGTTTTATTTTTTCTTGCCTTTACCCTTGGTATGTCTCAAAAATTTGAACTGTCCTAGAGCCCGACGCACCATGACGCCGCGCCACCACGCCTGTATGCGCATGGCAGAGAGGCGTGTTTTCTCTTCACGAGCTAAACGGGCTGCCCGTTCCCGTTTAAATATTAACCAACCACGCATTTCTCCTTCATGTAGGTCGTACTGAAACAAATCAAAGTTTTTTTTGTGACCGTATAGATTTTTTCGAGGTACCTATTTTGAAAGTTTAGTCAACAAACTTTCAATAATTAAAAGTTATGAAGCTGTTCTCAGAATATAATATAAAAAAAGTTTCAGACCTACGAACGAGCACAACTTTCAATATAATTATGTAATAATTTTGAGTTAGAAAAAATGTGGGTGTACTTAGTATAGGTAGACCTCTGCCCAACCCTTCGGCGAAACAAGGCGTGAAATTTAAGTTACGTTTTGAGTTAGGTACCTACAGGTAATTCAGTTATTGTCAAAGTAGGTAGGTATCATGAAGTCTGGTTAAAACTTATTGAACAGTTGGTAAGTAGGTAGATACGTATTTGAGCACTCGTTCAAAAAAGAAACACCTACAATCAGTTAAAACCACTCTGGTACTGACCCACAGATATAGATAGACTATATCTGTGTACATACATACTGACCAGTATAATAAGGTTTCTTCAGGTACCCTAATTAAGTAATATACGACCAATCAGAATTTGAATCGTTTTGAAACAAATTGCTAATCCAATGGTACATAAGTTCGAAAAAATTATCTGCTCTACAACGTAAATAACGCAATGAATGTTGTTGAACTGTCAAAATGAAACAAATTTGTCGTGATCGTTTACAAAAATGTGTTGCGTAATTAGATAGCTGATTGTATGATTGTGTCTTCGGAGACAAGTCTACAATTTAATCTTAGGGGTAGATTACTACTTATACTCGTACGAACATAGATTCTACGAAAATAGCTTACCATCTGTTGCAGTTCCTGTCTCTTGCTGCTAGCAACGAGCAGTTGCTCCAGTTTTCTCTGGCTCCTTGCGCTTATTTTGGCTATGTCGGTGTCGTAACGCTGACGCCAGTAGTCCAAAGTTTTCTCCAGTTCCTTCAACAGAATTCTCGGATTTTAAATAACTGTTGGATAGGTAGTTTCATGCTGACAAGAATTGTGCTATTGAGTAGGTTGGGACAGGCTAGAAAAGATTTAGGCTAGGGATTAAGGGTTAAGGATTCAGGCTAGAGAAATTCCTGAAAATAGAACAAAAATCAATAAGTACCTACCTTATTGATTTTTGTTCTATTTTCAGAAATTTATTATCTTGACGAATACTTTTATGTTTTATGTTGAGAAATATTTTGAAATACTTAGATCTTCCTAGGTGGGAGCATTATTTAATCTAAAATGATTACCTTACGGTTGTTTTATAGGCAGCGTTGCCATTGAGAGCAACCATGTTGGAAGGTAATAGAATTGAAATGTGTGTGTTATTTATCGGAATTCATTTACTTTGATCTGTAACTCAAAAGCTTTGAGCAACTCGTCGTGCACGCGCTGTTCGTGGTCGGAGCGTGGTAGAGGCGCCTGTGGCACATCCAGCTTTAGCTCCAGGGACTCGAAGCGCGCGAACAGCCATTTTTCCGAGTAACATAGCCGGGTGTTCGCGTTGTGGAGGTCATCCTACAATAGAAAATGGACTTAAACTATTGCTTTATTTTTTTTTCAATTATGTAAACTAATTGCAGGCACTTTTGGATTGTCAAGGAGTCGATCAGTCAGAAAGATGAAGCTAGTGGCCCATTCCAAAGCGTAGTAAGTAGGTTCCTATGGAGAAGAACGGGCAAGAAACTCTTTTGACACCCTTTTGAATCAAAATATTCAAAATACATCTAAATTATAGATTCACATAATAATGGCGAAAACTGTACCCAAAGGAAAAGGAGGTCAATTAAGTAAAAAATCGGTGCTACAATCTTGCTTCAATCAATCTGCTTAGCTTTTCCCAACTATGTTGGGGTCGGCTTCCAGTCTAACCGGATGCAGCTGAACACCAGTATTCAACATGGGGCGACTACCTATCTGAATTTCACAACCCCTAGGTATCTCGAAACCCCTTGGTAAGACTGCTAGTGCTAAAATATTGCTTATCGTCTTTAAATACCTAATGAAAAATATATTATTTTATGAGTAACTTTAATGACCTTCTCCTCCAGATATCACCTTCGCTCGTTACATGAAACTTGACACATAATAATAAATTGTATAGGTAATTGAATTCTGGTGAATCAATTTAGTGTAATTTCCTACGAACAAAAGCCCCGTACCCTAATTACGTAATAAACGACCAATCAGAATCTGAATCGATTTGAAACAGATTGCTAGTTAAATGTATAGGCAAGTTCGAAAAAAATCTGCTCCACAACGTAAATAACGCAATGAATGTTGTTGAACTGTCAAAATGAAACCAATTTGTCGTACTGTTTGCGGTGTAGCATGGTGCGGGTGACAGGTGACAGAAAGGGTAAATTTATTTAATTTACTACAGTTATTACTGAGTCCGTATTATGTACACAATCTGTATGTAGGTACGGATCAGTCGATAAATACAGAATCAGTAAAAACAAGTAAATTATAATATATTTTACCCTTTCTGTCACCTGTCACCCGCACCAAGCTACACCGCAAACAGTATAATCGTTTACGAAAATGTGTTGTGTACTTGGGGTACCGATCTAGAACTAATTTCCTGCTAATTATGAAGCGATGTTTCTGTTTTCATCACGTTCTAATAAAATACTGTTTGAGTAACGTTCCATTTATTGTAACTTCTAGTAAATCTAGGCACCTGTTAGATAGAAAGAGGGATCTTGACCTACCTATTCACAAGCAAACGCGGATCCACCGTTGTGGGCACGATGGGCATGCCCACAACCCTAATAGACTTGTGCCATCATCCTTTCACGGTCTATTGAGGTCGATAGGCTGTAGATATTATATATAATAAAACAATGAATCTTGCGTAAATCGGAACGCAGCGAAGTACTTAAAGTCATCTAACTGCACGGTGCCGATTCTCTTGTCACAAATGCCTCTATGCTAGACAAATAATCACCAAAATTTCGTTTACTCCTGTCAAACGATGATTACCCATTCTGAAATAGACTAAAATGGCACAACTTAACTTGACAGCACTAAGATGGTACTGAGATTTAAATTTAGTAAAAATGTTAATTTTGCTATTCTGAATTTGACGTTTTTCATCTAAAATTTTAATTGTCTAACTAAATCTGACCATTTTTAATCACGACTAAAAATGGTGTGGATTATTATTAGTTGTCATGAACTAAAATTCACACGAACATCTCGACTTCAGGTGCAAAAACTACTGTATATTTTTCTTTTCTTTTGCTTATAAATCTCGAAAATGATGTGTCCTATCGCAAAAATAATGAAAATTTCGACCCCCTTTATAAAACCCTTTTATACCCTTAATACGAACACTCAAGTTTTTTTTTTTTTTCTCTTTAATATACAAAAAGTGAACAATTCCTTAAAAACACGTCGCCTGCCCCACTGCGCGCCACCGGCTCTAAAAAAATTCACGGGGTAGGGCAAACAACTGTGTATCACGTGGAGTCGCGACTGTCAAATTGCGCGCGACTGTCAAATTCTGTTTTAGTTGTCAAAATATTTTTAAAATTTAGATTTTTGATTGCAGAATAGCTTTAAGATTCTCATAGCCAAAAGTAAGGAATTTTAGTGATAGTTTAGTTAGTTTTGTTCGGTGTACAGACGCCAGCACGTCAACCTACCCGAAACTGTAAAATTTTCCCAATCAACTTCGAACCTTAAACTTTAGTAATAAAGTTAAAAGTCTATTAAAGAAATTTCACAGATTGTAGTAGGTCGATGTGCTGGCGTCTGTACAAGAGAATGGGCACCAATATGTCGTGGCCAGATTCTAAATTCAAGTCATTTATTCAAACTAGGCTGAGAATCAGCACTTTACAGTCCCCCAAAAACACCCGCCCTTCATCACTTCCTAGTGCTTTAGCTGGGAAGAAGAAGTGGCGCAACAAACTCCCCAGCAGCACAGCTGTCTGTTCAGTTAGAAAAACTTGATTCTATACAATAGTACCTACATATACCTACTTACACGCGTTAGGTAATAATAATAACTACAACCCGGTCGACATTCTATGTATAACTGAACATAACATGACAATTGATGATAGCAAAGTACTCAAACTACCGAATTTCATATTAGGAGACATTTTCGCACGGAAAAATAGACACGGGGGATCCTGCATATTGTTAAAATCAAATCATAAATTTAAAACTATAGCTGAAGCCAAAAGCTTTAGTATCAATGGTATTTTTGAATGTAGTGGCATTGAATTAACTGACCACAAAATTATAATATTATGTATTTATCGACCACCTAAGAATAAAAAGGACCAAATTGACCTATTATTTACTGCGTTAATAAATCTACTAAACAAAATATGTTACTCAAACAAAAAAGTTATAATGAGTGGTGACTTTAATATTAATAGATTAGAAAGTATTAAAATAACGTATCCCATCAATTTGAACAGCTAATTGCAAGTTACAACTTGAATCTAACAATTAATCAACCCACCAGATTAAGCAGCATGACTTGTATAGACAACATAGCCCATAATATAAGAGGATCAAAATCTACTGTGCTGGAACTATCCCTTTCTGATCATATAGCGCAATTGCTACGATGCCCAGTAAAAAAGAGCTACCTTATTACACACTGGTTTAAAACTAAATGTGACTATTGCGAAGAGAATATTATAAAATTTATAAACTGTATTAAAAGTCTTAGTTTTACGGAATGCTACTTAAATAATGACCCTGTAACCGCCTATAGTGAATTCCATGATATATTTAAGCTATTTTACGATTTGTGTTTTCCTATCATCAAAATTAAAATACCTATTTCTAAGAAGCCTAAATGATTAAGTAAAGGTATTAGGTCATGCTCTAAACGAAAACGTCAACTATTGTGGAAATATCGACTAAATTCAAATCCGAAAGACAAAATATACTTTAAGGAATATGCGAAGAGACTAAGAACAATTATCAAAAAAACTCAAAGATCACAAAACAATTACTTTATAAACTCAGCTACTAACAAAAGCAAAGCAATATGGAAAATTATAAATAATAATAAAACCGTAACACCAAAAGAGAATATTAGCCAAATAAAAGTAAATGATAAAGTAGTAGCAACGCCGAAAGAAATAGCTCAAGCAATTAACAATTATTTTATTGACGATATTAAGCCGACACAAAGGGACAATAACACTTTTCTAAACACACTGACATACAATAATACCAATTCAATCTTTTTAAAACCGACAAATCCACATGATGTTAGCCAGATAATAAAAATGCTTAATAACACCAACAGTACAGGCTATGACAGTATAAACACAAATATAATTAAAAGAGTGTCTCATCTTATTGCTCCTATACTTAGCCATATTATAAATCTTTTCCTTGAACAGGGAGTGTTTCTTTCAAAGTTAAAAATCACAATTGTAAATCCCGTATTTAAAAAAGAAGATAAAGAGGAGATGAGATTTTACAGACCAATTGCTTTAATACCAGTAATTGCCAAAATTTTCGAAAGGGTCATTTATAATAACTTTTATAACTACTTCGAGGTAAACAACATATTTGCCAATGAGCAATTTGGATTCAGAAAAGATAGATCTGCATGTGACGCACTATTTAATTTCTTAAAGATAATAATGACAGGGCTGGATGTCAAACAACACTTACTGCGATTTTTATGGACATGTCCAAAGCCTTTGACCATGTGGATACTAATGACTAAGCTAGAAAAATATGGAGTAAGGGGAAATGCACTAAAACTTATAAAATCATACCTAACAAATAGATTACAAATAACACGAATAAATGATACAAAGTTTGAACAGATTTATATGTCGGATCCAAAAACAGTCCAGTATGGAGTGCCCCAAGGAAGCATCGTTGGACCTCTTTTGTTCATAATTTATATAAATGATCTCCCAAAAGTCTATTTGCGGATGATAGCACAGCCATTTTTACTGACTTCGACGAAGTTGAATATGAGACATATATAAATAGATCGAGCTATAGATAGAGCTAACTCGTAATAACCTTCAAATCAATCTTGACAAAACAAATTACATGACATTTACAAATATAAACACAAAACCAAAAAAGCTAAAAATAAACTATAATGGCGAAATAATAAAAGAAGTCGATAACACAAAATTCTTAGGTATACATATTGACCATGGACTGAATTGGAAGAAACATGTTAATCAGGTTTGTAAAAAATTAAACCAACAGTCCTATGCCCTTTACATGCTAAGGAAAGTTGTAAACAACAGTGCATTATTAAACGCTTACCATGCATATGTGGCCTCTACGCTAAAATATGGCATTCGGTTTTGGGGTAATTCTGATAGAGAAAATGCTCCTAAAGCCCAAAAAAGATGTGTGAGAAGTATAACCGGACAAACAGACTGACTCATGCAAAGAAATGTTTAGAAGGTTAAACATTTTAACTCTGCCTTCATTATAAATTTATGAAGCGGCAAGAATGATAAAAAGCGATATAAGAAAATATGAAACATTTAGAAGTGCACGACATAAAAATGAGCTATGCGGAATTAGGTGTAGAACAATTAAATTTAAATCTAGTATATTTGGAATGGTAGTAAAAATTTATAACAAACTACCAAATTCTAAAGATATTTCAGCGATGAATATCTTTGAAATTAAGAGTCCTATTACATTTTTTTACGGAAATTCATGTTTTTTGACCATGTAATTTTCAGCAGCAGTAAGATATTTTAATTATTTGATTATAATAACTATAGTGCCATTCTCTTTCTTGTAAGTTGGAGTTACACATTATTTTCGTGTAATTTGCTGAATTGACGCGGAATATATAGTACTTTAATTTAATTTATTGTAATTTTGTCTTATTATATTGAGAAACAAAAACTAATGAAACGTATTCACTGTAGATCGAAGTTTTATATCATATTAGTTTATTTGATTTAATTGTGTTTATTTGGAATATAATGGACATGAAAATCAAGACATTTATTGGTTTTCTTTACGTCTTTTCCCTGAAATCTCAAGGAATTTAAAGAAATTCTAGAACTCCAATAAACAAGTAAAACATTCAAGTTATCGTTTAGTAACTTTCGCTTTTATTAGAACTGAATGAAACAATGTGAATTTGAGCGTCAAAGTTCCATTGCCGACGTTTTTCCTTGTAAACTGAGTTCGTAAAATATTCATAGTAAATTACACGATAAGAAAAGTTAAAATGTGCAACTCCAACTTACAATAAAGAGAATGGCACTATCGTTATTCATAATCAAATAATTCTAATATCTTACTGCTGCTGAAAATTACAACGTCAAAAATCATGAATTTGCGTCAAAAATGTAATAGGACTCTTAAGCTCAAGGAATTCTTGGCAGGTAAAGCGTACTTACACAATAAATGTTTTTTTTTAATGACAAACACTTGGTTTAATGTTTTCGTTTCATTGATAATTTATGACTATGGAATGTATGTTTTAATTTTAATGTATAATTTGACTAATCTATTTTTAATGTATAATTTGATTAATGCAAAGAGTGACTAGACCAACATTAAGAATGTTTACAATATAATAACGTAATAGAATATTGTACACCTTATAGGTATGTTACAGTGCTACTATTATAATTACTTTATGATCTTTTTCTACATGTAACAAACAATAAACATATTTGAATTTGAATATAAATTATTTTCTAAATGTTACCAATATACCAACAAATAATTAACTCTGGCCCACGCTCCTAAACCGGAATGTCCAATATTTGCTTCCGTATTTTATGATCGTCATTAGTTAACCCATCTATATACTGCTAAGTGATAAGATGTAGGTATTACTAAATTATTTGTTTATTTACGAACTGTCCGAAGCCACTTCCCTGAATTAAAAGAGATAACTGTTGATTATCGAAATGAAATTGTTTTTTATTCGTTATTAATTGTTGTTGTAAGTATTTGTTTAATATACCTACCCCTTCGCGCCTCCCCGGCTCGATTTTTTTTTTTGCAGAATAGCTTTCTAGCTATCTTTTTTCTTATCTTTTTTAGGATTCTCATAGCCAAAATAAAGGAATTTTAGTGATAGTTTAGTTTTGTTTAGTAGATAGAGTAGTCGGCACCACTGTACAAAATCTTGGTCAATCTTGGCGTCATATATTTTGTAAAAATCTCCTTTGTAGGAATGCACTAGATACTATCGATCATGAGCGAGTTCATACTCCGACTCGCACTTGGCAGATTTTCGCGTGGCCATTCCTTTTTTGAGGGCTGGATCCGCGCCTCAAAAAGTTAATTACGTAACATATTTTCGTAAACAATTACGACAAATCCGTTTCATTTTGACAGTTCAACAACATTAATCTGATTCAAAAAGATTCAGATTCTGATTGATCGTTTATCTAAACGGACTTTGTCTGGCTATTGTACCTAACTCTTTCTCACAAATGTTCTTAGAACCGTCTTTTCCACGCTCTCGGTAACGCCTCGCTGATCTCATAATTGTTGCATTGCAAACAGCACTTTACCGAGAAGTAGCAGCATCAGCATGCTTATTACTTCTTGTAATTATCACTTTCATAGAAATAAACATGTATCGACGCACACTGATTCTGTCTCTGAGAACAGCTACTTTCTGATCTGCGTTATTTAGCTCCATCGCCCATTGATTTCTTTTTGCGTCCAATTCTGCTTCAAGTGTTTTGCGAGAACTGAAAAATAATTAGTCTGTCAACTATTTATTAGGTATTTAATTTGTTAAATAACTCTTGCCAATTCTCAAATCAACTCGTATGTATGTAGTACCTAGATGGTAATTGTTATTTTGATTTTGACTAAGTACAAAAATTACCATTCGAATTGGGGCGTTCAGAAGTATCATGAACCAAGGTTAGGACTACGTAATTATTGAGGCTTAAATGCATAATCGTGTGTTCTAATATCTACGTGACTATAGTAGATAGGTACTTACTGTCTCAGTTGCTCATTTCTGAGCCGCAGCGACTCAACATCGCACTCTGACTGCTTGAGCAGCTCAACCGCATTCTTCACCGACTGCCACTTCCCGCTCTCCGCGACTTCTATCAGAGTTCGTCTTATTACATTGTTCACTAGGTCTCTGTAACATTTGATAGATTTCGCTTTAGGTACTTTATTTACCCAACTGTCAAGAAGTAGTAGGTACCTTGCGTCCTAACCGAAAGTGACTGTCGCTCGAATACGCGATTACGCGATCGTTGATTTGATTGATTGCAGAAACAGACGCGACCGCTAGTACCTAGGTATTCATTTAAACGAGTGCGACGATCAATCGCGCGACTGATTGCTCTGGTTAGGACGCGGGGTTCGACCATAGATCGCGAGAATAGTAAAAAAAATAACCGACTTCCAAAAAGGATCTATGTTCGTAGCGTATGTAATTTTTTTATTTTTAAGTAAGTACCTAAGTCCACCGCACCGGGGTCTCAGTTATTTATGTGGACCATTTTTTTTTTTTTTTTTTGTTTTTGTTTTATGCTCTCGAGGCCTCGAGAGCATAAAACACGGTCCATAAAATACGGTGGACTTACTTAAAAATAAAAAAATTACATACGCTACGAACATAGATCCTTTTTGGAAGTCGGTTATTTTTTTTAGGTATCGTATATTTTTTTTGAATTAGCTTCAATAATACGTATTTTATGGATGATCTGTTAAGTTCCTGTCACTGTTATTTACGTAGCAGGTACCGTAGTGATGGTATTCGAATTTGTGTGGGGTAGGTACTTACCACAACTAATAAGTGAAAATTAGAAACATTAAAAAAAAAACAGGCTGCAGCAGACTCATGTCCTTATAATATCAATATCCAATGTAGGTATTCTGAAACATTCGCATATTATACCTAGGTACTTACTTATCCAATTTATAATTATGTATAATAGCATTCTGCCATGTCTTTCACATACAGGGGCTTATTGCAAAACGATGATTAAAGCTACGTAATGATTAGCTTCTGTTTAACCATACATTTTTATTCAAGGGGGAATAATGTGTAAATCCTTGGTAGGGGAATACATTTTGATAAGACGTCATTGTATTGTAACGCCATCTCCCTATACTCGGGCACAACTCACCGGTCCTTAGCTAGCTTATCTTGCTGAAGCTTCTCGATTTTGTTCGTAGGACGCCAGTCTGCCAGCCTCAGCTCCACACTGCCGTCTGTAAGTGAATAGATGGCGCTGTAAGTATGGTGGGTAAAAGTTTTTTTATTAGGTCTTTACCTACGAAATTGGAGATTTGTATGATAATTTTAAAATATAAAAAAAATGTTTATTTTTTTTATTTCAGCTAATCAAAGTACAGGCCCAAATTATCTATACAATTTTGCCATTATGATGGCAGTTTTTTTATCCCTTTGCTGTAGAAGTCTGCCGGACGGGAGGCGATGAAGTCAGCGAAAGCGTTTTGTACTGCCTCTCGGGTGTTGAATTTTTTCCCACTTAAAATATTGTCAAAATTTTGAAAAAAGTACAAATCAGTTGGGGCAAAATCCGGTGAGTACGGTGGGTGACGTAGAGCTTCCAGCTGTAACTCTTGTAGCTTTGCGATGGTCAGTCGTGAAGTGTAAGCTCGCGTTGTCGCATGTCGTGGAGAAGCAATGGGGAAGAGCGATTGACTAGTCATGGTTGTTGAATTACGAGCTTCTCCATCATTGTTTGCAATTCTTGGCAATAGACATATGCCGTCACTGTTGTGCCATTCGGTAAGAAGCTGTGATGTACAAGTCTTACTGGTCCACCAGACAGTCACCATCATATTCCTATGAGTAATCTTTTTTTTTGCGCACTGATTACCTGGGTGCTGTACCCGGGTCCACCCACTGAGACGAACGCTTACGGTTGTCGTACAGGATCCACTTTTCATCGCAGGTAACAATTCGATTAAGAATTCCCTCGTTTCTATGCCGATTCAGTAGTGCTATGCATGCTTCGACGCGTAAATCTCGCTGTTGGTCGCTTAGTTCGTGTGGCATCCACTTATCTAGCTTTTTAATCTTTCCGATTTGACGCAAGTGCTTTAATGTTGTTTTGACACTTACTCCAAGGCCCGCAACGAGCTCAGCCGTAGATTGAGTTGGATCCGCTTCCACTATCGCCTTCAATTCGTCGTTGTCGACAATGGTTATCGGCCGACCGCGAGGCTCGTTCTTCAACTCAAAATTTCAGATTTAAAACGATTGAACCAATAATGGACCGTGTTTATGCAAGCAGTGTTAGGCCCGTACATGTCGTTTATGTTTCGTGTTGTTTGCGCGTAGGAACTCATATTCGAAAATTGTACTAACTTTCAGTTTATGCATGGCGCCAAAAACTTCCAATATTTCACAAAAACAAAAAATTATCTAAAAATAAATGACTGAATTTGAAATTAAATTAACAGGTCTTTTGAATAAAATTCATTTGAATTTTGAATTGCACGCCAATCCACAGATAATTAAATCTGAAAATGCTGGTAATAGAATCTCCAATTACATTGGTAAAGACCTATTATTTTGTTGTTAAGCACTAGCCGTTTCTAATGGCCGTTTACAGACTGATGAAACGTAATGTGAAATGTAATACAAATTAGCCGTCCTAATTTATGCAATGCAAGATGAAACGTAACGAGTTTATATATCTACCTACGTCATCAAGGATTTGCTGATTAAGAAGCACAAGACAAATGTTTGATGGTCTATCAGGTTTCTCTTTTATAATCATCTGACGGAAATAGTTTCAGACCTATCGGTTTACGTAACTCTATCAAAGTTGTAACTTACGATCTGAGGCCCTAGTATGAGTTTCTCGACTTTCTTTACTCATCGACCGCGATCGGCCCTCCGATTGGCAGCCGGCCGGCCTTCACCAGTGAAGGGTTGGCCCTTCACTGGTGAAGCGCGCGGAGCGCTGAATGCGGTCGATGCGTAAAGTCGAGATGGTTAAAAGAAACTCAGACTAGGGCCTCTGTAACAGAGTTAACGTAAATACGTTTACGGCCTGTAAGGTATTGCTAGGTTCTCAGGGTACGTTCTCATTTCATTGTACGAACCTAACCTACCTATTTTGGTTTAAACATTAACCATTGTCTAGTCAAGTTGGCATTTAATTACGCATTTTGGTTAAAATAAAGTGGGCTTTAATACGACGGTACAAACAGATAAAAGGGCAACTTTCTTAATTAAAGCGTCATAAGTATTTATGTATGCGATATACCTACCTACCTAATTTTCCATGATAGTACTTATCAAGTTTAATATTTATATTCGCAGTTTTCCAGTGGCACCCGCACTAGGTTACCTAGAGTCCTAGACTATCGAGAACTTTATAAAATAAATTACTGCGTCATACTTAGTATTTTTTTATGTAAAGTTCCTATGTGATTGTGTTACACCTACGACTTATTTATACATAGGTGCAACTGTCATACAACGACACTGAGGATATAGTGAGTTAATTAAAACCAACCACCAAAATATACAAACAAGCCATTCACACAAACCTCAAACCTGCAACTCACCACCACACGCACACGCACCAACACACACACACACACACACACACACTACAATATTATTTAGAATTATTTTATTTTCAATTTAATTTTATTTGGATAGTTTGCTATCCTTATTTAATTAACTAGGTATTCTGTCCTTTTTCAAACTTCCTTAAATTTTTAAATAAAATTTAAGATCACGTAACTCAGGCCCCCAAGATACAGGGCACTGCCTAGTTTGGGGACCACTGTTTTAAATATTCTAGGTTCAGTAAGCATTTTTTTTTTGTCTGCGAAATCATAACATGAGAAGTCATGTTATGATTTCGCGTGTCAGACTCTTACTGACTAAAACCCACCCGTGTTCCTTCTCTTGCCTTTACGTTGCCATTTTAGTTCTTATTCTTAACTAACTACTTACTGTGTAAAGTGGAATATTTCTAAATACATTTGTGGGCGTGAATACGTGATCACCATTTAATATTACGTTTTTACGTCAATTCAGGGGCAAGGTTTCAGTAAAAAAAAAATGTTACATATTGGGTAGGTACCTATACTCACCTAAAATCCTCATTTGCAGTAAAACCACCTCAAATGACAGGGCAAAGAGCAGCGCGTCCATTTCACTAATCCTGCTACAGAACATGATATTATGTTATTTCATACTTTTTATTTCAGATAAGACTTTTTATTTAGTACCTACCTACCAAATTTTTCTTACGTGGGTTAGGTTAGGTACTTACCCATGTTATAATATGATATTTAAATGGTAATGTAATAGATCCAATCAACATTTATAATAACCTATAAAGAGTAAGTATACAATTCTATTCTATGTAAGTAGGTAGGTAATTTATTTATTTTAACTTTCTCAAAAGGATACAAAGGAGGACTTAATGCCTCAGGCATTCTCTACTAGTCAACCAAGGTAATGGTGATTGTTTCAAGTTTCAAAGTGTACGAAAACTTGTTTTTTCTTTTAATAACTCAAAAAACTTTTTATACAATTGTGAATGTTGTCTGATAAAGTACCTATTAAGCGCGCTTAAGTATTGAGCGCTTTAAATTCTGAAAGTTGACATCGTCGCAAATATACGAGTATGTCAAATATTTTGCTGTTTTGATTAATTTGGCAATATTACTGTAACGGGGTGTCCTGCGTGAGCGACGAATATTCGTCGCTCACGCAGGACACCCCGTTACAGTAATATTGCCAAATTGACGTGACGCGACGCTGCGAACGCGACGAACGCGATTAACTCAACGGCATACGCCCTGCTTGCGGCCATATAGGCTGCGGCGAGACGCGAAGTAACGCGTACCTACTTGTTTTGAGGGCGACCAGACGCGACACCATGAAGTACTTTACTATCAAGCACAATTGTACTGTACCTTTCTGATTCGAGAAGTAATGAAGAAAATCACGTAAGACATTTGTCGCGTGTAGCATCGTTTCGCATTTCATCGCGTCGTGTCTCGTCGCGTCTCGTCGTATTCGTCGCTCACGCAGGACACCCCGTAAGGAAATATGAAATGTGGCTAACTAGCGAACTAGAATATTAATAAAGAATTGCAATTGTAACACTGAATTTGATGTTGTAACCGTTTTAGGTGTAAAAAAGACATTTAGAAAGATTCCAAATATTTTTTTTACATCTAAAACTAAATATTCGGTGTTACGAAATGATTTCATAATCAATGTTCTAGTTCGCTAGTTAGCTACATTACATATTTCCATACAGTAATATTGCCAAATTAATCAAAGCAGGTAAATATTTGACAGATATTTGCGTCGTTGCCAACTTTAAAGCGACATATAATTATTAATTAGCCTTTAGCATAAGCTTCAAACTTTCGTACACGATAGTAACTCATCTTCCACTGCTGCCAAGTAGGTAGGTATATTCTTACTTTGAAATTACTACAGGTATAGGTTCACCTCTGCCCAACCCTTCGGGGAAACAAGGCGTGATGTTATGTTATGTGTTTTTTTAATAATATGATAAAGCAAAAAATATGTGTCTAATACTTTTTTATTAACTTAGTGACAGACCAAATAGAATTTCTTTTATTTTTACCCAGGCATCATCCCTATTCTCCTTAACAAGTTACCTAAGTAGGTACAATGTGACATAACATTTTCATTTATATACCCGTTATCCTTGACGCAAGGGATGTGTGGCTGTGGCCTGTGGCAGTGTGGTTTGTATATTTAGGACCAAGTAGATAACATCGCAAATCAAAGATAACCTTACCTTTTAGTCCGTATACCTACCTATTAATAAATTCCTATTTTTATCAGAAAAATCTTTTTCCAGTAAGTACTTTTAATTAAGAACACAAAAATACCTTTAATTATTTTTGAAAATAATTTATTATACACTCGAGAGCAATGAATCCGGGTCACTTTAAGAATGTTAAAAATCTCGGAAACTAAAAATGATAGGTTAATGCAATAAATTGTATTTAATAGACAATGTAATACTCCTTAAATGAAAGTAAAAAAAATATGAGTCACCATACATTTTATTAACACAAAATTACATAAAGAAAAAAACTGCTGATCTCTCCTTAAAACAAAAATAGGAAACATGAAATTTTTGAACTTTATTACGATTTTCTTGAATTTTAATACTTCGTATTGCCTCCTCGTGCTTCCATTACTGCGTTTACGCGGTTTGGCATGCTGTACACCAAGTTCCTTATACGATTTTGGGGAATATTCTCCCATTCCTCTGTGAGAGCAATTTTGAGCTCACGAAGCGTGATTGGGGGAGGGTTTCGTTGTTTTACGCATCTGCCTAGCTCGTCCCAAGCATGCTCGATCGGGTTGATATCCGGGCTGCGCGCTGGCCACTCCATACGAGTAATGTTCATCTCTTGAAGGTAGTCATTCACAATCCTACCTGTATGAGGTCGGGCATTGTCATGCATAAATAGCATCCTCACCTAAATTGACCATAAATGGACCAACGTGATCATTGAGGATTTCTTCCACATATCTTTCGCTAGTTAAAGAGCCGTTTTCTATGATCACCAGCTCTGTGCGACTTTCAGAAGAAATTCCGGCCCACACAAGTACAGACCCACCACCGTAGGCTACTTTTTCTTCGATGCATGCTTGCTTGAATCTTTGCCCTGGTCTTCGATACACTCTGTGTCTTCCATCGTGCTTGTAGAGCATAAATTTTGATTCGTCGGAGAACATAACTTTTGACCAATCTTCAATACTCCAATTTACGTGGCTCTGGGCATATCTTAGTCTTGAAATACGATGCCCACGCTCCAGTTTAGGGCCGTTTGCAGGTCTAAGGGGTTTTAAGTTAGATTCAGCAAGCCGACGTCTTACTGTCCATGCACTTGGGTTACTTCCTCCGAGGCGTCGAAACTGATTTGTGAGTTCAGTTCCTGTAAGAAAGCGATTTCGAAGCATGGTGTTCACCAAGTATCGGTCTTCTCGTGCTGTGGTACACCTGGTTCTGCCCGTTCCTGGTCTGCGTAGGTTAGAACCAGTTTCTTCGTAACGTCGGAGAACTCTTTGTACTGTTGACAGCGACACACCGACAGTCCTGGCTGTATCGCGCTGACTCCGGCCGGTTTCCAGCATTGTAAGTATTCTGGTGCATTCTTCAGGCGTAAGCGACATAATTTCAGCTTGAATAATGAATATAGAGCACTATCAACATGGTTTATGTACCCACATAAATGACAGATTACAAACAAAAGCAAAACCAAATGCTGTAATTTCGTAGTTCCATCTTCGAAAGTGGCCCTTTTTTAAATTTGATTTTTTTATGATATAACTTTACAATAACTAAAAAGTTTTAACACTTTCCGGGACACTGAACGAGACACAATAAAAGTTTTATTGTTATTACGTCTATAGGCGTTTAGTGTCCCGGAAAGTGTTAATACCTTCATTTAAGGAGTATTACATTGTCTATTAAATACAATTTATTGCATTAACCTAGCATTTTTAGTTTCCGAGATTTTTAGGATTCTTTAAGTGACCCGGATTCATTGCTCTCGAGTGTAGTACCTATGGAGGTAATAGAGGAGCAAAAAATGGGTTATTGGAAACAAAATAATTGTTTATACTTTAATACGTTCATTGTCGGGAGCCCTCCTGGAGGGTTCACCTAGTCGCATATGGGATACCGGGAGCCCTCGCGGAGGGCACATTTAAATGTAGGTTTTTCTTAGCGAATACAGCATTATAAAACATGAAAATAAAATCTGATGTATACGAGTATTTTAACAAGATTTATTAGTTTAAACGTTGGTTTTAAACACAAAGTTTTTTTTTTGCTCACGGTTACAAATGAAAGATTGGAAACTACGTATAACGACAAGACCCCCTGAAAACACTATTTTACTTCGTTTAACAGTGTTTTATAACACCACCCACTAATGCCGTTGATTTTGATTGATTGATTTTGTTGAACACATTGCCGAACGTAATGCCGCTGACCATCCGCGATGGTTAACTTTAGTGCAAACGTAATGCCGGCAACTCTCCCGGAGGGTTCAGTTCCAATATGTATGGTGGCATGGCGTATGAATTGACGGCACGGTTGGCATCGTGGTTAAGCGATTGACTTCTGCGCTGCGTGTCGCGGGTTCGATTCCCGCACGGAACAAATATTTGTATGACCTACATGTAGTTGTTCCGGGTCTGGCTCTTTGTGTATGTGAGTTTAAATGTTTGTAAACGCACCCACGATACAGGAGTAATTCCCAATGTGGGGCCAAGTTAAAAAAAAAAAAAAAAAAAAAACTATGAAAAGTGGATGATTTCGAAAGTGTTAAAAATTTGCGAGTACTTACAACAACAACTACTAAGCGAATTTGTTTCAATTCATCGTTTGACCAATTTCTAGCCGGCGAATACCTAATCTAGTTCTTAGCTCTATTATTAGAGATTTAATAGGTCATAAAGGATTTTCTGTTTAAAGTAAAGTTTGTATACGACAAGAATAATGATTGATGTTCTATCAGGTTCCTCTCATACGGTTATCCTCTGAAGGAAATAGTTTCAGACCTATCGGTCTATGTCAATATAACAATCCGTAACTTATGATCTTTGATAGAGTTATTGTTTATGATTACGGTCCGTAAGGTATATTGTAAGGATAGGTTAGGTACCTACCTATCCTATTTTATTTCAAACACTAAGAAGCATTGTTAAATTAAAACGCAATATGTAATTTACTAAAACGAAGTAATTTTTATTTTGTATCAACATTTATTACAGTTATCTACCGATTAATGAGCAAAAAATGGGACATTGTTGGAAATCAAATTAATTCTTATATGATTTTTAACATAAACATAACATCACGCCTTGTTTCCCGAAGAGTAGGGCAGAGGTGTACCTGTAGTAGGTACACCCACATTTCGCCAGTTATGTTTTAAGTCCCATGTAATAGGGGGCGAGCCTATTGCCATCAACCGGGCACAAATCCAGTCTCCGGGCTACTACTGAGAAATTCCAGATAGATAAACCCAATAACACTTTGCCCGACTCGGGAATCGAACCCAGGACCTCATGCTCAGCAGTAGCGCTTGCAACCACTAGACCAACGAGGCAGTCAAGACATAATAACTGGAAATTGAATATCCATCGTGCAATCCATCGACGGGAGAGTTTTAATGAAGAGGCTAGAGTAATATCCGCCACAATATTGTCTGTGGTCGATCGATGTTAACAATGGAGGAGCAAGGAACCTGCCAGCACAGTCTAATGAGCCTCGTTGAGTGACTGTCGCGGGCGAGTAGAATAGATAGTCACTATTATCGTATTGAAGAGGTAGGGATGTTGGTCTTCTTTCGTATTTACGTCCAATAGAGCCATATTGGGTAAAAAGACCAAGGGGTTTGAACTGTCTGCCTGCCTGATAACTTTTCACGCTTTGACGGCTGAACGGATTTAACATAAGATACTTTATATATACCGGTAGTACGTTCCCGTGGGATAATGTTTGACCTCGACGCGGGTGAAGCCGCGAGCAAAAGCTAGTACTATCGAAGAACTTCATATCTAAGCAGTTTGAAAATAAAATTCCGTGAACACGATGAACACAACTGCTACCGCCACGGTTCTATGGCGGCCGAGCGCTGCTAGCAGAAATAGTCCTTACGGTGTATAGATATGAACTTCTTCGATGGTATTATAAATCACTTGGTTTAAGAAGAAGCGCTAAAACTTTATTCCATTATTTTTCATAACAAATAAATCTGTTTGAATCATAATTTAAATTATTACAATGTCTCTCAGTTATTACAAATCTGAATAGATTCTTTTAAATTTTCAAAAAATCTCCAGCATTGTTAAGGTTCTAATCGTAACAGCTGTACCTACCTACCTATTACAGGCACAGACAGCTGTGCTGCTGGGGAGTTTGTTGCGCCACTTCTTCTTCCCAGCTAAAAGCACTAGGAAGTGGTGAAGGGCGGGCGTTTTTGGAAGACTGTCTTTTATGTAATTTTGACGTTGAATCTACTGACGTAAATAAAACAAGTTATATAGAGACTTACCTTTCATTTTCTTCCATGTCTTTAGCTGAAAACAGTAACACAATTTTGGTATTGAGCTTGAATATAAAGCTTTACAAATTAATATTACTTATTTTGTGGTTTCTAAGCTAATCACTGTTTAGCATAACAATCCCCTGGCAACGTAACTTTTGTATGATCGATAACATTAGATCTTTCCTGAATTAATAAATATAAGCTTGTGCTAAAAATAGATTTTCCTTATAAGTAAGTACTTTAGTTTTTATTTTGTGCAAGTATTTTGAGAATTTGAACTTGATCGAACTTGAATTTAAAACAATGAATAATGCATGTGCCAATATGTACGAAACTTTATTATGTCAGTAAGTATTTGAACGGGCGTGATTTGTGTGTGAAATCGATTTTTTTATGAGGATATTTAAAAACAGGACGATGCAATGCAAGTGTCTTATCTGAGAAATTTAAAAATACGTTCATACGATGATGTTTATGAATACTGAGTAGTCTAGACGGCTTTTTGCACACCTCTTCGACTTGGTGTTGACTGCTGCCGCAACTAACCTCGTTGCTGGAAACTTATTAGCATCTATACACAATCAATATTCATTCTCACGCTGATCTTAGAACTACATAAAAAACAAAAGCGTGCAAAACAGGTGCATCCATAAGTACTTTTCAACTTCAGTTTAACCTCCGCTGCAACGGACTGACAGATTTTCCAATTTGGACATTCCAACATAATTATATAGCCATAGCACAGTCTATAAACCAATATACTCTTTACACTGTGTAAAAAAAGTATATTATACTTTTTTTACACTGCAGCCCTTTTCTACTTCTTGCTAATGCTGCCGCAACTAACCTCGTTGCTAGAAACTTATTAGCTTCAATGATCGATATTCATTCTCACGCTGATCTAAGCGGGCGGACACGAAACCAGCAGCGGCGAGGAGCGATTTTTTTTTAACAATTTTGTACCATCGCGTCGCTGCCGCCCCACTCAGTCATCGCTCGTCACCGCTCGTTTCATGCATCCATGAATCTCATCTTCTATCTTACCTCGGCTGCAACGCGACGGGCTGACAGAAAGGTTTCCAATTTCAAAATTCCAACGTATTGGTATACATTGGCAAATGGAAAAGTTTCCCTACGTGATCGAATGAGAAATGAAGACATCCGCAGAAGAATCAAAGTAACCGACATAGCATGAAGTATTGCCAAACCTAAATGGCAATGGATAGGGCACATTGCTCGAAGAATAGATGGCCAATGGGGCCGAAAGGTTCTGGAGTGGCGACCGCGTACCTTTAGACGTAGCGTTGGAAGGCCTCCCACAAGGTGGACCGATGAGCTTATGAAGGCCGCAGGAATCCGCTGGATGTGGGAAGCACAGAACCGTTGGAAGTGGCGGTTATCGGAAGCCTATGTCCAGCAGTGGACGACTTTTGGCTGAATAATGATGATGATGATGAACTCATTGGCATAATATAAATCATTTTTTGCACTCCTCTTTGACTTCGTGCTAATTGCCACCGCAACTAACCTCTTTGCTAGAATTTTACACGATCAACATTAATTCTCACGCTTATATATTAAGAAAAAAAACAAAAGCGTAACAGCTGCATCTCATCTTGAGTGTAACGTCCGCTGAACACACCAGGCATGACTGGGACGTTAAACTTATTGCGAGAGCATGAATTGATGGAAGGAACTAGGAAGTGTTGAATTTTAATAATAGCGGGGTGCTTCTAGGATGTTCCAATATGTTTTTAGAAATATATCTTCAGCCGGTTTCTGAAAGGTTTATAAATAAACAAGTTAAGTTTTTATAAATAGGTGATGGATTGTAAAACTTATGTCAAGTGATTTGATTGGCTGTTTATAAATGTGTTTTAGTAAGACAATCACAGACTGAACACAAACATGAGTTTGGAGTATTTGTCAGCAAATTGTATTGATTGGCCTCTTCCACAAAAGTTAATGGCTTTTAATTTAAAGAGTTTTATTTATTTCGGTTTTACTGGTTGCGCCACGCGGTTTCACCCGCGTAAATCTCGATCCTGTGGAAATATCGGGATAAAAAGTCCAAATCCAGGGTTCCCTTTCAATCAAATCTGTTATTATTATATTAGTTAGGATTGCAGAATGGGCTTGTTCTTGACCTGGATCCACTTGACCAGCGATGAATGAGGTCTATGGTGGAATTAAAGTACCCAGAAGATTCCTGTTTACTCTGTGGACGGGAAAACAGACACTGGCAGAGAGTGCCACACTTTGGCTGTGTGTGTTTATATATACCTACTTTAGTGTACAACAGAAAATCAAAATGAATCTGCTCGCCTTTTCCCATAGCAATATTTCTAAAAGTAAAAAAAAAAAATTTTTACATTCTTCACTATAACCCTTTTCTTAGCAATAAAGGGAAAAAATTATCTGCCCAGCCTTATCCCAACTATGTTGGGGTCAGCTTCCAGTCTAACCGGGTGCACGGACGAATCTCGATATTTTAAGACGCCAGCGACGGACCAACCCCGGCAAGTAGCTTAACCTGATCGATCGACCCGTGCGGCTGTTATTACTTAGCCACGAGCTTGTACACCAGAAAAAAAAATTAACAAAAAAAAAAAAAAAATTAACACTTCAAAAGATACAATGTGCGGCCTATAGCTTTCTGCGATCTCTTCCAGGCAGGGTTAATAATAATGTTTTACTTACCGGTACGTATCCGTTACTTCAGCAGCGTTCGATCCTTCAGAAATCTTTACAAACCACCGGTTAGAAACTCCAAAGAGTATAACGATTGTAGGGTATACGTATTGGATTTTAGTAACCGAGCATTAGAAAAGCAAATTGAGAACAAGGGACCAATTACCATTATTCATATCACTGCGATACTGATAACCTACCGTGACCCTTATTTGTATAGGACCGAGAATTTACCGGCGCTGAAACGTGAATCTATACACTGTTGGACCACGTTGTTCTTCCAAAGTTTGCAACGGATTTTGATGCGGTTTTCACCATTATTTAGAAAACTTATTCCGGAAGGTGATGAGTTAAATATTTTTTCATCACATCTATTCAAAAAGAGCTAGTTTGTTCTTCTTAAACAGGGACCAAAATAGCTTTTTAATCCCTAGGATTTAAAGTGAAAAGGACGAAAAGTGATTTGCATTTGGAATGTGGATTTTGTTAGTAGGTAGGTAAGTTCCAATCGCCAAAAAGATCAATCAAACATTGTATGAACAAGTAACAGTCCGGCAAGAGAGAGATAGTGTACGTTTGTTCAAAATGAAAATCCAAGATGGCGGCTGCGAGATTTCTCAAATTTTTCGTCATTGGTGTTGTTTTCATAGTTTTCGAGGTTGCTAAATCCGATAGTGAGCTCAAAATGTAAATCCAAGATGGCGCCTGCAATTATTTTTTGTTATTTTAAATCATACGTGAGAAGGAACTTCGTTTCTGGTGGAGGTCGGACCGCACACGTTTTTTTTCTCATAAAGGGTGATAAAAAGTATAGAGTTCACCTCGGGAGCAACACTATTTTAATCTGGAGTGACGTACTTTGAATTCCTCGCTGCGCTCTTGATTCTTCTCCGCTCTGCTCTGGATTTAAAGAAACACTGTCACCTTAAAATTGTTGTTTGCTCCCTAGGCAAACATTCTACTAATTATTATTAGTTTTACATATAATAAATAAATCTCGATGTTTTGTCAAGTCGTTAAAAAGCATCTTTACCTTTTTTTTCACGACTACTTTTTTGTAAATAAAGAGAGTCGGAATTAATGTTCATGAAACAATTATGCATTGAGTTATAATGTAGTACGTAGTGCATTATAGCTCAATGCATTTAAGGTATATTTTTCTATCCATACATTCTTACATAAAGAAGAACTAGTACCTACATCAGACTACAGAGCAATTTGCAAAACCAGAGTATAAAAAGAGGCTTTATATTAAAATTCACGTAGACCTACCCTTTTAGCAGATGTTTGTTTTAGTTTTAATATAGCAGATGATAGCACGCATCGTCGAGATTATATCAAACTAGTGTTCACGACAACTAGTAGGTATAATCAAGAATTCTTCTACACATATTATTTTTTAGAAATATTTAGTTTCTTTGGCACGAGGTAGGGACAATGGAGAGTTAATGAGCTCACGTATATGTACCTAGTACCCTGGTTTAGGGAAATATTTTTGAAGGAAAACTGCTTACCTTTCTTGTTGAATAAATAAATACCGCTCTTCTAGATAGAGAGAAAAAGTAAAATTGATACATCTTTTTAATTAGAAAATAGAGCTTAACTTACACAAATACTAGCTAGCCCCGCGGTCTTACCCGCGTATGTCTCTATTCCGTGGGAATTTCGGAATAAAAAGTATCTTATGATCCAGGTCATGCTCTACCCATGTGGCAAATTTCATTTAAATTTGTTCAGCCGTTTTAGCGTGAAACCGTAACAAACAAACAAACTCACTTTCGCATTTATAATACTCGTGTTAGTTAGGATTGAAGTACTCTAAATTAAGTAGCTGCTCAGTTACCTGAATGTATACTATCTACATTAATCTATAACTAACTATCAATACTAATGATAAAGCTGAAGAGTTTGTTTGTTGGATTGAACACGCTAATCTCACCACCACCAGGCACCAGGTGCTAACTACCAGTCGGATTATAAAACTATTTTTGGAGCCGAGCAAAAAGAAAAAGAGTCGGAAATAATGCTAAGTGAAAACGAAGTTACAGCGCGGGTGGGCGATGCGATGCGTCGCGGTGGATCGGGGGCCGAAGTTTCACGCGGACGAAGTTGTGGGCAAAAGCTAGTATTGTGTAGTTGGAATGTGACGGATTTCTACCAACCTACCTATGTAACGCCAGATTCTATTATGCCCAATTCATAGATAAATTCCCGACCGTTTGAGGCTTACCTAATACTTATTCTTTTATAATTACTACTCGTTATTAATATAGAAACAAATCGTCGTTCGTTTCTTTAACTCTCGTAGGTATTATGTAAAGCATTATATATTATACATTCATTTTTACATTCTTGTTATAACCCTTTTCTTAGCAAACTTATAATCTGCCTAGCCCTTTCCCAACTATATTGGGGTCGGCTTCCAGTCTAACCGGATGCAGCTGAATACCAGTATTTTACATGGAGCGACTGCCTATCTGACCTCCACAACCCAGTTACTGCTGGGTAGTACGATATCTCTTGGTAAGACTGGTTGTCGGAATTTCGGGCTTCTGAAAACCCGTATCGACTTAACCTGATCAATGGACCCGTGCGGCTGTTATTACTTAACCACAAGCCTCTGAGACCCTTTTTTTTTGGTTGGGAAATTATCAAATAACTTCTCCCGCTCTGGGTGGAGCGGGAGGGCGTGTCAGACTCTTACTGACTAAAACCCACCCGTGTTCGTTCAGTTGCCTGTGTGTTGCCAGGGGCCACGGTATCCCTTTCGGATTTTCCCGCGACCCCGGCAGGCAGCCCCTCAGCTCCTTTTCTTAGCAAACTGTGTAGAAGCTCGGATCATCGTATACAAGTTATTAAAGGATTTTACAGTTTTTAACATCACAAAATACATATTTGCCAGATTGTTGTAATTATTCTTGCTGTAGTAGATCAACACTGGAACATTTTATTTGTTTGAAGTGTCCATGTCTTCCCTGTCTTTGATGTCTTCCATTTATTAGAAGGCGATTAATTAAAATTGGAAGGCGGCAAAATTGGAAACTTATGGCTTGTTTCCTACCTTCGGTTAAGTTGAGAAGATGAAACGATGTTTATATCTGTGTTGATTTTTTTAGATACTTTTACACGTCAATATTTAGGTCAATATTTTAAAACTAGATGGTGCCGGAATTTCTTAGCTGACTGTTACCTGAGAAGAAATGTCGAAACCAACTCTGAGGTCATGGTCTCTTTTAAAGTCCAAACATTATATTAATAGGAAATTATGTGAGTCTAACAATGCAGGGCTATATTTGGAAGGGTCTTTTGAAGAATGAGCCATTGCGGCTTTGAGTTGACCTGTCCCAACAGCCAGCATGCATGCATTAGTCATTGTGTAGCTCAACCCTATTTTAGGGAGCTCAGCTAAGGTTACTAATTTTAACTCCATCCACTTTTCATAGAGCTCATAAGCCGTGCCGCCATACATATTGGAAGTGAACCCTCGGGGACAGTCAACGGCATTAGGTTTGAAAATACAGTGTTATAAAACACTGTAAAACGAAGTAAAATAATGTTTTCAGGGGGTCTTGTCACTATTCGTAGTATCTCTGGGCGTATATACTGGTGGGGGCGTGAAATGACAAAAAATATAAAAATTTAGAAAAGTATAATAACTTTCTCTGATCCCGAGACCAACCTTTATATTTTTTATGAATATTTGTAACCGTAAAAATGGCTTTCCACAACTGAAATACTGGCCTCCTGACACAATAATTTATTTGAATATAAGAATGCTTGTATTTTAAAACCAACGCATATATAAATCTTGTTAAAATATACAAAACATTTTATTTTCACAGTTTACAAAGCTGTATTTGCAAAGAAAAACCTACATTGAAAATGAGCCTGGCATTCTATATGCGACTAGATTGAACCCTTCAGGAGGTCTCTCGGCACTGAACGTTTTAAGTTGCTTCACTATTGCATTAGGTTGTACCTGTAATAATAGTTGTAAGTGATGATATAAATAAATAAATAAAATAATAAAATAAATCTGGAGTAAATTCTTGTCATTTCTGTTTTGTGTCCGATAATGCAGACTACAGGATCATACACAGAACCACTACCATATTATATTCTTGTATGTCATTTGGTACCTTAACGTAGGTACTACCTACCTATAATCATATAGCTATCAGCTAAAGGAATCCAACTTTATAAAAGAGGTAACAAATCACAGTCATGTTTTTTTAAAGGCGATAGGGGGCTGAAAATACACTATGGCAAGATCCACAAATCACATGGTGTACCATTGTGCCCCCCAGCCACATCCCCAACATCAACACCTTTATTACACCAACGCATTCGTCCCATCGCCGTTGGGTGCACCTACAGGCGTACGGCAGCCAGTACATGCTGTAAGCTTTACAGTGAATCCCTTACAGCTAAGTTTCAGCCCCTGCAGCTTGGTTGCGGCTCGAGAGGGGGCTGTGAGGCTGCCGTGCATGACCTTTCCACCTTTTTGAGCTCCAACAAATGTGAG
The DNA here is from genome assembly GCA_963853775.1 of Xanthia togata. NCBI lineage: Eukaryota > Metazoa > Arthropoda > Insecta > Lepidoptera > Noctuidae > Xanthia > Xanthia togata. Next base: position 15,277,274 of record OY970793.1, read on the forward strand.
GCTATCCTCAAGGTTAACGTTAAGAATGCCTTTAGCTCTGTCTACAGGGACACTTTGTTATATAATGAATGCGCTTCTTTTTGTGCACCTCATATAATTCCTATTTTGGGGTTCTGGAAATACTAACTACCCAAGTAACTGCGACCAACTTGGATGTAGCGGTTGGTCACAGTACTAACCTAACCTAATCAGTTTGGGCAGGATACCGTATAAGTTTAGTTATCGTGACCAACTGTGAGAAACAACCATAAAGTTAAAAAGATGTTCATTTATTAAAAAAGTGTTCATGATTAGAAGCCCTACAAGTTTTTAGAGGTTCATTTATTTAAAAAGTGTGCATCATTAGAAGCTCTAAAAGTTTTAGAGGTTCGTTCACATAAAAAAAAGCTTCCATCATTATAAGGTCAATAATTTTTAGAGTAGGTATAAGTTATGTATTTCCCTTTCAAAACCACGACACACGGTGCGCACATTGGTGCAGTGTTCACCATGGTGTGCAAGTTAGTTAAGATATCTAAGATAGAAAAGGAACACACGAACTTAAACGCCAAGAAACCATATAAGGGCTAAATTATTATATTAACCGTTCAAAACTTAAATACCTAGAAATTTCGTTTAAATATTACATGACGTTGCTATCACGGACGTAGAGAGCGAAAGTCTCCTCATAGTACCGAAAATGTGTTGAAGAGTAATGAAATCAAGTGGCTCTGGAGGCGTCGGTTTAAATTAAATCACGTTAATTATCGCACGTAGACGGAGCCCGGGGCTCTCTTACCGCGTCGAGCCAAGTATCTATCGCTTTACCTTCATGATATTACAGAGAGGTAATATTTAATGCGCCATGCATTTTTGAGGAAATGCTTAGCAAAGCGTACTAGAGACTCTGGAGAGGTGAATATTTCGTCGTAGTATTAATTAATTATAATAATGTGTTTTTTTAATGGAAACTTATTTATTTATTTGGGAAATTATTATCAATAAAAAAAAATTAAAAAAATGTTAATAAATTATAAAAAATGACATTATTATTATTTATTTTCCTTTCCATCCATATTCTTTATTGTGGATAGGTAAGTACACAATAAATACAATGGTCTTATAAGTTAAAATAGGGTCAGCTATGTATGTCCCGCCGGTTAGGCATACAATAACAATGAAATTTGAAATGAATGAGTCAAAATACGCAATAAATGTCAGAAGGAAATACATTACAAAATATTTCACACAAGGTACAAATATAAGTAGGTACATTAAAAAATATATTATTAATATCTACAGGTGCTAATTAATTAAATGCCAATAAAAATACTCGTAGATATTCCCTATTATCTTTACCGTTACTGTACGCATCATGCTAGAGGTAAACTATATTATGCAAGTGATTTGCCAGTTAAGAAATCTTTTATAGATAAATCGCATTTAGCATTTGTTCAGTAATATATCATGTAGTTTCTTTTTAATGATAAGGCACAATGATCGCTGAGTCCACATCCCACATGTTGACAACCTCGCGAGCCAAGTCAAGATACTTGATTTGTTTATCTTTCTCGGCTTTCAGGAGGTTTCCGTCATGCGGGACTGTTATGTCGTTATGTCAATAGTCATTGTGCGCCGCTCTACTCGATCCACCACCACTATATCAGGTTTATTGGCAACAATAGTCCTGTCAGTGATGATGGACTGATCCCAGTACAAAGTGATATTTCCATTTTCGAGAACTGAGTCGGGCACATACCTGTAGTACGGCACTTCCGATTCCACAAGGCTGTATTTCAGAGCAAGTTGCTGATGGATGATCCTGTCTACACGGTTGTGTCTATGCAAGTACTCTTCGTTAGCTAGACGAAAACACCCGGAGATAATGTGTCGGATTGATTTCCGACAGATGTCCCTGCGTTTTAGTATCCCCAAAGAGGTCACTAAAACGCAGCCAGGCTACGGACGCTAGTAAATCTACATCCGGTCCATGTAGGGCCCGGAAAAAGCATCCGATTATTTCCTTACTCTGCCATACCTCCCTGTGATCGTTAGTGTCAAGCATTACAGGCTTGCGCCAGTTCTCTTTAGCCATGCAGAGCGGGGTGAGGCCCTTGTCCACCGCGACCATGGCACATCTCGATGTATTCCCACGTCGCCTTCTGGGAAATATTACCTGAGACTACATATCTCGCGGTTGTGGAGGTTCTTAACGTTTAAAACCCTCATTATTTGTAATTATGCTTATTGGGAAACGTAAATCACTATTACTTGCATTTATTATATAAGTATAGACATAAAATTAGCAAAATTATATACTAACTTAACTAAAACTATTTATAATATAACTATTATTGAAAAATTAAAATATAGCATCGAAAAATTCATCCGCATCACTGTCGACTGGTAATGTACCCAAGAGACTGGCCACATTGCCACGTTGTATGGCAATGCCTCTGCCCAAGGTAAAAACGAGCCCTTGGGTCACGAGCAGTGTCAAATAGCCGTTTTGAGATATCATTGAAGAGGCCGTGAGCACTCAGACCCCACGGCCCGAGGGTTTCAACCCCTATTACTTTAATTTAGTAACTAGTTTTACTACTATTTTAGTTAGCATCTTTTGTCCAATGTCATTTTTTTCTTTGAACGTTATGTATGCCTATAATTTGTGTATATGTACATCATCATTTCAGCCGAAAGACGTCCACTGCTGGACATAGGCCTCCCCCAAGCACCGCCGAGTCTGTGCCGCCCGCATCCAGCGGATTCCTGCGGCCTTTATAAGGTCATCGGTCCATGTTGTGGGAGGCCTTCCAACGCTACGTCTTCAAGTACGCGGTCGCCACTCCGGAACCTTTCGGCCCCATCGGCTATCTGAACTGCGAACAATGTGCCCTATCCATTGCCTATAAGTTTGGCAATTCTTCGAGCTATGTTGGTTACCTCGGTTCTCCTGCGGATCTCTTCATTTATCCTCCGCTGTTAGCATAATTTGTGTATTTATGTCGTGGCCATATCTTAAAATTGATCATTTACATTAGAAGTGATTCCTAAATTCTGTTTAGCTAATGTTATAGGTATGTATATGTTGTTGGTGTAATTATGGAAAAAATAATAGACTTTTATTGATTCTCATTAATTTTATACGCTCACTTGGGGTCGACGACAAAGTCATTGGGTATTATGAACCCATGATAGGTATTCAACTGTCATGATTCTGACACTGCTTTCAGCCTAACGTAAATTATAAAATTGGTGTTCCTAAGTACCTACTGTAATTTTATCTCTTGACAACCATTTTTAGCGCAAAAAAAAACTAATTAATGTCGGTCAAAGGGTCGCGGCCGCCGCGCCGCCCGCCGGCCGGTGTCAGCGGCGCGAATTTGATTGAGCTTTTTATTTAGAACGCTTTCCTAGAGTTCCATAATTGCTTGCACCTTCGAACAACATTAGGTAGGTACCTAACCTAATAATTACTAAGGTAGGTAAGTACCCAGAAATTCCATGTTACCTGCAGAATTTCTCCCTCTTTGTGCCTGTATTTAATTATGGATTCCTTCATCACACAGATACTATATCAAAGTGTCTCTTTGACTAGTAATTTTCTAGGAATTTCAATCGAACATACTTCGTTAGTTTAACACTATAAAGGACCGCGCAACATGATCCGGTTTGTTTAATGAAACACATATTAATAATTTAACGTTTTTATTGAACGTAATTTATAATATATGAACTATTACATTTTTCCTACCATTTATATGCTATAAGAGATCAATTTGGAACGTAAAAATACATATAAGTACATTAAACTACTCTGTACATATAAATTACGTAGATGCTAACAGTAAACGTCTAATACGTTTACATGTAATAAGTTAAATGTAAAAATAATTAGGTAATGGCATATTTAATAAAAAAAAGTATATTCTATGAGGCTATCTATACCTACTCTATTTATGGAGACATTTGGCACAAATAAACACTAATTATGAAAAAGAAAAATATCTATAATGGAGACACGTACGAATGTCGTGGTAACTTTGAAGTGATGTAACATTCTAAGTAACAACAATTAACAAGCGTAGAAAAATACTATTATGGAAATACAAGAGAGAGTTGGGACAGCTTTGTTCACCACAAGGTATTACGACAACTTACTGGTGCATGTTGAGCTGGGTAACATGCAACATCTTAGACCGTCTTATAATTGGGCATCACATACGAACGTGCTCTATAATTTGAATTTCGAAAAGAGTGTAAAGAAATGAAGAGTGTATGTAAATAATCATTTGAATGTATCAAGCCGTTAGCTGCCACTAACTGAAATAACCAATGATTTATTTTTTGTAATTAATATACACATGCATGATTTTAGCACAAGCTAATGAATGAAATTGACAAAGGACGACGTACGAGTAGGTGGACATTTATTTCGTATCGTATATCGGATGGAAGGTGCATACATTAAACTTTTACATTATTTTCTAAACCTACCGCACTTTTTTCCGCAAAAAACCAAAAGGAAAAATACTACTCTTGAATTTTACATTTGCATATTTTTTTTAATTAAAAAGTAAACATGTTTTTTTATAGGCGTCAAAATAGGTTTTATATTGGTGTGTTGACGTAATATCTTATTTCCAGCCAGGCAGTGGTGACATCTCGCAGGAAAATGAAAGGAGTCAGTTGCTGAAGGCTCTAGTTGTCATAGCGAGTCGGAGCAGAGTTGGCCCAGAATCCTGAACAGAAAAACATTCGTCAATATCACATCCAATTAAGAACTAAAGGGTATTTTTTTTGTTCTTAACACAAGTATTTAATTGATTCAGGCGTGAATTTGCGGAAATCCATTATAAAATAAATACAATAGACGACGTGTATTTAGTAACCTAGCAGTGACGTTCGGCGCTTGACGTGGCAACACGTCGTGTTCGGGTTCTCATTCGCAACAAGTCAATCGTCATCCTGAGAATGGCTCGTTGAGAGGTGAAACACGTGTCGATTTCTTACAGGGTTCTTTATGACTCTTTAAGAACATTTAAGCGGATTTGGTTACTATACATATAGGTACGTCTTCTATTGTAAAATTCAAAGCGTGACGTTTAAATAACAAACACTGGAATTTGAAAACCTAATAGGTACTTATTTTTATATTCATATAATACCTCCTCTGAGAAGAAATGTCGTAAAATATACTCTGGGGTCAACGAGGTAAATAGGTAACTTGTGCTGAAGACGTGGGATTAATTTTTTTCATAAATTTATCTGCCAACAGAGGTTTTAGGTACGTGCAGGTGCTGACATCACGTTACAAGATTCTAATTCGATTGGATACTCTTTTGAAAAAAGAGCATCGATAAATTGGTTTTTGAAGAGATGACTTGGAACTTTGCTTATGTAGGTACTGCATGTGAAGTAGTCTTTGCGTAAAGAAGCGGGTAGCAGGACAGAATCACCACCTTACTCATTTCTGCCACCATGACATGGTGGCAGAAATGACCATGTTACACTACACACATTGTGTGTAGTGTAACTAGACACATAACTTTCTAACATAGTCTGTCAGCCTCTATTCTGGTATCACACATATCCATGGGCGCAAATAAACCCTTACTATCAGGTATTTGCCACCCAATGTAATAAAAACTTTATTGCTAAGAACCTACCGAACTATCAGTGTTTGGTCGCGTTATGTTGATCGAGACAATGTTTCGGTCACAAACTTAAATATGGCTGGATTTTGGTCATGTATAAAATTAAGGTTCAGGTCGGACTAATTTGTTCATATAACAAATATAAATCCAACGTACCTCGTTTGCCAACATTTTGCAAGAACAGCCGGTTTGCGACGGCCTGCCGCTGGTTGGCTTCGCGCATCTGCTTGCGGGCCACCTCGAGTATCAGCCGCTGGCGCAGCACCTCCATGGGGTTGTTGATGGACAGTGACGGCATCTTGCGCTTCGGCCGCGCACGACCCTCGTGCAGCTCCGAAGGATCCACCAGCCTCTGCGGCAACCCCAACCACTCATATTGTTGTAGTTTGTGGAACATTATAGTATGGAGTATAAGTAACTATCGAACATATTAGAAAATCTGCTTTTTTTTTAAGGTTACATAACACAGTCATCTGTCTGTCTGACGCCTTTGACCACAACCACCACCTCCTGCGAGCTGTGAGCTAGGAAGAAGTGGCGTAACAAACTACTCAGAAGCATGTGTGTGCATAGTTTTTGTAGCTAATGTTTTGTTATTAATTTAAATTTTAATTGCAAGGGTCTAATAATTATCGAATGACAGATGTATTTTGGAGTAGGTAATCAAAGATGACGAGTGTCTAAATAAATATAAAACACAATCCGAAAAACAATAAATAGAAATGACAGTCAAGTAATTATTCAACCCATCAAGATTAACATAATTACTTATATGACGAAGATGAAAATAAAATAATATGGGTATCCTAAAAAAATTGCTGATTGAGTATTTCACAATTAATTTAGGTTCTATTCCGAAAGTGATGGGCTTCTTACTCGAATGCGCCAATCACCGATCCAAGTTACTTTTTGTTTCACTGACAAGGCTAATTATACCTACGTCAGTAATATAATGAAATTGATATAGCTACCTGGTTGGTCTACTGGTCGCAAGCGCTACTGCTGAGCATACGGTCCTGGGTTCTATTCCCAGGTCGTGTAAAGTGTTATTGGCTTTTTCCATCTGGAATTTCTCAGTATCAGTATGGACTCTGTATTTAGGCCCGGTTGATGGCAACAGGTTCGCCCCCTATTACATGGAACTTAAACATAACTGGTGAAATGTGGGTGTAGGTACTATAGGTAGGTACACCTCTGCCTAACCCTTCGGGAATTACAGGCGTGATGTTATGTTATGATATGGCTAATTAACAAATAAAAATGTGGGTGTAGCCCGACGAAAAATCTAATAACTTTCTGCAAAGGCGGCTAAGTGTAACTAATTTTGTCCATAAAATATCTAGGGGATAGTGTTAAATATAGTCTCAACAGATGGGTCTAGAAGAGTCTCCAAAAAAAAAGAAGTTGGCATTTTACTGCCGGCCTATTATGTATATTGAATTACCGTTCCCATCTCACGAGTCGATGGGACGAGAGCGATTCATTTCCCAATAACGGGGTGAAATGCTTGTGTACATACTACGAGGTGTTAGGTTCCGTTCCACTCACCACATTTGTGTTACCGACAGTTACGCCTCACCTTGTTTCAGAGGCTTGTTATTTCTTGTGACACGTTGTAACCTTACCACGTTACTATTGAAAGGCCTATTCGCAAAACTCTATACGACGAAGTAAATATAATTATTGTTGGGTTTTCTTCCATTTACAAACTTTCATTTGTTTTGGTAAATAATATTGTTTAACGAATTCAATAAGCTGTTGCGTGATTGATACCGAAGCTGTCATGAATAACACATAATTTACCTCTTATTTATATTTTGTCTTAGTTTGGTCTTTTTATAGCTTCTTATTTTAAAACCATCCTTGATAATTACGCTTTTGACCCCAAATTAAATAAACGATTGCTACTTTCGGAGGGTTGATATCGATAAATTAGAATACATTCCCTATAAAGGAATTAAGTGGTTGTAAAGATACGATAGGAATTTATTATTGAACGATCCGATGATGTCTTGATTGCTATAAAAATACGAAAGGATACTTATTTTATGACTTTATAGACATGATTATTAAATCTGCTTAAAGTGTCCTTTTTCAACGATACTAAGAATAATGTCTCAGGTAGTGATAAAGGGAAGAATATGAATGAAACAACAAGTAACCTAAAAGACGTTTATTGCATCTTTATAAGACAATAATTTAATACTATTACAATGTTATAAGAATGCCAGTGTAACTAAGCTAATTGTAGCACAATAACATTAATTTAACATAAATTTGCATAACTGTTACAACAAATGACTGATTTTTTTATATCTAAGTTACAAAATAAAATTCAATTAAATCTATAAACCAAGTTAATTTGTACTTTGCCTAATTTACAAAACAAATATAATAAAAGGTATCATGCTCATTTTTTATAATATTATACATTTCAAATAGACTACTGTTTTAAACATTTTCTAATATCTGCTGTTTCCTACTCTACTTTTCAACAATATATATGGAATATGTTATGTAGTATATTTAAACGTGGCTATTTTAACAGATACTTTAGAACCATGGGTCTCGGATAACGTCTACGTAGGCAGGCATTTCTTGGTTGGCGATATATAGCTTTTAGAAGTATCTGACAGCTTGCACCGAAGGGGACCATTGGAAGCCTGCAAAACAAAACATAACATTAATTTGCTAAACATTACATATACTAGGCATCATTCTGAGAAAGAACTGTTTGACTTGCATGCTTTGCTACAAAAAAAAAACATTCTATGATACTCAAATGCTTGAACATGTATTAGAAGTGGGAAAGCCTCTCAGATAATCTATAGCTAGAGAGTTGTACCTACATATATTCCAGTGCTTGTTATAATCCGATATAGAACAAAGGCTAAAAGTGATAAAACTACAAAGGGAGACAGCATGCAGCGTCCCCAATTATTACGCTCCATCTTGAGTTATTTATTTCAAGGCAAAGTTAATATACTTAATGAGACATCCAGTTCTAAAGTACAAAGTTCACTTAACAGCTACTAAGACGAAAAGGGCGCCTGCATCATGCAGGTTTTATGTTTGACAGTGATTCTCAACATAAAACTGTCCATGATGAAATCATAAGACAACGCTATTTGTCAGTTATATTCTCAAAAGACGAACATCATGCAGTAGCTCGACATAAATTCAACAAACTACGACGCCTCATCCACGATAAAGTAATTTGTATGTAAACCACTGATTAAAAAAAAAAGCAATGACAAGACACCAAATACCACAATCAACAATGATGATAATGATGTTGTGTGTTTGTCAAAGTTGCAAGTTACTACTTTGAGAGTTAACAATAGATTAATCTCCTGGTTCTCTAACTCTATTCCTTTATCGTGGACGAGACAGTTCCCATGTGATCCTTATGACTAAACCCACCTCGTTTGCCGATATCGTTCAAGAAGTTTCGGTTGACGGCTGCGCGGAGAGCCTGCTGCTTCCTCTCCTTCTCCTGGCTCAGCTTCTGGCGCAGCACCGACATGGGCAGATCGATGGACAGCGACGGCATGCGCCGCTTCACCCGACCACTGCCGGTCTTCACGCACCACCAGGTCAAATTAGCTACTATCTCACTCAAACACAGCCCTACGTATTATGGATAATTTGGGATATGGTGAAGTTTCACCCATTTTTCGAGAAGAAATAAGTAGACCTTTTTGGAAGATATAGGTTGCATGCAGTCCACTGATAAAATAACGTAGATTATTATGAATAAGTACCATTAATTCTTGCCAATTGACAGCTTACAGTTAGTTAAAATCAGCATGAAATAGCCCGGTTTGTAATCCAAATATCCCAGTGACCTATTTGTGACTGATGTATTACGAAATATTAATGACTTTATTAGTATTTCTCGTGAATATGTCAGTTCAATTTCGGCTTATTTAGTCAATAATAATAAATGAGCTGAATAGAATATGTTCACCGTTGGAGTCTTTAGGCGATTGGTTTTCAGGAATCTCTTAGGGTCTTAGCATTCCTGGAACGTTTTCCATTAGACTAATGAATCAGTGACTGGACCTTATTTACCCTTAAAGGTACTTTATGACGCTGAATATGTACCCTTATTTTCTATATTCGGAGAGTATACTTGAGTACACTTTAGCATTTTATATTTACAGAAAGTATATTAGGAATATGATAAAATAAACAGCTATTTCTATAACCGAATTATCTTTATTTTGCTCACAACAGGTTCTCTACATACATGTGTTTAGTTGCTAATAACAAGGGTAAACTTTGTACAATTCTATATTGGAAGCGCATAACTGTAGCGGTTACAAGTCGATCGGACGAGGTCTAACAACAGCTGGATTCAACCACTTCAGTTCTGACTCCTCCAGGATCCTACAAAATAGAAAAGACTACATTACACACAGTACTTTGTGAAGGGTTTTAAACTGGGGTTCATGCACGGTAAACTGGGGTTCATGCACGTTCATCAAAAATACATGCATCATGCGGGCACTTTCTCAAATATTGGGAAAATGTATGTTAATCAATCCATAAATTTCTCTATCTACGAATTAATTTCATTCTCATTCCACGTGTATAGTCGATCTCGTAAATGTTTGAACATCACTTGCACGTCACAAAACGTCAAGTTCTATTTTTCATGTGTCAGTTCTTTTTTTTTAACGTTAATGAAGTTTCAAATAACTGGGAATTGTTGTCAAAAATAGTAAATCATTACGAAGGCGACTATACACCAAATTCGTGCATTATTCATTTGATTTTTTCATTTATATATTGCTTTTTCATACTCTAACCTCGCTTTCCGACTCGGTCAAGGAAGTTCCTGTTGATGTGTGCCATTCTCTCCATAAAGTTGTTGTAGGCTCCTCGATGCAGCACATCGACCGCGGGGTTGACGGAGAACGAGCGGCGTGTGCGCATCTCCGCACCGCTACTTGCCACCTTCGTTATACACTCATGTTTATAGTCACTGTATCTTAGCCCGAAGTGCGGGTGAGGATATATGAAGAAAGCAAGCAGGAAGACTGAGACAGTCATGTACTGAAAGTACTTGCTCAATGGATGGATATAGAAAGCGTATAGCCAAGACTGTTTGTTTTGTGACGAAGGAAACTCATGGTTTTTTGTGAAGCACTCTTGTTTTCACATTGTTTGCATGACAGGGAGCAAGCATCTATTGGTTCAAGGCTCCTGCAGACACTCGTGACGCGACTCTTGTGGGACAATTTTTATGAAACTTTATGGAAATTCCGCCTGTCTGCGGAAGCCTTTATTATAAGGCAACTGAACACGCTGCTGAGTTACTTCTTTTTCCTAAATAGTTTAACTACACTTTTATGTGGATGTTATTTCTTAGGATGTGGTACTATAAAACTGCACGCCCCTCCACAAACATTTGAAAAGTGTATGCAACAAGCAGTGGAGAGGCAGTGCAGTTTTATAGCACCTACACGATCACTATCTGAGCTTAGAGACATTCTGGTAATCAATAGAAGTTTGCTAGAGGTATAATTACTGCCTAAGGTGAATAGAAGCTGTGGACAGAGCTCGTTAATGCAGAAACTTGTACCAAACGAGCAATGTTTTCAACTTTCTATTTACGTGAATACAATACAGTTGACAGAAAATATAGTGCGACCCAACGCACATTATGAAAGTTAACGTGCAGGTATACGTATAATTAAATACTATGCATCGTTTAACATAACGGCTATAGAGTATACGGCTCGAATAAAGTCTGTGCCGAGCGAGGAGCGCTGTCCGAGCACAACTATTATATTATTGTCTGTGGTAAAATGTTACTCTCCCGTTAAAGTTTAACCGCAAAGAGTTATTATTAACTCGTTACTATATATTTGCTTCCAGCGACAACAATTACTTGGTACATTTATCTCAATAAAAGAAGCTTCAAATTCATGTGAATACTTTCTTATGAACTTTTGAAGTAACTTTTGTACTTTACATTTATATTCTGTATTAATTTTACACGTTTTCTGTGTAACTTAATATAATTTACGTCCTAATTAATTGCTTCGTCCATTATATTTTGTGTAATTTTCTAAAGAAAATGGCAAACTAAGTTTAAACGTGCTTCTACTTATTTCATTCTATAAATCCTACAATAGACTGACACCTTTAACGATTATCGATCGAGAGATGGACGTAGCAGAGATCTCTAATTGCCTTAATTGGTTTTACTAATTACAGGGACACTTTTGCCTTGACAAAATGAACGTTGCCTAGATGACGGAAAAATGTGCGTGCAAAGTGTCAAAGATTCAAGATTTTCATCGAACTATGGTAATACGATGCGTAGTTTGATCAAACGATTCTCAGATTCGAAGTTTAAAAATGTCGAAGTCTAGAAATCTAATGAAATAAGTGCTGTCATGTCGCCTTTACTTACAACAAGACTCTAAACGCAAATTAAGCTTCAGCTAAGCTAAATATCGTAGTATTTTAACTTCAAAACTTACTACGTATGTTTAAGCTTCTTGTGCATTGAAGCTCACGTATGGTGATACAAACCGCCCTTTAAAATTTTCCGTAGACATATATTATATAAATACAAAGAAGGTTGTTTACCTGTGAGTCCCGGGGCATATCAGCGAGCAGGTAGAGCCAGGGCGCGCCGGCAGAGTAGCGAGCGGCCATGGGTGACATTGCGTAGAGGCTCTCCTGAGAAAACGTAGCCGATTAGTATACGTAACTAAATAAAATATGGTTTCATGAACAATATTAAGCTTGCCAAAGCATCAGTGCTGATCAATGTAAGTAATACATGACCGCTGACACACTACAAAGCTCTGTTGAATAGTGACCATCGACTATGCCAATGTCATACCTAGATGTGTAAGGTGTGAAAAAGTCCTACATTTTGATTGCCATGGCACACATCGATTGTATTTGTCGATAAAGACAATACTCCATCCAGAACTGGTGACAGGGATAGCAAGTACCTAATTCCTATTTATATGTCTGTTAACAGAAAACTTTGAATCTTGTGAATCCCCTTTAAAGTTCTTAATAAAAACCAATTCCGTGTAGTCAACCAGCTTCTAGTAGCTTTCGAGTTTAATCCATAGTTAACCAAGCGTCTACTGCAGAACTTGTTGACACAATTGAATATCGTATAAATCCGCAATATGTACATTTTTTTTGTATTCCCCATTCGTTCCCGACGGATTCGTCAATTTTCCACCACGCGGGCACGGCATACATGAGCATATTGTAAAAAAAAGTTTCTCGACTTTTCCGTTTGCCTGCGGCTTATAAAAATACCTACTGAACATTTCCACAACTACAAACAAATTTAAGGAATCGTAAAATTTGTACGTGATGCTTCTTTGTATATTTGGTTATATGTAACATAAAGAGTTTCGTGTCGGACAACGTTATAAAGTTGTTACAAATGTGTGGTCTAACTCAAACTAACTGGCTACTAATTGGTTTCGCATGTAAACATTCACATCACAACCGTCTGAAACCAAGCCTCGACCCCAATTTTGTGCGTCTAAACATTTTACTTATGAAACTGTTATGTAGGTACACAAGACAGAATTTGTAGTTAATCAAAACTTTATCTGAAACCTAACGTTACGTAGGTATATGTCACCGTAAGATTGTGAGCACCTTCAGTTTATAATCTATCCGCATTATTTCCGTTAAAACATAAATTGTCGAAAAATTATGAACTGGGTGAAATGGGTTAGGTTCTGTGACAAACCGCGCGCGAGCCGCTGTGCCGTGGCAGCGACGGGCGAGCGCTACTTCCAAGTTAAACTATTGAAAAATAATGCGTTGTAAATGGTTTGTTGCAGTTCCCAATTTTTCAACAATATATAATCTAACAGAAATAATACCTATAGATTATAAACTAACGAATTTCATAATTATACGGTGACATGAAATGAAATGAAATTGTTTATTCTGTAAATAGGATATTGGAATCACATTTACAGGTCATCTTAAAAAAAAAAAAAAACCTATTTGACTACTCTGAGAAGAAAGGCCGAAACAAACTCAGAGGTCACAGTCTCTTTTAAAGTCCAGACATAATCTTGGTCAGGCCATATGAGGACCATGTACTCGTAAATTAGTCTGAAATGGTATTTTGAGAAAAGAACCACACAGATTTGAGTGGACCTGTCCTGTCAGTGCAAGCATTTGTCAGTAATCGTGGAGCTCAACTCAGAACTTAAGGAGCTCAACTCGACGAACATATTTTATAATATATACCAAATCTGTTTAGTTTCCTAAAAGTAAAATGTCTTCGAAGTGGAAGCTACAGGAATAAACTACCTAAAGATTTATACGGTCCTGAGTTCTGACCTTAAAGTATGATTTAAGACAAACTTTTGGAAATGTCAATATAAGACTGCACCTCACGTGTAATGACGCAATAATATATTCGTCAACATTGATATAATTTCATCATATTTTTATTTGTTGAGCCACAAGATAGGCGCCTTGATCGACCTGTGATTACTACAAGTCTTGTGTACATTTGGTCATATTTGTGCTAAGATTTCGTACATCCGTGGGTGTCTTATTTTCAGGTAAATAGTCTGATCGGATAGCACGTGATTAAACCAACACCTGGACGATTTTGATGTAGGTAGGTACAGTCAGCCAAAAAAGTGATCTATGCCTATAAAGGCTAGCGCAGATTAGGGAGGGCTCAGATAACTGTGCCGTAACGCAACGCATTGCAAAAATCCTCCTGCATCACTTTCGTACATTTTGTATGAACCATCGCACACTAAAGGAGGCTGTCCGTCCGTCCGTCTGTCTGTCAGCGGGCTGTATCTCATTAGCCTTAATAGGTAGACAGTTGAAATTTTCACACATTGTTTATTTCTATTGCCGCTATAACAAAAATAATAAAAATAAAATAATGTTAATAATTAAAGGGAATAAAATAAATGTTGTTTTTTCGGCGTTTTTTGCTCGATCTTAATACGGTACGGAACGCTTCGTGCTCGAGTCCGACTCACTCTTGGCCGTTTTTAGGGTTCCGTAGTCAACTAGGAACCCTTATAGTTTCGCCATGTCTGTCTGTCTGTCCGTCCGTCCGTCCGTCCGTCCGTCCTCGCTTAATCTCTGTGACCGTTAGCACTAGAAAGCTGAAATTTGTTACCAATATGTATATCAATCACGCCGACAAAGTGGTAAAATAAAAGTTTTATTTGGGTAGCCCCCTATATGTAAAGTGGGAAGTGATTTTTTTTTTAATTTCAACCCTAACGTGTGATATATTGTTGGAAAGGTATTTAAAAATGAATAGGGGTTTACTAAAATCATTTTTTGATAATGTCAATAATTTCGGAAATAATCGCTCCAAAAGTAAAAAACAATGTGTCCCCCTCTAACTTTTGAACCATAAGTTTAGAAAATATGAAAAAAATCTGAAAAGTAGAACTTTATAAGGACTTTCTAGGAAAATCATTTTGAACTAGATGGAAACAACAGTTTTTGTACAAAAATGACAAAAAGTTGTACAAAATAATTTCTGAACTAAGTTTGTAGTATAATCGTATATGCAAGCAGGAACACTTATTGTGACGGACGGGAAACCACGGAACCCTACACTGAGCGTGGCCCGACACGCTCTTGGCCGGTTTTATTAAATTAAAATGCAGTGTTGCGGCCCGACGCTACTGTAATGTGCGCTTAGCTTTAGATTGGATATTAATGTTGTCTAGTTATTTGTGATGTATTTTGTACTGCCATGTCGTCATGTAGTCCCAGTTTAAGTTGACGTAACGGAAATTAAACATTAGCATATTTTTTTTTCAGGCAATTTCGCCAAAATGTATTGTTAGCCTTAATTGACGTCAGTATCAGCTCGAGTGTAGAAGCCTTGATCCACTCAACAGCCATTCGTTTTAGAGGACTTACGTCATCAGGTGCGGAGGAGTCCATCTGTACCATGTCGAGGGGCGAGAGGGAGTCGGGAGCAGGTGCCGCCGCCACGCCGGAGCCAGCTGCCACCACTACAGCGCACCAGAGAGCCCACCACATCTACGACAAAACACAGAATTAGAAAAAGGAAAAGACCAAAATCCTGATGTGCCTTAACCACATATGTATCATTCCTCAAAGAGCGACTCCTATATTGCAAAGCTAGAAGATCAGTGTCCCAAAAGCTTGATTTGCACGGTGCGATTTAATTGTTTGTGGCATACCAGCAACTTATGAACAGGTTGTGGCATCACGTTGAAGCAACAACAATGCGAGGCATTTGTTGCTTCAGTTTTATGTAATGCCACAGGCAAGAAACTTGCATCATGTAAATGGGACTTTAGTCTTATTACATTGGGAAAAATCCATCTTATAGGTTTATCTATAAGTAACCCCATGAGAGTATACAAACATGCCTTGTGATGAGGTCATCGACATAAAACAAAAAAAAACAAAAAATTCGAGAACGACTAAACCAATCATTTAAGTATTCAAACGGGAATATTTCCAAAATTTTCTTAACTTTATTCTGAGACAATGGTACACGTGTTAGTGGTGGAGGGAAATTAATACGTATAATGATAAAGTTTATCAAATTAAAATCGTAATATTTGTAAGAAGTTCCTAAATGAAATTCGGAGTTCGTTATTAATAACTGGGTCGAACATCAAAAGAAACAGAAAACTTGCTGTACCCTCCTTTATGTGTGTGTGAAATATGAATATTAAAACTTAAAACAAGCAAGCTAGCAAGAGCGATCGTTTCCTTTGACTTCGACAATGGCCGCCGTATCGCTCGCTTCGTAGCCTCGTGTATATTTTTGGAAGGTGTCCTCATAAATATTCACAAGTTCGCATTTATTCCTATCACGCTTCTCGTCTGCCGTAACCACTAAGTTTTAAAACCAGAGCCCCATTAACCCGGCCTCAGCCGCTGTAACAGTAACCTTTAATCAGAATTCGTAATTACGAAAGGAGACATTGTTGTTAATTCTTCAATCAGTAGGTACTCTTTATTTTAAATCTCTTATCCAAATTATGAGGCTAGCAGATAGATTCGCAGGAGACATACCAATTAAGCGTATTTAGATGATGATTAGGAAATTCTGTGGTTTTAACTATTTTCGTAATTAAATTGTTGTCTTGGTATTCGCTATGTTGGCTATGGTCCGGGAAGGTTCTTTATTTTTAAAACCTTTCCAGATAAAGATAAGTCATCTGTCCGTTAGTTACCAACCGGATATCGTAAAATCAAAAACATTTTGTCAGGTCGCAAAGGATTAAATGAAAAACAACTTTGTTCAAGAATTGGCTCTTATCTCTGCGCTGATAATAAACTTTTGACGGCTTTTTCCACAACACTTTCATGGAATTTAAATTATTTTAAATGTATAAACGAGAAATGACCCTGTCAAAATAAATGGGGCAGCACAAAGGTGAGCTTGGCCAGGTATTTTTCTGGGGTATTTTAATATTCACTATAAAAGTAGACTGATAGGATATGGAACCAAAAACTGCTGATAACTGCTTTAATAAATAACTTTGTATCGAACACGAATTATTTTCCTGATAATAAATTGAAATATTGTGTATAAAGTTTATTTCATTACGTTACGCAATCGACTTAAAATTTAAGTAGACAATGTAATTTACGATCGAGTGTACCCTTCAGTATACCCACCCTTCAGTTTTTAAATGAAGATTGTTTGTCTTTGCCAAGTTATAATAAATTCGTTTCTACACATTATGTTAACCGAAATCTTTTACACCATAATCGAAGAGTTTACAAAGTTTGTGAATGTCTATTATTTTTAATGGATATAAGTAGGTAGGTAGTGTTTCGCTGTTCAGCTAAATCAAACATTTCTCTTTACATCTGAGCAAATGCGTACTTTAATGCTTTCAAAGTAAAAAAAGACATACATCAAGATCTTATCGAAAGAACACATGTCAGTAAAAGCTGCGATAACGTGTAAAACTAAGTAAAAGATTGTAAATCAAAAGTAAGAGAGCTTTAGTTTTACGAGTTTTATTCGAAGCGATTCAGGCGCGGGTTGAGTCCGCGTGACTTATCGGCTTTGGGTGACGTCGGATATTTGTCCGCCATGAGATTAGCTCATCTTGTACAGCTCTTATTAAAAACTTCCATTTACTGTACATAGATTTTTACTAAAATAAACAGACATATTTATAAATAACTTTTTCGTAAGCAGGTGGTTTTCTGGACGGTTTTTGTTCAGAGCTTTCTTGATTAACTGGGGATAAGAAATTATTAAGAATTTATTGGAAAATACAAGTTGCTTTCATAAAATATCAAAGCCAACGCAAAAAATTAATCAGCATTTTCTCATGATTTATTTATGATTAGATGCAGGCTCAGTAGATAGGTACTTAGATGTTTACTATATTTGTATTAGGTACCACTTACCGCTTTTATTTGCACCCTTTAGAAGTATAAAACGATAAACTATTTATTTATATGAACAAATATTTTCGATAGTAACTCGGTTCACTTTTGGATGACGTCAATTCAGAAAAGTAGAAAAAATATCCACGTCAGTTTCGTTGTTTTTGTGCAAATGACAGGAGCTTTCAAATAAAACAAACAAAACGAGAAAGGAATGGTAAACGGAAATTCTTTACTAAAATACCACCGTTCATATTTTTTGTCAATATACAAAAAAAAAGTGTAATGGTTACCGAAGTGGCTAGCAATACCATTAGAGAGGTTGTTTGGCTTAATCGTGACGCGAATCAAACAGATTGCCCTAGTTCCAAATGTCCGTAATTTGTCATCGGGCTGTCGAGTCGAGATTTGACCAAGTCTCCAACTAAACGGGAGACCTCTATTTACGTAGGATCTGTTTCAACAACTCTACAAACTTGCTCTGTTTATGGTTAACCCACCTGTCCCTCGCGATAAACACTCGCTAGACAACTAACTGCACAATCTAATTAATGTTTATTTACTCTGAACATTGAATAAGTACCCATAATATAGATAATATAATAAAATTAGTCTCCAAAAGAAGCAGTTATATAAATACGTAGATTACAATGAAAATAAAAACTTTAAGCCACTGAATATTATATTTCTGTACGAAACAGAGGAGCTTTCATAAATGAACAAAATGTAAAAGTGGAAAATAAAAGATAATTTGAGTAATATGAGAGGTGCTCGTTGCAGCAGGTGCAGATGGTAATGTAGCAATGAAATCACATTAAATATACATATGCGCAGCGCAACAATTGTACCCACAAAGGGAAAATATGATAACTGGAAAAATTATGCACTTAAAAACTAAAAATATAAAGTCTCTGTTGAACTGTTCGCAAAGCAGCGCAAAGGACCAATTTCATAATAATTTCTTCTTTAACTGACTCGTTCAAAGTACAGACAGGTAAGTAAGTTTACCTGTTCCTAAACCTTAATTCCTTTTTAGTAGCTAGTAGGCTTACATAGAGCCAAACCTTGTTACAAACATTTGCAAGATATTGCGTTTCTCAGAAAACTCTGAAAGGATGAGAAACGCAATTGTTTTCTATGAAGAAAATGAAGGTCTAAACGGGATGAACTATATTGGCATTGAATGGGAGTTGGAGCTTAGATTGATATTATAACTGGGCTGTGTATAGACAAGTGATAGTTCGCGAACAATGAAGGTTTGTTTCACGCCATCAGGGCGTAACTCCGAGACCCATTGTGAGGCTGGACTGGACGCCCCTGTGGAGATTGCTATCCGTTTCTCTGTAAAATGACCGCCACAAGTTTGGCACGGATGCTGTAGCCCGGAGCTCCGGCAAATTTCCGATAAAACTGAAACTGTGCACTTTAATTTTTATAACGTTCCTTCTACGAACTTCCTGAACTTGATAGTCAATTAATTTAATGCTTAAGATTAGTTTAATATCTAACCCTTTGTTTTATTAGTATACCGATATTAACAATCAACAACACCGTTATATTGTTTAGTGATTTTCGCAATATCCGTTGATAGTTTGTTGTTTCGTTAATAATCTGCGTTACCAATTTCAGTGAAAATTGTGGGTATCACAACATATGTTCCTAGTAATTTCGTATCGTAATTAGGCTTTGTGGTGGAGGAGCTCGTGGCTAAGTAGTAACTGCCGCACGGGCCGATCCGTCAGGTTAAGCTACGCTTGCCGGGGTTGGTCTGTGGATGGGTGACCATCTTTACATACCGAGACTCCTCCGTGCCTCGGAAAGCACGCTAAGCCGTTGGTCCCGGTTGTCATTCGTGGATCTTTGACAGTCGTTACGGGTCGTCAGAAGCCCGAAAGTCTGACATCCAGTCTTACCAAGGGGTATCGTATTACCCAGTTACTGGGTTGTGGAGGTCAGATAGGCAGTCGCTCCATGTAAAATACTGGTATTCAGCTGCATCCGGTTAGACTGGAAGCCGACCCCAATTTAGTTGGGAAAAGGCTAGGAAGATTGATTGATTGAATTAGGCTTTGTGGTGTTATTTTTATGTCACAGCTCTGATACAGAATTGTTCTCATTTATATGTTTACTAGCTTATCCTTAACATTGTCTTCTTTAAAATAAAAATGATAGTTGTAAATTTCACTCATTCTGTATTGAAAAGGGAGGATCCTCCGACCAGACGGGTGTCTGGTGGGCAACTGCCCGACGATTGATGTCGAAACATTATATAAATGCTGATCGGGTGGTAAACACTGCTTGCGCGATGCGGGATTTGTTTAACGTCAGATCTTTGATCCATAGTTCGCATGTGGCATTGTAGATGCCGCCAGATGCTGTTCGTTGGTATGCGCATCACTTGAGAACGGCTGGACCGGTTTGGAAAATCTTAAAATTCGGGTAAAACTGAATGTCCTTTTTTGTAGAACAGGACAACGTCAGTCAGATCAGTTAGTCCTGTACAAAAAAAGGTCTTTCCTAAGAGACTTTTCACCGATCTTCGTAGCACCAAAGTGAAGAACGTTCTCATGTGACTGATTCAAGTATCGATTTATTGTTTGTTTATGTAAACGAATATTGACAAATAATTAACATGCAAATATATTCGAATAAAATAACGTATCAACCTGAAGGCATATTCTCGTACTTTAAAAAAGTTCACATTCTAGTCACAATCTGTCAAACTTATCAAAAATGTTGGTAAATTGATTGTATTTTTAACAGATTACGAATGAGATGCAAATGCGAATGCTCTTAAAAATTACGGGGAGATCTATTAAGTCATAGAAAACAATTAAAATGATAAAGTAACCAAGGTCTATCAAAAGGATACTTACTGGTTAGTCGGTAATGTAGTAAGCCGTAAGACAATCTTGTCATATAGTTGATAGTGGAATCAGTAACTTTAGTGGTCCTCCCCACTATTTTGTAATTTGATATGTACAATGTATTCAGCAACTTTTCTTACCGACCTTACATATCAATATCAAAGTTTAATATTCCTTATTAAACAGGCCACGTTTTTTTATCTAAAAATAGAAGCACTTAAACTTGTGTTCAAGACTAATCGTGGGCAATGAAAAATAGTAGAATGTTTCGCTTAGTCACAATGTCTGAATGGCCTGTGGGCCTCTATATATTTTCTAAGATAAGCCAGTTTGGATGTCCGTGTCTGAGACCACTTTCTTACATAAACAGAGTCCCTTTCTGATTACATCTGTTGACTTACTTGTCTCATGTGTCACTTTTTAACAAAACTAGGATGAAAAATGTGGTTGCTGTGTGAGTCGTAAATAATTTAACGTTTTTAGTGTAGCCATTGTTGACAATTCAAGATTTGCTATTGTTTTCTACGAAGATGGCAAACGGTATCGATTTATAAATATAGGTACGAAAAAGATTGATTTTTCGTCAACGTGGAGGAACTTCTTCCAAGCTTTATCAATTTATTTGAACTAAGTACTTGTCAAACATCGAATATTATAAGCTGCTTAGCACATGTTTCGCAGGAAACATTCACCGAAATCGTATTTACTGTTTTCTGCGAACCGAAGCACAGTATAAAACAGAATGCAACAAGTGTCGCAGACAGCTTCGGTACGACAAATATTGACATCGTTGCGCCGGACCGGAAGTACGCAGCGAATGGCGTTTCCTCCCGACTTCTCGATACCAATGCTCTTTGATCCGCAATTCCGAAAAGATTCGCATAAGCACCTTATTTTATATTCTCAGGGCTATTTTCACAGTGAAACAATCCCGCAGAGAAATCCGATCATAATTTGATTGGATCATCAGCGCACAGTTGACTATCAATCGGATTCAGCAGCCCGTGTTAAAATGAATGATTATCGGCTCATGCATAAATATGTATTGCGCATATATTCCCAGCAACTTACTTTGATGTGGTTTTCATTATTGTGGCTCGCAAAAAGGGACTGGGACGGGAGTTAATAAACTTATTTTGTTTCTAAATTCTACCCTCTGTGGTTTCGAACTAAACAGTTAGATAATATTTCTATTGGTCAAGCAACAAAACTATAATAAATTAAATGATCTTGATTCACCTACTCGTACTATCATAATAGCGGATAAAAGGAATATGAAAGAATAGATCCATACAATCTATTGTTACAGTGTCCTTACAAAACATTAACAAAAGAATATCATGTTCGTAAACAATGGGAAATTATGATTAGGTATGTTCGTGATATCATACATAATGTGAACCAATCCATCATACTTTTACTTTATCATAACATGTAAATATTAAATCTCGCTTTTAGAAAATAAAAAAATAATGAACATTAAAGAAAAACTAACATTATTAGAAGTTAGCTACTTAACTTTTTAAGCGCCAGAGACGCCGATATATCCTATCTGTCGTCTTTGCCAAAATATAAGTTTCACGATATTTAACACGATTATTTGAGGACATTTAAAATCTGCTTTTCATTGGCAATATGTTCCTACGTTGAAACAAGCGGATTAAGCTAAAGCATATGTAAAACTTACCATGTTTGCTTTAGAGGTGTGAGAACGGAATGCGGAATGAATCTGTAACCAAAAGAAATATCCAATTAATACCAGAAGCAGTATGAGAGTGAAATATAACAAAACTAAATAGGTACAAACTAATTCTACTCATGAGACTAATCCTACTAGATAAATTTTGATGAAACAGTATTACTATCAAATGAATTTTCCTAATTAATTTGCCGGCTGGTTTACAGGTACAATTTGGTCACTAGTAATTTAATATTCGATATCATGTTACATTCAGTGTTGAGGGAAATGATCGACATGACCCAAATTCAGACTTCCAGGGAGCATTCGAAATTCGAATGAGGACGGTATAATTTCGGAAAAAATTGAAATGTCAGGCGCATGAGGAGTTGCATCAATGGAGCCAGATGAAGATTACTAGATTAGCTCGCAGATCAAATGTCCTATTTCTGAGTGTACGTTTTGTTAGCTCTGCAAAATTTTTCATTCCGAGGTACTGTGTCTGTCGTATTTGTATGCAGGTGCCTTTTGTATAGTGCCTATGTATAATATATGTTTGCTCATTATTGTGTCGCATTTCGAAAGTTTGTATAATTAAAACGTAAATGCCAAAGCTACCGCAACTTTGGCAAATACGTTTTTTTTTTTTTGAGTAAAGAGTTTCTTTCAATTGTCATGATTCGTGGTTCATTCTAGCAGATGACTATAAATTGTCTTCCAATAGGTCTAAGTTATGTATGATATCAGATCGTTTAAACTTTGCGTTTAACACAGATTATGGAACGTCACAAATACCTATAAACGTAACGATATCATCAAAGATAATGAAACCTATGTAAGCTAAAGTACCTGTTATTATCACTATTATCATAAGGTATTCGTAAAAGCATAACTCTACAAATAGCAGCTTTGTCGGTGCAGAGAGGAATAGTTGGGTAAACTTGTTTCTTCGGATCAGAAACATTGTTTGTGGAGTATTATTTCTGAAATCATTTCTGAAGATTGAAGTATTTGTTAAGTATGTAAGTCACGCAATCTTCAGGTTTTTGGGAATAGAAATAGAAAATGATTTAATGTCTCGGTTTAAGTAATACTTATTTAATTGATGGTTGAATACAATGGAAACACGAGTAATTGGAAAGAATAACCTACACGGATAATTATTATAATACCTTCTTGTCTGTGTTCAAAAGCTGAATATTTTCGTAACTTATACACACACAAAGGTACATTAGACAAATCTTAAATACAACATACAATCTAAAGGAAAAAAAACGGAAGCGCTCGTTGGGCATAAAAAAATCGACCATATCGATCGGTATCAGATTTATTGGATATACGCTTATATAACCTTTTCGTAGCGAAAGCCGCAGCTTGCCAGTATCATGATAAAGAAATCAAAGGTATTTTGTATATTTTACTACAAAAATAGGAGCAGGTGTAGGTACTATCTACATGTGTTACCTAAAGTGGTTCACATCACGTAGAGGCATACCAAATAACCGACACAACTTGTTTAAATATACAGAAGATGTAAACATGGAACTTGGAATATTTTCTTTGTTACAAGTATAAAGCTACATAAACAATTAAAACAACTAGTAAAGATCATTTACACATAACATGAAGCCTGTAACTTCCGCGTGCAGGGGTGTACCTATAATACACCCACATTTCACCAGATATGTTTCAGTCCGATGTAATAGGTGGCGAGCCCATTGCCATTAACAAATCCAAATCGGGCTGCTACTGAGAAAGATCCAGATTCCAGATCATTTGTACTTTACATAGTTATTACGTGAAAATGTAGTGAAAATTCTTCAATTCCTGATAATTCTTTAGAAATGCAGCATAATATGCTATGCTACATTTTCTAAAGACTATATCGGGATTTTCCGACAAATGGTCGAAAAATGGAATAAAATGATAAAGCTTTTAGCTTTGAAAATTGCCTCCATGCCTCGAGATACTAGTTTATTTTCAATAAAATAGACTAGGACCAAAATTGACTTTTATTTAGGTCAAGTTGCCATCGAAATTTACGTAAAACGGAATCGAGCTAAAAAGTACTGTGAACCATTCGTCATTGATAAAAACTCAAAACTGCAAAGCATACCTGGGATGCTTCGGCACCCTTTGCATTTGTCGCTGTCTCTGTCATATGTATGTGATCTATAAATTAATAGCAGGTCAGAAACGCTGAGGTGTCGATGAGAATGCGATCGACGCGTAAGTACCGACGGACGGGTCCTAAGGGAACAATGCTTTGTCCTATGCGAGGTGATCGATCCCAGTCGGTCAACACTTCAAATGTAATTGACGCGCCGAATTACACCTAGCGTTAGTCGATCCAATTATTCCACCCACCGGTAATTTGTTTGGTCATT
The DNA here is from genome assembly GCA_963853775.1 of Xanthia togata. Lineage (NCBI taxonomy): Eukaryota > Metazoa > Arthropoda > Insecta > Lepidoptera > Noctuidae > Xanthia > Xanthia togata. Next base: position 15,302,232 of record OY970793.1, read on the forward strand.
AATATTATTAAACGAGTTAATAAAGGCCAATTTTGTTTCGGTGGTCGTTTCGTTGCTACATATTGTAATAAAAATTCTGTTATTAGTTATGTATGACCTCTGTCTAATTTTTATGTAAAAAATGTGAAACCATATCAAAAAGACACATTGGTTGTATATCAATAACCTTGTTTTAAGTATTTGAACTTATTCATGGAACATAATTATATAGGATTTCTAAGAATATAATATGTATCTCTTTTTTTTTTGTTCTGCTGTGAACTCAAAGCTATCATATCAGGCTATCATGTATCTTAAAGAAAGACTTTCAAGGATGTTTACGACACCTAAATATGTAAAACATTTAACTATGCAGCTCCAGTGATAATAAAAAGTTAGATTGTATTTGTAAATATTCTGAAAACAGTTTGCAAACTGATCTACCTTAGCACGGCGAAGTACATGTAAAACTTTTAAACACTGAAATTGATTTACCTCGACAAAACTCATCGAGTCCAACCAAATATTATACTAGAAAAAAATTGAATTGGGAAAGTATAGGTAAACGTATGGAAAAATTAATAAAGAAAATAAATAGAAGAAATAAAGAAAATAAATAAGAAGAAATAAACAAAATCACTTATACGAATACATTCATAATGATATTAGAAAAAAACTTTTTAGATTAGAGCAGAGGTAGGTACTCGTAAAATTATCCATAGCTTCCAGACTAGAACATGGAAATAAAAGCGAGAAAAACTTTTCTTATTTTAGCTTTAAGGTAGTAAAGGCCTAGATATAGAAATCGATTATCTTCAAAATTACATTTTAACCCCGACCCATTGATTAGATTCGTGACCCAACTCTACAAGTCTCAAAAGTAGGTACACCATGCTGCCTCTTCACCGCTGTCACCAACAACTATTGTTCCAATTAATCAATAGGTAATTACTATACAATATTCGGTGGTTAGCCGCACAATATAAACTGTAGACTGTATTAACACAATTACGGGGTGGGCAATAACATAATAATTTAATAATTATTGGAATTATTGGATGAACGTACGTGTGCCGCGTGAAGTGAGACCAGTCGCTAGGGCGGGACGTGATAGTTGAACTAAATGGACACAAGATAATCCCGATATGGAGCTATTACAGCACTAATTACTGACAATTATACTGGATTTATGCCTATTGATAAATTCTGGGCTTTGTTTATGTTAAAATTTCTGAATAGCTCTGAGGAGATTCTACGTGGGAGTGTTAATGGAAACGAGGGATGTATGAGGGATTCTACTCTATTAACTCTACAAGATTTAAATGTCTGAGAGGATAGATAATGTTAAAACCTTTACATCCATTCCTAGAAAATGAATATAAGTGACAAGTAGGTCCTTGGTTGACTAAGCTAGAAGACTACAAAGTTTTTGAGTACATAAACCATTTCATGAAACCCTTTATACTTATAACTCGTCTGGGAAATCTTGTGCCGCGACAGATTCTTAAGAGGCATGGCAGCTGAGCCGTATCCCGGCCGGTATTCGCACCGCAATTTGGGTTGCAGTTTGTTAAGGGCGTAATAGCGCATAGTAGGCGGTAATCACAGCCGTCGACCCGACTAACGGGCAGTTTAGCAAACCTCATTATTATTACAAGAAAGGGTAGTTGGTTGAATATAAATCAATGGAAATGTGGCTATTATTTTCTTGTTTATTCTAAGAACTTATGTATCTTACTATTATACTAGTTAATATAGGTAAGGTAATATTTAGTATAACGGTCAGGTATGTCATAACATGACATAACCGTTATACCAAATATTACCTAACATGAAGGGTCTTTTTACACCCTGTATATGCCCAGTTTATTCTAATAAAATAAGGCTGTCATGCTGTCATGTCAGACCGTCGTCATCTTTATCTTAACCCATCAAACTTAAGACATGGATCTAAAATCTGAATTTCATCTGCTGATACATATAAGTCCATAAATGACACCACAGTGTTCAACATCTGAGTGTGAAAAATTCCTTAGTTTCCTAGCTTGGTGATCAGCTTTGAGGACACCAAAGGCCTATCCTGTATCTGTGAGTCACCTATTATTTGTCAGGAATCGCAAATTGTTTGCAAGAATATTGCCACTCCTGTTTACATAACATCACGCCCGTAATCCTCGAAGGATTAGGCAGAGATGTACCTAGTACACACACATTTCACCAGTTATGTTTAAGGCCCATGCATCTAATAGGGGCGAGCCTATTGCCATCAACTGGGCTAAATCCGGTCTGGATTTGGCCCGGTCTGCTACTGAGTAATTCCTGATGGAAAACCCAATAAAATTTTCCCGACCTGGGAATCGAACCCAGGACCTCGTGCTCAGCAGTAGCGCTTGCGAACACTAGACCAACGAGGCAGTCACTCCTGTTAACAGGCTTGTATAATTAGCACCGTCAGTGGATTTCGCCAAAGACCCCAAGGTTTAGTGTTAAGACGGTAAGTCGGCCATGGACGCCATGGTACTCAATCCTAGCACAATGTTTACTTAGTAACAGGAACAAACACGTAAATTTCATGCAATCAAGGTCTGCCTTGTGTTTTGATCTATTACATAAACATGACTATGATAATTCCCCATTTATGATGAATATTATATCTCTCTGTTATTGGATTTGATACATTGTTTACCTCTTTTCCAAAGGAGCGGTGGAACTGTTGGAAGTACTTTATTCCTGTCATGTTCCTCCGTGTCAAACGTCGCATGTTCCGCTGTCTATTCACTTATAAAAGAAAGAAAGATGTCACTTTTCATACGTTTCCTGTACATTACTGAACGGAATTCATAATGGTGCCTATCTCCTAAACAACTGAATTTATGACAAGTTGTTTTGCACGTTTTCGTGAACGTACGTGAACATTCAAAGATATTACGAGTCTTAGTCAAATGATATCAAGGTTTTTTTTGGTGCTGTTACAAGTAAACATTGTAAAGGATATTTCATTCTTCCTCCTATCTATATATCTACCTATAATATAATCTCCATGATCCTATTTTAGTCTCAAATTAAACTGATAAGTAAGTACCTACCTACTCAATTTAAAATTATTTTAAAACGACGCCCCGATGCCTCTTCGTTTTATAAGTACCGCAAAGTTGGTCTCGTCTTGAATGGCAATTTGTCATGAGGTAATGTTTCGCTACATTTTTAACCAGGCTTAATAATAGATACCTTTTTTTTTTTGGGTGGGAAATCATCAAATGACGTCTCCCGCTCTGGGTGGAGCGGGAGGGCGTGTCAGACTCTTACTGACTAAAACCCACCCGTGTTCCTTCTGTTGCCTGTGCAATGCCAGGGGGCCACGGTATCCCTTTCGGACTAATCCCGCAACCCCGGCAGGCAATGGTCTCATCGGACCCCTTCACTTGCTGACATCTCTTTGAGGCGCGCATGGAACACAACGCGCCGTCGACCCGGGCCTGGTCCTTACCGGACGGCGAGCTACCCATTGCTCACCGTCCGCAAGCCCGCGCCTACGGTGGCCGGGAATCGGCAATCGATTCCCGACGCCCAGGGCGTCTCCTCCTGCGGCGGCTAGGGGCGTGAGGGCGCGAAATTTGCCTCTCCCTCACGCGTTCCGCCTCCTCCTTTGCGAGCATTACTGTTTCGCAGAAGGAGGTGACGGCCTCCCATGCCCTCTCGCTCCGTACCATGGCCTGGACCAGGGCCGGACGCGAGAGATCCCCGCCACCGATCGCCTCCACGAGGACACGGCGGTGCTCTGCCCAAGCCGGGCATACCTCCACCGTATGCTCCACCGTGTCCTCCGGGCGATCCACGCAGTGATGACACCCGGGCGTTTCCTCCCGCCTTATCCGAAACAGGTACCTCCCGAAACAGCCGTGTCCGGTGAGGACCTGCGTCAGACGGAAGGTGAGGACGCCGTGGCGCCTCTCCAGCCACTCCTCAAAGAGGGGACTTATCGCCGCAATAGTGGCGTGCCCAGCACTGGGTTGCGACAATCGCACTCTCCATGCCGCCATGAGATCCCGTCGGAGCTCTGTCCGCTGTGCCGCGATTTCTCGCGGCATCGGAGTCAAGCCCCGGCGTTTCGCCTCCTCGCGCCACTCCCAAATATGCGCGAGGACTTTTGCCTCCAGATCCCATGGCGGCAATCCAGCAAGGAGGCTTGCCGCCTCACCGGAGACCGTGCGGTATCCCCGGACCAGCCGGGTGGCCATGACCCTCTGGGACGCGTTCAACCTGCGGGCAGGCCGCCGCCTCAACGAACGCGCCCACACCGGTGCCCCGTACAGGGCCATGGACCGCACGTAATAATAGATACCTGGAAAGACAACCAACAGAATAATATTAGTTGAGACATGTATGAACTTTTGTTCTATTTCTCCTGAGAGACAAATGCAATAAATATATAACGCGTCTGTTATCACTATCAGGTTATCACGTAAGAATATTACTAAATGAGCTTGTGGAACTTTGGCAGAATAAAAAAATAGATACAGACTTAATGAAGCGTAAAAGTTACAATCCGTTAATTTTATGTCGCCAGATGGAAATACTTAAAAGTTTGTTCCACAATGAACATTTTTGAATGATGTAATCCCTTGGGACCCTTGTAGATAAAATCAGCTGGTTTAATTTTTTTGCAAACAGTTCTGCATTTTCCATGACCGTAATAATATTCAAAGCTAAGAACAGATACTAGGTCAAACTGGATAGGTTTACAAGCTCAAGAGGTAACATTCGTACAATTATGTAGTATTTTTCAGTATTTTCAGTAAAAGAAGATCGGTACGCCCACAACCTGTAGTCACATGTGATACACGTAACTCTATTCAGTTGCATATTTTTTTCTCATATCAGTTGAACCTGTACTTTTCCTCGTTTTGTTGCTCATCACATTCACGGGCATTCAAGCGTTCTGTTACGTGCATCAGCCGCATCGTATGAATACAACTGTTGTGAAATACCAACTCATATTTATATGACTGTGGAATTATTCATTCGCTAGAATTAAAATGTTTATTTCTTTTGGGTTTTACTTTTTTGTCCGTGTTAAAATGAAATTAATGTTGGCAGAATTCTTTCCTTACTTTTGAACTTAATTTCGGGATTCAAAAGAAAAGTTAGGAAAGTCAACATTCATAATATTTGCTTGTCGTGTCTGATCCCTAAGCTTAACTTGGGTGCTTCGCCTCTTGTGTGGCAAACCCCTTGATTATTTATGTTTGTGACTAATCTGCCTGTACTCATAAGTGAAATGTAACCTTTTGTCTAGCAAATTACGTATTTATACGCGGGCAGTACGCACAATGCTGTTATAAGCTTGTACCTCATCTACGTGACGTTAACTGTGTAATAATGTGACGTTATAAATAACTATTGCTTTTGACTTTCCGGCGGAAATTACCGTGAGACACATTACAAAAAGATTTTAGGTGGAACCTTGAGAGGTGAGAAGGCAGGAATACCTTTTAACCTGTGTTTGATTAATTAACTCAAGTTTTAATTCAATGATTCAGCACAATTATTTAGCTGACGTGTTTTGCCTTGATTACAGGCCGAATGTTGTGGCTGTTTAGCTAAATAGAGGGGTAGTTGGAATAAGAAATTGCTCTTTGATTCTAAGAAGGCACTTTTCTTTTTACAGCACAATGTAAATGTATAAAACCTACCTCTGTGGGTATGTTTATGAAATTGGTATGAACAGGTAAATTAATTTGAATCGAAACAATGATTGATGTCAATTTCATAAAATTGCGGATTGAATTATTAGGATAGGTACTTAATATTAATTGCATACTCCTAATCCTAAATGTTAATTTGATTTTGAATAATTATAATATCACCTTTGCTTAAAAAAACCATTTAGGTAATGTTATCTAATTCCTAAAACTATCCCAGCATCATAATAATGAGGTTCATTCGCTGAAATCGACATTACCTTTGTAATTAAACAAACAAATGACCTAATCAAAAAGCACTAGATTTGATAAACCACCATCAAAATGATAAATTATGGACGATATCTATTCCTAGATAAAATAGTAACAAACTAACCCACCGTCGACGAGGAAGCGACTAGCTATCAACTTTACTCGCTTTTACTCGCTCAAGAAACACAAAAATATAAAAATTATAGGTAGATCCCTAGTTGATCACTGACTGTTAACACCGCAAGTACTCGTTTGTCGAAGCGATAGTGTTATCAAAGAGAGTCCTCGCTCAGCGACGCTCGCTTGGCGGGCAGAACACCCGCTGAGAGACTCACGCTAGGTACATACGCATAACAGCGAGTAATCGGTAATCGCCGGCGGTGGGCAGGTGCCTACACAAGACAACATCACTTCATAAGTCTGATAAGGGTCACAGCACTTCAATTACAAACTCCTAAATGATAACTAAACTTTAATTAATTTGACTCCCTCGTGAGATTCTGTGTTCCATTCACAGGTCAAGCAATGTGGTATTGAGATGTTCCATCAGAAATTTCTAAGTAAACGTTAGAACTATTCTAAACGCAACCTTTATTGACATCTGTCTTTTGATTCTGACAGACGTCCCTTCCGTCCGTGCAAGATTTTGTTCGACTGTGTTTATTTGGTTTCAATATTTAATCCCATGTTAATGTCTATGAACTTTTCTTTTTCTGCCCAAATATCCAACAGTAACAGCCTCAGTTAGTGGCAAAAGACTCGTCCCCTATTCGTTGGGAGGAAACAGAGCTGCGATAGTATACCCCTTTGGTGACCCCTTCGGGAACACAAGCACTTGGCGATAATTAATTAAACATTGCGTTGACATCAAACTGTTTCTCAGAAAACATCATCATAAATGGAACAAGGGTCTAATTTATAAAGTAATCCTTTATTTAAAGCATAATTTATTGTGAAGTGTGTAAGTGTGTCACACGCATAATTACTCGCGAAGAATGTTTTTCAGACATAATATTTCACTTCCAAGTTGAAGCGTTAATTTAGAAATGGTGTCATAATTTCAATAATGTGTAATTCGTTAATGTATCTTTATACGTATATAGGTACTCGTGCTTTTGGAAGAGTCTCTTTTAATTAGAAACAGGATTAACAGATTCTAAAAGTTTTCTATCTTTTTTTCTAAATAAAACGAGAACATCTAAGCGGATGTAAACACCTAAAACACTATAAAATGATAATTATAAAGTTAACATTTGAAAGTTGTAACTCGTAGCCAATGTTCCAATCTTCGTAGCGAAATTCGTAGCATACTACGAAGCGGCTACGCATTTGTAGCAGAAACAAATCTCGTAGCACTGATTAAAATTTGGCAAAAATACTCAAACATGATTATTTTCTATTGTATTCTGCTCAATATATCATAAGTATCATTAGATTCAATAGAACATGGATTTGTGCTTACTTGATAAATGAACTGATATCAAAATGAAATATCATTGGTTGCCCACGCTTATTGTTGTATACTCATATATAAAAACACGCACATGTTGCGTACTTAAAGTAAATGAAGCGATATGAGTAATGTGCCTAGTTTAGTTAATTAAAGGATCTTGAATGTGAACTCTTGCTCATTAAACTGCGAGGTTTAAGTAGGTACTTGTCTAGTTTTAGTACATAATTAAACAATCGACACTTGTCTCTAGAATGGTATTGTTAAAAGTGACAAAATTAATTAAAACTCCTTTTCCTTTACTTTGGTACCTACAATCATTTGGTTCATGACTCGTTTTCAATGTATGCAATCGAGTCTGGGTTTCGAATAGAGAATCTAGAGCTACCCAGCGTTTTGTTCCCGTTGACAGATGACAGTTGACAGATGAATATTTGTATGCCTTATTCTTCAGAAGGGTACCAGAAGGGTGCCAAACTGAACCCTATTACTAAGCCTCCACTATCCGTCTGTCCGTCTGTCTATCAGTGAGCTGTATCTCATGAACGTATCGTAATAGGCAGACAGTTGAACAGGATGTGTGTTTCTATTGCCGCTATAATAACAAATAATAAGAGACGAAATGTGTTTTTTCGGTTCTTTTTTGCTCGATCTTAATAGGTACGGGCAAATGAAGGAGAATTCTTATCGGGTTCCCCTTCATTTGCGAGTCCAACTCGCACTTGGCCGGTTTTTGTCTAATACCATTTCTGAGAATGCCTCGAGTTCCTACCTCGTTGGTCGCAAGCGCTACTGCTGAACATGAGGTCCTGGGTTCGATTCCCAGGTCGGGCAAAGTGTCATTGGGTTATTCTTTCTGGAATTTCTCAGTAGCAGCCCGCCTGGATTTGTGCCCGGTTAATGGCAATAGGCTCGCCCCCTATTACATGGGACTTAAACATAACTGGCAAAATGTGGGTGTGGGGGAAACAAGGCGTGATGTTATGTTACCATTTCTGAGAGTATAATGTGTACATACAGAGGAAATATTAAGTATCATAAGTTCTGCTTTAAACCAAAATCCACCAAATCTTAAATTTTGATGAAAACAAATTGTCAGCGTTTACTGTTTACAGTAACTATACAAACAAGTAGTCAGTACTGTTGAGTCTCTATTTAGATTTAATACAATTTAGAATATTAACTAGTACTAACAATACCGCTTGCTCAGAAACCCTATTTACTTCACAAAGAACCACGTAAATGATAGATGTTTGTGAAGGAAGGTAAATAATTTACTTATTTACACTTAGATACTTAGGTAATCCATCGATTTTCAAGTTAAAATTACGCTTAGATTTTCAAAGGACCATAGCTTAGATTGGTTTCCGGAGATGGGTAGTAATTTAAAACTGTATTCTATCAGAGGTATCTAAGGTTTGGTTTTCAGTTGCACTAGATTTCAGTATTTCAGCAATCGAAATAGAATTCCGTTGCGTTCCGTTACGTTTTTGACCGGCCGAGTTATTGGTATTTTAAAATAGTCAATAAAAAACAATGGCTTGACCATTAAATGAGCATGACCATGGTAACATTATGAACTCTAAATAGATTCGACTTGATCTACGAGGCCTGTCCAACCCGAGTAAAAGCTAGCAGCTTACATAAAAAATCCTTAATAATACTTTTTTAATCACCGCTAACCCTTTTATCCTGTTAAAATATTCAAACATTTTGGAGTATTACGTGTTGAAGGCAGATTCAGTAGAGGGTTACTCGGCGCCTTTTTCGCACAAGCTCGAGTCCGTTCGGTAGTTTCAATAGCCGATTGAACTTTGTAATGGGAACGGTCCCGTTGGTGGAGCACTGCGTAATTATAGTCGAGTGTAAACTCTAAGAAGTGGGGTGGGAAGCTGCGGAATCAATTTGTTCTTAATACGCTTCGTATTTATTTTAAATGCGAATATGTATTTGACAAGCTGAGCTGACTAAGTTCGCGGTGGGAACTAAAGTAGGTCTTGCCTGTAGCTAAGATAAGACCAGTCTGAAAATCTTTTTTTAATGATTAATTAGAATACCTGCATAGGGGTCAGTAGGGAATGAAGAGTAACGACCAATTTCGGCCACAAAAGTACCTATACTATACTGGGAAAAATATGTTAGTAATTACCAATCTTCCTCAGTGGAACATATTATAATGTTCTTTTTCACTGATTGGCTTCACAGTTAGCACTCTAGTTTAGATTGATATCCCCCTGAGAGTGTTACACAAGTCGTTGACTACTGGCATGTACATGCCACTTCAATAGACTAAACGCTCCTTTTATAACATCATTGGGCTTGTTTATATTTCTAATATAAGGCTATAAGGTAATGAAGATAGTCTATTTAATAGCCATATGGGGAAATATTAGATCCTTAAATATCACATCCTTAAATCAAACAGCAAAATTAACTCATTTAATTAGTTAATTAATAGAGGACCGTAGTAAAATACTCGGCACGACTTTATTAACTTTAAATTCAGAAGAGATTTCAGTTTTGTAATAATATAAATTAATGAATAATAATTTTGTTAGTTAAAGTAGGTACCCGTATTTGTTAGTAAAATGGACTTAAAAACTATTTGAGTAAATATTCATAAAGTTTGGAAACTATTTGCCCCGGACTGGGTGGAGCTTACGGCTGACCGCTTCCAGGACCTAAATATTTTCATTCCGGTATTAAACGATCCAGATAGGGATCTTATAAAGTATGAATATTTAAGTAAATAAATGTATAAGTTACATTAATAGAATGATATTTTGCAAAAACTCCAGGAGACTCCTTACAAGAGTAAAATTATTCTACAATGTTTTAATTACTCCTAAAAACGACTTAATACCAACAGTTTGTAAAACATTATCTGGCCCTTGAGTTCACAATTGCATAACAAACCTTCAAATCTAGCTAAACAAATGAAAACTAATTAATCTGTGTCACATATTACGTTATAACATTGTGTACCGACACCAAACAATTCAAACTAACTCCCCTACTACATAATATTGTTAACCAATTTCAAATTAATTGTTAATTTTAGGTACCTTTGTTTTGCGTAATGAACAGAGGTGATGCTAAACGATATCGTAATTAAGACTCAATTAATCACCCGGAGCAATTTATTTAATAACTCTTAACGAGTCCGGAGTCTTTAATAGACTGCCCTCAAAGGTATAGTCTCAATCAACTATTAGCTTTGTTGGGATCGGATTACACGGTGCTAAACTGTTTGGAAAAATGATAACGATGTTAATGAGAGACCTTTCAGGAATCTTGTTACAGTGGTCGATTATGTAAACCTAAATTTTAAGGCTGATCGGAAAAGGTTGAGGTTGAACCGCTGGTGTTAGCTTAAAATCGTAAGTTTAATTTATCAACAAAATGTAGGCACGATATGCTTTTCTCTAACCCTCAAGATCCGTTGTTGTATGATTAAAGAAGTAGGCCAGATGTTGTGTGTTTATTTTCCTTAAAACTGTAGTTAGAAAACATTAATAATTGTATTACACAAGAAGGTGCACCGAACCTAGAGCAATTAATGATTGCTTATCTGTAACATAAAGGTCGTGATGAAAATATAATTCAGAATCCCAAAATCAGAAAGACAAAGCGATAATTTATAGAATTACTTATTCTTAACAAACGAGCCAACAACATGTTCTCATGTTTCGTACATTAGCTTTCGTGAATGGAATCGGTTTACATGTTACACGAGGTTTCTTTTATTGTAATTACATTTTCATATTGCGTTAATTCCATACCTACATGGATGATATTAACATTATTTTGCGCAATCTGAAATTAATACTACTTTCTACGCATATATTTAAACTTTTCCTCACCCTTCTTTTAATTAGTGTAATGGAGAACATAATTCAAAGCCAAAGGAAAGAAAATATTTTTTTTATATTAATTAATATTTAAATAGTTACATTTAACATTTTTCCTCGTCTATTTAGTTCCCCTTACTTACTTCTTGCAATAAAACACGATTTAATGGAAAAAATTAAAACAAATGAATCAAGTTTTAATCCACAAAATGAATATTTATATTTAGAATCTGTATTCATCATTTTGTATACAATTCATCAGAATTGACAAATGAGGTTTTATTATTCCACTCCATTTGTTGGTGAAGTAAAATACCTTGAAATCGAGCTATGAGTATTTCAAAACGAAAGGGAAATTAACGTAGGTAATAAAAAAGAGGAACCATTTTCTCTTGTGTCCAGGTAAAAATTTTGTACCTACATTTATTCATTACATTTTTGTACATAATTTTTACACAATTTCTAACTGTCGTTGGTTGCATGGAAGAATATATCAAAATATCTATTTTAATTTTAGAATTAAATAAAGTTTAAAGTTCGTAGTTGGCCGCTACGCTGCTACGCCGCTACGCCGCCGCTACGGTGCGGTTTGCACTAAAAGCCAAGTCAGCGATATCACTACATATCTACATAGATTTACAACTGCCAACATTTTATCTTCATGTAAAAGTTATCTTAATGTGATAATTTCATGTCAATGCATTAGTAAAGTGATCAGCCGTCAATGTTATGCAAGGTTAATAAGTCAAAACTTCACAAGAGCGTCCAAATTGTATTAGGAATATTTAGCTTAATTTCTCAATCAGTGCGAACGTTTAAAGTAGTTGCCAGTTTCGACTTTCAAAGCCATATTTAGAATATTTCTTAAGATTTTGTACCTAAATATTTCTTTACTTATATTGATGAGAAAATTATTTAGTTTAATTCTGTTTAGGCACAGAAGTGCCCGTAGACGGTTATTTCAAATTGGTTTAATAAATCTGAGCATGCTACATTTATAACCTGTCTGTCTACACCGCGTTTGCATGTTATACTCGTATTCAACGATTAATTTGTTTGAAGTTTAGTTAATGAATGAAGCTATCAATTACCAAGAGGGTGATAATTTTAAACAATAATAATTGACCATCTTTACCATAAATTATTTTTAGTGCGATCATCCGTACTACACTATGTTAATTTACAAAAGGCGTTTCTCTTAACCCGCAATAGTATAGCGTCAATACATGCATAAAAAAATACCATAAAAAACATGTTTTTTATAATAAAATATTCATAAAATCATTAAATTGAAACGTAAAAGATACACTTGTATTTCAACGTGGAAAGACAAGTGCGAAAATTGCGCGTGTAAGTACAGAGTGTTTCTTTTACGTATCAATATTTTATTATAAAAAAAAAAACAATAAACATTTTAATGGTAGTATTTTTTTAGCATGTATTGTAACTCCTTTTGTTATTTAACATACTGTATGTAACATAATTCAATGAAATGGCGGCACACACTAGGTAGATCATGATCTGGGTTCGTACATGGGTTACTTTTTATTATTCCAGTAGTACGTTTCAGAAATTAAATTCATGAAGTTCCTAAAAATACATTCTAAAGACATGTTAAGCCCTGGACAGAAGAAAGGTGAAATTAGCGAGTCCATTGCGTTATAAATGGGTACCTGGGCAGGATTGATGAGATCCTGCTGACGGTGCACCGGTGAGATTAATAGCTCGATCGACTGCTTAAACGATAAACAGTATGATTTGCGAGATAAGGCTCTCAATGACCGTTCATGATTTTCTGTTGACTTTAATAATAGGTGCCAATGATCCATTATTTATTTTCTTAAAAATATACTCGCAATTATTATGATCATCATAAAGAAACTTTTTTTCTTGGTAATCGAGAGTATGTAACCTATTTGAACTTAGCTGTAATTTCTAACTAGATACAACACGTTAAGAAAGTTGTACTATAGGTACACCTCTGTTTAGGCCTTCGGGGAATGCAGGCGTCATGTTATAATAAATTGAAGTTTGAAAATAAAAATAAATTGTAACTTGAATGTTTGTTATTTTAATATGAAGAAAGAGGAATGTTTTGATGAAGAGAACTTTCCATTGTTAGCTTTTAAACTTTTATCTGTTGCTCTTACGTAAATGGCTAGAATAAACGATGAAATGAGATCATCATCGATAAAAATACATTTATCCATTCACCCCTTGTCGTAGTACCACTAACACAGGGTTATAGTAGTCGCGTCACCACCCATGACATTTATATGATAATTTTATTGTAACTCCTACGAAAAGATGGGTAAAAGTGCAAATTATCGAAGCGAGCGATGGACGCAACGATGACAACTATGTATGTTCATGTGTACCACAGAGTAGTAATTTGTATAATTTTTGCATTCGAGAAGGACCGCGGGCGACTGTGAACGTTCCGGTCCGTAAACATGGAGTCGCTATTGGTTGAACGAATACTTGTTGCATGGGACCCGTGGGTACTGTCGCTTGTTTTTATGACGCACTGTTCAGTTTATTTAACATGTTAGTTTGCTCTAGTAATTTGTAGGCTTCAGCTTATTTTGGCCTCTGGGAATAAATAATATTTGGATATAGGATTTACTTTTTGGCCAAAATCGACCTGAGGAACATTTTCTTGGAGTATGAATTTGTAACAACGCAAATATAATGTGTGTTTTTGATGAAACAACATTCAACTTGGCTCAAGTCAAAATACAACTTTAAAACGACTTCGTACAAATACTTCAACGTATTTATAAAAAGGCAGCAAGAAATAATAAGTTGAAGCCGGCTGTCATGTCACACGTCTGCGCTAAGCCTTCATCGCATTGCAAGATAGAACCAGCGCGAAGCAATAGGAGCAATATCCGGTGATAGATTTAAAAGCATTTGTCAACTCGAGCGTGGTCTCTAGGCAAAGAAAACTATGGATTTGCTTCTTTTCTATGAACCCTTACGATAAGTGTACCTTACACTATTATGAAAACAACTAAATCCTAAATTCATGAAATGAAATGAACTTCATTTTTCATCTTATACATAATGAGACAAATACTGAACGTTTCTAACTTATACCCTTCGCTATATATACGTTCACGTAGCTTTCTTCGAGTTTATTTATTACTTTTCCAACACTTTGTTTAGTACCAGGACCGACAAGGTACCTGATCCATCGCCTGTCCTACAAAAGAGGGCCATTCGAGGATTAACCTCCCCTAAGTCTATATTGAAAGAAATATTATTTACAAAGTGTAAATATTTTCTCCTTATTTATATTTACGAGACTCTCGTTTTTAACGTACATAGCGGAACTTTGAGATCTTCATTATTCAAAGAAACGATACCCGAGTGAAACAACAAACAACAAAGAAAGAGATGCCGTTGACCGGTAATTAAAAATGTATAAAAGACAACGACGACCTGTTCGAACAGGTGCAATTTACATGTAAAGGCGGTATTCTGTTCACGACACATTGTGCACAAGTTCTGAGCAGTAAACTAACAAAAAAACTTGCATGAATGCAAGATAGTATTTCATTGGTATTCAAAAGGTGAAATAAGTTTTCAAATAGGGAATAGGAGAAAACTTTTTAAAACACAGTTTGTCAAAAGTCAATCCGTTAGTGTGCAGCCAACCTTAGGTCACCCGAGCAAGTCGCGATAAAAGCGGGAAACATTTATTCTTGATCTTTTTGTTTTATATAGCCTGAGCAATTTGTTGCGAAGCCCGACAGAGAATTTCTCATGCCGACTTGATGCCCATCTCTATTATCGAGTCGCATTCAATATTGTGTCTACTTATATATTACTTTGATTTCACGATTCATTTTACATTTATTGTAGCGACGAAGATTGAAACTTATTCTAGTTCAATTCATAATTATTCGACATGATTAAAAAAGTAATGAGAATAGTGTTAATAGTGCGGTTGAAGAAAGGTTCTGTAATGATTCTTTACTTCTTAAGATATTCAATTTGTAAAATAATTTACTCGTAAAATGAAAATTTACGTAGGTAATTTTAATGAAACGTATTTCGGTGTATATTATAATCAACGTATGTAAGTGAACGAGAGCCCGCATTAAAAGTTCTCCAACTACAACTTTGCTCGACTGCACGTTACCACACTGGTTTTAGGTTAAACAACATTTTATTTACCCTAATAAAGTGTTCCCAAACAGTTGCTAGTATAATAAATCAGGGTCTCCGCGCAAAAACCAATTATGTAAGTACCTTTATTGTTCATTTTCCTTCGTAATGTAATTCCAACCTTAACGTCAAAATTCGTTTCCTTTGCACGGTAACGTTCAAAGGATTTATGACCGAACCTAAAATCTAACGTCATTAGCGTTTCTTGTAAAATTGCGTTTAGGAGTAAATCACTTGAAATGAAAAGTCATTGAAAGACTGAACCGATAATACCTATACGAGTGTATTTGTGTAACGTAGGTAATTTTATTTCTTAATTTGAGATAAATCATCGATTAATTATCATCAATTTCGTGCTATTAACTAACTTTCTAACCATTACACTGTTCCAAAACTAGAGGAGGAGCTCGTGGCTAAGTAATGATAGCCGCACGAGTCGATCCATCAGGTTAAGCTACGCTTGCCGGGGTTGGTCTGTGGATGGGTGACCATCTTTACATACCGAGACTCCTCCGTGCGTCATTCGTGGATCTTTGACAGTCGTTACGGGTCGTCAGAAGTCTGAAAGTCTGACAACCAGTCTTACCTAGTTATAGATGCAATCCACGACTACGCGCCCTAAGAATACTGGTATTCAGCTGCATCCGGTTAGACTGGAAGCCGACCCCAATATAGTTGGGAAAAGGCTAGGCAGATAGACACTGTTCCAAAACTAAAAAGTAAATTCAATTTAATTTTTTTAAACTGACAATTGCTAACCACTTTGCATCAGCTAATAAAATCCTTTTCTAATCTTACAATATCGAAACAATTACTCACACACCATGACTAAGAACATAAGTACTCAATCTTTCAGTGTGGGTTTTTTAACTTATCCTTTCATTATGGAACACGCATTCGCAAAGGCATCCGGATTCTCACAAAATGGTGGTAAGTACTCGCCGTCGTAAAGACATTTATCAAACGATTCAAAGCACTTGATCCTTTAAGTCTTCGAACATTCAAAGCTTTTAGAAGAATGATGTTTATGCCATGACTTCGAATAGCTGTCGTTACAAAAATTAATGGCGAGAGTAACTGTTCGGCAATTTAACAACGAATTGCCGACAACCTGCTATTAAGTGCCACCTGTAACACGGCTTACATCTCGATATCATTTTAAGACCGTATAAAACGTTTTTATCTCACGTAAATCTAATGAGTACTTGTTCTATTCTTAGAGTAAATCATCGAAGTTAATGTATGGATCTTGTTTTCACGATTTTTTTGACAATACCCACATATAGACACACACCTACACCTATTCATAGGAGTGCCTTTTACTTTAGATTAAACCTTTACAAAATGCGCGATGGTTTCACGTTACTAAGAAAGCATAGAGAAGGAAAAGGTATCCTGCCAAAGGTTACACTTGCAATGGGATTCATTTGCCAAACGGTATTATAGTATCAGTTCAAAATGGAATAAACCTATTTTCGTTGGCTCTTCGACAAAGACGGTACGATTTCGTTGGATATTTGTCAGTTTGATTCAATTACCTAAATCACGTCACACATTGTTCTTGTTTCGATATTTCGTGATCCCGGGAGGCTAGTGAGGTATTTCTTTGCAAAACAGTCGTCTTCGGGGTCCCATCGGTTTGTGTCGATGTTCCAATTTGTCAACATAAAATAGACAGCGGCATCGGTAGACCGACCCGACCCGGTGTACCGCTAGACGATATCCCTACGTCAGTGTCTCTGATGGAGACATCTGCACCTGACGTAAATTTATCTTTGCTTAATTCAAAACGATATGATCCTTCCAAATGTTTCTTAAATAAAAATAATACTGTACATTTCCTTCTTATTTACCCGAACTATTTTCATTATTACTTGTCGACAGACTCATTATTGCGCTATCTGAATCCAGCTTGATGCTTTTCTCAGTTTCAACTTTAAATATCTGCATAGTTTTATTAGCTCTTCAAATGCAATTTAATGCAGATCTGGCGGAAACGGTTTCTCCTTTGCCCGTAGCTCAAAGCTCACTTGAACCAACATTGAAAATTCTACAGAAAATACTTGCGTGAAATGTTATATAGCACACCTACAAATTTGTGTATATTTATAAGATTGTATTTCTCATCGCTCGGTGGATACATTATAGATATTGTCTACATAGGCTTGGCTTTTGAGATAGTGGTTTCCAAGACAAAAATGAGATTCGGGAGGCAAAAAATCATGTTTTTTCACTAAAGCGTAGGTACATGAAAGTAATCCTTTGTTGATAACTGGATTACGTACCCGTTTAGTCAATATTTATGATCCATTTATCCAAGAATAACAGGTAAAAATAATTTTAACGAATACGTCAACTAGACTACTCCGGAGAAAATGCATGAAAAAATAATGGAAAAGAACTTCTCAACCACTAAAGTGCCTACTGTTAAGAAGAACGAAGAAAAGCTTTTAGTTATAAAAACTATCGAAATAAAAAGGTACAAAACGTAGTACGCTAACTCACAAAGAAACAGCTCGCCACTGGGATATGAACGTTTTAATTTGATTAAAAACTACGGAGATGGCTTAAGAACTCTTGAAAATGTTAAAAGTACTATCCAGGTCTAACAATGGCTCTTAAGCCCAACTCTACTCATTTATTAAGCTATTCGTCAGAAATAGACAGACGATACAATTCATTCTCTTCCAATCTTTCCAATCTCGCTGTTATAAATCTGAACAACTCTCTCGGTATGGAAATGAAGTAACAAACCAGTACAACATGATTGATAGGGGAAATAACAAACCAGTCACACTGTAGCAGAAATAAATACCGACTCAAAAAAAATACACAAGCAATTTCATGCTGACACAAGTACGAGGAAATTCGCAAAACCTAATATCGATATTTGAAGTCAACTCTAAAAGCCAACCTGTAAGTGAGGGTAAAATTACCTTCCCGGGAAAATTAAGCGTGTCGGTCCGTCTAGTTAAAAGTGCTATAATTCTGTGGGCGATGCTTAGATTACGTAGTTTACTAAATACCCTCGCCCACGAGAATGAATTACCTGTTAATGAAATATTCCCACGAAAATACTCCTGAGCGCACCAAAGGTAAATATTATGATATCTCAACCAACGATCTGACTTGAGCCCGTTCCTGTAAGAGATAGTGACTTAATAAGGCAACAATCAAGTTGATGCTAAAGAATGGCACAAAGAAATAAGAAAGCCTCTTAGCCTCCACGAACGTCTGAAATTTTAAGTTTTCTCGTGTTTTTCTCTACTCTACTTTTGTTTTTGACCTGTGGAGATATTATGGGGCAACCTTTATATTTTATTTATGTCAATCATAAGATCTTGGGTTAGGTTGTTTTTTGTATCTCCTTTTACAATTTGTATGTACTTTTCATAGGAACATTGCAATTCAAAAGGAACTGAAACAAGCTAATATGGAACTAAGTACTTAAACATTTCTTTGTCGTAAAACAAAGCATGTTGTAATTAAACAATACTCAGACAACAGTTGTTGGTTCAATGTTTACTTTATACAGAATGCAGAACTCCCCGGGAGTTATGAATGACCTACATTCGAGTCATCATGATCTAGATCAACAAGTGGTCAACCGAACTATAATACCGTTTTGATGAATTCGTTGAGAAATAATAAAACACTGTTAAGGGAAATAATTCTAAATATACGAAAATATGCGAATTACAAGAAAACATTAAAATACTTACAAGCAAAATAATGTATTTTGAAAAACAAATTATAATATCCTTCCTTAATAAGCAATTTAAACAGAAATTCGTTTACTTCACGCTTCTCGGATCCGATAAAAAGCCAAATAAAATGAGTTTCTGGACTGTAGTCAAAAATGCGATTCAGGCTGTGAAATTAATCACCGAATAAAAAATATAAACCTACAAAGAGACCGAATTGTGAGCGAGAGCCAAATCGGCCACTGGCAAACATCAGGCAAATTGGACTAGCACGAAATGGCCAAACATTTTCAAATTAGAACTCTCTACTCAGGTAGACAATGTTACAGCGAAAAATATAAATAGCATTCCATATTCAAAATTTGGTTTAAAAGTTCGTGAATATGTGCCAATCTTATACATATAACTCGATTTTTTATAACTGTGTGCTTGGAGCTGTCAAACTCGTAGGTTGTTGTATTGAATTCAACCGCCCGCGTACCTCCTCAGTGCCCCGACGCCTCTTAGTACGGCTTACACAACTCGTGTCGTCTGCACAGTTCTGCCATATTATTTGTTAATTTGATATTGATATTAATAAAAAATAAATTTAAAAAAAATGACATTGACAGGCGCACCGATATAAAATCAGGTTATATGTACAAAAGAAGTTGTCGGGACCAGGCAAGTCTGTCAGATCCAGTACAATTTTAGTACGTACTCTATTTCTCCCCACGCAATAAAATGTCTTTGGAAAAAAAAATACGATTATCACATTCTTTACGCGACTCCTTGCTTGTTGAAAATGAATTATAATCTTCATACCATTGCCATTGCCATATATTTTGCGGGATTCAGTCGGAAGCTGCAATTTCTCGGCAAACATTCTCGTACTATTCAAGCAGTTCAAGTTAAACTAAGCATATATGCAATGCTTGGATCGTGGC
This sequence comes from Xanthia togata, assembly GCA_963853775.1. Taxonomy (NCBI): domain Eukaryota; kingdom Metazoa; phylum Arthropoda; class Insecta; order Lepidoptera; family Noctuidae; genus Xanthia; species Xanthia togata. The sequence continues at coordinate 15,322,269 of OY970793.1, forward strand.
ATATGAAGTGGAATTAACGCCTAATTAGCCTGCAAGCTATGCAGCAAGAAACTAAGGCTATGAACGAGACTACAGCGAGATTCAGTCGTAAATCCATAGATGAAATTTTCAACCTTCTACTGCTTGAATACGAGGCTTTTGGCTACTTTGTACCTATGTATGTTTTTTATGTCATTTTGTTGAATGTGCGTTTTGATTGTGCAGAATAAACAATTTTTCATTAATGTTTTATTTATTTTAACGTAAGTAACGTGAGTAGAAACGAAAGACAGAAATAAACTTAAGGATATCGAACTATTTCTAAAAATATATTGTAAGTCCTCTTAGGAAAATTCTTTAGGTACTGTATTTTGTTATCATCACAAAATCTTAATTGATAACATAATTAAATTTTTAATACGTTGGACCACTTATGCATTTAATATAATCTGACCTTTTTTGTCACTAAAGATTCTCAAGAAGCTATCAGCTTCTCAAATAGCATGAATGTTGTTAGTGGTTATTAGTACCACAAGCTTTGGGTATACACTTGTTAGTCCAGGTGAGTTATGTCAGCAGGTAAAAACATTCGTTCAAAGAGTCTACTCCTTTGTTAATAAAATTCCAATTATGGAACAATGAATGTCAATTGATTTGTAAGATTAAGGTTTCCGACATCCTATAAGTTTGCCACAGCAACGAATGTACTGTAATTGGAAAAAACGTGTGTATCGATTAGTGTTGATGTTTTCAAATATCAGAAAAGAAAACACTTTGAAAGTGATAATAAAGAGAGATTTATACAACATGCTAAGATATATTTTCGCGCTAGAATGAAGAAAACCAGAATAACTATAAAATGAATCACCTAGTTGAGGCTGCGAACTGTTCACCTTTGTATATAAGCCAATATGACTATCATATATTAAGCTTCTCCCCTGTAGTGAAAAAATATGCGGTAGGTCACAGAAACGACACAATATTTCGAAATGTGTGCTCGCTCGGAATGAATTACTGCCTTCTGCAGAACCGCCCACTTCTCCGAATGACAGGACAATGTCAGTTATTGTTAGAAATAAAACCACAAGGATTTGCTTACTTATTATATAGCCGCTATATAGCCGCTTTATTCAAAGGTTAACTAGTCCACTGGTATCTGTTACCTTTCTGTAAGATATACGACCTCTTTTCTAGCACTGCTTCTTTTTCTCCAAGGTCCAACAGTGAAGGTAATGTCAAGCCGTTTGCTTATGTACATTATTATTCACTTTTACAATTAAGATATTCTACGAAAACTGCTTCAGTTTTCGTAACATTAGTCAAGACGAGAGCATTGTTACTCACATTGCAAACGTCGTAATTAATCAAAATGACGTATCCTGAAACGAGTCATGTAAAATTGCAGATACAATCAAGTACGGCTGTAGTATTAATTTGACGATAGCATAACTATTAATAAACTCATTTGAAGAGCTCCATCGAAAACTAGAATAAATCAATAGAACTGATTTATTGTAGCTGAGCAAACAGCTATAAATCAAAGGCAGGCGCGGCACTGGCCGCGTGTACTAGCGGTACAGTACTACCTATGACGTTTTATAAAACCAGTGTGACGTCATAAACATCATGTTCATTAAACTGAACAAGAAAAGCATATATTTATATATATATTTGAGAACGTAGGTACGTGCAATTATGTGAGTGGGAACTTCGGAATTATCTTGAGAAAAGACGAGCTTCAGAAAAAAAAAAAAATTACCTTCGGGGCTGCATCGGGACCTATATGGAATTATGGAATTACTAAATAAGATGATATTATTATATGACTTATGAACAAGATGTTAATTTGTATACATATAAGTTTTATAGTTATTTTCATATGACATCTCAAAGACGTAGATCATGTATAAATGTCTTCCTTTGAACCTATTATAATTGCAAAGGTGGAATTTCCTGCACATTCTTCTCCATACGAAAACTTCCTTTTGGAATAGGCGACTAGAATCAATTCTGTTTTTTGTAAATTATGAAATTCAAACGTGCCTTTAATGTGCCTAATTGAAATAAATTATTTGACTTTAACTTTAAAAGCATTTTTCCTTTTCCTTTAGACTAAGAAAACGCGCTCTTTAATCCAGAATTCTAATAGAAGAATTTATACTTCGTAATCACGGTAAGTGTTTGGAATAAGAGCAGAGTCAAAAACAACAGTCTGCATTTCTATAAATTGGGACAAACATACAAAATATGTTTACATAAAATTCAAAAACAATCTCACCTGAAAATGGTCACATTCTGTTTTTACCTTTTATCATGTTTTCTCACAGAAGGGAAATGGAAAAAGTTCTGTATTTAATTTAGCTGATATTCCAAACAGGATTTTGAAATGAAATAACTCGTGAAAAGATTCTAATTAAAACTTTTAAATCACCTGACAACAAAGAGGGTTTTTCGTATTGACATGGATTTATCATCATACCTATATGACATGAAATAATGTTGTTTGTCTATAGGGTGCTACTCTTATGCCGTCGGTAGCAGCGAATTTTCGTGTACTAGGACTTTATGGCAAAGTAGGTTGCATCCGCGCGTAATTTCAGGCCAGCCCTTAACTTCGTTGTGGTAATTTTATCAGCTTCCTTCGAGTGGCTAGCTTCCTGGACGGCTACTATAGTATCCCTTAGATTTATTTTTAAGTTCAGCGACCGTTAATATTATTGAATTATCTATAAAACAAAATAACTTACCTACTACAAAATCGCACCAACCTACATATATAAAGACAGCAAGGGCTTTTCGACGAGAGGACCGAATAGATGTCAAAGTCAAAGTCAAAGCCAAATAATTTATTTCAATTAGGCACAAAAAAGGCACTTTTGAACGTCAAATTTTACAAAAAATAATAAAACTGATTCTAGTCGCCCATTCCAAAAGGTAGTTTTCGTATGGAGAAGAATGGGCAAGAAACTCCACCGTTACTCTTTTAAAAAAATCATTATATCTTGTATACACTTATTATATAATTATATGTGAAGACAATGCACCTAGAATAAGATTACTATACCACGATAGGTAAAAAGAATGAAAAATGAAGGAATGACATAATTATGTGATAGATGCATGGTGCTCACATACTTACAAATATTGAAAATTATACTATATTTCTAACATTATAATAAGTAATACTAATAATAATAAGTCAGTGTGTGAGTTCAAGTAATCACAAAAAATAAAATAAAATAAATGTTTAAAAAAATAATTATTATACAATTAAATTAGCAACCAGTTCGATTTTGTCTAGATTCTGAATTGTCCTATGGAGCAGGACCAGCATGTTTCCAAGCATTTTTATCTTGGATATAATCCTCTAATTTGTAATATGCTTGTTTACAAAGTGTACTTTTTACATGATTTTTAAATTTTCTTTCATTTAATTCTAATATATCACAAGGTATTCTGTTGTAACATTTAACACAGTACCCCATAAAAGATGTATTTACTTTAGATAGTCTGAAAAATGGTTGATCTATTTTATCTTTATTTCTAGTATTAAAATTATGTCTATTATTAAAAAGATGTAGATTTTTTCTCACATACATAATATTTGAATAAATGAATTGGCAAGGTACCGTCATAATATTAATCTTTTTAAATAGTTCCCTGAGAGATTCGCGACGACGTAGATTATAAATGGCTCTGACAGCTCTTTTTTGTAAAACAAAGATGGATTCAATGTCAGCAGCCCGACCCCACAGTAAAATGCCATACGACATAATACTGTGGAAGTAGCTAAAATAGACCAAACGCGCGATTTCTACATCTGTTAACTGTCTTATCTTTCTAACAGCATAAGCGGTCGAGCTTAGCCGCCCCGCGAGAGATGTTATATGGGGTCCCCATTGTAATTTCTCGTCTAGCGTGATTCCAAGGAAAACTGTTTGATTAATAAATTCCAGTTTTTCTCCATTCAATATGTGTTACCGTAAACCAATCTTGGACCTGAACAATAGAGCTATTCACGTCGTCAAGATTTGGTGACCGTCGGTTTATTTTAAAGATCAATGATGTGTCATCTGCAAATAACACCATCTTTGGCTGATTTAGAAATATTTGGGGTAAATCATTAATATAAACTAAAAAGAGGAATGGACCCAATATCGAACCTTGAGGAACGCCCATTACCATTTCAGACCCTAATGATGGTTTTTGAATGCCGCAAATCACGGAGTTTTAGGTACATTTATGGAATACAAATATTCAGCTGCCTCCAAAAAGTTACCGGCCAGTCATCACTGATTTACTTTCCGTAGCGAGGGAGGGAATCAGAATATCAAACACCTTAGGTTTGCTGACATACTGACCTCGTAAAAGATTAATTTGAGCTAATATAAGATAATATGACATTGACAATGTATTTTATGTCGGTCCACATCGTCAAACCAAGTTCGGTCGAGATACCGAACTTGCGGGTGACGGAAATTCTATAGGTATGTTAGTTGAAGATATTTTATCTACCAATGAATCTTTTATACCTCTGCGCCTGTCAAGAAATTCCAAATTAGTTCCCTAATTTCCGGATCAAACTTTTTACTATTGTATGGAATTGTTTATTTCAAGATGCATTTTAGTACCTACAACAATCCAGCGATAATGTCAAAGTTAATAAGTACATATTTTGTGAGTCTAAGAAGATCTAGCTAAAGCTAAGCCGTGAAACGACGTGAAAGCCCGCCATAGCAGGGTAGCTAACAACATCTTAATGATTTGTTAATAACTCGTAAGTAAACACAAATATAATTTACTAGCTTTTATCCGTGGCTTCGCTCGCGTGGAGGTTGAAAATTATCCCACAGAAACGTACTAACAGGATAATCACTTTCGCATTTATAATATGAATTAGGATATAAAAAACAGACTGTTCCACGAGAAAGAAACCAGAGTTATTAAGCTTTTGCTGGTTACGGCTGTAACCAACCTCCTAACTTTAAAAGGAAACCCCAAAAATTGTGCAAGACCCGCATGACCACCGCCACAGCCGATTAGCACCTATGCTTGCGACCACTAGACGGTAGGAAGTTAATAAAATTTACAAATAATTTACTGACCTCCACGAGCAATTCTATGAAGATTTTATTGTTGTTGTGCATAGCTATATGTGGTGAGAAACTAGGATTTATTGCGAAACATATCGAGACGCGCAACAGCTGCGTTCATGCACCGAGCTCTTTACGACAGAATTTAATCAGGAACCAATTACGTAAGTGACAGTACCGTATTTGATAGAGCGTTAAGAATAACTAATACTCCACTTAATAATCACAGTTTCGGAGAAATTTTGGCCAATTTTAGTCGTAACGGGAATTATTTGCTACATATTTTGCTGATGGACGATGCTCATGCGCCAACATGCCAAGCTTGCTGGCTCGCTAAGCCAGTTTTAACCACGACACGAGGTGGTGGTCTATGGCTCGTAGTAGAAAACGAATTTCTTTTGGTGGTGGTATCACATGTGGTGTCTCCATCACATGTACAATAAAAATCTTTCCGTAAAACTGGCTTATTTCTTTTTATCATCATTGACTCACTTTAATTATATTCACTTAAAACTTGGCACAAAAGTAAGCAGAATTCAGCTGGATCCGGTTAGGATGAAGCCGATCCCAACAAAGTTGAGAAAACACTAGGCAGATTGATTGATTAATTAGATTCACTTATCTTTCCTAACAGAATCTGTGTCCCTTTCCTTAGTTCTAGGTATTAATTTATCAAATCAGGCACACCGCACCACCGACTATTCGCGAAAGCTATCACAATTTAATTGGCAATTTGTGTATTACAATAATGACTGTTTCACAAAGCCACATACGTGATACATATTCATATCACTCGTATTTGTTCAGTATTTAGACTTTTGTCATATAAATTGGATAATTAGTGAAATCTCTGTGGAGGAAACAAAGGAAGATAGTCATTATGTTTTATTAATATTTGACGTTTGTTTAGGAATAGGTATCTATAGCTATGTTAATCTGCATGGGATAGTTTGTAAACAAACCCCAAGCTTTGACTAAATCTGAATGCATCGATTGATTATATCGATTGATGATTGATTGGTTTGATAAGGGTTCATTAGGCAATAAGCGTCAGACAGCATTTGTCTGGCATTAATACTGAAATGAACCTTTTTGACGCAGCCGTGAAGCACATACTATTATTGCTACAAGATTATTTTCACTTTTTATTTTGTTATTATTTGTTTCACGATCTGTGTCTGTGTTTCTTTATTTGATTATGTATCAATTTTGTTAGCACGTACTTCTTCTTCGTAGTGCTATTGGGTTTTCTATCAGGAATTTCTCAGTAGCAGCCCGGAGTCTGGATTTGTGCCCAGTTGATAGCAATAGGCTCACCCCCTATTACATGGGACTAAAATACAACTGGCGAAATGTGGGAGTTTCTATAAGTACACCTGTAATGTGCCTAACCCTTTGGGGATTACAAGCGTGATGTTATGTCATGTAGTTATCTATGGCTATGTTAATCTGCATGGGCTAGTTTATAAACAAAACCGTTAACTTACTCCTGAAAGCATACTAATGATATTATATCATAATTTTCGTTCCACGATATTTGTATTGTATCTTAAGTATAAGTACCTAGCGACAAAAATAAAGCTTTTAAACAAAAATATCCATCTCATATCTCTCATCTCATTATGAAATTTCCCTACTGCCACTGTTCCTTTTAGAACCCTTTAAAATACATTTCCTCTCGATACGAAACCGCGTGGCCGCAACTTGGCACGCACGAGTGCAATTAGTTTCTCTAAGCTAATATCAAGTAGATCACTACAATACGAGTACTTAGTATAGTACAATACGAGTACACAGTGAGTATACACATAAAACTTTTTGCCGTGTTTGTGTGTACTCTCACGACATCTTTAGTACCTATGAACCATTCTTTTCTCTTTCCTAATTGCTATACGGAGAAATATGAAAGTGATTTTCTATCCTGTTTTTTCTTTCCAGTTGAAAAAAGTGATTCAGATGATAGGTTTCGTTTTTACATTAGTATATTGGGTTCGTTATTTGCCATTCAATATCAAAACTCGAAATCGTGCCATTTGAAGCTATTCATAAAAGAAAACCTTTTAAGATATGAATGCTTGTCAAAATGCTATGTGCAGAGCTAACAGTGAAACCCCGGCGCCAAATGTTGGTTCCAACCAACTATTGGCAGAGTTGGGTTCGATGAAAAACCATTCAAACCACTCGGGCCGATTGAAGGCCAACGTTGGCAGTTGGTTTGATCCAAAGTTTGGAGGTAAGGGAAAATATTAAATGTTATTGAAAAGCTATCAACGGTATACCTCAGCATGTCAATCTCCATTCATAGTTTTTAAAACGTTTAACGTTTAATGACATTCTAACTGAAGTGTGCGTTCGGCAAAATGCAGCGAGTATTCAATTCGACATTCATGTATTCATTGTTATATAATACTTATTTTATGTTCTATATCTTTGATGTTTGAAGGAAGTTGATGATTCATATCAAGTGAAGAAAAGTAATTTTGATAAAAAAAAGTTAACGAACTGATCCAATGATCTATGTAGTTCTAGAAGACAATTAACTAGGGTCCATTTGTAAGCAGAACAGTGAACAAAACATGAGACATTCTAACTACTTCACGTTAAACCAGCAGATCAGTTATTCTATCCAGCAGCCGTTGACATCTCGAAACTGGAGAGGGTCAAAAAATTGTGAGAATACAATAAAACAAAATAAATCCTAGATAATTCTTCCTTACATAGATCTTCATAAGTTACTACAAAGTATCAGAGGCGACGGAACTGTTCGTACGTAATGTGCGGAAAAGTTATGTTAGCGAACTTAGTAGGATTACTGCTGCAAAAGTTGCGGTTCATAACTACCTACACATGAAGTGTCACAATTCCCTCCATCCCCTCCCACCTCGTACGCGACGTGATTAAAAACTACTTGAGCATTAACTTCCTCAGGGATTACCGAATGGCGTTTCCCACCTTCTTCTTATGGTGGGTTTAGACTAAACGAACATAGAACCTGCACAAGAGCAAAAGCATTCTTTTCTTAATATTCATCATTTTAGTATGGAAAGTTTAGACTAACGAAAGAATGCTCAAAATCTTTTTGTGTAAATAGGGACGTTTACACCAAAAGAATTTGGTAGAGTGACGATACAATGTGTATTCGCTCGTTAGGTCTAAAGTCTAAACCGAGCATAAAACAAAATACTTTCTAAGTTATGACTGGCATTTGATTTAGATTCCCCTTGTAAATTATGAACGCGGAATCTCTTAACTGATACGAAAGTTTGGAGCCCGAAGGCTCTTCAGAAATTCAGTGCCGTAAACCGATTGCGAATTAGAATCTTAATTTTGATGTTTGAAACCCATGTTTTTGTCTACATTCTTCAGCTTTTCTTTAAATACGAAAACAGTTCCGTTTTAATCAAAATAATAATATCTCTGAGATTTAATAAACCAAACTACCTTCTCAATTAAATGTTTGTCCAACAATAAGATGGCATAAATTCTCGATAGTCTAATCTTTCCGGTGAACAAAGATTATCTGCTAACAAACTGAAAACCCGCAACAAGATGATTTGCAGTAATTATTCAGATTCCGTCACAAGAACACCTATTGTTTCTCTCGATCCCACTTAGCGACTTGTTCCGGATTCGCTGCAAACTTTAGTCTTTGCTTATTGTTACAGGCACTCGGTCCTACCACAAAAATATAGGCACCTACACCAATAACTTATATATAAACAGAAAAGTAAATACAATAGTTTGCGTAAGCCGTATACTGTACGAAAGCACAATAGTCTGTAGTATTCACCGCTTTCAGTGCAGATAACAGAGCTTGTCAACTTTCTAGAACCGTAATTTAAGATTGTGAATAGCGAAATGAAATGATGCCCCTCTGATCTTCAGCCTCGTGCCCCACATATCATAAGATCACAGTATTTCTTCAGTTGCAGTACAGCAGGGTTGCCAGCCCTACTATATAATATAGTATCCTACTATTTATGAGGCCTAAATACTTTAGGTACATCTAAAGAAAAAATATAGTAGGTGAAACTACTATTTTTTTCATTTCAATACAAAATGGCGAGATGATCGCTATAGGGCCAGTATTAATCTCATAAAAGCTGAATTAAAGGTGTTTTTAACCTTAATTTAGACTCAAAATTTTAGAGTGTAAAAATATTAAGTAGGTATAATATATGAGAAAAAAAAACCAGTTAGTAAAGGTTCATAGTTACTATATTTGATATTAAAAAAAGTTGGCAACCCTACAGTACCGCGAGTGAGCGCAAGCCTCAATCATAATAAAAAGAGTACATTAAAGTTGCACTTTCCTTTGCAAAGACAAGATTAAATATGTAGTTTAATGTTGTTTTCTAACTAGACTAACATTAACTCACTAAGTTATTCATAATTTAATACAAATTTGTGTGTGTTTTAATGAATATCATGGATTAAAAATAAAAAATAAAAAAAATATTCATTCAAAACTTGAGCAGTTATTTTTACGATTTTGAACTTCTTCTATCTAGTTTTTATTTTTATTTAGAATGTTATCTACTCCCGTCTGATGGAACCCATATCTGTGTCATCATCCGCGCAAATATTTGTGAAGATAAACTTTAATTGACTCAAAATAGCGTTCAAATGTGCTTTTAATGTTCTATAATGATAACGTTTGACCAATAGACATTATCTATAACCTCGGTACTACACTTTATTAGAAGGCATTCAACCTATTTGTGTAAATCACAGAACAACAATCTCTCTCTGTTAAGAGACTTATGTGCTATCGCGTTGTAAATGCGTCTACCTAGCCTTTTCCTAACTATTTTTGGGTCGGTTTCCAGCGGATGCAGCTGAATAACACGATACGCCTTTGTTAAATTATGATTCCCCGAGGTAAAATTAAGAGTTTTACCCCTATTTTTCTTAATACACGGCAAAATAATGTGGGCTGGAAAATTGGATCCCAACAGACAACATGTAATCAAAGTTGAAACACGTAAGCTGACAAGGAATTCCCTGCGACGTTACATGACGAATCATATGTTTTATTATGTTTTTTTTTATGTTTGGTAGGTACCTGATAACATTATCTTTGTGAAATAAAGATATATTTTAAAAGGGGAATCTCCTGTTATGAGTAATTTATAGTTACATGTTACAATCTCCTGGGACTTTTCATATTCTGTTTTATTTTTTATAAAACACGAGATCTCCGGGGAGTTTATTTTTGGGCACGTGCCTCCTTTTTCTAGAATGATAACAACTTGTGTTGTTACAGTTATGCAAATGATTGATATTATTGAATATCTCGTTTGTATCCACTTATGACTGACTAGCTTTGGTCCGCGACTTCACCCGTCGTGTATGTCGGAAAATATCCCACGGGGACGTACTACCGGGATTAAAAGTAACATAAGTGTTAATCCAGGTTATAAACTATATGTGTGCCAAATTTTATCCAAATCCATTCAGCTGTTTTTCCGTCGACTCGTTCCCACCCCTCGTAGCGATATTTTTTTTCTAATATATTGTTTTGACTTCGTTACTATTTTATTTTATTTATAGATAGATAACAACAAAAATAATTCGTGAAATTATTTCAATGAATTCAAATATATTGAGCGTTGAATTCTTGCACAATATTAAACTGATTAAATAATGAAATGATCAGATTGCAATGTAAAATTTATAAAGGTTTACCGCAGGAGTGACCAACAATATATAGCGTTACACTTCACACACTGATTTCCACGTTTTTAGTGATTTTTACAGAATTAGTAAAAAAAAATGTCCATTAAAAAATACCTATTTATATAGGTACAGTGTATCATATTGCGAGGGATATAAAAAGACACACATTGAAGTCCTTAAAGTGGTCCAGGTCCCTGGTAGGAAGCCAGAAAACAGGTAGAACGATGAAGATCTTTCCCTAGCGAGCGTTCCGCTGCAAACTGTCCGACATTTCCCCTTTTTCCTCTTCCCGCAATATTCTTCAATTCGTTGGTAGGTGAAAAAAATAAACGGCTAAATAACGCCGTTTATTTTTTACTCGGCTCGGGTTTCGCTCTGATTTAAATGTAATTTCTTAATTTATTGCGCCGGGAAACATAAAACAATTAAGCGACGGGAGCGAGAAAAGTGGCGTTATTTTTCGTGTTTGCTCAATTACACGAGTTTTTAATATCTGTGTTTACGGTGCGATATATTTATTTGAATCAATAAATATTGATAGTGTTGTATTTCTTTGAAATTGTACAATAGGTGACTATATATTTTGCATAAATAACTGTAAAAATAATATCGACAGAAAAAAAATGTTTGACTGCAAATAATTTGGGGTTATTTTTTGCATTTCATCAAAAAAATCCGTGGGTAAACCGTACCACATTGGGCAGAAAACTAGATCCTAACGTTGAAATAATCCGTCGGTCCCGAAATTGCGTAACATGTCTGTATAATTCGGTTTTTAACGAGGAAACTTGGCGAAATTTTATAACATTGGGCACATGTGGGCCCAGCTCCACAATATTGTCATACATATAATTGTTAAACCCTCGTTTATCTTATCTGTATGGCATTATTTTAATCAAGTCGAACATTACATCATATAGACTGTAATCTATTCGTAATAATGTGCCCAAAATGTTTACAACAGTCAAGTTTATATTTTTTTAAATATATTTTATATATAAATATGATATAACCATGAACTGAATTATGAGAGCATATTTTAAAAACCATTTACACCTTGTTTACAAACTTCATTTTAAATAGGTTTTTAATCATTGTTTATTTTTTTTATTATTACAGAAATTAAAAGTCAAACTTCATTATCATCAATCCTAAGAAGACTATTTAAAAAGTAAATTGAATTCAATTATTTTCTTAAATAAATCCTAAATATTTGTTAAAACTTTAATCAAAGAACAGTTTACCTAAAGAATTAAAAAAAAATGTCTACTCGTCTTCATATATTTTAATTATAGTCGTAGGTACCTTGAGTTTTATAAGTAAAATTTTATGTTATTTTAATCGCAAATTTCCTCGTTACTCTACGTTCTATTCAATCATATAATCATTCGAGTTTTTTTGAAAGTTTAAAGTTGGTATAATTTATTACAACATTTTTTATTTCTGTAAAAATAAATGTATGGTAATCTAGTCGAGTATCGTGAAATAGTTTACAATTTAAAGTATAATAGTGCACTCACCTTCGACAGTCGGAGTTGTCACGCCGACGAAAACTTCGAAACTAACTGAAAGTTCGCGGAAAATGTTCAGCTAAAGTAAAATTCACTTTACAAACTTAGTCACAACTCACTGGATGATGTCGTTGTTAGAAAATAAATGTGTTCAAGTTAAATGTGGTTAGTTATAGTGAGATTATATTATGTGTTGTCCGTTCGCCAAGTTCTTGTTGGAACGTTTGGGCGCGCCAAAGTTGTGTGTCGATGGGTTCGGGCTTCGTGCTTATATCTCTCGGAAAGCGGAGCCTGCGCGCATGCGCGACTGCCATTCATGTCACTCTCTCAATGACCGCCCTACACACGTCATCGTGTTTTAATTATTAAAAAAAATATATCATCCATATCATCTGACTGTACTTTTTATTCTTTGTTCAAAAATGTGTCATTTTTTCTGACATATGCGTCAGGTATAACCTAAACATAGATAAGATAAAACTCAAGCCTTTTCAAGGCTAAGACTTAAATATTATCTTCTAAAATTACCTGCCCGATACAAATATCGTTAACTCATACGAGCTTTAAAATAAATTCTTACCAAAAAATATCGTTATAAACGCAAGGCCGCAGGAACTGTCATTAATTTAAACTTCTCTTGTTTCTTTTGAAGTCACTTTTCTCAGTTTCAATCAATTAACTAACCAACGTGTTTTAGCTACTATAGGTATTCGGTACCTCTAACAGAGGCAAGACAAGTAAATTAGCATAATATCGTATTAGCGGGTCTAATTCGATTGATATGTCGTGAGCTAATATTATACTAGCCGTCACATCCCTATTGTTCCTCTTATGAGTACTATTAGCAAAGTACATTATATCGCAGGAATTGTAAAAGTTAGCTACCGTTGTAATTAGGTACAGACACATAAAATACCTATTTCAGTCAGCATGACTACTCACAACCATTCGACAGACTTCCGAGTCGAAAATGACACATTTTCGGTTACCAGTACCCTAATTACGTAATACACGATCAATCGGAATTCGAATAGTTTTGAAACAATCGGTTAATCCATTGATTCATAAGTTCGAAAAAAAAATCTGCTCAACGACGTAAATAACGCAATGAATGTTGTTTAACTGTCAAAGGGAAACAAATTTGTCGTAATCGTTTACGACAATGTGTAGCTGATTTGCCTAGTCCCGGTCGCATATAGCCGTCGGAAGAATAGTGGTAATCTATTTTTGAGTTTCGGATTTGCCAACAGTGTTTAGAGGAATCCTTCGATATCAAACAACCGAATCGAACATCAAACATCCCTATGCTGACCTCTAGATTATATTGCAGATATCCACAGACAGCGTCGACCACTTACCATCATGAGGCGGCTGGTTTGCCATCCAATAGCATAGCATAAGGCAGCGTAACAGTTAAGCAGCCGCGTCTTTCGTTCTGCTACTTCAGTGTCTGCCAAACATCTTTCCCTTCAAGTTCAAACATACTTACGAAGTCATTATGAGGCAGCAGATGTGAGTTTGGTGAAAATGAGCCTGTGCGCACACGCAGTACGTACGAAAAAGAGCGTCTGTTTAGTAGGGGAACTCTTACATTGGGACGCGTTAATTCAATGTACCCAATAAACCTGAAACAAAGAAAATAATTCCCTTAATAATGTTAATTAAGTAATGTACATGTCGTGCCATCCACGACGACGCGCCCCACCCCGCGATTATTGTACTGTAAGCTGTACTTTAGTATGGAGCGGAGCGGAGTGGGGCGCGTCTCAGTGGATTGCAATAGTGCCATCCACTAACACAGGCTAACTATATCGATGACCAATTAGAAGGTCTGCCCGATACCGTGGTTTCAGCAAAATGCCTACTCCTGAAAGAGTTTCACCTCAAATGGCCAAGTTTGCTTTGAACGTAGATATAATTATTTGGACCGGACTGTGAAATGATGAAAGAAGTTGGTGAACCACGACTTGTGCAACGTTTCCCAGACAACACCGTTACTGAATAATTTTAGTAAATATAAAAATACCCAAAGCTTCTGTAGTCTTTGTGAAAGAGTTCGTCCAGGGTACTACCAACATATCTTTGCCTGCCACCGGCCAGCATTATTGTTCTGGTTTAAAGGGCATGGGTGCCGTCATTACAGGAACTTGAGACATTTTATCCTCTAGGATGGGCAATGCATTAGCGATGCCTCTGAGGCTGTGGTGACCAGTATCAGTGACATCAGGTGGGGTGTCTGGTCCCACTCAATGTCACATTTTTGTACTAAATGAACCAGCGAGCAGTGGTAACGGCCACGATCGGGTTGAAACGTTGTTTCATCACCGCTGCTCTCATAACGGTGAAGGATAACATCGTGAGGATACCGGCATGTCATCGAAGACATTTGACATCCACCAACAGGGCCCACGTGGTGGATTAGGACCCAGTCCCTCTCACAGAGAGAAGGGACGTAATCTAGCAGTGGAAACGTTGTTTCCTTGTACGTTGTTCCACAACAAATAGACATGAACATCGATCACCCCAAGTTTAAGTTCTCCGGCGTATTCGCGATGCATGTAAGTATGTAAGTATCAAGCGACGCGATAAAAGTGATTTATGCGACATACGGACCGCGATAAAAGTTTGTAAGCCTTTACTCGTAAGCCGAGATTTGCTCAGCTCCTGAATTCAAGGGTAATAACGTAACTTGCATAAATCATAGCTCAGTTGAGTTAATAGAAGTTATTATGGAATAAGTGTGAGAGGATAAAGATGTACCTACTCACCAATGTTATAATAAATCTGTAGGCTGTATATAGAGGTGTTTGATTTTCTTTTTTGGTCCATGGAGAAAAATGTGTCAATTTTGGGACTTGTCAGTAATATGCATAAGTTAAGTTTAAAAATAATAGTTATAAAAACTAAAACCCAACTACGACACTACGAATAATTAAAAATACGAAGTCACACGTAATCTTTTCGATTTATCCTCTAGCCACGCCATATTTAATGTGATGTCACATAGCCTATAACCAGCAGACGATCAAGACGGTTCCAACGATACCTCATTTGTCAAATTATGATCAGCAGTTTTGAAGTTATGAGGTAACAGATGAACATACCTACATACATACCGGCCAAAATATCAACCCTCCTTTTTGCTTCTGCGTAGTCTGGTAAAAAACAAAACTTTGACCTTATCATGCTCGATCACATTGCAGCTGTCTGGTTGGATTCGGACTAAGTACTTTTATGATAAACAGACCGTATTGCTTAAAAAAACATTTTCAGCAAGGGTTTTAAGCTAGCAAAAGGCACCAAATAGCCGAGAAGGTCGGATGAATTTAACTCCCAACTAAAAGATATTCAACAGTGAAATTAGGGAAAACCACTCTGAACAATACGATATTATAAGCTAATAACAAGGTTTAGTCCATAATTATACAATTCGTAGGACAAGGTAAAACCGTTGATTCCCTAAGGAGTACCCAAGTAACGGGAAAATTGCTTTAAAGTAACTGGAAACAAGACTTCAATGGATTTATAAAATTAAAACAGTACTGTAAAGACTATATGTTTTGTTGTCCCTCTCTAACTTCCCCTAATTACTAAAGACGAAAGTGATAGAGAGAAGGTTCTCAGTGTGCCTATGTTTATTATAAATACCGGTGTTTAAGTTTACGGCCCCGTATACAAGACTCACAAATGAAAACGTTCGTAAACGTAAACAGTGAAATTACATAAGTTTTATTTATCTAAGTTAATTATTCCACTTTATAAGTATCTCCATAATGTTTGTAGAGAGAGAAACTTCGGAGTAAGAAAAAGTTTACGCCATATACTTTTATGCTGAGAATATACCGCTAATGTTGATTGGATGTAAGCAGTACGCTGAAGTTTGCTGTGCTGGAAGGCTATCAAAAATCCGCGAATCCGGTCCAAGCACTTCTTTAAGCTGCCCAGCTCATTCTGTAGCAGATGCTAGGATAGGACGCAATCTTGTTATCAGATAGGATCTCATCGGGGCTTTGGAGATCCTTTGTTAAATCAGTCATTTAGTCTTAATTTCCATTTTTGTAATTTTGATAGAACGTAATGGATCATATCTGAAATATTTTTATTTATTTATTTTATTTTATAGGACATAGGATAGGAGCAAAGGACAAAAAACTTCGATAAGGAAACCAACAAGCCCAAAACTGGAATGGAAATAGTTATTTGTGCAACAAGAGAGCAAAGTTGGTTTTTGCTGCGAGTGTTCCTTTTTAATTCCGAGTAGTTAAGCGAAGGATTCAAAGACACCAGATGCAAATAAATTTGGTCTCGTGTAACACATACAACTTTTCACCTCAGCTGCGAGAAAATATTATCAACAATATTATAACATGGTAAATAATTTACCACATGTATATTTGTAAAACAAACAAGGGGCTTGAAAGGTTCAGTACAGTCGCCTCCATTGGTTAATTATAACATAAGACTTTCGAATATTTTTCGCGAGACTTTTCAGGTTGGAAACTACCGCACGGTCTCCGGTGAGGCGGCGAGCCTCCTTGCCGGATTGCCGCCATGGGATCTGGAGGCAAAAGTCCTCGCGCATATTTGGGAGTGGCGCGAGGAGGCGAAACGCCGGGGCTTGACTCCGATGCCGCGAGAAATCGCGGCACAGCGAACAGAGCTCCGACGGGATCTCATGGCGTCATGGAGAGTGCGATTGTCGCAACCCAGAGCTGGGCACGCCACTATTGCGGCGATAAGTCTCCTCTTTGAGGAGTGGCTGGAGAGGCGCCACAACGTCCTCACCTTCCGCCTGACGCAGGTCCTCACCGGACACGGCTGTTTCGGGAGGTACCTGTTTCGATCGCCCGGAGGACACGGTGGAGCATACGGTGGAGGTATGCCCGGCTTGGGCAGAGCACCGCCATGTCCTCATGGAGGCGATCGGTGGCGGGGATCTCTCGCGTCCGGCCCTTGTCCAGGCCATGGTACGGAGCGAGAGGGCATGGGAGGCCGTCACCTCCTTCTGCGAAGCAGTAATGCTCGCGAAGGAGGAGGCGGAGCGCGTGAGAGAGAGGCAAATTTCGCGCCCTCACGCCCCTAGCCGCCGCCGCCGCAGGAGGAGACGCCCTGGGCGTCGGGAATCTATTGCCGATTCCCGGCCCGGGTCGACGGCGCGTTGTGTTCCACGCGCGCCTCAAAGAGATGTCAGCAAATGAAGGGGTCCGATGAGACCATTGCCTGCCGGGGTTGCGGGATTAGTCCGAAAGGGATACCGTGGCCCCCTGGCATTGCACAGGCAACAGAAGGAACACGGGTGGGTTTTAGTCAGTAAGAGTCTGACACGCCCTCCCGCTCCACCCAGAGCGGGAGAGGTCATTTGATGATTCCCCACACAAAAAAAAAAAAAAAAAAAAGTTGGAAACTTAGTTCTGCATGTTTTACATGCTGCTTCAATTCTTTCGGGGTTAAATAGCAGGCTTCGTCACTGGACTCACTCATATTTATTTATTCGAACTTTGTAGAACAGAAGAAGAAAACAATAAAAATTTGAGTCCCGCTATTTTCAGTATTCTGTTACAATATTATAGTTAAAGTCAAAGTCAAATAATTTATTTCAATTAGGCACAAAAAGGCACTTGAACGTCAAAATTTACAATAAAATAATAATAATCGATTCTAGTCGCCCCTTCCAAAAGGTAGTTTTCGCATGGAGAGGAATGGGCAAGATACTCCACCGTTACTCTTTTAATTATATAATTATATGTGAAGACGATGCACCTAGAATAAGATTACTATACGACGATAGGTAAAAAGAATGAAAAATGAAGGAATGACATAAATTAATTATGCGATAGATGCTTATTGCTCGCATATTCACAAACATTGTAAAATTATACGATATTCCTAACATTTTAACAAGTAATACTATAAATAAGTCAGTGTGTGAGTTCAAGTAATCAAAGAATATAAAATCAATGTTATAAAAAATAATATTATACAATTAAATTATTGGCAACTTGTTAGATTTTGTCTAGATTCTAAATTGTCCTATGGAGCAGGACCAGCATGTTTCCAAGGATTTTTATCATGGGATATAATCCTCTAATTTTTATTATACTTGTTTACAACGTGTACTTTTTATATGAGTTTAAAAAATTATTTAATTAAATTCTAATATATCACAAGGTATTCTGTTGTAACATTTAACACAGTACCCCATAAAAGATTACGGTTATATGTGTATCCAAATGTTTTATTGTGTGTTTCTTTTTTGGTCCTATTACGAGTAAGTATCGAATTTCAAAATCGAACTTCGAATCGACTTGTTCCTATCTCGCTTTTTTCGTATCGGAGTGAAAGTGACAGAACAAAGTCAAGTTCAAATCTTTCGAATTTTGTTAGTAGACCCAGCACTGCTCTCGGCATAAAAATAAAAAAAAAGTTACTTTGTCTCACGCTCAAATAGAATTTTGCTCGGTGTCTATAAACAGCAAAACCTGCTTGTTTGAGGTGCTGAGGTGATAATTAAAAAAATCTACTTAAATTAAAGGTAAGCCAAAAACAGCAACCTCTCAGAATCTCAAAAGATCCTGAATGTACTACCTATCGGATACTGTGCAAATACGATCCAAAGAAATCTATTTTTACAGACAGTCTGCTATTTATATTTACATGTAACTTTTAATATTTTTCCTTATTGATGAATACTCAAATAAAAAGGTCCATTTCGTCGGAGTCTTTTCTAAGAAGATACTACTTACAGACTGTTTATTAGCTCTCTTGTTGATAGAGAAAACTGTTTTGCGAGCCCAATTTCTGATTTTGATTTTTGTAAACATTCACTTCGTATTAGTTCTCGACACACCTGTAACTATCCATCCATATATTTGAAATATCTGTAGCTATCACCTTCTATTAGATACAGGTTTGTAGTGAAGGGTTTTCCGTACCTAGTTTACTCCTATTTATAAATACATACTACTAATAACCACAAACATAACATCACGCCTTGTTTTCCCGAAGGGTTGGGCAGAGGTGTACCTGTAGTAGGTACACCCACATTTCGCCAGTTATGTTTAAGTCCCATGTAATAGGGGGCGAGCCTATTGCCATCAACCGGGCACAAATCCACACTCAATAACACTGCCCGACCCGGGAATCGAACCCAAGACCTCATGCTCAGCAGTAGCGCTTGCCACCACTAGACCAACGAGGCAGTGACATACTACTCCTTATCGGAATTGTTCGGAAATAACTCAGCTCTTTAGTAAAAAGGTACTCTTCTTTATTATTTAAACCCGTTCTATCTTCTGCAGTGCTATTCTGTAACCATCTCACCGTGAAAACTTAGGTGAAGTGAGCTCGGAGGCAGCTGTCAGTCCCTAGCAGCAGGTGGAACGACAGCTCACTTCACGATCACTTCACCTAAGTTTTCACGGTGAGATGGTTACAGAATAGATCGGCTGATATAACGGTTTCCGGTTCTTTGGAAACGATTGATGGACGTAGAGCTTTTCTTGTATTGGAAACAAAACAGAACAGATAATCCACCAACCTGTACTGTGCCAGCGTGTTAGAATACGGCCTACTTTCTCCCAAAAAGAGGAGCCCTGAGCTCGGTGGGAACATTTATTTGTATTATTGTTTGATTATAAAGACCACTGTTAGGAAGAGGATTGGAAACCAGCTCTGTAGAAAAAAAATACAAAGAGAATTCGCTGGTCTGAATTAAAGAAGCTATGGTACTTATCTCTCTCACCAATTTTGATCATCAGTTTTGATGGCCGCATGCCTCCGTTCGAAGAAGAAGGTATTTAAAGAGCTTGTCACAATATTTCAGCAGCTGTACCTCATACAATAACGTAATTATTCTAACGTCAGCTCTAGTAAGTGCATTTAAAATTTTCTCCATTACAAATACTCCCGACAACATTGCATGACTCGTTCTCTCGTGAAAAATCGGCAAACAGTGCTTTCAATACAAAACAGCGTGTTTCACGAGAAAGAAAACTTGAGGTCATTGTACCCTTTATTCTTAGTTTAAACAGTATAGTGAGCTAGTCACGAGTGTTGTACGTATGGCTAACGACAGTGTTTACGTACTTTTTATACGGCTAGGCAAAGTATCGATCATCAATGGTGGCAATGACAATGACCCGTCAAGGCCTCTTACCTGTGTACTACTCGTACATTGCATAATGTAAGTGTAGGTAATGACTGTCTGCCGTTTTGAGTAACGTAAGTCACAAAGCCTAAGAAATTGAAGTCTGTTACAAACCATTTTTTTTTGCGTAGTGGATCGTTAGTCTTACTTCATTTAAGTATCTAGAGGCAACTACTTGGTTGGTCAATACCTGAAATCTATAATATATAAAAGAAAGTCGTGTTAGTTACACTATTTATAACTCAAGAACGGCTGGACCGATTTCGCTAATTCCTTTTTTTGTTGTGTTTGTTATTGCCAGGAGAAGGTTTTAGGTAGGGTGGGTAAGGTAGGTAGGGTAGGTAGGTGCGCCGTAAATAAGTACGTAGTGCTACCCGTGTAGAGCCGGGGCGGGCAGCTAGTTATAGACGTTAAAACGAGCTCTCCGCGAGGGCTCCAGACTTCCTATATGCGACTAGGTGAACACACCAGGAGGGCTCCCGGCACTGGACGTGTTAAATAACGATTTTTTTTCTATATAAATAATGTATTCTTTGGAGTGGTAGATAACTATGTAGGTATATAAAATCTGACTAGAGCTCAAAGTACCTATCCATTTAAATTCGTACGTTCATTCGTTCGTTCGTACGTGCCATAAATATTGTCACGACGATTTTTTTTTTATTGCAAATAATATTTATTACTTTTACAGTGTGTTAGTTTAATACATAAATATAAAACAATTAAAAATATAAAAAGCTTATTCGAAGTGGTCTCCATTGGCTGCAATACAGTCCTTTAAACGTTGAGGCCAGTTATCAATAGAAGCACGCACTCTTTCCATGGGAAAATTCTTCACTGCCAATCGTATGGATTGTTTTAGGGACTCCAAATTATCATGGCGTTTAGAGCAAGCCGTACTCTCTAAAACTGGCCATAAATCATAATCCAGCGGATTAAGATCGGGACTAGACGACGGCCAGTCTTCAGCTCTGATGAAGTCCAATACTTTGTGTAATGCAATCACAGCGATTCGGTTCTCTTTATCACCCCACTCCATTTTAATATTGCAAAATATTGTACAATGTATTGGCGCCAAAATTAGAAAACACAATGAACAATCGTATCTTTCTTATTTTTAAGTGTAACAGTATTTATGGCCAGACTAAGTACACGTTCGCATTCAACATTCCCAGCTATTCTGTGGCGACACCCAAATTTTCTAATAATAATTATGTAACAACGTATCTTTAGGAATCCTTGCAAAATGTAACCATAAAAAGACTTCAACGAAAACACAAGGAAAAAACCAGGCAAGTGCGAGTCGGACTTGCGCACGAAGGGTTCCGTACCATTATCTATAAAAACGGCGAAAAATCATGTCTGTTGTATGGTAGCCCCCCTTAATTTTTTATTTTATTCTGTTTTTAGTATTTGTTGTTATAACGGCAACAGAAATATCAATCTGTGAAAATAATATAATCTGTGATTTCAACTGTCTAACTATCACGGTTCATGAGATACAGCCTGGTGACAGACAGACGGATGGTCGGACAGCGAAGTCTTAGTAATATGGTTCCGTTTTTACCCTTTGGGTAAGGAACACTAAAAAAGACAGACAATTGCAGCGTGTGCAGGACTAGCAACTATCAATTAGATACAGGCTGCACAGGTTTGGCAGTCTCGACTTTCTCGGCAGTATAGCGATCGCTATACGACCGAATTCGGTTGATTTTAGTTTTTTCTGATAATTACATAGGTACCTACCTAAAGTCGTCTTTTATCTTCCTAATTATCGGTTAGCATATGAATTATCTTATTAAGTGCATTTAAATAAAAATAGTATGTAGGTACTTAACTATATTTTACGATTCTTTTACGGTTGTAATCACATCCGCAGTTATATATTTTTGGTTCTTTACCTGCTTCGTTAATTAAGCCTCTCCTTCAATGTAAAGTAAATTCTCGTAACTAATAAGGACTTTCCTTCAATTCAATGTAAATTCACTTAACTAAATATACATTACCCTCTTATGTCAAAAAGTTTCAAAGAAAACCTACTCCTACAGACAGACACCGGATTTATTCCGTAAGTGTTTCCAGTTCCGGTGGGTGCAATTAGAATATAGTAATTATTATTCAATTAATTTAGATAACCGAAACAAAGAGCGATCAGCTTCCCCTTTCAACTCTAACCCTCAGGAAAACTAATTAAACAGGGGTCCAATAGGCCAAAACATTTATCTGAGGCGGTTAATTTTAACAAATGGATAGAAATTACTCAGATAAGATCTGTACCCTAATTACGTAATACACGATCAATCGGAATTTAAATCGTTCTGAAACAAATTGCTAATCCATTGCTTCATAAGTTCGAAAAAAAAATCTGCTCAACAACGTAAATAACGCAATGAATGTTGTTGAACTGTCAAAATTAAACATCGTTGTCGTAATCGTTTACGAAAATGTGTTGCGTAATTAGTTAACTAGATTACATGACAATTTAAAAATTAGTTTTTATAATAAAATTACCATACAATGTACCTTTCAAATATATTGAAAAGAACTAACAAGAAACGCAAAGAACACAAAACGCAGTCGATTTTTATTTTATTTTAAATACGTACCTACTTTGGAAAATAGTAGTTTTAGTTTTCAAGAACATTTTCATAAAAACAAACGCTTTAAAAAAAAATCAAGTGGTTTATCCCGAAAAACACAAATTCCCAAAAAAAATGTGTAGTGGAGTGCCTGGAGCGTTAAAAACATGAAACCTGTTACAGTGAATGAAATTAAAAAAATAAAAATGGAATGTTTAGCTAATAATGTATATAAAAAAGTTTACCTATAAAAAAATTGAAATCTTGATTTAAAAAAAGGAACATTTTTTTCACAATTCAAATAATAATACATTATCAAAATTAAGTTAACCTAGATAGGTTATGGTGGTTATGTTAGGTTATGTAAATAGATATTTACATAGAGATGGTAATCGGGAATAAGAAGTTAACGAAGGAAAATTTATTATAGAAGAAAATTATAATTGTTCATTTAAACAATTTACATTTTTGTCTATACAATGTGGATCTGGACTTACGACATTAAATTAAAACGAGCACAGTACTAGTCCATAGAAACATTTTAAAATACGAAGATTAATGGAAAATTGAAAACATGCAATTTTCAAACAAAATAAATAGCAGAATCGACTGCATAAAAAGTAAACACGCTTTATCTACGAAAAGTCACTAACCTGTTGCGCGGCCCGATGCGGGTCGCGGCAGGGGGCGGCGCCTGCGCTGCGGTGCGGGGCGTAGGTGGACGTGGGTAGGTAGTTTAGTCGGAGAACAACAAATTAGCGGCATAAACTCACTAAGTTGCGCGTTGTTAATTAAAAGATCACTGATTGAATAATTAATCACATAATATCACATCACAATCAGAATTTACATCAATAGTCAAATTTATACATTTTCAAGGTTTCCACCGTTGTTCATTATGCACAAGCGACATCGATACCTAATTAACTAACTAATATTGAACTAACACTGAACAATAAGTCACACTAAATCGTCTTTAATCACAAATAACAACTAAATTTTTTCGCAAAATCACAACAATGCGCGCGCGGCTCGTCTCGTGATAACCGTGTGCGCTCCTCAAAGGGCGCCGCTGCACTGACTGATACCGAGTCCCGAGTCTGCCTAAAAAATTCCGCTCACACACACACTTGCAATTGTCTATGCACCACTAATGCATAATTTGCGTAAGTAATATTTCTTTTTCTTTCTAATTGTAGTATTATTTTGTGGGACTGGGCGGGGCGCGTCAGAGTGGAATCGTATGACACCTTTCTCTGTCTCTCAAGCATATTGAGACGTAGAGGATAGAATCATACGTTTTGCACAGTTTCTTGACCTTACAATGTTTACCTATTATTACGGACTCAGATCTACATCATGTTGATGTAGATCTGAGTCCAATCTCGATCTGATCAAAAATAATTTCCTGTGGCTAAAGTATTCATTGGATTTGATTGATTTTTTGTATACGGGTAAAGAACATGACACTCTTTATGTGGTTTTGAGGAATGTCAAGCGTCCTGCTCCACATTGTATATCAAAGTTTGATTGATAGGTGGATGTTGAAAAAAAATGTTTCTAGCTAGCGTCCTCAATTATTAAGATAGAGAGCAATGAAAATTGTATCAAAAGATGCGTTACTGAAAGGGCTACAATATTGCAAAAAAAAAATGTTTTTTTTTTTTAATTTCTTTCGGGACTTTTTTCAAAAAATCTTAAACTTTTCAAAAACGAAAAAAGATATTGAAAAAATAAAAGATCAAAATCTTGGAGAATTTAAAAGGCTTTAAAATGATGCCATTCTGGTTTCGATAGGATTATAATTAAGGGTAGATGTTTACCTCTTTCGGAGACACTTTTTTGGCAAAAAAAAATCCAGTATTGGGGTTCTTTCAGTAACGTATGTTTTGATATCATTTTAATTTCTCTATCTTAAAATTGAGGATGCCAGCCCCCGATTTCTCTTTTCTAGAAAACGGGTACCCTACTGAAGCGATCGAAAAAGCATTTTTAAAGTTAAAAATCATCAACACAAAAAAATATTGGTAAACATTGCAAATTATAGTATAAAAAACAAAATCACCCCTCAATCTTTAAAAAATCATTCATTGTTACAAAAGTCCGAGGTCAAAACCCCCAGAAGCTCCACTATAGGTATCTACAATATACGGAAAGTGCAGTTGCAACTGCCCACAAATCGAATCTATTTTACATAAACGTGTTTGGCTTGTGATTTCAAACTACCACGTCGCGGTGCCCGTATTGCCTGGCTCCGTTGGGCGCCATATCTGCTCTAAGTGAAAAACGTCTCTGTGCATTATGCCACTGCTGTTTTCCGAAACGTTATTACCGAGATGATTACTCACTCGCCGATTCATCTATGGAATAAAGCCTGTTTAAACTACTCTCAAGCTATCGAAACGATTTTGAACCTTATGCCAAAGCAATTAATTTTGCAATAGGTACTTAAACGATAACTTTTGAAATAGATTGTCATTTTAATCTCTCGCTCATCTATATTTCGATCCTTCCAATTTGAAACCAATGTGGACAAATCAATTAATCGATTTGCCTCGAACCTAGTTATCAGTTACCTACATCACGAGTCAAATATGCGTATGAAGGCTCCCTGCAAACAGGCGCGACGCAACACCGGTAATTTGTTCATCGTGAAGTTTTCTTAAAAATTGTTTTATTAGTCGCGTCGCGCCTGTTGGCGGTAGCCTTTATGTGTATGGGAAAACATTGCTGATAAAACTGTACCTAAAACGATAATTCACAAGCATCTCCACGGTTTTGCATAGTTTAAATAAAAAAGTGACACTTAATGTGTATAGGCACTAAATATTTCATGTGCACTGAATTGTTTACGAGGCGAACAGGACAGCAATTAATATTTTTATAGATGGCCGCCGTAGGACGCGACGGCCGCTCATCAATATTAAACTCTCCTTCGGATTGATCTCCTTTATGTTTTTCATTATCTTACTGATCGCAATTAAGCTAGCCGGAATTTTCCATAATTTTTATAGTTACGCTACCTACAAGAATATTAACTTCTCGAATTTTTAGGTTGAATAACTAATAGATGCGTACTTTTTAGGCAGTCAAGTTTCGTTTCATGGATAAAATATTACCCAGTAGCCTATTTGTCAAATCTTGCCAACTATACTCTTAAGCCTCATTTACACAGTGCAAGCTTCTGGAACGTTCAAGAGCAACAATCGCATGCCATAATTATATTAATTAATAATATATTATTATTACTATTTTTTTTCTATTTTGCCCATGTACCTTCTATAAAGCTACAATTTACTGGGTACGTCTTTCATTGACTCGATATGCCCTGGCGGCTAAGAGTATGTCATGCTCACTCAAATGTCTCGCTGGTGGTGGCGTGTGTGTTGGATCGTTGAGTTCCCTTCGAAATGGTTGAGCTAAACGGTGCTGATCCATGCGTCATGTTCGTGAACGGGCGCCATCAGTAGAGACTGGTCATCTCTTATCTGCCACGGCTTATTTTAATTTTTGAATTGTTTTTATCTTTTTATTACGGACGCTTTTTACGTGCACGTCTTTCTACATTGTTCTCACGTTTTGTAAGAATATTATGATTTAAAAGAGTGTCCGTGGAGTTTCTTGCCCGTTCTTCTCCATAGGAACCTACGCTTTGGAATGGGCAACTAGCTTCATATTTCTGACTGACTGACTCCTTGACAATTCAAAAGTGCCTGTAAATGGTTTAATTGAAATAAATGCTTTGAGTTTGAGTTTGTTTTAGTTCGCGACCTCTATCTAGACCACTGACCTCTATATATACAAGTACGCTGGACCTATGATAAGCTGAGCCATAGTGGGGCAATTTGATTTTCGCCATTTTGGCGCTGATCGCAGAAGTGGGTGGGAACGGAACTAATAATAGGGATGGGACAGTAAGATAAAATACATCGATAAAAAGGCTTTTCCGACCATCAGGTATACTATTTCTATGGTTCCGACAGATACAGATATTTCGGCCGGGTTGTTTATACTAATATAATAAAGCTGATGAGTTTGTTTGGTTGAACGCGCAAATTTCAGGAACTGCTAGACCGATTTCTATGAAATCGGTCTAGCAGTTCTTTCACCGTTGTATTGGTACGTTATCCCTGAGTGACATAGGCTATGTATGTACCACGGGAGAAGTTGGGGCAGACTGCTAGTCTTAGGATAATCCGAAGCCAGACTAAGGGGGTACTTAGTATGTGACTAACTAAATCCAAAAATAAATAGGGAACGCTTTTGAAATAGAAATGAGGGTTTCTTGGGATGGAGTGGAATAGGTAAGGTATTTATAGAAAATAAAATGAGTTATGTTTAATAAAACAGTCATCGGAGAAGTGCTTTGAACAGATGTAATAATATTTTTTCGGACGCCAACTAGGCTTTTCAATGTTTTTCAGCCATAATTCTAGTCTTCTTTTGTCAGTCGGAAACCTGTGAATTATTTTTAAATTATATGTATTTGATAATAAAAATCGGTCATCAGAGATTTTCGTTCTTGAAAGTAAATAGATATCGTTAGGAAAAATATCGATAACTTTTACCGACAGGTAACTTTACAGCACTATAAAATTTTGTGGTTTATAAAAAACCGGTTATACAAAGACAAATATATTGTTATTACGTATAATAAGATAAGTGACAGATTTTTAAATGTCTAATAATAACTTGTGGAATGCAACCCCGCTTCCTTTCTGGTAACGAGTTTTGCATAACAAACACTCTTTCATAGTTGACCTATGAATGACCACCACTTATTTATGTATCAACTAAATTAATACGACACAACAAAGAAGCTTAATCGCGTTAAACCTCCAAAAACACTCTAAAAACACGGGAGACAATTAGACAAAACAACAGCGGCCATTTGCAAGTTACGTCAGATTTAGTTCTCTTCCCACGCATTGGGGGCGCTTCAAATAGGCACAATAAAAAGCTGTCATTTCATAGGGTATCGTAAGTCCAGCGTACTTGTATAAATGGAGGTCAGTGATCTAGACATATAAAATAATAAACAAATTGTTTTTTTAAAAAGTGGTTTATTTTAATATTTTTATGTCAGATGTTGGTCGTGAATTCGTGATGCAACCCCACATAAAACGATGCGACGCTTCTACAGAAACCTAAAATATATCTAAAAGTTTGGACATTAGAAAATGCGACTCCTTTTACGACAGAGCAGAAATTCTCAAGCAATATCCTGTACATGCAACGTAGATTGGGTACGTCACGTCCATATGCCTCAGCAGACGTCCACCGTTTTCTATAAGCTTACTATTTCCTGCGGTTACCTCAAATAGTTGCAGAATTTGCTGGAACACTTCGATATGTTTTGTAACGGGCCAATTTGTTCGCACATAGTAGGATAGGTAATTACCAGGAAGTCTTCTTATCGTAACTTCATCACAATATTCTTATATTTCATCATATTCTATCCTCGTCATAAATGCCCATATTTTTTTATTGCGTTTTCTTAGAAGCTTGATTAGTTTAGAGCTCTAAGGGACGATATTTGATATTTTCAACTTGATACCTCCAAGCGATCCTGAGAAAAAGGGTCTGAACAGCCTGACAGTCAGACAGACAGACAGACGGACAATGAAGTGATCCTATAAAGGCTCGGTTTTTTCCTTCTGAGGTAAAAAACATCTTATTTAGTTCCCATAAGCTATTGTTGGAAATATAAACATTGGTTTTCGAAATCGTAGAATACATTAAGTTCTTGAGTTGAGGTTGGCTTGTGGGTATTTTTCAAATTACTACCCTACATCTCACCACATCATTTTTTTACCACAGCGGTATGCTCTTAGCCTGCATCTTACCCTCACCTGATGGTAACTGATGAATAGAATCCTCAACCACAGAGGAACTGGCTGTCTTACCTCCAACTGCCGAAACATAACAATGGTGTTAATATTATTGCCATGACGACAGACTTAAATAAGATGGTGGTGGATGGTGGATGGTGGTTTAATAGGTGGTGGATGTTCTCAAGCCGGCAATACATGTTGCCCAAGCCTCAGCCAACGCGAGCGTAGGCAAATTGATACAAGACGAGTGCTACAGTCTATAATATAGACATATATAGACATATTATGTTGATCAAGTTCAAAAGAGACCAATGCCAAATGCCTTAATGTTCACGAGTTTTTATGGAGATATCCCACAGACATATTAGAGATATCCACATGCTGGCCGTTACAACCCATCCATTTTCCATTGAGAATTGGAACCGAGTTCAGGCGAGCGCCTTTGATTTGTGCAGAAGAACCGATACGGTTCCGAAGTGAGACGGTCGTAGCGAGCGATCCCGGGTGGTCGCAAGGCACGCCAGACAAAGCATAGACGTTGGTGCTCGCTTGCACTCGGCCAGCATCGACGAGCAATGGCAAGGCTAGACAAATGGGCTGTCTATACATTGGTACTCGCCTTCGCTCGGCGAGCTATGAACAAGCTTTCCATCTGTATTTTCGGTCCGGCAGCAAAAATTCTGTGGTCCTGTAGTCTGTGTAGGAAAGAAAACCATAGACCATATCATATACTAAAAGTACTCTTTTACAATATGATATGATATGGTCTATGGTTTATAAAATGTCACATTGACAAATTAAAAAAAATACAAAAGCTAAAAAAACAGGGAAATCAGAACCTGGTATAATGTAAAATCACAATTAAATTAACAATAAGTTTATCAAGTATACCAGCAAATAAAATAAGAAGTGCCTCCATGCAAAATTCACTGAAAAACGCTCCTGGGTATTCCTGTTTGTGACCTACAAATAATTTACATTGTAAGTAGAAAGCTCTACTTACAATGTAAATTATTGTCCACTCTGAAATGACGAGCCCCACTACCGCATTTACGTACACAGTAATGTGGATTTTGATGGCTAATGCGGTAGTGGGGCGCGTAATTTCAGAGGCTAAGATTATTGATACATTAAAAATAGTACCCATTCATAAAGATAGTGCCATCCACGACGACGCGCCCAACTCCGTTCCGCTCCGAACTAAAGTACGGCTTACATTACAGTAATCGCGGAGTGGGGCGCGTCTACCATCATTATAATGCTTCTATCAACTGTTATACTCTCTACAGTCAACTCCATGGATATAATTTAAGAATAGGTACTATTTCCAATGTGTATTTAGGTACCTTCCACCCCAAACTACAAAAATAATTTTACAGCTAAGTTAAAAAAAATGCCGAAGTACGTGCATCTCCAGATGCAAAGAATAAGCTCTTAAGCTATAAAAGCTTAGTAATTTTCTTTTTAATCCACAATGATTGACCAGGATTACGCGGCAGTAATTTGTAATTCATGAAATCCGTCTTCCCATGTAAAAACTGGACAATTACTCCGTCTTACAGCTGAAAGTCTGAAACGCATGGAAGTTTCTCTAATCTCACATTTTACAGCTAAGATAGTTAGAGCAAAATATGCTTCAACTTAATGAAAATTGTCTGCATTACCATGAGTATGATGATGAAATTATTCCTAAGTGAACGGCGGCTTCGCTTTACTGTACTTGGTTAAAACGTAGCGTGGGGTACTCGAGAAGACCCTAACTTAAGTGGTTTAGTGTTAGAGTTAAAATAAACTGGTCCTTGTAAAATTGTGTTGTTGAAAATAATTATGATATTTTGATGCAAGTTTTAAAATTAACAACAAACTCATCAAATGACCCTGGTCGTCTACGGACCATATTTTTTTATTTCTACCCTCAACCAACTTTTCCAGAGGGTTAAGGGACGAAACGATGAATTTAAAACTTTTACGTGATCGATACAAATATTGATGCGCAAATTGATTGTCTACCTACCAAATGTAATTGAAGCGATTGACAAGTACTACATCAATAGAAATTGATGGCAATTGATCAATCGCAGTTGATCGTTTCGGGGACCCCTTAGATGAGTCGTGCCTCATTGTCAATTTCGGTAGGTAGCTGTTTTTTTTCGGAATTATGGATACCAATTCAAACGCGAAGCAGCTATTTAAAGTTTCCTAATAAAAATTGACGCTTGCGGGAAAAACCTGCGCTTGCAACTTTCGTTCACTATGTCAATGAAGCAGCTAATAAAGAACATACTTCCTATTATTAGACATAGACATAGATATTAAAATTATAGACGCGTCATTACCTAAAAATCAAAGATTCACTTATAAATTAACCCTGAAAATGACGTTTAATGTAGTCAGTCGATACAGCGTGTCCCAACAAAACCGTGATGCGTGACAGTATGTGAGAGACAAATTAACATTTTAATTGTGAGCACCATGTACGGGTAGGTACATAAGTTGTTGTGTCGCGACCACCCTCCGGAAAATCCCTGTTAGCGGGTCACATGCAATCGTGCGTGTGACATGCACTTAATGGGTTATTATAATTTTCGTCCACCCACTATCAGATAGGTTAAATTGGACTCACGTCAGTGCTGCCGCGATCATCTAACCCTAACTGGACTGACAACCCAATTTACAGTTTATTAACACAGAACTTGTATGTCGTTGCTATGCTGTTATCTTATTTTTTGCAGGACTGAAGAATAGTTAAAAAAACATCTACATAAAAAAATAATAATTTAGGTAATAGGTAATACGGGCTAGTTTCCGCAACTCCACGTCAAAGCGCGTATTTTGCGTAATAAGATTGTACTATATTGCTAGTAAGATTATTAATGACAATAGGTTCGTCCTACTACATCGGATTATTAGTTAATACCTGCCTAATTAAATATCAACTAGCTATATATCCCATCGACAGACAGGCAGACACTTAAAAATTCCACTCCCATCCTTCATTAAGTCGTTAATTATTTTTCTTTCAGACTGAAATCAATCAGCAGCATCATGTATTCTAAAGTACGAAAATGGAATAACTTGAAGGTATCATTAGACACGACGGGCCTCTCGAAGTTCCACCGTAATTATTTGTTGGTATACACCGCCCTAACTTTCTTCGTGGTACTCATCCTATACGTCATCACTAAAGACTGGAAGGGATACACAAGCCCTGAAGAAGTGGACCTCGGATCTGTACATGTACCTTGTGGCCGGCGGAAACATTCACATTTGCATTCAAATAGCCATAGTCATTATTGAGTACCTAATAAATAAAATAACAATGCAACCAGTATGTAACAAGCGTATAATTTCTAAATAAATAATGCCACTTGCAATTTTGGTTTCATTTACAGACCTATTTTGCTTAGGGCTCGTTCAAACGAGTGGCACTTTGCCCACGACTGAACTAGTTATGAGAGGGGTCCTAAGAAGTGGTCACTTATCCAAGAAATATCTACGCAGGTCATGGGAAGGCTTACCCCACATATAAAAACTAAAACTTTTAAAATTATCTGCAAAGCAGCTAAAGCGTCTTTCATTAGCAACAAGTTTAAATCAGCAGAAAATAAAATAAAGACAGTTTGGAAAATGATTAACAATGAAACGAACACAATACATAATACTGATTATACACTTGACACTTCCCGCGGTCTCATTAGCGATAAGATTGATGTTGCTCAGGAAATTACAACTTTCTTTACCAATATTCCAATTAAAACTACAGAAACTTTAAATTCCTCCCCCTTACTTGCTATTGATTTATTAAGAGATAATGTTTCAGCCTTTCCTGTGGAATTTAAATTTAAACATTCAAATTTAAACACCCTGTGGTCGTTGTAAAAGCTTTTAAGCTACTTAAGATTAAAATTACCGAAGATCTGTGGGGCATGTTTACTAAAGTTTGTCAATCAATTATTGAGACAATTAGGGTGCAATTGTCTCAATAATTGATTGACAAACTTTAACTTTAATAAATTTAGCTTTAATACTTAATTTGTTTGTAGATCAAGGGGTATTCCCGGATTTAATGAGGTACAGTTATTCCATTTTTGAAATCCGGGGACAGCAAAGACAATAATATAGACCCGTATCGGTTTTGCTGGTTTTCAGCAAGGTGTTTGAAAAAGTAATGTTAAATCAAATGCTCAATCATTTTAATCGTAATAACATCCTACGCGATCAACAGTATGGTTTTACCAAAGGACATTGCACAACCGATGCCGGTGTCGCTTTATTAAGGCATGGGAAGAGGCACAAGATACAATAGGCGTCTTTTGGGACCTATCCAAGGCATTTGATTGCTTGAATCACGAAACACTGCTTGCAACTTCCAACTTGGGTTTAAAGTCAAAATGGGTGTACCACAGGGCTCGATGTTAGGTCCATTCCTCTTTTTAGTATATATAGATTGATCATTTACCTCATTTATTTAAGAACCAACCACAAATGGTGTAATTTGCTGATGACACATCACTGATTTTTTAAGTAAACATACATGCAAAGGAGCTTGACGACGTGAATAACGATATACTAAAGATCCATAATTGGTTTACTGTAAATAATTCGGTATTAAATGAGAATAAAACTAAATGCATAAGATTCGCTTAACCGAATGTTAGAAGTAGTAAATTTCACGTTGTATTGAATAAGGAGACACTAGAATTCGTTGAAAAAACGGTTCTCCTGGGGATCACGCTTGACTCAAAACTACAGTGGGGTCCTCACTTAATATCAAGTGATGTAGCAGGGTCGCTAAGTTCAGCCGCTGTTTGGAAAATCCGCCAACTAACAGACGTGGATACTGAACGAGACTGGTCTATTTTAGTTACTTTCATAGCATCATGTCTTACGGTATTTTGCTGTGGGGACGGGCCGCAGATATTGATTCAATCTTTATACTGCAAAAGAGGGCTGTCAGAGCCATCTACAACACGAAACAGAAAAAACACATCTACAAACTCCGCAGACGTGAATCTCTAAGGGAACTTTTTAAGAAAATTAACATCATGACGGTAGCCTGTCAGTATTTATACTCGTACATATATGAAATCATTATGTACTCGTATGTTCGAAAAAATCTACATCGTGTTAAAATGATGTTAACACTAGAAATAGGAACAAATTAGATCAACCACGTTTCAGATTGTCTAAAGTACACACTTCTTTTATGGGGTAGGTCCTACTGTGTAAAATATTCTATTAAAATACCACTCGATATTCTTAACTAAATGAGAAGAAATTTAAAACATCCATTAAACGCACACCATGTAGACAAGCATATTATAAGTTGGATGATTATATCGTAGATAAAAATGTTTGGCTTAATGCTGGTCGTGCTCCACAGCCACTCGGGCTCACTAGTTAACATTTTTATGTTTGGAAGAGTTGCTTCCCATTTTTTATTTTGTCTGACTTTACGAACTTTATTTTTTATCTTTATTTAGCCAAGTTTTAATTGTTGAATACTCCAATAGATAATAATGATTTTCTTTCTATATGGTAGTAAAATTATTTTAATCTCACAAATACATTGCAAACTATAGCTTTGTTTAATTTAGAAGCTTTTTTTCAAATTTCGTAAATCTGGGCACCATGGAGCCGTTTATTATGTTATGACTTGAAAGAGCATGGCATTTGAGAGTATGTCATGCTCACTTAAATGTCCCACTGATGGTGGCGAGTGAGTTGGATCATTCGGTTCCCTACAAAATGGTTGAACTGGATGGTGCTGCTCCACGCGTCATGTTCGTAAACGGGCGCCGTCAGTTGAGACTGGTCATCTCTTATCTGCCAGGGCTTATTTTTAATCATTTTTGTTTTTTTTACATTGTTCTCACATATAGAAGCAAGAAGAATAATGTACCCAGGATTTTGTAATATCTATTTAAAGGGGCGTCCTTAGTGTTTCTTGCCCGTTCTTCTCCATAGAGATTACGTTTTGGAATGGCCAGCTAGCTTTAACTTTCTGACTAACTGACAGACTCTTTGACAATTCAAAGGTGCGGTTTAATTGAAATAAATGCTTTGAGTTTGAGTTCATAAATAAATACAATTGATTGATATTTAGCCTCGCGCCCCACAAAAGCGTCAGTCCTACGAAATCGGCAGTTCATTAATAAGGTAGGTACTTACAACTTTAGCACTTAAAGGCACATAGCAGTTAAAGGTAAAAGGCTGTACCTATATCATTGCAGACGAAGATGTACCTGAGAGAGAAACGGTCACGGTCCCTCGTCGGCTGCCCGAAGACAGGTAGAATACGATTAGTCAGGCTTAAGATGCAAACATCAATCATGAGGTGATACACGATTATAATACCTACTGTAGATATTAGGTACTTACTGCTAAACATATTTTTTTTTATATAAGGTTATTTGCTACCTAGTATAAAATATTAATATTGCCAGTTAGTGTAGGAAAGTACCTATTCCATTTATCCACTCCAAACATCCACACTAAGGTGGTTTAAACGTGTAACAATCGTCAGAAATAAATTCAGTGTATCCTCAGGCTTAAGGTCCGCAGGATCTCAATTCAAATACTTAGCATGCTGGTTTTGGGCTGAATAACCGGAAATACAGATTTCTGTATCTAGCTCTTTTAACTCTTCTTTGACAATATTCAAATCGCCAAAACAGGCCACTCTGTAGCGCTGTACGCTAGTGGACGCTAACCCGAACAGTTGCCCGTTCTGCAGCAGGAGGTCACCAGCACGCACGGGACACCTTGTCACGTCCTTCACACATATCGTGCTGTTAGACTTCAAATGTTTATTTATACTTGTGCTTCCGTAGCCTTTGCCAGCCAGGTTAACATGCTGCCGAGATAACGATCTCCCAGCAGAATAGGGTCGTCCAAGGATGTAAACTTTCTGTTTCCAATCCAACTTCGTTCCGATCATTACCACTTCTGAGCATGCCTCTATACTTTCGTAACTAGATAAGAGGACTAGCCTTTTGGAAATGACACCTTCATGATGTATCGATTCGAATAGGTCGACGGAAAAACCCTTTTTGCAGCGAGGACTGAAAAATAAAGATCAAATAATCAATAAATCCTTCATAACGTCCGCCACTGACTGTAAACTCCCACCTACGTGTTCTACTTTATTTATTAACTAGCTGCGCTTCGCGGTTTCACCCGCGTAAGTCTCGATCACGTAGGAATATCGGGATAAAAAGTCCTATGTCCTAATCAACCCATGTGCCAAATTTCATCCAAATCCGTTCAGCCGTTTTTGCGTGATTGAGTAACAAACATCCAAACGTACAAACTTTCACATTTATAATAGGACAGGATAGGGTAGTAGGATATCAGAACATTCATAATCGGACAGGCTGCCTTGGATACCTGGAAATCTTGAGCTCTGAACTAACTACGAAACCAAGAGGGCAGATGCAGGTTCTACTTATTCTGATGGGGTCTTAATGCGACTATGAGTTTTCGTCACAGACGATGACTCGCATTATATTGTTTTTTTTTTTTTTACTAGCACCTGCGCTTTTGCGAGGCCTCAGCTAACGCTGTTGAAGCAAACATATGCAAGACTTGTGGAATCATCTACGAAGAAGGGCTTTAGGATAGGAAGGAAGGGCTTTAGGAGAATTATTTTACTTAGATATGCTTCCCAAATACATTCGTATAGGTCCAGACTTAACGCAGACACCATTTGCGAGAACTGAACTCGGGCTCACCACTGCACCAATACACAACAGCTGCTGCGTGGTTGCAGAATGAATTCTTGCAACGAAGCGATAATCATCCAACTTCACTCGAAAGCATGATTGTTCACTATTTTTTGCATATACTTTAACAGAATGGAATCCTTTATAATGCATAATAAAACTAAAGATGACTAGGACCATCGTTGCAACAAATATAGAAACTAACAAAACTACGATTCCGACTTTGCTTTTGGTTGAACGATCGTCCCATGGTGTATTTATAAAATTAAAACGAAACTCTAAATTCTCCTGTTGATTATTGTTATCAATTATTTTGTTGTCATCAGCATTTTCTTGCATTATAAATAAAGTAATCAGTAGGTATCAGGAGCCGCCATGTAATAATCTAGATGGTTTCATTTTAGATTGTTTAGTGTTTTTGAAGTTCGTTGCGGGTAGTTTTATTCTATGGAAGTTGAAATACACTGACGGACTCATGAACTGCAATCAATGTTCAAGACGCCTTTGAAATAAACATTTTAACCAAATATTAAAACTTTTTATAGACATTTAAATTTAAACCTATAGTTTGGTTCGTTAACTTCATAACAGCGTAATATCATATCCTTACGTGTATGCACAGAGTACTTTTTTTTAAGTGTATGTTTGTATACTGGAAAGGACCATTCAATTTTTTTTAACAAAAACGATGCATGTAACAAAAAAGGTTTTATTGAAGCATTGGTTTTTACAATTAATTAAAAGTTGAAGCACAGTTTTTTCTTTTTCCTTTTGTAAGGTGTATTGCCTCTACGTGCCCTTATTACAGATTCTAATCGGTTCCGCATAGATCAGGTTAGGGTTATTAAACGGTCTTGCGGAATATTGTTCCATTCTTGTGAAACCGCTGTTCTTAGTGCTGCCACTGTTGGGAGCACAGGATTTCTCGCATATTTTTTAAACTATCCCAAACATTCTCAATAGGATTAAGATCCGGACTGTGTGCTGGCCAATTCACGGTACGTGATCCCAACGTCTTCGCAATATTGTCGAACTTGTGCAGCGGCGTGTGGTTGGGCATTATCTTGCATTAGAGTCATTGATATATATTATATCAATGATTAGAGTAAAATTTTCGCCTATTCATCCCATGTAAGGTACCACGTGAGCTTCTAAACCCTCTGCTATATAACGTTGTGCCGTCAAACCTCCTTTTCTACCTTTTTGACGAACCATGTCGATGAACACAAGTTCCGTTCGCCCGATCATCGAAATGCCACCCCTCACCATACACGAACCGCCTCCAAAAGGAACACGCTTCACAATGCAACTTTGAGTATATCTCTCTCCACGTCGACGATAGAATCTTTTGCGACCGTCTGCACCATTTAAACCTGAATGTCCTACACTCATCGGTAAACAATACGGAGGCCCGTTGCTGTTCAGTCCAATTAAGATGTTCACGCGCAAATTTTAAACGAGCTTGTCTGTGAGCTGCAGACAGATTGGACCATTTGCTGGTCTAAAAGGGGTCATTGCCGCTTCCATAAGCCTTTTTCTTATTCAAATTCAAATTCAAAAGTCATTTATTCAAACTAGGCTGAGAATCAGCACTTTTCGAACGTCAAAATTACATAAGACAGTCCCCCAAAACGCCCACCCTTCACCACTTCCTAGTGCTTTTTCTGGGAAGAAGAAGTGGCGCAACAAACTCCCCAGCAGCATTGTATTGTTCGTGCACTCACGTTTACTCCACGCAGTTTTATTAAATTTTTGGAACGAAGTTCTCAAGTGGCTTGCGGTAAGAGTGCACTGGCAGAAATCGTCACGCGAAAAGGCGCTTGCGACTGTCTTCTTCTAATTCAAAGAGAAAGAAAGACGGAGAGAGATAGTAAGTGTAAATTTGGTCGAAATTAAAATCCAAGATGGCGGTTACGAAAATTTTCACATTTTTCATAATGGGAGTCGTTTTCATAGTTTTCAAGGGTGCCAAAGCCGATTGTGAGGTCAAAATGTAAATCCAAGATGGCGGCTGCAAATATTTTCAAATTTTTCTTCATGGGTATCGTTTCTATGGTTTTCAAGGTTGCTAAAGCCGATAGTGAAGTCAAAATGTAAATCCAAGATGGCCGCAGCGAAAATTTTCTAATTTTTCTTCATGTGTATCGTTTCTATGGTTTTCAAGGTTGCTTAAGCCGATAGTGAAGTCAAAATAAAAATCTAAGATGGCGGCTGCGAAAATTTTCACATTTTTCGTCACGGGTGTCGTTTTCATAGTTTTCGAGAGTGCTATCGATAGAGAGTGCTAGTCGATAGTGAGGTCAAAATATAAATCCAAGATGGTGGCTGCAAAATACGAGGTGATGAAGATTATGTAAAAAAAAAACTTGTCCGATCCGAAAATCTGGGAAAAATGGGCATATGGTATTTGCAGTAACATTACAAAACAGTATTTTTTGATTATTATTGATAGTAAAAAAGTTATTGGTATTTAAAAAAATCATATTTTTAGTTCCAAAATTACCCCAAATCCATAAAAAAATTGCAAAACTCATAACTTATGACTTTTAGACACCCGCTAAACGACGGCCGCCGCCCGCACCAAATGTAAAATTCGGTCAAATTCGACCATAATAAAATGAAGGGATTATTTTTCTTTTTTCCTGAAAATTTCCACATAAATATGCTAACAGTACGATACCTAACAACACCCTCACGGATCGGACAGGGTTTTTTCTTACATGTTGTATGTTCTCGCTGCTGAGGTGAAAAGTTGTATGTGTTACACGAGAGAAAAGTTATTAGCATCTCGTGTCTTTGAATCCCTCGCAGCGCTCAGGATTCTAACCCAGAGTCACTCGCTACGCTCGTGATTCAATTATAGAATCCTTTTCTTACTCGGGATTCAAAATCAACACTCGCAGCAAAAAACGACTTTGCTCTCTTGTTGCACAAATAACTATTTTCACATACTTCAAAAGTACGACATTCATGTAATCCTCCATCACATTCCAGGCAAGTAAAACAACGTCGCAGAAGGTCTATCGCGTCACTCGATGTGACAAGAATGGCATCTTCTCCCCGAATTCACCAGTATTGTCTTTGCAAAGTGGGGTGTTCCCCAGACAGATATTTTTGCCTTCAGCACAGCCCACGTAGTACCTTGTTATGTAACTCTAGATCAAAGAGATCGGCGAGCATGGAGATACAACGCGTTCGCATTCAAATGGAATTTCCGTCTGGCTTGGGTCTTTCCTCCTACAAGTTGAATACCCCGGGTCATGATGCATCTAAATCAGGCTCGAGATGTCCTATTCCTGATAGTTGCACCGAGGTGGATCCGAGTATTCTGGAGAGCAGCGCCTCCGTTCACGATTCACAGGTTATCGAAAGTGCTAGTAGATACGAGGACCGGGCAGCCCCCACCTAGAGTAAAGGAGCTGGTCTTAGAAGTATTGCGATGTGGGGGTGGTCTGAATCCTTAGGTGACTGGTCTGAAGAACAAAAGTGTCTACTGAAAGAAGGTTGGAGGTCGTCGACTTTAAATACATATACTTAGGCCAGCATGGCAGAGATGGTTGAATTGGTGTTCCACGTTTGGTGTAAATTTCTCAGACCCTTCAGGTAGTGATTTCTCCTAATAGAGATCATCAGTCGTTAGAAGGTTGGTTGGGCAAATAGACCTCTTCAAAATCAAAGACCATTCGAAATTTCACGAGTTTTTGCAGTTTTACTGTTGTTATGATCAGGGCGTAGGATACACGATTTAACATTACTTAGTGTCTCGCCAAGGTGTAGTGGGTGAGAATAGCATTATGTTTTGACCGCATTTTGGTTCGAAAACTGATTCTGAAACTCACGTACAAGCAGGTTGGAAGTTATTAGGGAATCTTGAAAAGCGGCGCTTGACCCGGTACTTTCGCTTAAAAAACTAATAGAAATTGGAAAACCGCGTCCATTTGCTCTGTTCTAGCGATATACTGTATGTGGAAAGGCTAAGGCAGCTACTAGAACTATTTTGGCAGGTTGGGTTAAGTCGATTTTGAAGGAAGCAGTTATTGAGGCTATTCCAGGTAGTTTTCGTTCTGCAGTTGCTTCACGAAGTTGGTTAGATAACTAACCTCTTGGTGAGATAATGACACGAGCTAATTAGAGATCCGGTAATACTTTCAAAAAACATTACAAGAAGGAAGTGATTCTAGCGCAGGGAATCTCGTTGGTTCATCTGTTTCAGTTTCAGCCAATTCATTAATTACCTCTGAGTAAAATAGAATTCAATTATTTTGTGATGTTGATGATATGACAATTTAATTATGAGAATAAGATGTTGTATCGATGAATAATAATACGTTTTACATGATTATGAATAATAATAAGTTTTACATGATTATACGTAGATATTACATGATGATGGATTCGAGTAAGTAGGTACGTATAAAATGTTCTGTTTTCTCTGTATTGAATTGTTGGGTGTACCCACTATTTTTAGCCATGAATTATTATTAATACATAATAAAGTATTATTAATTGATCCAATACAATCGTAAAATTTGGTGTTTATATATTTGTGCTTATAATTTCTTGAATTTTACTTATTTGTTTTACAACACTGGCGTCTCGTTCACCAGGCGATAACAAACAAAGCTTCAAACCCCGAATGAGGCCGAAGGACACAATAGCAGCGTTTTACCTTCAAACAAAATGCTTGTTATGTCCGGAGGCTCATTCGGGGTCATAATTTTAAAGACTGCCTAGTTGGTTTCTCAAGTTTTAAGATTTTGAGGCCACAATTTTACTAACGATTTGGCGCGCTGCAGCCACCTGGTGAACGTGGGCGGAAATACGTCATCATCGTGTTGTCAAGAAGGAGATAGTTGCATATAATAAATGTGACACGAAAACGGAAGATGCTAGACTCAAACTATGGTTATATGACCCTGAATGAGTCTCCGGACTCAACAAGTTTTGTTT
Source organism: Xanthia togata (assembly GCA_963853775.1). NCBI lineage: Eukaryota > Metazoa > Arthropoda > Insecta > Lepidoptera > Noctuidae > Xanthia > Xanthia togata. The sequence goes on from OY970793.1 coordinate 15,363,764, forward strand.
GAAGGTAAAACGCTGCTATTTCAGACAATAGGTATTACAAAATACAACCACAAACATTTGCAAAAAAAAAACTTACACAAAAAGACCTACAAATAAACAATAACTTTTTTTATCATGTTAGTACAGACACAAATCCAACACATACATAAATGAAAACTGTTCCGGTGCATATTATAGCGACCAGCCGACTCGCTACCAGGGTCAGGGTGCTGTTGGAGCTGGTGCGAACTCTGCAGAACGTGGCTGCGCACCTCTCGTTCAGTATGTCATGAACGCCGTCCACGAGCGTCTATTACCATGCCTTATACAGTGAGAAAGTTTGAATTTCGCGGGCTATCCTGGCACTTTCATCAAGTATTTTTCATAGAACTTGACCCTTTTTTCAGGATTATGTCTATGGTTGGTAGTTGGATGACAGAAGTCAAGAGAACTCCGACGTCAACGTCAATCTCGTTTATGACATTATTTGTTGTGTTGAGCTTTCCAGTTCATGCGAATGACGTATATTTAACATAAATATTTTCGCTTTTCTGGTCATACAAACAAAATTCTGTATTCATCTTTCTTATCACTAAATAGCTTGTGATGTAATAAATCTAAACATTTCTAAGAAACACCGCAGTGAGTGCTGAGGTTGGCTTCATAACAAATAATGTATTATTTCTTGATAAATTAATTGTTAGTTAGATTTTACATCAACAAAATGCCGACGGTAATATTATTAGATGTTTCGCTATCAATGTCGCGTCCTGTGCCTACCTCTGACACAACAGAGACACATACCCGGCATACAATAGCTACGGCGGCTGTGAACACGTTTTTAGACTATCTAAGCGTTCATGCTAAACTAGAATACGTCGCATTGGTCTCATTCTCATCCGTGTACGAAGGTAAAGTGGTCAATAAAATTACAAACTATTCCACTATTGCATGTCCATATCCTAACTCAATAATAATAACATTGCTCTCTTTTCGTTTTCAGTTTCCGTTCCTTTCACCCGGGACTTCGATAGTATACGCAGTAAGCTGTTGGTACTGGAGGAAGGGGACAAAACCTGCATAGACGCCGCTCTCCTTGGTGTGAACCAGCTGGTACTGACTGAGTGGGGAGGATGCCAAACACCTGTGCAGATTATTTTGGTAAAATTAGAAATTAATTAAACAGTGTTTAGTATGCACAATTTCAGTCAAAATCAGTCATCATTTTCAAACTTTGAGTTTAATAAACTCCAAGAACTGGAAATGTTAAATAATTATTTAAAAATATATTTCTACAGTAGGAATATTATCTAACAGAAAGGAATGTTATTACAGATTACAGATGGCAGCAGTGGGGTTGGTTCTATTGGCAGAAACCGAATGGTGCAAGCTCTGCCTTTGCCTCCCTCATACCCAGCAAAAATACATGTTTTACCCATTGTCTCCCCACATGAGTCTTGTCTACAGCAAGGTAATAGCCCTTTTGCTGTTGCTCTGCAGAGCAAATGCCTCTTCCCATATCAATAAGACGTGAGCATTGATTTGATTGATAGCTTGCTCAATGAGGATGGGTGATTTCAGACTATTATAAATTCAAAATTAATTTGATTAATCTGTAGAAAAAATTGCTTTAAAAAAAGAATAGTATTTTTTATGCCATGCCAAGTGTGGAAAAAGATTTTTCACTATGAGTTTGTTTCAGCAATGCCGCTCTACCAGAAAATAGTGGATCTAGCCAATAACACAACTAGTAACTCAAATGGTAATATGTCGCGTGGCTCTATCTACTGCCCTGATCAACTAACTGTGCCAGGTGTAAGTATAAAGATGGTCAATGACTCCTAAACGTCACAAGTGTGATAATTCCCTGACAAGTAGGTATGCATTTCTCACCATGAAATGGCAGAGAATCTCGGTGTACATATGGGCCTTAGCAGTCTTCTACATCTTTGATGTCGGCATTCTATGGACCCACCTGATTTTTATATCTAGGTAATGGATTTGAATTTGAAGATATATTTATAAAAAGTATGTTGGAATTGGTTTTTGTCATGGTCATAATAATTGTTTTTGCTGAATAAGGTGATCTATGAAAAATCTGACATCTTTCTATCAACCTGTACCATTAATGTCAAGTTCTATGAAACCTTTTCAACTCGTACAACTTTTTATGTCTTGCAAGAATGAAACATCTAACATTTATTTATAGGTGATAACAGCAATGACACGGCTATGTGAACAACACTACCAAGAATTTTGGTGCACACTGAAATGTGGTCAACTAGAGGCTCGAGTGCAGTTGTTTCCGGCGCCACAAACTATCTCCCTTGAAGAGTTAGCTGCTACATACACTCTGGCCAATCAGATACATGTTATTGGATTCCTACAGCAACAGGAACTCAGTAAGTTATGAGTAAATTGATTAAAAACACACGGGTTTAGGTGGGAAGTCTAATGTAAAGTAACATACTTTCAGGTTGAAAACATTACTCTCCTTTTGGGCTTCAGCTTAGTTGGGTCAAAAATTCTGGAAGGTCAATCTTTTGTTTTTTTTTTGCAATTTTTTTTCCTATGTAGGCCAGCCCCGTTTCATGTTGATATGAGCGAAAATTTTAAAGTTTAATTTTATTCCTCTTTATAACAGGTACCCCTATAGCGATAAGTAAACATTTGGTGATACCACAGGCGCAAGCTGCGCCGAATACGGGGCCGAGAGAAAATTATGGCTCCAAAACTCCTACCAAGGTAAAGTACTAACTTTCCTGCCAGGCTAATACAACAAATTCTTGTCGCCGTATTATTTTTAAGTCTCTTGACATTTCTCGGGACCCTGGGGTCCCGGACCTTTAGAAGACGTACGAGGGGCCGAAGCCAACTTGCAGAGGCCTGTTAGACATTTTTTTATAAAATGAAGGCCAACCGACGAAAGATATTGGACTAAGGGTTTGGGTGGCTTATGTTGACTGGTGACCTGGAACTATAGAAGGACTATGGCCCCTGTCTGATCAATGTTTTATATGTACACGGATAAAGTGGCAGGGGGTGACTTGCACACTCAATAAAGGGCCCCCGAAAACTGTCGCTAGCACATAGTGACGTAGCGACAAGGGGGCAACATGTCCTGGGTTGCTTGAGAAGTGGAGAGGTATTCCGCGGCTTTCAGAACAACCCAGAGCCCGGAACATGGTCTAGATCCCTACAAGCACTTACTGAAATACTTCCTTCCTCCGAGCATGTTTGCTCTTGCGAATCTCCACTCAAGCCGGCCAATTAAGGTTAAGGCAAGAATGAGATGGGAGCTCTGTTCCTGGTCAGTGTTCACTCCAGCCGGCCAACTCTATTGGTCTGGCTCATCCTAGACCTGTTCCGGCAAAGTGAACTCTACCAGCACAAGCTAGAGTTTGGGAGCGCGCAAGCCCCCCACAACGTCAACTTAGAGATACGCCGGGGGGGGGGGGGGGTGATTATGATTATGTGCAAACGTATTCATGTGTCGTTTTGGTGTGTGGGGTTGCGCTTGTGACGACAAGATTTTTCTTTTTTCGCACTGCGTTTTTAGCGTAGCTAGTCAGTTAGGCTAAAAAAACACATACAGGGTGTAAGTAGACCCATAACTTAGCCGTTATCTACGCATACTGTACAACAAACTAAGCAACATTGAGCAAAAATGATTGCTGGGAAACTAATTTTACTTTTGGTGTTAAAAAAAATATTTACCAAATTGACTTGTGTTTTAAAAGATCTACTTACAGAAAAAAACATTTCATTTCATTTAACGTTAAGTTTTCAGGAAACCAGTTGTAAGGTTTCCTAAAAAAATGTAACAAGAAATGATCGCAATGACGAGGAGAGCAAATGACTCAGCTTCCTCAAACGCCTTTCTACACCCGCTATTGTTTAATAATAATAAGGCTTATTTTAAACAACCGAATTATCTTGCAGGAAGGTTCAAGTACAGATGGTTCTGCCACAGAAGAAGATATGTCAGACCCCAGCAAAGTACCAAACTTTTGTGTCCTGCTTCATGGCGCACTCAAGGTAAGATGTTGCCTAAATTTCTCTTTTCGTAGTCCCTGATTCAGGTCCTAAAAAAGCCAAGTAAGCTACTCAGTTGATTACCACCAGCAGAGAGAAAATGAAAAATCATTAACTTTAACTGAGCAAATAAGCAAAGAGATCGAAAGTAACATGCCAAATACACCATCGACGTGCACTGCAACTTGTTGTAGTTGCAGTGGACGTGGTGCTGTTAAAGTAAATGATATTGTGAAGTATTGATCATCATCGCTGTCGTCAACTGGTTGAGAGTTTCGAAATGAATTAATTAAATGAATCTAAAAACTCTTTGCCGAGTATAGATGGCACACAAGTAAGTTAAGAAAACGATCTAACGAAAATAATAAATTTGAATGTTGCTATGAGTAACTTTTAAAATTTTATTTCCATGTTTTTTTGTGATTTATTGTACTAAAGGTATACCCTTAATTAAACATTCTATCATCAGCCAAGGCTTTTCCCAACTATGTTGGAGTCGGCTTCCTGTTTTGTTGTCTCAAAAACATTTTTAAATTGTATGTTTCTTAAGTAACATAAGTATGACATGTTAGAAAACGATTAATGGAGGGAGGAGTTTTTGTGATGAAAATGACAATTGGAAACTTATATTAGTTTGATTTATCTTTTTATAGTGGTAGCCAAAATATCCATATCATCCGGATATATCCGGATAGTGTTCTGAGAGCATCCGAATTATACGGATAGTAAAATAGGGCGGATAATTGCATGTCCCAGGTACAATCCATCAAACTGAACCACTTTCTCCATGGGACCAAAAACATATAGTCCCCCCATACATTTGAGTCGAGTAGGTATTGAAGTTTTGTATGGGGGAGTTGTTCAGTATTCAGGTGGAGTCTGTACCCCACCCTTATTTGACCACACTAACCTTTCTGACTTAGCGAAAGTGAGAATTAAGAAAGGATTTTTGAAAATTCACGCCCTAAAGGGGTTAAATAGGGGATGTAAGATTGTATGGAAGTTTGTCATTTTTACCGCTGGGAAATCCTATCGGGCACAAAGCTTGTCCCTTGTACATCTCATAAGTTTTGCCCAGGTGGAAGGAATGGCGGCCGTGGTACTTCTAGGCGCGGACTGGTGGGGAACCCTGACGGCATCGTGCGAAGCTTCGCGAGGCCGACGGTCCTGTCTGCTTCTCAGTGTGATGAAGCCAGGAGCCACAGCCGCGCCCTGGCTCGGCGCACTCGACCAGCTCGGACCGGCTGAAGAGGGAACTGCTCCTGGTAAGTATTTTTGCTTGCTCCTGGTAAGTATTTGGGGCAAGCTTTACTAAAAAAACAGCTTAAAAAATATTTTCTTCTTTTGACTTACTTCAAGATTGGGATTAAAAAAGCAACATTTACCTAATAATATTTACCTCGAACAAATAACAGGTAATGCTTATACAGGGTGGATTTTTGAGAAGGGGCAGTGATGGCAGGACCTTTACCAGTGTAGCTACATTAAAACGGTCTATGGAGACTGTCCTTGACTTTTTGAGACATTCAAACTTACACAGAGACAGAACAGAGAGAAACTTACTTGAGACAGACAAAATTACAGTCAATAAGAAAATAGGCATTTTTTTTATGCCAATTGATCCCGTTTCCTATTTCTTTCTTTCTTTTTCAATACTTACATAAAATTCGTTAAAACCGATTAGTAAGAATAAAATTCATCATCTTTTGTAGCGGAAGTATTCCCGATCCGTTCATGGCGGTCGTACAGCAGTGGCGGGTCTGCATGTGCGTGGGCACGTCCGCACGCACTACTCGCCGACGTACAGAAGGTACTGCGACATGCCAGGAAACTGCCCGACAAGACACAGCATCTGTTTAAGGTATGCGAATTTTTTACTCTGTGGATATTATTGATTTTTAGATGCCTGTCCTGTCTAGTGTAGAAAAAAACGGGAAAGGGTAAAGAAAATCAGTCAAAATTCACACAACACTGTAGAGCAGTCATATATAAATATTTCAAGCCAGCAATGAAAACGATAGCAAATTGAAATGCAGGGCCGTCTTTACCCGGGGGTGCAAGGGGTGCGCAACCCGATCGCCTTATACCTACACATACCATGCGTTATATCAATTTTTAAGAATTACATAACAAATATTTATTATACCTATAAAAATATAGGCACCAATATTGTTTACAAAAAATACGGCACAACCCTCGTGCAGACTGGCGCGACGCGACAGTGGTAATTGTTCTACCATGAAGTTTTCTTAGAGCCGCGTCGTGCTGTCGCGTCGCGCTAGTCTGCACGAGCCTTGAAACGAGTATCTAGTATCCGATTCTGATCACCAACCAAGGGCGCCGGGAGCTGGGTGCAACAACTCGCACCACCCTGGCTTCAAAATAAAATATAGGTGTAAAAACATTTAGAACTATAAAAAGTTAACATTCGAAAGCGCCTAATTGAGAACGTATTCTATTAGAGGCGAGATCTTAAAATGTTCCTCTCAATTCTAAAGCTTCTGTGCATTAGTCGACAAAATACCGAACTCATACATTATTTGATGATGCTTGCTTCGCTCGCTCTTGCATCTTAATTCTTAAAAGCCACAGTTAGAACACAATAATTACGATTTTGTTTCGTTGGCCAGGTGGGCGCAGGCTTATTTTCGCACCCCGGCGCCCAATATGGTTAAGATGGCCCTGACGAAATGAAATAGAGTTATAATCTGCTGTAGACAGTCAGTATGAACTACAATTGTAGAAAAAATAAATTACTAATCATTTCTTCTCAGGAACTGAACAGACTTCGGCGAGCAGCCATTTCCCTCGGCTTTGCTGAACTACTGACAGCGATTGGCAATGCATTGGAGCGCGAATGCACCGCATTGCCGCCGTCAGCGCCCTCTGAATGTGCGCTACAACTCGCGCACGCGGCGAATGCCCTGCGAGACCCAAGAACGGCCTTAGATATCAAACATACGCTCACACCACTGGGTCCGAATTATAACGTTACTCCGATGACACATTAATTGCCTCAGGAATCTGATAATGATATCGGCCGCTATGGTCTGCTATAGTGCCACAAACTTATCAGACCCGGTGGCTAAAAGTAGAACTAAGGAAAGCCATTTTGAAAGTCGTTAATTTTTTGACGACAGCGACGCTGTAAACTGGCTACATATTTTGTGAGATTTGCACATTTTCGACTGCACATATGTACATAAAACATAATTAAAGGGGAACTATGAAATCTGAAATCTAAAAGCGAAATGTTCATGCCAACTATTGAAAAAAAATACTAACAATGATTTACGTTAAGTAGGTCTATAATAAGTATTTTTAGTTTTAGACATGCTGCTCGTTGTCATCAATATAATTGGGTATTGGTACAACATTGGCAGTACCAAGTATATTTTTAATAAATAAACTTATTTTAAAAGATAAAAACATCTTATTATTTTACTCGAGTATTATTGTCGGTTCGATTCTCCGCGGAAGCAATATTTTTATCTTTTAGTTTTTGTAACTCGTTCGGGACTTTCCTTTGATATATATTCTGTGGTCACAGCAGGTTAGATAAACAGAAACATATTTTTGAACGAAATAGTGACTGTCATCTGAAAATAAAGCTATCGGTACACGGGACACCGGGACAGATTTTCGATAATTTGATTCGGCCGCGGCGTTTTCGTCCGAGGCAAGAATGCGTTGTCTAGTGTAAATAATGTCGTAACATAGAGATCAATAAATCGCAGTGACGAGTTTTTCCGATGAATCTCGTACGTACCGTACATTAAAGTTTCTCGACAGTTAGCACTCTTCGAGATATTCTCAATATTCTCCTCGTGTGTAGGCGCCTTTAGGACAGGTTGCGGTAATGCGGTTGCGAATGTTGCGATTGCGAGTAAAAATACTCTGTGGATGCGATTTGCGGTTGCGGCACTGACCTCCATATATACAAGTACGCTGGACTTACGATACCCTATGAAGTGACAGCTCTTTATTGTGCCTATTTGAAGCGCCCCCAATGCGTGGGAAGAGAACTAAATCTGACGTAACTTGCAAATGGCCGTTGTCTCGTTTGAATTGTCTCCCGTGTTTTTAGAGGTTTAACGAAATTGTATAGTGCTGTAAAAGTTACCTGTCGATAAAAGTTATCGATATTTTTCCTAACGATATCTATTTACTTTCAAGAACGGAAATCGCCGATGACCGATTTTTATTATCAAATACATATAATTTAAAAATAATTCACAGGTTTCCGACTGACAAAAGAAGACTGGAATTATGGCTGAAAAACATTGAAAAGCCTAGTTGGCGTCCGGAAAAATATGATTACATCTGTTCAAAGCACTTCTCCGATGACTGTTTTATTAAACATAACTCATTTTATTTTCTATAAATACCTTACCTATTCCACTCCATCCCAAGAAACCCTCATTTCTATTTAAAAAGCGTTCCCTATTTATTTTTGGATTTAGTTTAGTCACATACTAAGTACCCCCCCTTAGTCTGGCTTCGGATTATCCTAAGACTAGCAGTCTGCCCCAACTTCTCCCGTGGTACACACAAAGCCTATGTCACTCAGGGATAACGTACCAATCCACCGGTGAAAGAACTTATGAAATCGGTCTAGCAGTTGCTGAAATTTGCGCGATCAACCAAACAAACTCATCAGCTTTATTATATTAGTATAAACAACCCGGCCGAAATATCTGTATCTGTCAGAAACATAGAAATAGTATACCTGATGGTCGGAAAAGCCTTTTATCGATGTATTTTATCTTACTGTCCCATCCCTATTATTAGTTCCGTTCCCACCCACTTCTGCGATCAGCGCCAAAATGGCGAAAATCAAATCGCCCCACTATGGCTCGGCTTATCATAGGTCCAGCGTACTTGTATATATGGAGGTCAGTGGGTTGCGGCTTTGCGAAACGTCAAACAAAATATAAAATTAAAAAGCCCTTCAGCCGCTAAAAAAATAAACATTTTTATAAGTTTTTATGTAAGAAAAATGCATTATCATGAATTAAATCAGTAAAAATATTCTTGCACCGTTGTGTAAAACGTGGCTAGGATAAATTATAGTGCCAAATTACGACGAAAATGAAGTATAAAAAATTGGTAATCATTTGCCTGTCGTCTTTACCGTATCTGTTCACTTTAAACGGTGATTTTGTGTTCGACGACACTGAAGCAATAGTGAAGAATAAAGACGTCACGTCGGAGTCTTGGACCGACCCATTTTACCATGACTTTTGGGGTGCAGATATTAATTCGGATTTAAGTCATAAGTCTTACAGACCCCTTACAATTTTATCTTACAGGTTTGTAAATACATTGAGATAAATAGTAAAGAGCCCTTACATGCATTTTTTATAATTGTATGTACACACGTGTTTGAGCAAATAAAGTTATCTGAATAGTCTATATTTACATCATAGAAACTTAATTACAATACCCCTTGGCTTAATTGAAATTTCACTTTTCAGGATAGATTATTTACTAGCTAAAAGAATCTCAGCCTTTGATTTCAAGACTACAAACTTAATATTATGCCATACCTTGTGCTGTTTATTGGTGTGGAAAGTCTTTGAAACCATTTTAAATGATGAGACCAGTAAATTAGCTAGTCGAGATGAAGGAACAAACAAGAAATCAAGTTACCAGGATGGCAGGACCAAGAAGTGGTGGATGGATACAGCATTTTTATCTACATTATTATTTGCAGTACACCCAGTTCATGTGGAGGCCGTGAGTGGGGTGGTAGGTCGGGCTGATCTCCTGGCTGCTATAACATTTTTTCTAGCATTCCTTTCTTATAACAAAGCGTTGACCAGTCAAAGATGTAACAACATCTTTTTACTTTCAACAGTAATTTTAGCTGGAATCTCTATGTTGTGCAAAGAAAATGGTGTTACAGTTTTGGTGAGTTAAAAAAACAATCAATTTAAAAAAAAATATCTTTTCTATATGAAGTTGTTAAAATAAATTTTATTATTATTAAGTACCTTCTGCCAACATCTTCGCCCACACAAAATATTTATAAATTATAGCCTATGGTACACAAAGATAATATAGCAATCTACTGTTGAAAGAATTTATTAAATAGGTCCAGTAGTTTATGAGTTTATTCATTACAAACAAAAATACAAATCTTTTTTCTTTATAAAATATTAGTGTATGTGATATATTAACTAAAATTAATTTCAGGGCTTCTGTTTAGTCTATGAAGTATCTACAACATACAGGATTAAGAAAAAAGAAAACAGACATGCAAAGATTCTAAGCATAGATAGCATCACTATAGGTTCTATATTTAGAATCATCATCATCACATTTGGTATAGCTGCCTTGTTGTATGGAAGATGGCTTGTAATGGGAGGAACCCCACCCGAGTTCAAACCTACTGATAATCCAGCTGCTTTTGCTTATGCTCCTTTTGCAAAGGTACGTTTTGTAAAATTAATAAACCAATCTTTCGAAGAGGGCGTATTCCCTGATCAGCTAAAAATCGCGCTAATGAGCCCTTTACACAAGAAAAATAGTAAAACAGAGCCTAATAATTACCGTCCAATAGCTTCTCTGCCTATTGCATCAAAGATTTTTGAAAAAGCAATGTATAATCGTGTGTACCTAACTACCTACACCTGTGAGAAATATAAAATAACGTACATTTAAATAATGCCTTTAATAATAATTATATTCACTAAAACAATCACCTGGATGAACGTAAAAATCTGGAAATCAATTTTGCTAAAACTAAATTTATAACTACATGCTACACCCCCACCAAAAAACTGCTCTTAATGTAAATTTTTCTTATAATAATCACAAAATAGAATCAATAAATGAATTCCCACTATTAGGCCTAACTATAGATTCAAAAATCAATTGGGGTTTCCAATTGATTTTTGAATCTATAGTTAAGCCACACATACAGAAAATAAAATCCAAACTTTCCAGTTTTTTTTGTACGCTTTTCAGGTAGGTAATAAAAAAAACCACAAACTTGCAAACAGCTATGGTCACCTACTATGCATGGCTTAGCTAAGGCGTAATAATGTGGGGAAATAGCACCGACGCTGTTCACAACTCAAAAAAAGTTACTTCGGATTTTAGTTAATTTAGAACAAACCGATAGCTGCAAACCCCATTTAAAAAAACTAAACATTCTAACTGTTACATGTATTTACATACTGGTAATCTGTAAGTTTACACACACACACCGAGACTTTTACACAAAACGAGAAGACATACGAGCAAGATACACAATCCGACACAAAACACGATTAAACCTACCGATA